>CM066621.1:11382500-13882500 GCA_033884665.1 Argynnis bischoffii washingtonia | reverse complement strand
CTTTTACGATTATTAATAATAATTTAGAAGTCTGTCCATAATTTCAATATAAAATTTATGTGATGGAGAAACTTGTTAACCATTTTTTTCTAAAAGCTTATACACTTGAACTTTCTGCTTCCAACAATAACAAATGAATGGTAATGAGTTTTGTTTCATGGCATATTTTCTAGCAATTCTATAAAGTTTTTTATATTTTTTTACTGTCCGTCATTTTTTTAATGATATAAAGGTTCAAGCATATTATTAGCTCACTGTATCTATACAGATAAATAAAATTGGTGTGTCTATTTGTAATATTAAAATAACCGCTTTTTACTAAATGCATATGGATGTATACACGGTACAATATACCAAAACAACATTTTTTTACAATTTCTGTCTGTCTGTCTGTTTGTTCCGGCTAATCTCCGAAACGGCTGGACCGATTTTGACGGGACTTTCACTGGCAGATAGCTGATGTTGTAAGAAGTAACTAAGGCTACTTTTATTTTAGAAAAAGAATCAGGGTTCTGCGAAAAATATTAAAACCCATGAAATCGTGAACAAAATCCGCGTACGGCGTACGCACCCAAGCAAAACGAGGATAAATCGCTATATTATAATTTAAATGAATATCTTAAGAGTAGGAAGCTACTGTTTATGTATACCTACACATAGCTAACCGTGAAAAGTATAAGAATAAATTACTCTCTAAGGCTAGAAAAATTGTGTTTCTAACACTTTTTTATTATTAAATCGAAGATATGGCAGTAATATATATTTTTATATATATTTTTAGGGAAAAAACTAAGTCTACTTTTGGTATACAGTGTTTTGACAAGACTTTTCCCAGGCAACCTGTTACCAATCCAGCTTAATAAAATAATAATAACACGATAAACACTAAATTAAAATAAAAGCGTAAGAAATAAGTCAACTTCATCCGGTTTTAATTAGTTCAAGGTATTACTGTTATTACAATATATTATATAAATGATTATTTTATTCTTGCCCGTTAAAGCAATCTAAGTTAATTATAGATCGATAAAGAAAATAAATGTACGCGTATTTAGTTCAAAAAGATGGGATGGGCTATGAGAAATTGCAGACCTCCGGGTATGAATAAAGAGAACAGGGAATGGAAAAAAAACCCGAGACTTGGCATTTTCTCCTAATCCATTTTACCATAGATACGTCCTAAGATTATATATAACAAGTTATTATGAGCTATAAGTAATTAAATATTAGAGGCATCGATTGGAAATTTTAAATAAATGAAATCTAGATGACAGTTTGAGGCCATTAAGCTGATGCAATGGTGGATTCAACAGGCGTACAGAACTCTTCAATGGCTTCTAGGAAAACTGAGGCTTATTTGGTTATATTGACAAGACCCATACATAACAGTTTCTAAAATCAAATGTTTTTTTTAAACTGAGGTATTATTTTTCATTTTGTGTAATAATTGTTATTTAAAAATGTAAATGTAAATGTAATTGTTACTTATCTCTGGATGAATTTCTTAGATCTTAGTCCTTATAAGTGAAACTATCGATTAAAGCATTAATATGTACCCGAAACTTATACAATTCTTAGCTTTCCAAAAGCGTAAACGATTGTAGAATGGTATCCTATTTAAGCTCCCTGATTTTAGCATATTTAAATCTTTAAGACTTAGTAACAAACGTTGCGGTATGTAAAGGAAACGTTTGAAGCAATGTTAATGCGGATAGATTTAAAAATGGCCATAATATGGTTTTTAGAATTTAAATTGGATCTCCCACAATTATAAATAATAGGGGTCATCGATCTCATTTTTATTCTTCAGAATATGAGTTAATTGATACCCAAGCAAAATAAAATCAATGTGCGAAAATCGATTTTATGAAATCCCATAATTTCCTAAAAATCGATGAGCGATTGTATGTATGTATTCAGCCCTTTTTAGCGTCCCACTGCTGGCCACGGGCCTCCTTTCCATACGAGGGGGAACAGGCCATAGTCCACCAAGCTGGCCAAGTGCGGGTTGGCGCACATCACATATCTTTCGAAAACTTACTAGGCTCTCTCAGACATGCAGGTATCCTCACGATGTTTTCCTTCACCGTAAGGTAAGTGGTAATCATGTTAGAAATGATTCGCACATTAAAATATCCAAGGTGTGGGACCCGGGATTTAAACCCGCTTCACTCGGTTTCCCAAGCGAGTGCGTTACCACTGAGCTACCACTGCCTATGATTGTAATATCATGATATTTATAAATACCCAAATATTACTTTACTCCATCTAACTCGATAAGAAATAACTCATTTTGACTTTTATTACAAAAAAAAAGGTTTGCTCTGACTTATCGATAATTGCGAAGCGAGTTGAATGTTAAAAATACCTTTTATTTCAACTGTATATAAGTATACTATATGAACGTGATATAAAATGCGCAGCGAATGAAGGCGACCAAGGCCCGCAATTATTGAAACTGGGTCGTTGAGACCGGTTACATATGCATGTGTATCCCAAAAATTAGGATAGTGTTTAGCTTTTATAGCATTCTAGTTAGTTGACCTAGCTTTACGCGCATTATATTACAGGAATATATTTTACAGGAAATAAATAAGAAGATTTGTATATGTTAGTCTCCTTCACTCTGAAAAGAGTGGATGAATCTATCTATACATATAATAAAATTCTAACTGAGTTGAATCTGTACATTACATATTTTTTGGAAAATCTTATTGAAATGGACATTATTATCGATACAGAGGCTAAATCTATAGTTTTTAGAATTTTTGTCTGTCTGTCTGTCTGTCTCTCTGTTACCGCATCACGGGAAAACCACTGGACAGATTTTGATGAAATTTGGTACAATTATATACGGTATTTATAAGAAAAGCACATTTTTTCTGTCTGTCTGTCTGTTTGTTCCGGCTAATCTCCGAAACAGCTGGATCAATTTTAACGGGCCTTTCACTGACAGATAGCTGATATTATAAGGAGTAACATAGGCTACTTTTATTTTAGAAAAGGAATTAGGGTTTGCTCAAAAAAATTAACATAAACGCACCCGAGCGAAGCGAGTGTAAGTCGGTAGTTTAGATTAAATTAAGCACAAAGAGACCTGAAAAGACATATAGGCTACTGTTAGTCACCTAGAAACGTACCTAAGCGAAGCGAGGGTAAGTCGTTAGTCATTTTATATGATGTACTGGAAAACATCACATTTTCATCCATCCATACTACTATTTAAATGCGAAAGTAACTCTGTCTGTCTATCTGTTATCTTTTCACGCTTAATCCGCTGAACCGATTTAGATTAAGTTTAGTATGAAGATAATTTGAGACTCTGAGAAGGAAATAGGATAGTTTTCAACCCACAAATCATACTTTAAGGGGGTGGAAATGAGGGTTTGTTGGGGGAATCAATCATTTCTCAAGTAAGGGATAAGATAAGAATTGATTTTTTTGTATTTTGGAATATTGTTATCTACAATTAGTAGATAACAATAGTAATTAGATGTATAAATTAAGTTCATGTATGATTGCATTCCATTAAAAGCAGTACTCATTACGAATTAAAATTTAGCAATATTTATTTTTTTAACTAATCTAATTTCTCATATGTATTTCTTTTAAATGTTATAGAAGTTACAAATAACATAATTTATCCCAATTTCCGATACAATAGAGTACGTGGGCGAAACGTGAGCATTCATAAAAATGTGTCAACTATGGACGAGTTAAGCAGAGTGGAACCAAGAATTATTAAAATACAAAAATGAATAAAAATAATTATATACACTGATATTTATATACACTGATGTAAATACTATAAAAACATTGCAAAATAGACACTAAAAACCCGCCACCGTCCTATTTAGGTTTTTTTTACAAATATTATAATTGTTAAAGGTCTTCTTTGGTCCATTTTCTCAATTCTTTGTATTTTTATTAATAAAGTAACGTAACGTCTAACTCATTATCTACATATATAAAAGGCAAAAGTGATTGATTGATGTATCTAACGTAAAGGCCAAACCCTTAAGGCCAGAAAATTGAAATTTTACACACGTATTCCTTATATGATGAAGGCATCTAAGGAAGGATTTTTCAAAATTCAACCCCCAAGGAAGTGAAACAAAAAGGTTTGTATAAAACTTTTTATTCCTTGCACATAAATGCATGAAATTTCGTATGAATTGAGTACGACAAAAATAATGAGTTACCTATTTCAGCGTTTACTAAAATTCAACCCCTAAGAGGGTAAAATAGGGGATGAAAGTATGTATGAAACCTACCTTTTTAGAGTTTTTTTTTGTAGTTTTAGCGCGAGCGAAGTTGGGGATTCTGCTAGTTAAATACATGGTTCCGCGCCGCTAGTTTGTTCGAAGACATCGAGCGGCTTGGTACAACCCCTGTGGCGTTCATCTACATAGGTGCCAGGTAAGAAAAGTATGACGACGAATATACATATATTGGCGTTTGTCGCGGAACGTATGATTTTCTTGTGTGTATAAATTTTAATAATTACTGACAATATAATGATTACTACATGCAATTTTTTTTATTATTTTACAATATCTCTACGCCAATCGCAAGCCAAAATGCATGCCAAATATGAAAAGCTAACTGATTGACAGAGTTACTATCGCATTTATAACTTTAGGCATAATATATTTTATGTTTAGTAAGGAACATTTTTTTTGTATAATATAGATATACATACATATATTATATAACACTATCCACACAAAAATTCACCTGATCACGCTTTACTAATCAAAATACCCAGTATACACAAAAATCGTACGAAATGTCTAGTTTAATAACCAATTAGTATTTGCCCGAGAAAAGCTCAAACCTGCAAGTTTCGTCTGAAGCGTGCCCTCGGATCACTACACCAGATGAATATAATTTTACCATTACTATTGCACATGAAACTTTAGTTGATCTAAAATGAGATTATCTCCTAAATTGAATAGTAGTCAGCCACGTGCACAGTACTCTGCATTTCGATTATTTCCCATACGTAAAGAACACTAAAAATTTGACAAACAAAAACCACTTATTACCATACCATTATTCGGTAATTACTAAAATTAAACTTTACATAAGTAAAGATAAAACAGCATTAAGAAAATTAAAAAATACCTTAAAAATTATAATATAAACTATAAAAAAAAAATTTAGTTATAAAGACTTTTTTTGAATGATTCCCGATACCGTAGCAATGTTTAACAGAATTACCTAATTATTTATTAGTTAATTGTACCTCAAAGAGTAGGTACTCTCATATATGCACACTAGCGGCTCACCCTCACTTGGCTTGGGTTCGTCCCTAGGTAGGTTTTAACGGAATACAGAATAGATAGACTATATATTATATTACTGATCCGCTCCCTTAAGTATGATGATATATAGCCTATATATAGCCTTCCTCAATAAACGGGTTATCTAATGCAAAAAGAATTTTTCATAACGAATTAATAATTCCTGACATTAGCGCGTACAAACAAACAGACGAATAAACAAACAAACAAACAAAAAAAACACACAAAAACAAAATATTTATAATATTAATATAGGTAAATTTTAAATTTCACAAAATAAATCCAGAGTGCAAAAATTTTAAAATAACTTCAAAAATAATTATTGTTGTCAACTCTAATATTATTAATTAAACTTAATTTCATGAATTAATAATTTCAAATGTACTATAAAGGTAGTTCTTCAAAGAATCTGAACTAGTACTATATCAAGCAAGGTATTTAAAAATTCACACTCATGCAAAGACAAACCTGGTGTTGAGTTACTTGTAATATCGACCTGGAAGCATAATTACAAGTTTTAATATCTACTAAAATATTTTTAAAGAAATAGGTAAGTATGTTGGGGTATTAACACACAGCACCATCTAGTTCCATGGTAAGCTACAAGGCTCGTATTATGGTTACCAGAGAGTTGATACACTACACATATATAACTTTAAATACATACATATTATAAATATAAGCACCCGTGACTGGAGTAAAAACATTCGTGTTCATCACACAAATAAATGCCCTCAGCGGGACTCGAACCCGCGACCGCTGGCACAGCAAGTAGGGTCACTACAAACTGAGCTAAACGTGTCGTACAAAGAGTAAAAAAACATTTCAAATATAGTATTAAATGAACTAAGTTACAAAATAAAAACCTACGTAATCGCCTTTTTAAGGTCGAAATGTAGAATAAGTTACACATGTAGGCAAAAAATCGACCCTACGTTTTATAAAACTTATATTGTAATACAATAAATAAACTAAAACAACGTACGACTATAACATCATTTAATTTTGACATTTAAAAAAAATTAGGTCCTGTCGTGATTATAATACTCACTTTAACCATATAAATATACTGAACTGTTTTGTTTTAAATTTCAAGAAATTAATAATAACACGGTCCAATAATTTTCATAATATTTTCATGTACTTAAACTGTGTTTATAGTATATTTATATGTATATACGTATGTGTCAATATTTTGCTTAATTTTTTTAGATTAATTCTTCTAATTATGCGTTTCTTATCTGTGGAAACTTAACTGGTAAATGTGTGTATTTCTTTATTGTAAATTGTGTTCTATAATACTGTTTACTGTTGTTTACTTGTTTCCCTATAATAAATAAAAATAAAATAAAAATAAATCAACTATGATCAAACAAAGAAAATGTTTTAAATAAAACTATCTTTTGAAAAAAAATTCGTTTAATTTGATTTCAGGAGAGAACACGATAGCTGTAAAGCATTCGAAACGTCGGGAACCAAAAATCAAAATAAATCAGCGAAACAATCCGAAAAGATAGCTTTATATAAAATGTTAAATATTCGCGTAAATCTAAGAAAGTATTAAAATTAATGTTTTAGTTAAAACAAGTTGAAATATATATTGATGGAAAAGTTGAAAAAAGTACTACCATTTAAAATTATAAAACTAAACTGGCTATAGGTAGTAATGTAAGTTTTGAACACAAGGACGTACGTGCAAGACTGCGAGTGACTAATCTAGATATTTTTTAACCGACTTCCAAAAAAAGGAGGAGGTTCTCAATTCGACCGTATATTTTTTTTTTTTTTTTTTTTTTATGTTTGTTCGGGCATTTTTTCATCGTTTATGAACCGATTTTGATAATTCTTTTTTTGTTGGAAAGGAGATACCCCAAGAGTGGTACCATGATAAGGAAACCAGGATCTGATGATGGGATCCCAGAGAAATCGAGGGGAACTTTCGAAAATTGTAGCGGCGACTAGTGCGTTTGATAACATTTTCAGTAGGTATTTTAAAGCACTACTATTTAATGAAGGTCTGGAGTCGATCTGATGATGGACCCGAAAGATAGTCGAGGGAACTCCTCAACGATTTACAGCAATTACCTGGTGTTTGGGCTTGATTAATTTGTATTGATGATACGTCTACACTAAAAATGGAAAAATAATAACTTTTAAAAAAAAAATAAAAACCGACTTCCAGGCACTGAAAAGTAAAAAATAACTAAACGGGGGTTTTCATTTAGAATAGATACTTAATCAGATTTTTTCGAAGTCGGTGCCAGCCAATACAAATCAAAGCACACCGACTTCGAAAAATCTGATTAAGTATCTATTCTAAATGAAAACCCCCGTTTAGTTATTTTTTACTTTTCAGTGCCTGGAAGTCGGTTTTTATTTTTTTTTTAAAAGTTATTATCTACGTATGCAACCTTAGAGCAATGCGAGAGACGTGGCAAGCAAAATATAACTAAATATTTCTATACTTGCAATAGCATGATATAGAGTATATATATATATTATATATAATTCATTAAATTATCTAATAAATCCCTATTTTCAACACAATAAAATATTTTTAGACTTAAAACTGCAACCCTTGCAGTATAACTTAAAAAAAATATATAAATCGAATGATAACAAAGTACATATCGCTTAACACACCCCACAAAGAAACCGACACCCACCCACAAAGAATCAGCCAAATTGAGGATATAGTGGCTTATAAAATTCTTAATACTATATAATAATTAGAAGTAATTTCCATCACAGTAATCTACAAACCCAGTTCCTTTATTAGATGAAGTCCCTGACATGTCTTATATCTAAATGGTTTCAGGTTTGAATCCCGAATATAGCAATATAACTATCGATTTTTTTATAGACTTTAAACATTAGGTCAGCCCACAGGAAATGGCTAGTCAATATACATAGCACATAGCTCTAAGGTGTTTTACATTGTGCAACAGATAGGTAAAATGACCAGCAAACAGGAAAGGAAATGTATAACAAATGCATGCATATTAGAGTCTATTACCATTAACGAGACACGTAACGATTTGTTTACTGAGATCTGATACTGGAAGTAAGTCTTAAATTAAATGTATATTATTCCCTTATAAATAAATTAAATCGTTAACTTTGTTTAATCAAAATTTCCATTCCACCATTGATTATTTATTTACTAGCGACCTTGGTACGTTTTTTTTTTTTTTGGAGCGAAACCCTAATTATTTTTCTAAAATAAATTAGCCTAAGCTACTCCTTATAATATCAGCTATCTGCCAGTAAAAGTCCCGTTAAAATTGGTCCAGCCGTTTCGGAGATTAGCCGGAACAGACAGACAGACAGGCAAAATTAAAAAAAAAGTGTTTTTCTTCTAAGTATCGTATATAGTTCCATATGCATTTAGTATGAAGCTGTTATTATACTACCCGTGATGACATTATAAATAGGAAAATTAGTTTGAGTTTTTTAAGAATTTAAACCGTAATGCTTGAGCCATTAAAAAAATACACAGTATTTTCGTTTCATGGAGATAGATCTGCAGAGTATTTCATTTTTACAAATCATTCGTCATTTTATAGATAATGTCATCATACTTACTATTATTATATATAAAAAAGTTTATTTTGTTAATACGAAAGCGATTTATAAAACCTTATGAGTCGCTTTATATGGCGCTTATAAAACCAAGTAACTCGGGCTTAAGCCTAGAATTTAATTTTCAACACGATTACAACTTGCTAATATGTAAACGAAAACATCGTGAGGAAACTGCATGCCTGAACTCAATTAGTTTAAGATAAACGTGTGAAGTCTACCAATTCTGCATTAGGCCAGCTGACAAAGGCCTAGTGGACTATGGCCGAGTGGGTCATTTTACATTTTTTTATATCTATGTATGTGTTTTATGAATTCAGGTTTTATTGTCCCACAGCTGGGCATAGATATTTCTTCAATGCAAAGAGGATCAAGCCAGGCCACGCTGGCCACGTGTGGATTTACGGACTTCATATGTCGCTCTAAAACCTGTTAGATTCTCTCAGACATGCAGGTTTCCTCATGATGTTTTCCTTTACCGCAAGACGAATGGTAGTCATGTTGAAAATGATTCGCAGATGAAAGTCTCAGCGCTCCACTTGGTTTTCCAAGCAAACGTAACTGGGCTTCAACTATTTTTACATTAATTTGTTCTTTTAACACAAAGTAGCAGATAAACATGAATGTTTGCGTTGAAATATTTAGAAACTAGTGATAAAAGCTATTTTTTATTCCTTTAAATCAAACGATGTTCTTTGCATGTCTTGTTTGGCGTGGCACGGCCATACCATTCTTTTGTCAAAACAACTTATAAATCTCCTACATCTACCCTATGAGTAAAGGTACAAGTATGATAGCAGGTACTTATAGCTAGGTTTAAACGATAACTTTCACTATATTTAGTATTTAAGCAAAACAGCAAACCATGTATAATATAATATGATCGATACGAGAATCGAACTCGTAACATACTACTGGAAAAGCTATTCCAATGCGATAGACATCTTTTTATCTAAATAACTTCTACACAGGTCATCGTCATTTTGCTAGTCCTTGTTTATTTCCGTTTGCAGGTGCTCGCCACCCCAAGTTCCCTTATATAGCGTGCAAATATTCCTCTTCTTGATAACCATAAGTGATCATTTCTACCTAAACTATGAAATTCCATTCAACAGTTTTTACTCAAGCTATTAAGTGTTAAATTAATGATTACAATTTTAAAATTTGTTCTTGTTTGAGTTCATACAGAGATAGCGGGTTCGATGCCCAATATAGAATGTTTATGTAATGGATCTTTAAGACATTCATGTACTAAGATACATATATGGATATCTTAGTGTACTAATTAAATAAAAATTGCAATGAGATGAGATGTACGAGTGCAACATTCACACGTAGAATATGTTGCAAAAATTATGTTGGCATGATGATTGGGGCGCAGTCATAATAGTACCAGTCTTCTTTATCGTCATCATTATAACTGTCAAGTTAACTACTATTATATTAAAATAGATTTTTCAATATCAAATTCTAAATCAAAAACATAACTTTTATTGATGGCATAGATAGGTGTTTAAAAACCGTCTGTAAGAGATATATTGTTCTATGTATTTTTACTTAGTTAAAAGAATATTTTGCACGTCGGATTACTAAGTGCGAAATATTTGTATGATATATGTGTCCATGTTTATTACTCCTTCACGCTAGAAGGGCTAAATTAGTGATTATAATACCTAAATTAACTAATTTAGCCCTTTGAGCGTGAAGGTGTAATTAGCGTGAAGGAGAATTAGCTAATTATAATATATTAAATATAATTTAGCTACTGTAAGGTATCTAGGAACACATTTGAGCGAAGTGAGAACAAATCGCTAGTAATAAGTTGACAATGACTATTCTTATGGTGTGTATTTAACACACCATAAGAAAAGTCCAAAAAACTATAAATAAAAAACAGTTTTTTTACGTATACGTGCGTATTTTTGGTAATTTCTGGGAATACTGAATCAATTTTCAAAAAAACTTTTGCTGACAGACAGACAGAGAATTCTCAAGATATAGGCTACCTTTGTCCAGCGAAATAATAACTGTCTCCGTCAGATATCACGCGATTTTACTGCAAATATGGAGTTTTACAGCAGGTAGAGGATTCGGGTGAACGTAGACTGTTAATCGTCATATCACGAATCGCAGGCGTGAAATTATAAATATAAATATTACTAAAAAGGAATAATTTAAAAACTAGTCTAACAGAATTTAATACAAAAACAATAATATGCCCATAATATGTAAATACCATTTTAATTATTACCATTAAAAGCTTGATGATTCGAAATTGTAAAGGTTAATTAAATATGTTTCATAAAAAAAGAAAAATTCGATATGAATGTATTATAGAACTAGCGACTCACCCTCGCTCCGCTCGGGTTCGCCCCTACGTTTCAAGGTTACTCTAGATTTCTATATAATACTGTATGATAATAGATATTTTCACACCGTAAAAAGTATTCTAAATATTGACTCGGATAACTAGTTTTCATCATACCAAATTTCATCAAAATCTGTCGAGTGGTTTTCTCGTGATGCGTTCCCCGACAGACAGATAGACAAAAACCAAAAATGTAACAAAAATATAAAAACTATAGATTCTGTATCAATAATAATGACTATTTCTGACTATTTCTCTTATACTGAGAATTTTATTATATGTATAGCAAAAAACAATAGCTATATTTTAAATAAATTTCGCTACTTTATAGTTCAGTTCTGGTACTGACACTTTAGAAGCATTATTTTCTAATAAGTAGAGGAATCCTTACAATATCAAAATTGAATCTAATATCAAAATTAAACCTGTAATCTTACGTACCTACAAATGTAATTTGTAGCAAGTTCCTGACCTGTTCCTGACCTGAATCTGACCAAATTTCATGGTAAATCAGTAGTTTATATTTATTAGGATATTTACTATATTATTATTTATGCTCAACATTTCTGTGGCGCAGACGATGGCTTATAACAGTGCCAAAATATTGGAATCTCATAAAAGTATATGAAAAGCATGGTAAATATCCTGTTTTACCATAAGAATATCGTCAGTAACCATGAAAGCTAAATGACCTATCCTTACTTATGACATGAAAGAGTGTTGGTTTATTTTATCTTCACTCAGCAACAGGGATAATTTTTGACGTTATTTTATTAAATATAGGTACTTTATGAGCCTGATAAAAATAAAGACTACATTTTTCCCCATACATGAAATGAAGAACGTAGTGTGTTAGTGGTGTGTATTAATGAGTATGTTGACCATACATCGGACCATACATTGGTATTAAACATGCGTTTTGATTTAGCCTACTTTTTATGCATATAATATTTCAATGGTTTTCAAATGTTATATGCATTCGAGATAAAGTCAATTTATTAAACATTACTTCACGCCCGCGGCTCCGCTCGTGTAATAAGTAACGGTTAACAAGGTTATCTTACAATAATAAAACTTAGTTTTTAAAGACACACTTGAAGCAGTGGTAGCCCAGTGGTAACGCGCTTGTTTGGGAAACCGAGAGAATCTCTGATGAGGGAACATCGTGAGGAACCTGCATGTCTAAGAAAACCTAGCAAGTTTGGCCAGTGGACTGTGCCTGATCCCTCCGTATTGAAATGAGGCTCGTGCTCAGCAGTGGCTAGGGGTAGAATTCAAGACACACGTAGTTCTAAAATTAAAAAAAAAAAAGAATTGATAGTATTGACTAAGACCAAAAATAAAACGGCTATGTTTCACCAGTACTAGGTACCGATAATAACATATGTCACTTACGTCTTTACATCTCTCTCATATTACTATATTCAACTTGCTTGAAATACAAATTGCAGCTGTATTCAAATGTTAATATTAAACCATGTCGCAATTATAATATTTACATTAGTATATATGAATATATCAGCTACAAGCCCATGAGTTTTTATAGAGTCATTCTCGCTATCATTTGTACGTCCTATATGAATTTTATTCTATTGCAGATGGCACGACGTAAAAGGAAATGAAAAATATTTAGTAAAGGCCTACAAATTGATATACCTATTATTGCGTACGATTGGGACAGTTACAACATATACATAAATAGGTACCTGAATAGCAGTACAGCTCTCTGGATGAAGTATGTTATTTTTTATATTTCACTATATGTTAGACGTAATATTTAACTATCCGAGCGAGCACAACAGCGAATACTACTCATTCACTAATTGATTAATAGCGAAATTTCAAAAAATCTGTAAAACTTGGATCACGATTTTTACAAATCATAGTTTGAATACGGCTTAGAAAAGTATTTTAGACATTTTGGCGAACCATTTTACCGATAAAGAAATAAAAAAAGCCTGGAATGATTACTTGTAACCATATTTACTACCATAGTCCATATTTACTCTTATGTTTCCTAATTTTGTAAAGGAACCTGCATGTCTGAGTAAAAAGTTAAAGAAAGACGTGTAAAGTCTGCCAAACCGCATTTGACTAACGTTGTGAAATATAGCCTTGACACATTAAAGGGCTAAATTTTAACGGTTAGTATGGAATATAGACTACATAATATTATATATACAAAGGTATGCTGAGTTATTTTTAATTGTATTATAACGAGTTTTTGCGTGTGAATGAGATAATCTCCCGCGGTAAATATCACCCTCCAGCCCTCCACCTATTTCCACACAAAAATCACGGCTATCGTCACTCTTTACTGACGTGAAAGAAGGACAAACAAACAAACAAATAAACAAACAAACAAACGCACTTTCATATTTATAATATCATATACGTCATATCATCTTTTTTTTTTTTTTTTTTTTTTCTTTCACAACAAGATTTAGCAAAGAATTATATCTCGCCAAGCTGTGACGCTTAACGGCGAGACGCGCTCGTTATTACAACAACAAAAACTAAAATGTTATAATGTTGCATTCGACACAGTGACATTGCACACGACGTAAAGTCGTCATGTTTTTATAAACTTCAAATAATCAAAATACTTTGATTGCTAGTTAAAGGTTATTTGATTACAAAAAGAAATATAGAAGAAAAAATGGTTTTATGTGACATAAAACCATCCCTCAGATATGATGCACGCGTTCGGACACCGTGGTCACCTTCGAAACCGTATTGTTCACTAGAAAGGAGTACGCGAGTAGGGTCAGCATATGTAATTATAATTTAAAAAAAAAATATTCTCTGTATATAAAATAAAAATATAAATATATAGTTTCTATTTTTATAAAATCTTACAGAAATGTTTAACTAAACAGAAAAAAATATAAAAATGACAAAAACTTAGTAGTATAACTTTCTCGTACTCATGTATAAAATGTATAATATGTGTATGTATATATAGAGGCAGTATATCATTATAGATATTTTTTTCATATTCCAACTGTAGCAACGAATATGAATAGCTACAATCGCATCTAGACGTCGTCGTAGCGTAATGAAAAATATTGTATTTTTCTCAATCGAACTGATGTTTAAGGTATCAGAGCGTGAAAATAACCAAATCAAATAAAATTCAGCTTTATATATTAGTAGTTTTTTTTTTAATTTGTTTTTGTATTTCAATGCCTAAAGGAATAACATGAAATAATACATCCAGTTAATTTTCTTTAAACTAAAATTATTATCGAAAAAACTGTTTTAATTATTTCTGCCAACCATACTACATAACACAGCGACAAAACGCATACATTTATCATCATAAGAGCTGTATTAACATTGTCACAATGCCTGCCATTGTGTTGTGCCGCGACTTCGCTCGCCTAATGATACTTTACTATTCTATAATAAACTCAACGGACAGATGTTACACTTTTGTTGGAAAAGTATAGTATAACATACGTATGTATAGTGCTTATCTTTCCTCAGCATTTCATCCTAATTTTTTTCAGTGTGCGTGCCACGTGAACATTTTGTTATTCACAA
Organism: Argynnis bischoffii washingtonia; assembly: GCA_033884665.1. Taxonomy (NCBI): domain Eukaryota; kingdom Metazoa; phylum Arthropoda; class Insecta; order Lepidoptera; family Nymphalidae; genus Argynnis; species Argynnis bischoffii. Next base: position 13,867,698 of record CM066621.1, on the reverse strand, counting down.
AATTATAACTTCTTATAAAATCTTGTTTGTACAATATATAATAAGTAATAACATATGGTTATAAGTGACTAGGGGAGCTTTCCACCTGTTGAGAGCTTGGTTTTTTATATTATAACTAAAAGAGCAAGCTTAGAATAATTAATGTCGTACTCTGTAAGGATAAAATACATGTTATTTAGTTAGAATGTTATTTAGTTAGAAATTTAATTAGAATTTCTTAAAATAACGATAAAAGTGCATTTTTATAGTTTTAAGATATGAACTTTCAGTATTCGATTTTTTTTAATGTGATAGGTACCTTGATAGATGTAACAAACGATAAAATCAATGAATAATAAATCTATTATATAAATATCTTGGATCACGGTGTTTTTGGTCGCAGTCCTCCGAAACGGCTCAACCGATTTTAATATATTTTTTTTTTTGTATACGTGATAGGTATGAGAATAGGCCTAAAGTATTTTTACCCTCCTACCCCCCACCCTCCACTTTTTAAGTAACTAGAGGCGAACTCGAGCGGAGCGTGGGTGATTCACTAGTAATATATATATATATATATATATTTCTAGTGAATCTATATATATGTTAATGGATAACAATCATACATATCACAATAATAGTCGTTTGTTAATTCACACATTAAGGCTTAATTTTCTAAATTAACTCTACTTACAATCACGATGTCACTCCATGAAGATATGATATGATCAAATCAAAAAGGCCTCACGTAAGTATTGGATAATATTAAGAATAAAATAATATATTAAGAATATATATATATATATATATATATATATATATATATATATATATATATATATATATATATATATATATATATATATATATATAAAAATTAATGATATTCCATGGTCACAGGAGAGACTAAGGTTAGATACAGACAGTATCTACCCACAAACTTATACAACTTATAAAAGCGAGCTAGAATCCCTACAATCTTATTTAAGAGTTAGCGACTCACCCTCACTCCGCTCGGGTTCATCCCTAGTTACGTTTTAAAATTTATTATTGATTTCTCAGAATATTTTCCTGCAGCAAAAAGTATCCTATATGTTGTTTGACCGGGATAACCAGTTATGATCATATCTTTCATCAAAATCTGTCTAATGGTTTTCTCGTGATGCGGTCACAGACAGACAGGCAAAAATACTAAAAACTATAGATTCGGCCTCTGTATCGACTGTAATGACTATTTCAATAAGATTTTCCAAAATATATTTAATGTACTGATTCCTCCAAACATCGAATAGAAATAGTAAGAAATGTGAAATATACAACACAATTTTTTATAATACCTACGGTCATTTCCAGACATTAATTACAAAAGATCGCAAAGCTCCAGAGCGCTTTTATTACGAGCTTTTAATTAAAGACGCTGTTAGCATATCTCGTCTTGTACAAATAATTAGTCTTTTCATTGTTTCTGTCTTGGTGACCCAGTTATTTTTAATAAAGATATTAAATGTAGATAACAAGTGTACACTTACTTTATTCTTCGCTCAGATAATATAAATTATTTATGATTCATTTGATAGAAAAATCTGTAATGGAGGGTGAATGAAAATCTTTACTAATATAATATTATAAAGAGGCAGAGTTTGTTTGTTTGTTTGAATGCGCTAATCTCAGGAACTACTAATTCGATTTGAAAAAATCTTTTTGCACTAAAGCTAGGCTATAGATGTATGTCATCAAATCGGGCAGACTTCCATACGTTATTGTTAAACTATATCTTTTACTAGCGACTCACCCTCGCTTCGCTTCGGGTTCGCCCCTAGACAAAAACAAAATATATCCCACGGGAACCGTACATTTTCCCGGGATGATGATGCCTATCTCAGTTAACGGGCTGTCTAATGCAAAAAGAATTTTTCAAATCGGATAAGTAGTTCCTGAGATTAGCGCGTTCAACCAAACAAACAAACAAACTCTTCAGCTTTATAATATTACTAGCTTTTCTACCGACTTCGTCCGCGTGGAATAGTGACTGCTCGCAGAACTACCGGCACGGCGGCCAGCGCCCTCCCCCCTCACGATCGCCCCGCACTCGTCATGCATCGGGCTGAGAGCGCGCTCACCCATAGTCCGCGTAAAGTTTAAATATGTATATTTTAAAACTATGATATCTCCTAAGATATTCATTGAAATCAAATGATGTCAAGGGCAATTTTATTCAAAATTAAATACTTGTGATGAATAACGTATTTATTTGGATAAGGATTAATATCATATTTTTAAAAACATCTTCGAATGTATGGCATTATTTTAGAACAAATTTGATTACCATAAAAATGGTTATATTGAGTCAACCTTAAAAGATAGACATATGCTGTCGCGGACTTTTTTTTAGAACTTTTAAAGAGAAACAATTCCGTCATACATGATTTTTGCGTAACTTTAACCGTTTACGCAGCGCACACAACGGAAGCTCTCAAAAGGAATCAATTTTTCCCGTTTTTGCAACATTTTTCATTTATGCTCTGCTCCTATTGGTTGTACCGTGATATTATATAGCCTAAAGCCTTCCTCGATAAATGGACTATCCAACACAAAAAGAATTTTTCAATTCCAACCAGTAGTTCAACCATACAAACAAACAAACAAACAAACAAACAAACAAACTCTTCAGCTTTATAATATTAGTATAGATAGTATAGAAGTAGGTATAGATTAAATATATACGAGTACATAGGGACGAACCCGAGCGAAGCGAGGGTGAGTCGCCAGTACTAATATAAATCGGAGCACTATTACAAATGTAAAAGTTTGTACATGTTTGTATGTTTGTTACTTCTTCACGTTGAAATTACATTGTCGAATTTGAGTGAAATTTAGTACTCAAACAGGATGTAACCTGGACCTGACCAGAGACCTAGACCAGTAGCTCATAAGCTACAGTGAGGCATCTAGAGGGGCACCCAAGCAAAGTAAGGGTGTGTCGTTAGATAATTTGATAATTTTAACTGATTTCGTAGACATATCGATAGTAAAAAACCTACAATAAAATCATTAACTTTTGTACTAAATATTCATTCAAAGAACCGGATCTATTAGGTTTGTAATTAATAAGTGGGTGTAATTGAAAGAAAACAACGGTATCTGATAAAAGTTGTGTGTTAAGAATGATCAAACAACTTATTCAAATTTAACTCATCTACGCTCATATTTAGACTTATTTTATTTTCACTTAAAATTCGAGGTTAATAATTTAAATGGTTTGGCCATAAAAGTTTTATACACTATTATCACTCTATTATCATAAACGCGAAAGATAATATGTATGTATGTTTTTTACTCCATTACGCCAAAACGGCTTAACGGATTTGGATAAAAATTTAGTACACAGATTATGACCTGGCTTAACATATAGTCTTTTATTAGGGACCTAGTGAAGTTATAAAAAGAGACGAAAATTATGTATAATAATAAAGGTTTCATCACTCTCAAAACTTCTTTTACAATACTAATAAAAATCATTTTTTTTAGTTTGTATTTCATGCCATACCGTTAATTCGATTGCGATAAAACTTTGTCTTTAATGCTTACACTTGCGAAGGTTCTAGGCATAGTACATTTAACTTACAGTAGATGGCGCATGTATCGTAGCGACAAATGTACATGAAAGAACATTTCCGCAATTCCAACAACAGAACCAACCAACAGAAAATTCTGTGGTAGCATTTGTCTATCTCCTAATATACGCGCACAATAACTATCGATGCAGAGGCCGAAACTATAGTTTTTAGAATTTTTGTCTGTCTGTCTGTCTTTGACGCATCACGGAAGAATAACTGGAGGGGTTTTGATGTAATTTGGTATGATGATAGCTGGGTCAACGTATAGGATACTTTTACTGCGGAAAAATATCTCAACTCTGATAAATCTATACTAAACGTTAAGACGTAAGTAGAGACGAACCCGAGCGGAGCGCGGGTGAGTCGCTAGTCAATCAATAAAATTCCACCCGAAATCCAATACGCGATCAATAAAAACCTACTAGTTGTCACACTTAAATCACTATTCTTATCTTATTTTTTAAAGGAGAACATTTCTACGTCGCGTTTTCTGTTCGAAGATGCTTTTATTACGAAGACAATTTATCAAGGAGCTTTATAGTCTACAGGGCGCTTTGTGTGAATTGAAAAATATTTCAACACGGACATTTCGATCTATTGGCTACCTCATGTTTTTTCAGAATATATATACTTCAAGAGAGGTTATTTATTATGTTTAACCACGACCACTTCAAAACGTAACCACTACTCAATACGGGCGATTCAATTGTGAACCGAATTTTATGATTCTCTCTTTTGTTTTTTATAGAATAGACCCATCTGATGTAATTAAGTAGCACAATATCATTTTATTAGAATATAAATAAACAATAAATGCAAAAAAAAAAAGAAATCATAGTAAAGAAATAACAGACCAATGCGAGGGCTGCGTTGCTACTTCCTAATAATTTAAATGACCATCAGAAGTTTTTACATCAACTTACTATAATAATAGCATATCAGTACAGACTAACAAGAGAACAACAGAATAAAGTTTTGAAAAGCTTCCAAAACCATTGTTACTTCCTTTGTATGAAAGCTCCGAAGTGCAAAGCTAGCGAGTCTTGAATATTAAAGTGTCAGTGCATCTGGGTCGACTGTGATATTCATCAAGCGATGGTAATTCGTGGACAATTTGCTTGCTTTATCAGCGCGTAATTATCCGAAACGCGTACCTTAATGAACGGTTGTGATGATGTGCCAGTTAATTTATAGGCGGACAGCGGGAAATGTTTTAAACTTGAAAATGATTAGTATTATAAATCTGAAAGTTACAAACTTTACGTTTGTACGTTTGTCGTGAAACGGATGGATTTGAATGAGTACACACTAGATAAAACCTCGCTGAACACGTAAAACCGAATACCCGGTCCGAATAACCGAACCGGTCGTGTCGAATAGTCGTCTCACTGGTCATGTCGAATATTCGTCCCACCGGAGTATGAGAGTGACAGGAATAGAGAGCACAATGCAAGTATAAGAAGGCATTTTGAGAATTTTATCCATTATCAGAACACTAGCAACAAAAAAAAACAATTTATCCCACGGGAACCATACATTTTTCTGGAATAAAAAGTAACCTATATGATATTCCAAACTACAATCTATATCTGTGCCAAATTTCATTCAGACCCGTTCAGCCGTTCTGACGTGAAGGAGTTACAAACATTCATTCATCCTCACAAAATTTCACATTTATAATATTAGTAGGATTGTTATTGATCATTTTTTTTGTATTATGTGATGATACTGTAAAAAATAAATTGCATATTTATACCTTTAAATTTGGTTTAATTATGTAAATCCGGCAATCCAGCCGGGCTTGAAGCCAAGAAACGCACCGGTAGACGACCCAACTCGGTGGCCGGTGTGATATGCGGGTTGCTCCTGGTACTTCTCTGATAGCAGAGTAGACTGTGGAGCAACCCCATGGTTGTTGTGGTCTGCTTCGGCAAACCTGTTGTCGGGGTGTTGTGGTTGAATGCGTAAGCGATCCTGCGACGCTCCATGAAGACGAGGGAGCTTCCATGGGGTTTTAGTGATGAGTACTGGTTTTTTTTTTAGCCGGAGAGTCTCACATAACCACCTGTACATGAATACAGGTGATATGCGTAAATGCATTACTCAACGTTAAAAAAAGGGATATGATGATGAGATGATAGCTGGAGAGAATCAATATAAAATACTTTCGATTTCGATACATTATTCGTTGTTATAAGTACATTTTTTAAAAATATTGAAAAAAGCGTGTGGCTTTGCAAAGCATGAACGGCTTGGTAAAATAAACCGAAGGCGTAAAACAACATGAAATATCTCAATTTTCTCTAAATTTATAGGCACCTTGACTTCAAAATTTGTTTACAAATAATTATTGTACTTTTAGAAAACGATCTATTATTTTTAAATAGATCCTCGATGGGTCAAGTTGGTGATCGGTCCTTGGATTTTAATGAAAAAAAGGAATAATTAAAATCAGTTTATATAGTATACCGAGGAAATCGCGTACATAAAAAACCTCCTTTGTTTTGTCGGTAAAAAAATCAAAGACATTATTCATACTGGCAACACAAAAATCTCAAAGTAATTTACAACTTGTACCAACGTGGGTATGTACATGCACATCCCAAGAGTAATTCAGAGGGCCGGTAGTTATTAAGCGGTGAGTTATGGCGACGACACGTATAGTAAGTGAGAATATAACATAAGCGATAATTATCCAAATTTATTTACCAAGAAACACGTGACCGGCGGAATGTAACAAGTCACATCTGTCAAAGGCTCTAGTAATTATATTTCTTTTTGATCACATAATTTATTTAAAAAACCCCTTTTAAATCTTAAATAGCTATGTTAATTAACTGGTAATTAAATGAGTATAATTACGTTTTTAATGTCCTTGGCCAGTAGAATGTAAACGGACCTACGTTTTAAGACATTTATTCTTAAACAGTGATGACTTACTACATCTCTATATGTCTAACACAAGCTGTGTTACTCCAGGTTCTAGCCTATCGGTGTAATAAATTTAATCAAAATCCGTTCAGCATTTCCAACAAAAAAAAATAACAAACATTTACACACATACATACAAACTTACGAATAATAATAAATGCCCAAGAAAGTGCAAATTTCACTAACATAAACTAAATGTTGGGAGGTCCCATCTACTTTATTGCAATATAAAAAAAAAACTTGACAATTAATTACACGAATTAACCGAAGCTCTTCTGATCGATATAATTATTCTGTCTATACATTTAATATCATCTTTGATATCATTTATCATCCTGATTTTATGAAAGGAATGCTGTTTTTAATTCCGGAACACCGCCAAAGACTTGCAAAACTTTAGAATTTTAGCATTTTTTTTTTCATATTTATATTTTTTATAACGCTCTTTCAATGCTCTGCTCTTTTAATACTAATATTATTTTTTTGTATATTTTCAAAATAATAAGGCCAAAATATATTATACTTTTGCAAGTACATACATACATATACCTCAAACATAAAACAATTACGGTGAAAGAAAACATCGTGAGGAAACCTGCATGTCTGAGAGAACCTAGTAAGTTTTCGAAAGACATGTGAAGTCCGCCAATCCGCACTTGGCCAGCGTGGTGGACTATGGCCTGATCCCCCTCGTATTGAAGGGAGGCCCGTGCCCAGCAGTGGGACGTTAGAAAAGGCTGAATACATACATACATACAAAACAAATTGTTTATAAATAGGTAATTATGCAAGAAATACGAATGTTTTATGATGGAAATTAACTATATTTTGTTTTAAGAAATGCAAAATTGGATTGAATGTATCATAATAATTTTCATTTTAAGTATGTACTTTTTGGACATTTGGAAATACAAAATATTTTTATGTAAAGTAGTTCTATATAAAAAAGGCTTACATCAAAAAGATGTCTAGTAAACATATTAAAAAGCAAACACATAGCTAGAACCTAGTAACAGAAACCATAGAAACAATCTTGTAATAAATTTTACCAAACTTTTTTACAGAATAGTTTTGTATGCAATAAAAATTTTCTTCAAAACCGCCTTATTAGACTAACTAGCGACTCACCTTCGCTCCGCTCGGGTTCGTCCCTGCTTACTTTTTAACGTTTAATATAGATTTCTCAGAGATGAAATATTTTCCCGCAGTAAAAAGCATCCTATATATTGACCCGGATAACCACCTATCATCATATAAAATTTCAACAAAATCCTTCCAATAGTTTTGCCGTGATGCGGTAACAGACAGACAGACAGACAGACAAAAATTCTAAAAACTATAAATTTGGCCTCTGTATCGTTAATAATGATTATTTCAATAAGATTTTCAAAAAAAAAAATTATGTACAGATTCGACTTAATTTGAATTTTACTATATTTATAGATAACAGACAAAGATTTATTGCAAAAACAAGTAACTATATTTTACACTTCTTTATATAACTACACAAATATTATCTCTCATATCACAAATCTCATTAGCCTAAAGAGTCGTAAATAACCAAACTGAGAGATTATTGTTATCGACGTGGGCGGATCAAAATTCAAAAGACGTTTTCATCACAACACTTTTAATCGATACCTTCCTCCAGTTCGCACTTTCCATTGATCGATGCGATAACTTGACAAGCTTTCACATCAGAAACAATTCAAAATACCGTTTTAAAGGAAACCAGTATTTTAAGATATATTAAGGAAAATAAGATGGCTGTTCGTTTAATTATAGCATTAAAATATGTGAGAACAGTCAAAAGTTAATGGTAAGGATCGCTACTAGCTTTTTAAGACGCTTTTTTATAAAAGCTTGCTTTACTTTGTAATTAAATCTTAAGAGTACATAAAAAACTAGGTTAATAGTTCGAAATTTCGTTTCGATTTAAAATTACGAAGTGAATTACGAAGTTACCTAGAGTACCTTCGAGTTTAGGGATAGATATAACTTGTTTAGTCTTTTTCACGGTTTTATTTTGATTCTTGTTTCGAATGCTTTACAGCGAACATGGTCATGAGAAACACTAAAGTTTTTGATATTTTAAAGATCTTAGTTATTACTAACGTTCTCACCCCCAAAAAAATACTTAAAAATTGCAATTATTAGAATAAATTAAAGATAGAAAGAATAGACTGTTAGTCAAGACTGTAATTGTCATTCTAAGATTCAGAACATCAGCAACTTCCTTATAGGATACCTCGATTATTTGTCTTTATGCCAGTGTTTCACAACCTGTTCTTCCAATCGAATCGCACTTTACCAATAATTTTTAACCATGTAAAAATATTAATAATAATATAAATCGCAAACATATTCTTAACAAATTACGTGATAATACGTACCTAACTAACCCTGTAAGTTTTTAAATTAAATTCTGTTAGTTTCAGAAAGTTTTACTTAGTTTTTCACACAATACGATATTCTCTAATATATAAATATCTCGTGTCACAGTGTTTGTGGTCGCACTCCTCCGAAACGGCTCGACCGATTTTAATGTTTTTTTCGTATGTTTGGTAGATATGAGAATAGGTTGTAAAGTATTTTGCACTATCTTACCCCCACCCCCCATTTGTTAATCGCGATTTTAGTATTTTGTATTTTACGTTAGATTTCTTTGATAATTTATATGGCAGAAAAACGTTTGCCGGGTCAGCTAGTATATAATATAATTAAACAAGTACTGCTTACACAGCAGACGTGTTAGAAGTGAAATTCCATTGGTTATTTATATTATGTACATCTCTATCTATTCCACACTAACCGTTAAAACGTACCTAGGAACGAGTCCGAGCGAAGCGAGGGAGAGCCGTTACTCATAAATACTTTGCATATTTGAAAATAAAATTAGTAAAAATACAGTTTTTGAAAATAGCAACGGAAAGAATATAATAAATTCTCATTTATCAGACAATAACAAAGGTTACTATGGCAACCTAAAGCTAACGTCACGGGCATGACGGTTTTTCGTGATGATCATGACGCGGCCTTGAAATTTTACTCTCATGCGCGGCAAAGAAATTTCACTTCAAAAAAATTTAACATCATTAAAATATTGAGAGGTGGGCGAAAATCGATATAAAATCGATGTTTTGTAATAATTAAGTAATTAAAGATATAGAAGTATAAAAGATTTCTAGTAATGTGGGTAGCGTGTATAATTTAAAATTGGCATTTTTTTCGCCACGGCCCACGGCGAGATTAGTCAGTGTTTCGACATTCCGCCCACGCGAATGTTATTAACATAAAATCGTACAACCTATTGTGCAATATACTTAAACTGCGATTTTATCTAGTGATAAAAGCTGTTTTTTAAGCCAAATAACTCGAGCGTCCGGCCCAGTAGCCACAACTAAACACAAGTTCGATTCTAGTAACAGAAATTATTATAAGTATAAAATATAAATCCATATAGGTAAATATTTGTATATTGTTGCGATGATCTCGTTTCGTGTTACGAGTCGATCGATGTTTAGTCATTGAGTTTTTCTGGTAAGAAATTCTCAGTTCAATTTTAATCATAGTTTACTTCATTAGGTTAAAAAATATATTTTTTTAATTGTAAACACTTAGATGAAGATGTTTGTGTAACAAGGTTTAGTTTATAGATCATCTTCAAAAGCTCGAAAGTTCCAGGAAAAGCTTAAAGACCTATTAACATATTAAACATTAGAAATTATTATAGCTTTAACTCCAATTTTACTACCATCTTATCAATTTGAAATAAAAAGTAGTATTATAAAGAACAATATTATTACTTCAAGGATATCTTTTACGAGTTTTTTGTTACATATCTCCACTAGTATCGATATATTTGAATTTTTATTTGCAAGTCCCACGAGATTCTAAACACATCGTATATTATTTGTGGACAACAAACAAGGGATCAATTATCTGTATGACTTAACTGTGATAAAATAAGGTCACTTTAGGTCTTAACTAACAGCATTATGACGTGTATTGTAAGTATATACATATATTGAAGACTAAAATTTTTATTGTTTACTATAGATTATTTTCATTGTTAAATATATTCTTAGGATTCTGTACAGAATTCAGTCAAAACCCTGATACTGATTGAGTTAGCTGATGTATTATTAAAACTGATCTTCCAAGAAATAGTAGTAAAAAAATGGATATATGTATAAGTATTCCACAAGTTTTTTGTTGTTTATGTTAAAAAACGGTTTACAAACGAGTATAATGTCAAACTTTTTATGTTTATAGAACAAAACTTAAAAAAATAGCCAAAGAAACTGTTAAAATGTACTCATCTCAATTGAACACATGCTATCGGTTTTAACCTAGATTAAATCCTTCTATTTTAATAGTAAATTCATATCACAATTATATGATAGCATATCATCTAATATTAAGGCTCTCTGTACCTAAGTAAGTCTCGTTGTTAAAATAATAATAATCAAGCAGTCTTTATTGCATGCTGTTTAAGCTACTTTTTGACAATCTATTTGTATATATCTACAAAATTAGAAACTCCCATAAAGTTTTTTATTCACAATTTTACTCCCTTAGTTTTTTTAGTGCTTATTTTCTTTATATTAAGAAATATTGTGCAAAACATGCTTTCAATTTTTCAGCTAAGTTTTTACGTTATCTGCCAGTCATTTTTATTAAGTTAGTATGAAGTAAAGTGACATACCTAATTTCAGGAAAAGCGAAATAATACTTAAAATCTGATGGTACAGAGTCGACTCATTATACGCGATATAATATTTCGTAAAACAAAGCAGGACCGACAAAGCATCGCAAATCTTAGCGGACAGAAGATAACAATCTCATTCTTTCAACAATGGTCGGCTCATAAGCCTAATTAGTAATATTCAAAGTGCATTGTGGTGGCTATCTGGAAACGTACAATAAGAAAATGCGTTTATCTAGGGCGATACGGTTGTGCTGGACTCAGTTGCTTCGGGATTGAAAGTTCCACGTGATAAGCTTTTACTGGTTAACCATTGCTGGTTTTGATTTTAGCAGTTTTTAAGGTTTCTTAGTTGATTTTCAATGAAAGAGTAGTTTAGTTTAGCTGTTGTTGGAGACTTGGTTGAGATGCGATCGTGTTCAGAATGCGTAATGCGCGGTAGTGCGCAGTCGTGTAGCGGTCTTATTGTTTGAGTCCAGTTCGAACGTAAATTGAATGCGTTGTCTGGTCGCTAATTTAGAGAGAATTATTTTGCTGTTTGCGAAAATTATTGGACGTGTTATGTACGTACGATGTTTATTTAGAAATTGCGATTTTATATTACTTGTTTTTGTTTAAATATATATATAAATGGTTATAAAAATTTGGAGTGTTGTGCTTTTTAAGGTTCAATAATGAGTGATATTACTCTTAATAGACTAAAATATGTAAAGAAGATGAAGGATAACAGAAAAACATGAGCAGCCTTTGATAATATTATATACATTATACTTAAAAAAATAAATAAAGCCTTTGGAAACTCCGTGGAGCTGGCATAAAAAGAACGTATTAGAATGATCGTAATATAGAAGCGAAAAAGTTTACACAGATTAGGATCGACCCACTCCATTCAAATATAAGCTTGGATAAAACTTGTTCGTAACACTTTCATTCTTACTCGATAATCTATACATGTAATAAAATTATAACTAAGCCGAATCTGTACATTAAATATTTTTTGGAAAATCTTATTGAAATACACACTATTATCGATACCGAATCTATAGGTTTTAGAATTTTTGTCTGTCTGTCTGTTACCGCATCACGGAAAAACTCTCTGGAGGAATTATGATGAAATTTGGTATGATGATAGCTGGTTATCCGAGTCAACATATAGGATACTTTTTACTGCGGGAAAATATTTCATTTCTGAGAAATCTATTGGTACTAAACGTTAAAACTTAAAACATAAGTAGGAACGAACCCGAGCGAAGCGAGAGAGAGTCGCTAGTATTATAATAAATGATAAAACTTTTTTGGTATATATACGTAGAATTTACATATTATTATGTTTACCTTTCTACAGCAAAATCCAAGTATCTACTACAAGTACTATTACTTTATACTACTAGTACTAGTACTATTACTACTATTACAAGTACTATTACTTTGATCGAAGCAAAACACACATCATTCCATTTTACTAAATATTTTTTTTTATTAAGCGATACAAGTTAAGCACATTGTAGTGTTTATAACAATTGAGAGAAGTACTAATAGTTAGAGCCTGAAAAAACAATGATAGACACGTCGCATTTAAATTTCATTAATAGACTCCTAAACAATAAAAATAAAAATATGCTATATTTGAAAGTTTTATATAATAAATACTAAATATTTCTAAGAGATCTTAGGCTTGGTTTGACAATAAAGCAACAAGCGTGAAGTTCAACGCATTACTAATTAAAATACTTATCAACAATATGCCTCGTTAATCCTTCAACCATCATAAATTTTACATAGAATGCAATCTCAATACAAAGTTGTAGCTGTAAATGCCTAATTAACTACGGAAACAGACTTTTAAATAAAACTATATTTTTGGAATTTTTGGAGACCTTTGTGACCTCTAAAACCTTAGTCTTTCCCGTGACCCTGATTACTGTAAAGCATTCGAAACCTCGGGAACCAAATAATATATCAATCAATAAAAAATCTAGAAAAAGTCGTTAAAAAACTTAAATAAACTCAATCGATGTCGCAAATAGAAAACTAAATAACTACTTTCTAACTAAAAATAATCATCGGATGCATAACTACCGAAGATATCGCTAAAACATACACAAAAAGCACACACCCAATTTAAATATCTCCTCATTTTATAGAATCGCTCAAAAAGTACACCTAACTTCGTCACAATTTTAATGAGTAAAACCTGGTTAAATATTTGTTTTTAATTGCAACAGTTATGTTGGACCACCAACAGTGGTAAATAGGGGGTCCTTTGCAAAAAATTAGAATAAATATCGAAATTAATTACGTATTGCTGCGTATTTAATGCTACTGTTAGCAATATCCCGCTGTTACAGACCAGTTGACATGATGAAATACATCAGATGGCTATCTGTTGATGTTCGGAAAAATCGATGCTTTCTGTTTCTTTGTAACTGAAAACGTATACATATTTTAACTCTTACATCTCTTGTAGAAGGATTTTTTGTCCTTTTCCCCAATTTCGTTATAAGGTGAATAACATATAACATCTACAGAGTGACAACTGTTTTTAAACAGGTAATATTTTATGAAAAAAAAAATTTGGTACAATGTAAAATTCAAGTCAGAGGTCTCCAATTTTTTTAACTTTATATCAAAATTAAAATCTTATATTATATATATATATAAATACATGTTTGCTTTATAATGATGACTTCCATGATTTTGAAACAAATCAAAGATATTAATTTCGATAAAGTACAATACAATTGTATAAATTAAAATGAGAAAAGATTTAAGACCTTTCATCATGTTCATTCGATTCAATCATTTAGCATTTTTATAGCCACGTCATAACCATACGGCTGGTCCCATTTATATGAGGTTTATTATGAAACATGAGGCAAAATATTTATTGGGCAAATGATTTACAGGCCCGTCACATAACCGCTGACGTATCGTTATATTATCACAACGTACCGGATAGTTAGTTGTTTCAATTTTAACGTACATGAAGTGGTTGAGCAGTTGAAAAAAGAAGGGGAAGAAATCAATGATCTGTTGCGAGAAAAAACGGGTGCTCGAGGACGCAAGTGCTATTTATTTATGCTAATCGATTCAGTAACTCGATACATCTCTCTCGATCACTTACTTGTTTTTTATGTATAGTTTATCTGTTGCGCTTAAAATTTTGGAAGCGCGTGTTACTAAAAATCATTTACGTTCTTTATTACGTTATGCAATGAAATACTAATGATTTTATTTTTCGCTAGTACCGAAACACAATGTGTTCGGTGGCGTTAACGCGCAACCTGGACGATATCCTGACTAATATTAATCAGTGGTCATATCTGATTTAAGGGAGCGACAAAATTCTAATTTATGTTAAAAAATAAACTTCACTAAAAATAAAACTTTTTCTTTAACACCTCTCCCGTGACTAACTTTGCTACAAAACATTTAAAAATCTAAAAATCTAAAAATCGATTATTCGATTTAATATGTCATTTCAGGTAAATCTAAGACAGTAGTGACAATCATGTAGCCATTTTGTCTATAAATTGCGGGCAACTTTTTATAACTTTCATCTACCCGAAATAAGTAGCCTCCTCTTTGATGTCGATAAAAATAAGTGCTACAAAATACTTTACATCAGATGAGAGATGCTGATCACGCACATGTTCACTACATCACGAAGATTCATTAATAACAAAAATTAAAGCTCATACAATATTTTAAACACTAGCTTAAAAATAACAAGAAACGAACGGTATTGGCAATTTGGTTAAATGCTCGCAGATACCACGCGCGAATATTTATTTAATGAAATGACAATTATGTACAGACACTTCGGATTCCTAGTGGTTATTTGATTGGTTATTAAGAAATTTAACTTACTAATTTTATATAAACAACTAGCGACTCACCCTGCTTCGCTCGGGCTTGCCTTTAGAAACACAAACCCAAACCTATCCCACGGGAACCGTACATTTTTCCGGGACAAAAACTAGATTATGTGCTATTCCAGACTTTAATCTATCTCTGTGCCAAATTTTATCCAGATCTATTCAGCTGTTCTGACGTGATTGAGTAGCAAACATCCACTCAAACATCTAAACTTTCACATTTACAATATTAGTAAGAAAAATAATAATGAAAAGTGTGTTTGTTCACCCTTCCTTTACGTAGCAACAGTTTCCGAGGGATCATTTGTAAGTTTGGGCTTCATTTGTAACATTTTATTTAAGTTTGTCCCGTGGGATATTGTTGATAGGAAATCGCAGTGAGTGGAAAAAAGACAGAAAATTTTCCAGAAAAAATTTGTCATTAATACAGTTTTCTATTTCTAGAATGTTCTTTGATTTTTGCATATATAAGTACGGTGTATACGGCTTTTTTGTTAAATATACATTTATTTGACTGGTAATATTTGATTAATAATATATGGTAAATATATGGTTAATATTTGAGTGGTATATATTATTCTAGACTAAGTTATATATCATTGATGAACAAACCAATAAAATACATTCAAGTTTCGAGCTACGAGTACAATACAAGACATCACGAAAAAGAAGACGACCATGATTTTTATTCCTACCAATAAAGAGACAATTGTAACTACTGAATAACATAATTATCTTATAAAATAAAGGAAAAAAGTATTAAAAATTAACTTTTTTTTAAAAATTTGTAATTGTAACATTTTCACTTTATTTTTTTCTTTGATATTTACTTTCTTCTTTCTTCTTTTGTAAAAATGGCTATGTTTGAAACGTCTATCAAAGTTTTAAATGTTCCTTTTTAGTTGAATCAACACATCCAATTTTCGTAAAAACAAAATCAACACGCCATCTTTAATAATATATTGACTCTCACACTATATTAATTTCAGGTAGCCGGAGGGAAAAGAATGCGAAGCGCTACGAGCTAGCTCTATACCCGTATTTGTAGTTTGTACGTTTTTCGCACTTCAATATGTCTTAGTATCAAATGGTGTCTTCTGACATTTGATTTTTTACGTTTTTGATGAAAATACTGATAACCACTACCCAGCCTTTTCAAATTACGACGGAATGTGAAGAAAATTGAATTGTAAGCGATACATATAGAATTACATAATGCATTTCCTCTCTATTTCAGGCAAAGATAACGACGTATAGCAGAAATAACGTCACATTTTTCGTTTTCTGCCAACAAAATACATAATATGCTCCATGTTAAACCAAACATACTCATCCATTTAAATAACATTAAATATACTTTTATTATATAATAATTGGTTCTAGGCTGAAAACATTTCGATTCGCTTCTCTTTCTTCGTTACTAATTTGGTTGGTTAAAAAGCGATGGAATGCTGCACGAGCCCCCGCGAATACTTCGATAATGAAATGACAATTACCTACAGACCCTTTGAATGCCTCGACATTACGTAATCGGAAATCGACTCCTTATTTTCCCCTACTACGAATGATAAAGGTCAAGTAGTTTTGTTATATTAAGTTAATATTTCTTTTGTATTACTATATAGAGTGAACCGAGAGCAACCCCTTTGTTGTGATTTGTGTAGTCTGCTTCGGTAGACCTACCGTCGGGACGTCGTGGTTGAGTGCGTAAGCGATTCTGCTACGCTCTATTAAGACGGAGAATATTCATTGTTGGGTTTTAGTGGGTAATACTGGTTTTTCTAGCCAATGAGTTCCACATAACCACCTGTATGTATACAGGTGGTATGCGTAAATACATTTCTCAACATTAAAAAAGGACGTCTCTAGATGCCACTTTTTGGCAAGCTTCTTTAGGTACTAACAGTAGCCTATAATATGCTACATCAGGTCCTATCTGTGTACATAATAATCAACATCCATTCAGCTGTCCCAGCATGAAGCATACAAGTACCTACCTATACATATACCTACATACAAATTTTCACATTTATATTAGTAGTGGGTTTATGTAAATTGCATGTATCAAGAATCTTTTCAACAGCTACATATTTGTGCCATTTTTTAATGAGAAACATTTATTACATAATGAGTATGATGATAATGATTTCAACATGAGTTATGATGAACATTTTTTTATTTAATATATTTATTTATTTAACAACAAATTAAATTATACAGTAATACAGTAATGCAGTCATACAGTAAAGTACATTTAAATTTCAAATAGTTGGGTGAAGTACTGTACTCCTTGCTAAGTTATGAAAATAATCTGTATTAAGGAGGATTATTTTTATATATAGTTAACTTTTTTTAAATCAATATTACATATAAAACATGTTGGCATGACAGTATAACATAAATCTACTATACAAGTATTATGTAAAGAGAATTCTTAAATTACTTAAAAAGTATTTTATAAATAATATTATTGTATTAAGCAATTAAGAAAATTATCCCTTTCACATTCCACTTACTTTGGAACATAAAACTATATAGAACTAAAAAGTTTGTCTTATAGTTTGTATCTTTGAAAGTACCAGTCTGATTCAAAAGAATCAGATCATTAAATCAAAAAGATCATTTTGAGTTTAATAACTTATTTACTAAGAAATGAAACTATCTAACATCATGCTTCGACTATTAGGAGTGAGGCATTTAAAATAAATAAACTAGGCATGCAAAGCCGCAGGTAAACATTATATTTGGTGTGATAAATGGTAATTCAGGGCTTTGGGTGAAAAATTGATACCAATTTATATATGAAAAATTTATTCGAAAATTAAACCCGTTATAATTACCTCGGTAGCCACTATCCACGTCGAAAGTATTAGAAACATAGAATTTCAACTGATGTCCTCTAAACTACAACAAATGCTGACGGCACGTTTGGCTCAGTGTGTAGTGACCTTACTTGCTGTACCAGGGGTCGCGGGTTCGAGTCCCGCTGGGGGCATTCATTTGTGTGATGAGCACAAATGTTTGTACTTCAGCCATGGGTGTTTATATTTATAATATGTATGTATTTAAAGTTATATATGTGTAGTGTATCAACTATCTGGTATCCATAACACAGGCCTCGTAGCTTACCATGGAACTAGATGGTGCTGTGTGTTAATGTCCCAACATATTTATTTATTAAATTAACCCACTCATAGGTAGATACGTATCAAATAATACATACAAGTTAATGGTCAGTTACTAACTGCTCGCATAACTCGCACTAATCGCTTCATATGCAATTATATCAAATCACAACAACGCTTTAGTAAGAAAAATGAACAATAATTAGAATTAAAATCAATTGCCTTCACATTCTTTGCCTTTCGAATAGTTTTTACGCAGAACCAATGGTAGGGTCGATCGCATTTATCGCATCGACGTTCAATTGTTTTATAAATAAACCCCCCGCAAAAAATACTACCGATCAATCGTGCGAAAGTCAGACGATGAGCGTCGATAAACATTAGATATACCAATTTAAACTACAAACCAATATGAATTAGGTTGATTTTCCTATGATATGACATAAAAATATTCACTATGATATTGGTTGAATGGAAATTTTAACTCTAACACGTATCTGTAAGGTTCAAAATAACACTTTCGTATAACATCATAGTAAGTTTCCATGCGTCCAAACATTTTATACTTTCAAATACTACCTTATCTATAGTGACGATCTGAATTGTTATCTGATCAAAATGGGATGGCCTTAGATCTTTATTACATGCGCTTCAAAGCGACAGGTCGGCTGGATATAGGTGGCGAGTTGAGGTCGGATGACAGGGTAGGTGCCAATTTAAAACATAAACAAAAACTTAAAAAAAAAACGACTTTCAGGCACTACAAAGTAAAAAATAACTAAACGGGGGTTTTCACTTTGAATAGATACTTAATCAGATATTTTCGAAATCGGCGGAATTCAAGAACAAGTACCCTTAAGTTATTACTTTTAAATATAGATATGTTACTTGTCAGATTTAGCTAACAGCATGTACCACTAACAACAGACGAAAAATCATAGTACAAAATGTTAAAGACCTCTGTGTAATTATGAGATGAGCAAAACTAGAAACGCTAGCAAAACTAGCTCTAAGAAACTAATAACTATAGACATCTAACATAACATATGTACCTCAACTGAGAATAGAATCTCATTCCTTGACAAAAAATATGACATTTAAAGTCATTGTCTTCCTCATTTTATCCTGTTTCTGACATATTTATTGACCACAGTGAAGGGTCCATTAAATCAATTGATTTTGATAAGATTTCTTCCAAGTGATAAGAATCGTTTAAAGCCTCATGTTATATTTATATAAAGATATCATCTAATTTTAGTTGTTTTGAGCTCTAAGAGAAATTTCAAATTTAAACTTTGATGTATTTTTCCGCACTACTGAGTTTTTTTTTGTATATAGATCTATACAATTAATTACATACATGTGTTTAAAATGAAATTAGAATCTATATCGCTCGGGTGCGTCCCTATGTACGTTTTAATTTTTTAAGGGGAATCATAGTTTTTGTTCTAAAATTAAAAGAGCCTAAGTTACTCCTTATAATATCAGCTACCTGCCAGTGAAAGTACTGTAAAAATCAGTCCAGCCGTTTTAGAGATTAACAGAAATAAACAGACAGAGAGACAAGAATTTTAAAAATGGTGTTTTTCGTATAAGCACCGTACATAATTTCATATGCATTTACTAAAAAACTTTTATTTAGACATTACAAACAGACACTTCAATTTTATTTATCTGTATAGATAAAGTAGCTAGATTTTTAGCAAAACACTTGTAAGTGGAGTTACGAGATCGTAACGTTTGGCAACACTGTCCATACGCTGCAAGGAATAAATTGTTTTTGTTGACTACGCTTATTGGCTAGCTATTCTATACTAGTCATCTATATTTTTACATAATATGTTTTTGCTATAACTATAATTGCGAAGTCATTATAACACTTTAGACGTATAAATCATGTAATATTAATTACAATTCACTAGAAAAATAAATATATTAATACCAGCGACTCACCCTCGCTTCGCTTCGGGTTCGTCCCTAGACAAAAACAAATCTATCCCACGGGAACCGTACCTTTTTCCGGGATGATATATAGCCTATAGCCTTTCTCAGTTAAGGGGCTATCTAATGCAAAAAGAAGTTTTCAAATCGGATTAGTAGTTGCTGAGATGAGCGCTTTCAACCAAACAAACAAACAAACTCTTCATCTTTATAATATTAGTATAGATTAATATATACCTATATTAATCATTAACACAGGTAGTTCAGAAAAAAATCCTGCCTTATATAATAAGTTAAATATACGTGTTCATTTGTCTTTAGTTAAGCAATTAACTTAACTATCATATTATAATTATAAATATAGAAGTTTTTTGTATTTATTTGTTTGTGTGCGTAAGATTGTTACTTAATACTTTAAGCCGTCTGGCTTTGAAAATTTTCCAGGCGACGGCGCTGATCGTTTGGTAAAAGATAAATAGATAGTGTACCTAACACTATGTATATAGAAAAGTCATATTTTGCATCGATCAATGGATGGAATCATATTATAGGCCAATATTTGTTTGTGTAATAATTAGAATTCACTAACAACTTATATTCTAATTATAAATTTATTTTTCTCTTTTTATTCATTTATTTTTTAAACTATAATAACTAATAATCCTTTTCTACCAACCCACCTCCCTTGTCTTCAATTCTACACGACATTGGCGAAATATTCTGTAGCCAACTGTAGCTTCAAAGATTGTATTCAGCCCTTTTCTAACGTCCCACTGCTGGGCACGGGCCTCCCTTCAATACGAGGGGGATTAGGCCATAGTCCACCACGCTGGCCAAGTGCGGATAGGCGGACTTCTCATGTCTTTTAAAAACTAGCTAGGTTCTCTCAGACATGCAGATTTCCTGACGATGCTTCAAAGATTAAGAAAATTAAAAACCCATACGTTTCTGTTTCTATGGCTACACTTCTCGTTCTTCATTGCGAGGGATACCCACCAAAAAGACGTTAATGGAGCTTCATGAGAATAATATTAATATACCTTTTCGACGACACGTTTGGCTCAGTTTGTAGTGACCATACTTGCTGTGCCAGCGGTCGCGGGTTCGAGTCCTATTGAAGGCATTCATTTGTGTTAATAAGCACGAATGTTTGTACTACAGTCATGAGTGTTAATATTTATATAATATGAACATATGTATTTAAAATTATATATGTGTAGTGTTAGGTACACTATCTAGTATCTATAACACCTCGTAAAGCTTACCATGGAACTAGATGGTGCTATGTGTTAATGTCCCAACATATTTATTTTTTATTTTCAAACTCTATCAACTTGTGTGAGTACTTGCGATCTCGACCCATCTACATATCACCAGATATTCATGTCACTCGGTTGATTTAAATCACATACATTATGCATATGTGCGCCCATTAGATATACGTGCGATGATGCGTTTGGCATTTTTATTGATCGCAATTAAAATCGTAAATATCGACGTCTGTAGATGAAACAATGTTGGATCGATTGTACTAGCAATGAATTTGGTTTACAATTTGATTTGATTATGCTACCATAATCTATTCGATTTGCATACTGGGATAATAATATCTAGAATAATCAGGGATAATCTTATGCTGTTACAAACAGTTGAAATGTTTATAAATCTATACTTAATATTATAAAGCTGAAGAGTTTGTTTGTTTGTTTGTTTGGTTGGTTGAACGCGCTAATCTCAGGAACTACTTATCCGATTTGAGATTTTTTTTTGCATTAGATAGCCCGTAAATTGAGGAAGGCTATAGGCTATATATATATATCATTCTAGAAAAATGTACGGTTCCCGTGCGATAGATTTATTTTTGTCTATGGACGAACCCGAAGCGAAGCGAGGGTAAGTCGCTAGTGTAGCATAAAAGTCTATAGTCTGTGCCAAATTTTATCCACATATGTACAACTATACATATTATCTATACATATAATAAAATTCTAAGTCGAATCTGTACATTAAATATTTTTTCGGAAAATCTTATTGAAATAATCATTATTATCGATATAGAGGTCGAATCTATAGTATTTGGAATTTTTGTCTGTCTGTCTGGGAACGCATCACGAGAAAATCACTCGACCGCTTTGATAAAATTTAGTATGATGATAGCTGGTTATCCGGATCAACATATAGGATACTTTTTACTGCGGAAAAATATCTCATCTCTGAGAAATCTATACTAAACGTTAAAACGTAACTAGGGAAGAACCCGAGCGGAGCGAGTGTAAGTCGCTAGTTTAGAATAAATATAAATGAGACCAGAATCTCTGGAAATTAAAGATGAAGAATAAAAGTATTCTTAAATGTTATACAGCATTATTTGCCAGGTGTTGGTGTTGTTATTGAAGTGAGAATATAATCACATGTCAAGTGCGTAGGCGACATATTAATTGCCATACAGTTTTTATAGAGCAATAGGATTTTTTTATGTATGGCATTTACATTTGTATTAATTATTGCTACGTAAGTTGTTATATCTAATAAGTGTATTGAATAATATATTATGCAAAATTATAACTTCTAGAAATAATTCAAACCAGTTGACAGATGTACGTGTGAAAAATAAAAAAAATATAACACAATATTATTTATGTGATGATCAAAGTGCTGTACGTAGTACGATTCATGTCCTCAAGATATAGCTATTTTTTATTTGTTACCTCATAATATTTTAAAGAAACTAGCAGAACCCGCGGTTTTGCACGCGTTCGATCTACAAATAAAAACTCTTTGGTTTTGTGTTATATAGCGACTCATCATCGCTTCGCTCAGATTCGTCCCTATATATTTATATAATACTAGCGACTCACCCTCGCTTCGCTCGGGTTCGTCCCTAGCTTGCTTCCCAATACAAACTTTCATATTAATTTCCACTTCCTTAAGGAATGATTTCCGAAATAAAAAATATCCTATGTCCTTTCCAGGGTTTCAAACTATCTTCTAAATTGAATCGATTCGATTCAAATTTTAATCTAAATCGGTCCAGTAGTTCGTGAATTTATTCGTTACAAACGTACAAAAATACGAATCTTACCTCTTTATAATAGTAGTGTAGATGTGAAAGTAACTCTGTCTGTTGCCTTTTCACGATTAAACCGCTGAACAGATTTCGATAAAATTTGACAAAAACATAGATTGCATCCCTGGGATCGGACATAAGACTACCCTTTTAAACCCCATCCCGCTTATCACGTGAGAGAACCTATAACTAAGTGAAGTTATAGATTAGTATAACTAAAATCATGGCGTAACATAATTAAGCATTTAGTACCACTAAGCACGCAATACATTTATTTATATAAACTAACGTTAACCTATTTTGTTTTGAAACGGAATATTTTCCCGTTTCCTGCGTTCTATAACTAAATTAGTTCTATTAATTCTACACTTCTTACATAGGTAGTGTTGCTAGGGATTTTTTATGCTTTAAAGCATAGTAACTGAGCGAACAAGCTTCGCTCGACATTATTTTTTATCGTAAAATCATGTATGTTAAAAAAAGTTGCCTTTCTTTAAGAAAAGACACCTTTATATATAAACTTAAAAAACAAAAACATCTAAATACAATTTGATCCAAATTGTTTGAGCTGTTTCCGAGGTGCAGAAAATAAAGTATGTACAAGAATTGCTCATTTAATATTATAAGATTATTTAATATCACAAAAATATGATAAATCACCAAGTTTGAATGTGGGTGTATATTTGTTATTTCTTCACGCTGAAATGATTGGACGAATTTAAATGAAATTTGAGGCAGTGGTAGCCCAGTGGTAACGCGGTCGCTTGGGAAAGGTTCAAATCCCTGGTCTTCACACCTCTGATATTTTCATGTGCGAATCCTTCTGACATTACTACTTGCTTTACGGTGAAGGTGAGAAAACCTGCATGTCTGAGAGAACTTAGCAAATTTTCGAAAGACATGTGAAGTCTGCCAACCCGCACTTGGCCAGCGTGATGGACTATGGCCTGATCCCCCTTGTATTGAAGGGAGACCAGTACCCAGCAGTGGGACGTGGGAGTGGCGCTTAGACTGTCAGTAATATAAGCCAAAATGTGCTAGCGAAGCGAGGATGAGTCACTAGTTAGATATTTTTTTTAATGTAAACAAACATTATTTAAAAAAATGCAAATATAGGCTTTCTCGACTACTCTAATCAGCAGAAATGCCTAGACAATCTACGTTTTTCTACAAACTAGCATTCCAGGATGAAAAGTATATCTGAGATCAGCGCCAATAGTAATTACTTTTTGACTAAAAAAGTTGTGTACCTTCATAGACTTCAAGTCAATTTAATAGTTATTGTTCCACTAAAAGAAGTGGAATTGCTGCTTCTAATATATTCATAAATTATGGACGTGTATATGATATCATAGAATCACTCTAAAATTAGAAAAAACTAATCATTAAAAATAATTATAAAATAAGACTTTCTTAGATTTACGCGAATATTTGACATTTTAAATAAAACTACCTTTCGGATTACTTCGCCGATTTACTTTGATTTTAGGTTTCCGACGTTTCGAATGCTTCACAGCAATCATGGTCACGGGATAGACTCCAATCATTGTCTCTCAATCCGAAAAGACAGTTATATTAATAAATAATTATAAATATGAGTGCTGAATAATTGGCGATCGATAGGTAATATGCACATCTATACTTAGCATATAAATACATACATGCATACATATCTATAGCCGAATGGACCAATTCTTTCGAAGTCTGTCAAAATAATTGAATTTGCTCATATATTACAAACTTAGTCTTAGACAATTAAATAACTTAATGATTAAGTGGGCGTCAAAAAAACCCCGTGATGAATATCGCACAACAATTTCGCCATTTTCCCAGACTTACAACATAATTTATTCGCTTACAAATCTTGGTCCTTGTAAGAATGGATTTTTCGTTTATTAATGAATTGAGAAATATAAAATTAACCTCGTTTAGTAACACCATAAAAGTTAAGTTTCCTAAACTAACTGTTTTGTTACATCAAATGTCTAATTATTAATTTTAGCCGTTCGACCTCTTGCCTATAGGATCCGCCTCTGCTCTAATTATAGCTGTATGGGGTGAATATTTAAAACAATTATTTCCTATGGTTCTAAGCATTATTAGGCGATACGACGAAGTGTTAAAACTAGCTTTAGTTGAGAAGACTAAATTTAATGTTGGTAATCCACGAATTTAGATGCGTTCAAATGATTTCACTAACTCTTTTTTTAGGGTTCGGTACTCCAAAGGTGCCAAAGGAACCCTATTACCGTCCGTCTGTCATAGGGCTGTATCTCATGAACTGTAATAGGTAGAGATGAAATTTTCACACAATATGTATTTCATTTTGCCGCTATAAAAACAAATTATAAAAATAAAAATACAAGAAACATTTTTTTTTAACATTCGTAATCGATCATCGAAGTTAATATACCAGTTACATAGAGTAAAAGCCATATTTATAAAAAGCACTTACACGTACGATGGTAGGTGCGAGTCGACCGATTTTTTTTAATGTAACGTAAACGAAGCCAAGTTATAATTTTCCTAGCCTTGTAAATATTATACTAGCGAAAGAGTGTTTGACCTATGTCTTTAACCTTTTATGATCACTAACGTTATTTTTATGTTATGAAATTGGATATTTACCATAATAACACTTTTAGAACAGCCTTTAGAATAGTGACGAAATATAGTGACTAATAACGAAGGAAAAAACAAAAAACGTAGCAAATATCTTGATGTTTACATTATAAATATAAAATGTCTGTTGTTTTTTTAACGCAGGAACAAAGCAGAACGACGCGATGTGAAGAAATTATGTTGAAATTTTATGGCATTACATTACCGGTACATTAAGTTATTCCTGTGGGATGAGGACAAATAAGTGAAAAATAAGACAGTTATAATTAACATAGCTTTGGGCTTTTCCCTAATGCAGAGCTTAACACGAAATTAAAAGTTAATTACTAATTTCTTTTATAAAAAGAAAAATTCTATTCTAATATTGCAGGGACGTGCTTGTATATATCAATAACAAAGTGCTCGACACCGCACCTGGCGTTTTATCATAGGAGACAAGATGATTGCAAGAATTACAAGGGAACTCGTTTAGCAATTACAAGATTGATTCACTATTAGCAGACGCCCGTAATTCCTCTGTCAATACGTCCTAAACATTATACACACTTACTGTATACTGTGACTATATTCATATACTAGTAAATATATAAATAAATATGTTGGGACATTAACACACAACACCATCTAGTTCCATGGTAAGCTACGAGGCTTGTGCTAAGGATACCAGACAGTTGATACACTACACATATACATATAACTTTTAATACATACATATTATAAATATAAACACCCATGAAAAAATACAAACATTCGTGCTCATCACACAAATAATGCCCCCAGCGGGACTCAACCCGCGACCGCTGGCACAGCAAGTAGGGTCACTTAAAACTGAGCCAAACGTGACCTTGTATGCTCGAGTCTTCCATTACATACATGTAAATTTCCACTTACGTACCGTACCTACATAGACACTGGTCAGTCTTGACTTTTGCTACTAAAATTTTTAGACCGTACATTTTACCAGGATAAAAAGTGTGTGTGTGTGTCTATCCTGTGCCAAATTTCATCCAGATCCGTACAGCCGTATTAATACGGATTGTCTGCCCTATATCAGTAAATGAGTGAAATCTGAGAAACTAAACAATTCGAATTCTATTAAGTAAAAGTATAATATTATATTAATTAACTGTCTTTTTTGTTATTACAAATTCTCGCTATTTTTTTATCCATTTATCAATTCTTCCCAAACTCTCATTCCTCTTATTCCACTAGTAAAATATATAATTTTGTTGTTACTTCTAATAAATATATAATGTTATTTATAATGCTTATATTAGATTATGGACTTTGGAGCAAATTTAAAAAAAAAACTGATGATGAACAAAGTGCAATGCTTGTAACTATTTCATTTTCAATTCCAAATTAAGACACTCATTACGTAAAAAATTATACTTAACTGAAAAGTACATTGCTTTCAACATAACTTTACAAGGAAATCATTTTGAATCATAAATAGTGGATTATTTCTTTAAAAATAATGAAGAACTAAATGAGTTATAAATTATTCATTAAAAAAATGAAACATTGTTAACATTCAGTAAAGATATAACTAAACGTACACAAACAAACATATACGAAATTATTAAACTCGTTTTTTTGAAATCGGTATAATACACCTTGGCCTAACTAGAATTTCGTTCCAGCTCAATTAGGGCAACGATAAGACCTAACTATCGCCTATCGCTGTTAATGATTGAGTTTATTCATACAAACTGAATAAATATCTTCATTTAACGTACATATGTATTCAGTGTAATATTATAAGTGTGAAAATGTTTGTTTGTTCGTTTGTTTGTTTGTTCTTCTTACACGTCGAAACAGAGTGACGGATTAGCGTAATTTTTTGTGTGGAGATAGTTGGAAAGCTGGACATTGACATAGGCTACTTGTTACCGCGGGAAACCCACGGAAATATCTCATTCCTACGGAAAAACACGTTAAACAGCCCAAGAAATATTAATGATCAGAATTACTTAAAGCTTGGTATTGACGCTCTTCAAATACAATTAAATAAATACGTGTCTTAGCATTTTTCTAAATACATCCCATAAGGGGGTAAAATAGGGGATGAAAATTTGTATGAAACCTACCTTTTAATTTTTTATGTTGTAGTTTTAGCACAAGCGAACCCGCGGGTTCTACTAGTAAACATATATATTAAAGGGGCAGTCTTCGGACAATTTAATTTCCGTAATGGCTAGACTCTGTCAACACTATCTCAGGTAATTGCTTATCGCAGGAGTATTATGATTAAGTATTTCAACAATGTAAATGGTGAAGATAAATGGGGCAGATGGGTTTATATAATTTTGTATGAATGTTGTATGAATACAAATTATTCATTTGAACTTTTTTTTTATTAATATTTCTATGTAGTTTAAAAATAACAATTATTCTTAAGTATGAAATAGCTTTGTGGAAGTATTTCTTTTCTTGATAATGGTACATCCTTACACGTATTATTATTAACGCAAAAATGTGTTTATTGGTTTGTTTGTCTTTCTTTCAGAAAAAAAGTTTCGTAGAGTAGTAAAGGCTATCTATGTATACAGGGTATATATTAAATGTATATCTTAAAAAGGATAAAGAAAAAGAGTAAGTATATAACAATATCTTAACTAGTTTTAACGGTTATTTACAAATAAAAAATCCATATCAGACAGTGCAAGCATAGCCATGAGCGAAAACTAGTCTTCTTACTCGTTACATACATAACATTTGGAAAATTATGCATTAACTACAAAAGATAGAGGATTTTAACTTTTATTTGCGTGGCGATCTTACAACGTAACAGTGCTTGTAAGTGCTAATGAGCTTATTTATTACGTCGCATATGATCGAGCGTCGCACTGATAAAAAACTTTAAAAAACGTCATCAAATTATACTAAAAAAAATTTTATACGTACAACAATACTAATATAATAAAAAAGTTCTTAATTTAAAATAATACTTTTTAACTCTAGTACCATTTAGCCATTTTTTTGATGTTTTGAAAGTTGTAATAAGTAGGTACCGTGTTTTCAACATTTTAAATAAAATTAATGCTAAATACTTCTGAGTAAATACTAATAAAATATAGGTACTTGTAACAAAAAAAAAACACTTTAACTAGAGTTTTAAAAATACATAAAATTTTGGCAAATTTTTAAATTTTGGTATAGAATAAATACTCGAACTTTATTAATTTAATTTATTAAGGTGCCTAAAATTATTGTTTGTCTTTGAATGTTAATTTATTAATAAATTTATTCAGACCAATCTTAAGACCCAGATATAAAAAAACATGAAAATCGGCTATTGGCGAAGATTGGCCTATAACGTATCATAATTTAAAAAAAATGACATCGAATTCACTCCCTTCTCTTTTCTCGAAGTCGGTCAAAAATAGTATGAAAAGTATTACCACGGATCAGCGGCTAATTTTAAAGGATAACTTACAACTGTGTTATCTTATCCAACATAATCGTCTATCTCCTGCCACCCCGATGAGAGGTCAATAGTAGATCAGGGATCAACACGATGCTTAACTTGAAAATAATGGCGATTTGTTTATATTGCAGGAGAGATAATAGGAAAACTTATATGCTATAATACATTGTTACATCACAATGTACCTATATCTATTAATACGAGTATGAGAGCGACAGGTTTACTCACTGAGTAAACCCGAAATTTCGAAGTTCTTAAAGAAATCAAAGAATTTCTTTGGCAGAATAGGTAGGAAATGTCAGCTAAGAACAAATTTCACGATAGGGCCGAATTTAGTAAGGGTAAGTTTATATTTTGCTGCTAAAACATACAGATGATTTGACGACACGTTTGGCTAAGTGTGTAGTGATCCTACTTGCTGTGCCAGCGGTCGCGGGTTCGAGTCCCGCTGGAGGCACTCATTTGTGTGATGAGCACGAATGTTTGAACTCCAGTCATGGGTGTTTATATTTATAATATGTATGTATTTAAAGTTATATATGTGTAGTATATCAACTATCTGGTATCCATAACACAGGCCTCGTAGCTTACCGTGGAACTAGATGATCCTGTGTGTTAATGTCACAACATATTTATTTATATTTATTTATTCAGATAAGTAAATATAACATGGAGTCGTGGGCGAAGCTGACAAAATCAAAATTAAATGTACAAGTAAATAGATAGAAACGATTTCTGATTCACTTAATTATCTGTGATTGATATTTTTTACGGACGCGTATAATTTTTGAAGTTAGAAACGTGGCAGATAGTACAACTAAGCTTATAAAATCTATCCATATGCATCAATTACATGTATAAAAAATAGAATTGTATTGTTTTTTCATACAAGTTTCACTCATTGATAGAAACACAAAATTTCTTTTAAGTGAAGGTGCTCATTCTCATCATTACTTAACTCTTGGAAAGTATTGACCTGACCTATAACTCAGACCAATTTTATTATTACGTACGTGTTACTTACAAGTGATATTTTCACCAATAAGTATACTTTTTATTCAATTATTTAGCACATTATAATAATAATATACCACACATTGTTTGTTCTTCAGCAGGCGCGAAATCACTTAAAATTATTATCTTTAATGCTACTTGGAACATCGGAACTTGATTATAATTTAACTGCGTGCTAAATCCTTTACCGAATGAGATTTTACTATACAATTTTTAAAAGAGTAATTTGTAGCTCTGTGTGTAGTAGATATATATATAGATATTTTGTCGCAAATATACTCTACGTAGTACATAATTTATTGTAGAAAGACATTATCTACCTATTCTTGGGGCTAAGACGAAATGTCCAAGAATAGAAGCCTAAAAATATATCGAAACGACATATTATGATTCTATGGAATAACAATTTAATGTGTCATTTCAATATAATTAAGAAATAACTATTAAGTATATAATTTAAGATGACATCTTATTCGTACTTTCGCACTCACATCCTCTTCCCCCTTTAATAGTCTACATTTACGCAACACGAAAACAATGTGATTTTAACCATAAATGTTTTTATTTATATGTATATCAATTAGTGCCAATTAATTCTGGTATAAAGGTGTATCTCGTGGGATATAAGTCTGTTGTAAAAAATACTTAAGTACGTGATTGACGGATAACTAGCAGAAGATATGAGAATGCCGATACATTCCATTGAATAGCTTGAAAACAGCCAATGGATAAATAACTTGGAAAATCGCCCTAATAATGATACTATAAAAAGTAAAAACCTACAATAGGCTCGACATTTTACAGGCAGCTATTTTTACTGATGTCGATTTTAACCGTTTTCTTACGCTACCAGGACACTTTAGACCCATCTTTCCAAGAAATACAAGTACTTGATAATCCGGAATGCTTTTAATCACGCTTTCAACAAATTACGACACCGACTACAGAATTCCTAAGCTCTTTCTAGGACGAGTTAAGTGTCGTGAGAAAAAACCAACAGTTTTAATGTTTTCTAAGAGACAAATGAATAGTATAACATAAAATATTATAAATATCGTTTTTTTTTTACTTG
Source organism: Argynnis bischoffii washingtonia (assembly GCA_033884665.1). Lineage (NCBI taxonomy): Eukaryota > Metazoa > Arthropoda > Insecta > Lepidoptera > Nymphalidae > Argynnis > Argynnis bischoffii. The sequence goes on along the minus strand of CM066621.1, from coordinate 13,836,314 downwards.
GATTATCGATTCTCCCTACAATTAAACAACACAACGTTACACACCAGGTGAAACTGCTAACTGTATAGAATTAATAATTGAATAAATATTATTTCTTGAAAATCTTAAAAAAGAAATTATTCTCTGACGGAGTAGAGACTTATTTCGTAGAACGCAAATACATTTACTGGATATGACATTAAAAAGGATACCTAGACTGTAGTACAAGTACTAATTTAAAAAGGAATAGTAGTTTAATTTGTGACGTGCAATGAAGTACAAATAAATAAATGAGTATGGGAAAATAGAACTTTTCTTAATGACATAACTAACACTATTGGCTATCTTAGTTTTATAATTCCTACTAGGAAACGAGACAGTGAAGATCATTTAAACTTTTTTACCTGTTAGTTAAAGTTAAGAGCAAAAATCACAATTGTTTCCATTAAAGATTTGCGACAGTAAAAACAGACCATTAGTGTTAATTACACGATCAAACAAACGGTCAGGCTGTCGGGAAAGCGTTCGTGATTTTACCTCAGGCATTTCTCACTTCTCGTTTCTATCACACATCACTCATTTTAAAACGCAAAAAGACTAGTCAAGCGTGAATAGATCGAAATTGAACGGTTAAATGTTTAATTGAAATCCCATTCCTTTTTTATCTTTAAATGTGATAAAGTATTTGAAAAATCTACATAATCAGTAGGTTAGAAGTCAAATAAAGAAGCCGTTACAATAGCAAAGTAGATATATAGATAAAAAAACGATAAATTTCAGAACTAACCATATACAGTAACTATTATATGAATCCTTCTATCAAATTTATTGTATTTCAAAAGCAAGGTTAATCAATGATTTATAACCGTAGAATCGTTCAATCACATCATTATCATTACATCATTTCTATTGTAAATAATCAATGCGAATTATAAAAGAAGTAAAGTATAAAAAAAAAATAATCAGCTCATTATTCACCTTAGAATAAATCGTAATAGATTTGGTATGGTATGTGGTTTTATAAAACACGCTTCAAATAGATAAATAATACTACTGTCCAGGTGTTAAACTAAATAAATAAATAAAATAAATATACTAATTAAAAATCATAATATGGCTACTCAATTAAAAATATATTCTAAATTCCTATATCTATCCATAAAAGCAAAATGCGTCAACTCAAGAGATAAACAAGATTCAATTGAAGGCCAATAAATTTCTAAACAGGTCATTGTTTATACAACTGGTGACATGTTTTCTATTATTAATCATTTTAACCCAACACGTCAAGTTGTCTCAAATAAAATTAACACACACAATCCAGCAGCTATTGTGAATCTTACAGATCTGCATATCATAAGCGTTAGAACAAACCGACTTAGGAGATAAAGACCGCAAAACGATGAACTACTGCACGTTCTGTCGTAAATCTGACCCATTGAAACGACTATCATCGAGAGAAATTACTGGACCAGTTACATGGAACCACGAAATATTCTAAACAGTGGGACGTGTTGAAGACGAACAGGGGCCAAGTCATTCTGGTATGCATAATATAGTAGGCGCACGTAGTAGAGATTATTCACGAAGCGTCACAATATTTTAAACGGATACTTTAAACTGACCCCAGATAATTTGGTGTCGGCTTTAATATACGGTTAAACGATTGTGGAAAAATAAGCACTTTGCGTTAACCTTTTTAATACAAATGCCAGGTAATGTTATATTGTGCTTTTGAAAATTGTGAGTGAACGATAATAATGTTAAGCTAAATATTATCTTTAAAATTTTATAAATCTGTAAAGTTTTTGAATAATTTTTAAAGTATAACAATCACATATAAGTCAAAATTATGGGATAAAATTACATCTTCATGTAAACAAACTAATAAAATTGAATTAAGGAAGAATAAAATTTACAGGAATATAAGTCATAATTTATAATTAAATTGATGTTTGTAAATGCTCATACAAATATTTTAAGGTTAAGTGCCTATTTATTGTAAATAAATGTCGAAACATAATACAAATAAACTTTGCATTGTAAAGTCGTTCTCATTTTAATGTCCAATAAAAAAGTTCACAATCTCTCCTCTCGCAAAACTCTCATTGTCAAAGTCGTGTAACATTAAATATTAAATTTATATCCTCCACATCACTTTATTCAATTGATACCTGTACGAAGTAAATCTGAAAAAGCACATCGAAAAACACACATGAACAAAAACAAGTTTAATGATGTTAGTCGTTAAAGGTTAAATAATAAACCACTTACCTTGTCGCAGTCTTCTGTTTTCTGTTTTCTATTCACATATTTATTTTCAGAAAGATTGGCCAATCTTACGCTATGCATCGAGTATAGTCGAAGAAAGCTGTTACAGCCGCCTTTCCACGCGAGAAAACTTGTAGGTGGATCATTGAGCAATTACACCGGGTTTGCGATTGCAATATTCGTGTTGGACGGGGCGAAAGTAATTATAGGGGCAGGCTGAACAGCTTTGGCATCGACGTACTTAAAAAACTATTAAATGACCGCTCCGAGATACCTCCGAGGGACGTCCCATCGAGTGATGTCGAAACGGTCGATTTATATCGATAAAATCAAACACTATCGGACACACCTCTTTGAATAATTGAAATAATAATGAAAGCTAAGACCATACATTGATTGGACTTGAAATATTTTATTTTAGAAGGAAGACGTCCTGTATGGTCCACTTGGTGGCGTCTGAAATTAAAATACACCAAAATTCCAGCGAATACGATCACATGTCTTTAGGCCTTTAAGTCATGTGACGTACATCGATGAAATAATGAGGTACCTTAACTGGGGCCCCTCGGGCGCCACCCCTAATCACAGATATTTTTGTACGATGCCTAAATTAAAGTTTCAATATAGCAATTGAGATTTTCAAAAATATGTAGTAAATTAAAAATGTAAGCCGTTTTTGCAGTAAAAGATGAAACTTTGATTAAAGGCACAGGACGGCATACAGGAATCATGTTCCCAAGGTCCGATGGTGGTTGTAAAGGTAAGGTGACTTAAAACTAATCGCAATATAAAATCTGATCAAATTTTTTAACGTTTTATTATTTTTTATAATCTTTCATGTCTCCTTCATTTTGTCTACGAGATTGTACAAACGCATAATATAAATTATTCGAAACGATAAAATAGTTCATTATTAAAAATAGTGTAGATTAAATCTTTCAAAAAATATTTAAATAGAAAAAATTGTACAACATTGTATCTAGTATTAAAATTACTCTTGCTTATTCTGTTACTTTATTGTACATATTTACAAAAAATGTATTTTACAGTAACAATGATCTAGCGTCTTTAGGTATTATTTCTATCACATTGCCTTTAAAAGTCACTTTTGGGGTATACATTTTAAAAGATAATCCTCAAAAGCGACTTATCGTATATCTTTACTAAGTTAGTCGTGGACGAAGTTAAAACTAAATACAAGTTGGTCCTCACAACCACTTAAGTCTCTAAAAAATTCACAAATATAATATTATGCCCAGTGATTAAATTTAATTATAAAATCGAATATTTCAACTCTTTTCCTGCGACACTAAATACAAGAGGAACCAACGTTTTAGCGGTTAGTTAGATTAAGCGCTAAAAGGTTAGTTCCTGTTGCTATTATAGTTATTATTACAGAATTATCGTATCCAACTGGCTTCATGTTCGATAACAAACGGTCAATTTCAAACATAATTACAGAGCTCAATCAAGTGTATAAATTAAAAAGCCAAAGCAAGTAAACAAAAATGGCGCTAACTACGCCAATTTATAACTAGCGATTGTAAAACAACATCCGGACTCATCCGGCACACTCGAAGTAGACTTGCACATTGAACAACCTTTTAAACGAGAATTGAATTATTGCACGTCGCACATTTATCAGAGGCCGATGAATAATCGACTCAAAATGCAATAAAAGTCCGTTGAAAACTTAATTTCATATTTAAACATAAGCTGCTGATTTTTTGTATCGTGACCGGAATTTTTAGCCACTAAAGCATTTATTACTTTAATAACGATACAAATGCTATGAATTAAGTTTATCAAACTAAATATTATCGTTATTTATGGCATATATCAAGTACTCGTTTAAAAAATTGTCCGTTTATAAAAGTAAATTTTTCATATACAATATTATGCACATTTCATAAATAAATATCTATTCTATCGCGGGGACATTTATAAGATATTTGATTCAAAATTTGTCATGACTTCTGAAGACTTGCTTAATAGTGAATTGAGTTGAATCTTGAGTATTTCATTTGACCATTCAGACTAGTGATTGGTTAACATAAGTACAGATAAAGAAGTGGGTGCCGACCAAAAACTATACTGAGATTCTTTTTAAAACTATTTACTAATAATTCAAAAAACTTGTTCCTCAAATTCAATTCCATTATAGGCTGCAAAATAATACTGGTTCGGACACAACTTTTAAGTACGTACTTTTCCCTCACGGTTATGTAAGGCACTAAGAAGACATCGGTCCACAGTCTTTTCATTTACGCCGCTCTATGTTAGGATACATTAATTACTTAACAACTAAATTATTAATTTATTATTATGTTTTAACGTCAAATGTCTTTTCACATTCGCTCTGGTACTTTTGACTAATATATTAAGTCTTAAAGTACTAGACACGACTATCAGGATCGATCGACTCTTCATTATTTATTAAATAAGTTTAATTTTTTCATAACACGTATAATATAGCACCAATAATTTCATAAAATACACTAATGAAGTGTCAGCCGATACTTTAACAGTTTTAAGAGTCATTCGTTCAAAAAACACACATCATGCCTTAAAACTAATATACGTTACGTTGGATGGATCACAAACACTGTTATGGACACGAAAGCGCAAACTGGGAATGTTACGTTACTTTAATACAGGTATCAATGTCACAGGACTGCGTCCCGAACGGACGTAACTAATATTAACTACATTATAAAAATATATTAATATTTAAAATTAAATATAAAATCAGAACAATTTTAATGCGAAGAGATCACCTAATATGAACCATTGCAACAGCACCAGATAATTTAGCAACAATTTATATTGTGCAAATATTTGACTTAACTTGAGTAGGTAATGGCTTGGGTGAAATCAACGATGGTCGTGAAATGAGGATGAAAGTGCAAATGAACCTAAAACCTAATCGATGCTTCGAAATATCAACCTCGATGTACTTAAATACTATAGAGACGATGGCACTTTATTAATGGCCTGAGAATTAATCGAGTAAAATGCATTAGAATAAAATCTTACAGTAAAAACGCGGAATTATAAACAAAATTTACATAGCGAATGTAAAATGTTAACTTAAGCCTCGCGTCTCTTTTGATTTGGTAAATCGAGTCACGTTCATGTATACATATTATAGCGTGTGTTTGTTTCTCTGCCAGCCCTCGACTACTGTGTATTGTTCCTTTCTGATGTCGACTATTTATGATGCTTTTATTAAAATGACTCGCAGATGTCGCCATGCGTTTACGAGGATTCTAGTTGGAGACAAACATTCACTTTCTATTAGTTAATATCATTCAAGGCAAACGAAATAAATGCTAACAATGTTAACTTATAATGAACATTAAATAGCTAAACCTTGAAAGGACACCTTGCAAAATATTAAACCTGCATTTGCTAAGAAATTGACAATTTTTTAAGCGGACTTTTTTGTAAACATTACTCAACAAAATAAAGGGCATACAAATTAATATGATCTTTAAAAAATAATTCGCAAAGAACCACAATAAATTATATAAGCTTGATGCGACCCCATCCACTGTCATTATGCGAAAATGTTTTCGACGAGAACCATGACTTTTTAAAATGGGCAGCGTCGTACCGTTATTGCAAAATACAGATCGGATATCACTACAACAGAAAAGCGATCCGAATTAAGTCATAATTTAAGGAGGATAGCAATTTCGAAAGGTTCTATAACACAAAGTGGTAGGAAACGCGTTTTATAGCTCGCGCCACCTACGTGTTGATGTCATCCTTACGACAACAGTTAGCCGGTGTTTGAATGTCCAACAGAAAGTTTACGTATAAAAATGTTGAAATTATTATATTGCGTAATCCATATAAAAGTCCTTATTGTTGTTTGCAAAATTTTATTAGACTAAAATTAACGCCTCAACACTATCAATAAAAACTAACGTAATGTCCAAAGGGCAAATGTAAAGAATTTGTGAATTTGCACTAACATTCCTAGTATTTTATTTTAATGATACGAAAATACTAAAAGAAATATTGCCTGGAAGAGTACTATTGCAATTTTTAAGTCGCTGCGTGGGCGGCGCTTGCGCTGCCGTAGGCGGACGGAAGTGAGAGCCCGAGATTGAATCTTGCGTCTTTATCTAACGATATGATATCGCCACTTGCTGAAACGGAATAGACAAGACAATCTCCACAATGTCACAGATCAACAAAACTTGATACAACACTGCCAAGGCTTTTAAGTAAGTTTATGACCACTTTCGATTCAGAATGACGCAACTGAAGATTGGAATTCTCTAGTGGATTTCTACACAAGAACTCATTGAGAAAATATCGCGACACTGAAACACGTGTTGCAAAATTAAAGATTCATGTCACGTCATTACGAGATTGGCGAACAAATCACTGAATAAAAGACCAAAAACAAATTAAGTCGTTGATTGATAGCCGGGTGCAGTATGCTCGTTAAATAATATAAGAGGAAAACTTACAGTATTCGTAATAAATTCTAATTAATATTTAAATATTTAAACAATGATGGTTAAACGCGTATACATTCCAATATCAATTCCAGTCGTCTAAATACAGGAAGACAATTTATATCTCCATTTTACTACGCAATCTTAATAAACAATCATGTTTCAGATATGGACAGCGATAGATATTATTTTTAAGATTAAGAAGGCTTTGCATTATATGAATTTTCATTCAAGCAAGTAAAATTTCTAAATTATTGTTGACTGACGTGATATATAATATTATAATAATGAAAATATAAGAAACTTATACAATCATTATATATACGCATTTAAAGATAAATTTGCAGTATGTTTTATGAGTTTAACTAACCATATATAAATCATCTGAGTGCAAGGTGCGCGTGCGCATTTATAACAAACTGCCATAAGATTTATGCTGACTTACTATTTAAGCACATAACATAGGTTTCTCGATAATATATGATTTTACTAAGTACAATTGCTTTGCATTACTTTTATAAAGCTAGAGCAAAATCATCATTTCAGATTTCGTAAATATTTAACGTCACTTTGTACTTTGTATACATATTTGGATTTGATTTTATACATTTATTTTAGGATCAGAATGGTCAAGGCATATCATTTTAAAATAGACCAAATATGTAAGACGACTTCTACTTGTTTATAGATAGAAAAGGTATTAGCCGATCGGCGCCAGCGTTTCGGAAGGACGCCGCCCACGTGTGACGCAAAGCAAAAGCGATTATATCACCGCCTGTAGGTGGCCATATAAGGTCAATTGTTCAAAATACAAACGAGTTATTCAATGACCCACATTATTGATGTTTATCGTTTGATCGGATCTTCATTTACTTCCCCAATCCGCTGAACAATAAGAATGTTGAGCAAAAATTTAAAATGTCTTAAGTTTAGACTGTTTTCTAAGATGATTGGCTAACATTTACGTGAATGTTTAAACAAATTGAAATTTTAAATGTTCGTAGGATATTTCCCACGAAACACGGCGGAACTAATTCATGGCACGTTCCGAGGATTACCATTTGAAAGCGTTTTGTTTAAGCTCTAGTACGATCAATAGAAAAAGTATGATGGATCGATGGTTACGATTTGTTTCCAGAACTGAATAGCCTCGAGTTAGCGGTGTACGCTTGTGGAATATATTAGACGTAAGGTGATACAGGTTACCCTCATATTGTAATTTGTAAGGAACGAACAAAATATTACAAAGTTGTATATCTATGTGACATCCAAATGACCGTATAATAAAATTTAATATGTTTTTATTACTATTTGTTTATTCGGGGTTTTTTAGTAAAATCTTCAATAATAAAATCATCATAACCACAAAAGTTTGCAGCATATAGTGTTGTAATTCCTTTAACAGAACAACAGTATCATCCGCACACAGCTTTGTTCCCATAGCTGTCACGCAGGCTCTACCTATCGCCGCATCTACACCGCTAGTGGACAATCATCCTAACAAAGCGCGCCGGCTACAATCATTTCCCACGAGATAACGGTCGGGTTGTACCGACAAACCTGAATGTAACGATACTTTGAAACTAAGTGACGTCCAATACTCACTTGCTATGAAAAATGAAGACGTTTACGAATCAACAAGCGATGGAATATAAACAATGGAGCCTTTCTCCGCACTCTGCCAGCGAGCTAGGCGTTGAGATAACAAAAGGATGACCCAAAGATAACTTGTATATTCACCCGTTGACAGGAAAACATTGTTTGCGTATTCGAAACAACGGCTTTAAAATTTGCCGTCATAGTGTTCTAAGTTAAAAAACTTAAGGTTAATCATAAACATTTCTGATTTATTAAACAATACAACAACACTATAATAGTAACAAGAATATTTACGCTACGGGGAAAATTATCAATATATAATATATAGATGAAATTTTGATTAGTTGCGCTGTAACACAATATCCATGAGGTCGGCGCGGTGACGAGGCACGCACAGTTTACGCTATTCCCGGCGGGCCTAATTTTAACCATCTGCGTCTCTCAGTCTAGTTTTAGGAAGTGGGCCGACACCGTTTCGCTGAATCAATCCAACCGAAACCATATCACACAGGAATGACACATCGGTATAAATCTATGAAAAGCATTTAATATTAATTAATCATGATACGAGTAGGTATATTGTTACATGCGTTATTTTTATTGAATTTAGTTTAAGAAATAATATCGCAATGAACAACTGTCAATCATGGGATCTATCACATATGTTTGTAAATAAGCTGAGTCGGCTACATAATCGCGGGTCCAATTATCGAATGACACAGACTTCAACCTTCTGACGATACCCGGTTATCTATAATGGATGAGCACGTCCACTGTCGATCGAGTAAACGAGATCGCATAAATGCAGACGCAAATACAAGGGCTGCTATGACAATTTATACACTAATTCATTATTGTTATCGAATTAGAAAGCATTGGGCAATCGGGGCGCGTGCAGGGAGCAGCGAATAAATTTCAATTAGAGCAATCAGGACGGTCTGTCGCGGAAGTTTCTGGATCCGATGGGCACGGGATAGCGTCGCTGCACCTTGCATACAAAACGTCAAGCCTAGCGCATACAAAGGAGGACCTCCGCCGCAAATCATTAGAATTGCGGTAAAGGAGATGTGAGCAGAATTGTGTTTGATGGACGCAAGATAATGATGTTGGAATTTTGGATTACTAAGCTGAGACTTATGTTGAAGTTTTTAAGAACTCACAATAGTCATAATGGGAAAAGGGACAAAAAAAAATCAAAAAAGCAACTTTACTAAACAAAAATAAAAACAAAACATAACCGATTTGCTAAACGAGCTCATGACAATTTGTAACGAGAGACATGAACCGTTGATGTAACGTCTGTAACGAAGTCCCTAAACAATGATATAAGCGATCGCATCAACTGCCGCGAAATATCTCAACCTGACAAGCTGACCCAAGAAGCTAACTTTACATTCGCCGACGTAACGAGGGACGCCGGCTCGCCCATTGTATTTGTGCCTACACAATTTATTTATTCGACGAACATTACGAAGACACAAAATCTGGTACATAAATACATGTGAAAGCACATATCAAGTATCGGAATGCAAACGGCGGAGCTCGTGTCTGAATTATGCAACAGAAATGCGGGCAGGTCTACCGTAATAGTGCAAGGAGTGGACGAAAGCTCCTAAAATAATACCGAACGCGCCTCAAAATAACGTCGATGCGGAATTGCTCATCAAACGTACTTCCAATGACCTATATATGGAATCGTTATGCAACGCTCTATATAAAGAACTTAATTTGTGTATTGAACTCCTTTGAATTTAATATATAAAACAGCTAGCTTTCAAATAATATTAAATTATTTGAGCTGTCAATTAAGCGATTTTGAGGTAAAATATTTTATTAATGATTATGTTGTTGATGTTTACATGGCCAAAATTATGTACACTCTTATTATAAGATTTAAAGCATAGAGTTTTACAAGTAAATTAAAAACTAAAGGTAAATTTCAAGCTCACGTTAATCTTATTAAATATGTCATATTCATTTTAATCACAAATAGTCTTTTTACATCCTTCCACAGCGATTAATTCCCGGTACCATTACAGAGATGACAGCGCAAGTCGCGCATAAGAAATATCCAAACTGCTCAAAATCTCTTAATTTGCCCAGCATATAACAACACAGTGAGATCGATTATACGATTATTACCCTTATATCACAGTTGTTGTGGGTATACTTTGTTGAAGAGGTCGGCGGACAGGATAATTACAGGATACACCGGTATTTAAAGCGAATATTCTTACAAAGATTAAAGAATTTTAAAGAATGATCTACGTCGTTTTATTAATAGGTATATATAACTGATTGGTGTAAAATTCGTTTTTTATAAGCACTTGTGTAAAATTGAATTGATTCAATACATTACCAGAATATTTAATTGAATTACCTATTGAATAATTACTTTTTCACTTTATAAACCAACGCTTTCAAATAATCAGCGAAGCATATCTATCGATAAATGAACTAACCATACATTAAAAGTAAAGTTGAAATAATGATACCCATGCAATCCGAGATCAAGATACAAGCAAGATAAAGAAACAAAAACTAGAACAATAGCTTTAGAGAGGCGCTCATTAAAGGAACAGTACGGACCGATGATATTGTAGCTAATCCTTAAACCACACGCGGCGACGATTACAACGCACCTATTAGTCAAATTAGCTTTATTGTTAAATCACGCCAGACTTGAGCAATCGGCTTATACACCAACAATTATGCCACACAATAAGATGAGTCAACAAAAATTGTCCGGGCGTTTATCAAAACAATGGTATTGATAAGTTAATATAGGGAGGTGCGAGACATATAACGAGCGGCGTCTATTCTAGACGCGTGTCGCGCGGAATACGTTATGACTCACCGAGAGCAAACTCCAGATGGAAATGGATTGAAAAAGTAAAAATGTCCACGACGATAAACGAAAGATTTTTTAATTATATGCACGTCTTGTAGTGTAACGATACTATCTATAGTACGTGAAGAGTTTAAGACACTGAAAGTGAAACGTGGTGATGTTACGAAACGGCAAAGTATTTAAGATTAGGCGATCGCTATAGTGAGGGCAGTGACCGAATTCCGCATTTATACCGCTAATTCATGCAAGAGCATCCTATGTGGCCGAGCTACAGACACAGACTCAACCATTTATATTCTCGGCAGATCGCGATGCAGCTTTAGAATACTTAAACTATCAAATTTATGCGAGGACAAACACATCTATGACAGGAGAAAACGCTCAGTCAAAAACAAACTAAATTCACATACGAACACAGGTACAATGACTCTTTTGATAGATTGATATTTCAAAAAATATGGTACACTTTATGAAATTTGTTAGAAATTAGCTAGTGGTTCTCTAAATAGCGGTTCTTTAAATGCACTCGTATTTTATTTTTTGAATTTGCTATTGTACCTAATCGCTCAAAATCGCAATTACTGCGTGAATATTTCAATCGGGTCAGACTTTTCAACAAGTGAACAATGAGCATTCATGTTGCCCCGGACATGTTATTCCCGTACGTCAAGAGGACCAAGCGATGAAAGATTTTTATCATCGCCCGAATCAAGAGAAGCGACGTAATCGATTTCAACGTATCAAAGCTGACAAGTTATATTTGAAGATGACTTAGGAATAAAATGAGATCAACAATGACCTATCAATTGGAAATAGTGAAGCTACCACTCGTAAATCATATAAACACCGGCAATTGCAAATTATTAATATTAGCGTTCATTTTAAACTTTTTTTTCACGCACCAATCTAATCCAATGTATCAAAATAACTAATTACTTCTATGTAGATAAAATAGATCATCGTATTTCTCTACTAAAACATAATTCAAATATACTTTGACAAGTCATTTAGATAATATATCTTAACTCAAAGTAATTTTCAATTAATTTTATAATCCGACTCACATACAGATGGGAGCCCGGAGCAACAAAGCTCCTTTGAAACTTACTATATTACCAGTTCAACACCTGCTACTGACCGGGAATTTTTTACGTTTTACGGTAAACACGAGTAAAAGGAATAAGTTTTTATCTTTACTAATAAAATTGTTAAACTATTAAGATAGCGTGAAATGTCAGTATGTTATAACTAATTTTTATATAATTAACACTATGTTGTAAACTGGATTTCATTTTATTTAAAAAAAAAAACTTTTAACTACGCAATGTGCGGATGTTCAATCTTACTCGTACGTACAGAAGTCGCTTATTATTGAGGCACGCTTAAATCGTCTCGATTACTGCAGCTAAAGCAGAATGAAAGGCCGATTCATTCATAATAACGAATCAATAGTTACACACGAAACGACTCCCAATTCCGAACCATCATTCGGAAATCTACAACCGGTTTCTGACGTTAATTATGAACCGATTTTGAATGTGATTACTCGCTACCGATCGCTTTCGACACCACTGATGATAGACATCGATTCCATTCATAGATTTTGACGAATGATTAATTAAAGATCGTAAGCAAATTGATTTTGGGTTAAACATTATAATTATGGTAAAAAATTAAAATAAATTGCTTTTAATGAGCAGCGAACACGAGATGTGTAAAATTTAAATGGTTAATCTGTAATTATTATGTCGTCCAATCCGATTTACTTGTCAATTTCGATTCGCAATTATTTATATGCAACACTTCTTACAATTCGAAAGTCACTTGTACAAAATCCAACTGGAATCCTTCTAAACGATGTAACTTAAAGAACTATTTACAATAAGTATATAAACTATAGTAGCATATGTACTCTTTTTACAAGCTTGTCTAGAACGTGACTATTTCCATATATCGATATAAAATCGATGCCAATTAACAGTAAACTCTAGTCCTGAACTACCGTTGTGGATGATGAGACATATGGGGGTGAGATAGATGTGCGTGAGAGTATGGTTGTCCTAACGAGCTGAGTGGGAGAGGGGACGGGCATGGGGGGTGTTGATGGTACTGTTGCAATGGTGAAGGGGCTAGCCCTGGGTGATGCTCTATTGGATACTGCGCGGAGCCAGCGTACGCCAATTGCCTCACCTTCATATCGTCGTCTACTACGTTATACGTGAGCTCGGTTTCCTCGAAGCCGGTGGCGGCCATCCTCTGCTCGCTAGTAGTCGGTGGATCCGGAGAATTGAGACACGTCTGAATGAGTCTCTTTCCTGAGTCCGAGGTGATCATTGGTTGAAGCTTTCTCGTGGCAAATGTGTACACGTGTCCAGTTTCAGAAGCGACTAGTAGCATGACTTGTGTTCCCGTCAAAGTTGACAACTCGTAAGCCTGAAAGGAATGTCATTACATTAATTATGTTCATTTAGAAGATAAAAGACATTATGGTTATTTCAATTATAATTTTCTAGAGACTTGAAATATGCGCGAATACGGAATATAATACTAATAAACTATAAATAGGATATTTTTATGAAAAATGCAGAATCATTGTTTTTGAAAGCATTTGATATACCTAACAGGTTCTTGTTCAAATAGATTACCATGTCACAGACTGGTTAGCATTTAAAATGATACATTGGCGTTAATTTAAATTCAGGATCACTATCGCAATATCTTGCTCTAGTAGGTCACAGCTTAGATGCATATTTTAAGTTATTAAATAAGAGCATTAACAAGACATCCGACAAAATAAATGATATAAAATCACTTTCAACGCTCACATAAAGGTGGCTTCGTGAATACCAAAGCAGTACATCACTCGCTGGATCTAATAATGTATTTATTTGGATTATGGAAAACAGTATTTCTAACCTTTCACCTCTCCCACGCTCATACAAAGTAAACCTACGTTTTCGGGAGCTCTTATATTTACCGCAGGAATTATCACGCCTACTGGCGTCACCTACTCGGTTTAAAACAGTTTACATATAACCAGGCTAATTTCGACTTTAAAAGTTACCAAATAAAGAAAAAGTTGATTTAAAATCTTGGAGATTGACAGAACGGAGTCAGATATATCAGTGGCGCCTAAATTAATGTTAAGCAGAAAGTAAACGTCGGAGTTTAACCAATATGGATTTGTAATTCTTGATTTTACTTTTGTTCTTAATAAGCTTTATCATTTATTACTTTTCGATTATTTGTAAGTTCATTTAAAAATTAAGCTGTCAAATTAAGAACCCTTTTTTGACAGAATAAATACGCATGTATACATTGCACCCGTTACTATGGTAAAAAACTTCTCATTCAGATATATTTAGTTATGTTTATCTGAAATGATAATATTGTCAAATTAATAAGAATTAAAAATCTACTACCTACTGTTTAAAGAAACAAATTTGCCGAAATTAATATAACCCGAGTTAACATTTCCCTAACATTTTATATTTTCGGTTTATTTTTAAAGCTATTGGCTGATACGGCTGTTGTAAACATACGAATTAATCGTATTCTAAATCACAATCATTTGTTATTAATAAAATTACTGTTTAATGAAACAGGTAAAACCGATAGTAATCACGGCAGCTCATTTCCTGTTTAGACATACCGTATAAATACATGTGTTTTATATAGATCGTGCATAAAAATTGAGCCAATCATCGAGCAAGAACTCAAAACGCATGCATAAAGATTTACATGTCGATTTTATAATACGTCAAGATCTAAAGTTTCTTATTTTTAAGGCAATTATATACATAACTATGTATTTATATTAATACTAGCGACTTGCTTTGCTCGCGTTGCGTCCCTAGGTAAGTCTTAAATAAATATAAATAGTTAATGCGAATGTACCTTAGGAGACAGACGTATGCTATATCGGACTTTTCTGTAGGCTTTTTTAAGACCTAAGATTTTCTTGTACATTGTTTGGATGTCTTAAGGTTTAGTCAGCGTTAGCCAAACTTCCTAAGGAAGACTCGACACAACCAGTTATTCTGTTTTCCCGTGAGAATGAAAGATGTTGCTGTAGGTAGTAAAAGGTATCCTTAATGTCGATCCGAGTAATAAGTTATCACTATACAAAATTTAGTTAAAATCGGTTCAGTACTTTTTGCGTAAAACACGTACACCCAAACAAACAGACAAAAATTTTACTAATGATTGTTTTGAGGTATAATAGGTACAGTTGAATTTTTCACAGTGTATTTCTATTGCCGCTTTAACAACAAATAATAAAAAACCAAGAGGGCGAATTTCAACAACCTGCCATGCAAATTTAAAAAAACGATTATTATTAAGTAAAAATGAATTTTTTACTTTAGAAAGGTTAAGCAATATGCCGTGCATTTTTCTTAATATAAATTGATTTATAAGATTTATTTATATAATTTTAGATAATAATAAGATTTAACATTGATTTATATAATAATTTTAAATATATGTATGAAAATAATACATTTTCTCATGTACTTTAATCTAACATAGCAAATTCTTAACATTATCAGTATCATCATCAAAACACAAAACCTTACAATTGCTCACTGGACCTATCACGATCTCATTCCCTGTGATTTTAAAGATGGACGGACGGACATGTAAATGTCAGATGATAAAAAAATAATCAATCATAAACAATTCCATTTGTTTGTACAAGCGGCATATGAAAACGACTGTATCTATGAAAGATCTATAATTCTATGGGAAAAAATTGATTTCAGACATAGGCTTTAAGCCATAATTTAGTGTATTATTCAACTTATAGGAGTTTTAACAAAAGTAAAAAACAAATATTTAGTGTAGGTATTATACCAACACAAAATTTTTGTTTTTTTTTTTTTTATTACTGATTATTTAGCAAATCCTGTTTTTTACAATACTAAGTCCGAGATTTTAATCTAATAAAGTATTGATATTGTTATTACTATTCTCACTTATAAGAGTTCTAGTTGAAAAAGTTCTTATTGCTAAGCTATTTATCGTATATTAATCAGTAAAGTTAAGCATGTGGGAGCTTAAGAAAGGTACGTACTAAAAAAATAGGACTGATTTCGAATAAAAGATATTTTCGGTTTTCGCACGAAATGAGACAAGATATAAAAATCTTAAGTCAGAAGTTAAAAACTGTACAGTTCTTTTAATATAAGGACTATAAACTGATAATCTAAATACTTAATTATCGACATTTCTGAGCTAAAACGTCAATTAGATCTTATAAAATAAAAGAAAAGGCTGAACGAAATCTTTCATTGCCACCAATAATTATGAATAACAAAAAAAATAAACATGAAAAAATTAAGATTCACATACTCTATTAAGATTTAACACATTTCCCCCGAGATAAACACGTTGTGTATGTTAAAGTTTCAATGTTTTGGTATGCAGCATGATACGACAGGAACGGGTTATCTTTCATTATACATATAGATAAAAGCAGTAATTGATTAAGTTCAAGATTAACTGACGAGCAGTGTGAAACTGGCTTTTAGAAAAAATATGTATACCGAGAAGTGGCTGTGTCGTTATTGGAGCATAATTGAATTTCGCGACAACCCATCTTCAACTCAAAGTTTCATCGATAAAGTTACATTTATTTTACACTTCCCACCCATATTTGCCATGTCGCAACAATGATTGATGATAAGACAGTAATTAGCGACTTCAACTCGATTAAAAATTTTGAAAAAATAAACCTTACTAGTACGCAATACGTCACTCTATCTCGCATTGTTTTCGATACCGAAATTGACAATTACAAATGCACATTTAATGAGCTTAGCTTATAATATGATTAACGAGAGAAATTTTTGCGCGTATCGACATTAAAAAATTACAAAGTATATTTTTACCGCTATATGGCATTTCTCTTGATTGAATGCTTGAAATGGCATCCAATTATTGAAGCTCTTGACTGCTGCGAGATTTCTTTGGCCTCCGATCTACCGATCATAACGCCTTCATCTCTGACAGTTATTTCATATTTTTTGCTAATGATGACAATTTGGACAGTCTTTTAATGTTCCCGGTATGGATTATAGCGGATGATATATAGTATATACTATATACCTACCTATTTAAAAAAGCAAATTTATGACGGAAATATGAAATTTCAAATGTATCGTAAAATGATGAAGCAGACAGCTTCTGGTTAAACGGAAAGCACGCGATGATATCTTATTTAAAATTTCGAAGTGATAACGCAATTATAATATTAAGTCATTACCAATAGCCGTTACAAGATGGATAAAGTACGTAATTTTATACATCATGTATAGGAAAAAAAGAGGACACAAAATTATCTTCAAACATGATTGACAGATGTAGTAAAATGAAATTCACTTGAAAACCTTCATTACTTTATTGCAAAAGTGCATAAATTTTCTCTCTTTAACGTAAGATGACATAAAGAGTCACTCGTCATAAATTTATTTGACGAGTCGACTGTTTAATGAATATTTTTAAAGCATTCAACAGGGTTTCTTAAAAATATGATATTGCAAAGTTTTTGAACTTATGTTAATGTTTAAATTTTTCATTACATTATATTATCAGAATTGCCGAGTTCAAGATATTTCAGATTCAGAATTTTATAGGTATCTTTTGGCTTTGTAAGACTTATTTTACAAAACACATATAAGACATATTAAGCTGCCTTCGGATCTCAGTAACTATAGAAGCAAAAAACAACATTTGAATGCAAATAGTACTTCTAAAAAGAAATCATTACAAAAAATCTGGTTCGGAACTTTCATAGTAGCTACCTCTTGTATTTACTATACAAAATTCCACGAACCATTTTGAGAAGTTCAAACAATAATCCCTACATAATATGGTCTTTAAAATTAAATATTTACATATAACATACTAATAAAACGTTAAGTGCACCGAAACAGGATTTATGGTCTGTAATAAATGTTCGCGAGGTGATTTTTATTTTGCTATCATTTTAATGGTAATAAATAAAAGAGTTGTTTGGATAATCGTGGAGTAATTTTTAATACCTTTTTGTATTTTATGTGCTGTACTTGAATTTAACTCATTCAAAGCACAAAACATAAAATGAAACAAAAAAAAGCGCCTTTTCATGAATATGGGACACGTTATAAAAGTTTTAATAATACTCTACTCAAAAAGTCAATTCAAAGATTTCATACATACAGAGATCATAATCGAGACCTTCTAGTAAGCTCCAGTACTACAGACTTTCAACGAACCTTACTACGCATTTCGTTTTTGTAGTTGTTTCATATTTAAAATTCATCTCGTGTTCAAGAGTAAAGGAAAATATCATAAGGAAACCGGCTGGAAAGTTCTGAGAAATGTCATAAGTGGAGCAATGTAGAGGATCAAAATTATACTCTTCTTATATCTTTCTCCTAAAATAGTGGAGTGGACTTGGAGTACTTCTGCTACTACTTACGCTATTGTCCATCTCCAAATATCTACGAGTATTATGTAGTCAAAAAATTTGATCTCCTAATTCCATTGAAACTTTAAGGAATTTGAAACAGGATATTTACTTGATAATATTTATTTCTTTAAATAATTATTTTAAAATTTAGTTACATAATTTCCAATTAACTTTCGCGTAATTAAAAACATCAAGAACATACATAATGTTTAAAGTCAGGGTGTTAAAACTTTCACCCAGTCAAAACTCCTACCGCTTGTTAGGCTAATTCCTCGTGGCGTAACTTAATCCATCGAGAAAAAAATTAATTATATATATGTGAACTGATTGACAGATCCGCTTCTCAATTGGATCATACAATCTACCGCTATGATCGTGTACGATATGCTTAAAAAAAGCTTTTAATCGTTCAGCAATAAGACCACATGATGGTTAAGATTTGTGTGAGCGGGTGTACAATTTTTGGAAAAATTAATATGATCCAGTTAAGTCAAAAGTGATTGTAGTATCAGGTGCAAGTAATCGAGAACCTGAATCTGCGCGTGCGCAGAATGATAAACACCTTTAAGAGCTTACTGGTCAATTCAATGTTACCTTACATTGTTAAAATTAGCAAGGATATTATAAGATGACTCTTTTAACTAACAATTCTACGTCTTCAATTTTCATTTACTTAACATTTTTTTCTTAATTTCTTTCCAACAATTCGTTGGCCGGGTTTATCATATTGTTTACAAATTAAATTACACTAACGTATGATAATATTTTATTATAATTTAGATTTAAGCTGCATTATATTGATAACGATTTATATTTTCATTGCTTGGCTTCACATAAATACTTAACATATGAAGATAATGATCAGAAAGTAACAATTCTTATGTACATACATAGTTAATTTCAAGGAGGGCGCCCTCGAATTTTAAGATTTCTTATTCTAAAAAACCAAAATTCCATAGCTGTTAAAAAAAAGAACAAGATATAAAAAAAAAACAATTGTTGAAATACTTCTCGTTCAAACTGGATCACTTTTACAAACTTAATCATCTACTTATGTTCCCAGTTCCTTACGATATGGCTGTCATACTCTATATTTAACGCTGTTCTGTCAAAACTAGTATTATTAATTACAAAACAAGTTACATTGAAGTCACCGCAAAATTATTTGAATGGTATTAATAATTATTATTACGATCATTGATGGTATAAAATGTTGACATGATTTTAAGTGTATAAAGAATTAGTAAATATCGCATAAATTATATCATGTAAGCTTTTTATCATAAGCTATTTAAAGGAGCTTAAAGTGTAGTGCATCATGAGCCTAAAGAGCTTTCTGTAGGTTATATAAATAAAATTGAAACTATTTCTTTTTACTTGACTGTGGTGAAGCCCAAAGGGAGTGTATAAAGACACGAAATAAGTTCAAAATATTGTACCTGTCTTCAATAGCATAAAGCTATTTGTTTCTATCTTTTGAGATCGCATTTCACACTGACTGACTTAATTATATAAGAAATACTGAGTTATATAAGAAATACTCTATATTTACCCCCACGATGTAAAGTACTCGGAAAAGACATAGATTTTTTTATTAATATTTCCTTAGTGTAAAACCAGACAACTATTTAGTACCTAAGTGCACAATTATTATTCATACTAATTTAATAAATGCTATGTGCGTGTGTTTGGTACTTGTTCAAACTATAACGACTCAACGTATTTGAATTGCACTTGAAAAGGAAAAAGCTTTAACATAAAAGCTACTTTTTATCGACGCACCTATCACGCAAACTTGTAATAAAATATACAATTCACATAATTACAAAATATTATACTTTACGTTAGTTTCTCTTAAAACATATATAGGATATATAATAAAATTTAAATAAATACACGTAAGTATAATGACACTCCACCGCTCTAAAATTTATGATTTTGTGCCGCGATTCCTAAACAACAACGATGTGATAAAAACGGCACTTTTTGTTTGCTTAGAAGATACAGAATCCGATACCGAGATAGCTAATAGCTCTATAAAGAAGATAATCATCTTTTTACCTGGAAAACTAAATACTTTAAAATAACATGATAACACTATAAAATCTAATATTATTTATATTTTATTAGACTTTCTCAGGCAATTTGAAAAGTTTTGCCAACTTAATCTATAATTTATGATACATTTTTTTTTACAATTATGAAGAGTCACTCATTAGCTTTATTAAAACATGGTTCTTGCGCAATTAAAGAGGCAATTTTTTAATGTGTGTATGTATAGAGTACTAAAGAGTTCACTGATTTTAAATCTTACTGAGGAAGTAAAGCAAACTTTTCCTATATGTTATATTGTATTAGAAGCAAAGGTATAAAAAACAAAAAAAAATGTGTTAAAAATGTTATTAAATTAAAAATATATAGTTTTTCAGAAAACATAAGAATAAAGAACAAAAGCTACTTTGTAAAGTATTTTACATTTTATGTGAAAGGAGTTATTTTATGTAATATACATATATTGGATAATATAAATCATTTTACAAATATATTATCATTCTTAAACCGGATTTGAACATGAATAATGTGAAGTAATAAATTTTAAGTCACTTTGAAAGTGTGAAAATTTTAATTTAATTATTGCCTATAATTAAACTTATATCAATTTAATATTTTTTTAACAATTTTCGAATATCGAGACCTATTTCTCTTACAAAATCAACTTTATGGCTCAATATTAAGTAACCAAGATAAATCTTAACTGACGAGAGCAATTTACAGACGTCTTCTAAAAAAGTCCATGTGTTTATGTCCATTTATGAATTTTTATAGTTAATTTGATGATTACAAATATAATAATGATTACAAAATTTAAAAAATAGCTGATATGATTCTGAAAGATAAAAACAATTTGGGACAAGGCATTAAGAGATGTGACATTTCTCGACAAGTGCGACTTGGTACGGCCAGGAAAAAATCACTAATTGCAAGTACAATGGAGTACAAAGCGGCCGCTCTTCCCACGGAGCATCACAACGTGCGTGCCGAACATTTCGAGGGTGCTTGTCTTTTATTGCCAAAAATTAATGCCCAGTAAACAGTCTTTAATTGCAATCCACTTGGACAACGCATGGACGAAGCGCCGGCATAAGAATTTTTGGGGAAAAACTGTGATGGAAAGTACAAAATTTCATTTTGACTGACAATTTGTGCCTTGGAAGAAAAATTTGCCAGTATAAGCCCACTGCAATGGAAAAAATTGAATGCCAATTCTTTCCATATTAAACTCCTATAAATAAATAATCGAGAATATTCAGCGCTTTCTAATAAATCCTAATCGCCGTTCATGTTTATAAAATTGACTGTTGAACAAAATTATACATTTGTTAAATAGTTTCATATATTGTTTCACCGTTAGTTGTGTAAATTACCTAATAATAAAAAAATGTTTCCATTTAATCTTCTTGATTTAGTATATTTTATCTTTAATTACTACAAAAATACCAAGATGAAATGAACGATTTCATTTTAAAGTACCTTATCAGTTGAGTAAGTATCCCCATATTATGCTTTCGAATACTATGTAAAGCAAAATTATAGCCGAGTATACTAATGTGTATTTAATTCAAGAAGCAAATACGCATTAAAACAAATACACGAAGTAATGAAATGCAAAGTGCGCCTGCGGCGTTAAATTGAAGTCGTTTAACTTGGTCTAACTTACGAGCTAGTTCTGAATAATTATCGACGTATGCTAGTACTTTTATCAAGATGTTACTACTTTGATTGCACCACCAATAACAGAACCTAATTTGTAATTTATTGATTCTCTAGTAATATTCTATAATAAAGTACCTACTCGAATATTTTTTTAGGTTTTGAGCAAAAACAACCATAAAGTATATTTTTTATCCACCAAAGATCTTTTAGTAAGTAATCCTTGTCATTGCCAATTTCCCTTATAGAAAAAATACATATGTATTTGTAAAAATTTTAAATGTAATAGGTCGATAAAAAAACAGCTATCTTCATTCCGAAGTAATGAACACACTCACAAAGTTTCGCATTTATAATATTAATGTGGTATCATATGTATTTCAAACTGAGAGCAAAGTCTATTTAAATGAAACGAATCTGAAGATTAGTTTTAGTTGTACTATACTGTCTATATTTTCGACACATCGAGAGTATGACGTATAAGTTATTTGGGCCCTAATACTTTCACTACCGATGCGGGTGAATAGCCATTATCTTCGCTCTGCAAACCGCAATTCCTATGATAATGAGCCAACCTAGACACGATAGGACTGTAGCTTTGAATTCAGTAGATATAAGTCATACTAAGCTTTTACATAAGCCGCATTAAAATCCTTAAATCAATAACTAAAGACTCCAATGCTAGATGTCCACATATAGTATATTCTACTAAATACTATATCCACACTTTAAAATAACGACAGGCAAGTTGACGACTGTAATATAATATGTAAATGAATATTTACAATTTTGCTATTTCTTGAAAAATCATAATATATGCCAAGAAAATTTATTAGACTTATTTACATTGCAGATAATAAGTAACTATGCCCTTCAATTTCCACATAAGAATTTCCTGCTCCTCACTGGTTGGTGGTCAATAAAAAAATCTTTTATGTAAAAAATAACTACTACTAGAGTAATTGTCAATCAAAGCTCCGCAACCAGATGTCCAGAGGTAGGAAACATTCATATATTATTGCTCTATGTACGGGCATAATAAACATTTCATGAATAATGTAAATCAGTATCAACCTGTGAAATTAACAATCGTTAATACTCAATATACACCCATATAAAGGAATCAAATTTAAAGACTAACGAGGCACGTGTTGTAGTAAAAATACGATACATAGCACCAGGGACAGAGGAAGCCCCAAAAACAGGTTATGAAAGGCCGGGTTGCCATATTTGTGAGCAGTTGTCGAGTGGATTAATCGTAAATGGTTTAAACGAGCCTTCTGCCTGGTCACAGGCCACGTGGCTTTGTTTGCCAGCTCTAGCTTTACGTCATTCTACCTGCAGGCAAGGATGATTTGCGTAACAGTCGTACAGTTGCATATGTGATAAGATTTTATATTTTTTTCAAATAGTAAAATTATATTATAATTACATTTTCGCCGGTAAATATTATTTTGCATACAGTGAAGAAGCAAATTACAAAATATGACAATGATAATGCAAATTCAAAACGACAAAAGTTCCTTAGTTTGTTTTGAAACTGTCAGAGACCGAAAATTTGATTGCAGAAAACCAGTCAGTCGGACCAACTTTTTTTGAATATGTATACAGTATATATATAAATTCGAAACTAACAATACCTACATAAAAGGTATGAGAAAGCTGTATACTTTAGAGAGCTTTGGATTTAAGTTTGATGGTATTTACTATTTACCATGAATGAAAGGGTTACTGTAATTTATCATATAAAACCGAAAAATGGAAGGCATGGCGTCGAGGTAGTTGAAGTAGACTGAGTAATGGCTAGACCGATTAATTTAACCGACACTTAAATAATAATTACTGAGCGCTGCAACCAGAGCATTATCGTAACTCCAGTAGCAAGTGGATTGCGTCCAAGAATAACAACTTTGGTGCATTTAATATAGAAGTGTTTTGTGAAAGGTACACAGTAACAGCGGTTTTTAAAAGGGTTTACAACAATAATTAAAACGTACATATGATCACTTAATTACCTGTATAATTTTGAAAAAATAATGGTAAGTAACGTGACACAGTTGGGTTTCAAAAATATTTTATATAATGAACATTAAATTGATTATATCGATATGAACGGTGGTTTTATACGCTTACCGAATAACTTGAAAGTATTTACGAAAGTAAAAAATAAAACTTATGATAATGGTTTCCTTAAAATGTTCTGAACCAAAACTGATAACTAAATACAATTTAAAAGCAACAATGCCCAATTCATAGAACAATGGGACAATACTTGATTCAATAGAGCTATATATTCTTGGTGGGCAATGCATAGTTATAAGATTAAACCTAGTGTCACATGCAAATTTAATGACATACAATTGCTATCAATACCGATGGTGCCGATAATTGGCCGTTTATAAGCTAGTTACCATTTCATTCATAAACAAGCGCCATTACTTTATGAATGGCCGTCCAGCTATGCCCTTAATTTATTGTGTCAGCCGAGCAACTTCCATAAGTTTCCTGTTCGCCTATTACCATTTATCGAATGTTGTCCACGCAAACTATCATTTTGTAGGCGCTAACTTGACCTTGATTTATGAAGTTCATTGAGAAACATTACTAAGTTTTAAGCGCGTCCAATTACCTGCGGATACGAGCTCACTTAAGATCGGAGTTATTGCTGCGAGCGACGTTACGTAGGTAGCACCGTAATGTAGAGATGAATTTATTAAATTTACATTCAATTCATTACTGTGTGACGTGAAAAAACAAATATCTCAACTATTAACCGAGCTTATGAGCATAAACCTGTCCACCTGTTAATAATTCCCTACTTAATGGCTTCTCATGGTTGAATAAATTTTAGTGCTAAATAAACAAGCTTTATCTGCGATCTCCACAATGCAACGGGTCCGAGGGTAACAGGAGCCGACTGAAGCGCCGCGACGACGATACCATCACGCCGATATGCATCAAGGAAGACCAGTTGTCAATACATTTCACCTGCGAACTAAACTAACTTGATGGCTTGTCTGTGACCAGAACGAGTTCCCATGAATTGTGTTGATTTCAAGACATTTTATACTTCTGTAGGACAAGTTGTAGTAGTTTTTGTATTTGCATAGTAATTTATCTACTAACTATCCACCCAAACTTAATATGAATAAAATTAACTCTTTGTTACACTTAAATGAGTCTTTTTTTAATTTTCTAAGATCAGTTAAAATAACAAAGCTTATAAAGCAGTAAATTGCTAACTTTGTTTAAAGCTTATGCAAATCTGAAAATTTACTAGCCATATTTACTGTACAATTCAGACGTCCATGCCAGTGGTTCCAATAAAAAGTTCGGCTGAACTAAGCGCCTCTAAGAGATGCCGCTCTCCCTAAAAGGATAATAATACGTCGTTTCCATGCTCTCGACCTACGGCGAATCCTCAGGACTCCGGGAGAAATGTAAATTGTCCTGGCACCTGACAAATAGCTTAATTAACGACTAACACGCGACACGTGAATTATTGAGATTATCCGAATGGTTCATTATAGAACTTGCAGCGCACCGTTTATTATGCACAATTACAACCAGTTTTATGGTCGTTAAAGCGTCAGTAGGTCGCTCTAGATTTTTTCTTGGAGACTATAATGAACGTTTGATAACGAGCAAATTCTGAAAAGATTCCATTAGTAACATTTTAAATCGTTAATTCAAATATACTACAATTTAAAGCTTACAACATGGATAATTAATAAAATAAACATCAGGAGCTGAAGGAAACGATCTAGGTGCCCACGTGCAATAATTTAATTGAGGCATTAAATTTCAAGGTTATAATAGGAATTATGTAAAGAGATTTGTTTTTTTTTTTCGCAACGCAATGCGTCAGTAGGCGTCACGTGGGCGCGCACGTGATGACTTTGTGACTTTGTAGCATAAAACTACACGACCGCTAGCGTGGGCGACCAACGCAACACTGACTCAAATAAAGCCTCCTAAGCAGTATTCCAATTTAAAGTAACATTATAACATAAGAAAACCATAGGAAATTGTTGATTTTTCTAAACTTCGCACGTCATCCATCGCATAATATGAACTGGACTTACAACGTCAACCTTGATTTAATGATCAAGGCTGCGAAAAAAATGGGTTCGTTTGAAGGTAGCGCCTGTAGCACGCGACGTCCGTGGCGAATTCCAGTTTTACATCAAATCGTCAACCATTCCGGGAAACAATAACAGTAAAAACGATTTGGTGGTTCAATTGCATAACGATGCTGACGAAACTCGAGCTTTCCCACCGAAATCTGGATGTTTGGTGTATTTTTTAATTGACGAAAAAACGACATCGCGACGCTGTGCTCGAGCCGCAATAAAATAAAAACTTACTCGTTAATGTTTTATGTATGATATTCGCGATGCCAATACATTATGGATGGGGCCCCGCTGGCTACGTTCGGATATTTTGACGGAACGCCAGATATCGAGGGGCACTATGGTGGGCGAACTTCTTGGTGTTTTTTCGTGACAACTTTAACTGATAAGATCTGCTGCCGAATAACGACCGTGCGTGGTCGTGTTTCCATTATTCCAATTTTAGTATGTTAAATTATTTTAACAAATAAATAATTAACTTTGTACTTTCAGAATTCGGCTGAATCAATTTATGAAATTTAAAATACATTTACTACATTACTTTTCTGAAGCTAGTCTGCCTTGACACGTTTACACGACTTGAACAAAGCCTAGAAATGTTTAAAATATCTGTGGAATGGTGATTAAAATGTAAAATACCTTGGTATTTTTATGTCCACATGACTAAGCGGCTAAAATGAAAACAATTTCAATTTACAAGCCTTAATGACCAAAACTTCGTTACAACTAGACTCGAAGGACCAATTTCATCAAGCGAGTAGTTGCAGGTGTCCACGACTAGGTTGGTCATAAAGCTTACGTGCTAAACGTAATTTATCCCATACATTAAGGGATTATAGTAATTATGTACTGTTTCGCAGCACAGCGAATAAATTTCTCGCTTGAACATGAAGTGTACGGTTTAAAAGAATTATAAACTCGTGCATGCGCTGCGAGTTACACATTAATATCTATATGAAGTAATCTTAAATTATGTACAGTCACAACACAAGAAAGCTGCTAATTCAAATGAAATCTTTTGCTCGTCCCGATTAACACAACACTTGTTAAATAAAAAGCGTCGTTAGACATGGCAGAATGTCGTTCATCAATCATTGTATGTGATTACTAGCAACTGTCGAAAAAGAAGGGAATAAATGCAGATATTCGTCGAAGGAACGTAGTCGTAAAATCCCACGGATTGATCCCGTACTCGAAAACCGGCTCCTGCCACGTCACACTTACGCCTCACTTTACACATAGGTTTTAAAACAAACACTTTAGCGTCCTATAGTTACTAATACTATAGTTTTAATTCAAATTGGACTACTAACAAAAATGAGGAAGTTTTTATATCCTTGTGTGTGTATGTTCGTTATTCCTTCACGTTGTTCTTTCTTTTTAAAATTTGTCACGCAAAAACGGCTAGACAAATCTTAATTAAACTTAGTACACAGATAAACATGACATAGAATAACACATAGGCTACGGTGAATACCCGGGACGCAGCAGAGGAAAGCTTGGGTAAATCACTAGTTTAAACATAACTATAAAGGTTTAAGTATAAAATATTCATTACATTGCGAATTCTTAAAATATCATGAACGCAATTCTGTACTATATTATATATAATTATTAAAATAATAAGTTAAATTAAGTAAATTATTATTTATTAATATGATTATTATTAATTATAAAAATTTATAAAATATATTTAATCGCCCGCTTCAGCCCTTATATTGGAGTCATCAACTTTGTTTGTCCACAAGGTGCTCATTACAAGCGATAATGACTGGATCTATCTGCAAGTGTAATACGATCGCGCTTCGGAAAAAAGAAAACTTATTTCTTACATAAACTGAATTTTATTAGCTTTACCCAGAAAGCGACAGAGTATAGAACATTTAGTTAGAACCAGAAAGCTCAACTGTGTGCTTTTTAATTAAAACTTTAAACAAAATTATTCAAATATGTATATTTCACCTTCAACTTAACCTGAACTTTTATTACAAAGAAAGCTACATGACACACTATAAGTATGAAATATGTCATATTCATGCATCTGCAAGAAATAACGAGCTTATAAGACTTAATTATTATTAAACTATGAACAAAAAAAATCTATTTACAACGGTTAAAAGTTTATTTATATTCTCATTTGGTAAATTATGGGCGATTCTGCTAGGCGTTTCGAGAAAATAGGATCCTTATAATGTATCGTTTATGAAAAATGCAGATTTCGAACTCATTGCCTTTGAAAATAAGGGTTGTAATTAAAAATATACAGTATCTCCTCATGTCGCCAACCGTACGCGCCTTCGGGTAATTACACGGAGATCGTCTTTAATTAAAATTTTCGGATACTTCGCGGGGTTTAAACTTCAAAGGCAATTTTCGTACTCTAATTACTCACAATATTATTTTTATGTTACAAAATAATGTTGGTTCCAAGTTTTTAAGAAAGTCTCTTTAATTCCCCTATTCATTTCATTATTCAATCCAATTAAAAGTGATACGTCGAATTGTGAAGAAATAAGATTATTTTTTTTCCATGTGTATAGCATACATGGCATTAAAATTCGTCTGGCAACACAATCGCTTGTTACATTTGATCAGAATTCGGGTAATGGTGCTTCATAATCGTGCGCGTTACAGCGATTTTCTCGAAATCCCGCCTCGAGAGCATTTTAGTCGTGATCGTCGAACCCTTTGATACCGCCGACGACTAACGAACTAGTCTGGTGGATAAATTCGCCGATAAGTCCGACGATTAATCGGACAATGTCCAATGTCCGTCCTCTTGCTAATCAGTCCTAACCGACTGTCATCTGTCCATACCCTCGCGAATAAGATTGATGTTCGAATCGATTTTTAATCGATCTTAAAGTGCTTCTCAATTCGTGTGTGCACCAATTACTCTACCGAATTGTCAAATAAATGAGCCTTTTTAATTATTATCGATTTAAACGATTATAAAAAAGTTTTTATTCTTTATATATCTACTATCTAAATATAAATATATATCTATACGTAAAGAAAAAACGTTGAACCTCTTCTTAAGCACGCGACGACTGAGTTTTGGTATAGTTAAAATTTATATAGAAGGCAGCAGAAAATTAAAATTAAGTCAGTAAATTTTTTCAGCTTTTGCCTGCGACTTCGCTCGCATAATTTATTTTTGTCTAGACCTACCGATTTCTAAAAGTTGTAACATGATGTTAGAAAGCCTATAATAACGTTTATCAATTTTATACTAAGTAATATATAGCTGAAGAGTTTGTTTGCATATACTATCTCTGAAACTATAGGCCCAATTAGAGAAAATCGCTTTGCATTTTATAGTTTATTTATTGAGAAAGGTTAACCTACTAAAGTTATTAGGCTTCCTACATAAATAAATAAATATGTTGGGACATTAACACACAGCACCATTTAGTTCCATGGTTAGTAAAACTACAGACATATAACTTTAAATACATACATATTATAAATATAAACATCCATTACTGGAGTATAAATATTCATCACATAAATGAATGCCCCCAGCGGGACTCGAACCAGCGACCAATGGCACAGCAAGTAGGGTCACTACAAACTAAGTCAAACGTGTCGTTATAAGACGTAAGAGAAAGTGTTCATCATGTTGAAAAATTATTGACACATAAAAAAATCAGAAGTGCGAGACCCGGGATTTGAACCCGCTTCAACGAGCGCGTTGCTAAGGCAACTTAAGTTTACTTACATATGTAATTTTAACGAAAGAAGCTTAATACCTAATGAATAATGGTCAATAACCACGATAACTAGTAATAATAATCGGTCTTGTTTACAATATATCAATCTCTTGTCCCAGTATATTACAAGCATAAACAACATGTTAAAAAATATACGCAATAGATATTAAATATTTTGAAGCAAATTATTTAAAAAAAATATATACCTACCCTCTATTTGAAGTCAAAGCCATTATTATTCAAAAAAAAAACAACATACTTGAAACATAAGCTATGTATCAAAGCCATCAGTAGCGAGCAAACACTTGACTAGTCTTAACGGATTTATCGGATTATACATTTGGTTCAATGAAGGCACGTAGTACTAGGCGCGCATAACAACGAGGCGTTCACTAGGTGTGAGGGGGCGGTCCGACGCGCCAGACGTTCCCTTCCCACCGACCAATCAATCTAAACCTCCCTTGCCCCCCGCAAACCATCCACATACACTACAAAACCCGGGCAACGGTAGTGAAATGGAGACCTTGGTATACTGGTCGAATTTGTCGACTTCTTGACTAGTCATGAACTCCTAGTAGCCGACTTATTTAGGCGGTCTCTTAGTGTTAGCTAACGTCCTACTATTTTGCTTTACGATTAATTAACGCGGATTCGTTCTAATAATTTCACTTCGCCTATTTAAAGTTCAATACTGTACTTAACGATTGACGTAAAAATGGCTTAAAGTTTAAAATAGGGAAAATTAACTAAAAACAGTTGTAATATCAATTAATCATAATTAAACTAAACTTATATCTGATTTAAACTAATAAGTAAACTTAACGTTTAGATTTGCAAACTTCAATTTTATTATGCCTGTCTCTCATCTCACACCGCCATTGCGAAACTTGGACCGTGAGATATGGGTCGGCGGTTCGCAATTAGTGTATGCAACGGATAATTGTTTAATTTTGGCAAGTCTCAACTCCTATTTGCCATGGATTCATTTATTTCGAGAGAAAATCTGCGAAAACGCCATTCATTAAAAACTAACAGGATATAATATTTTTATATTTTGTTGATAATTAAAGATTATAGATATAAATAAAAAATATAAACAGAATAAAAATTTGCATTAGTTTTATTTTTTTTAATAAAATTGCATTTGGAACGAACATATTCTAAAGCTTTTGTTTGTATCATTTAAAAAAAAAAGAGGGAAGATACGGTGACAGCACCAAATTTGGTCTCAAAAGTACTAGAGCTCCAGAGCATATAAAGAGTTCCCTATTAGCATCACATATATGGGACTGAGGTGGTTTGTACGAATTTCATCTTTATTACATCCAATCATAAAGTTGTTTATGACTTCACCAATATTTTACTGGTCAATCTTCTTAATGGAACTTTTTCTCCTACAAATAGTATTTTAACTATAGAGTATTTTAAATAAAACTATCTTTTCAGATTATTTTAAGAATTTATTTTGATTTTTGATTCCCGACGTTTCAAATGCTTTATAGCAATCATGATCACGGGAGAGACTTAAATTTATAACAAATATTGTAAGATACTTTGGTAGCATTTTTGCATTTTTTGAATTTATTTTATTACTTTGTGGGTAGGCTGTCTGTAACAACTATATAATGCCTTTGAGACGTCTAAAACCTTAGTCTCTCCCGTGAGCATAATAGCTGTAAAGCGTTTGTTGTGTTTGAAACGTCAGGAACTAAAAATCAAAATAAATCCGCGAAAAATCTGAAAGTTTATTTAAAATATCAAATATTTGCGTAAATCTAAGATAGAACCTACCTGCAGATCATCAAGACTGTTAGAACTTCAGTAATTTAGTTAATAGACACATCTCAATTTTCATTAACAATAGTTTCAAATCTCATGATCTCCTCGCCCGTGTGGGAAAATAATCTACCTCGCAATCTACTAGCTAGTTCCTAATTAATTTAGTAATCGCTCGTGACGACTTATTCCGGGGCTTAACCACTAACAAAATCACGACTCTGCCAAACGATAATAGTTGTTTTAAATTTATTAAAATGTCCTTAAGGACTATATCGGGATTGTTCTATCGGACTGTATAATTTATCTATACAGATAAATAAAATTGATGTGTCTGTTTGTAATGTCAAAATATCAGGTTTATACTAAATGCATATGGAATTATAAACGGTGCTTATAAGAAAAACACAATTTTTTAAATTTTGGTCTGTCTGTCTGTTTGTTCCGGCTAATCTCTGAAACGGCTGGATCAATTTTAACGGGACTTTCATTGGCAGATAGCTGATATTGTAAGGAGTAACTTAGGCTACTTTTATTTTAGAAAAAGAATTAGGGTTTCGCTCAAGAAAATTACAACGTTCCTAGGGATGCACCCGAGCGAAGCGAGGGTAAGTCGCTAGTTTGAAATATATACCTTTTGCTGTAGCATTGGTAGAGTAAAATATCTATCTTATACACGTATACGTAAATTTTCATATTTTCAAAATTAAATTAATAGCCATAGAGGTTTTAAACATTAAATTTTTCAAGTCTTTAATAGCCAGGTGTTTGATACAATTAATCACAATTCCCGAGTTAATCGGTAAGGAGGTTCGTTACGGAGTTCAAAAATTCATAATCAGATGGCGGCAGCATTTAACCACCTTGCGAGTACTTTAATAATGCAAAAACAAAAAAAATATACAGACATAATATATATTGATAAAATTAGACTCAAAATTGTCCAATTTAGTAGGACAGTTAAATATGTAAGGTATGACAGTTTTCACATTGTTCACTCATTTAGCCCTCTGACCGGTTTTTAGTTCGATCGTGATTCAGTTCCTTTGACGGTCATTAAAAATGAACTATCTCCGAGTTTCTGATCGCAATAATAAAGCTGAATAGTTAATACCTGTCAAGTGGGAATAAGAAAAATGTGATTTATAAACAGGGTGCATAGCAAGTTTAACACTGCCAATGTACTTGGACGTAACATTGTAAGACATATTTGCAAAGTTGTTGCTTCTATATTGCAACAGTCAGCAGACATTAACAATATTTTTTTATATATATATTAATTTTAATTAATTCCTCAAACATTATCCACATTGAGATGTCATTATATCTTAATAATAATATCGGATATCTTATAAAAATGCACACAAAAACTCATATTTTCAACATGCCTCTGTAAATATTATATAGATTATGTGTATTTTAAAATAATTAAACGATACCATATGTACAAAAACGCTAACAACTAATAGAAAGTCGAAGAATTCCGTAATAAAAAGGTTAAGAAGGAATGCAACTGATAATAAAAGAATAAAACTGACTGATCAAATGTTTTTCACTAACGACGTGACATACCGCAATAAATTGCGATTCCCGCATCGGCTTACGTTGCAACTTGCAACTACATCGCCTCGGGCTACTACGTCGGGGTACACGACAGCCCTACAATGACCGACAAATGCCGACGTCAGACCGACGACGTGTGTAATAAAATTATAATTTTCATTAAACTTTTAACTAAATTGTGCATAATCTGTTTAAATTTTCCATTCGTTTTGTTTTATTTTTGGACAATATTATTTAACTATCTTTTTTTTTTCAGATTTTGTATGAAAGCAACGTATTATTACGAAATGTACGGAATACGGTAGTATTATTGATTATAGTAATGTTAAGAGAAGCTTACCTCAGTAAATTACGCGAAAACCGCACCCAAATCGGTAAAGCCGTTTCTGAGATTAGCGCGCATAAACGCACAAACACAGACAAAGATTCTAAAAATTATTGTTTTGGGTACTATTGCATTAATAAAGACTCCTCATTAAATATACAAAAAGCGAACAGTTACACTTTTATTATATGTATAGATTTGAATTCATATTATAGAATAAATATTAACTCATAACTAAGTTATCCTTTGCCAATACGACTTTTAATACGAAATAAAAAAAATAACAAAATAACAGATCATCCAAATTAATGTCAACATTTTTTAAATCAAGATTCTTTATAATATTACGTTTTAAAGATATTGAAAACCTAACAAATACAAGATGGATTTTAAATATATCTATTATTTCAAATCTTTTTTTTTTTGTTTTTCAAGTAAATAATCTAAATATTAAATCCTTCAATAGTTAAAATAACTTAAATTCTTACTTTTTATATGAAGAGAAAAAAGAAAATAATATCTAGACATAAATAAGCCATTACTGTAATAGAAACTTTACGGAAGTTGTTTCTAAACGAAGTTTCTCAATCGATTGAAATCGTTCGTGTATCGAATAATATAAACTGTTAAGGAATCCGTGAACAAATATACGTATAACTAAAGATGTCTTAAATTAATAATAATAATTCATATTCATGAAATAATTACTTATTAACTAAAAAGATACAATGAGTTTTTCAAAACACTATAAAAAAAATTTACTCTTATGTTATCCGATATCATCGCCAATTGTATACCATTTTTTTATTTTTTATTTTTAATATTATAATTAACATACACACAAAAAAACATAACATACTAAATTGAGTACATTTTCTTTCAAGTCGCTCAAAAATGTAATTCAAATAATAACTAAAATGTTATGTGTGTGTGTAGTCAACCCTTTTTTATAGTCCCACTGCTGGGGGTGGGCCTCCCTTCAATACAAGGGGAATCAAGCCATAGTCCACCACGCTGGCCACGAATTTTTTTTTTATACTTTTAAGTCTTTTTTTTTATAACAGTATCTAATAGAAATATTATGTATTTAAGTTACTACTAATTTTGAAAATATGACCTTCATAGGTCTCAATACCACTTAAAAATTATCTTTTTCTACTAAATTATAACTACAATTAAATGTTAAATCAAAATACAGTTTAGATCGATCGTCCTATCCAATCAATGTATAAGAATGTACTAACAAGCGGATATGGTCTCTTGTCCACGTTAAACCTTCGTCCGCTGCAAAAGCATTCGTTTGTCTATACTTCATATATAATAATAATAATAATCATATATAAAAATAATAATAATTTTTTTTTTTTGGAAATTCTTATTGAAATAGTCATTATTATAGATACAGAGGCGCAATCTATAGTTTTTTGAATTTTTTGTATGTCTGTCTGTCTGGAAACGCTTCACGAGAAAATCACTGGACAGATTTTGATGAAGTTTGGTACGACGATAGCTGGTTTTCCGGGTCAACAATATATAGGATACTTTTTACTGCGGGAAAATATGTCATCCCTGAGAAATCTATACTAAACGTTAAAACGTGAAGGTGTACGTACGTACGTATATATAATAATTAAATTCCACGCTCCATATTGTGCTTGCCACTCAAATAATTTAAGTTAAAAATATATTATTAAGCAAAGCATATTATTCCGTCACGAAATACTTTGCAGATGTAAATGGGGTTACTATTAGTTGATACTCACACAGAATAGGGACATAATAATTATTCTATTGCAATATTGTAAACAAATATTTAAAAAAAGAAGCAACTGTTGAGTATCTCGCCGGCTCTTCTCAGCAGAACTGCCTTCCGAGCCGCTGGTAGATCCCTCACGGACTTACATCTATACTAATATTATAAAGCTGAAGAGTTTGTTTGTTTGGTTGAACGCGCTAATCTCAGGAACTACTAATCCTATTTGAAAAATTTCTTTTTGCATTAGGTAGACCGTTAGTTGAGGAAGGCTATAGGCTATATATCATCCCGAAAAAATGTACGGTTCCCGTGAGATAAATTTGTTTTTGTCTGGGGACGAACCCGAAGCAAAGCGAGGGTGAGTCGCTAGTACTGACATATAATTTAAATTTAAAAATGTTAAATTGACGATTCAAAACTGCTTGTAAAAGGTTATTTGAATAAAGTATAATTTGATATGATAGCTTAATTAATACGGCGCAAATTTAAGTAGCAATCATCCTTAATTCGCTTTCATGACTCTTTTAATTTTTTCACGACATTTTCGATGTGGTAGAATTATATCCTATGTAAATAATCCTACGTTTTCCGTTTTTTCTTACATAACACTCATAGCATATCAAATAGAATACATAGATACGTTAAGAATAGACATTAAATAAGCCATTTGACAAGACATTTAAGAAAAACTTTTTAAAATAATTTACAATAAATATATTCATTTTATAAAAGTATATACTTATACACGTATATGTAGTAACATACTATTTAATCGACATATATTATATATATATACCTAAGAAAATTCTGATTCGAATCTGTACATTAAATATTTTCTGAAAAATCTTATTGAAGTAGTCATTATTATCGATACATAGGCCGAATCTATAGTTTTTAGGTTTTTTCTCTGTCTGTCTGAGAACGCATCACGAGAAAACCACTGGACAGATTCTGATGAAATTTGGTATGATGATAGCTGATTATCTGGGTCGACATATAGGATACTTTTTACTGCAGAAAAATATCTCATCTCTGGGAAATCTATACTAACCGTTAAAACGTAGACGAACCCGAGCAGAGCGAGGTCGAGGCACTAGTTTTAAATTTTACAAATTATAACATATTAAGCAATAACCTAAAAAAAAAATCTTAATCGAAAACACTAACATTTAGGCAATCTAGATTAGCATTAGACTCCGACAAATAAAGCACGTAACCCTTCATTCGAGATATGTACCAGATTGTAACATACTATCGGTGCATCAAAGACTCCGTGACTGAAGATCCGACTGACAACTTGTATGCGCAATGACGGCTTTTAGATACACTTTAGCCTTATTAATGTCTAAGATACATAAAAGTTTAGCTATGCCTAGACTAAAGTTTAACTGTCGCACGTTTACGATAAATTGTACAAAGATATGAGCAATTTTTCATAATATAGTTTGAAATCAATTCGCTGTTTTAATAAATAGGTTGGTTTTTTAATACAGTCTATGATTTAAAACCTATTTTTTTATATCATCTAAACTATAAATAACATAAAATTAAATATTCTAATTCTTTTCATAATACATAAATCGATTAAGTTATAAAGTCGGTTAAATTAAAAAAAGTTATTAAATTATTATTGTAATATAAAAATTCCCAATACATAGCGGTGTTGCCAATTATCATTGTAAGGATGCAAAATCTGCAGTCCGTAAGTTATTAAAATTCTTCTTAACACGACTAGAAAAATCCTGTTTGTAACAGACACCTTCCTACGCAAATCAATTGATTTGTTAAAATAGCTGGCGGCAAATCAAGCTATATTTTTTATTTCAATCTTCTGCTTTACAATTTGTTCGTTAATTATTGCATATATACTGGTAAAATATCCTTAAAAAAATATCGTTCAGTAAACGTTAAGATAGTTATAATTTCTACAAAAATAAATGTAATTTAAAATATTGTGTTTTAAATATTTTTAGTTACTTACAACGATAATTATTAAAGCCGATAATTTTTAAAATGTATTTTGGAGGCAGTTTGTTCGATACAAGTGGCGCCATCTATCGATCCATGTATGTAACTTATCATGACAGATGACTCAAATTAATACTAAAATAAAACTAAAATCACCTTAATCAACTTATTACGAATAATAAGAAATATATTCTATTATAATAAATATAGCGATAGTGGTTTAAATGGAAAAATCAATGTCAACATACTCACAAATAGTCTTATATTAACAGCTGACATCTGTCAAAACTTTCTTCACAAATGCTCACAAAAACACATAAAAATCGTCCAAAACACACATTTTTAACTACTTTTACTTGAAAATAAGCTTAATAATGATAAAACATGCATTAACACACACATTTAGCAATATTCCAGGGGCTTTATTTATTGTCTGACATAACCTAAATGTATGAAGTAAAACTTATTTTTTGATATTAAGCCCTTAAAGAAATAAATTTACTAGTATAATTTCAGTTTTTAATATTGGTTGATAATTACTTTGACATTATATAATAGAAAAATATACCTAAGCTTTGTATTTTCTTTAAAAAATCTTGATCAAATGTATTATTATTTACAAGGTGCGACATACAGTTTGAAAAATAATATTTATTTTGGTATTTTAACTGTTGTCAAATGTTTACCTTTCTATATAAAATTATGCATATTCTTATATTTGAATTATATTATCTGAAACTTGTAACCGCTAAGTTGCTTGAAAACTATGTTATCAATGTGAAGCAAATAAAAATTAGAATATAATATTTGTTTAAAATTATATTGAAGATGTTATTTCAATTTCCTTTATATTCAAATCTGGTTAATTAATTAATTGATTACTTTTGCACCTAAATGTGCCTACAAGAATACTTTACCAACTATTACCGGGAAATTTATAGCATATGACTCGGATATGTTATATTATTGGACACAGCTTAGCCTTTTCCACTATATATTCTACAGGGCAATAAATTACACTTTCACACATTTTAGTGACCAGTATGCATAGGCCAACATTATGGAATATTGCCAAAAGTGGTCTCTGCGACCCACCTTCTTCATGATTCCTGTCTTCCGCTTCGAGAAAGTAGTGTACCGCCGCAGTTTGTTATCTATGTATTCCATTTTGATTTTCACACGACCCTTGGTCTTTTTACCGTTAGACGGTGGTGATTTCTTAGGCTGGAGAGAAGCATAGCCATCATCTGCAATGTCCGGCATCGCGCAGTGCTCAAGGCCGAGGCTCTGCGAGGGTCTCTCATCGTAGCACTGGTCGGAGGGACGTTTGACTCCTGCTCTAGGCACCGGACAGGACTGCATGCCCGGTCTTAGGCCTCCGCCGCTCAGGGAGCTCGGCGGTCGGCCTGCTCCATACATATCCGGCACATCTCCTAGGAGTCCCATACCATAAGGCGACCCGAAGCGGGGCTCCCGCGCTCCGCCGGGCGCGTCCATTATAACCTCGCAGTACGCCACAGTAACCGGTGCGCACACGCGCTACACACACCTCACCGTTCGAACGTCGAACGGAGACTGACCGAAAACGCGAAAGAACCGAGGGCGGGACTGACGGCTCGGCCGCTCGGACCGCGACTGACTTCGCGGCGTTGCGTCCCGCGCACCTCGACCGCTAACCGTCTCGCTCTAACACGGGCGCACAGCGACCCCGCGACAAGGACAGCAACACCGAGCGCGAAGTAACCCGACACATCCGCAACCGGGAACCCGCGAACGTTTCAGTGCCCGAAATCTGTATTAAAATAGAGCTTTTATTTTGAGTTTATTTCATAAATAGAAATAATAGAGTCGGAAGCGCGAGAGAGCGCGCGGCGGTCGGTGGGCCGGCCTCAAGCCGTATTTAGACTCGATCCGTGCCAAATATGGCAATGGTGGTCAAATGGGGGCCACTGAAATCCCTCCTACTCGCAGCTGGCGATTTTCACGTCTAATAATTAAAATTGTCACGTTCCTCTTTGTGCATTACATACATATGCGTTGACATATTATGCCTTTAGATAGATACTAATGCTACAGGTCCGTCAAAGAGATATAGAGTTAGTTTTTGTGGTCGATTTTCCAGTCTAATGTTCGTTTAAAATACAATGCGAAGGAAACATATCGAATGGCGGCTTGTTCTATTTTGTTATTAAAAATATAGCGGTGATAGTGTTTAGAGGAGACTTTTAGTAAAATTATGAAATACGGCTTTAAATAGAAATAGGTAGGTATACATGTGAAATCGCCGTGGATATTTTATGGAAAACTAATAGATCACAATATGGAAAGAACAATAAAACATTTTACAGGGCATGTTTAAAATGTGAGATTCACACATCATAAACAGAAAACGGCATTTTTCCTAATATGTCACATACTTTTTTAAACTGTATAAATTAACGCTATTTTTATTTACATATAAAATTCGCCCAGAAAAATGGAAAAACTTTATGTCAGTTTTATAGCATTGTTAGAGCATCTGTTAGTTGCCTTGTAGTTCGCCCACTGAACATTGGACATTTTAATTTGCTAATTTTCCATTTTTAGACTATTTTATGACAACAGCGGTCTTTGACCCGCACGGGACTTCATAATAAAATAATTATATTATATGTATTTGAGAAAATTTGCTTTCACCGGTTCGTTGAAATCTTCCAAGACCTAATAAAGCAACTGTATAGAACTAGATAAAAAAAAATATCAAAGAAAATACACTCAAAAAGATACGTATCATCTTAATTTTTATTTTGAGAGTTTTTTAAAGTTCCTAACATAGGGAACGATGTGTACTCAGCCCAAAATTTCCTTCTTAAACCGTATTTTTAATTTTAAATTAAACTATCTTTTCGGAATTTTTCGCGGATTTATTTTGATTTTTGATCAACGTTTCGAATGTTTTACAGCAATCATGGTCACGGGAGAGACTAACTAAGGTTTTAAACTTCTCAAAGGCATGTATAGTTGTTACAGACAGCCTACACACAAAATAACAATTTTTTTTGTTATTTTAGATTAATTAAAAAAGATGTTTTTTTTTAATGTCAAATATTCGCGTAAATCTAAGAAAGATCATATTCTTAAATTAAAACAGAATTAACTTAAATTAATAAAGATACAGATTATAAATGGGTTGCCACATGATATTTTAAAAAGCAATATAAAACGTTTCAAATGTGATTATTTTAGTCGTCTGTTCATAATTTTTGTTGCAGGTTAGACGTAGAGAATTTAGTACGTAATTAACATTTTACTACGTGATTTGTTTTCCGTTATTATGACATTTTTTATTTTATTAAGATTCATCAGTTGTACTTAAAATATTATCTACTGTAAAAATAATACTATATTACAATGTTCTTATTGCTAAATGCATTTCCTTTTAAGGTGAATATCGCATGCGAGAATATGTGGAGTATTCTATGATCTGTACATACATTTACATAGCAAGACTGAAAACAAATTTATTTTCTTATATTTAATACATTTACTAGATGTATACCAAAAAACTACATTGTGTTACAAATCATATTTCTAAACACATCTTTTATTAAATAGAATCGTATTAATAGTGCTGTAGGCATCAATCGGCTATTTAATTCGTTATTTATATTTACTTAATTGCTATATTTAATTAATACTAAATTATATTTCAAATATCTTAAAATAGATTAGCGTTTTGTTTCCGAACGGGTTTTGTATTATCTTTCCAATTCACTCGTGTGTTTTATTATTTTGTATAAATAATTACTATTTATTACAGTTATAAATCATTTGCATAATTACATATCCAATATTTAATTAATGTTAAACTTATATTCAATATTTAATAATATAACAGAATGTATTATTTCTAATAAGTTGCTTTTTGATCATTCTGGCGTGAGTGCGGATATTTGTATTTAAAGCCGTGTAATGGTGAAATGAGGGTTGAGTTGAATTTAGGCGGTGATAATAACGTTTTGCTATAACGATCCATAAGTGCTGTTCGCCACCTTCGTCTTGCTGTCTCGCTGCTCGTTTCATCTCAGAAGTGGGATGGAGGACAAAATGCTCAAGCCATACTTTCGTGGAACTACTCAGGTACACAGTCATATTTTTTTTTAACTTTTGATATTTCATCTTATGTATAAAAAAAAAAAGAATACTATAACGGTAAAAGCAACTGAAGTAATGAATGAATAACTATTTAATCAAACGATTGAAGCGAAAAGTAACTATTTACAAATCATCCGAATCCAACGTGTTGCTTAGTCAAAAAATATAGAAGTTATAGCTGATGCTACATA
This sequence comes from Argynnis bischoffii washingtonia, assembly GCA_033884665.1. Lineage (NCBI taxonomy): Eukaryota > Metazoa > Arthropoda > Insecta > Lepidoptera > Nymphalidae > Argynnis > Argynnis bischoffii. Next base: position 13,794,419 of record CM066621.1, on the reverse strand, counting down.
CTCGTATGCAACTAGGAAATAAAATATCTAGTAACTAAAGCTAGAAGCCTTGTGTGACTCCAAAATTGAAATATCTAATAACTAAATCTAGATCTGTGTGCCTAATATAAAATTGCTTAGTGAATAAAATCTAGTAGTTTGACTAGATCTGTGTGAATAACATAAATCTGTGTGAACAACATAAAATGGCTTGGTGAATAAAATCTAGCAATTTGACTAGATCTGTGTGAATAACATAAAATGGCTTAGTAAATAAAATCTAGCAATTTGACTAGATCTGTGTGAATAACATAAAATGGCTTAGTGAATAAAATCTAGCAATTTGACTAGATCTGTGTGAATAACATAAAATGGCTTAGTGAATAAAATCTAGCAATTTGACTAGATCTGTGTGAATAACATAAAATGGCTTAGTAAATAAAATCTAGCAATTTGACTAGATCTGTGTGAATAACATAAAATGGCTTAGTGAATAAAATCTAGCAATTTGACTAGATCTGTGTGAATAACATAAAATTACTTAGTAAATAAAATCTAGTCATTTGACTTAGATCTGTGTGAGTCTGAAAAAAATAACAACATCTAGTAAGCCTAGATCTGTGTGGCAACAGTTGCTGATAAACATTTAAAACAAAATATTTTGTACAAAGTACTAACCTGCTAATAGTGACCATGAATAGTAAAATATTGACTTAATAAGAAAAAAAAAACAAATAGATAATGTGTAAATAAAAATAACAACTATTTTATATAAATGCCTTGGAGTTGTAAAGATTTTCTTGCTGTTCTATGTGCTGTTCATTTTAATACAAAGAACATTTACCGTCTTTTACTTCTATTCTTTCCCAGGAGTAGAATATTTCTGAAAAGTTATAAAATCGCCGTGAGACACGGCTAATGCAGAATGGCCGAATGTTACAAATCATATTTCTAAACACATCTTTTATTAAATAGAATCGTATTAATAGTGCTGTAGGCATCAATCGGCTATTTAATTCGTTATTTATATTTACTTAATTGCTATATTTAATTAATACTAAATTATATTTCAAATATCTTAAAATAGATTAGCGTTTTGTTTCCGAACGGGTTTTGTATTATCTTTCCAATTCACTCGTGTGTTTTATTATTTTGTATAAATAATTACTATTTATTACAGTTATAAATCATTTGCATAATTACATATCCAATATTTAATTAATGTTAAACTTATATTCAATATTTAATAATATAACAGAATGTATTATTTCTAATAAGTTGCTTTTTGATCATTCTGGCGTGAGTGCGGGTATTTGTATTTAAAGCCGTGTAATGGTGAAATGAGGGTTGAGTTGAATTTAGGCGGTGATAATAACGTTTTGCTATAACGATCCATAAGTGCTGTTCGCCACCTTCGTCTTGCTGTCTCGCTGCTCGTTTCAATTGATATGAAATTTTGACGACACGTTTGGCTCAGTTTGTAGTGAGGGACTCTACTTGCTGTGCCAGCGGTCGCGGGTTCGAGTCCCGCTGGGGTCATTCTTTTGTGTGGCACGAATGTTTGTACTCCAGTCATGGGTGTTTATATGTATAATATGTATGTATTTAAAATTATATATGTGTAGTATCAACTATCTGGTATCCATAAAGCCTCGTAGCTTACCATGGAACTAGATAGTGCTGTGCGTTAATGTCCCAACATAATAATAAAATTATATCGCAGTTATTAATACCGTTTTCATAAGCTAAGATTCTAATAGTAACTAACTTACTGTACTAACCGTTAATATTAAAATTCGGCCTACAACAAAAAGGAACTTGAGTCCTCTTACATAGAAGAAAACAAAGTACCTACCTGGAAAAAAGCAGATATTACTCAATGCGAGTGTGTGTGTTTTTTAATAATTATTATTTTTGTGATTAGGTTTTTATGAATATAACCTATTCAAGAGTGATATTATATCAAAACAATTAAGAATTTCGGGCAAACGGCCCTAAGTACCTATAGAAATAATAATCGTATTTTATACCAATGATAACTATGACTAATTAATTAAATTACATACAAACGTAGCCACAATTTCAAATAATTTAATCTTCACGACGTAAAAGGAGTATTTCAGAACAATTGTCCCTAATGACGTTTTTCCTTTTTGGTTAGGTGCGAATGATTTAATAATTTTAAATATAGACCATATTTAAAATACTTAGTAAAATTTTAAAAAGCATGACGTTGTTCATTAAATTTTTTCGTATTTTTTTTTAATATAATAAAATATTTACGACCTGCCTGTTGGAAGCTAATTTTTTTTCAATACTATTTATTCTATACAATTTGGATTTGTAAGAAATGTACTTGTGGGAGCCCTTTCATTTTTAAATGTTTTTTTTTTTATTTTCTTATTTGACAACCCAACAAACAGACATAGGTACGTACCAAATGTTGTACCAAATATTTAATTAGGTATCTTTTCACTCTGAAACTGCTCGGCGATAGACCTATGACCATTTTTTTATACATGCGGGTGGGCATGTGGGACTCACCAACTACAAAAGCCAGTTCTACCCACTAAAACCTAACAGAACCTCCCCCGTCTTAATGGAGCGTCGCAGGATTGCTTGCGCACTCAATCACAACGCCCCGACAGCAGACCTGCCGAAGCAGACTACACAACCAAGGGGTTGCTCCCATGATGCACTCTGCTATCAAAAAAGTACCAGGAGCAACCCGCATGGTACACCGCCCACCGAAGTGGGCCTTCTCCCAGGGTGTTTCTTGGCTTCATGCCCGACTGAATTTCTGGACGCTTATGAGCCCCACGGGGGAGGGGGGGGGAGGGATAAACCTATGACCATTTCTTTCATTCAATTACTCAGCAAAAGGGCTTTTAAATGTGTATCAAACAATATCCCATATAAGCGAACTTATGAGTCAAAATTAATATGGTTTTCACTTACAAAATGATTATTATTCGTCATACTTCATAATATATACCTACTTTTGTGTTATATGTCATACTATTATATAATTTTGAAAAAATGTTACTTTGTATGTATCTACCTAAGTGATAATCTCTGGTAGGTACTTTTGATCTATTCTAAAATTATTTTTTAGTTATAACTTCACTAATAAATTAATAAATCGAAAATAGTTAATATTATCAAAAGACAATGTCGTTTATTAACCGACTTCAAAAAAAAGGTTCTCAAACCAGTTGTATTTTTTATAAATAAAAATTAATCTCTATAGATGTTGATGTCATCTTTAACATAAAAGTTGGTACATACATACTCGTAACTAGTAAGCATTCAGTCGTCAGGTTTATTCTATATTTTATCTCGGGAAATTAAACGTTTCCCACGGGACAGGGGATAAAAGTTTTACGATAATTCCGTTAGTGTCTACACGGAAAATACTCAACGGAGTACATCCACGCACTTTAGTTAGTAGGTATATTATTAAAGAAGACGCGAAGTAAACTTACCGTTTAAGTTAACAATGTGTTAACATTTATAATGTACTGTGAGTTTGTACTGAAATTGTTTTGTATTTATTTTACATTATTATTCGCTTTATCTATTTTTATTATCTTTAAGGTTGTGTTATTACTAATTAGGTACTTTAAAGTGTGCCCTTAGAAAAAAGTATCTTAGTAGTAGCTTTTATCACTTTACGAAAAAGGGCTGAATATTATTGTTATACATAAATTATGTTATTCTTGCATTATTTCAAGTAGTTAAGTTATCGACTAAACACTGCTTATTTTTATTAGGTACAGAAGCCAATAAACTTTCGATTGGGTTAGGTTCACAAGCAAGTTTTCAAAAGACTGAAGTCCACCAACCCGCACCTGGCCAGCGTGGTGGACTATAACCTGATCCCTCTTGTGTTGAAGGGATTCCCGTACCCAGTATTGGGACGTCAAAAAGGGCTAAATACATAATATTATGTACCTAGGTATGTACACACAACATACAAGGAAAATATTGTAATTCAGTATTGTAGCAATTTTAGATTTTGATTTCAAAGAGATATGAGATTTTTTTTACATATTACCATGTTGTTCCTTACTTTGCAGGTGTCGATCTGATACAATCGTTACTTCACACGTGAACTAATAATTTCGACGTGTCAAATCTCGTCAGATCCTAATCTGCTAATGGTTTTGGACAAATATAGTACTTGTGATATCTCATATACATTTAATATGAAATGCGTTTGAAAAAGCGATTTCCGTCACACTATAGAGACTTTCTAAACGCTCGCCGCATTCCTCGCCAAAAGTGGTATGTGCCGCGCTTGACGCAATGCCATTCAATACGCCAGTGTAGGACCACCATTATTTTCTTTAAAAATAAATATTGTTTACTGAGTATAGGGAATAACAATAGTTATCGGAAGTTTATATGTATGTATGTTTATTACTCTTAAATGGTTAGAAGGATTTGGATGAAATTCTGACATGGATTATACCCATAATTATTTAGTTTTTTGTTAGGCACCTAGGGCCGTACACGAGCGAAGCGAAGGTATGTCGCTAATTATAAATTCTAATATGTTTGTTAGTTAGCTGATTTATCTGGCACGCATAAAAATGAAAATTATTCACAAAATTTCATGATGGCTACCTGTCATCCTAGTTTCAAGAAGACCACAGATAAAAATTAAGCGATTAGAAAAAGTTAAGACCCCACACGAGTGAACCAAAGGCGAGTTATTAGGACCTAACGGCAGTCTAAGGCGACTTAGTGAATCATTTGTGTAGGTTTCTGTAGCATCATATTCATGTGAAAAACATTCAGAACGGTGTTACTAAACATTTGATTCTATTCAATTTTTTTAGTACCCTTTAATAACAAAAAAATTAAATCATGAAAGGCAAAGATATGGCGTAAGTATGTTTTTGTAAAATAAAATAGACTTTTATTAGTCTACTAGCGAGTCACCCTCCCTTTAAGCTCTGGTTCGTCCTTAAATACGTTTTGACGATTAGTATGGAATAGATAGACTATATGTTATAATATGATATATAGCCTATAGCCTTCCTCAATAAACAGGCTATCTAATGCAAAAAGGATTTTTTAAATCATATTTTTAAACAGAAGTTCCTGAGACTAGAGCGTTCGAACAAACAAACTCTGTGTCTTTATAATATTAGTATAGATTTTCGGTCCTGAAATTTTATTTGAACAAAACAAACATGTTGGGACATTAACACAGCACCATTTAATTCCATGGTAAGCTGCGAAGTTTGTGTTATGGATACCAGATAGTTGATACACTATGCATATATAACTTTAAATACATACATATTATAAATATAAACACCTATGACTGGAGTACAAACATTCATGCTCGTTATACAAATGAATGCCCCCAGCGGGACTCGAACCCGCAACCATTGAACAGCAAGTAGGGTCACTACAAACTGAGCCGAACGTGTCGTCATTGCTTCCGTTTTGATCCCAACAATCTCAAGTAAGGCGATGGTACAATTAAACTCATTTTCACTATCGAAAAGAAAACACGAGAGTGCAAAACCAGAACATGGGAATGTATATAAAAGTTTTCGTCTGCCATAACACAGAAAATTTGAATGTGCTTGAAAATAATCAATACAAAAATTTCTTCCTTCCTGTTAGTATATGCAAATGGTGTTAATTTGCTTTCAATTTTGTTCACCGACGTCACAAAAAAGCAATATTTGTGTTTATTACATATAATAATGAATTCTATTATTTATTATGTATTAGAATAATTTAACTTAAATTAGGTTCGTTCAATTCAAATTATTTCCTTTTACGTTATTGAGAGTTGTCTCTTTAATTACATGTAGAGCTCAAAAAAACTCTTTCCTAAGACTCTCGGTTCATCAAAATCAGTCAAGCCGCATAGTAATTACGAAGGAACATGGGGTAGGACATACGAGTACATATTTATATATCCTCCTGCTTTGGGTTTCGCTGCAGTCGGGTAAAAAGAGAAAAACTGACTAACCTAAAGACTTTAAATGAAATAAAAATAATTTAACTAACTTTATTAAAATAAGTAAAATTATTTTACTTTGCGTACTTCGTAACACTACAGATATACATATTAGTTCTTAGTAACTTCTTGTTCATTGTTTCCCGTGGCTAAGTCAAGCTTCTCATATTACAAAACTTTTATCAGCAAAGCTAGTAGATGTCTAAATTGAATCTGCAGAAATAGAAAATGTTTTACTTTGTAGAACGGTGTCATCTTTCCAAATAATTAATTTACGACAAAAAACTACTACTAGCTACCCTTTACTGTTTAGGTTTAAGTGCGCGGATATCTTATAATAATAATCGATACAAATAAATATTTTTTTTATTAGACGGTTAATACTAGAAGGAATTGTTTTTTAACTATTACATACTCGTATTAGATACACATATATTAAAATACTAGCGGCTCATTCTCGCTTCACTCTGGTTCGCCTCTAGACAAACAAAAACAAATCTAATTGATAATAATCGCTGGATATTAAAATTAATAATAATAATCGCTTTCCATTATACATTATATACGTGTAACTCCAACGGTTTTTGCGGCGTACGCCAGAATAGCTCGCAGATGGCAGATTTTTTTCCTAAATTCTTGACACTTATCGTTGTATATTTTGGACTATATCTTTATAAATCATAGCCTATGTGTTAGTCTGATGTGTAAGCTATATGATTGTAAAGTTTCTTCAATATCCATTCAGTAGTTTTTGCGTGAAAGAGTAACAAACATACATCCATATATACATTCTTACAAACGTTCGCATTTATAATACTAGCGACTCGCCTTCGCTTCGCTTCGGGTTAGTCCCTAAACAAAAATATATTTATCCCACGGGAACTGTACATATTTCCGGGATGATATATAGCCTATAGCCTTCCTCAGTTAACGGGCTATCCAATGCAAAAAGAATTTTTCAAATCAGATCAGTAGTTCCTGAGATTAGCGCGTTCAACCAAACAAAGAAACAAACAAACAAAGAAAGAAACAAACAAACAAACAAACTCTTCAGCTTTATAATATTAAGTATAGATTAGTAGGATATCTTATGGTTGAGATTACGCCCAAATCCATCCAGAATATTAAACAAAAGTAAAGATTATTAAACGCTAATTAATATTCAACGAGCGTTACATAAACTCATGGTGACCATAAAGCAATCTATTCGTCAGAGTGGCGGTTCGACGACCGGTTGATGCCTGAAAATGGCAAGTTTCGTTATTATATTCAAACACCTGCGTCACATCGCCATTGTAATATTATCTGATGTTTATGAATTAAGTTTAACCTTTGTTTTATGATGTCAGGACTTTAATTACATATCGAATTGGATTTGGCAACGGCTTGGTGTACCTATGGAGGTAGGTACCTAGTTTAACAAAAAAAATATGGAAATTTTAAACGTAACAAGGGGATCTCTATGGACCTACATTATTAATTTTGGCAAAAAAATATTTTTTTGAGTATTTCGTAAATAACATTAGCTAGCATAAAAGGCTGCACATCCGAAGGTCCTAGGTTCGAGTCCAAGTTTAGTTATTAAGTCTTTCTGTTTAGTAAGCCTCAGTAACAGCCCAGAGCTAGGAAGTTGGAGGTGTTTCACACCCCGTGCCTAGCAGAGCATATAAAACCATCGACTATCTCAGGTCGTGTTGAGCAGTCGTCCCACCAGAGTATGAGAGTGACAGGAATATAGAATACACTTGTGTCTGCGCGCACACTTGTGCACTCCTGCGCAGATGGCTAGACTTAGTAGAATTAGCCGGGAAATCGGTCGGGATGTTAACATTACGAGGCAGTGGTAGCCCAGTGGTAACGCGTTCGCTTGGGAAACCGAGTGAAGCGGGTTCAAATCCCGGGTCTCTCACCTCTGATATTTTCATGTGCGAATCATTTCTAACTTGATTACCACTTGCCTTACGGTGAAGGAAAACATCGTGAGGAAACCTGCATGTCTGAGGGAACCTAGCAAGTTTTCGAAAGACATGTGAAGTCCGCCAACCCGCACTTGGCCAGCGTGGTGGACTATAGCCTGATTCCCCTCGTATTGAAGGGAGGCCCGTGCCCAGCAGTGGGACGTTAAAAAGGGCTGAATACATACACCATTATTCTACCTGTTATAACATCATGTATTTTTTTGTATCCTAGGTCCATACAAGTTATCTATACATATAATAAAATTGTAATTAAGCCGAATCTGTACATTAAATATTTTTTGGTAAACCATATTGAAATAGACATTATTATCGATACAGAGGCCGAATCTTTAGAATTTTTGTCTGTCTGTCTGTCCATCTGTCTGTTACCGCATCACAGAAAAACCACTGGACGGATTTTGATGAAATTTGGTATGATGAGAGCTGGTTATCCGGGTCAACATATAGGTTACTTTTTACTGCGGTACAATATGTCATCTCTGAGAAATGTATACTAAACGTTAAAACGTGATTAGGGAGAAACCCGAGCGGAGCGAGGGTGAGTCGCTAGTTTGTGTACTAAATTTCATCCAAACCCATCAAGCCTTTTAAACGTGAAGGGGAGTAAAAAACAAAGTAATGTGATAAGTGTGTACATTATCATGATTTTCGTTCACGTTTTAGAATGTCAATAAAACACGTACACCAGTGGTATATTTGTCCTGAGAAAAAATCGCATTTGCTAATGATTTGTTTCTCTTAAAAAATATTTAAAACCTACGCATATAATAAAATTCTGAGTCGAATCTGTATATGAAATATCATGAAATATTTTTTGGAAAATCTTATTGGAATAGTCATTATTATTGATACAGAGGCCAGATCTACAGTTTTTAAATTTTTTGTCCGTCTTTTTTTATTTGATTATTACAGTATGTACTAATTTTACATAAGTGGACCCACAAAACTGTTTGCAGCACAGTTTGTCTGCGGGAACAGAGTCTCACGATAAACTTAGGTTGTAATATTTAAGGCTTCTAGGTAAAGTATGTTTAATTATGTTAAACTGTCCATATGATGGTTTTTTAATAATTTGGCAAATTTACTTTTATTTGGTTCATGTCTGATATCAGTCTGTCTGTCTGGGAACAGATCACGAGAAAACCACTTGACAGATTTTGATGAAATTTGGTATGATGATAGCTGGTTTCCGGGTCAACATATAACATACTTTTTACTGTGGGAAAATATCTCATCTCTGAGAAATCTATACTAATCTTAAAAACGTAAGGACGAACCCGAGTAGAACGAGGGTGAGTCGCTAGTACACAATAAATCAGTTAAGCTTATAATTCGAATAGAATCCTAAAGTTCATGTAAGAACTATCTTTATGTTACTTATTATGTTGTTATACCTTTTTAAACTAAGAACTTACTACTATTTTATTGCTTATACCAACACGAAATTTCTATTTGTAACCAAAAGAATAACGTTTTTGGTCGAGCTTGCAAACTTAAAGCTTAAATGCCGCGACACTATTACAATGTGCAGTGTAAGCTAACAAATGGCACGAGCTTTCAAGCTGATTCTCTTCGCGAGTTAAATCTTCGAATGAAACAGAAGTATTGAATTTCTTAATGAAATTCGTAACTACTTTAATTTTTTTTAAGTTGTTGGATTTTTAGGTGTGGTGGTGTCAGTGAAGGTGTTGATTAATCGGTGTTCGATGAATTAAGTGTGTGAGAATAGTCTATGTTGTACACAGGAATGTATAATAATATATAGAGCCGTTATAACTTAATATATTCGTAGGTGCGTAATGTATATGTACACGAGTACATATATACATATACATTACCCACCTACTCTCACATATTACATACATTCATACGAATGTATGTATGTAATATGTGAAAGGAGCCCACAGATTAAATAATTAAGATTCTGTCTTCTATTTAATTAATCTTTTGCTTTCATTTGCTTTTACTGTTCCGTATCTTCAGGGTCTGAGGGAACACTTTTGCTAAACTTATTCTGTCTGTCATATAAAATCAGTTGTTATTTTGACAAAAGATGCGCTTTACTTAGGGCGCTTTTACAAATAATATATCTAAAACAAAAATAAAATAAAATTAGCGGGATATACACCAAAGAAATTATTTTTTTAAGGTTTTTTTCCTTTTTGTTCTAATAGACCCAACCCGCACTTGGCCAGCGTGGTGGTATATGGTCCTGATTCCCCTCGTGTTGAAGGAAGGCCCATGCCCAGCACGTTAAAAGAGGGCTAAATACAAAACTATCTAACTAATACAGAAGCTTAATCTAGTATGACCAATAACGCTTGATAGATAACTTAAGCGATTTTTTTTAATATGGCTTGTATACAAAAACTGCATCTAGATTTAAACTTAAAGTTTTTAAAAATCAAATTATACTTTCAAAAATATCGAAGGACACACCAATTAGATGTAATTTTTTTAATTGTGTTATAAATTAGTATACCTATAGTAAATATAAATTGACATATTTGGGGCGCACTGAAAAAACCAGATTTTTAAGTAAACCAATTAGTATTTATAAAATCTGCGAAGGAAGTCATAATTTAACTTAAAATACGTCCACGTGATAAAACCTTATCATTTTTATATAAAATATTAATCATTAAATACTTATACTTCATGAAAGCTTTAAGCGTAACACGCGCTGACAGCTTATTTATGCTGTTTTAAGATTTTATAAGAAAAAAAATTTAAAGAGTGCGTGTATGAATGTGTACACGCGAAAGAAGTAAAACTTCTGTAGGTTATCGGTACTCTTTATGAAATTCAATTTATGTTTTAAATAATTAGGTTGAGATACTAAAAAATAACGCATATTAGGGATATTACAATCATATATTTATAGAATATCATTTAAGGAAAGAATATAATATTACTATGTATCATTTGTGAGACAATAATAATATATACTATGGCAACAAACGTTCACCTCGACCGATCACACTTTTCGTAACGCTCTCGTCACGCATTCACCAGCCTACTCCCCAAGTCAAGCATGCGTAAAGAAGTTTTTCTTCAAAAAGCTTATTATGTACTAGCGACTAACCCTTGCTTCGCTCGGGTTCGTCCCTAGGTGATTTTTTAAATTGATATAACTTTTTTATATACCTTTTTTTTACAAAACTTAACTTTTTTATACAAAATCGATTCAGCCGTTTCTGAGATTAACGCTCAGATAAACAGACAAAAATTCTAAAAATAATGTAAGAAAATGTTTAATACTAATTGGAAGTGAAAGTATCTAGTTACTTAACTCTTGGTTCTTAAAGAGTTAACTTAACCAAGTTAAGTTAAAAAAATATTACGAAGGTATATGTCTAATTTAAAATACTATAGACGTTCTAACGAGTATATTGGATACAGAGTATATAATATATTTATAATATAATTCAGTCATTTGAACGACCGACTGCTGGGCTCCGTTAGATCACGCAATAGTCCACAACGCTAACCAAGTGCGGGTTGGCGGACTTCTTATATCTTTAAGAGTTATGTTACCTCAGACATGTAGGTTCCCTAACAATGTTTTCTTTCGCTGTATTAGCAGCACATGTAAATATCAAAGATACGTCACCCGGGGTTAGAACCTGTTTCTTAGATTTTTTGAAACATGCGATATATGTACATATCTTTATTTATCTATACTAATATTATAAAGAGGAAAGATTTGATTGTTTGTTTGTTTTCATCGAATAGGCTCCGAAACTACTGAACCGATTAAGATAAAATTTGGTAAGAAGATAGTTTGAGATCATGAGAAGGATATAGGATAGTTTTTATCCCGGAAATCATCCCTTAAGGGGGTGAAAATGTGGATGAAAGTTTGTACGGTGAAGCAAGCTAGGGACGAACCCGAGCGAAGCGAGGGTGAGTCGCTAGTTATAATATAAATTCGAAAGTATGTTTGTGCGCAAAATTGCAGTAAGTTATAGGCGGATAAATGTGAAATTCTGCATACACATGTTAATTTGTGAGCAGGAAAGAACACACGTTACAGATTTCCTTGATATTACTATGGCAATATTTATCACAAAAATGTCACTTAGGACAAAAATATTTAATAAAATATATATAGTATCGATATTCCATCGACCGGAAAAGATCGCATCAGTTCAAAACAAAGCACCCGTACGTCCATACATTTGTTTGCGGCCGTACGTATTGTCGATATATTTGAGCCTTCGGCCGCAAATCGCTCGGTCCTTTGCGGCATTGTACGCGCTAACACGGTAGGTGTTAATGTCGGACAAATATGTTGAGAAACAAAAGTAAAACCCTCGACTCGTACAAGTTCGCTGCGCAGAATTTATCGGGTAACAAGTTGGGAGAAATTTTAATTAGAATGGCCTTTTAATGAATATAAAGACATAAAGCATGTTGGTAGATTCCAACGATTTCGCCGATTTGTGGCGTGCCGGTGTAATTGACTAGGTTAGGTTATTCTCGCGATGCGAATTATGTAGATTGAATGGCCACTGCCCATTGTCAATACGCGACAGTTTAACTGGATAAGAGGGAAATTAATGGGTTTCCAAAGGTTTTAAGCTACTGTTATTTTAGGACTGAATTAAAGGGTTAAATGCTCATGGCTTAGAAAAGAAAATTGAAATTTTGTAACGAATTCATGATATATATGTATTTTGAAGAACTAACTATAACAACTTTAACTGAAAATAAGAAATGAAATGTAATAAATGCAGCGTTCAATATTAAAAGGCCGTTATAAAAATACCACTTACAGAAGCTAATATTTAAACCTCAAAACAATTTATAATATGAAAGCAATTCAAGAAATTACCTTTTAATCGTGCGAAAAAAAATTGACAACATAAAATCGATTATTTACACCCGATGATAGGTATCGATTAGCCGCCGCGGGATGTTTTGGCATAACATATATCAGCTTTCCCACTTTAAGTCCTGTTATTTTAATTTAAAAAATTTGAGTTAATTGCCATTCATTATAAGGCAGCATGATTTAAAATACATTATATGAATATTTAAAATAAACAAATGTATTTGACTTTCCAAATGAATTTTAACCACGAAAAGAAATGAGTACATAATAGGTACATATGTATGTACAATTCACATTGTATGTAGGTAGGTACTTGTTACTGTTCCCTCAATAAATCAAAGAATAATGTATACTTATATTATAAATACGAAAAAACTCTGTCTCTCTGTCTGACTGTTTTTTCCTTTTCACGCTTAATTCGCTGAACCGATTTATATAATATTTGGTATGGAGATAGTTTGGGACCCTGGGATGGACATAGAATAGTTTTTATCTCGGAAATCATCCCTTAAGGGAAAAGGATGATGAAAGTTTGTATGGGGAATCATTTCTCAAGTAAGGGATATATATATTTTTTAATAGTTAGCTAGTTAGCTAGCAATGAATAATATTTTAACATTCCAAGTTTAAAAAACATTATCTCAATATTTAACAACGTATTTTGACTTAAAAGATTTTAGTCGATCAAATAACAAGAACGTTAACATATTTTATTTCAAAAGTGCTTTTAATTAATTATTTTACTCATACATCAAAAATTTAAAAACATTTCAGTATTCATACTAATTAAGCCCATTAAAATTCAATAATAAAACTTAAAACGTCAAATAGCAAGTTAAAAAGAGCTTATATTTAAAAGCTGATGTCAGTATACATTGCAACTAATGATCCTCTTCCTGTCTTACTAAAACAGCCATCATAGACCATATATAAGTACTAAGAGCAAAAAACGCGAGTACTTTAAGTGTGAAAATAAATCACTGTCGGAGTTATTTAGAAAAATAGCGGCGTATTTGTAGGCATTTAAACAACGTGAAGCTCAGTGTAATGGAATTTGCTGTTGAATTTACGCTTTTTATTTTTGTTTTGCTTAAAAAGTTATATTAAATGTTTTTTCTGGATTTTTTTTATATCTTCTAAGTACTTAAGGAACTTGAATAGTATCTGTAGGTACATATAATATACGCAGGAATTATTATCTAATGAAATTTTAAAGAAGAATAGTCGGATAGTATTTTGGGATTTACCTACTCAAGCGCGGCAGATTAATATATGGGGGGATACCTTGCAATCTGTTGAGTACCTCCACCATATATACCTAAGTACCCTGTATAAGGTCGCGCTTCTAGGGCAGCAGATTATGATATTTAAAAAATATTTTAATAGGTTAGAAATACTTGAAACCGTCAGATTAAGATGTGGTGGGTTAATTACATGCTGGAAAATGAGGTACCAAACAAAGTGCAAGGTATCCTTATCTTAATCTGCCGCGCTTGAGTAATTCCCAAAATCCCCTCTTGGGCTTCCCTATTAAAAAATATACAAGTTATGGTAAACATCGTAAAAAAAACATCTTTGATATACCCATAATATTTAAATGAAAATAATATTTAAAAAAACATGACATACGTAGGCCTAAAGTGTACCTACTATAAAGTAAATAAGTCGTCTTCTTTTTATATCTTGCCTTTTTCTATTTACGCGGGGCTAGCACAATATAGAGGTAAGTTTCCTCGATTCATCTCTAATATTCTTCATGTTTGAGCTCACGCCCCTTTTATCTATATACTCTATCATAAAATAATTCTTTTTTACGCGAATATCTTATATTTTATATAAAATAGTCCCCTCTGCCTCTCCCGTAATCATGATTGCTGTAAAGCATTCGAACCAAGATTCGGTCGGGAAAAAAAATAAAAATAATTCTGCGAAAAATTCGGAAAAGATAGTTTTAGTTACTCTTTCATACTTCTACTATCTACATACTTGTAATATTCATCTTCTTTTAGTTTCTACGGCCATCAATAATACATACCGCCTATTTCTTCCTAAGGAGAATCAGATGAAGGATAAAGTCGCCAATAGGTAATAGTACGGCTCTAACTTTGATTGGAGAAGTTCTGGTTAAATAAAACTTACTGTTATTCCCATTTAGTCTTTTCGATGCATAAATAAATATAAATAACTATGTTAGTACATTAACACAGCATCATCTAGTTCCATGGTAAGCTACGAGGCTTGTGTTATGGATACCAGATAGTTGATACACTACACATATATAACTTTAAATACATACATATTATAAATATAAACACCCATGACTGGAGTACAAACAAATGTCCAAACACAAGTGAATGCCCCCAGCAGGACTCGAACCCGCGACCGCTGGCACAGCAAGTAGGGTCATTACAAACTGAGCCAAACGTGTCGTCAAATCATGATCAAATGACGTATAACCCACCACCACCATTCCCAATCATGTTGAAATCATCAGTTGGTTGTAAAAGAACAGGCCGTAACTCTAAACAGTATAACCTATCAATAAAAGCCAACTCGAACTTAATTACATTAAACGATATAACAACTTAAAACTTTATAATAAAAGAAACTAAATTTTCAAATTACGCAACAAAAATCTAAATCCAACGTGAACAGCGTGAACAAAATGGCGTGTTTAATTTCTCCGCTCGCCCAAACCGTAAGTTAGTATAATTTATGAGTTAGTTTAATACTATTTAAGGCACAATGCATTTGGCCGCCCACGTATCAAGTAGACAGCAAATGGGGACAAGTAGCGAACTGCACCTTTGATATACCGGCATATTGTGAGCGAGAATTATTGGATCAACTGCATCAAAACAAATAGATTATAATAGGCTTATATTTTATACTAGATATATTACTTTACTTGTTAAGGTATTGGTAATAATAACTTCGCAGGAATGTTCGAACTGGGTTCGATTCCCGTATGAAGATTGATGAATATTTCAATTTATAAGTAAGAAGTTTACTACGCAGATGTAGAATGTAAAAGAAAATTTTATTTTAAAGGATTATTAAGCTATATCATTTTATATAAGGCAGTGGTATTCCAGTTGTAGCGCTCGTAACATACTAATTGTTATTTACAGCGTTTGAAGACCTCGAAATAAAATTATTTATATTTTTGAATATTTTTCCCTTCGACTTATGTACTTTGTATGTACCTCTCCCTTTATCACTGACAGAAATAATTTTCTAGAAAATTCTAAAATACTTTTTTTTTATGATCAGAATTTTTTGAAACTTCGTATTAATGCTCTTCACTACAATTAAACAAATACGTGTTTTAGCGTTTTATGAAATTCATCCCATAAGGAGATAAAATAAGGGATGAAAATTTGTATGAAACCTACCTTTTTAAAGTTTTTTTGTTGTAGTTTTAGCGCGATCGAAGCCGCGGGTTTTGCTAGTACTACTATATAAATGCGAAAGTTTGGATGGATGGATGTTTGTTACTTAATCACGCCAGAGCGGCTTAATGGATCTGGATGAAATTCGGCATAGAGATTAGATTATATAATGGCATATAGGCTACTTCTTATCACAAAAAAATGTACGTTTCCCGTAGGATAGATTTTATAAATCAGTATTTCGAAGTTAGTATACCTTATTTAGGCACTTGTAGCCCAGTTAAAACGCGTTTGCTTGGATAACTAAATGAAGCGGGTCTAATATAATCTAATCCATGGTCTCGCACTTCTGATATTCTCATGTGGGCATCATTTCAACACGATTACCATTAACTGCGTCACGGTAAAGAAAAACATCGTGAGGAAACCTGCATATCTGAGAACCTAGCAAGTTTTCGAAAGACATGTGAATTCCGTCAACCCGCACTTTGCCAGCGTGGTGGGCTATGGCCTGATCTCCCTCGTATTAAAGGGACGTCTGTGCCCAGCAGTGGGACATTCAAAAGTGCTAAATACGAATACCTTATTTAGTTAATTTAAAACGTTTACTTGAAATATTTCTCTTAAGTTATAATGAATCGTTATCTGTTGTAACAAACCTAATATAAATAAAGACAGTTTAGTTAATTCTAATACATATTAGCATTACAAGAATTCGGATTTAAACTTCCAATATATTACGTCTTTTTCATAAATGTTTTGATGGAATTTCATTAAAGACCTACAATTTTGTAGTACATTGTATTATGTTTCTAAAGGTTTCAGCAAGCGTTAGCCATGTAATCGTACGAAATCAATCTATGCTCTTACACAAAATATTTAAAATTACTTATATATACACAAATTTTCCTCATTTATCGTTCTTTTTATTAAAAACCGCATCAAAATCCATTTAGAAGAAATTTGTTTTACATTTCATATAGATTTTATAATTATAACAATACAGAGTTGATTGTATTAGGAAATTTTGAGATATGTGTTTTAAAATATGAAATTTGATGTAAAATTGAAAATCCCACAAATGTTTCCCTATAAGATAATACTTAGTCCTCGCAACAAAAATCTTCATTTCGCTTGCAGGATAATTTATAATAATTAATAAATAAATCAATTAAAATCTATTTATGGGAAAGGAAAATGAAATAACCATTACAAATTGATATGTCTCATTTTATTCACAATATATATGTATGAACTATATACACGCTGTACACGATCAAATTATACTATTAAGTACTTACTTACAAAAACATTTATCTACAATATGGAAAGTAACGAATACTTAGTATTCGTATTATAACTGCTATACTCAGAAATATATTTCGTATATAGATATAATCGATCACCATATATTATAATACATAACATAAATTAAAGTGGACTTGTAAATACATATAATAAAATTCTAACTAAGCTGAATCTGTACATTAAAAATTATTGGAGAATCTTATTGAATTATTATTATCGATACAGAGGCCGAATCTATAGTTTTTAGAATTTTTGTCTGCCCTGTCTGTTACCGCATCATGGAAAATCCACTGGAAGGATTTTGATGTAATTTGTTATGATGATAGGTGGTTATCCGGGTCAACATATAGGATACTTTTTACTGCGAGAAAATATGTCATCTCTGAGAAATCTATACTAACCGTTATAACGAAAGTAGGGATGAACCCGAGCGCAGCGAGAGTGAGTCGCTAGTATAATATAAAAACATAGATACACATGTCCTAACATGTGACGTTAAGGCAAACCAAAGAACAAAAATTAGTAATCGAAAGTTTTAAATGCTTAAACACAAATTCGAGCTAACGCACACCACATAAGGTGATACGAAAAAAGTGCACAATTACAACTTGTGCGCTTCTTTTTGAGGACACTCTTGAAACTATAATATATATCTTGAGTTTTTGTATATCAACTACGAATTTCCATATAGTTTTAGTTTTTATATTCGAATTATTACCCGAATAGGATATATTTCTAAAACTCACTTTCAGAGTAGCAGTTACAATACGAATAGTACACATCAAACCGATCACAACATACTAAATTCACAATATTGTCAAATTTGATTTTTAAAAAAGAAAACATCATTTTTTGCTTTGTTATTGTATAAAAAATCATTTTCTGTACATTTCAAGTTTAAACTAAGCTCTAGTTCATACGAGTATTTACATTCAATTCTCTGACATTAAAATTTTTCTATGTATAAAATTTTATTGAAATGAAAAAAAAAAAACAACCACAAATATAGAGAACAAGACCAGACCAAACTTTATCTTAACAAAATTGAACACTCTTGACATATTTTTCATTTTAAA
The DNA here is from genome assembly GCA_033884665.1 of Argynnis bischoffii washingtonia. Classification (NCBI taxonomy): domain Eukaryota; kingdom Metazoa; phylum Arthropoda; class Insecta; order Lepidoptera; family Nymphalidae; genus Argynnis; species Argynnis bischoffii. The sequence goes on along the minus strand of CM066621.1, from coordinate 13,775,862 downwards.
GTTCTTTTAAAGTTTTATTCAATTCAATTCAATACAATTCAATACTCTTGTTAATGGCTTCATAGCATTAAGAGGATTGTGAAGCTAAATAAAAAAAGTAAATTTCCATACAAAAAGCGATAACGTTTTCCCCCCCATTAACATAGTCTAATTTTCATAATTTTTGGAAATGTTGTAGATATAATGAAAAACTAGGTCCGTACGTTTTTATTTTAAAAAAATATTGCGTATGATAGAAGTTATTAGCATCTAAATATCTGTATTTTTGACGTAAAAACTTCCTCGAGCGTTTTTATTTTTTTATAATTAAACTAAACTGAATTACTAAAAAAGGAAAACGTACAGACCTAGATTAAGGTGTACTGAATCTAATGAAACCAAAATTGTCTCATTTCGTAAATGTTTAGGGGGGTAAAAACGTTATCGCCCAAAACAATATTTCAAACAGGAATGTAGGTAATTGCCTCTAAGATTTGCAACTCTCTCTATCGCACCATAAGGGTTGGCAAAGCGAGCGATATGAAACAGATAGCATTTTCTTAAAAACCTACTCGCGCCGTGTATCGGCACTTCACAATCCTCTTAAGCAAAGCATTTATTCATACCCAACTGGCAAATTTACTAAAGTCCAATTAGAAACATATGACATTAAATAGCAATATGACTTCGTTTCGTCCTTGCTTTTTTTCATGATCTTATTTTACCGACCAATCTCCTTCGTGTCTTCTCGTTCCTTCGTGTGTTCATTCTACGTGACATTGGCGAAGTAATCTGTGCTCAACTGGCACGTTTTGAAGGCATTAACAAGAAAATTGAATTGAATAATTATTTTTTCATCTATACTAATATTATAAAGAGGTAAAGTTTGTAAGTTTGTGAGGTTGTAGGGGGGTAATCTCTGGATCTACTGAACCGATTTAGATTAAATTTGGTAAGAAGATAGTTTAAGACCTTGGGAAGGACATAGGATACCGTTTATCCCGGAAATCATCCCTTAAGGGGGTGAAAATGGGGATGAAAGTTTGTATGGGGAATCAACCTCATTATAATTTATTAGGTTAAAAGTTAATTATAATTTATTAAGTTAATATTTCCAAATAATTTGTCTATTTCTCTATATTTATGGGAATTACATTATTTTGATTAAACTAAATAATTTAAAACGCAAACATAAAATAAGCTTTAGTGACAGTTCAATCAATACTAAACCATAGACTTGACTGTTTTTTTTTAAATAAAAAATATCAATTTATAAAAAGGACAATATGTTATACTTCTTTGATATAGTCTACACTAAAATTGACTTTAAATTTCCACCCCAAATTATAGTTATCTTGAATTTTCACTGTCAAAGATATATGAAATTGTGGTAAAAAGCATTAAATATTATTTTAAATAGTAGATAAACGTTATTAAAGATTTTGTCAAAATACTATTTTTACTGTAAGCTCTTCTACGAATACCCTCGCTATTTAGTTTAGGCCGATTTAAACGAAATGATGCGAAAGCTCGGTTTTTCATGACGTTCTCAATAAAAAAAATCCATCACATTTCTTACTTTATAATGTTTTGACGTTTTAAATAAAACTATCTTTTCGAATTATTTCGCGAATTTATTTTGACTTTTGGTTCCCGATGTTTCTAATGCTCGGCAATCATGGATGTTACGGACAGTATCTACCCACAATTTTACAAAAATGACAAGTATATAACGCCTTTGAGACGTCTAAAACCTTAGTCTCTCCCGTGACCATGATTGCTGTAAAGCATTCGAAACGTCGGGAACCAAAAATCAAAATAAATCCACGAAAAAAATCCGAAAAGATAATTTTATTTAAAATGTCAAATATTCGCGTTAATCTAAGAAAGTATTATGTTTTGATGTATCATAAAATATTTATTAATAATTATAATATAATCGATCTTTCGAAACAAACATTTCATAACCATAATCGTATTTCATAATAATTTCTATTGGCTGTAGCTACCTACAGGACACTAACATTACTTATTCAAATCTAAAATTATTTATACACAATTATTAAAATAAAAAAGTACAAACTACTTTTAAGAAGCATTAAAACACGCCATCTTGCGTCAAATTACTTGTACTTTATATAACTAATGATCAATGTTAGTACAAAAAATTACAACTACGCACTACAATTCATATACATCTAAATATATCTATTTATATATATATAAAAAAATGAAAATACTCAGTCTGTCCTTTTGATATAGCGCTGGTAACGACACAAGAAGTATAATTAAAATACGTTTAAATGCGAAAAATTATAAATATCTTCGAGACTAGTCGACAAGGTCTTTGGTTATGTTTTAAAAATACCTTCATGTGTAGAAGCCATTTTAATTTACATTTTCTTAAAATAAATTTCTCATGTACTTACTAAACGAATTAAAAATAAAATAACATATTGTAATTCATTGTAAATTGTAGATTATGAACAAATATTTTTTTTACTTAAAGAAACACATAATAGAATTAAATTAATGATCAATCTGTATAAAGTAATATATATAAAAAAAACTTTTTTTATAATATAATCCAAGTTTGATCAAAAATGTTTGACTAATCTATGGGTAGTATCTCTCGATCGATAATATCGATATCTAGATAAAATATAAAGTTAAAGACCAAAATGAAACTATCAAAACTTTAAGTTTAAAGAATAACTTACATGCATACTGAATACATATTTATTTATAATCAACAATTTCAATAAAAAAACGAATATTTATTTTTTAATGTCATCAACAATTCATAATATGCAATATGTAACTAAATTAAAAATCATTTAAAAATAAAAATTAAGTTGCAAATTGCGATAGCTGTCATTATTGCCAATATAATAAAATATAGATTATAATTCATAAAAAACTGCCTTATAAATTATTAACAACATCAAAGAACCATAGATTATATAAAAAAATGTGAACATTATTTTTTTTTCTCGTAATAAAATAATGTGCTCTATTATATAAAATAAGGCTGCTGAAAAAATACTTAGTGGACGATTACGAAAAATCGATTATATAATTTATGTATATTTAACCTAAATCATTATAATAAAAATGTCATTTTTAACGTTTTATAATAAGTTTAACACATAGACGTAGCGAATGGACTGTGCAATACTGTCATGAAATTGACCATTCTCTAGAGTCTAGAAAGAGAGAAAGCGAACCAACCTGTCTTTTATTTAAATTTTGTAAATGAAAAAAAAAATTATAACACGGTGTAATAGAAAAAAAAATTGTCATAAATATCTATCTTCTTAAACGTCTTTGAATTAATACAAAAGACTTCTGTCCGCTGATTTTGTGTCCGTCACGCTTTCCAATATTTTAAGCTGACGGCTGCCAAAGAAATACTCAGACCACTCTCTATATCTATGGTTAATCGTGTTAAAGTACGAGATATCATAAACCATAATAATCGATTCCAAAATCGATTATTCACTCGTAATCGTCCACGTACTCAGCTGCCGGCCATACAAAAAATATCGCAAATCGCACTATCTATAAGTCTACACGTAACGTGCGTTACAAACACATATAATATCTACTTTATAATAATAATTAGGAATTATCCTTCACTCAAGCACCGATATGTCGAGATGGACTAAATTTTTGCTAAACTAAATCGATTCTAACATTTTTAGAATATCATTACTATATCTAAGGACAATATTTTAAAAATTTGATCGTTTTTCTTCACCACTTTTAACTGCACTCCTTTTGTTTTTGCCATAAAAATATATAATATGTATAATATATTGATATATTATATAAAACTATAACGAATGTATTTAGTCCTGTGTAAAAACAATTTCATATTTATTATTAATCAAATAATGACAAAAATTAATATTGAGTGTGTATTACCATTTTGTAAAACACACAGCTAGTACGAGCCAAGAAGGAGACTATAATATATAATAGCCTAAATGATACAAAGTTAAAAGTGGCAAAACGAAGTCACATCTTAGGATTTAAAAATTTTGACATTTTAGAGAGAACAGTTATGACTTATGACATATACAAAAAAATCTAAAAAAGCTAAGGAAAGTGTAAAAAAATTATAAAAAAAAATATTTTGTTCATATTTTACGTCAAATATAAACCATAGGCGATAAAAGCCCATGATTTATGTCATTGTTATTACATATTTATTGTCTTAAAATTAAAAACTTAATGAATACTATGTCCAAAGGAATGGCAAGATTTAAGGTTTCAGTGCGTGAAACCAATATTTCATTAAAAAATTATTTTATACCATTTAAAATTATTTATAATCTGTATTATTTTTTGTGTTAATTATAGTTAATATATTCTGTATTTGCTCATTATTTTAATTGTCCGATACAATTTTCGTTTCATTATTATGTCAACACAAAATTAATCTTAAGAGCTGCCAAGATTAAAGCAAGTGTACTAAAGGTCTAATAATAATATGTACCTAAAGATGACTGTCAAAATATATAAAAAATGTTTCTAAATTGATATTTTGTTCATTGTAAAATTATTAAGAGGCAATTAAAAAAATGTAATTGTTTTCAGCGAATACTGTTTGTAAATAACATAATAAAAAAAAGTGTGTTTGTACTTATGTACGCTCGTAAGAAGTTATACTTCTTTGGCTTAACAGAACAAATATAGCTAAAGATTTCATCACGTATGTCAACTCTCTGTTTGTAAAAGGAATGCAGCCAACTTCATCATGTCTTCTTTTGGCTGTCGGTGTGCGCGCGCATCGTAAAAATTTTACTCTCATATTTTTTTCCAAACGTGCCAAAAGAAGTATAACTTCAAAAAAATAAAGTCTCAAAAATGTAAATACGAAATTACTGATTACACATAAGTCTCTTTTAAAAAATCTTAGTGAATGTAAAACAAATAAACATAATATAAAACAGTATACACATAAAATGTACTGAAATAAAAAAAAACCCTCATAAAACATAATAAATGTTTAAATAAGATATGAGAATGCTTATTGATGTTACATAATTTGACTCTTAAAATAATTATTCTTATTCTTTGTTTTGTGGTTTTTACATTAAAATATTTATTAGTGTTTGAAATGTCAATATTATGACAATTGACAGTTCTATAGATTTGATGGCACAGAGAAAAAATATACAGATAAATAATAATATAATTTAAATGGGAACATCGAGAGAAGAGTTTAGACAATTTTGAATAATTATATTTATATCATGGTTTAATAAAAGGAATTTCACTTTTTTTTCATACAATAAACAGAATAAATCAATTTGATCTTCAATTAATAGTACGTTAATATTTCACACAGTACTCTACTGAAATTTTACTCAAAGATAAGTAGTAGCTTTTTTAACTTTAAAAGTGCACAGATAAAACACAACTATTGATAGGTACATTATCGAATATCGATACTTTTCTCTCGATATAAAAAGTCAAGCGCGAGTGGTCGATCATTCCAATCGATTATTCAAATCACACATGTGAAAGGATTCTATTGGCAGTTAAACCTACATACCCTGGTATTGGGGGGACGATTCCCATTTTACTTCACTTACAGCCTTTCGAAGTTTTCTGATAAATTTTATTGTCCGATCCTCAAATAACTAAAGGGCCCTCATATTTTGTTCGAATTGTATACATTCCCTACATCTATTTGAAATTCAAATGAAATATGACTATTTAGGTACTTATTCTCTTAAAATATATATCTATATATATTGATTAAAAAATCGATATAAAAAGGAATTATCATCATGTCTTATACAGAAATTGACTAAAAACAAATATAATACACATGTACGTTATATACTATTTTTATATATACAACAATAAAAATATATATTATAAAATAAATATTGAACACTAATTCAAAATAAGGGCCCTAATAATCTTACCTTAACATTCACGTATCGAAATTCCGCAACGTACTTCGTGTAAACCTGCGGAACTCCGCAACTGATTTCCTTCATTCAACCTTACAACGCTCCTATATCGGGATAGACTTGCGGAATTCCGGACCCAGTTTCTCTGTATTGTAGCGGATCCGCGCGAAATTCGACGGACTTTAACGCCATATGTCCGTAAATCCGCGTGAATTTATCAATACATGCAGATCTTTGCGACATATGGCGGGCGTCGGCAGACAACATTTCAGTATTAGTACACTCTGGACACTTAAATTTTTTACGGGGAGTTACCTGGAAGGTATAAATAATAACATATTATAATTTAATATTTTATTAGATTTACGCGAATATTTGTCATTTTTAATAAAACTATATTTTCGGATTTTTTCGCGTATTTATTTTAAATTATGGTTCCCTTAATAATTATAAAACTTATTAAAAGTATAGAAATGTTTAAAATTTAAATTAAAAATTTTGTTAGGTCTTTTGGTGCCATTTTTAACCGACTTCCAAAAAAAGGAGCAGGTTCTCAATTCGACCGTATATATGTTTTTTTTTTATGTTTGTTCGGGCATTTTTTCGTCGTTTATGAACCGATTTTGATAATTCTTTTTTTGTTGGAAAGGAGATATCCCAAGAGTGGTACCATGATAAGGAAACCAGGATCTGATGATGGGATCCCAGAGAAATCGAGGGGAACTTTCGAAAATTGTAGCGGCGACTAGTGCGTTTGTTAACATTTTCATTAGGTATTTTAAAGCACTACTATTTAATGAAGGTCTGGAGTCGATCTGATGATGGACCCGAAAGATAGTCGAGGGAACTCCTCAACGATTTACAGCAATTACCTGGTGTTTGGGCTTGATTAATTTGTATTGATGATACGTCTACACTAAAAATGGAAAAATAAAAACTTTAAAAAAAAAAACCGACTTCCAGGCACTGAAAAGTAAAAAATAACTAAACGGGGGTTTTCATTTAGAATAGATACTTAATCAGATATTTTCGAAGTCGGTGTGCTTTGATTTGTATTGGCTGGCACCGTATAATTACTTTTTTTTTAAATTAATTTTGTTATTTTGTGGATAAGTTGACTGTTACAACTATATAATACCTATGAGACATCTAAAACCTTAGTCTCTCCCGTGACCAAGATTGCTGTAAAGCATTCAAAACGTCGGGAACGAAAAATCTAAATAAATCCGCAAAAAAAAAACGAAAAGATAGTTTTATTTAAACAGTTATTATTTAGTTTACGCATATTATTATACAAAGTGTACTCGTTAAATAATATTGTAAAGCTTGAAGCTATTTTGTTTGTTTGTACACATTAATATCTGTCACTATTGGTCCTATTTCTAAAAAATATTCTATAGTAAAGCATATTCATTAAGGTATCCGCCAACCCGCACTTGGCCAGCGTGGCGGACTATGGCTTGATCCCCCTCGTATTGAAGGGAGGCCCACCCCCAGCAGTGGGACTTTAAAAGGCTTGAATACATTAAGGTACTCGTAGCTGTATCATATCTCTATGCAACTCCTAGAAGTGGAGCAATTATATATATAATTCGCAAAAAATAGTGAAAGTGGAAGGCTTATTGGTAAATGTATTAACTGTTTTACACTATAGTTAACCGTATCCTATTAAAGGGGGTTCCCCCGTGTAGTGCTCCAAAGACCCGTTTTTTTCCATAAATTGATTGCTTAACACGTGTGGAATATAGTGGTAAAGTTATAAAGTTTGTATTTGGTTCGCAGATTGATCGTAAAGCTAAGATTTTCATAGTTTTCACCGTACATGAAATTATAAATTCTTTTTTCTTAATCCTATGTTTTTCAAACTTTCGTCCATCATATTTCAAGAACGATTTGACCGATTTTTAAATTTATAGGGTACACTCAGCACATGTAGATGCACAAAATAATTTGAAATAATCCAAAAATTCAGAATACTTCAATCTTTTTCGTAACGAAAAAATTAAAATTAATCACGAAATTTGAAACTTTTTTTCAGAAGTCTGCCCAAAAATCCAATTTTCAATATTTTCAAATGATTCTGTCTCTCGGTGCAATTAGGCTTACAGATTAAAACGCTGTTTTTTTTTCCTTTCCCAATTAAGCCAATCAGCCAAAATCGTAGAGGAAGTGAACGTCCATTTTTCGTGGCTGGTGTCTTCGGAGTAGTACAACTTACGTTCTAATGAAGATTTTTACTTGAAATTTGTTTTCTCTCTTCGAATAGTAATAAATAAATGATAAAAAAACTCTAAGTTCTATCTTTTCATTGGTCGTCAAAAATATGTCCCAAAAATACTTAAAGAACCTGCCGTCACACGGGGGAACCCCCTAAACCGACAAGAAAATCTACATCTTTAACCAGAAAATATTTATAAGTATATAATATAAATAGATTACCTTAATAGGTGGTTTTCTAGTAATATTAGCGACTAGGAAGTTCATAGCGATGTCTTCACAGTTGAAATTATCGTCCACCCACGTTCGGATTTCGGAGGGCATTTTGTACGTGTAGTACCAAGACCATATCTTATGATGGAAGGCTGCTCCTGTCAATACCTGGAAGTAATTAAGAAAAATTTTTATATGTTTGGTTTTATCGAGTATTTGATAGTTATATATCCATACTATTATTAAAAGTAGTGACTTTCTGTTCCTTTCGGGTGCGTCCCGAGATCCGTTTTGTAGTTACAATATTACCCTAGCTTTGCCTCGAGTGTTACCTAAATAGGTTATATATAACTGTCTCGGTGGTGTAGTGGCTAGCATGTATGTCTGCACATCCGGAAGTCCTGGGTTCGAGTTTAGTTATTGAGTCTTTCTATTTAGTGAGCCTTAGTAACAGCCCAGAGTTGGGAAGTTGACGGTGTTTCACCCCCGTGAAAAGCCCTCAGTTCTGCGCGTTAACTGTCACTGGTCGTGTCTCGTGTGGTCCCACCGGAGTATGTGAGGGACAGGGATAGAGAGTGCACTTGTGTCTGCGCTTACACTTGTGCACTATAAAATCACTGCGCAGTTGGCTACTCTCAATAAGATTGGCCGCCGTGGCCGAAGTCGATCAAGAGAACTTACATTATGTATACGCACATACTTCATACATAGATATAGAAAAATAGGTAAGTATTTTTGGTCAAACAAGCCCAAAAATTCTTTATTTCTTACCAAAATTGCCCGATTGTTGACATTTATGATAACAGCTCCGCTCGCTTGGGTAGTAGCATGATATATGTATACAGGGTGAATTTTTCAAGTGGGCGTGCATGGCGAAATCCGAAACTATGAGGAATAGCGAAAAGTACTCAAAACTCACTAAATGCAGTACAATCCTTGAAACGTCCAATCCAGCTATGTAGCAAAGTAAATAACAAAGAACAATAAAAAACATTTTGTTAAAAATGACTACTTTCCTTAAGTTTGCCGTATGTCATGACTTCCCAGAATGCGTTCCTTATTAGCAACACTATCGAATGGTGTAATTATACAGTATGTGTTTTTTTTTCAAAATCAACAGGTTCGATTCCTGGCTAGGAAAATTGATTTTTCAAAAATCCAATGATGCAGTTTTAGTTTTCACGAAAATCGGGCCCGAGACTCCTTTGAGTACTTTTCGCTATTCCTCATAGTTTCGGATTTCGCCATGCACGCCCACTTGAAAAATTCACCCTGTATATATATCATGCTACTACCTTACAACGCTCCTGAGGTACATATATAACCCTCCTAGATATATATATAGCCTATAGCCTTCCTCAATAGGCTAAGTAATGCAAAAAGAATTCTTTATATCGGATAAATAGTTCCTGACATTAGCGCGTTTAAACAAACAAACAAACTTTCTAATTTATAACAGTACAGGATCTATTCGTCAACACAAGGATCTATTCGTGTGATTGAAATAAAACTAAACTTTTTTCTTACGCTTTTATGATTCGTGGTAATAATGACTTTTTCTGAGAAATAAACTTCTCTAATAAACTATGCAATTTAATATTACAAATCTAGGGAAATAGGTTATAATAGTGAATTCAGTGGACATAAAAAATACTGTAAAAATTAAACGAATGATATTTTATGATTAAGTAATAAAATTATTATTGTTTGCATCATTTCTCTTTTTCTTTCTCTCGCCCAAAGGTTGCATCAAAGAGATTGCTCTCAAGCGATTGTACTACTATGTTGTTGTATACTATGTTTCTACTATGAAATGTAAAGTAGTGGAGTGCCATAAAGAATATTCGTATTTCTAAATTGCCTTAGTAATATACCGTTTCAGGGCAACTTTTGAATTACTTACCATAGAGATTTGATTAGTCCATTCACTATGGTATCTCCATGAATTCGTGACGTTGTCCCACACGTGCAGACGCGAGGGAAACCCGACTATTCTATCGGGGAATTCCCGCCATACGTCAAAACTGTAAGCATATTTAGAAATATTATAATATTTTTGTAGGTAAAATATACAAAAATAGTAAAACAAAAACGTTGTTAAATTAAGTTTCTCTATACAACAAACATATAAATAAAATTGAAGTGTCTGTCTGTGATTTCAAAATGAATTATATGTTTTCTCAAATAAATAGAGTCATTTATATGATACCAGTACCTAAACAACACTTTAAAAAAAACTGTCTTCCTGTTTGTCCGGGGTAATCTCTGGATCAACTAAATCGATTGTAATGGGACTTTCACTAAAAGATAGAGAACTTTGTTGATTATATATAGGGTATATTTTATTCCTTTAAAAATAAAGCAATATTTGAATTACGATTTTATAACAAAGTCCACAATACCATTTGTCTATTTCCTAAGGTACACTTACAATAACTATTTTTATATATTGAAAACGTACCTATTGACGTACCCGAATGAAGCGAGGGTAAGTCGCTAGTTTATAAATAAAATTGAAGTATTTGTCAGTCTGTATTGAAGTATTTGTCAGTGTGCTTGATTGGATAGTACATTTTGACGATGTTTTCACTGAACGGCGGACAGATTATTGGATAAAAAATGACATACTAAGTTGTATTTTATCTTCTTAACACACGAGATAATTAATAAGAAACCTATATAAAACTGAGCCTAGTACAGAAATCAAAGCTTCGATCTACTTCATAATCGGCATTGCTCGTAACATACACCGCAATTACGCCATATGGTTGGTTATCTCACGTAAGTAACTTGCTAGAAACTAACCACATTGTTGTTTCTCAGATATTTTAATTTAATGGTAAAATTAGATAATAATAACTAAATTATCGATATTTTAATTAATAGGTGAAATTAACGAATGCCTAGTAGTTAGTACTTACTCACTACTTATAGTTACACTATACCTATATATATCTACACAATACACTAATTATAATAAATAGATACCATTATCAACACAAAAATGATTAAGTCCAAAAATTAAAATCCCTCTGATGTAAGATTGATTTTTAAATAAAATTTAATTTATTTATATGTCCAATGAATGAAATACGAGCATTCATATCAGAAATTTAAACGATTTTCCTTTTAAAAGTGGATAAAAACAGTCTACATCCATCTCCGTGACACCAACCGTACGTGTGACCAACTCAACGATCTGTAGAAGCGTCCAAGCGTGAAGTACCAATGAGATACGTGGAGTTCGTTTTCTCATTTGAAAAATAATGTAGATACTCAATATTGAATATAGTTTTCTCAATTTTTGAACAAACTAATAAAAATATGTAGAATTATTGCTAGGAACGTTAGGAATTTGACAAAATTTGTGTCTTTCTACCCGTAGGAAGGAAAAAATATAGATAGAATATTGAGCTGTTTAGTTGATAGTGAAGTATGTACGAATGACGACGCCTACTTTTGTCAAGGTTTTAATGACATGGGTTAAATTTTAATCACCCTTACTTCGCGGCCGTCAGATATTTTAGTATAATACATTTAATATTTTATATAAAACAAAAAAGGAATTTTATTATCTATACATATAATAAAATTCTTAGTCGATTCTGTAGGTACATATTTTTGGTAAATCTTATTGAAATAGTCATTGTTATCGTTACAGAAGCTGAATCTATAGCTTTTATAATTCTTGTCTGTCTGTCTGTCTGTCAGGGAAGGCATCACGTAAAAACCACTGGACAGATTTTCATGATTGCTGGTTATCCGGGTCATCATATAGGAAACTTTTTTTTTGCGTGAAAATATAAACGTTAAAACAAAACTGGGGTCGAAACCGAGCGGAGTAAGGGTGAGTCCCTATATCTCTATAATGTGTATTACATTGACCATACAGATGAATTTGTCGAACTGTCGAATGAACGCTGCGTGGCACGTACCGACATGTGTGGGAAACGGACAGCTGTCTTTTTTCTACTCAACAAAAGCAGTTTAACGTAAATAAATACATAAATGAAAAAATACTTTTAAATGACACAGAAAGTTTCATTCGTATGCATGTATTTTTTTTTTGGATCTCATGTGATATTTTTACCTATTCCTAGACGATTTTTATGTTTTTTTTTTATAGAACAGAGCATAAACGGTGGTAAAAACACTAATATTCCACCCATAAGAAAGGAATTACAATACTTTCAAGGCGATTTTGACGGCGGTCTAATTTTAATTTAAGATAAATTTCGTTACATTTATTTGTTCAAGTCCTAAATTTTAAATTTTTCTACTTCAAAATAACACATAGGGGTACATTTTTCTATTTCGTGTTAAATAAAAGTCGACAAATTCTTTTCAGTGTCATTAACATTAGGATTTATTTTGCAAAAAAAAAAAGTTTAACGACCATAGTTCTAAACAACATTTTCGTCTAGCAAATGTCTACGTCTAGTACAAAGGTCACAAAGTTTCCCAAAGCTCAATGCAAAGAATATTCGCCTTAAGCAACAGGTATTAGAGTTCAAAGTCAATTGTACGTTTTAATATCATTTTGTCAAACTTAAGGGATAGGTATAAGCGAGATATCGTGACTGAAAGTAGTATTTTACAGAACTCTTTTTCATACATTTTTATTGGGTAATTCCTCATTAGCCTAATCGTTTTTAAAATATTGTTTACATTTGCTTAATGAAAAACTAGTTTTGTCTCGCTACTCCGCTTGGGCTATGCGTGGTGGGTACGTCGATAAAAATAGCCTAGACGTAGTAATAAAAAGTTATCTCAATTCCGAATTTCCCTACCCTGCAGCCGATATGAAGAATCAAAGGAAACAAACATACTTAGTTTATTACCTTTTACATATAGGTATCCTTTTGATGTGGCTCTATGGACTACAGAAAGATTTGCGGGTTCAATTGTTCGATTGTTGATCTTAGGCAAAGAACTTGTTTGCCATTTTCCATATCATTGTATGAGTATAAAACATACAATGGTTATAAAAATATTTTCATGGGATGATTTTATAGATATTTGTAATCATCTTAAAGATTCTAAAAGTGCCGGTTAAGATTAAGGGGTATTGTTCAGCGCCATCCATTCATCAAACTTTTCTTGCAAGGAAAAAAGTGGAGACTAAAAACCAACGAAAAACGAAAAAAATAATTTTATACAATTATTTTGATAAACCCATGTATCTTCTAACAATAATCACTATAAAAATAAATCTGCAAAACATTAATTGAGTAAACTGACACGGCCTTGTTTGTTTATACTCTTCGTCTAAAATAATTATAAAATACTAGTTTACGGAGACTGCTTTGCTTGCGTATATTTTAATGTATATTTTACTTTACAACAGTGACTTTTACAGTAATATATATATATATATATATATATATATATATATATATATATATATATATATATATATATATATATATATATATATATTGTTAGAAGGTGGAGTGGGGAAAACGTATAAAAGGCAGCGCCAGCACCCGGCGCACACTTTTTGCTGTACGGCTGTCATCGGGTCAACATCTCTGCAACGTCAGTCTGTCTGTTAGGTTTTTCGTTAGATTGTTTCGTAATTATTTTAGAGGTCTTATATTTTTAGTTCTCGTTTAATTTAATTTGGGTTTGTTAAATTTAATCGTTTTCAAAAGTAGATTCGTTTTTGTAAATTGTTTTCTTGAGGGTAGCAATAGATTTGTATTTAAAAAAATAACTTCTGGTCTAATTTCTAAGATCAGAAGTGGGATAGGTCTCATTTAGCCCACTTCATTTGTTTTGCTGTTGTTGATTGATTTTCTCAGTTCGAATTGTTGGTTTCTTTGTTTACGTTCTATTTATCGCGAGTGTACAAGTTAGTTGCAATATTTGGTGGTAATTAGTGGATACATCAGTATTTTAGTTCTTTTCGGTCGTTGTATTCTTATCGGTGTACAAGTGACTTTTTTGGTGGGTAGGCGTAAATAAGTGAACACAAAGTTTTTATTAAGCTCTACAAATATTAATAATTTAATATAATAAAACAACAGTGAAAGTGTATAAATGCATATGTAATTTCTAGAACCCACCAGGAAGTTCTATCCTTTATAATTTCACTTAATTACACACTAATTTAAAACATATCTCTTTAAAATATGGAAGCCATCAAGGAGTCCCTGTCTTCAATGGCTGAAATGTTCAACAGTAGAATGAACGAGTTCCAACAAGACCTGAGCAAAACCTCTACGACACCTTCAATAACATCCATAGCTGCCGATTTTAGTAATTTTAAAATATTCATCCAGGCTGCATTAACTTCACTTCAAAAACAAGTTGAGTTGCTAGGCCGGGAACTGGATCGGATGGAATTGAGAAAGAGGCGTAAAATGCTCCTCTTTCATGGTGTTGCAGAGAAGAAGTCAGAAAATACACTTGACCTAATAACTTCCATAGTTGCGAACCATCTGGATTTGCCTAACTTTTCAAGTGCTAGCATTTCGTCGTCATATCGTTTAGGACATGTAATTGGTGAAAAACCTAGACCAATTGTGGTTAAATTTGTGGAGGCGCAAGTCCGTGACAGTGTGTGGTTCGCGAAGGCTAGGCTCAAGGGCTCTGGTGTAACTGAGTCGGAATTCCTGACTAAGAATCGTCACGATGTGTTCATGGAGGCACGGCGACGTTACGGTGTAGGGAAGTGCTGGACGAAAGACGGTTGCATTAACATTTTAGCGTCCGATGGCAAGCGTTATCGTGTGGAGACTCTGTCTGATCTTCAAGCTATACGTCATACAGCCCCGGCTTCGCCTAAAGCTGCTCAAGACACTGTAGTTGTTCCAAAAAATTCAGGTAGTAAAATAACAGTACAACGTTCAAAACGTGTATTAAAGAAGTAGTTAGATAGTGTTAATTTTATTTTATGTAGTTAACTTTATATCGTTTGTTGATTTATGTAAGTCTTGTCTTTTTTTTTTTTTCTTTTTTTCTTTTTTTAATGAGATTTCTTGTATTATGCTTGTTTACTACTTTTCTGTATAATGTATCATATTAAGGTTTCATATACATTTTACAATTTAGTTTAACAATATTAAAATATATTTTGCCAAAGTCACTTCTCAATTCTCATGTATGATAAATAAAGTTCTACAATCTACATTGACATTTGACAATTGACATCACAGATTATGAAAGTGTTATGTTAATTATTGTTCATTGCACTGGATGGGCGGGCTTTGGCCTCTTGTTTCGTTACATATATATTACCTACACTAATAAAATTATTTTTTATTTTTTTATTTAAATGTATGATAACTTGTTAAAGTTTTCTTGTATTATTCTAGTTATAACATTAGTGTTGTCGTATCTCTTCTTGCAACTGGCGGGTGCAAATTAGTTTGTTTTGGCGAAAAAAAAAAAAAAAAAATTTTAAGTATTATTAAAATATATACGGTATATATATATATTTTTACTATTAAGTTTTATTATCTTCTTTATTTATTCAGTTATCCTATATTTATAATATATATAATATTTACATACATTTTATTTATATATACTATTTAATTTTTTGGTAATATAGATTGCATATATTGTTCATTTATAATGGCAAGTAGTTATAGCAACCTCGATGAATCCTTTTTTTCCTTATCCTCAAACGATGGGTTAAGCAGTGACAATAGTTTCCATAGTATCCCGTCTGTAAGTGAATTTCTTAATTCTGCTTTCTCAGATGTATTGAAAAATTTTAATATTGTTCATATTAATGCTCAAAGTATTCCTGCACATTATCCTGATCTACTGTCTTCTTTTGATAGCAAAAATATACATGCAATTTTAGTTTCTGAGACCTGGCTGAAACCATGCCTATCTTCCTCTTTTTACTCTCTTCCAGGGTTTCAGTTGATACGTAATGATCGTATTGGTCGAGCTGGTGGTGGCGTCGGTATTTTCTTACGTTCCCACATACCTTACACTATAGTGGACCTTTCACAACAACAACCTGATGCCGGTGAATATCTTTTTATTGAGGTAAATTTTGCTCATACCAAAGTTCTCCTTGGTGTTTATTACAGCCCATGCCTTACGATCAATTACTTCAGTTCTTTTGAGACCCTGTTAGAGCGACTTCGACCTTCTTATAACCATACCATAATTATGGGTGATTTTAACACCTGTCTTTTAAAGGATGATTATCGCGCATCACGCTTAAGATCAATAGTTAATAGTGTAAATTTGCATATCCTTCCTCTTTCTGCGACACATACTTTTCCGAATAGTTTACCATCACTTCTTGATCTTACTCTAGTGTCCTCTGTCGAACATGTGGGAAAACATGGGCAATGCACTGCGTTGGCCTTTTCCTACCATGATCTCCTTTACTTATCCTATAAAATTAAACCCCCAAAGGCAAAATCAAGAATTCTTCTGCAGCGTAATTTTGCAGGAATGGATTTAGATCGTTTGCGAGACGATGCGAGCAAGATTGACTGGTCTGAAATTTTTTGCAGTAACGAAATAGACAGACAAGTAGCAATTTTAAACTCAAAATTAACACAATTGTACGACATACATGCCCCCATACGACCTGTACGAATGAATCATCTCCCTGCCCCGTGGCTTACTCAAGAAATTAAAAAATTGCAACAAAAAAAGAACACTGCGAAAATAAACTATCGGTTCAATAGCAATGAAAAAAATCGTCTCAAATATACTAAGGCTCGGAATCACTGCAACAGAGTGTGTAGAGATAATCAACGACGCCATATCTATACATCTGTGGTTGAGGAAGAAGACTCATCCAAAGTTTGGACATTTCTGAAATCTTTGGGAGTGGGAAAAGCACGCCAAAGCGGAAACCCTAACAATCTTAATTTAAATGAGCTTAACAAGCATTTCTCCACTTCAAGTACTATGGACAGTACTATTAAGCAACAGACTCTTAATCAACTTTCAGCTTTATCCCCTCCTAATATTCCACAACTGTTTTTTAGTCACTTTACTGAAAGTGATGTTAAGAGAAACATCCTTACAATAAAATCAGATGCAGTCGGCGCTGATAGCATTAGTCGGAAAATGATCTTACCTATCCTCGATATTTTATGTCCTGTTGTAACGTTTATATTTAATCATTCTATTATCTCCTGTGAATTTCCTTCCACCTGGAAAGATGCTCAAATTGTACCATTACCCAAAAAATCTAATCCTGTCCTTTATAATGACTACCGTCCTATCTCAATCCTTCCTTTCTTATCCAAAGTACTTGAGCGTCTTGTACTCCATCAACTCAATCAATTCCTTTCTACTCATAATCTCCTCAATCCCCTACAATCCGGTTTCCGTCCTGGGCATAGTACGACTACTGCTTTAGTCAAGATCTCTGATGATATTCGCCAAGGCATGGATAAACAGGAAGTCACAGTACTTACCTTATTGGACTTTAGTAATGCCTTTAATACTGTTGACTTTGACATCTTACTTGCTACGTTACGTTCTCTTAACATATCTCCTAAAGTAGTTGACTGGTTTCTTTGTTACCTGCGTGGGCGCCGACAGCGTATACGGATCCATGATTCGTATTCCGACTGGTCAACAGTCAAGTCAGGTGTTCCGCAGGGTGGCGTGTTGTCTCCTCTTCTTTTTTCAGTATTTATTAATACATTATGTCATCACATTTCTTCTCACTACCACCTGTATGCAGATGATCTACAGATTTATATTCACGCGAAAATTACTGAACTACCAAGAGCAATTGATAAAATGAACGAAGATTTAAAGAATATAGCTTCATGGAGTAAATCTTTCGGACTTCATCTTAATCCGAAAAAAACACAATGTATAATTATTGGTAGCTCTAAACTCATTGCTAGGGTCGCGTCGTCATCTTTACCATCTATTCTATTGAATGGCATAGTTATACCTTATAGTGACACTGTCAAGAACTTAGGTGTGACTATGGACCAAAATATGTCGTGGACCCAGCAGTTATGTGAGACGAGCAGGAAAATGTTTGCATCCGTAGCATCACTTCGTCGGCTACGCAACTTTCTCCCCATTCCTACAAGAATTGCGCTAGCACAATCTCTCCTTTTACCTATACTTGATTATGCTGACTCTTGTTATCTTGATCTAAGAGAGGAGCAATTAAATAAGCTTGAGCGGCTTCAAAATTTATGTATCAGGTTCATATTCGGATTACGAAAATATGACCATATTTCTGAATTTCGCAAAAAGCTCAAGTGGCTCCCTATCCGCCTTCGCAGGAATACTCATGTTCTTCATCTTCTTCACCGTGTTCTGTTTGATCCATCCTCTCCTCCCTACTTAAAAGATAAATTTGAATTTCTGGGGTTTTCTCATTCGAAAAACCTGCGCTCCTATCAAAATTTAATTTTAAAAATACCTTCTCATTCCACTTCCTTCAATGATAAGTCATTCAGCGTAACTGCCTCACGACTTTGGAATTCTCTTCCTTTGAGCGTTAGAGGCGCCAAAACGTATAACTCTTTTAAAAATCGGTTAAAACTGTATTTCCACTCTGTTTAAAAACATAGGTAATCTGTTTACCATCTTTGGATGTTTTATGCCATTTTTACTTGCGTATTCTATTATTATTTATTTAATACAATATAATATATTTATTATTATTATATAATATTATTTATATATTTATGTACTCATTATTTATTATAGTATTATTATTATGTACATATGTATGTAGGTATATATTTTTGATATGTAAATCTATTTATAGTATTATAAAATGAATTACTATTGTTGTTATATTATTACTATTATTTCTGTTTTTGTTTTTCTACTATATTGTTCACACCCCTTCCCTTACAGTTTGTCATTTCCAACACCTTAAGGTTGCCTGGAAGAGATCGCTGCCTTAGCGATAAGGCCGCCTCTTGTACATAGCTCTTTATATATTTTTCTTGTACAATTTTTCTTTTGTGGGTGTACAATAAAGAGTATTTATTATTATTATTATTATTTATTCAGTGTTCGATTACGTAATTCGATTTACCGGTTATTTGTTGAATTTAGATTTGTTTTGATACGTGACACATAGGTAGTTGTGTAGTGTTTAGTTTGCTTATAGATTTTGGCGATTCTGTTTTTGTTTCGATTTAGTTACAATGTCAGATCGTGAGCGTGATCATAGTGCGAGCTGTCGCGGTAGTCGCAGCCGCAGTTGTGAGCGTCGCAGTGACCGTGATCAGTGATAGTAGGCGTTGTGAACGATCTCCTGACGAGAATACTCAGTTGAGGCTCGAAATGGGAACAATGATAGCTCGTCTTAGTGTGTTAGAAAATAAGTCTAGGGCTACGTCTATTCCAGCGCGTTCGAGTGAGCACATTTTGGGTTCTAGTGTTCGCGATGTGTTAGTGTCAGAAAACGTGCACGATAGATCGCCATCGCGGCGCCAGCAAACACGATTGTTAGGACACAATAGGCACTTCAGTAGCCTAGACATGGCTACTGGATTTCATCAGATTTCACTGGACCAAGACTCGGTACCGCTAACTAGATTTGTCACGCCAGAGGGACATTATCAATAGTTGAAAATGCCTTATGGTTTGGCAAATGCTCCGGTAGTTTACCAGCGTATCATCGCTAAAACACTTCGCGATTTCATTGAATCTGGCGATATTCTAGTTTACATTGATGACGTCCTTATTTTAAGTAAAACCGTGGATCAAGGTCTTGTTCTGCTCCGCAGTTTTGAGTGCATTAACTAAAGCCGGTTTTTCAATAAATTTGAAGAAATGTTCTTTCTTAACAACTCAGATCGAATACTTAGGGCGTACAATTTGCGAAGGTCAGGTTAGGCCGAGTCACGAAAAAGTTAGGGCTTTGGTTGACACACCTGAACTGCAGAATGTCAAGCAGGTTCGTCAGTTCATGGGTTTAGCCAGCTATTTTAGACGTTGCATAGCTGACTTTGCCCAGAAAACCACTTGTATTGCCGCGCTAACTAAACAGGGTGTTAACTTTAACTGGGGATTAGAACAACAAGCTGCTCGAAAGTACATTGTTGAATGTCTGACGAGTGAGCCAGTGCTTGCCATATATGATCCTTCATTGCCAATAGAGTTCCATACAGACGCGAGCTCTATTGGTTATGGAGCTGTTTTATTACAAGTACACGAAGGTAATCGTAAGCGAGTGGTATCTTATTTTAGCAAACTTGCACAGGGAGCTGAAGGTAAATACCATTCGTATGAACTGGAGACGCTGGCTGTTGTTAAGGTTCTCCAGTATTTTAGGCATTATCTTGTGGGTTTACGCTTTACTGTGGTTACCGACTGCAATGCGTTGAAACTTACCCGGCGTAAGAAAGACGTACGGGAAATCAACACAAGCGGCTGCGGAATACATGATTCCGTGGCAAGGAGAGTGGACTCCCGATGTGTACTCTGCTATGTTTATTGCAGAACTGTCCTCAATCTGCTACGTGTTGAGGTCGGAAACAAGGGCTCCCAATGGTCAGATGTGCTGTGGAAAGCGCAACTAACCTTGAATATCACCAGACAAGCAACCACGCAGACATCCCCGCTGCAGCTACTTGTTGGTATAGAAGCAGCTACGCCCGTCATCAGATCACTGGTGCGCGATGTCGCCCTAGATGACGCTAACCCCAACCGTGAAGCTTTACTAACCCTCAGTCGACAGAGAGCATCTGAACTACTGGCATCCAACCAACGACGTCAAGACGAGCGTGTCAACGAACGCTCGCGGCAGCCCGCGACGTTTGCCGTTGGCGACTGCGTTTTCGTCAACAAGACGGCACAGTCAACGGGGAAGCTCGACTCGGGAATGCGTGGGCCTTACAAGGTTCTGCGCCAGCTTCCACATCAGCGCTACGAGCTGGAGCTCCTTGCCGGTTCATACGGCAAAAAGACCCAGGTAGCGGCACAACACATGGTGCTATGGCGTGGCGAGTGGACCCCGGACGCGTGCAAGGCCTTCTTTGAGACTGGTACATGACGGTTGAGGTTGGCACCTATGTGTTATACTTCCCATTTATTATTATGGTTGAGGTGGGCATTGCAGTATTTTTGTTCTTCCCATTTGTTAACATGGTTGAGGCGGATACTGCAAGGCTTTTTCTTCCCATATAACAGTATGGTTGAGGCGGACCCGGCAGGGTTTTTGTTTTCTTCCCATACTGTGTAGTACTGTGTTTTGTCAGTAATGTTTGTCATCTGTATCGTCGAATATTATTGACAAAGGGGTGCTACTTTGCTAGACGTTTTATTAACGGGCTAGCCACTATAAAGGTGTCGTACTTGTATCTTAAATTGCGCATTTTGAGGTACTTGTACGGCATTAACTTAAACTTTATCATTTTACTCCTCCCAGGTAGACCTAAGTGTTTACAATGAGTTACCAAGTTACATTTTGATTTACTAACTTTGCATTTTCTTTTTATTTAACTCGCTTTCCTTGGGTTCTTGCTGCCGATGTTTGAGTGCACGCTTACATCTGTGGTTGGAATATCAAGTTTTTTATTATTTATTTTTTTTACAAACTAAAGAGGCTTGAAAGTCCTTTATGTGAGTGATATTAGTCACGTGAATTATGTTTTCTCAAATTATAGAGGAAGAAACAAATTCTGGTGCAGCCGGGAGGGACATGCCTATGCTGGGGCCTCTGTCTACTGTTACGTTTAATTTGTAATTTTTTTTTTTTTTTTTTTGTGGTGAAAGATTTTTTCCCTTGTGTAGTGTTTTTTGATGAGGGTTGTTGTGCTTTATTTATGTGCTCGGACACTGTCTTGGAGTCGCTCAGACATGTGGTCCTGGAGCTGTGTACACGCAGGGTCATGCCACGAGTTGGCCTCTGACGAGTCGTGGTGTGTGTGGCATATGTTTGCGGGGCAAACATTGTTTGTATTTTTATTGTTGTTAGTTTGGGTTGAAACATGCTTTTATGGGTACTGATTCACACATGCAAAGTTATGTCTCATGTAAGTCCGCATAGACCTCTATCGAGTCATGAGGGTGCACTCCCCCGACGGGAACTGCCCCGGGTGATTGGTACTCATATCTGTTTGTTTTATATCCGCTGTGTTTATGCTTTTCTATTTTGTCAGTTTAGCTTACAAATATACCAAGTTGAATGATAACCTTTTGTACTGACAAGGAATTTTCTAACTTGGATAATTTCCTTTTCAGAATTTGCTTTGTGTTGTTATTCGTTCTGTGCAGATGCAGAGGACGAGGAGTCGACAACTCCTAGCGTCACCCAGCCTTCCTATGTTGATGTTCCTGGTGACGCGAGTGAGCCGCAACCCAACACGTCAGGGACGCAGACACGTGGCGAAGAGCCTGCTGCGTCACCCACCTTCACGTCGAGCGATGACGGCTCAGAGCCTTCGATGCCAATTTTGGAGACTGATCTCCAGAGTTAGAAGATGAAGGAGTCCGAGGGCGGTCTCCCGTCAGGAAAGGCCGTGTTAGAAGGTGGAGTGGGGAAAACGTATAAAAGGCAGCGCCAGCACCCGGCGCACACTTCCCCTCAAGACCCGAAGCGTCACTGGCACTCTTTGCGGACGACGTGGCGTACATAACCACGTCCTTGAATCCCACCCACGCCGCTGCAAAGATGCAGCGAGTCTTGGACGCCCTGCCGGAATGGCTGCGTAAATGGAGGCTCTCCGTGAACGCCGCCAAATCCCAAGCCATCAGCTTGGGTTATCATCCGTCACCGCCGTCACCGCTCCGCCTCAATGACATCGACATCCCCTGGGCCCCTAGGGCGAAATACCTAGGGGTCACAATCGATAGAAGACTTACGATGGTTCCTCAAGTGTCTAAGGTCACCAACGCCGCAAGGGTGGCCCTCAACCTGTTGCGTCCTGTAGTCTCATCTTCGCTGCCGCTGCGTACGAAGGTCGGGATTTACAAGACCTATGTTCGTTCCCGGCTAACGTACGCAGCTCCCGCCTGGATCTCTTTGTTGTCCCCGACGCAGCGGAGGAGGCTACACACCGTGCAAGCCATCGCCCTGCGCAAGATCTCCAGGGCCCCTCGATACGTAAGGAACGCTACTATACAGCGTGACTTACGTATCGAGGGCATCGAAGACTTCGTGCGCCGCCTTGCAGCCGGCGCTTTCAGCCAAGCGGATGCCTCAGATTTCGACCACATCAGGGGCATAGCCCCTCTGCACGCCCGCCCACCGGATAGGAGGGCGTACCCTAGGGATTTTCTCAACCAGCCGACAGGGTGAGGTGCCGCTGGCGCGGTCGCTGGTCGCCTAGCTGGCCCTCCCACAAGCGGGTTTCAGCCGGCTGGGCTGACCGCCCGTGACGCACAAGGCACTCCCCTGTCCGACTCCGTAACGAGTCCTAGCTAGGACTCTCCCAGGGACGCGCCCATATTCGTGGGCGGCGATTGAAGCTACAGTCAGAGGGCTATGCCCTGAAACTGTTTCCCCACTCCCCTTGCGGGGATGTGAGATGACCGCACGACGGCGCACACTTTTTGCTGTACGGCTGTCATCGGGTCAACATCTCTGCAACGTCAGTCTGTCTGTTAGGTTTTTCGTTAGATTGTTTCGTAATTATTTTAGAGGTCTTACATTTTTAGTTCTCGTTTAATTTAATTTGGGTTTGTTAAATTTAATCGTTTTCAAAAGTAGATTCGTTTTTGTAAATTGTTTTCTTGAGGGTAGCAATAGATTTGTATTTAAAAAAATAACTTCTGGTCTAATTTCTAAGAATATATATATATATATATATATATATATATATATATATATATATATATATATATATATATATATATATATATATATATATATATATATATATATCTCAATACATTCTTTGTTCAGCCATTATGGCGTGACAAGCTAACATTTAGCGTAAAACATTTTTTTTTATTTAAATCAATTTCTTTAAATGCTTAACAAATACAATATAGAATATGTATAATTAATAAATCGATAAATCAAGCGATTAGCTATCGAGATTTATTTAAACGGATTTATTGTACCAACGAAATAAGCGAGATATTTCAACGTGTTGTATAAAAACGTACAAGTAGAGTTTCTCTCGTTATGATCTACGAGTTTAGTAACAAAATATTCGAGAGAGAAAATCTTTTCATAATATAAGACGCATATAAATTAAATGAAATTAAGCATTTCATCCAAACGTTGTATCGCGTAATAGGTTTCATGGAACCGTTACCTCCTTGCGATTATTTTGAATATATTATGATTAAATGTATTGGCAATTTCGTTTTCCATAATGCAAGTTTAAATTAGGAATAAAAATATCTTACTTTTTATAAACAGAAAATTAAATGCTGTTCTTTGGCAAGCGCTTCACTTGAGAACGGCGGAATAGATTTGGTTATTTTTTTAAATATTCGTAATAGTCCCGATAAAGGTTTTGATGTGAAGAAATTGGTTAGGTAGCCCAAAAATTCTAAAAAAAAGGAGAGTGATTTCTTCTATAGGATTTTTGTTAATACTCAATTATCAAAGTCAGTCCTGCGTAATATTTGTTGAAAAATGTTGAAAAATGACAGGCTCAATAACTCTGGCTGGTTCTCTTACTACTCACTGGTTCGATTACTGCTTAGGAAATTATTTAGGAAATAGTTTATATTTTTTGGCTAAAATAAACGTGATGTGTATTTGTCACGATATAATCGCTAGACTTTCACTAAGCCCAAAGAAAAAGAAAGGAGATGAAAATATCAGAGGTACGAGATCCGGGATTTGTACCCGCTTTACTCGGTTTCCAAAGCGAGCACACTACTACTGGGCTACCACTGCCTTTAAAAAATATGTATTTGAATAAAACAAAAAATTATACGAGAAATCCTTCTCATTATACAATTTTGTCATACCAAATCCAAACAAGGCCTTTCACGATTCACATAAATATTCTATAGCGGGCTTATTTATACTTCCTGTTATATTCCGTATGAAAAAAAATATTTAAATAGTTTCACTTTTCATATATACGTACATAACAAGTAAGCAAACATCTTCACAGCACATCCCTTACTAGAGTGTAGACAGAGGGGTAAAAGTCAAGCACTACTTAGCGCACTTTCCTCCCCACCAGACTTGTTTTCAACAAATTACTAAAATATGTACACAAATTGGCAAATAAACAGATTAAATAATGAATTTCATTTTGATTAAAGGATGTAATTAATAATTATTATGGAATTTATATATATACATAGGTATGTGTTTTCCCGAGGAAATGAGATAATCTCGGGGTAAAAAGTAACCTATGTCATTCTCCATCCCTATAACACATCTCTACATACATAAAAAATCACACCAATCCATCACTCTGTTTCGACGTGATAGAACAAACAACAAAACAAACATTTGTGTCAATTCAACTCAAGATACAAGTATTTGCCATATCATTAACAAACATAACCTACAAGGTCATTATGTATATTCGTAATATAGTATCTCTAGACTCCTAGTTACAGTTGTAAGTTTTTCAACTGGTTGAATAATTTAAGTACAAAGATATGATAATAAAAAACATGTACTAAAATAAATCAGGTCATTCGCTAATCGTCCGATAAGTAACTAAGGTACACTGATTTCGAAATCCCTCTAAATATATCGCTTTTACGTGTAATATTTTTCTTGAAAGTTACGACCACTTGTATAGTATAATTTTATCATAAAAAAAAGTGACAAAGATATCGCGTAACATTCTCAAAAAAAAAAAAAACAAATTGGCCACTTTCTCTTTGAAGTCGGTCAAAAAGTGCGGAAAGATCAATTCTCATTAATCATTATTTGTAGATAGCTGATCGGATATTCAAATGATTGAATATGCATTGCCGGGTATCCGGCCACTATTCGGACACCATTTGTCAATACTAAAAAATCGATACCTGATTGTTTTAGGTCATATCGTCGACTAAACGTGTTATGTTGTCAACTAAATTTATATGGATGTAAATAAATATGTTTGATGATATATAATACTGATTTATTGACTGAAAGCTTATTATTGTTTCAGAAAGCTGTTAAAGCTGTTATAAGTTAGATAAGTTTAAGTACAAAATAAAGTTAATTTAAAATCGAATTAAAAACTTTTCATATTTAATATATGTTTATTAACGCTATTTAATCATAGTTAATAATCTACGTTTTAATAAAAATCCTTCAAAATTTAACGTTACATACAAACAAAAAGACTAACAAATAAAAACTTTTTAAAAAAAAAAAACCGACTTCCAGGCACTGAAAAGTAAAAAATAACTAAACGGGGGTTTTCATTTAAAATAGATACTTAATCAGATTTTCTCGAAGTCAGTGTGTTTTGATTTGTATTGGCTGGCACCGATTTCGAAAAAATCTGATTAAGTAGGTATCTATTCTAAATCAAAACCCCCGTTTAGTTATTTTTTACTTTTCAGTGCCTGGAAGTCGGTTTTTTTTTTTAAGTTTTTATTTTGTTTAGTTACTCTATTGACGAGCTTTAGTGTTACTAATAAAAAAAATTGTAAACAGTTTTTCATATATAGTATACTTCATATCTATCTATAAATGAAAAAAAAACGTTTTCAATGAATAAAAATAGTTATTGTGATTGTACCTTAAAAAATACACACATGGTATCGCAGACTTTTTCGTGAAATGGTAAATTCTAATTTTGCGTAATTTTTAATGGTTTTCGATTTTCACGCTGGAACACTAAATATTTCTTGAATAAAACATACCCTATATGTAACCCTACAAACTTCTCTATCTTTCAGTTAAAATCAATTAAACCGTTCCAAAGATTACTTCGGACAAACAGACAAAAATTTCAAAAAGGTACTGGTATCATATAAATAACTCTATGTACCTGAAAACCAATTATTTTGAAATCACAGACGGATAATTCAATTTTTACATGTATAAAAATTTACACGTTTAGACTAAAAAAAACACAAACTCACCCGAATTCCAACTCGTCTGGAGTTAACATGACGATGTCATCGTCAATCGTCAGCTGGCACTCTGTTTCAATATCGTCGTATGGAAAAAATCTGTTCGACAATTTGTTCTCTTTGGTTTGTATCACTTTCAATGGCTTGTTCACTACTGGCCATTCTGAAGCTAGAAATATGAAAAAAAAGAATAGATAAGTAATAAAATCTAAAACCTTATATTATACTAGCGGCTCACCCTCGCTTCACTCGGATTCGCCTCTAGGCAAACAAAAACAAATCTATCCCACGGGAACCGTAAATTTTTTCGGGATAAAAAGTAGCCTATTTGTTATTCTGATGTATGAACTATGTTATTGTAAAGTTTCATTAAAATCCAATCAGTAGTTTTTGTGTACTAAGCTGTATAAGTTACTATAGTTTCTTAACTATCCCACGGAAACTCTTTAATTTTCTAAAATGAAAAGTATCTAAGATATTGCCCGGGAATTTAAGGTACCACCGTACAAAATTTCATTCAAATTGGAACAACAGTTTCGGAGATCAGCCCGTAATAAACAGACAAAAAAACAAGAAAAATTGAAAAAAAAACTGAATTTATTCTATTTCTTTTTTTACATCCCCCTCACTCGGTTTTTAGCAAATTTTTTTCTACGTACAGACATTCGAACTCTACAGTTTTATTATACGTATAGATAGGTTCTAGTAAGGCTAAAAATGGGGGTTTTTCAGAAACGATATGCTTTATACTATATAGATAAACTTACAAAGCAAAATCTTATCTAAACACAAAATTTGATTTAAATCGTTAGAGGCGAGATACACAAAATAAAATATATAAACAAGAATTGCTATTACAATTAATATTATAAGAGATATTTTATAGTAATATTTTCACGCGCTTTCTATACTATTAATTTCAATCTTATTTTCCGCCAATATGAAGGCATTGCGTGATCTAGTGAAATTTTGAGTAATAGCTCCTAAACAGTCGAGTAGGGTACACAAAAAAATGTTGCCAGAATCA
Source organism: Argynnis bischoffii washingtonia (assembly GCA_033884665.1). NCBI lineage: Eukaryota > Metazoa > Arthropoda > Insecta > Lepidoptera > Nymphalidae > Argynnis > Argynnis bischoffii. The sequence continues at coordinate 13,747,581 of CM066621.1, read as the reverse complement.
CAGTACATTTGTTGTAACAGAAGATACACAGGCCAAAATTTATAAGTGGCTAACGCTTTTCGCCGCCTTGCCGTATGTATCTAACAATCTCTCAAGTGCCTATATCTCGAGTATCGACAAGATTGGCTCAGCTTGTAGTGACCCTACTTGCTGTGTCAGCGGTCGCGGGTTCGAGTCTTGCTGGGGGAATTCATTTGTGTGATGAGCACGAATATTTGTATTCCAGTCATGGGTATCTATATTTATAATTATAAATTAAAGTTATAATATATGTGTAGTGTATCAACTATTTGGTATTCAACATACAACAAGCCTCGTAGCTTACTATGGAACCAGATGGTGTTGTGTGTTAATGTCCCAACATATTTATTTATTTTAAATGATGAAACTAGGATCAATCCTATTTCAGCTATCAATTTTTGTTAGCATAATTAAAGAAAGTAAGATAGTTGCTGATATTAAACATTGGTGATTATATTCGAGTTTCGAAAAAATACAAAAGCCTTGAAGAAACATTTTTACTATAAAATAAAATAATGCGAGAATCGAATCTGAGACAATCAGAATCATACCCAACAACACGACAAGTAGTCCTAATGTTAACCACTTATAGTTTAATTTTAGTCCAATTCACCAAATACTTTGACATTCTCAAGCAACGGAGTAAAACGTTTACTCTAATAGTAGCTTCGGGCAATTTGGGTACCTAAATAAATAACTACGCCCTTTGACATATCGTAAGAACACTGTCAATTAACTCGGCTTCAAGCTCTTCGGATTTGAAATTATATTCTGTTAGTGACACATTTGAAATTATAGTCTGTTATTCAAATTCAAATTCAAATTCAAAATATTTTATTCAGCATTAAATTATTACAATTTTTTACTGAACGTCATGAGTCTACTACCAGTTCGGAAAAATGAAACCTCAGACCTGAGAAGAACTGGCGAAAGAAACTCAGCGGGACTAATTTTTTTTTTTAATAAATTGTAATTTACAATATTTTTATAAAGTTGAAGTAGCCTGGAGGCGATCACTTCATTCCCAAGGCGTGCTATCTTCTATGAAATTATTTATTGTATAATAGCCTTTAGCACACAAACGTTCTTTAACAATTTTTTTGAATTTAATGATAGAAGCTTTTTGAACATTTTCTGGGACCCTGTTGTACAAGCGTATACATTGTCCATAAAAAGAATTACTGACTCTCTTTAAACGAGTTACAGGCATTACAAGTTTGTGTTTGCTCCTAGTATTAAAGTTATGCATGTCACAATTCTTGGGAAATTCGTGTATATTTTTACGAACATACATAACACATTCGTACACGTACTGAGAAGCAACAGTCAATATTTTTATTTCTTTAAACTTATCTCTTAATGACGCTCTAGGACCTAAACTATAAATTGCACGAATAGCTCTTTTCTGCAGTACAAAAATCGTATTAACAGTTGCTGCATTTCCCCAGAGTAAGATACCATACGACATAATACTATGAAAATAGCTAAAATATACTATGCGAGCTGTATCTACATTAGTAAGAAGTCTAATTTTTTTTACCGCGAACGCTGCAGAGCTGAGTCTACTCGCTAGTCCCTCAATATGGGGGCCCCACTGCAATTTGGAATCTATGATAATACCCAGGAATTTAGTGGACTCTACCGGTTTTAACATTTCCCCATTTAATATTACACCATTATCAACAAGTTTAACATTGGGTGTTGTGAATTTTATTAATTTTGTCTTTTTATTATTTAATAATAAATTATTAGAATCAAACCAATAGACAACCTTTGAGAGAGCATCGTTTACATCGTCGTACATAAGCAAATTTCGCTTCACTTTAAAAATAAGTGAAGTGTCATCAGCGAACAATACTATCTCATGTTTGTCCTGTACAAAAGATGGCAAATCATTAATATAAATTAGAAAAAGAAAGGGGCCGAGAATAGACCCTTGCGGAACCCCCATATCTAACGGAGCTCCAGGAGATCTCTTACCATTAACATCAACCCTCTGTATTCTATTATTTAAATACGAATTCAAAAGGTCGAGTGCCTTATTTCTAATACCATAATGATGCAGTTTCTTGATCAGCGTCTCATGATGCACACAATCAAAGGCCTTGGATAAATCACAGAATATCCCAAGTGCATCTTGTGACTTTTCCCAAGCCTCAAAAATATTTCTTACTAACTCAACACTAGCATCTGCCGTGGAGCGGCCTTTCGTAAATCCAAACTGTTTCTTATGAAGTAGATTGTGTGCATTGAAATGCGTTAACATTTGCGCGAGTATGATTTTCTCAAAAATTTTACTAAACGTTGGCAGTACCGAAATTGGTCTAAAATTATTAGGGTCTAAGGTACTACCTGATTTAAAAATAGGAATAATTTTACTGTGTTTCATTAGATCAGGAAACGCACCATGCTCTATACTGCTATTAAATACAGTAGCTAAATGAGGTGCAACAACATCAATTACCGAGCTAATAACTTTTACAGATATACCCCATAGGTCAGCGGTTTTCTTGAGATCCAAACTTTTGAAGGCAGCAATGATATCTTTGGGGTATACAGGTTTAAATTTAAATACTACATTACATTCTTTAACATGTTTCTTAAGTAAAGATTCGGCAATAGCGGGAGATGAATTGAGTGATTGCGTTGTTGAAATTGGAATGTCAGTGAAAAATTTTTCAAACTCAGATGCAACTTCTTGGTTTGAAGTAATAAAATTATTGTTTATATTCAACTTAAAATCGAAGCTGCGATCTGTGACTCTCCCACTTTCACAAGCAATTATGTTCCATGTCACTTTTACTTTATTATGTGCATTTTTTATTTTGTCTTTAATATACAAAGATTTTGCCATGGAACATACTCTCCTAAACATTTTTGAGTAGGCACTTACAAAAGAAGCAAACGATGTACTATGATTATAAGCTTTTTCACCATACAATTCATATAGTCTTTGCCTGCTCTTGTAGATGCCAGGAGTTGCCCATTCACTAAATGACAAGAGACCCCCTGAATTGACTGTTTTAGAAGTAAATATTGTAGAAAATTCTGTTTTTATTAATTTAAACAAAGAATTATATAAGAAGTTGGGGTCATTATTGTAAGATAAATAAGGAAGTTTTGCTACAATATTACCTCTGAACTTCTCCATACGTGTAGTATTTATGGGGACAAAAGTCTTTTTTAACATATTTTTATTGTCATTTAAAGTATAAGAAAATGAAGCTAACTGACCACAATGGTCTGAACTCAACTTGTTTATAATAGATTTAGAGAATGGTTTATAATTTGTAAATATATTATCAATACATGTAGCACTGGTAGCAGTGATTCTAGTTGGTTCAAGAAATAAATTATTTAGGTTATATGATAGAAGCATGGATTTGAATCTGAGACTTAAAGTGGAATTTTCTAATAAGTTTATATTAAAATCACCACAAACAACAATGAATTTATTAGAACTATTTAATTTTAACAAAGTTTCTTCTAATACTTTCTCAAAGTACTCATATAACCCATTAGGAGGTCTGTATACGCATACAACAATGAAGTGCTCAAGCTCTGCGCAGGCTAGTTCAATAGTTTGCTCAACAGAGAGGCTCACAATGTCTTTACGTTCTTTATATTTTAAAAGTTTACTTATTATTATTAAAGAGCCCCCACGTATAGTTTTTTCTCTATTGAACATACTAGCTACCTGGTGACCGCTGAAGTTAAATATGGACTGAGAAATAGAAAGCCAGTGTTCTGTTAAACATAAAATATGAATATTTTCACCATTCATAAATAACTCCAGTTCAAGATCTTTACCTATCATGCCCTGTATATTTTGGTGCACCAGGTTTACAGTTTTTAATTTTTTACAATTATGGGCATTTTGTGGTATTTTACTATGACATTTATTTGATTTAATGTCATTACTTATAAATGTGCCAGAGGCATCCTCTGTTGTCTTAATTATTAATTTAAATTGCTATTTGGAACGGATTCCAAATCAAAAAATGTCATATTACAATTTTGCTCAATAGGAGCAAAAGTCGGAGTAACCAAAACATTGGCTATGTCAGTTTGTATATAATAAGATAGCACAGATGCTATCTGTCGTTTAAAAAAATATGATAGGCTAAGCCTACTATATGTCAATATATAATTATTATTTTTCCATAAATTATTAATGTCAATAACATCAATTATATTATTTTTTTTAATATTTGAATTTAAATACTTACAAGTAGTTATTGTGTGCATTAAATTATTAATGTCATATCTTAATCTATTTTCCTGAGGCAATTTCGCTAAATAAGGTAGTGTAAACAATAAAATCTTATTTATGTTTAATTGTTGCAATTTATTTAAAATCTTTTCCATTGTACTCTTGTTTACATTACCCCTTCTCCCAATTAATATAATGATAGTTGTGTTGGGACAGTGAGCCTCACTCAAGATGCTATTTATTATGTGATTGTAAGTGGCTCCGGGCATGCAATGATTGATAACTCTCTGGCCCGCACAAAAGTCATTCAATAATACACCCATACCTTTTCCCAACTCATCACTATAAATTTTTATATATTTTTCCTTAGGAAGAGGTATAGGTTGTGAAGGTTTTACATTTTTTAATTTATATTTGAGGTCGGTGTGAGTTTCCACAGGCTGAGTCAGGGGGTCGCTAATTGTGCTAGTATTTAACTGCCCTGAAGGACCTGAAGGTGAAAGGTGGCATTCACAAATATGGTCTTTAATAAATGAGTCAAAACGCTCAAAGTTATTATTACTAAGTTTCACCAGGTCATCCATGGCAGATATGTGTTCAGCAATTTCTTTTTGAGCAGTATTGTATTTACTGGTTAATGTGTCTAAGCTATATTTCAAATTTGTAATCTCAGACTGCAGTGTGCTGACATCGGCCTCATAGTCATTTTTAAGAATATTAATCTCTTGACAATAGGATATCATTTTTGTTCTTAGTGCTATTTTCTCTTTACAAATGTTATTATATTTTTTATATATTAGTGAGAGTATTATTTTTTATATATTAGTTAGTGACAATTACTGATTTAGTTACACTATTGTTCCAGGTGGTCATCGGAATAATCTTATAAATAAAAATAATTGGCTAAATGTGTTGCTAAGAGCAAAACTCGAGAACAACTGGTCCAATTCGGTAATTTTCGTTGAAGTCCGAAGAAGGTTTTTATGAAGAAAAAAATTAGAAATATTTTATGGAAACACGCACGTGTACATAAAACGTAACGTAACTTTATAATTATGAACGCAACCTTAAAATTATTATAAACTTCATAAATGCCTTTGTAGATTTGACACTTTCTCTTTCTACGATATACAGTTTGACTTTGTTTATTTGTTTGTCCTTCTTTCACGTCGAAACAGAGTGACGAATCGGCGTGATTTTATGTGTGGAGATAGTTGGCTGGAATATATGTATATATAATATCTATTCGGTCTTATGGACGAAGCCGAGCGAAGCGAGGGTGAGTCGCTAGTTTCAAACAAAAAAATGTATACTTAACTACCATCTTTCCTATAGATATCTTACAACCTTTATTACATAGTTAATTGTCTAAAATATTCATGTCAGATATGAATGGAATGCGCTCATTCATTCGTTTAAAAAAATTAAAAGTTTTAATTTAACTCAATTGTATTGGAAAATGAGTTCTGATGCGATTGCTTAAAATTGATTTTAACTCGATACTTTGCAATTTCACTCTCGGAACGATATTACAGTTGCATGTATAAACGGACGGGCTAATTGTGTTTGCTCACTGGAACTGTAAATGAGTATTATTTAACTTATTACTATCAAAACGCTAGTGAGATGAGTGAAATTATTTTTATAATTGACATGTATGGGATTCGATATCTGGTTGTGGAAATAATAATAATAATAAACTTGTAATGCGCTGGTTTGCACAGGTCTCTTCTCAATAAGTTAATATCTACAGAAACTATTTTATCTATGAGAGCTATTTGACAAAGTTGTGAGTATCCGGTCTAAATAAAAACACAAAGAAATCTTTAACCTACTCATGTCTCGTCAAAACGAATTAAATAAACTCAAACTCGACAAGTACCTAGTAGCTATCGATACTAATTACATATATTCATAGTAAAATCAACTCGAAAATTTCAAACTACTGTACTGACATCGTAAAAATGACATTGACAGTTACAATTAATTACTGCACGAAAAAAAAATCACACTTTTGCCTTTTTATTTAGAAAGAATATAAGAAATATCTATTTAGGGTCTTACAATCAGTAAAATAAATATTTAATCAAAGTGGGAATGTGGAACGCGATAAAGAATTAAAAATATTGATCGATTATACCGCTTAAGAATTTAAGCGACTAAGATAACATCACGATGCGTAGCGTATCGGCCTCGATGGACATTTGACTGTACCCAACATTCGTAACATTTCTAAGACTTAATGGTAAATAACTTCAAAAGATTTCATGAATGTACAGAAAGTAGTAAAAGTTCCTTTATACATATCTACACTAATATTATAAAAAGGAAAGATTTTTTGTTCGTTTGTACCGAATAAGCTCCGAAACTCTTGAACCGATTTATATGAAATTTAGTAAGAAAGTAGCTTGAGATCCTGGGAAGGACATAGGATAGTTTTTATCCCGGAAATCATCCCTTAAGGGGTTGAAAATGGGGATGAAAGTTTGTGTGGGGAAGCAACCTAGGGACGAATCCGAGCGAAGCCAGGGTGACTCCTATAGTATATTATAAAGAGTTAAAGTTTATAAGTTTGTAAGATTGGTTGTATTAGTGTAATGTATTGATGGGGGTCATCTCTAGAACTACCGATCCTATTCTGAAAATTCTGCCTAAAAGGAAGCTGCACTACCCATTGACATATAGCTTATTTTTTATTCCGACAAAAATGTGTTTCACGTCGAAAATTATAATAACTTTAATTGTAGTTAAAACGAACGGGTCGATGAATTGCTTTATATGTTCAGCGTTTTTCGGAAAAGATATAAAAGTTGGGTTTTTTTCAGAGGACACCACACCTAAGTATGTATATAGATAAATATAAAATTTGATCCCAATTTTTTGGACCATTTTCGAGATACACAAAATACATACATACATATATATAAAAATTACTCATTTAATATTAATTCCCGCTTTATATGAAGGAAATAAACCTTCGTTACATTTTAAATTAGACCTATACAATAAAAGATCTATTGAAATTTGTTCAGCCATACCCAAGTCATGCGTTCGCAAACACAATGCAAAGAGAAAGTGATCATCAATCATCAACTATGGTTCTACGCTTGACAGTTCTACGATACTTATGAAGATGATAAAGAAATAAATATAGCTAATAAATAAATAAATTAAATTCATGTTTTGTTCTTGTGTAACGCTTTCACTGAACTTATATGTAACTTATAAAGAACTAGCAACTCACCCTTGCTCCGCTCAGGTTCGTCCCTTTTTAACGTTTAGCTCAGAGATGATATATTTTCCCGCAGTAAAAGGTATCCTATATGTTGACCTGGATAACCAGGTATCATCATACCAAATTTCATCAAAATGTGTCCAGTGGTTTTCCCGTAGTAGGTAACAGACAGACAGACACACAGACAAAAATTCTAAAATTATAGATTTGGCTTCTGTATCGATAGTAAAATCTATTTCCATAAAATTTTCCAAAAAATATTTAATGTACAGATTCGGATTAGTTTCAATTTTATTATATGTATAGATTAAGAGTGCGTCTGACAGTTGTTGATATTAAACATAGTTGATTATCAGTTTAGAAAAAAGACGAAAACTCCGAAGAAGAAACATCTCTATTGTAAATATTCGCCATTTACGAAAATCGAATCTGAGACTGCTAAAATCAAACGCTAAAACGCAACAATTAGCAACCATGTAACCACTTACAGTCTAATTTCCGTCCAATTTAATACGAATGTATAAAAAAGCTTTATGAAGCTATCGATGTTGAATAACTACGAGTATTACAAATCAAAATGTACATGACGTAGGATGAAGAAGACAATTATTAGTTTTCGTATGGTCGGCGAATACTTAACAATGCTCAAAGGAGAGTGTAGAGACAAAACAAGCATTCGATATATTAAACTAGTGGCTTACCCTTACTTCGCTCGGGTGCGTCGATAGGGGTCATTAGAGTTTATAATATTGCCACACTCACTTCCCTTGATCTTCATAATTAAATATCATTGTTTATTTTCTATTATAACATACCAATATATAAATAATCTTTATCTCTCTAAAAGCAAAAACATAGAACTTTCATTAACCCCCTTCAAATTTTATTTTAGCCACAAAAATATCTTTCTCCAAGATTCAATCTATTTTTGTACCAAAATTCAACAAAATTGATTCAGCGGTTTAGACGCAAAAAAGTAACAGACAGACGCCATTATAACATTAGTATAAATTTGTAATTTTCCTTATTGCTGTATGCTCGCCTGTAAATGGCTAAACTTATATAATGAGTGATACCTATTATTTTGAAATGTTTACGAATATAGCGCACACTAAAATGTTTACAATACCAAGAAGCTGGGAATAAAGACGAAATCTCGGCTTACTTCGCTATAAACAAATGATGTATAATATTTCAACACTAAAATTATATATAGAGGTGTAAATCTCGGGAGTTTTGATCTAGGAGATAAATGTCTATTTTTAATTGGATTCTGAAAGTATGTTTTACTCTCAATTACACAGCTACCCTATATAAATAGGCTACTTTTTATCTCCTGTGCTCTTCGGGAATATATTACAAAATAAGATGTGAGATGAAATTTTATTCAAATCTTTTAATGTCCCACAGCTAGGCACGGGGCCCCTCTCAGGGCGAGAGAGAACAAGCCATAGTCCACCACGCTGGCCAAGTGCGGTATGGCGGACTTTACATGCCTTTCTAGAACTTGCTAGGTTTTCTCAGACATGCGGTTTTCCTCACGATGTTCTCCTCTTCGCCGTAAGACAATTGGGAATCATATTGAAAATTATTTACATATAAAAATATCAGAGGTGCGAGACCCGGGATTTGAACCCGCTTAACTTGGTTTCCCAAGCAAGTGCGTTACCACTGAGTTACCGCTGCTTTTTGGTGAATTATCTCATAAAGTTTTAATATAACTAATCTATAAACCGCGCTTTGACCAATTCTAATTTATTTATTTTTATATACTCCACTACCTAAATCCTGATTTCATCACCAGATGAGCTCGTTGGTATAAAATTATTAAATCTTCAGTATTTCACATACGATTCAAGTTTCAAATTAACATGACAGTTAGTAGAAGTTAAAATGACCTTCAAAGATTTTGGTTATATTAGACACTAGCGACTCACACTCGCTCCGCTCGGGTTCGTCCCTATTTACGTTTTAACGTTTAGCATAGATTCCTCAGAGGTGAGATATTTTCCCGCAGAAAAAAGTACCCTATATGTTGACCCGGATAACCAGCTATCATCATACCAAATTTCATCAAAATCTGTCCAGTGGTTTTCTCGTGATGCGGTCACAGACAAATAGACAGACAAAAATTCTAAAAACTATAGATTCGACCTCTATATCGATAATAATGTCTATTTCAATAAGATTTTCCATAAAATAATTATTAATACAGATACAGATTCAGCTTAGTTACAATTTTATTATAATATGTATAGACAAGAGAAGCCAATAAAAACGTTTTGAAGAATAACTTGTTTTTAATTTACCATTAAAAACATACCAAAACAAAATAATAATGTATGTCATTTTTAACTTCAAATTTTCAAACAAGTTCGAATATTTAAACAACTACACATTAATTATTAGATTTTTATTTAGTCAAAGTTAAAGAAAAAATACATATAACCAAAATTGTAGACGAAGATGAAATAAATCTTACTTTCTTTGTTTCGCCTTAATTCTTGTGTTAAAGACTTATTTTTTATATAAAAAACAGTCTTAATTAAGAAAATGATTTTTGTTTTCGTATTTAAAACAGCAAGGTTTGTTTGTCGAAAGACATGATAATGTAGCGCGATAAACAAAATATTTTGCTACAGAGATGTTTTATTTTATTAAAGCTTTCAAATCAACCCTTTGAGTAGCAATTTCTTTGAATAGAAAAACCCTCTTGTTGTTTATAATATCTTTGATGTACCTTAATTATATTATTTATTTAATATTTTCAGTTTAAATACATATATTATGTTTGAAGTTGCCTACACTAATAATTAATCGATACTAATATTATAAAGAGGTAAAGTTTGTGAGTTTGTGAGGTTGTAGAGGGTAATCTCTGGATCTACTGAACCGATTTAGATGAAAATTGGTAAGAAGATAGTTTGAGACCCTGGGAAGGACATTTTTATTCCGGAAATCATCCCTTAAGGGGGTGAAAATGGGGATGAAAGTTTGTATGGGGAATCAGCCGAGGGACGAACCCGAGCGAAGCGAGGGTGAGTCGCTAGTAATAAATTAATAAATACATATAGTAAAATTTTGAGTCAAATCTGTACATTAAATATATTTTGAAAAATCTTATTGAAATAGTCATTATTATCAATACACACCCCAAATCTAGTTTTTAGATTTTTTGTCTGTCTGGGAACGCATCAAGAGAAAACCCCTGGATAGATTTTGATGAAATTTTGTATGATAATAGCTGGTTTTCAGCGTCAACATATAGAATACTTTTTACTGCGGGAAAATATCTCATCTCTGAGAAATCTATAGTAACCGTTAAAACGTACGTAGGGACGAACCGGAACTGAGCGAGGGTGAATCACTAGTAATATTATAAAAAGGTAAAATATAGGTGTGTTTTTGTTTGTAGGGGGTAATCTTAGAGACTACTGATCCGATTCTGAAAGTTCTTTCACTCACAGGAAGCTACAGATTATATTTAATGAAATTAAGGTTACTTTCAGGAATCATACTCGTAATAACTTTAATTAAAGTCTAAAACAAAATAGCCGGTTAGTTACCCGAGCGAAACAAGACGAAATCGCTAGTATATTATAAAGTATCATCCGCTATACTCCTAAATGTAATTTAATTTCTGAACTACGCATGTATGACGGTACGACATTCGTTCATAAACTTATTTAACGTTTTGAAAAAGATGTTACAAAAGCAAAAATATACTTTATTAGTTCGTCATTCCACCGAGATAAAGTGAACCGTTTGACGTTATTCTTGACCGATTTCAAAAAAGAGTAAGTACCCAATACGAATATATTTTTCCAATTTTGGAGTGATGTTCATAATATTATAGAAAAATTTTAACTCTAAAGATGAAATAACTACCTTTAACCAATTAAAATCGACGTACTTTTTATTAGGATAATTTATTTAAAGATAAAATCGTATGTAATTTATGGGCCAGGGACTGTCGGCTATTTTTTATTCCGGTACATCGGATTTTCTTACAGGATATTAAACTAATACAAAAAGCTACTTAGAGACGTGTGTGGGCGACGCGAATGCGAAATATAGGTTCATGCAATTGATAAGGATTAGTAGACTTTACCGTTAGATAAGCTTCATAGCCTATTACAAAGCGGTGGTTGCTGATTCGAATCTCACACGAGATACATTGTATTGACTCTATATATATTTTTATGTTTTGGTAAGACAAAGCGACCACCTAACAAAAGAGTAAGTGTAATGCTTCTACAATGTAAAAAAGTTCGAGTTTGACATTGTAAGAGCTAAAATAAAGACCGTAAAGTTGTATTTCGAAGGGAAAAGTTAAGAGTACTTTGCACCAACTCTAAACAACTCTTGTGTAGATACATTAGAAGCTCCTAAGTCTCTATATCCTTTGCATTTTAGGTAAACATTATATACAAAATTTCCCATCTTTTTTAAGAGAGTCGTGTCTTATAAGAAGTTCTTGAATCCCTACTAATATTATAAACGTGAAAGTGTGTTTGTTAGTTTGGTTTTTGTTTGTTTGTTTGTTGGTTTGTTTGTCCTTTTTTCACGTCGAAACGGAGTGACATACTAACGTGATTTTTTGTGAGGACATAGCTAGACGGCTGGAGAGTGACATAAGCTATTTTTGACCGTGGTAAATTATCTCATTCCCACCGGAAAACACTTTATAATACAACCCGCAACAACTCATCATACCTATATATAATATATAGTCTGTCTATTCGATACTAAATTTTAAAACGTTTAAGGAACGATCCCGAGCGAAGCGAGGGTGAGTCGCTAATTGATAATAATTAAAGCTATGTCGTTCGTTTAGTCGCAAAAAGAAACGTTTGATCTATGAATTACAATAAGTTGATCAAAGTAAAACCGGTACTCGAAATGCTACGCGACGTATATTTGCAAAACTGATAAATGTATTATAATGGACAAGTACATAACATATAATACTAACAATCATCTATTACTATACATACATAATATATCTTCTATGAACGAATTTGAAATAAGTTAATAATTATTATGTTTACATAGGTTTAGTGCCTTACTTTTCATGAATAAATGTGTATACTGTGTTTGTCTGTCTGTGATATAATCTTCTATTTATAATAATCGTTGTGTATGTTCCGTAATCCCTATGAACTCCAAAACGGCTGGAGTAATTTTGATGCAATTTCCAGACAATCTTCAAATTAGCCCAACGGATGATCCTGTGAAGTTTCGTAGCGAACGAAAGTTTTAACGCGGGCGAAGCCACTGCTAATTATAGTATATAAGGATGAAAATTATTATTATTATGATAACGTCTTCGTATATTACATAACTTTAGCCTGTTTTGTTAATTTCTCTCACCAAGGAGATTGCTCTAAGCAATAACCTTTGTTACTTTGCATGCCGTTTGCAAGAAATTGTTATGTGTGTATATATATATATATATATATATATATATATATATATATATATATATATATATATATATATATATGTATATATATATATGTGTGTGTGTGTGTGTATGTGTCATGTATACGTTTGTTTAAAAAAAAACAGTTTTTTCAAAATCCACTCATGTGCATGGTAGTTTTTTCATCTTTTTAACCATGTTAAATAAAGTAGTTTAACCAAATGTTTCATAGTCCAAAAATCATTTCACGACTGGCAAGGATGAAACATTGTTGGAAATGGTATATAATTATTAATTAGTTTTAACGTGACTGAAGTCGATGATCTTTTCTAATAAATTAAATCGTAAATAGTACACTAATATTATAAATATGTAAAGTTTGTTTGTAGGACATAATTTAAAAAAAAAATCACTTATAGTAAGCTACATTAATGCAGAGTGCTCTCAAATCGCTAGTTTTATATAATGAAGTGAAGCAGGGTGTCAAAATAAAGGAACCCAACACGAGCGTTTGAGGCACCAGCTTCGCTCCCATACATATAAGGATTAGTCGTAGGGCGGTTGTTCACGGGCCACTCCGCCGGATTAGTTCGCATGTGAATGGCAACACTTCCACATGCCCTTTAGCCTTCTCGCAGTGAAGATATACTTGAGTTTATAGTAAAAAAATATTTTGTACAAGTAAAATTAAGTGGGACATAAGTTTTAGTATTATCAGACACTGACTTCATATTAAATTACGCAATTATCATGTAATATTTTTTAAAAATCGGTAAAAAAAGGTTTCGAGATACTTACTATACCCCACGGGATACTACATATGTAACTAATCTATACATATAATAAAACTGTAGAGATCGAATATCTGCATATAGATAAAAAAAATGCTAAAAACCGAGTCGGGGAGGTGTAAGAAGAGAAATAGAACAAATCCAAAAATTTATTTAAATTTTTTGTTTCTCTGTCTGTTTATCTGTTGCACGTCTGATTTAAATGAAATTTTGCATGGTGACGACCGGGGGGTCAACATTTTAGATACTTTCCATCCCGGAAAATTAAAGAGTTCCCGTCGGATAGTTAAAAAACTATAGTAACTTATACAGCTCAGTACACAAAAACTACTGATTAGATTTTAATGAAACTTTACAATAATATAGTTCATACATCAGAATAACAAATAGGCTACATTTTATCTCGGAAAAATGTACGGTTCCCGTGGGATAGATTTATTTTTGTATGTCTAGAGTAGTAGGATATAAAGTTACTAATAGGCTATGGAATTCTCCCCCTGTAGAGTTCAGGGGGAGAATTCAAATTTCTCTATGCAAAAAACCACACATCCGTTGCTCTTTTACAACATGAAAAAAAGTCTATTAAACACCTTTTCATACTTAAAAATCACTAAGATTTTTTATATCACTAACATTAGATTTAATGTTACTATTACAATACTAACATAGCATATCGTCTAATGGGTGCTGTTAAGCATATCGCATGTTTACTATACAGAAAATAATTATAATAGCTAACAGGTATACTTTATTAGTTATTAACGTCCTAATATATTAGTACAAATGAATACATATTTTCAATTATGTTTAGTTGGTAAATATTAATTTAGTTAATGACCTCATTACTACGTACTAGGTATCTGGTTGCAGTCCGATTAATAACGAGTTAACACGAGCCCGCTATGCCAGATGGACAGACCAGATACATAGAAATTATTCACCGGCAGGCATTGCAGAAAAACAAAGATGATAATTAAAGTTTATTTAATCACTACACATTATAAAATAAAGTCTCCCGTCGCGTCTGTTTGTTTGTCTGAACGCGATAAACTCAAAAACTACCGAAAGGATTTTCATATGGTTTTCATTAATAGACGGAGTGATTCATGTCGAAGGTTTAGGTGTATAATTCATTAAGGCTTTGTGTAAATTGGCTGAAGTATGACAATAATTGTTGAAAATATCGAAAAAAATTATGCCGACTGGGAGCTTTTGTGGCGTGCACCGCGTAAGGCGTTGGTCTGCAATAAACGCCGTAGATGGCGTCTGACGTGACGCTGTACGCGGTCTAGGAATGCTTGCTATGGAAATGCACTATAGTGATCTCTCTCACACGCCTGATGCGGCGCACGAGCGCCGTACGCCGCGTCCATAGGCTGTACGCCGCCTAGAGCCTACGCAGACATTTCCAGACATTCCGGCGTTACGGACGTCGCGTTTTTGTCATACAAGTTGGTGAAATTTACAAAGCAGCAAGACGAATTACTCATAGAATCAGTAAAATTAAACAGAATTTTATTTGATGCCAGCGATAAAACAACCCTCGATCTCTATTTTTATGTAAAGGTCGTGACGCCTTTTTCTTCTCTGCGATTTTAATAACATTTGTACAACGAGATCATGATCCTCCTTCCCTTTGAGAAGAACTCTTAAAACTGTCTATTCATCCATACTTTAATCACTCACGAGTCACGTCTACTTCACGAGAAACTAAAATCCTGAGTGACTATCGCAAACAACGCTGGAAGCCGCGTCCAGCGTCAACAAACGCCGGACGCTGTCGGACGCAATATACGGCGTTTGTTGCAGACCAACGACTATAGTAATAAAGTTAAATGAAAACAATGTATTACAGAATTATTTCTTTTAAAAAGATTTTCCTATTAAACTGTAGCGGTATGTGCACATAATTAGAAACGCAACCGAGCGAAGCGAGCATAAGTCACTAGTAAATAATAAGCTAATGTACACATGAACTTAATTATCATAATTAACATAATATTAACTTGTATTATTTCGATACCAGGGATGTATTTTGCTCAAATTGAAATGATGTACCAATTTATAATCATCCCCAAATATACATAAACATAAAAAAATCGTACCTCTTTTATTAAGTTTATAAAAGGTAAAGAAATTCTTATTATTTCACATCAACAGCAAAAAAAACGCGTGGATACGGTTAATTACTATGTAATTGTTAATCCACTTTTAACTTTCGTCTTTATCACGAAAAACATGTCATAAACAGATTTTTAATTTATATTCTTAAATGAAATTGGAGTGTAACAAGCCATTTTTATATCGTCGTGTATCGTCTCAGTCGAAACACGTCCACTGTTGGACATAGGCCTCCCCCAAAGATTTCCACGACAACCCGTCTTGTGCCATCCGCATCCAGTGGGATCCAGCGACTTTGACCAAGTCGTCGGTCCACCTTGTGGGAGGCCTGCCCACGCTTCGCCTTCCGGTACGTGGCCGCCATTCGAGAACTTTGCGTCCCCAATGACCGTCCGTTCTACGAGCGATGTGCCCCGCCCACTGCCACTTGAGCTTGGATATTCTGTGGGCTATGTCGGTGACTTTGGTCCTTCCGCGTATCTCCTCATTCCTGATTCGATCTCGCAGGGAAACCCCGAGCATAGCCCTTTCCATTTTTATATAGCGAGAGAAAAAAAAAACTGACTTTACCAGGATTTTTAATGTCCGACAGAGGATTCTGACACTCTTATGTGACATAAGCTATTATTAAACTGTAACTCGTAAGCAAACCCATGGGGTAAGCTAGTTTAAAATTATACATTAAAACGATAATTTACATACACATAAAGTAACTCACAGCCTAATTACTTGCCTCGAAAGTATTTTTAGTTTTTAGAATTCCATAGCCAAATGACAGAAACAAAACACTTTCATAATTTTGTCATGACCATCTGTCCAGTGGCGTAGCTACCGAAGGGCTAGACGGTGTCATGCACCGGGGGCCCCAAGCTCAGGGGGCCCTCGGCCCTGACCAACAAACCTCGTCTTGAACTAGCTTGAAGTCGGTGCCAGCCAATACAAAACAAAGCACACCGACTTCGAAAAAATCTGATAAGTATCTATTCTAAATGGAAACCCCCGTTTAGTAATTTTTTACTTTTCAGTGCCTGGAAGTCGGTTTTTATTTTTTTTTTATACTGGATGTAGATGAAACAACTTTATCATAAAAGTGTGATCAATTCCAAAGTAAATATTCTGATATAATAGGCCCCAACTTTTCCCTTCAATTTCTTAGTATTTACTGCCTATTTATACCTGAATTAACTATATAAGGCATGAACTATTCACTAATTCTGTAAAGAAATAATGAGAAAATATGAGTGTTTATGAAGCTGAAAGATCGTTTAGAAAATTAAAAATAATAAAAAAATATTTAAGGAATGATGTGGACCAAGTCCGAACCCAACATTTATTGCTAAAAGCAATCGAAAACAAAGTTGTATGAAGCCTAGATTTGACCGAAGTCATCGATACTTTTGCGAAAAAACGTAATGTACGTATAATGCACGTACATACATACGTTCCTAAATTCGTCAACTGTAAAACCTAAGCCATCACTAAAGCATTCATACAAATACATGTAGTAAGTACCTAGCTTTGCTGTACCCTGCAGCGCACGATAGAGCTGATGATAAAATAACTTTGCAACTTTAAAGAATTTATATATATTTATACATATTTTGACTTGATAAAACTTAAATAATTTAGTTAGGGCCCCGGTTTTTTTTGCACCAGGGCCTTTGGTTACCTAGCTACGCCTCTGATCTGTCCATTTGTGTATTAAAGCCATTGTTTTCAAAGGCTGCTAGCACTATGCGATTTTATTTTTTTTAAATATATAAGAAATATTTATAAGGAATATTTTAAGTTTTAACATTAACAGAAACAAACTTGTTGCTGTGTTAGTCTGTTTATATAGATAAATAAAATATATATGTTGGGACATTAACACGCAGTGCTATCTAGTTCCATAATAAGCTACGAGGTTTGTGTTATGGTTACCAGATAGTTGATACACTTTTTTTTTTTTTATGGTATTCAGTGATAAACGAGCAGACAGTCCACCTGATGGAAAGCGATACCTGTCGCCCATAACACCTACGGTTCATGCACTTAAGTTTTATGTAACAAAACTGCAGAACCGCTGGTACGTTATCACTGTGAGGACTAAGATGTTATGCCTCTTGCCTGTAATTGCGCTGGCTACCTTATCCTTCAAACCGGAACACAACAATGCAATCATTGTTGCTTGGCGGCAGAAATAGATAAGGGAGTGGTACCCATCCAGTCGGACTCCTCAGGTTTGACAGAGCTCTACCACCGGTAAAACATAACTTTAAACTACACTACACATACATAACTTTAAATACATACATTATTACATATTATAAATATAAACATCCATGACTGGAGTACAAACATTCGTGCTCATCACAGAAATGAATGCTCCCAGTGGTACTCAAACCCGTGACCGCTGGCACAGCAAGTAGGGTCACTACAAAGTGAGCCAAACGTGTCGTCAAAATATAGGTATACCTACAATCTATACTTTGTGTACTAAAATATTCATATTTACATTAAAGCGTCTGTTATTTTAAGCACAAAAACTTTTCACTTTCAATAAACTCAACCGTTAAAAATCCAAGAGTAATTAAAAACTTACATATTACAAGTTCCCATCCAAAGACCTTTTAAATAGCAACTTGCAAGATAACAAGTTGAATCACTATGGCAGATGAGCGCGATGTGCAAAAGTTGTTCGTTCAATGAGAAAAAAACTCTATACAAAGTTGCAAATTAAACGCAGTACGGTTTTTTTTATACTTTCCAATGTTTATCGGAATACATCGCTACTTCCAATCCGACGATGGTTGACTACATTGATACTTGCAAGGCAGGGGTATCAAATTCGATTTTCTATGGGGCCATTTGCAATACAATTTTAGGGGGGGAAATTATATTTATATAGAGTTCCGCAAAAACAATGTCATAATGTGACAATTCACATTCAATGACAGTAGCCAATGCTACTATTTTGTTAGAAATGATAAAAACGAGGTGTTTTCGTAAGTTTATCTGAATATGTAAAAAATAATGTCGTAATGTTGACAATGTTATAATATACTAGGGATTCACCCTCGCTTCGCTCGGGTTCGTGCCTAGGTTGATTCCTTTAATCCCCATTTTCACCCCTTAGGAGATGATTTCTGGGATAAAAAGTACTTCCCACGGTCTCAAATTATCTTCTTACCAAATTCCATCTAAATCGGTTCAGTAGATCCAGAGATTACCATACAAACTTAGAAACTCAAACTTTACCTCTTTATAATGTTAGTATAGATAAGAAATAATAAGTAAAACAATTTAGATCAAGAAGTAGCGAAGCATTTGATAATGATAAATGACTTGCTGTATACAGTGAGGCAGTACTACCAATATTATAGTTGTACAAAAAGTTTTTTTTTCTTTGTTTGTCACCACTTCATGTTAATATTTAAACAAATTCTAGCGTTTAAAGATATTAAAGTTTTTAAATTCTAACGTTGTCTATTACATTGAAAGAACATTGACTACATATTAAATATCCACCCAAGAAAGTTATATGATAAAAAAAAAAGATGAAGCCAGAAGTTTTAATGTTTTAATACGTAACTTCAAAATATTTAATACCGTAATAAAAAAAAACATCAAACCGACCCAAAACAGAATTCGCAAAAACCATTTTTTTATATTAGGCAAAAAACGTGCTCGCTTGCAGCTATCGAGTATTCTTAGTAGTCATATTGATCAATAGCCAGTGATTTACATAATGGTACGGTCGAAACAAGAGTCGAAAGGGAGCAAATAAAAATACATTTGCCCGTTCTGTGTCGCAGAAAATCCTGCCGATAACTAAGTAGAATTTAATGAGATTCTATCGTTTCGTAGTTCAATAAGTATGCAAGATAGCAAACTCTTAACTTTATAATTTTAAAGCGTTCCAGATTTCACATCTACTGAACGATCTCTACATTTCATTAAAGTCAAGTGTCGTCGCCTTCGGTATAACACCTAGATTGGTGACCGCTTGGTGACATAACTGACTTCGGAAGACATATTAAACTGGTTCTGGTATATGATGAAATGAAAACCTTTAAATGCCAGAAAAACGCTAACACAAAAGTCGTCAATATATTATATAGATAGATTTATAAGTAAAAGAAAAAAATCTGCGTTAAAACAAGGTATATTAAAGCAAGTTTTAATAAATTAGTTAAATTGTAAAAAGAAGTATTAAAGAAACTAAATTTAGTAACCACTAAAAATCGGTCAAGTGCGTGTCGATTTCGCACACGAAGGGTTCCGTACATGTACTTTTTATTAATATGACTTTTACTCTATGTATGAAGTATATCAACTTCGATGATCGATAACGATAAAAAAAGATTTCTTGTATTTTTATTTTTTTCGGGTACGGAACCCTAAAACGTACAAACATTTCACTATAGAATACTGAAATACATTTAGAACCAACAGAAAATAAAATACAGTTAGCATCACCTGGCATAATATTTAAATTATAAACACGAGGCCTCTATGTATATAGGGTACATGGCACACGCTTCACTTCACTGTTTGAATAATATCAAAGTCATTGATTATTATCTTTTGGAACGGTGTAATAAACACTTGAAACGTATAAATTTTCAAGATCCACTTGCAATAAATCTTTAATTTAAATGTCTTTTATATGTATATATTATGTTTAGCAGATTGTACTGATTGATTTTTGCTAAACAAAATAACACACAAATCAAATTAAAGATTTTAGAGTTTAAAGTAAAAATTTCTTCGAAATTGAAGAAATCATCACTACTGCATGTTTTATTTAAAAAATATTAATTTTATACCCTAGGGCCTAGATGGATAGAAATAAGCATGTCAATTTTAATTAAAATCCAGACAAAAGTGCTACGAGTTAAAAAGCTCAATTCAATCAAAGCAAATCTCTATCTCCAGAATGCAATCTTTTCTAATATCTATCTGTCTCATATTCCATCTTCTGTTACTTTATGCAGGCAAAAAAATGCTAATAAACCGACAAACACACTGACATTTAGACCTTCATTAAGGAAAATAATAAGAAAGAATGAGAACGAAGACGAAGCATATAAGGAAAAATAAAGATGTTTTTAGTTCTTCGTCTACATAAATAGAGGTATGTCGTAGAAATCATACATTCGTATTATTTTTCATTAATATCATCTAAAAACACGAAATTTGCTATGATAGTAAAAAAAAACATGTAGCAAATTATCTATACAGATAAATAAAATTGGAGTGTCTGTTTGTAATATTAAAATAACCGCTTTTTTCTAAATGCATATGGATGTATACACGGTATATATACCAAAACAACATTTTTTACAATTTTTTGTCTGTGTGTCTGTCTGTTTGTCCGGCTAATCTCCGAAACGGCTGGACCGATTCTGACGGGACTTTCACTGGCAGATAGCTGATGTTATAGGGAGTAACTTAGGCTACTTTTATTTTAGGAGTGTTTTAGGAGTAGCAAGCTACTATTTATGTATACCTAAACATAGCTAACCGTGAATACGTACCTAGGGACGAACGCGAGCGAAGCGAGCGTGAGTCGCTAGTGATAAATACTTACATGGCGGTGGTTGTTTCTTCTGATTGTTCCACACAACGAGGATCTTCGCTAGGCTCGGAGTTCTTACTAGCTTTCTTACAAGTGTGAACAAACTGTCCACACGATCATAAGTGAGTATGACCGCTGTGAAGCCTGGCGACTTTGGTGCGGTGACCGGCAAGAATAGAGGGTTTACTGGGCCATACTGTGGACAAATAACAAATAAGAAACCAGATACCAAAAATGTATAAATAAATATGTTGGAACATTAACACACGGCACCATAGTTCCATAGTAAGTGGCTTGTGTTATGGATACCAGATACCTAGTTGATACACTACACATCATATATTACTTTAAATACATACATGTTATAAATTGAAACAGCCATGTACAAACATTCGTGCTCATCACACAAATGAATACCTCCACCGGGACTCGAACCCGCGACCGCTAGCACACAAAGTAGGGTCACTATAAACTGAGTCAAACGTGGCGTCTTAGAGTTGACAATATTGATTTTTTAACAATATATTTGTATTATCATCATAAAAATATAAGTTAGAAATACTCAGTTTATTACTATACAAATATAACAAAAACATAACCTTCTTCTTCCATCTATCCAATAGAAATTTTAGTATTGCACGTAATGTGATTGATAATGTACTTGTACGGGTACCATTGAGTTAATCAGTGATATTTTTCAATAGCCACTAATAAAAACGCCGGATTTGAGCTTGTTTCGTGGAATTCAACGCAACAGTACGTGTACGTTAGTCATTACGTCGTACGTTACGTCGATATTCTGCCAGAGGTATTACCTACCCTCCCTGGTGAAACAAACCCTTTGATATAAATACGTATAAGCAAAACAGACTTTAGTTTTAAATTAACCAATTTCATTAAATAAATTGGTAAACTAAAAACATATACATATTATATTTACCATCACCTACTATTAATCGTTAAAGATATTAATTGCGACTTCAACAGAAATGGACTAAGTGTTTAATCAAGATGGACTGAACAAATATCTATAATCTATACTATCTATACTAATATTATAAAGCTGAAGAGTTTGTTTGTTTGGTTGAACGCGCTAATCTCATGAACTACTAATCGGATTTGAAAAATTCTTTTTGCATTAGATAGCCCGTTAACTGTGGAAGGCTATAGGCTATATATCATCCCGGAAAAATGTACGATTCCCGTGAGATAGAATTGTTTTTGTCTAGAGACGTCTATTCGCTGGGTGCAAAGTAGGGGGTGGGGGAACTCAAATCGATCACAGCGCGCACTGTGGCAAAAAAAGGAACATTCGGTGGCAGACAAATTGTCACTTTTGTTTGAGTAGCAAAATTTACTTTACGTATCATTTAAAAAATAAATAAACTTCTTCTTTAAATTTCTTTCACATCTTGCACATGTTGAGCTAAAACTAATTTTCTTCCTTTTATTGTCGTTTGTGGTTGGAAAGTGATGTTGTGTGTTATTGCTCGGAATCCAGTTTTTATAATTAATTTGGCCATGTTTAACTGAAAATACATAAAAAGAGTTCACTACTTACAACAATACAGTCATAAATAATCATCTGCAATGTTTATAAAATGTATTATTCGATTACATTTGTTTATTTCTGTACTTACTTCTCGTGAAGTCAGCGATGAGAAAGTCCGTGTATACTATCTGTAATTTATTTATTGTCACTCTAGACGGGTAATACAAAACATCAACGTTATTATCGACACTATAGATTTACATGATCGAATAGAATATATATAAATTACGATACTTTCTTGAAATTATTTGTTTGTTTACTTAATGACAGCCGCCCATTTGACATTTCAATGTCCGCCATAATTGTGAACGCTAGTTGGCGCTGTCATCGCGCACCCAGCGAATTGAGACTTGTTTTAGTTGTTGTATTTATTTTACTTACTGTTTTTAGCTGACCCACGGAAAATTTTTTAATTTAATATTCACTCTGTGCAAAATATCACATTTCACATTGAAAATAAATTTTTTTCAATTTGATTTTATTTTTTCAATAACTATTTGACATCCAATATATGTTTATTTTCTCAAAAGAGCCACCGTAAGTTGTATCGTTAGATGGCGCTGGAGTCACGCACCCAGCGAATACATATAATAAAAAAAATTCTGAGTCGTATCTGTACATTAAATATTTTATGGAAAATCTTATTGAAGTAGCCATTATTATCGATACAGACGCCGAATCTATAGTTTTTAGAATTTTCGTCTGTACGTTTGGGAGGAAACGCATCACGAGAAAACCACTGGATAGATTTTGATGAAATTTGATATGATGATAGCTGGCTATCCGGGTCAACATATACGTTACTTTTTACTGCAGGAAAATATCTCATCTCTTAAAAATCTATACTAACCGTTAAAACGTATCTAGAGACGAACGCGAGCGGAGCGAAGGTGAATTTGCTAGTCCTTTTATAAAACAGGTGAAAACATATCTAGAGTTCATTTCTGTTGATAGAATATATTGTGAGATTCAGCAACTGTGTGGTACGTGCTCTTTTATATTGCGGGGGTAATGATGGATGAGAGATTGTGGACTAAATTAAAATACATACGTGGGCTAACTGTAGGAGGTAGATAATTTTCAATACATCTACCGTGACACGTTATGCTCTATAAATAGTGTTCACCTACCTGATTATTATTATTGAAAAGACTAGCACTAGTTGTAGTTAGATGAACTAAATTACCTACATAAATTGGTACTAGGCTGGTCGTTACTTTTTTTTCCGACGCCCCCTAAAAAGCCTGCTTTTGATAAAAAAAACGTGAGGAATATTTTTTTTAAGTATGTACAAGTGTCGCAAGATGATCTAACAATAAGTTCATCAATAAATTTGAACCAATTTCCCAACTAAATTTCCTATCGGTAAGTTATCTAGAAGATTTATGTACATTATACTATTAAACATTAATACCTATTGTACATTTCGAGACATTTCCGAAAAAACATAGCTACCTAAAAATTAACTTAGATCGTCTTGCGGCACGTGATATTTATAATAAAAATATTTACTCGCGTGTTTTCATCAAAGGAAGCTTTTTGGGGGACTCCGGAATGTAATTTTTAACAACCAGTCTAGTGGGTACACAGAAATCTTATTCTGTAGTCTGATGGAATGATATCTGACAAAAAAGATTAAAAAGAGAACTGGCACATGTCTGACGAATTTAAGTACTCTACGAAGGAATTAATGTCGTCAACTCCGAGCTACTCTTAGAAAATTCTTGACAGAAAATCTCTGGCGACTTTTGCAGTCTAACAGGACTTGAACCCATCATGGCAAACAACTGTATATCGGAGTCTAAATAAAGCAGTTACACACTATATATTGCGGAGACAGTTATGTAGTACACATTTTGAACAGCTTATTAACTTAATGTTTGACATTCAGTGGCAACCAAATTACATACGTATTTGTTTTGTACTAAAAGCAGCAACGGAGTTAACATTGCAATATGTATTTTGCGAATAGTAATTTATGTTATGCCCAGAGGTTCTATGTAGCTGAGCTCATGTACATGACATCATACACAATCCTTCAAATGCAACTGAAATTCAGCTGTCTTTCTAAAATCCCGATATGAACTGGGTGACTATCTTTTATTTTGGCACTGTTTGATTTCGTCTCACCGCTGCATACTTAGGGTGAAGTGTTAACATAGTTCTGTTATCTATATATATTCAAAAAATAGATGTGTGTATGTATATTCCCTATGGATCTAAAACGGCTGGGGCGATTTAGATGAAATTTTCAGGGAATCTTCAGATTAGCCCAGTGGGTGATCCTGTGAAGTTTGGTAGCGATCGAAAGTTTGAACGCGGACGAAGCAGCGGGTAGTGCTAGTTATTAATAATAAGGGAAATAGAACTCCGCCCATGTTACTGAGAGTTTAATCAGTGCATATACGAAGTGAAAAAAATGCGTAATGGTGGAATACCATTAAGTATGTCTTTAAAAATAAATTATAATAATCTTCTTATTTAAACCACTAGTTGCCGAGTGATATGCTTCTAAGCCCTTAAACGTTTTATCCCCTAAATTACATATGTATAAATATATGTTGGTGCTACAGAAGTGCAAAATCAGATTTGCACTTAACCATTCTTTTATACCTGACACACTACATTTAAATTATTGTGGTTAATATCGCGTATAAATAAAGATTCCATTTCATCTGACTCAAATTGGCAAAGGCAGTGATGCATAGTGCCATTATAGGGTCATCAACTTCTTGATTACTTACATGTACGTGTATGTATGTATAAAGAAAACCTTATTTAACTTATTTTTCATCACAAGCTATAAATACAATTAGATAGACAGCCGTATAAATAAATAAAGTCGTATAACCAAATAGTGCATGCAATTTTATAGGTGAGGATGATCGCTATGTATGCGTGAAGGGCACTTAAGAAGTCTAGATTAAATATCTTTAACGTAGATTAAAACAATAAAATTAAACGTTTTAAACTATATTTCTCATGTTCTTTATTACCTTGTTTTTTTTATTTACTGGTAAATTACCAATCGGTATTAGAGAGCCTAACCAGTTTACGAAGGACATGTGAAGTCCGTCAATCAGCACTTGGTGATAGTGAGCTATGAATATATTATAAAACTCTTAATTCCTCTCGCATTGAAGGGATGTCTGTGCCTAGCAGTGAAACATTTAAAAGAGCTGGATAGCTATAATAAAATATTATGTAAAACATCTACTTCAATTCTTGGTAAAAAAGTCCTGAATATGGCCTTTTATAAATTGTAATTATTAAATCAAAACAATTGAAGTTAGGAAATAATTTTTTTCTTCGTTGAGGTGTTCCCAGACATATCGCTAAAGGCTACATTTTGATTAAAATTATAGGTACTATTCGTTATCGAATTGACATAACAGAATATTTGAACATCTGCATAAACATATTTTAAATCAAATTGGGAAATTATTATAAATGAAATTTAAAAGTTGTTAGAGTAACATCTATACATATAATAAAATTCTAGCTTAGTCGAACCTGTACATTAAATATTTTTTTGAAGTTCTTATTGAAATAATCGATGCAGAAGCCGAATCTATAGTTTTTTGAATTTTTGCCTGTCTGTCTGGGAACGCATCACGAGAAATCAACTGGACAGATTTTGATGAAATTTAGTATGATGATAGCCATAGCATACATCCGGGTCAACATATAAGGTACTTTTCACTGCCGGAAAGTATCTCATCTCTGAGAAATCTAAACTAAACATGATAACGTAAGTAGGGACGAACCCGAGCGGAGCGAGGGTGAGTCGCTAGTAAAGAATAAAATATAACTTAATAACAGTTTTTATTAAGAGAGAAAAACCAAAAAACTGTCGACACGAATATAGGTAATAAATAAATAACATGATTGAACGAGAATACTTCATGTCATCAACAGTCAGTGAGAACTGAGGGTATTTTGGTTTGGTTCCAAGCTAATCAAAAATTTTTTTGACCGACATAAAGAAGGAAGAGGTTTTTTAAATTTTCGTGGTATATTAATTCTATAATAATTACACTACGGGACTTAACGCCTGAATTCGTTAGTGGCTATATGCGTTATTCCCGACGTTTCGACTGGTTTGCATCAGCCGTGGTCACGGGCAGACTGAGTCTAACTAGATGTAGTATTCCGACGACAAGTAAGAAATCAAATTTTGATCCCTTCTTACAGGGGCTTCTATCCTTATTCTGAATTTAAAATATTCAATATGGAATCACTTTGAAGAAAAGCCATTAATTTTGGACATATGTACAAACAGATAAATTACATAAAGACAGGCAACATTTTAAGTAGATACTAGATAGGAATTTAATATCTTTAATAGCCTATAATATACTAGTACAAACTTAGTATGGGGTATCGAAATTACCGACAGGCAATTTAATTTATTAGTAGAGATATAGTAAAACTGAAATAAACCAGCATCTAAAGACTTAAATACAAATAATATTATCATTCTTCCTCTAATGACTAGAATAATGTTCTAATTAAATGTTTTTCCAAACAATCGATTCAAATGAATAAATAATTTAAATATTTAACCGCAAAACCTACTCTAGTGAAACAGTGGTTTTATGAGCTTCAGGCTAACTTCACACGCGACCGTATATGATGATTGTGAATCCTACCGACTTGGGCGCGGTCTGAGGTAAAACTTGACTTACTTGACACTAATATAATAAACACAAAGTAATTTCCACGTTGAAGATACAGAAATAAAATATTTTCAACATA
Source organism: Argynnis bischoffii washingtonia (assembly GCA_033884665.1). NCBI lineage: Eukaryota > Metazoa > Arthropoda > Insecta > Lepidoptera > Nymphalidae > Argynnis > Argynnis bischoffii. The sequence goes on along the minus strand of CM066621.1, from coordinate 13,719,902 downwards.
ACGAACCAACAATATTTGAGAATGAAGACTGAAATTTCTGCTTAATATTAAAGGAAAAACAGTTACCCGTCTCGCAAACATTAATATTTTTGACTTAACGCGAGCCTATTCCTACACACTGATTTTTTACATAAAATCATTTTTTATTATCTTACCTCCCAAACCTACGCAAAGTTGTGATGAAATACGACTAAAATACGATGAAATATACGGCTAATATGTAACGTGTGAGGTTTTCATACTAGGATCTGATACTATGTATATGAGATAAAGTACCTACTTTGCTACTTTGTAAGCTTATAATCGCACTCCATGAGATTATTACATTTGAAAACTACATTATGTAATTTTTTTGTCTTGGATTTTCATGTTACTTTAACGTCTAAACTACTTATAGTGCTGATGTTGAAAATTGGCGGTTACGAGTTTCGAAGGTTAATGCAATTGAATTTGCTTTGCATCGATCAAATAAGATGGTTTTAGGTCTATTTTAGTTAGGTATAGTTTAGCTTGCAATTAATGGAATTGGTTGATATTTCATTTTATCTTCAAGATTTTTTACTCTTACTTTTATAAATAAAATAAATAAATATGTTGGACCTTAACACACAACACCATCTAGTTCCTTGGTAAGCTACGAGGCTTGCGTTATGGATACCAGATATATGATACAATACACAGTACACATATGTAATTTTAAATACATACGTCATACATATTATAAATATAAACATTAAACACCCATGACTGGAGTACAGGCATTCGTGCTCATCACACAAATGAATGCCCTGGGACTCGAACCCGCGACCGCTGACACAGCAATTAGGGTCACTACAAACTGAGCCAAACGTGTCGTCTTTTTGGCAATTTAATAAAGCAGAGTGGTGGAGCATAATAGCAGTTCCAACTTCCAAATGTGAAATATTTAAAATTCCCATTAGAATACACAATTACGGTATGTCGGTTAAGATGTAATGATTATTACAAGAAATATGTTCCACGAGTTCACTCGTAACGAATCAACCATTATACATAGTTGTAGATTATTGTACGTCGAGTACAATAGCTTTTAAGCGTAACAATAAATACAGTCGCATTTCATAAACGGGTCAAGTCGACTGAGATTTTTTGAAATTTCGACGTCGGAGTAAGTAATTGAATAAAACTTTCATCAAAAAGTAATCGATCAAAGGTCAACTATTATATTATTCTTACTAGCATTACACGCGGCTTCGCCCGCGTTTAAACTTCCGATATAAACATGAGTTTTACAATAATGTTGGGGCCCGATTGACATTTATGATTACCGCTCCGCTCCCTTGGGTAGTAGCATGATGATATATAGCCAATAGCCTTCCTTAATAAACGGACTTTCTAATGAAAAAGAATTTTTCAAATCGAATTAGTAGTTCTTGAGATTAGCGTGTTCAAATTAACAAACAAACTCTGTCGCTGTATAATAATGTCTCTTTATAATAATACTCGCGACTCACCCTCGCTTCGCTTCGGGTTGGTCCCTAGACAAAAACAAATCTATCCCACGGGAACCGTAAATTTTTCCGGGATGACATATAGCCTATAGCCTTCCTCAGTTAACACGCTATCTAATGCAAAAAGGACTTTTCAAATCGGATTAGTAGTTCCTGAGATTAGCGCTTTCAACCAAACAAACAAACTCTTCAGCTTTATAATATTAGTATAGATTAGAATAGACAAAAAAAAAAGATAAACACGCCTATTCCTGGACGTTGTTAAAACTTTAACAACAAGGAAAGTTCATAAAAAAAAATTATGCTCAATTAAGAATTTCCGTGGAGAGAGTAAGTAGGCGAACCGATTTTGCACGATTCGTTTGGACCGCGAGTTTCAATTAAAGGCATATTGATGTGCAAATGATCGGGTATATATGTATGTATGTATACATGTCACATAATTTCTCCGCTCACATGCACAATATAACAAAGTTCCTTGTCGACAGCACACGCTATTAATTTTTAATGTGTGTACTTATGTAAGCGTAAAGGCTAGAGTAGTCCTCGCGAGAATAGTTATTTTTAGTTTTACCAAGGCAACGACTGACATGTTTTATCTAAAAGCACAATGCCTTTCCCTCCGTAATGGGCTTATCTTATAAGGCCGAGATTCGATGTCGGATTTGTGGAGCGTTTTGCATGTTTTAACATCAGCGCTGGTATTTCAGTACTATTTCAGTGGATAATGATCATTTGTACAATTTATACATACAACTGGCATATAATGAGAAAGCTGCGACTGACATTTCAATAATTAGTAAATACACTTTTAAATTACTTCAAAAAACTCATTTTTAATCGACTTTACAAAAAGGGAGAGGAGGTTCGCAATTCGACTAAGTATATTTATTTTTGATCAAATGTAATTTTATATTCGAAGATAGACAAAAAAGTTATAATAGGTTTATTTCTGAACTACCAATATTGATTAATAAATTTAGAATATGGATTTAGTTCTATTAGTAGGTTTTGATCAAGTCTGCAAAATAATATATTTTTTTATTTATTAGGCTAACCAAAAACAGTTGCATTCATTCATTGATTTATTTTTTTATTACTTCATTGGTTTATTTATTATATACTAGCGACTGACCCTCGCTTCGCTTCGGGTTCGTCCCTAGACAAAAATAAATGTATCCCAAGGGAACCATACATTTTTCCGGGATAATATATAGCCTATAGCCTGCCTCAGTTAACGGGCTATCTAATGCAAAAAGAATTTTTCAAATCAGATTAGTAGTTTCTGAGATTAGCGCGTTTAACCAAACAAACAAACAAACAAACTCTTCAGCTTTATAATATTAGTATAGATTCATTGGTTTTATTATTAATAATTGGTTGGTTATTATTACAAAGTAAGAGATAAATGCACTTTTTTTTTACAGGTTACCACATCATGCAATGGTCTATACTAATATTATGTGAAATTTTAGATGTTTGGATGTTTGTTACTCAATCACGCTAGAACGGTTGAACGGATCTGGATGAAATTTGGCACATCGATAGATTATACTCTGGAACAGCACATGAGCTACTTTTTATTCCGAAAAAAAAATGTACAGTTTCCGTGGGATAGATGTGTTTTTGTTTTTCTACAGGCGGACACGAGCAAAGCGAGGATGAGTCGCTATTTTAATATAAACCAAACATCATTACTAAAAACACATTAATTTTAACACATAAATATTATTACTAAAAAACAAAATTATTGTATTATCACCCACTTATCACGTGATTACGAAGTTTCAAATCGATTCGACAACAATTAGAAGTAGTTTAAAATCGACTTCAAAGATTTCATTACATATTTAGTGAGTTGCTAGTGAAGCTAATAAAAGCGGGTTAAAATTAGAAATCACTTTGAATTATTATGCTTAGGTATTGGAAAATAAGTGGATAATCTTTTTATAATTCACTTTATACATTAATAAATAGAAATGGGGACAAAAATCATTTAACCACTGTTCTGAGAAAACAAGGAGACGACCCTAATAGCACATCCTACAATCAAGGTCCTATGAAGTAACGTAACGTAATTCGTCGAAGCAAATTTTCCAACCGAGTTGAAGAGGTTATCTTTTTAAAACCAAATTATAATTAGAGTACTCGAAATAATACTAAAATAACTTTGCTCCGTTAAGATTAGGCCTCCGAGTGAATTGCTTAAAGTATTTCGTTCCAGATTTTATATGTAATGCTCTGTAGAAACTTGCCAAGATAACTCTCGAGTGTCATTATTTCAATAATTGAAACTAGAGTTAATGGTGTCAGTTGAGACATTTTGGTCTCCCAAACTGCCAATGGCCCGTTAATTATTATTATTATTAATACATCATATGTTAAATGCATCGACGTTGTCGAGTTTCGTCATAACAATAGCTTTATGATAATGATTTTGCTTGAACGCATACAATCTTAATATATGTATAAAGAATGTAAAGATAATTAATATGTCCCTTTGTGGTTGAGCATCATTATATAGGCAATTTTTTTAATCAATTTATGAAGGGTTCATTCGGTAAAAGATAGTTGCATTACAAACTTGTATTAAATCAAAATTAGTATATCTATGAAACTTAACACTAATCCATACTTCCATACTAATATTATAAATGTAATAATAACTGTCTGTCTGTGTGTTACCTTTTCACGCTTAATCCACTGAACAGATTTAGACGAAATTTGCTATGGAGTTAGTCTGGGACTATGGAAAGTACATAGGTTATTTTTATCCCAGAAATCATCACTTAAGAGGGAGAAAAAGGGGTGAAATTTTGTATAGGGAATCAATCATCTTAAGTAAGGGATATAAAACTCATCATACCTATGTAAAATATAATCAAAGGTGAGTTACTTGTTGGTAAATAATTTAATCATGTCTTTATAAATAAGCGAAATAAATTCATCATTAAAAAACTTACCAAATGTTCAGGCATATTCCAATCTTCATACATCCGAGCTGCCAATGGAAATACCTTTTCATTCAATATTTCCAGTGTTGTTAAAGTAATTTTCTCTATGCTAGAGAAATATCTTTCATATACCCATCGCAGCTGCCAATATAGTTCTCCTCGCCTCTCTTTGCTGACGGAGTGAACAATTTTCAATATGCTTTTAATATTCTCCTCAGGTACAAACAATGCAATTCTATTCCAGTCTACATGAGAATTAAAAGGCATTACAATGGTGTCAGCAATTATTATAGGTATACATTGCGATGCAATAATATCCATCAATATAGGTTGTGCCAATCTCGCACTTCTCACAATCAAACAAAACATACCCTCCTTTAAAATTTCTGGATAATCAAATACTTTACCCGTTGTGTATTCGCACCGTTTTGTAAAATCTATGTTTTCTGACTTACATCTATCTAACAATAATAAGTCATTTGATGATGATGCTATACTTTGTAATTCTGATAAATAATCCTCGGGAATATTAAATTGTGTAGAAATTATCATATAGTTTTTTTGTTTGGGTTGCGATTGGTCTATTTTTTCAGCTATCGGACTATACAAAGGTATGGAGATGTCAAAACCATATCTAAAAGTCCATGTGTTGAAACCTGCACCAGCTATAATTGCTTTGCTTGTGTTAAGGTCGATAACTGAGTTATAATTTGGTGGTGTTCCAGCCAACATATTAAATATAAGGTGATTTTCTCCATTGTTCCAGCTGAAAATGAAATTATTTATTGTTGCTGTCTATATGGTAACTTTTCGTAGACTCAAATCTATTATTTAATTTAAAAAATATTACTTAAATGTTAAATTTTATTTTTTACTTCAAATTAAAATCAAAATTAGTTATATATAAGTGGAAATTATCTTAAGCTCTTTGTATTAAATTAACTATTATATTTACTTACTATTCAAGAGATTGCAGAGCTTGTGCAACATGTTTACTAGAAAAGCTGTTTTGATTCAGTGTATCTATACTAGGCACTAATAAACAGGCGTCGTCTGGATTTGGCGTATAATATTTACTATTCTTTATGGTATGCAAAATTTCGTAAAATTCCCTAGAAAATTGGGATATAGCCCTCCCATCTCCTGTTCTGTAATCTTTCAGTGGATAGATATAAATCGTTATCTTATCATGACCTCCTCTGCCACATTTGTATACATTAAAACAAAGCCAATAAGTACAGTTTGTAGCGCGCTCTTCTGATGTACGAGATTCGCTTTTGAGCGTCTGAATAGGAAATCTTATGACATCCAAGTTTACAGATTCGTGAAAATCCACTCGAGGTGCACTTCCCACAAAAACATTACATATCACTATCAACACTAAAGATACTACAATAAACAATAGAAGACCGACGAAGAACCTATGATACAGAATTTTCCTATACGATGTATACTTCGAATACTTGTTCGTTTTTAGGATGGTCTCCGCAGCCATTTGTGATTTTGACGGTTAAATTAGCATTCTTAATTTACATATGGCACCCATTATTAGGTACTTCGGTTATTTCTCATTCAAAACTTCATAAATTTGTAAAACACTATACAAAGCTGAAGCTTCACAATAATTTTGAGAACTGTCGAGTGACTACTGTCGCTGCGGTTGACGGTCGTCTGACAATCATGATCAATGTTGTCAGATATAAATTAACAATATATACAGACTGTGCAATGGTAATAACTCGATTATTACATAATTTAACAAATAATTATTATATTTTTATTCATGAAATTAGTTTATTATTATTGGTTAAATAAATAAAGTTATTCGGCTCAAATTGTGTATAATATTATAATAATTGACGATAAGTGATCATGAACGCAACATTATGTCAGTGACGTAGGTATGTAAACTTTCTTGTTTTTGTGTCAGTTTTGTGTTGTGCGTAGTTGAGGTTCAGTTTCTGATGGCTTGATTAATTTGATTAAAATTTTATTTTTCTATTCCAATTACATATTTTGGTTCGAGCTTGACCAGAAATGGCTTTGCTACCACCTGACCCGGTATATACGATTCGAAACGTCGACAATTCGCCAGTGTATTGCTTGGCGTTCAGCTTTCTACCGGGCGGACTCGAGAGGTTACTAGCCGGTTCGAAAAATGGATATGTTTATGCATACAACCTTCAGGTGAGATCAGTTATTCTAAGTATAATAATTCTATTTTAATATATGTACTACGTCGAAATTTTTCCTCACGTATACGGCTTCGATATATTGCGTCTTTCTTTGTTTACTACCCTCATTTTGTGACCTAGAAAAATAGTAGTTTTGTTACTACGCAAACTGATTTTGATCTAATGCGTCTTTTAGGAACCTATCTCTTTATACAACGAATAAATATATGAAATTAACCTGGTAACTTTTGCAAATTAGTTTTGCTTGTACAAAATTGTACTTAATAAAATGTTTGAATATTGTTTCAGACAAACCGGGTCCAGCAAAAAATCAAAGTTGGTCAAGCTCCCATTCTTCATCTCATTCATACAAACAGCCATATGATAACCCAAGAAAAGGGGGGTAAGTACAAAATTTTTAACTTGACAAATAGTGGCTATAAAGAAGAACACACCATAGACATTGATTATCCAGGATTTTGTCGTTTTGATGCCAACACAAAACTCGAAACTCTCTTTGTACCTGATACTGAATCCAAAATATACATTTATAACTTTTCCGGAGAAAAATTTGGTTGCCTAAAACCTGAAAACCCTAAGCTTGGGGATCCAATGTGTATAAAGTATATTGAACTTTCTGATAACCAGCCTTGCCTTCTAGTGGGCTATGAAGCAGGATGGCTTCTATTATGGGATCTCAACACTAGTCAATGCATCAGTAAATTGCAAACTAAAGAATGTCCAATGTCAGTAGATTTCCATGTCGAACAACAAAGAGGCATGATCGGCAATGCCTCAGATGTGATACAAATATTTAGTATAAGCAAAAAAGACTTAAGCTTGGCCCATAAACTTGATATAAATATAAAAAATCCTGGAATAAATAGAGTTTGCACTCGAAATGATGGAAGAGTTTTTGCCTCTGGCGGCTGGGATGGCCACATTCGCATATTCTCATGGTTCTCTCTGAGGCAATTGGTGGTACTTACTGAGCACAGACAAGCAGTCCAAGATGTTGTCTATTCTACCGAAAAAGTTTCATATTGGAATGCGAATATTATGGCAGCAGGTGGTCTTGACGGAGCTATTACTCTTTGGGACTTATATAATACTAAAAAGTAATAAGCTGTATAATTGAACCACATTATACATTAAAAATAGGCCACAAGTGATCATCAAGAAGGCTAAGAAAACCTTCCATTCATAGTGTGAATTAAGTCATGAAAAGTCATAAGTCGTAAATATGCATTTACTGAAGCAATATCTGATATACATAATATCAATAATAGATAAAATGAAATAAATCTCACACATCTGTTTATGCATTTACTTAATTTTTTTTTTATTATTATTTCACTTTGTCTATCATTGAATGACTGTATATTTATTTAATATTATCTGTATAATTTTCAAAAAACTTATAAATACAACGCTATGTAATAGATTTATCGATGCCAATATTGCCTTTGAATTGTTATTTAATAATAATGCTTTAATTAATTTGTGATCACAATAATGGTGCATGAAAGCTGGATCATATATAAGGTACTACGTCAGTGGCGGTATTAGATTAGGATCTAATTATATAACTAAGAATTAAAAGTAAATGTGGAAAAAGGGCATAGAGATGTACAGAACCTTAATGTTAGAATACTTGCTCATTTGAAATCAATTACTGTCTGTAGGACATAATAATTGAAATTCTGTTGTCAAATAAATTTATTTATAATCAAAATTTTAAAAGGATCATCATTACCTGACTGTGGCAAAGTCCAAAGGAGGGTTATATTATGTTTGATCTGTATGTATTTTTGTAATGTCTTTAATAAGTAACTCGCAATAAAGAATGCCGCCACTGAAGAGTAAGTGTACTATCCCTGTGGCCAAGCTGTTAGATGCTATGAGAATTTGTTAAACATTATAGCAATGACTATATTCCATAAATGATTTATAGCAACGTTTTTGAAGACATTAAAAGCCTATGAAATTGGAATTTTATTTTATTTTCCTATGCCTACTAAACTTTTATGCGTATATTATGTCAAAATTTACACAATTATATTTATTTATATAATATATTTGCTTAAAAAATAATTTCGTATGGAAATACAACATTCTATTAAATTTTTTTATTGTTTAGGTCCTATTTTGTTATATCAAATATATATGCACTAGCGACCTATCCTTCACTTGGCTTCTTCGTATTTGTAATATTGTATTTACAGCAAGCAGCGCCACCTTTTGACAAATTTTATTAACTAACACTAGGCTATGCTGAAGATGCCTAGTGTATAGTGACTTTTTCTTAATTTATTAATTAAATAATGAAACAACATTTAATATTAAATTTAATAAACTTGAGCCTAGAGCTGATGAAATCTTCGTACAACATTACATGTTAAATCCTATGTACAAGTGAGTAATGAGTAAAATAATCTACCATACAGTTTGAGTCATTGTAAATGATTCACATACATACTTATGTTTACCTACAGTCAATATTTTCTTAGATGTAGCTAAAACGAATTCCGCCTTCAGTAAGGAAAAACAAAAGTATAATATTAAATGTGAAAGTAACTCTGTATGTCAGTTACCTTTTCACGTTTAAGCTGCGGAAAAGATTTCGTTTTGTCATGGATATATCTATACATTTAATAAAATTCTAACAAAGCCGAATCTGTACCTTAAATATTTTTTGGAAAATCTTATTGAACTGTCTGTCTGTTACCGCATCACAGAAAAACAACTGGAAGGATTTTGATGAAATTTGGTATGATGATAACTGGATATCCGGATCAACATATAGGATACTTTTTACCGCGGGAGATCATCTCATTCTCACGGGAGTACACGTTATAACACAACCCAAAAAATATTTATAATCAGAATTTCTTGAAACTTGGTATTAATGCAATTATACAATTAAATAAATACGTGTTTCAGCGTTTTTGAAATTCATCCCATAAAAAGATAAAATAAGGGATGAAAATTTGTATGAAACCTACCTTTACAAAGTTTTTTTATTGTAGTTTTAGCGCGAGCGAAGCCGCGGGTTTTGCTAGTATATGTATATATAGATTATAGATCCAATGAAAGAAAAATACCATGTAAAATAATGCAAGTCTCGCTACGTAGTTCTTCTACCACAAAAACTTTTGGGATCTAATGTAAAACCAAGTCGGTTTCATTTAGTACCTTTTTTTTGTTATCGCTGGTTTTTTTTGTTACCGTTAATGGGCAGGGTACTGTGAGACTTACTAAAACCCACAGCGGAACCCGTCGCCGTAGTGCAATGGGGCGTTACAGAATCTCTTGCGCAGATACTATAACACCTCTGTGGACGGCACGAACCTCGCGGCCTACCCTCGCCTAAATCAGGACGGTTTTATTCAGTACCTAGGGAAGCATCTAACCAACAACTTTGTCATAAATTGTTATAGTTAAGTAACTCGGTTTTATAGAGACCGTATCAATATTAGATATCTTTATTTCTTTAATAAATAAATAGAATGATTTGGCAATCGCACACGGCAAATAATAAACTTTACCTAATTAGCGTTCTGAGCGCATTATTTATGTTTGTATATGAATAAATTTGACCTGAATGAATGGCTTCGAGAAAAGTTTATTACGGCTGTGGATGTGCCCTTTTTTGCTCAACTTAGCAGGGATACTGCCATGCCCCCAGACTGCATCACGACCCAAGGGGACGAACATAGGCTACACTTTATTTTCGCTCCGCTTACAACTTACTAGAAGTATATTAAATTAACATTAGAGACGACTATATTACGTTATTTATTAAATTAACTAAGTACATATATACAACCTGTATAATGGTTTGTTTACTGTACCTACAGATACACCATATATTTAAACTATAACAGGTATAATCGTTGACTTCGCGTCACCAAATAATTCTGTATTCATTAGTTAAGAAACACTTAAGTAAATTACCTACTTAAGTGCACCACATAGAATGTAAATGCTGTACCTATTAGTCTACATAATACGTAAGTATTTATTTCTTCCTGACCGATTTAGGCCACGGCGCCCAATCGTATGTTGTAAGATGTTATAGTGCACAAATATACATGCAAACAGAAATGTATTCTTCATTTCAGACGGGATGGATTTGCATCTACAGTCGCAAATGCAAGGCATTAGACTATTGAGAAAATGACAACTTTTAATAATTACCATGATATGGTAAATTACAGTACAGATACATCCATACAATGCATTTGGACAGCCCTAATTTGGGCAGTACTTTATGATATTTTTGTTTGCTTAAATAGACGATAGATGGCGTTGATCCACAATAGTATTTTAAAATTTATGTATAACTACCAAAATATGTTAAATATAATAATTTATTATACATTTATTATCTATACTAATATTATAAAAAGGAAGGATTTGATTGTTTGTTTGTTTGCTTGCACCGAATAGGCTCCGAAACTATTGAACCGATTAGATGAAATTTGGTAAGAAGAAAGTTTGAGACCCTGGGAAGGATATAGGATAGTTTTTATCCCGGAAATCATCCCTTAAGAGGATTGTGAAGTGCCGATACACGGCGCGAGTAGGTTTTTAAGAAAATGCTATCTGTTTCATATCGCTCGCTTTGCCAACCCTTATGGTGCGATAGAGAGAGTTGCAAATCTTAGAGGCAATTACCTACATTCCTGTTTGAAATATTGTTTTGGGCGATAACGTTTTTACCCCCCTTAACATTTACGAAATGAGACAATTTTGGTTTCATTAGATTCAGTACACCTTAATCTAGGTCTGTACGTTTTCCTTTTTTAGTAATTCAGTTTAGTTTAATTATAAAAAAATAAAAACGCTCGAGGAAGTTTTTACGTCAAAAATACAGATATTTAGATGCTAATAACTTCTATCATACTCAATATTTCTTTAAAATAAAAACGTACGGACCTAGTTTTTCATTATATCTACAACATTTCCAAAAATTATGAAAATTAGACTATGTTAATGGGGGGGAAAACGTTATCGCTTTTTGTATGGAAATTTACTTTTTTTATTTAGCTTCACAATCCTCTTAATGGAGTGAAAATGTGAATGAAAGTTTGCATGGGGAATCAACCTAGGGACGAACCCGAGCGAAGCGAGGGTGAGTCGCTAGTTGTTAATTAAATTACCTTTAACTGTTTTAAAGTAGTTTAAAAGTGAATTAAAGTCATTGAAGTTTGTAGTTACGTGATTAGTTAAAAAAAACGAGTAGATAAATAGTCATTAAACTATAAAAAAATGATTTAAGAACGAATTATTTTATTTGTCTTTTTACTTTGACTATTTTTAAAACCTAAATAAACCTTTTTGAAATATTTTTTTTTCTATTTATAAAACTTACACAAACTTCAAGACATCCATTAACATTATAAATGCGAAAGTTTGGATGGATGGATGTTGTTAATCACGCCAGAACGGCTGAACGGATCTCGATAAAATTTAGCACAGAAATAGATTATAGTCTGGAATAGTACAAGGTTACTTCTATCCCGAAAAAATGTACAGTTCCCGAGGGATAGATTTGTTTTTGTGAAATCAATGAAATGAAAGATGATAAATCTCAATGTAACTTAAACCTATAGATAATAGGTATGGTTATTTTTCCAAAACAAATGAATATTCATAAAAGCTCCTTTCTTCACTTGCTTTTAACAGGATCAAAATAAAAAAAAAGCTTAAATCGTCCTCGCGAAAAGGCATTCAAATTTCAAATACCAGATGACATGCAAGAGACAGACAAACAAAAATTTAAAGAATCTTAATTCACTTTTGTATCGACAAAATAAATACTGACGAAATAACACTTTACATAAGGTTTTATATATATTATATAACAGAAATTAGATTTTGAAAAGCAATGACAAAGAACTCTACAAAAATTTTTTTAACTTTGTCAATTACTTTGAACGAAGTACCAAAATTTAATACCTTAAATAAAAAAGAAAGCTTTTTATCTTAAAACTTTATTATATAATAGAATAATGTTACTAATATCACATTTACAGTGTTTCTAATTAATTTAATGAGATATTACCTTACATCTAGGACTAGTTGCTTGAAAATAATGAACTTTATTCGAATTATAATGCTTTGTGATATGTATGAAAGATTATTTTAATATAATTTTCCCATAATAACGACCAACTGGAAATGGGAAAATATAATTTATTATTATTCAATTACATTTATTAAAATTTTGGTTACCTATTGCACCCTTATTTTTACACAGACGGAAAGCATTTTTTTATTACATATTTTTATCTATATTCAAAAGTATTTAGTCTCTGCATATTTTATTATTCTTGATAATAATAAATCTTAAAATTTTAATCAAAATAAATACCTAGTAGCATTAATCTATTTGTACGTAGGTCTATAACTTTATGTGCGTAATGAATCAAGAATTGTATTCGAAATATATTTTATATAAAATGTTAATGCTGCATGTTGACCTTATTATTTGTATTTTATACACAGTTGAAAGTTTTATTAAATTTAAATTATTTACACTTGTACAATTTTCCTTGATTTAGGAATGAGTGAGTCGTCCTCTGTCGCTTCGACTAATCTTCGTCTTTTTCTTAATGGTCTCGATGATTCCGTTGATTCACGGGGTTTTGTCACAATTTTTGCCATTTTGTTACCTAACCGAGTTATTTTAAATTTTGGCAAAGTTTGCTCCGGATTTGTTTCAACAGACTCATTTGATATATCGTCTATTCTCTCATTAAAATCGTTATTCCGGTCATTTGTTTTTTCCTCTACGTCCAATGTTTCATTATTTGTCTCACTGACGCTTTCATCATTTTTCTTTTTATCTCCATTCATTGTGAAATCTAGGGGTCCCTCAGTATCGTCGTTGCTTACTTCTGTTTTTACTTTACTAGCACGGTGTGCTTGAATAAAAGACGTAAGTGGTATCGGTATAGGAATAGGTAAAGGTATTGGCAATATTACTGGATAGGGGACTAAAACTGTAACAGGTGGAGCTTGGCCTAGTGGGGGATAATTTAATGGGGGGAACAATCTAGGTCTTTCCTGTGGTATCATACCTGGTGGTAAGAAGGGTCTAGGTGCAAACATGGGATGCCTATGATCGTTCATGTGACTGTTTTCTAAGAATACCGGTGGAGGCATTCCGAACATGGGAGTTTGAAATGGAGGTGGGATTGGATGGTTCATAGGATGTGGTGGGGAATGTATGACGTTATTTCCCACAGTGATTGAGGAAGCAGGGGACGAAGCATCAATAGACGGACTTCGCATTTTAATATCTTGCGCCTTAGGAGTGGAATTATGTCGAACCGTTTGCGACGTCACTGTCGCTGAGCATTTAGAAGCTCTACGCTTTCGTAAATTCATCTTTGTGTTTCTCATATCTTTTTTTGCTTCCGGAGACTTTTGAATCGGTCTTTCCTCAGCAGGTTTTGGATTCATTAGTTTTGCTGGGGGAGCTATTGTTATTAATGGAAGTGGCGATTTTCTTTGGCTAACAGGTGTTTCTGTTTTGTCATTACTTTGGTTTTTCTCTATATTTGGAGATACTGAGCGATCAGACGCTGGCGACACTGATCTACTCTTGCAGTTCTTTAGCCAAAGATCCGGCGTTATTAGACTTGATGAAGATGAAGCGTTCACCAAATGTGGGTTGAGATCAAGGTGCGCTTGTGTTTCTCTACAGAAAATGTGCATTTTGTACTGGTTGAGACATTTGTCTGAACAAAACTGGAGTTGCGTTGCACCATCCTGAAAGGATAAAAAACATAGATTGAGTAAATTATTATCGATATCAATACTATAAACAAAAATCTTAATTTTCAAAAATATTAAATTTTTTGTTAATATTTAACTTTTTTAAATATAAATTAAAAAAAAAATTTGATACCTGAAAGTCGACATAAGCAACAGTATGTCGCACGTGCCGGCACCAATCGCAAGTCTTAGCGCGTTTAAAATTTGCTCTTCGTGATTGACTAAAACATAATTCAGAACAGAATACAGCTCCTCCTTGCTGTAGCGCTCCGCTCTCACTAGTGATGTTCTTGTTGCACCAGGAACATTCATCTGTTGAAAAAAAAAACGTAAATTATAAAACTTATTCAGCATCAATTTTTTTAAATTCTCTCAATGAACGTTATTTATTGGAAATAAAATACTTAAGAAGTATTTATGAACGAGACAACAGGAGATTAGACTGTAAATCTTTTTTTTTTTTAATCTTGTACATTGCCTAAAGTATAATATAGAACAAAAAATGATTTGAATTTTGTATTTTGGATATTTAAACTGCTTTGTCCATAACAAAAATAAACATGACTTCACCAATATCTGTAAGTGTTTTAAAGACTGTTTCTGGTCACATTATATCTTCCTTTAAAAATAATTTCGCCGATACCATTATCCTATTTGTGTTTCGTACAAAATATAAGCAATGTAGCTTAATTTTTTTTTATAAAGCCCAGATCGGTAACGCGATAGGTATTCATTCATTACTACAGCTCGTTTACAAATAAAAACAATGATATCTCGTTATCGGCCTTATTAATATCCTGTGGCGGACTAACGATCGCTGATCGGATTTGTTAGACATTTGAGTCTTTCTCGCGTCATTATTTCATTTGAGTTATTGCTTGATAATTTATATCGTTAAAAATATTTCCGAATAATATAAGTAATTTCGTGTTAAAATTTATCTTGTTTTTTTCTTTAGGTGTCATTGGTTTTTAGTGCATAATATAGGCCGTCAATAAAAAAAGTGAACACAAATAAATATAACTACACCATAGATAACATAACGATAATTGTAGATATTTAAAGGCATTCATGTTCCCTTAAGCCTCAACTTTTACTAGCTCTGATAATGATGAAACTATTGGCAATTATTGTCTTAGCTGAGTAGCTTGACGTTCTCCCGCTGGATAGACATAATGGCACCTGAAAGTATTTTATATATTTTTTTATTGTAAAAGGGGCAGACAAGCAAACGATCTTCTCAAAAGTAAGTAGCTTTCTTTCACTTTTAAATGTTAAGGTGTCTTTGTACAGAGCTATGGAGGTTAGAACTAAGGAGAATCAACTTATATGGGAAACAAGTTGAAAAAGTGTCCAGTGGTGAGCAGCAAATTGTAATTCTGAAACTCACCGATATAACGCTAGCGTAGCAAGTGGAAGTGATATGAAGTTAGCAGTTTTAAACAGAGTGAAGTGTGCTGAATTATTATTACTTGAAATTAATATATGTATAACGATATTCTATATCGGTGTTTGGCTATATTAGAACTATTTTGAAAAGTGCGCTACAACAAAGTGGAAATCTTTCTTTCCTTGTTTAATTCAATAATTTGATAAGCTATTGATGCTATGTTTGAAATTCATCTACTTGTTTTCTGTGGCGCCACCAATTTGATGCTTGTCAGCACTCTTCTTATACGACGTCACTTTTTATACGAGAGATGGTTCTCCTTAGTTCTACACTCCATACACAGAGCTCATAATTCCTTACTGCAATAAAATAAACAGTACCTGGGTTTCGCTCAGAGTTCTTTTTTATTATATCGTGTTTTTTAGATTAAAAAAAACTAAAAACTTGAATAAATACAAAAAAAACTAAAATAAAAACTTTGTATCCGACCGCGATTCGAACCCGGACACTTGTGATTGTCAATCTTGCGCCTTGGCCGCTTGACCATGATGCTTATGCCATAGCGTAAAAAGATAGCGAACATATTTTGCATGGACAAACGCGAAAGATAACCGCATGAAAACTCGAAAACACTGGTTTTCCCAGACATAAGACTAATCTAGATCGATCTGTCGCCCCTGAATTCCATGTGCCAAATTACAGCGAAATTGTTAGAGCCGTTTCTGAGATCGCTGGTAATAATAAATAATAATAAATATGTTGGAACATTAACACACAGCACCATCTAATTCCATGGTAAGCTACGAGGCTTGTGTTATGGATACCAAATAGTTGATACACTACACATATATAACTTTAAATACATACTTATGATAAATATAAACAACCATGACTGGAGTACAAACATTAGTGCTCATCACACAAATGAAAGCCCCCAGCGGGACTCAAACCCGCGACCGCTGGGACAGAAAGTGCCTACTGCAAACAGCCAAACGTGCCGTCATATATAAATAAATAAATAAATATACAAAAATTGCTCGTTTAAAAATATTAGATCTGTTTAGACGTATATGAGTCCTGAACAGAGATTGAATTCGCAAACTCGCTTTCCAATTGCAGAGGTAGTGATAATTTAGTTATATGGTCTTGAATTATACAATGTTATTTTAGAGGTAAAATTTGTTAGAATGTTACCTACATAAAATATTATATTACAATATTAAAAAGTGAAAATTTGTAGTTTTTATACAGAGGATAATTTTTAGAACTTTGAACCGATTCTAAGAATTATTGTACTTTTGGAAAGCTTTACTGACTATTGACTGAATAACATGGGCTGTAGACATAAATCATTATCTGTTAGTATAATATTCGCTATTTGTTAGTGCCTTATGAGTATCGCTAAAATAACGAAAAACAAATAGTGTATTAAGCCTAATACTTTCTTAGATTTACGCGAATATTTGACATTTCAAAATAAAACTATCTTTTCGGATTATTTCGCGAATTTATTATGATTTTTGGTTCCCGACGTTTCGATTGCTTTACAGCAATCATGGTCACGGGCATGGTCACGGGAGAGACTAAGGTGTTAGATGTCTCAATGGCATTATACAGTTGTTACAGACAGCCTACCTACTATTTTACAAAAATGATTTTAAAAATTCAAAAATGGCATCAAAGTACCTTACAATATTAGTTGATTTTAATTCTAAACATTTTAAAAATTTTAATGTTTTTAATAAGTATAATAATTAAATATAGCAATATTATTTACTTAATTTTAGCTATTATAATAAATATTACAATTTTTCTTAATACCTCGACTGTCGATCGACCTCCTAGAGGTCGATGTTAAAAATACCTTTGTCTGTCAAGCGACCTCCTAGAGGTCGATTAGTCCCGATGAGATTTAATATGTGATTTCTCGCGTTTAAACTATGTTTATTTTTATCTAGCTTTTGTAACGTGTAAAGAAAAAGACAAGGAATAATATCATACTACATGTCAAAAAAGTAATAACTCCAATAACATAAATTTTAGTAATTTGTGCAGGCAACTTATTTAAATTTTGGCGGTCTTCGAACTTAATATTTAGTGAGTAAAAATTAATAAAATAGTGTAAAATTATTATTACAAAGATTGGAATATGATGGCAGGGTAAGTAATTAACAGTCTTTATTTCATAGGATGTGTTTTGAATAAAGATTTTATACAGAAATTTTTACATTTATCAAACATCGTAAGCATTGACGCGCACTAAGTCCTTATATTTTCACTTTTTATGGATAAAAAATACACTAGTGACAGCATATTATCTATATTAACATGATTTAAATTTACAACTACATAACTACGTATAATTGAATTTGTAAATCTTCTATTAGATTTTAAGTAATTAGTAATATAAAAACACGTAACCCAAAACCGATCCGCCATTTTTGACGGTTGTTGGATAGTATGGATAAGACTTTTTTAATATTCATTAGAATATTTTCATTGGCTTTTTTAGCATTATTTCAAATTTTGCATTTTATAAATATTTTAACTGTTTTCCTAAAAAAAATATTTTTATTTTTTAAAACAGTACGATTTATATTTTATAGATATAATTTCAACTTAGACATTACTTTAAAATATTATACAAATTAAAAAAACTGACCGCATAACCTCTCAACTGTCGCTGTCATTTTGCACGAATATGGCGCATCTGTCGGCTACTTTCCGAGGGCCTCGCGCGAAATATGTACGCATATTAAAATAACAATGTTTCTAAAAAATTTATATGAAAGCTATATATAAAGCTTATGTCGTTGGAATCGTTTTGAAATTTACTAACAATTTATAAAAATATAAGTTCTATTGTATTTAATAATATATAGTTAATTCTAAGTTAAAATCACTGTAAGTAATTTTTATCAGAACATAGTATGAAATCAGGAATTATTACAAAATAAAACTATTATTTTAAAAAGTTTTTTATACCATTGAATTATAGATACAATATTTTATATTAATTGATCAAAACAACTCAACTCACTGTACATTTTTTCACACCACAAGCTTTACAATAACACGTCTCAATCATGGCGACTTAGCACATGGATAAAAAAGAGGTATTTTTTATACTTGAATTCTGAGAGCATTGAAGACCAAGAGATTTAGGATAATCATTTATATTATAGTTTAGTCCACGTAAATAATACTGACATAGTTTGAGTTCTTATAACTATTTAGTTTACGAGAATTAAACAACAAACCAAACACTTGAAAATAAGTGCTAAAAATCGTCATCTCAAACTTTGGATCGCAGAGCAAATTCTGCTTAATATTTCATTAAAATATGTGTACATTTTACAATTTAGTGATATTTACAAATAGAAAAATACAATAAACAGGCATACTGCCTTACTAGAACATTTCAGAAATCAATTACGAAAACTAACAATTTCACTATAAAAATTTCAATGACGGCTATAAAAGTATGGATACGACCAATACTATCACATCTGAACAGATTATATCTATACAGATAAATAAAATTAGAGTGTCTGTTTGTAATATTAAAATAACCGCTTTTTACTAAATGCATATGGATGTATACACGGTACATATACCATATTGTATCACTAGTTTAAAAAAATCAAATGAAGCCAGTCCACGCATGTTTTTATCAATTTTGTTGCAGTTACAATAAACATAAAATGCAACATGATACTAGTTTAATAGATGCAAATAAACATATTTTTTACCCAAATGCGCAACGCAAAGGAGGGTAATGTGTTTATCAGCCTATGTATGTATGTACATATGTATGTATGTGTGTATGTATGTTTTTTCCTTTGTGGCACTCTAGAGACCAAACGCATGGGCCGATTTTGATGATTCATATGTCGTTCATATTTTGTTTTTTGTATTTCGTTCATGTTTTCATATTTTGTATTTACGCGAGTGTCATAGGTTATATAAAAATAGTTAAAAATTAAAATGGCAGATATCAGTCGCCAATTTGTGTGTCTTTAAAAAAAAATCTTCCAAACCAATCGAATGGGGT
This sequence comes from Argynnis bischoffii washingtonia, assembly GCA_033884665.1. Classification (NCBI taxonomy): domain Eukaryota; kingdom Metazoa; phylum Arthropoda; class Insecta; order Lepidoptera; family Nymphalidae; genus Argynnis; species Argynnis bischoffii. The sequence goes on along the minus strand of CM066621.1, from coordinate 13,700,052 downwards.
CTCAAAATAAAGATTTTTGGCGATCATAAAAATATTTAAAAGAACACAACTTACATATTTAAAAGTAATTTAGGATAAAAATAGATTACCTATGAAATTGCCGTTTAATACACAGAAAGTTAGTCTTTTTTTTTCATAAATATATTTCATTTTATCAATCAAAATATGCACCCATGCTATTGATGCATCTCTACCAGCACAGTAGTAATTTTTCAATGCTCTTCTTGAAGAAGCCAGGTGTGCAGGAGCCATAAACTCTTCAAAGGCATCTTGCACTGCCTCTCGGTTATTGAACTTTTTATCTGCCAAGAAGTTGTACAAATTTTGAAAAAAGTAGAAGTCTGACAAAGCTTCAAACCCTAGCTTTTGTAGCTTAGAGACCGCCTGTTGTGCCGTATGAGGTCGAGGTTTGTCTTATAAGAGCAGCGAAGTCGAGCAATTAACCAAGGCTGGCCGGAGATTGGCAAGCTTCTCCATTATTGTGTCCGGTTTCTTACAGTACACATCCGCAGTAATGCTAGTGCCATTTGGTAAGAAGCTGTGATGAATTATACCGGCACTAGACCACTAAACAGTAGCCATGATTTTTTAGGGGTAAGTTCGGGGCTTTGTCTAGGTGCTGAACCGGGGTCTAACCAACACGATGACAATGTGATTCAAAATCCCTTCATTTCTATGTTTGTTAAACAACGCAAGGCATACCTCAACGCATTCGTCGCGTTGGAAATCGTTTAGTTCATGCGCCACCCGTTAAACAAGTTTTCTTACCTTGCAAATTCGAGGCAAATGGACCAATATTTTTTTGATGCTAACGTTGAAACCTAGTATATTCTTTATTGCAGTTATAAAACAAAATACTGTAATTCCATATTAGAAGACAAAGGCAAAGGTGGACTTATCCCTAAAAGAGATTTCTTCCAGTTAACCCATGGATGTGAAAGATAGTGTTAGGTAGCAGGTCCATTAAGTGCCAAAAGATATATCAAAGAGAAAAAAAAACTGTTACATATATAAACCTACAAGTATAATATGACTATATATTTTATATACAAAAAATACACATATAAAAATACATATTATAATAATATTTAAATAGATGTACAAATAAAAAAATAAAATTACAGTAAATCTTTACTGCTAACTCAGCCATAGATTGAGTATCTTCAGCTACCACTATCGCCTTTAATTTGTCGTTGCTGGTTTTACTCTTCGGGCGACAACGGTGTTCATTTTTTGTAAATCAAAATTTCGATATCGGAAGCATTCAGTCGTGCGTTCGTTTGTAGTGTTCACTCCGTACACGTCATTAATGTTGCGAACCGTTTGTGCGGCATTGCTACCGCGACGGAACTCGTATTTCATAATTACTCGTATTTTTATTATGCCCATATTGATGAAAAACAAACAAATATAGTGAAAACAAAACACTAATTAATAAACAAATGATCGAATTTGAAAATAGAACTCGATACTTTTAAAATAAAATTAATTTAAATTTAGAATTTACTGCTAGCCATTCACAAATTACGTTTCCAATGGCCAGTATTGTAAAACGTCAATTTCATAGGTAATAATTTCAAAGACCTATTATAAATTCAAATGTCTAATAAAACCAAAATAAAAAAATATACTATAAAAAAACCCACGTTTCATCCTTCTCGCAAGATGTACTCGTACATATGTATGTCTCCGACTGTATTATATTATATTCCTTCGTCAACTTCTTTTCATTTTTTTAGTTAGCTTTTATGCGGTCAGTTTTTTTAATTTGTATAATATTTTAAAGTAATGTCTAAGTTGAAATTATATCTATAAAATATAAATCGTACTGTTTTAAAAAATAAAAATATTTTTTTTAGGAAAACAGTTAAAATATTTATAAAATGCAAAATTTGAAATAATGCTAAAAAAGCCAATGAAAATATTCTAATGAATATTAAAAAAGTCTTATCCATACTATCCAACAACCGTCAAAAATGGCGGATCGGTTTTGGGTTACGTGTTTTTATATTACTAATTACTTAAAATCTAATAGAAGATTTACAAATTCAATTATACGTAGTTATGTAGTTGTAAATTTAAATCATGTTAATATAGATAATATGCTGTCACTAGTGTATTTTTTATCCATAAAAAGTGAAAATATAAGGACTTAGTGCGCGTCAATGCTTACGATGTTTGATAAATGTAAAAATTTCTGTATAAAATCTTTATTCAAAACACATCCTATGAAATAAAGACTGTTAATTACTTACCCTGCCATCATATTCCAATCTTTGTAATAATAATTTTACACTATTTTATTAATTTTTACTCACTAAATATTAAGTTCGAAGACCGCCAAAATTTAAATAAGTTGCCTGCACAAATTACTAAAATTTATGTTATTGGAGTTATTACTTTTTTGACATGTAGTATGATATTATTCCTTGTCTTTTTCTTTACACGTTACAAAAGCTAGATAAAAATAAACATAGTTTAAACGCGAGAAATCACATATTAAATCTCATCGGGACTAATCGACCTCTAGGAGGTCGCTTGACAGACAAAGGTATTTTTAACATCGACCTCTAGGAGGTCGATCGACAGTCGAGGTATTAAAAGCTAACTAAAAAAATGAAAAGAAGTTGACGAAGGAATATAATATAATACAGTCGGAGACATACATATGTACGAGTACATCTTGCGAGAAGGATGAAACGTGGGTTTTTTTATAGTATATTTTTTTATTTTGGTTTTATTAGACATTTGAATTTATAATAGGTCTTTGAAATTATTACCTATGAAATTGACGTTTTACAATACTGGCCATTGGAAACGTAATTTGTGAATGGCTAGCAGTAAATTCTAAATTTAAATTAATTTTATTTTAAAAGTATCGAGTTCTATTTTCAAATTCGATCATTTGTTTATTAATTAGTGTTTTGTTTTCACTATATTTGTTTGTTTTTCATCAATATGGGCATAATAAAAATACGAGTAATTATGAAATACGAGTTCCGTCGCGGTAGCAATGCCGCACAAACGGTTCGCAACATTAATGACGTGTACGGAGTGAACACTACAAACGAACGCACGACTGAATGCTTCCGATATCGAAATTTTGATTTACAAAAAATGAACACCGTTGTCGCCCGAAGAGTAAAACCAGCAACGACAAATTAAAGGCGATAGTGGTAGCTGAAGATACTCAATCTATGGCTGAGTTAGCAGTAAAGATTTACTGTAATTTTATTTTTTTATTTGTACATCTATTTAAATATTATTATAATATGTATTTTTATATGTGTATTTTTTGTATATAAAATATATAGTCATATTATACTTGTAGGTTTATATATGTAACAGTTTTTTTTTCTCTTTGATATATCTTTTGGCACTTAATGGACCTGCTACCTAACACTATCTTTCACATCCATGGGTTAACTGGAAGAAATCTCTTTTAGGGATAAGTCCACCTTTGCCTTTGTCTTCTAATATGGAATTACAGTATTTTGTTTTATAACTGCAATAAAGAATATACTAGGTTTCAACGTTAGCATCAAAAAAATATTGGTCCATTTGCCTCGAATTTGCAAGGTAAGAAAACTTGTTTAACGGGTGGCGCATGAACTAAACGATTTCCAACGCGACGAATGCGTTGAGGTATGCCTTGCGTTGTTTAACAAACATAGAAATGAAGGGATTTTGAATCACATTGTCATCGTGTTGGTTAGACCCCGGTTCAGCACCTAGACAAAGCCCCGAACTTACCCCTAAAAAATCATGGCTACTGTTTAGTGGTCTAGTGCCGGTATAATTCATCACAGCTTCTTACCAAATGGCACTAGCATTATTGCGGATGTGTACTGTAAGAAACCGGACACAATAATGGAGAAGCTTGCCAATCTCCGGCCAGCCTTGGTTAATTGCTCGACTTCGCTGCTCTTATAAGACAAACCTCGACCTCATACGGCACAACAGGCGGTCTCTAAGCTACAAAAGCTAGGGTTTGAAGCTTTGTCAGACTTCTACTTTTTTCAAAATTTGTACAACTTCTTGGCAGATAAAAAGTTCAATAACCGAGAGGCAGTGCAAGATGCCTTTGAAGAGTTTATGGCTCCTGCACACCTGGCTTCTTCAAGAAGAGCATTGAAAAATTACTACTGTGCTGGTAGAGATGCATCAATAGCATGGGTGCATATTTTGATTGATAAAATGAAATATATTTATGAAAAAAAAAGACTAACTTTCTGTGTATTAAACGGCAATTTCATAGGTAATCTATTTTTATCCTAAATTACTTTTAAATATGTAAGTTGTGTTCTTTTAAATATTTTTATGATCGCCAAAAATCTTTATTTTGAGACCCCATTCGATTGGTTTGGAAGATTTTTTTTTAAAGACACACAAATTGGCGACTGATATCTGCCATTTTAATTTTTAACTATTTTTATATAACCTATGACACTCGCGTAAATACAAAATATGAAAACATGAACGAAATACAAAAAACAAAATATGAACGACATATGAATCATCAAAATCGGCCCATGCGTTTGGTCTCTAGAGTGCCACAAAGGAAAAAACATACATACACACATACATACATATGTACATACATACATAGGCTGATAAACACATTACCCTCCTTTGCGTTGCGCATTTGGGTAAAAAATATGTTTATTTGCATCTATTAAACTAGTATCATGTTGCATTTTATGTTTATTGTAACTGCAACAAAATTGATAAAAACATGCGTGGACTGGCTTCATTTGATTTTTTTAAACTAGTGATACAATATGGTATATGTACCGTGTATACATCCATATGCATTTAGTAAAAAGCGGTTATTTTAATATTACAAACAGACACTCTAATTTTATTTATCTGTATAGATATAATCTGTTCAGATGTGATAGTATTGGTCGTATCCATACTTTTATAGCCGTCATTGAAATTTTTATAGTGAAATTGTTAGTTTTCGTAATTGATTTCTGAAATGTTCTAGTAAGGCAGTATGCCTGTTTATTGTATTTTTCTATTTGTAAATATCACTAAATTGTAAAATGTACACATATTTTAATGAAATATTAAGCAGAATTTGCTCTGCGATCCAAAGTTTGAGATGACGATTTTTAGCACTTATTTTCAAGTGTTTGGTTTGTTGTTTAATTCTCGTAAACTAAATAGTTATAAGAACTCAAACTATGTCAGTATTATTTACGTGGACTAAACTATAATATAAATGATTATCCTAAATCTCTTGGTCTTCAATGCTCTCAGAATTCAAGTATAAAAAATACCTCTTTTTTATCCATGTGCTAAGTCGCCATGATTGAGACGTGTTATTGTAAAGCTTGTGGTGTGAAAAAATGTACAGTGAGTTGAGTTGTTTTGATCAATTAATATAAAATATTGTATCTATAATTCAATGGTATAAAAAACTTTTTAAAATAATAGTTTTATTTTGTAATAATTCCTGATTTCATACTATGTTCTGATAAAAATTACTTACAGTGATTTTAACTTAGAATTAACTATATATTATTAAATACAATAGAACTTATATTTTTATAAATTGTTAGTAAATTTCAAAACGATTCCAACGACATAAGCTTTATATATAGCTTTCATATAAATTTTTTAGAAACATTGTTATTTTAATATGCGTACATATTTCGCGCGAGGCCCTCGGAAAGTAGCCGACAGATGCGCCATATTCGTGCAAAATGACAGCGACAGTTGAGAGGTTAATTAATTACTAATCTTATTTAGTGTTGCTATTATTATATTATCTGTGACCATAAAGATTTATTAAACATTTTTTAAAATATCAATTATTTATTTAAGTAATATATTTGTTTTATATGTAGTTTAAAATTTTTTATATAATTTTAGATTGTTATTAATTAAAGTTAAAATATTAAGCAACACTATTGTTAACTTTATAGATAAAAAATATATTAATTAGAATTACCATTCTTATTGCGATCCACACAGTATGAACTAACTACATCTACTGGTCTGTTATGTTTGTTTTTGTTGTTTGTTTTTATTATGTTTATTACAGGATCCCATGATGATGGTAGTACCCAGCCATCTTCCCTATTGAAGTTTGGATATTTTTTAATTTCAATAGCTTCGCGAATCATCCTGGGGCGATAACGGTTTTCTTTCGCTAGTATTTGTGGATTATCAAAGCGAATGTAGTGGCTTGGGCGATCCTGGCTATGTTTACAGACTGCAGATGCTATATTGCGACGGTGCTTCACATCAGCTATGTGTTCTGACAAACAAAGTGATCCATTAGAACTCGGGTCAAAGAAATTAAAAATTATATAAAAAATTTTAAACTACATATAAAACAAATATATTACTTAAATAAATAATTGATATTTTAAAAAATGTTTAATAAATCTTTATGGTCACAGATAATATAATAATAGCAACACTAAATAAGATTAGTAATTAATTAAGAAAAATTGTAATATTTATTATAATAGCTAAAATTAAGTAAATAATATTGCTATATTTAATTATTATACTTATTAAAAACATTAAAATTTTTAAAATGTTTAGAATTAAAATCAACTAATATTGTAAGGTACTTTGATGCCATTTTTGAATTTTTAAAATCATTTTTGTAAAATAGTAGGTAGGCTGTCTGTAACAACTGTATAATGCCATTGAGACATCTAACACCTTAGTCTCTCCCGTGACCATGATTGCTGTAAAGCAATCGAAACGTCGGGAACCAAAAATCATAATAAATTCGCGAAATAATCCGAAAAGATAGTTTTATTTTGAAGTGTATTAAGCCCTTTATAACATCCCACTGCTGAGCACAGGCCTTCTTTATGCGAGACCACACTGCCCACATGTGGGTTGACGATGCTTCACACGTCTCTCGAGACCTATTTAGGTTCTATAAGACATGTAGGTTTCCTCATGAACCGGAATGATTTCTTTCACCGTATTCAAATACTAATCATGTTGGCAGTGGTAGCCCAGTGGTAACGCGCTCGCTTGGGAAACCGAGTGAAGCGGGTTCAAATCCCGGGTCAAGCACCTCTGATATTTTCATGTGCGAATCATTTCGAACATGATTACCACTTGCCTTACGGTGAAGGAAAACATCGTTAAAAAACTTGCATGTCTGAAAAAATCTATCAAGTTTTTGAAAAACATGTGAAGTCCACCAACCCGCACTTGGCCAGCGTGGTGGACTTAATCTGATCCTCCTTGTATTGAAGAGATGCCAGTTTCCAGCAGTGGGGCGTTAAAAAGGGCCGAATACAATACAATCATGTTGTAAATGATTCGCACAAGAAAATTTTTAGAGACCCGGATTTGAACCCTCTTCACTTTTCCGCACGAGTGCTTTATAACTAATTAACCACTAACACAATAAGAGTACGAACAATCTCTATTTTAACAACGTAGTAGTAGAAATTAGAATGAGTAGGTATATGAGGTGGTGCTTTTTTTGCAATATTTTTAATTAAATTCCTCTTAATAAGTATTTTATAATAAAAAAAAAAACAAATTACTAAAGGCCACGAGAAGACCAACATAATATCTTGAATAACGTAACGCTACTAAAATTTCAAATTACAAACGCCTTCCCATTTTCAATTTCAAAAACACTCTGTAACACTATACCTTTATCTGTATCCCATGTAACATTATAAGGTAACTCTAGCAGCTGTTAATCATCGCGTTTTAACCGCAAAGTTCTACATTTATTCCAACGAAATACCTTATATAATGTGGTATTTGGTACACGATATACGAACAATTTCGCGAGTGTTCATTAGGAATAGTAAACCCGCTTTGAAGTATCAAATTCATAAATAACGCTTGTAATACACATCAATACGTATGTATGTGAAAATGAATAACTTAATAATAAATTATTTAGTCTGTAAGTTTTAGATTTAATATTTAAATATTACATGTTAATTATAATTATAGCTTATTAAGATATTATTATTAAGATACACAAGCCGAACGCTCCGCTACGTCCAATTGTCAGTCAAATAGATACACCGACATATAAATTGGCCCAACTAGTAGCGAAAGTACTCTCAACACTCAGAGGAAAAACATCAGCGTTCACAAAGGACTCTTACCATTTTGTTAATGAGATAAAACATCTACAGCTCATGGACAATGAAACAATGGTTAGTTTTGATGTACAGTCTCTATTTACCAGCCTACCAGTGGAGGACTGTGTCAAAATAGTATCAAGAAAGCTACTCGACAATAATATGCAAGAAGAATACACTGAACTTCTAAAACACTGCCTTACATCAGGCTATCTATTGTGGAATGATGAATTCTACAAGCAAGTGGATGGAGTAGCCATGGGTTCGCCTGTCTCCCCCGTTGTAGCTGACATCTTCATGGAGGCCTTCGAGGAGACTGCTCTAAACACATCACCTGTGACCCCTCGTTTCTACAAGCGGTACGTAGATGACACATTCACAATATTACCATCTGACAAAATATCTGTATTCTTAGAACATCTTAACTCCATAAACCCTAAAATACAATTTACAATGGAACTGGAGTCTAATAATTCTTTAGCTTTCTTAGATGTATTAGTTATACGTAACCCAGATAACACCTTGAGTCATACTGTGTATCGAAAGAAGACCCATACAGATAGGTACTTGAATGGTGAATCTCACCACCACCCTTCACAGTTAGCTACCGTGGGAAAATCTTTGTTTCAGAGAGCACATGGGATCTGTGACGAGCAACACCTGGCCGGAGAGCTGCAACATGTCAAGCAAGTTCTGCGAGACAACAAGCTGCAAGTGCCGCGCCTACGTCACAGGGACCGTGTGAAACCAGCCACAGTCGAGCGCGTCCCTGCAGTCCTACCTTACATGAGAGGAGTCACTGACAAGATTGGCTACATCCTAAAGCGAGCTTCAATTAAAACTTACTTCAAGCCGCCAAAGAAAATTAGTCAATTCTTACCACCTGTCAAGTGCCACATCCCTCTACAAGATGCAGGAGTTTACAAACTTGATTGTGATTGTGGACTCTCTTACATCGGACAAACAAAGCGATCCATTAGAACTCGGGTCAAAGAACACATAGCTGACGTGAAACACCGCCGTAATACAACATCTGCTGTCTGCAAACATAGTCAGGACCGCCCAAGCCATTATATTCGCTTTGATAGACCCCAAATCCTCGCGAAAGAAAATCGATATCGCCCTAGAATGATTCGGGAAGCCATAGAAATTAAAAAACATCCAAATTTCAATAGGGAAGATGGCTGGGTACTACCATCGTCGTGGGATCCTGTTATTAATATTATAAAATCTAATAATAAAATTAAATATAACAGACAGTTAGATGTAGTAAGTTCTTACTGTGTAGATCAAAATAACAGTAGTTCAAATTAATATTTTACAATTGTAAATGTAATTTTTAATTAATTTAATTTTCTAAAGTAGACATAGAATATAATAATGGTAACACTAAAAATATAGATTATTAAACAATAATATAATAATAAGTTTTCTAAAAAATTGAAATAATTATAATGATAATAGCTAAAATTATATAAATAATATTCCATATTTAAAGTTTAAAATTAAAATTATAAAATGTTTAAAATTAAATTAACAAATATTGTAAGGTACATTGATGCTAATTTTCAAAATTTTGAATTCATTTTTTGTTAATTGTGGGTAGGCTGTCTGTAACAACTATATAATGCTTTGTGACATCTAACATCTTAGTCTCTCCCGTGACCATGATTGCTGTAAAGCAATCGAAACGTCGGGAAACAAAAATCAAAATAAATCCGCGAAAAAATCCGAAAAGATAGTTTTATTTAAATATAATTATGCTACTTGAATAGTGTTACATAATAATCTTCATATAATTTATCCTACATATTTTCCAGTTTAATTTTATTATTCTATTTATTTTGTTATCTACATATCTTTTAATAGAAGCTATTTATAATTTACTCAAACTTTGCTCCGTAATATAAAATGCTGACCAACAGTATTCTTAGAACAACATCATTAAATAAAAAAAATATATATTTAGATTATTATCTGTTGTACCCCGCATTTGGCGCCATTTCCCGGTAAAAGTCGGGGTGCGTTAGAAATCACGGTTCGTGGAATGAAAGCTGCAACTATTCTTAGAATAATTTATTGCAGCAATTGAATGTATCGGTTACTACTATATTACTGTAAAAGGTTTATTTTATTTTTTATCATATGTAAATAATATCTCGTTTCTAATATTTTATAAAATGGCCTTTCTTTCCATCACTTATCATTAGTTTAAAAACATATTTACATAAGTTAATATATTCAAATAATGTATTTTAATGAATCGTAGAATTAATTTATTCTTGACGAGACCCACTCGATCAGTTAAAGTTTACTTTTTAGATATTTACATTACATTCTCTAGGAAACATCGCTTATACGTATAAGTGGCCTCAATTATATACCTATGTACGTAAAAAGATACATTAAATTAATGCTTTCTTAGATTTACGCGAATATTTGACAATTTAAATTAAACTATCTTTTCGGATTTTTTCGCGGATTTATTTTGATTTTTAGTTCCCGGCATTTCGAATGCTTTACAGAATTCATGGTCATGGTAGAGACTAAGGTTTTAGATGTCTCAAAGGTCATTATAATGTACTTGTTACAGTCTGTCATTAATGTCAAAAATCAAAATAAATTCGCGAAAAAATCCGAAAACAATTAAATTAGTTCTAAGCTGAAGTTGAATTTATGTTAATAAAACTTTTTATTATTTTCATAACAAAAAACACTTTCTTTTTGCACCAAAAGTGTTTTAGTTCACCTATATTTATTTGTGATTCAATAAAGAAGCTACATGCCTACGTATATTCTAATATCTTAGAAATTCTTTGAGCCGTTACAGCGTAACAACAATACACTTTTTTAGACTTACGCGAATATTCATTACTATAATAATAAGTACATTTTGTATAAAACTAATTTTACAATTTTTTTCTTATAATTATATTATGTAAATGCTATTTCTTTTTTGTTCCTTCTTATCGTTACAAAATGTTTGTGGGAAGTTAAATTAAAAACCTTCTCTCCCGTGACCATGTTGACTGTAAAACATTCGAAACGTCAGGAACAAAAAAATCTAAATAAATTCACAAAATAACCTAAAAAAATATGTTTTATTTTAGACAAAACATATTAATTGAATAGTAAAAGCATACATTAATTCGCAATCTTTGGCATTTATATCTTATACTAGGTGGTAAAAGCATTTCAAATCAAAATAGCATAAGTACCTATATTTAAGTACCTATATTTTTCAATACAAATTAACTAAAAGCTGCAATCCTACTTAGTATTCAATACGGTAATGATTGAGGGTATCGCTTACATAGACGTAACGTGTTAATGAACGATGTTATATGCTAGTGACTTTTATAGAAAACTAGCATTTCCCGTAGCTCCGCTCGCGTTCAGATGACCAAAAACCAAATTATTAGGTTTTACATATTAGTATACTCTTATATTGCAGTTTTTGTATTTTTTCTCAGAAATGAGATAACCAGCTATCACACACATCAACTTCAATAAGAAGGAGTATAATAGGCAATTTCTGTGCGTGCATGCGTGCCTATGTGCGTGCGTGCCTGTGTGAGTGCGTGCCTGTGTGCGTGCGTGCGTGCGTGCGTGTGTGTGTTTATGTGTGGAATCTAGGAAATAATAGCCAAACGGAAATAAGTCGCTAGTTCATACATTAACAAAATTGCATGACTAATATCATAATTACTACTAAACGGTTTACAATTTAAAGCTCACTCTTAAAAAGAAGAATGATAGTGATAAAAGTAGAGGCGAAGTATTATTAATATGCTATTATTAGTCTTTTCTATTTTACACGTGCTTCTGGTTGCACGTGTATCGTGTAATGAGAGCTGAAAATGAACTTAAATGGCACTACTAACTAAATATAAAAATCTCATGTCACAGTGTTTGTGGTCGCACTCCTCCGAAATGACTCGACCGATTTTAATGTTTTTTTTTATATTTGGTAGGTATGAGAATCGGTCATAAAGTATTTTTCACTCTCCTACCCCCAATTTTTAATCGCGACAACAAAGCGCAGCATAAAGCCAAAGAGTATTTTTTGTAGATTGAACGCGGACGTAGCCGCGGTTTCTGCTAGTATGTATATTGTATATACTAATCGTACATGTGTGACCAAGCCTCGCTCAGAGTTTTTCGGTAATGATATACAAAATGGCGTTTTTTTTTTTTCAAAAAAAGAAACATCTATATAGATAAACTTAAAAAGCAACACCTTATCTAAATACAAAAATTGATCCAAATCGTTAGAGCCGTTTCCGTGTATATACACGAAATAAATTTATACATATACAACAATTACTCATTTAATATTATATAATTTTATCTAATAGATACCAAGATCTAAAAATAAATATACCTTTACTCTTCTGTTCTGCTTGTTCGGGACTTCCCGTGTCTTTAGCACGCGACGCTGCCCAACGTCGTAACTCGAGCCTCTCATATCCGTACCATCCAAGTAACTCATTCATTGCAGTTTCTGCAAACTCCTGTAAAAATATTAATTATTTTTATTACTTCTAAATAAATATGTTGGGACATTAACACACAACACCATCTAGTTCCATGGAAAGCTACGAGGCTTGTGTTATGGATACCAGATAGTTTATCAACTATCTGGTATCCATAACACAAGCCTCTACTACTACATATATAATTTTAAATACATGTACATAATATTATAAATATAAACACCCATGACTGGACAACAAACATTCGTGCTCAGAACACAAATGAATGCCCCTCTGAAACTCAAACCCACGACCGCTGGCACAGCAAGTAGGATCACTACAAACTGAGCCAAACATGTCGTCGCTATGGACATAGTTTTTAAATATTTATGTACTAACGAGATAAAAATATTATAAAACAAAAAGTATGTATATCAGAATATAGTTGTATAAAGCTAAAATAAAACCCGCTTAAGATCAACTGTAATATATAGGGCTCGTCAAAACTAATTAAATGAGTGTGAATTCGAATTTTACATACAAAGTTTTAAATCGATACAAGTTTAGAAGAAAGTTAATATCGACTTCAAAGGTTTGATCACTAGCTTAGTTACAAGCGTAGAAAATAATCAGTTTTAAATAGTAGTCTTTAGGGTTCATAGTGTTGTAACGTACTATTTAAAAATAATTAGAATCAGATCAAAAGTTCCAGAGGCTATGTCTGAGATCAATTTCACAAGTTCAAAATATTAGTCTAATCTATATCTAATACCTATTATAAAGAGAAAAAAATGTTTTTTTGTATGTTTGTTGAACCGATGTAGATAAAATTTTATTTTAGATAGTATGAAGATAGCTTGAGACCCTGGAAAGGACATAATTTCTCAAGTAAGGGATATAAAACTCATCATACCTATATATATATATATATATATATATATATATATATATATATATATATATATATATAGTCTTTCCATACTTATATATATATATATATATATATATATATATATATATATATAAATATATAAATCCACTAGCGACTCACCCTCGCTTCGCTTCGAGTTCGTCGCTAGACAAAAACAAATCTATCCGACGGGACCCGTATACTTTTCCGGGATGATATATAGCCTATAACCTTCCTCAGTTAACGGGCTATCAAATGCAAAAAGAATTTTTCAAATCGGATCAGTAGTTTCTGAGATTAGCGCGTTCAACCAAACAAACAAACAAACTCTTCAGCTTTATAATATTAGTATAGATACGGCGTATTAAGGTACTTAATAACTGCATACAAAGCATTATATTACCTATACATTTAATTATATATAGTAGCCAAGACTCATGTAATCTTATTTGAAGAAGGTCGTGTCACAGCTATAGCTACGGCAACACCAAAAATAAAATTTATTTTTATTTATTCTTAAGCATTAAGATTTGTGTAAAACGAACGCTCGCCGATGACCTCCTTAGCTCGTATTTTATTGCCGGTGATCAAGTTAATAAATTTTCAAGAATATATATAAGAGTCCAAAACAACGGGACGTAATTCAAGAAATATCTGTGCCACTATAAAAAGATATTATAACGTATTCAAAAGTAGTTTTACTGCGTGAAAACAAGTGCCAATAATTACGTGTTTGCTACTCCTTCACGCTGAAACTGGCTGGCTGTATGGATTTGGATCAGTACCGATAGGAAAGGAGTTGCGTACTTTGAAAGACTACGATCTGGAGTAACACATAGGCTACAATTAATGATAAAATTTGCCAAAAGGTGGCGCTGATGGTGTATAATACCACAGATCATATAATGTTATACTAATATAATACTATAAATACAAAAGCCACTTGGGCAGGGACGCATACTAAGCGAGGGTAAGGTACTAGGTATTCCGTACTGCCGTCACTTTATGGAAGATTGTAATCTATAGGTACATATAATAAAATAATAACCAAGCCGAATCTGTACATTAAATATTTTTTGGATAATCTTATTGAAATAAATATTATTATCGATACAGAGGCCGAATCTATAGTTTTTAGAATTTTTGTCTCTCTGTCTGTCTGTTACCACATCACGGAAAAACCACTGAAGGGATTTTGATTAAATTTGGTATGTTGATAGCTGGTTATCCGGGTCAACATATAGGATACTTTTTACTGCGTGAAAATATCTCATTTCTGAGAAATCTATACTAAAAGTTAAAAGGGACGAACCCGAGCGGAGCGAGGGTGAGTCGCTAGTATACTATATTTGTATGATACCCGAAAACATACCGGATTTAATAATTTGTCTAGATTTTAGTGGGACTTTTCATACAAGCGCATTTTTTGTACATATTGCAGGCGATATCATCAAATGTGTTTACCGTTACCATAAATGACGTTTTCTAAGGAAAAAATATATTTCAATGGCACAAAAATATTTCGCTTGTATGGGTAAAATCATTCTTTCGAATTGATTTTAAAGCACTGTATTTAGTTAAAAAAAATTATATATAAGTTAAGTTGTAGTCAAAATTAAAGACATAATAGTTAACAATCAGTTAAGTTGATCCATATTCTGTAAATTGTAAGTATTGCATTCATTTTTCTCCTTACCTTCATTTAAATTGGTGGTCATATTTGAAGACACGTTCGGTCCAGTTTGTAGTGAGATCAATTGCTGTACTAGCGGTCACGGGTTCAAGTTCCGCTGGGGGAATTTATTTTAGTGATGAGCACGAATGTTTGAACTCCAATTATGGGTGTTTATATTTATATTTTGTACTAGCGACTCACTCTCGCTTCGCTCGGGTTCGTCCGTCGATATATTTTTTCGCAGTAAAACGTACCTATATGTTAACTCGGATAACCAACTATCATCATACCAAAAGTTTTACATGTGTAGTGTATCAAGAATCTGGTATCCATAAAACAAGCCTCGTAGCTTACCACGGAACTAGATGGTGTTGTGTGTTAATGTCTCAATATATTTATGTTTATAAAGACGAAATGTCTTTTGAAAAGTTTCGGCATTTCGATTCCAAGCGATTCTATTTCTACTGCAAATGGTATGTAGGAACTACGAATAATATTCGAGAAAAAAGGCTTTTTAAAAATAAATAAAATAATTAAGTACTTAAAATAAAATCAGAGGGCTCTGTACACATACGTAGCATCTAATAGATTACAGTTATTATGACGGAGATCGCACATTCAAATCCACACATGGAAAATGGTTGTTTGTTGTTTGGTACTAAAATAGAGTTTGTCCCTGTATTATAAATATGAAATGCACTGAGTGCTATCATCACATAGCATCAATAAAAATGGGTTAAGATATCGCGGGTATTTAACATCAAATCTAAGAGTTAATTTAAATAAAACTATCTTGTTCTAGGATTTTTTCGCGAATTTATTTTGATTTTTGATTACCGACGTTTCGAATGCTGTACATACAGTAAGTAATCGACGTTTCGAATGCTTTACAACAATCATGGTCACGGGAAAAACTGTCTTTCCCGTGATCATTCGTAAATCTAAGAAAGTATTATTTAAGAGTTATGATAATTAAGAACTAAATTAAGGTCTTATTTTATACTTTTACACTACATTTAATTTAAAGGTTTAGGTAAATATAACAAGAAAGACTTAGCTTTTCACCTGAAGTAATCAAATATCTAGTCTCTAAAAGCAATGAAATATTTTATAATTATTTATTTATTCTTATGTATAAAAATTTATTCGAAAGATATTTTGGTAAATAAAAAACTAAAATAAACTTTTTCATTAAATTACAAATATCTGTAAAGTTTTGTATCTTTCAAAGTCAAATAAATTAGGTTCTTCTTTTTTACCGCACACAAACATACCTATATCATACCTATATCGTACATATTAAGAATGAAACTAAGGTACTATTTACTCGACTGTGGCGAAGCCCAAACGAGGGTTATGTATTCGACATGTATGTATATAATACATATGTACGTATGTCCCTATCTTACTCAGTCACATTCCGTTTGTCTTTCGAAGCATCATATGTAAAAGAAATATTGACCAACAAAAACAATTTAGTCCTAACTATTAAAATTAAAAAGTCAGGAGAATGCAAAATAATAGAAAAAAACTTTACTCAATGAAAAAACTTCGACTTATGGTATCTACGGCAATATAGAGTACCCGCTTTAATAAGGCGCAAGGAACATTACCAAGACGAGGCTGTATTACAAAATCTGTCATACAAGGAATGATCACGTGACACGTCTTAAAGGACGTTCATTATCCTTGCTTTGACATGCGAGCGGTGCTTAATTAATACTAGGCGAGTGACGTAGTAAGGTTAGCTTTCAAACGATGTCCAGTAATTGGGCTCCCGTTGCTCTTTTACAGGTACTGGATTACACTTTATGTAAATGGATATTAAGGTTTTTATTAAAATCTGTGCATTCTTTAGTTTTTGTATCATACTAGTGACTTATTCTCGCTTCACTCAGGTGCGTTCCTAGGGTTATATTCCCCCCTTGATATGTGTTCACCTTGTCGTGGTGGGGGGCTCATTAGCGTCCGACGGTTACACAGCCGAGCGCGAAGCCAAGGAATACAGTGGTAGGCGTCCCACTTTGGTGGGCGGTGTACCATGCGGGTTGCTCCTGGTACTTCTCTGACAGCAGAGTGAATTGTGGAAGCAACCCCTAGAGTGTGTGGTCTGCTTTGGTAGACCTGCCGTTGGGACATTATGGTTGGTCCTGCGACACCCCATTAAGACGGGGGAGGTTCTGTTGGGATTAGTGGGTAGTACTGCCCTTGCTAGCTAATGAGTCCCACATAACCTGTATGTATACAGGTGGTATCAATTTATCAGTGGTGAAAAGAAACAACAAAATAAAGATCATAAAAATCGGTCCAGCCGTTCTCGAGTTATAAATGGTGTAACAAATCCAACTTCGTTTTGTATAATATAGATAGCCAAAGTATTGCGTAGTGGTAAATGTCTCATAATATCTTCTGCCTTTAAATGTGGCAAGAGATTTTATGCAAAAAAATCGATTTACTTACAATTATAAATTATGATTGCAGCTACAGCATTGCAGCATGGATTATAAAAATATTTAAGTCTATTGGTAATTAGCGATTAAGGTATCTTCGCTTCGCTCGGGTGCGTCCCTAAATAGATACGTTATAATTTTCTTCAGCAGAACCTTAATACTTTTTCTAAAATAAAAGTAGCCTAAGTTACTCCTTATAAAAGCAGTGAAAGTCCCGTCAAAATCTGTCAGCCGTTTCGGAGATTAGCCGGAACAAACAGATAAACAAAAATTTTAAAAACTTTTTTCTTATAAGTACCATATTATATAATTTCACTAGCGACTCACCCTCGCTTTGCTTCGGGTTCGTCCCTAGACAAAAACAAATCTATCCCACGGGAACCGTACATTTTTCCGGGATGATAGCCTAAAGTCTTCCTCGATAAATGGACTATCCAACACAAAAAGATTTTTTTCAATTCCAACCAGTAGTTCCTGAGGTAAGCGTGTTCAACCAAACAAACAAACAAACTCTTCAGCTTTATAATATTATATAGTATAGATATGCTTTTTATTTTTATTTTTTTAAACATATTTCTTTTGTATTTTTTTCATATTACAATAAGAATTCTATAACGTCATAAAATACAGTACATAATGGCAGTCGGTACATTATAAAAAATAAATTATCAAAAATATACATAAATAACCGAAAACAATTAACTTTAAATTAAATAACCAATCCATATAAACAACAGCACTCACTCACTAAGCAATCAGTTAGTATCTACGTGAAATTTATCAGAAAATTGCCCAAACATCGTTTGCGAGTAACGAACGGAATCCTCTCAATTTACGCGTTGCGTAGTAATGAGAACACGATACTGACACAGACCACCGACAACCAAAACTGCATCCATTTGTTTGGCTTAACCATGGATTATGCGGTAAATTCATATCTACACATCATATACTATAGTATCTACATAACAGTTTCCGTTAAAATAATCTGTAGCGATGTTTTCATTTGCAAATATACATTTGCATCCCCTTAGGAAATGATTTCCGATATAAAAATTATCTTGCTGTAAAATGTTTTTAAGTATTTTTTATGATCCTTTTCAAAAAGTCAATCAAAAATTAAAAAAAAATCCTTATGAATAAAATGAATAAAATTTTGACAGTTAAACATTAAAAAAATGTGTCAAATAGCCAATCTTTAAAGCAAATTCAAAATTAATAAATAGAAGTGCTTTAAAATACCTAATGAAAATGTTATCAAACGCACTAGTCGCCGCTACAACTTTATTAAATTTCATGAAATTTTAATAAAATAGTCTAATAATTTTCATAATATTTCATGTACTTAATTGTGTTTATAGTATATTTATATGTATATGTGTACGTATGTGTCAAGTTTTTGCTTAATTTAGCCTAATGCTTTCTACTCTTTCTTCTAATTATGTGTTTCTTATTTGTGGAAACGTAACTGGTAAATGTGTGTATTTTTATTGTAAATTGTATATTCTATAATACTGTTTGTTTCCCTATAATAAATAAAAATAAATAATAAAATGAATTTCCAATTTCAATTAGCTGTTATCTATACCATATGAACCATCGCTGATCCCCATCGACCACCCGACATACCAACACCGACCATGATACAGTAGTCCATTAAATCGACTGCCGCATTGCAACTGCATACGCGGATATTAATTAATGTAGTACGAGTATATATTATCTGTTAGCTGAAAATGTGTATTTGAAGGCTTTGCCTCCAGTAATATCCGATAGTAACAGATACTGTACGTTTTAATTATCATGAAAGATATTTAGATTCATGTTTTCGGGCTTAATTCGTTTAATTTCGGCTAAAGGTCGAATATGAGATATTGAATATATCGTTGCTACGCGATTGTTGTAAATGAAATACGTATATCTATACTAATATTTATAAATGTGAAAGTTTTTGAGTATGGATGTATGGATGTTTGTTACTCCTTCATGCAAGAACGGCTGAACGGATCTGGAGTAGAGACACGTAGAGAAAGACTCCAGTAACATGACAATGACATTTATCTTTTAAAGCGTCTTTGTTCCAGCATATATTAAAAATATTTTTGAATAATATACAGATTTGCATTTTCCGGTGGCAATATATTTATCTAGCATTGTTACTGTACATTCTTTGGTTAAAGGTCACGCGTTTGATTTCCGCAAACTATTATTATTATTATATATATATATATATATATATATATATATATATATATATATATATATATATATATATATATATATATATATATATATATATATATATATATATATATATGTATATATTGATTTTATAAAGGTTTTATATATTTGTTAATGTTTGCTGCATAATTTTCTCTGTTTCAAACCTAACTAATCTTGGTTTAAAACAAAAAATAAAAAAGCTCTACAAAAAGCACAAGAATGACACATCAACTTTTTGTACAAAACAAAATTAACTCGTACCATTTCTTTAAAGGCTGTATAAAGTAACAGGTAGATAGTAAAATAAAATAAACCTACAATATATAGTCGCGGCGGATATAACGTAACACTATCCAAGCCACGTCGATATTGTGATATTCAATATAACATAAATGCTTTTAATGGCGGTAGCGAAGGTAAATTTAGGAGCGGGGGCAATCCGACACCTGACCTACGCGCACAGTTTACACTAGAAATTATAAAGATACTTTTTACGTGGAAACTTTTATTATATAAAGTTTAATTAGTTATCAAGTTATTGGAGATCGAAATTGATAATTGAAATAATTAATGTTTAAGCACAGTATCTAATATCTTAATATCTTATCTTATAATATATAATAACAAATGAGCAATTCTTATACATATACTCGTATATCTTATTTATTTAAACGAGCAATTCTTGTATATTTATATCTTTATTTATTTATACCAGCGATCTCGGAAACGGCTCTAACGATTTTGCTGAAATTTGGTATATGGGGGCTTTCGGGGGCGAAAAATTGATCTAGATTAGTCACATGTCTGGGAAAATGCGTGTTTTCGAGTTTTCATGCGTTTTTCTTATGCATTATTCTACGCAAAATTTAATCGCGACATCTATACAACCCTCTCAGTAACACTTAGTCACTTAATGTAAAATTATTTTTAAGCCAAATTAAAAAGAAATTTGTTCTTATCGCGACATCTATACAACTTTCTCAGTAACACTTAGTCACTTAATGTAAAATATACAATCTTTCAAGAACTCCGAGCGAAGCTCGGTCGCCCAGGTACTAATATACTAATTCGTGTGTCTCGGAAACAGCTGTAACGATTTAGATATTTTTTTTTAGGGAAAGTGTTGCTTTGTAAGTTTTTCTGTATACATATGTGGTTTTTTTCTGAAAAGAAAACCAATTTTTTACAAAAAAAAAGTGTATAACTTATTAAGATTAGAGCCTTTTCTAGCTGCTCTCATGCTGACAATGTCATAAAGCGCCATCTCGTAAATGTTAGTGGTACTTGTATTGTCGCCAATGGATGATAACCCACTGGACGAGCACCGACCGGTACTATAAGTAATTGAGATATTTATTTATGTATAGGTACTTTTATATTGATATATAAAGTTAAAAAGGTTTTTTTATATTGTTTTACATGCATTTTATAGTCCTGCGACCGCTTAGTACTGACCAAATATACATAAATAAATATTGCGAGCGGAGCTGCGGGCAATAGCCAGTGTTATACTTCTAAGAAAGCGGTCTATTTCTCGCGAACTAAAAATTCTACACAAAATTTTGTGTAGCCGGCTATTTCAATAAGACGACTATAAGTAAAGATAGATTTTTACTTATACAGTCAATGTAAATATTGGTCATGTGCGGAAATCGAACCCGCCTACTCCGTCATTCATAGAGGGGTAGGTACATACGTCACTAACGTACAATTTTTCTACCACTTTATTTCTCATTTTTCGACGGATAGTTTACTATATGATTATCATCTCTTTAGATTACACAGTGAGCTTGGTAAAATTTCTTATAACGCGAGACAAAAGTTGTTGATTTTTTTTCATGTTACGTAATCTGTTTATTTATTGCCACAAGTAAAACCTGAAAAAGAGTAAAGAGAACTTTCATTCGAGCCTATATTTTGCTTATGGTAACGTAATTTAATTATGAATTTTGAGATATGACGAGTAATTCATGTATTATATATATTTTTTCCAAAACTGCTCTAACGTTTTGGATCAAATTTTGTATTTAAATAAGGTTTTGCTTTTTAAGTTTATCTATACAGGTGTCTTTTATAGAAAAATCTAATCCAAAAAAAAAAAAAAAAACGCCAAGCGAAGCTCTGTCGCCAACGTGCTACTAATGAAACATAATGAAATATTGGATACTTATTTTATTTACTTGCAGTTTTCTTATTTCAAAAGGATAGTTTGATATTTCTATGATAAAGTTTAATTATTTAAATTATGCTAACAGTTAAGACCACACTCTTAATTCTTGTTATGAAAAGAATACCTCGAATATGGTTAAGATTAACACATGCGAGCAATAAATATTGTTATATACCACACATGCTTTACATGTGAAGTAAAAATTTGAAGCTACAAAGTATTTTCTACTAAAATTGAAGTCATTAAATTTACTTAGTAACAAAATCTTTTGACGTTTTTAGTTACAAACTCAAAATTTACACTGGAAACAAAATTAAAAATCGTAGTATAAAGGATTTTTAATTAAAACCAGCGACTTATCCGCGCTTCGCTCGGATGCGTCCCTAAGGACATTTTAATTTTTTTGAGCGGAATCCTAATTCTTTTTCTAAAATAAAAGTAGCCTAAGTTACTCCTTTTAATATCAGCTAAGTACGAGTGCAAGCCCCGTCAAAATTAGTCAGACAGACAGATAAAAATTCAAAAAATTGTGTTTTTTTATAATATACCGTATATAATTTCCTATGCAATTAGTGAAAGACTGTTATTTTGACATTACAAATAGACACTTCAATTTTATTTATCTGTATAAATAATTTATCTCTCTATAGATATCCAAAAGTAAAAGGATCAGAATTGTTACGATTTTAACGTGGGTACTTTAAAGAATAAGAAGGTAAAGCCGGTGCATCAAATCTTACTATTTACCTAACTTTTTAGGTAATATTAATAATTTGTTGTGTTTGCTTTTAAATATGCACTGACAAGCGAGGTTATGCGACCTGTTTTTTTTTAATATTCATATGTTTTTTCAATTTACAATAAAAAATATTACAAATATACTTAATTATATAATATATATACGCAGCAAATGTACACTTAATTACTTATTACTGTACAAGTCATGCCTGCATGGAATAATGGCAAGAATGCTAGCCGCGTTCCGATTCTTTGGGCGAAAAACGAGCCAGCTCTCCTGTCACCAATAGAGGCGATGTCACGAGTAGTGTTGATTATTTCTATATCTTAAAAGTATTTGCGATCACTATTTAAGCCACCTTGTTTACAATTAAAAAAATAGTTTGGTTTAAATTTAGACAATTTAAATAAAAGACGTAATGTGATTCCTAGTTGGACAGTTCCCAGATGAGAGAGGGAAAAATATCCTCACATATACATATATACGGGTAGATTTAACATGTAGTTATTGAAATACATTAAATCTCTAAGTAGATAGACAGACAAATTATGTAGATTACCCTGCTGACTGTTTTCAGAATGAAAGAGAGTAGTTAACAATGCCCCTTACTACACAGTACCCCTTACTACGTAGTACCCCTTACTACGCAGTACCCCTTACTACGCAGTACCCCTTAAAAAAATAATTAAAGAGTGCGTGTATGAATGTATATGTTACAGTTAAATCCAGTTTTTAGATATAACGCGTTTTCCCTAGTTAGAACTAGTTTTTACTAAATGCCTTTGTTAAAACTAGAATTAACTAATGCTCAAAATGGAATATCAGTTAAAACTAAGATAAGATTATTATTTTTACTAGGTACATATGACTCTGTGTCCTAAATCTTTTTAATAAATATTTTTAAAACTATATCTTGTTTTTAATCCCAAATTAGTTTCGGTTCAACTGTACGAACGACGACATCGATTTAAGGGGGGGAAAAGGGGGGAGGGGAGGGGTGAGAGGACCCCCCCTTTAAAAGGAAAAACTATGGAAACTTATAGTTTTCGAGATATTTAATTTTGAAAATATCAAATTTTGAGGTTATGTTTACATTAAATAAACTAAAGTGTAACAATATATCCCGGAAAAAGCTTATTTTAACTGTTCTAACCTAACCTAACCAACCTAGAAGATAAGAAAAGGTTCTGTTATGGCGTCGATTTATCATAATAATGCTAATTCTGACATTGACATTTAACATAACCAAGTACCAGTTTTACTGATAGAATTGATGTTAAATACGAATAAATCGTGATTTTAAGTGTTAAAATAAATATTTAAGTACAATAAGGATTGAAAATAACTCAGAGAATAGAATATTATAACGAACTTTGTGAAAAACATCTATAAGTGCGTGTATAAACGTGATAAAATTACATAAAAAGTTGAAACTTTAAAATTCTTTTTTGAAAAAACTATTTGTTTCCACAGTCTCACATTTTATATTATATAGGCTTCTTATAGCGAGATCTATTAGTGAAAAAAATATGAAGTCTTAACTCGATGTCATCGTTTGTACAGTTGAGCCTTAGTTTCTCTAGTGCTAGTTTTAACTAAAGCTCGGAGTGACAACTAGTTTTATCTGAAAATCAAATATATCAGTAGTAAATTCTAGTTTTGACTAGTTATATCTAGTTTTAACAAAGGCATTTAGTAAAAACTAATTTTAACTAGGGAAAACGCGTTCTAGCTAAAAACGGGTTTTAACTGTAACATATACACGCGCAAGAAGTAAGACTTCTGTAGGTTATCGGTACTGTTTATGAAATTCAATTTATGTTTTAAATAATTAATTAGGATAGGTGAGATACTAAAAATAACGCATATAAGGGATATTACAATCATATATTTATAGAATATCATTTAAGAAAAGAATTTGTCAGACAATAACAACTGTTGCCATAGCAACAAGCGGACGTACATTTTTTCGTAACGCATTCACCAGCTTACCCCCCAAGTCAAGCGTGCGTAAAGTTGTACTTCAAAAAGTAAGTTATTTTTTAATAATAGTACTACTTTATCGTCTGTAGACATTTGACCTAAACTTTTATAGATACTTTATCGTTCAAATCTGTCATCCACTTTTAATATATTAAGTAATATATTAAATATATATATATATATATATATATATATATATATATATATATATATATATATATATATATATATATATTTGTAATACTTTAAGAGTATACTAAAGCTATTTGTAAATTCTGTCGTTACATTTTTTAAAATATTTAGTGGTAATGTGTTCATATAAAAATAATGAAAACAATTCAGCATTTTTTATTAAAAAAAAAAATGTTAGCAAATCACATTACAGCGATGGAGTCGATATGTTTTAAGTTTGCACGTTTTAAGTTAACGTTTTGTTACAATTTTAGTTGAACATAAACAATATATTTTTTCTGTTTTAACTACTCTATTCTTTTTTTCTGTACTGTTTGCAAAAAAAAAACATTTTAACCCTTATTTTGTTAAAAAAATATAGACTAGAATGTTTGACAGAAAGCCTGTAAATATAAGTAGTACATTCGTTTTGTGTAGGCGCTCATTCTTGTATGTTTGTTGTGTTAATGTTATACAGAATATATTCACCAATTGCAAAAGAAATTTTCATGCTATTTAAATGCACGAAGCACTCCACTACATTCCTAAAAATAGAAAATATAAACTTATTTTAAGCTTAATACTTTCTTAGATTTACGCGAATATTAGACATTTAAATAAAACTATCTTTTCGGATTTTTTCGCGGATTTATTTTGATTTTTAGTTCCTCTCCCGTGACCATGATTGCTGTAAAGCAATGGAAACGTCGGGAACCAAAAATCAAAATAAATCCGCGAAAAAATCCGAAAAGATAGGTTTATCTAAATTATTTTAAGCTTATTTTTTTTATTTTATATAAAAATTCAATACGGCAACGACTTTACTTTGTACGGTAATTGTTTTAAAAGATACAAGAGCAAAGGTATGGCAAGCTTAAGGCTTTGATATAACAAACGATAGTAGGACAAATGGGATAGATGCAAACATATCACGTGTCGATCAGTCAAGCAAATAATTAGCCTAATGCCGTAAAATGATAGCGAGCTAATGTGAAAACAAATATGAGATATATTTTACCCTACTCTATCTCTATAATACCTCTACAATACTCTATCTCTATCTCTATAATACCTATGTCATTGGCATGATGGCAAAAGTTACATTTAAGCCAGTAAGCTGTACAAATAAGTAATTCAAAAAAAGCTGCCATACTTTTAGTCTTAGCGGCCTAACAGTCAGGTGTAGCGAAGTCGATTCCCGATTGAGATATTTTTTTATTGGAAAGATACACCATCGACTTATCATAATGACACGATATATTTTAAATAAAACTATCTTTTCGGATTATTTCGCGGATTTATTTTAATTTTTAGTTTCCGACATTTCGAATACTTTACGTTTACAGCAATCATGGTCGCGGGAGAGACTAAGGTTTTAAATGTCTCAAAGGCTATTTTTTACATTTTAAGGGACAGACATAGTGAATCATATTCTCAAATGTGTCCATTTCATACAAAAAAATCTCAAACGCACTAAACAAAAGTTAAGGCAAATTGTATATTCCTAAGACTCAATAATTACTAATTAGTTTATGAAAATGATTACGCCTCACACATTGATGTATTGATGTATACAAATATACATACACATTTCCTAATAAATATCTCTACAAAAAGTAGCGTTGACATGTGACGTTAAATCAAACCAAACAATAAAATTTTAAACGAAACAACTTTTTAATTTTGTCACCCTAAAAGCAATGAACAAAAGAGATTCGAAAAAAGCACACAATTTCCGATTATGAGCTTCTTTTCAAGGACACATGTGACGCTAATTGCGTATCTTGAGTTTCTGTATAGCAATGGCTTCATATAATATGATTATAAGCAAACAATTAAATTATTTTTAATTTGACCAGCGTCATACAAAATCTATTAAAAGCTACAACCCCACCGCAGTACGCAACAAGTCCCGCCACGTTTCATTGCGTCTCGAATAACCATCAATTCTCATGTTCATTATAACGTCATCTGGCAAAACAAAGCTCGAGTCGAATTACTTACAAAGTAAGCACTGCTTTTTATCACAGAAAAAATATATGTTTCATAAAAATTCATTTTTCATATTCTGAATATCATATTCCATTTTCGTACTTAATATATCGTGCTTTGTTTTATTTTTATATGTAAAAATAGCTTTTAAAATAAACACTCTTTAATAAAAGGGCTAAAAACCTTTTAAATCACTATAAAGTACTTATCCCCCATCCTTAGGGCTGTTTTGTTTTTTCAAATTTATATGGAAACATCCTTGATAACTTTATCATTATTCATTTCATTCCAATAATAATAATGAAAATCCATCGAGAAGTAGAGATATCGAGTATCATGCCGACAAAAATACCGAAAAAATTAGTTTAGACGTTTTAAAGACGATATATATAAAGGTATATAAATATATATGGTAATTACGCAATATCAGTGGTACACTCCATTTCAAACGTTAGAAGGAATAAGATTGTACAGAAATAAAAACAGTCATGCCAAGTTTCTATCTATAAGCTATCTCAAGTATATTTATAGTTAAAATCTACAAAAAACACCCTTTTGGCCGACTGTAGTGTTTAACTACTCTTGGCTCCGTCATCAGATTAGCTCGATGGTATCATATTGTATTATTATCCGAATTTGACAAACGCATAAAGTTTTATAATTTGTATTGTATTCAGCCCTTTTTAACGTCCCACTGCTGGGCACGGGCCTCCCTTCAATACGAGGGGAATCAGGCAATAGTTCACCACGCTGGCCGAGTGCAGGTTGGCAGACTTCACATGTCTTTCGAAAACTTGCTAGGTTCTCTCAGACATGCAGGTTTCCTCACAATGTCTTCCTTCCCCGTAAGGCAAGTAGTATTCAAGTTAGAAAATGATTCGCACATGAAAAAATCAGAGGTGCGAGACCCGGGATTTAAACCCGCTTCACTCGGTTTCTTAAGCGAACGCGTTACCACTGGGCTACCACTGTCTATAAAACGCATAAAGTTTCATAATATTAAACTAAAACCTACATATAAATATGCAAAATATTTTAATCCAAACAATCATCAAAATAGTTCATTACTAATCGATGAAATCACGAACATAAATATACATACAGACTAAATACAAAACCAGCTATTTTGAAGTCATTCAGAAATATAAAACCCAGTCTAGTCGAGGATTAAAAATTAAAATGTATTTGAAGTCGCTACCCTACGCAAGAGGAGGCAGCATCTCACATTGCATCTCATATATCCATCAATCGATTCACATGCTCATTATAACGTCTGGCGAAACAAAGCTCGTGTCGAGTTACTCTCAAACCAAGCACTGTTTTGGTCATGCGAGATCGCAACACTTTCCACTTGTTTTAGCTTACTTTAGTACCACCTTTGTAAAAGAACACTGAAACTGTATAGTCTCTGTGACGTATTATGAACGTAATGAACGTTTTGTAATACTACACCGACGGAAAACGGAACGGTTTCGTAATTGCATTATGGTTTTCATTTCATATGTATTTTTGAGAGAAAATACGCACGGTTTTATTATGTTGTGGCTGAAATATGATTTTATTTGTTATATACACGTGTTATTTCATTGATAGACATTTGTCTATATTTACAGGTAGGTATATAAGCTTTTCCTGTTTCCTTATTTTATATTTTTTACTAGCGAGACACCCTCGCTTCTCTCGGGTTCGTCTGCAGGTGATTTTTTAAATTAACATAACTTTTTAATTTATGAACCGTTTGAAATAAAACAAATAGTAAATGTTAAGTGAAGCTTACCACAATGCATTAGTTAAAACCACACCCAAATCGGTTAAGCCGTTTCTGAGATAAGCCCGTACAAACAGACAAAAATTCTAAAAATCATTTTTTTTTTCGTTTCTATTGCGTTAATAAAGATCCACAATAATAGTTTTTCTCAAATATCTCCCATGTACAGACAACGATCAGTTACACTTTTATTATATGTTTGAATTGATTTTATCACCTATAGGAGCAGAGTAATTATAAATATACATACGTATACGTATAATCTAGGCGGGCCACCTAAGCCACGCGTGGACCACGTAGGTAATAGATGGAATTATAAAAGTTGAAAACTTGAAATATTTTATTTATAAAACATTTTAATTCGTTTACGAGTATGTTATATATTATTCTATGAATAAATCTGATGATTGAATATTCAGCCCTGAGAAAAACATATTATTCTGAACTACGTATATAATAAAATTCTGTTGTAAAATAAACTGAATATTCCATTCGTCTTAATGAAAAAGGTGATCATGTGACTAACATAAACAATCGCCACACATGGAGTTCGAAGCTGCGACCTCCGACGTAGTAATCGATGCCAATTGGACAGATGAACTTATAGTCAAAAATTAATTATGCGTAAATAAATCGTCATACGCTTGGAATGTAAATAGTAAATATTGGCGTGAGAAAAAAACATTGAGGGTAATGTACGTATATCAGTAACGTGTATGTGAAACGGAAATCATAACATACCAGCAGCCTGGCCTCGTCTGGTATTTTCCTATAGTAATAAATCTCAAATTATTCTCTTTGTTTTCTCGTTGGTGGGAGTTTCAGTAATTTTCCCGAATAAACTTCAACAAATTACATAAATCATAGCGTTATACGCTACAAAAAAAGACAAACAAATTAAAAACATAACTTAGCAGAAAAACGTCCACTGCTGCATAGGTCAGGACAGCCGGTGTTATGCTATCCACATATGTAAGTATGTAGTTTAACATCATGAGTAAAACATGTAATTGAGCTTATATTTATTTCATATTGAATAGTCTAAGCCTATCATATATATATATATATATATATATATATATATATATATATATAAAATTATCTATCTTTAGATCCATTATGGATAATAGGGCCTTGCGTGTGCAACACTCTTTTATTAAATGTGTTCAAATATATGTATTTGAGTAAGTAAAACTCTACAAACACTTTGTCGTAGCTTTACAAAAACAGAGAAAATAGTATATAATATATTTTTCCGTCTAACTCAAGTTCAATACATATAAATTACAGTATGGTAACTAAATTTCAAATAGCCTTTTCATATTAAACACCTCGTAAGATACGAGTACCATAGTGCGTGTAGATAAGAGAAAAAGAAAAACGATCGTTCGATCATAAACTCATATATTAATTACTAGCGCCTTACCCTCGTTTTGGAGATTAGCTGGAATAAACAGACAGACGGACAAACAGACAAAAATTTTAAAAAATGAGTTTTTCTTATAATTACCGTATATAATTTCATATGGATTTAGTAAAAAAAACTGTAATTTTGACCTTACAAACAGACACTTCAATTTTATTTATCTGGCAACTGACCTCGTAGCTTTAGTAAATTTAAAGTTTAAGATTTTAGTTCTTGAAGTTAGCTGAGTATCTACTATTAATATTTATTTTTAAAAAGCTCGCCAATTTTTACGACAACGTAAATCGCAACACCTTTTTTATTAAGGTTCTACAAATTTTTGGACAAACTCAACCTCTCTGGTTGAACCTCAAACTTAAAAATGTATGTTTTACTATCATTACTTATTATCTATATTTTTAAATAAGAAAATGTTTGCTATTTTATAACCTTTTGACATCAAACGTGATGGAAATTTTATATAACAATAAAGAATATTACTTCATAATTCATATCCCTATTTATAGGTAACGTGAATAATTTGCTTATACAGCTATCCTGAAGTGTTAAATAATGGACTTAATACAAAAATAGAAATATTGTATATCATAAACATATCACAGCACAGACGACCTTACAGATTTAAATTTGGCAAACACAAAACCTGAAGCGGTGACATTTAAAATAGAAAAACTTGCAATGGCCTCTAACTACACTCACAAGTGTCAAAACAAGATGTGATAGCTGTCAAAAAGGAAATTCTTAAGAGGCCTATCACAAAATGTACTGAGTTGTATGGTATTGAGTTCGAGCGGCCGACGCATCGCTGTTTCTAGCATTTTCTGCAGTTGTAATTACTTCTATGTAAAGTTTTATAATAAATTATTTAAAAAAAAAGCATGTAATTACGTTTCTATTGAACTGACGTATATTCTGGTATAAATTTTACTTAATAATATTAATGTTGTACAGATATATTTACAGCTAATTCTGAACGTTTTTAATAGTTTTTAAGATTTTGAAAAAGATTTTTTCGTAGAAATCCATTATAATAACATATTTTCAAATTCCGAGGCCGCTATAAACTCAACCACTATATACGAGATATTATTATATATTTTTCATTTCGTTTGCTTAGTATAGTATTTCAATCCATGAGCTTGAAAAAGTGTCGTCGCGCATTTTATTAAAAAGCTTGCTTCGGAATTTTGGCTTTATTTCAACTAATAATGAAAATTTGTGAAAAGCGAGTCCGCTATGAACTATATTAATAATTATTCTTCACCATACAATAAGTCAAAATTATCGAAAAGTTTGAGTTTCTTTGAATATGAACGTCAAAAATGGGCATTAAATTGAAAAATCACAGTGAAAATGTAATAGGCCTCTTAACTAGCATAATAAAGAAGTAAAATCGACTACGAATGGAGTGACGTTTTTTGTAACACAATACAAAAATTATATAAGCAATTTATAAATTAAAAAAAGCAATAAAGAATTAAAATGAGAAAAATAAAATCTATAAGAATAGAGTATACATCTACACAGCATTTTACCATAACAAAAATGGGGACTACTTAACATATTATGTTGGCAGCACCGAAGAATAAATGAAGCGTGTTTAAAAATCAATTGACCATTGGCAAAGGTATTGCGTAATATAGCCACAAAAAAATAAAACGATCAATTCGTTTTTTTTAGCTACTTCTTCGTTTCGAAGTCAGTGAAAGATAACTTTTTTAAATCTTTATTTATCTATACTAATATTATAAGGAGGTAAAGTTTGTGAATTTGTGATGTTGTAGGGGGGTAATCTCTGAATCTACTGAACCGATTTAGATGAAATTTGATAAGAAGATAGTTTGAGACCCTGGGAAGGATATAGGATACTATTAATCCCGGAAATCGTCCCTTAAGGGGGTGAAAATGGGGATGAAAATTTGTATTGAGAAGCAAGCTAGGGACTAACCCCAGCGAAGCGAGGGTGAGTCGCTAGTTTTGTTATAAACCAGTCAAATTTTTATTTAAACCAGATTTCAAATTAACGTTGTATAGCCTGAGCCCACAGTGAACTGGTTAAACATATAGCCAGTCTTATATGAAATATTCGCACGGGTATCACTATATTTGTTTTGCAGTTATATAATACGGCGCAGTCAAACGGTTAATAATGTTATTTGCCTTGCCATACGATACCCTTATGAAGTGCAGCGTTTAAAAATTTCAAGCTTCATAGATCATTTTTACCTCGTTATTTATTATTACGGTAATATGTTATACGTTTATACTTATGTATTCAGCCCTTTTTAACGTCCCACTACTAGGCACGGGCCTCCCTTCAATACGAGGGGAATCTAGCCATAGTCCACCACGCTGGCCAAGTGCGGATTGGCGGACTTCACATGTCTTTCAAAAACTTGCTAAGTTTTCTCAGACATGCAGGTTTCCTCACGATGTTTTCCTTCACCGTAAGGCCAGTGGTAATCCTGTTAGAAATGATTCGCACATGAAAATATCAGAGGTGCGAGACCCGGGATTTGAACCCGCTTCACTCGGTTTCCCAAGCGAGCGCGTTTCCACTGGGCTACCACTGCCTAATACGTCCACGTTTATACTTAATACACTGTTTAATAAAAAAAATATTAACAAAGTTTATGTTCATGTAAAAATATGAAAATTTAAACAAAAGATTTAATACAATAAAGATTAATAGAAGAGAAATTTAATAGTTAAAATTTCAATCGTATTTATTCCACCCATTGAGGTGAACTTTTTATTTACATACCCATATAAGGTGAATTTAGTAAGTCGCCCCTCCTTGTAAGGAAGTATACAATTTGTGAAAATCAATGAAATTTGTGAAAGAGATATACTGAATACTCTATGTCAAAGATATCATCACCTTAGAGCTTAACTTTATACAATATAGTTTAAACTAACCACAACAGTATGTGTATTCAGCCCTTTTTAACGTCCCACTGCTGGGAACGGGCCTCCTTTCAATACGAGGGGTATTATCCCTAGGTAGGTACTATACCTTAAATACATAATAGTATATAGTAATAAAATTTTCATTCATTGATTATGTATATTATGTATATCTGAGCGTGACGGTCACGCGAGTTTAGTTACTTTTTTATTTAAAGTCGGGTAATTACGCAAGCAAAACCGAAGGTGAAAATTTACTTAGACATTTACCATAAAATAACAAAAATACATAAAATGTAATGAATGTAATGTGATATAAGTCAAATGCTACGGTAATACTTTTTCGATATAAATGTACAGTCGGTATTTAATTACAATTAAAGAATGTCATGGAATCATGTTACTTATGGCGTTATGTGATATGGCGTATGAGTGTTAGTAGACTTTAGGCGACAAATTGATATTCATTAGAGGATACTTTGTAATCCCTAACATTATAAGTCCATACTAATATTATAAATTTGAAAGTTAATGAGGATGGATGGATGCTTGTTACTTTTTCAGGCCAGATCGACTGAACGAATCTGGATGAAATTTGTCTGGAATAGCACATAAGTTACTTTTTATCCAGGAAAAATGTACGTTCCCGTGGGATAGATTTGTTTTTGTTTTCCACTAGGGAATGGGGACGAACCCGAGCGAAGCGAGAGTAAGTCGCCTGTAATAACAATATGAAAAGCAAACCTAAGTAAGTATTCCTTTATTGAGTTGAATGTAATTCCCATGAAAAAAAAAATCATACACCATATTATTTTAAATATTTATATAGTTAGTCAATTAATTGAAATACGAAAATAAATGTGAAAGTTTGTATGCGTGTATGATTGTTGTTTCTTCACGTTTAAACGGCTGAGCATATTTGGATGAAAAGTACGAGATGGAGAAATGGTATAACATATAGGTTACTATTAGACACCAAGGGACGCCCGATCGAAGCGAGGGTACGTCACTAGTATTGATATATAATACTTTAGACAACGTTATATATTATTTAAAATACTTTATGTAAAACATAATGAATATTAAAATAAGTAAATAATTGGCAGACAGATCGGGTTTTTGAAAACTCGCGCCAGGCTGACGCAAATGTGACGGTGTCCGATGGCGGGCTAGCTGAGACCGGCATTAATTATGAGAGGATCGAGTTCCCAACGAGAGACCTTTGTGGAAACACTAGATGCTAGTCTCGAATGAAATGCTGATCCATAATTCTTTTAAAAATTTAAAATAGAACGCTCTATAAGCCTGACTTATATTGCCTATTGAGTTGGTACTATCGGATTCGAGTCCTGTTTGAGCCAACTTTTCATATATCTGTTGAGTTATGAAAAAGACTGGAGCTAAGTATTCACGCACATAACATAATCGTTTGTTTAAAGAAAATAACAAAGTGGGAAGTCTTTTGTCTTTATCTACACTTCTTCCGCAAGTTGTAAACAATTTTTTAGAAATATAATATTATTATATAAGCTTTGTGAGAATTAGAGAGAACAAAATCCGTAATATTCTATTTGTAGCCAAAAATACAATTGTGTTTACCAAACGACACGCTTGGCTCAGTTTATGGTGACGCTACTTGCTGTGCCAGCGGTCGCGGATTCGAGTACCGCTGGGGGCATTCATTTGTGTGATGAGCACGAATGTTTGACTCCAATCATGGGTGTTTATATTTATAATATGTATATATTTAAAGTTATGTATTTTGTGTAGTGTATCAACTATCTGGTATCCATAACATAGGCCTCGTAGCTTACCATGGAACAAGATGGTGCTGTGTGTTAATGTCCCAACATATTTATTTATTTATTTACTTACCAAAGAATGATAAACACGAATATGTAAATAGTGGTTACCGATACGCAGCTCATCTAGACTGGCATTAATTATGTGATATCGAGTTCCCTTACGAGAGACCGAAACGCTAGAAGTGGACTGATTCATATTTATTTCGGACACGGGAAGTACGTTACGTGTTTGCGGACTTTGGATTCTATTATTTACTTACTAATTAACAGTTCTGTCCCAGAAATGATTTTCAATATTTCACTAGAAATGTAGGTAATTGTGTAGTGATTTTGCTTTGTTACGCATACTTACCAACGCATGCAAGCCGAGCCGAGGAAAACTTTTAGAAATCCTTATAATATAATGCAAATAAACAAAATTTTGTGTTATTATAAAAATAATAATTATATCATAACTCTTTAAAAATAATTTTCTTTATATATTAAATAATAACAGAAATATTAAAAAAAATAATTTTATATTTATTTTTGGTCACAACGTAGAGTTTTTTTAAATATACCTAATAAACTAGCGACTCAGGCTCGATCCGCTCGGGTTCGTTCCTAGTTACGTTTTAAAGTTTAATAGTATAGATTTCTCAGAGATGAGATATTTTCACGCATTAAAAATTATCCTATATATTGACCCGGATAACCAGCTACTATACCAAATTTCATCAAAATCCCTTCAGTGGTTTTCTCGTAATGTGATCACAGACAGACAGACAAAAATTCTGAAAACTATAGATTCGACCTCTGTACCGATAATAAATATTTCAATAAGATTTTCCAAAAAATATTTAATGTACAGATTCAACTTAATTAGAATTTTGTTTTATATATAGATTATATTGTGTTGACTGTACACCGTTAAGTTTTTAAAGAAGATTGTAATCGAGTAGCTAGATGAACAAAAAAACTCAAATTTTCTTTTGCTATTTTTTTATTAAATTTCACAAAAATACTTAATCCCTATCGTGCCTACTCGAGATGTAACGGAGATGATTTTTAATTACAAATAAACTGAGACGTCGCAATTTCGATAGAATTTTAATTATCTCAGTACCATGACACCGGACGCCGTCGTTAATTTTGGAGTAAGACGAGCCCCGACAGTGGTCTACGAGAAAGATTCTTTGTACATTATTAATTTCAATTGATATTTTATATTATTTGCCCTGAATTTATTGTTTTCTTGTATCATTTAATTTATATTCTGTAGGTTTCATGTCTAATTATCAACATGTAGGTATAGTTAGAGAAATAACGTTGGAACAGCTTTTCTACTAATTTTATGAATGTTAACGTTTTAAATTATGTTTGTTATTCAATAATGTGACTATGGAGCAATAGATCGATAGGATTTTAACACAATTAGTTATTGATTTAGTATATGTCAATAAGTTTTATCCGACTTCAAAAATGACGATGACGATACAATACAAATATGACGGTTCTATTTTGTTACTGTACATACTAGTGTTCAGCCGGTTGTCGAAATTCAACCATAATCACTATGTTATTGATAACCATTTCAATTTTTTTTATTAATAAATCTAAAGCTAAACAAAAACAAAATTATTAACAAACAGGAGAAAAAGATATTGAAATGTTTTGTCTGTTTAATATTTATATAATATAGTGTATATATTAAGTGATATCTTTGTCTATTTATATATGTTTACATTTATACATTAAAAAAAGCCACTCTTAGATCATATGTCCCTACTTTTTTCATATTCAAATGGTATGTATAAATTATGGTGATTTATAGATAATATAAGTGCAATAAACAATTTCTAAAGGCAAGTAAAATCTGAAGCTACCGGTAGATATCAGAGGCCCTCATATCGCAACCCGATACCTCTTAATCGATACAAAATGTCATCGCCCAGTGTCATCTTACCTTACACTTACTCGCTGACACTTACAAATTACCGAACGTTTTGTTTCAAGTTTTATATCGAATGGACGTTGAGTAATGCCCATTTATTTGTAGTGATTTTATTTTATTTAAATGTTTTTTTTTTATAATCTGTATTCTGTAGCTTTAAAAGTGCCTGACAGCCAGAATGCGAGAACACTTATATTTATAAATCTATAAACAAATAAAGAAATCCATGTTATTTTGCATTTTATTATTAGCTTCAATAAATAGTTTTAAAATAAAACTATATTTTGTATTTTTTTTTTGCGGATTTATTTTGATTTTTCGTTCCCGATGTTTCGAATACTTTACAGTAAATATGACCACGAGTTTTATTTTAAATTGTCAAATATTCACGTAAACCTAAGAGAGTATTATTCAGTAAATAGCATCTAAGGATCATTAAGTAGGCATTTATTGTATTTAAAATTTTAAGTGGTAAAATCTAAGCGAAATAGTAGGCGAATAAATAAAAAAGCAATTTTAATATCAAGGCAATTTATGTTACTTTTAAGCTTATTACAGCACAAAAACAAGAGAATTTATTTATGTTTTCGTCAAGTAGCCCAAACTTGTAGAGCTACTCTTCAATGGCTAGTAATGAACCTGGCCTTCAGAATAATATGATCTATTAGGTATCTACATCAAAGAAAAATAAGATTCCATTACCACAATACTATTTAAAACTAGTATTACCTCCTTTTTTGAAATGGGTTTTTTCCAAAAAACACTTTTTGAAACCACTTATC
Organism: Argynnis bischoffii washingtonia; assembly: GCA_033884665.1. Classification (NCBI taxonomy): domain Eukaryota; kingdom Metazoa; phylum Arthropoda; class Insecta; order Lepidoptera; family Nymphalidae; genus Argynnis; species Argynnis bischoffii. The sequence goes on along the minus strand of CM066621.1, from coordinate 13,662,553 downwards.
AACATCTATTATTATATTCCAATAATTTCTAAAATAACAACTTAAAGCGTATAGCTACTGGCTTAAAAAAGCAGGTCATGTAATAAGATGCCGTCACCGGACACCCGACACCGCGCTAAAAGCGAGTACTCGCGTTACCTGCAAAGGGTTTGTGACTAATGCTTAACTTATGTCTTGACCGGTGGGAAAAAGCTTGCTCGAGTATGTAAACGTGTACTTTTTGTAGCAATAAATATCTTTACATAGAAATTTAATCGAGCACACCATCATATGGTCATTGTATCACGGCCATAACGTAAAATTTTGATTATTTATATGATATTGAAGCAAAAACAATAATAACTTCATTGTAAAATAAGAAAATTAGAAGATATTACTTAGTTATTTATACAAAACATGCACTCTTAATTTTTACTGTACAATTGTCATGTACGCGTGGAATAGTGGTAAGAATGCTAGCCGCATTCACCCGCTGAATGGCAATGTCGCCAGTAGAGGCGTTTAGACGAGGTGTCTCTTAAGAAGTGTTTAGCACCTTAACTGCATGGGTCAAGGGTTTCCACACAATAAATTTTGAAAGAATGTTCTTTCGAATGAGCCGTTCTGATACCTAGCGGGTACAAAAACCGCTAACTATTAGAACACCTCATTCGATTTTAACGTAACTTATCAGTGGTGAATAGAAGAATCAATCAAACTATTTTTTAGGTTTTGTAGTCAACAAGGAACCCTTATAGTTTCGCGATGTCCTCCCGTCCATCCATCTGTCTACAGCTTAGCTCAGAGACTCTTAGTACTAGAAAACTATAATTTGGCATGAATATATATAAAAAATCTTGAAAAAATATTTTTTTTAGGGTAGGTACTTCCTCTTCACGTGAAGTGGGGATATATTATACCGGTGGTAGGACTTTGTCAAGCCTGAGGAGTCCGACTGGATGGGTACCACCCCCTTATCTATTTCTGCCGCCAAGCAACAATGATTGCATTGTTGTGTTCCGGTTTGAAGGATAAGGTAGCCAGCGCAATTACAGGCAAGAGGCATATCATCTTAGTCCTCACAGTGACAACGCACGCGCGTTTCTGTATTTTTGTTACCTAAAACCTAAGTGCATGAACTGTAGGTGTTATGGGCGACAGGTACTGCTTTCCATCAGGTGGTTTGTCTGCTCGTTTGTCACAGAATCTCATAAAAAAAAAAATGGGCAACTACGGAACCCTACATTACGCGTGGCCCAACGCGCACTTGGTTTTTATTATTATTCAAGGAAAGTAATAGCGTTATCATGGGATAAATAAATAACAAATAGCTAAATAAAAAATCGATTAAAATATTAACAATAATATATGGGATCTTTCATCTATACATTTAATAAAATTCTGAGTCGAATCTGTACATTCAATATTTTTTGGAAAATCTTATTGAAATGTCATTATTATCGATACATAGGCCGAATCTATAGTTTGTAGATTTTTTGTCTGTCTGTCTGGTAACGCATCACGAAGAAAAAAAGAAGAAAGGAAACCACTGGACAGATTTTGATGAAATTTGGAATGATGATAGCTGGTTATCCAGGTCAACATATAGGATACTTTTTACTACGGGAAAATATCTCAACTCTGAGAAATCTATACTAACCCGAGTGGCGAGGGTGAGTCACTAGTAGCATAAGTATAAACTTTTAGTAAATTATACTTTCATCGTACTTTTATATATATATATATATATATATATATATATATATATATAACTATGGTAACTTTAGCTAATTAAATATTATTATATAAAAAGTTGAGACTCTTATTTTATATAAAATGCTACAATTGCTCTTTGCTTCTTATAATTAAGTAGTTCAAAGTAATAAAAATAATGCCGACGTTCCTATACCGACTGTTGTTCACCTCATTTTCCTAATGTCATCGTAACATTGAAAGCCTATTAAAAATAGTGTTGCTATCAACTATGTTATAATTACAAATTAAATATATAAAATAATATTTACAAAAACATTGCCATATTAATTCGTTTTATTAAATTAAATAAAAGCTTGTACCTACTATACGTCTGTTAAAACCGATAATTATCCGACATCACGACTTACGTTACATATAGGGTTAACGTACATATATTAATTATAACTCGTCTGCAATTTGAGAACTGCATTGTGGGAATACTAGTTTTCACCGTTCGAATATTTTTGAATGAATATTCTAATTTTGACAGTCAATTTTAGGTGGAAATTATTATATAGCCATATAATATTTATATAATACCATCACGTGTGCACATACATACATTTCTGATTTTAGTTGTCACTGACTTAACAATGTAATGTTTATTTGTCAGACGATTTCTACTAATATTCTTGAATAAAACTTAAAACATAGGTAAATTTCACTTCAATAATAAAAAAACTAATCAATATGACCCCATATGGCTTTGAAGCTAAAACCACTCATGGAAAGTCTCAACTATTTCTTTTAATCTTTTGTTATTTAACCACAAAAAATCTATACAGAGAAATAAAATTGAAGTGTCTGTTTGTAATGTCAAAATAACAGCTTTATACTAAATGTATATGGAATTATATACGGTACTTATAAGAAAAACACAATTTTTTAAAAATTTATCTATCTGTTTATTCCGGCTAATCTCCGAAACGGCTGGACCAATTTTAACGGGACTTTCACTGGCAGATAGCTGATATTATAAGGAGTAACTTAGGCTACTTTTATTTCAGAAAACGAATTAATGTTTCGCTCAAAAAAAAAAACGTAGCTAATAACGTAGTAAGATAATAACTCGCAACAATAACCTCCTGCTGTTAAACTTTGTGAAATAAGCCATTAAAGTTTTTAACATTAACGTTTTGTATACATTTAAATTCAATCGTAACAGTAAAATTTTAAATTACATTTGAAATATGTTCGCGGGGAGTCAAGTTTCAGTAACTTTATATCGGGTTTTTTCGAGGCAACGTGATACGTAAATATAAAAAGAACATTTATAACCTATGTTTTTATGTGATTTTATAAATGGAAGGAGAGGTCAAGGAGTTTCTTATTACTCATCTGATAAAGGGAGAGACACTTCCTTGGTAAATATATATAAATTAAATATTTGCAGTATTTATTACAGCTATAACGAAACTATACAGATAAATTAAATACTATGTCTGACAATTTTGAAATTGATGTCTTAATAAAATCAATACATTTTTTCTGCTTTTTTCATATTATTTTAAAGTTATTTTGATTAAAATAAATATTAAGCACTTAAAAGTATGAATATTTCGTCAGAAGTACACAAAACTAGTCTAACGTTTTCTATACTTCTATATTAATATTATAAAGAGGAAAGCTTTTTTTGTTTGTTTATTTGTACCGAATAAGCTCCGAAACTACTGGACCGATTTAGATGAAATTTGGTAAGAAGATAGTTTGAGACTGGGAAGGACATATATAGTTTTTATCCAGGAAATTATCCCTTAAAAAGGGGAAAATGGGGATGAAAGTTTTTATGGGGAATCAACCTAGGGACGAACCCGAGCGAAGCGAGGATGAGTCACTAGTATGTAATAAATTATATAAAATGCCTTGTTTTATTCATTAGATAATAGATAAGATCTGAAATTATGATTTTTTAACAGCACATTAAAATAGTGGCAAAGATAACTAAGAAAGGATTTGAAGTTCAATGCCTTTAAATTAAATGCTTTAAATACCTATTAATTACTTTGTTTATATTGTTATTAATATGAGTAATATTAATAATAATTTATTACTATTAATATATTTACATAATATTATATTCAGTCACTTTTGAGTTCTATTATTTTATATATATATTATATGTAAAATATTATAGATGTAACAACCTTCACTCAAGAATATTTTAAGCAAGCTCATAGTTAAACTGTGTATTGAACCAGTTGTGGATGATATATCATTAATTTATTGTTTTTCTTTTGTTATATATAAAAGGATATTTGATTTCACTTTGTATGGAACATAATATGGACCAAATGGTCGCCGCGGTATTGCTGGGCAGCGCGTATCGGCCCCGGGATCCGATTTTGATAACTCGACTATAGTTTCAATCGAAAATGATATCATGATATCATTGAAAAGTGATAACAATAAATAACGAAAATTTATTTCAAATCAAATATTCGCGTAAAACTAAGAAAGTATTATGTAACGAAAATTTATTTTATTTAAACCTATGGTTTATCGAAGATTATCAAGAAAATGCCCAACGGCGTTAAATCATAAGATCTCAAAGGCTCCTTAAGTTGCCATCTTAGTCAGACAAATCACAGAACGATTTACTAGCGTTGCTCAAAACGGTTATTTTTTGTTTTCTAAATTATATATCACGTACTTTTTTTTTTATTTTTGTCTAAACCTTATCTCTATTTGTATAACTTATTTTTTCTTTAATCAGTTTTCGAACTCTTGACCGACAGATAGAATAACAAGTGCAAACTTGAAAATATTTAATTAATGATCCTTTTTTGTCTTCCACAGGGACTTTATCTAGCATTTAAATTTAACGTACCTATTTCATTTAAGAGATGTAAAACTGGAAGGTTTTATTATTTTATTATTATGGTATATATATTTTCTTTAATTTTTAGCATAACAGCCAGAGTCAAAAATAAAAACTACTTTTTTTTATGCGATTCAGTGACAAACGAGCAGACAGACCACCTGATGGAAAGCAGTACCTGTCGCCCATAACACCTACGGTTCATGCACTTAGGTTTTAAGTAACAAAAATGCAGAACCACAGGTGCGTTGTCACTGTGAGGACTAAGATGATATGCCTCTTGCCTGTAATTGCGCTGGCTACCTTATCCTTCATACCGGAACACAACAATGCAATCATTGTTGCTTGGCGGCAGAAATAGATAAGGTAAGGGGGTGGTACCCATCTAATCGGACTCCTCAGGCTTGACAGACTCCTACCACCGGTAAAACTTGTAAGTACCACGGTACTTGTCAATAATCATGTTTTTTTTATATTTTAGATTATTTGTTGGTATTTTAAATTATAATAATTATTAACGAACATGAACAAACATAAGTTAGCGGGTGTTAGTGACACATGATCGCTGAAACCGACACCGGTTATGCGATGCCTCTGCTGTGTACATCGTTGCGTCAAAGATTAGTTGCATACCTAGCTCACTTTAATACCTATTTTCTGTTACATTTAACATTATAATATCCTTTGTCGCATGTAAAAGTTTTATAATAGATTATTTAATTCAATTTTTTTTATACGATATTCGTATTTTTGAAATGCAAGTTTATTGTTTTTCAAAAACTCTACCAGCAATTCTGAAAAAACGTCTTAGTTCTTAGAAAAACTGGCCAACTTTTTTTTTTACTTTCTCATATAAAATACTGTAATGTATAAAGAAGATCATTTTCTGTGTTGAGATATTGCAATTTTTTAGACAATAGTAACATATAGTAATATTTGTTTTATAACGGTAAAGTCCAAAGAGATACGGTTAATTTAAAAAAAAATGCAAGAACTCAACACAGAATATGATCTTCTTTATATATTATAGTATTTTATATGACATTTTTTATGTTCATCATATTTTATTTATTATTAAATGAAAATAAAATTATATAAAATAAATTAAAATTAATAAATAATTTTATAACACATAGCATAATTATAACGCAGTGTTGAGCGCTATCAACGTGCCACATCTAATTTATAAAGATTCTTAGAACAGGGGGTGAATAAACACCACCAGGCGCAGGAGGCGTGCGTGGTGTCAGATATCCTCATTCTTGTTATACTAATTTGTGACTTATCCCATACTTAATAAGATTTAAATTATATAAAAACACCGAGGGATGAGATAGATGAATATTATTAGATTTCAAAACGTTAGTTCAAGGATTATTTACTGTTATTTAAGATATGCGCTTTAATTTAGTACTAATGATTTACCCCGGCTTCGTCCTATGTCTATTTTATAATTTAAATTTTAACACTTTTCAAAAAATATAATTTTCTATATAGTAGGTAGCTCTGGGAGTTTTAGTTGGCAGTGAAGTAATTTTTATGTATATATGTTTAAATAAAAACTAAAAAAAATAATAATAATAACCGATTTTCCGGCATTAAAAAGTGAAAAATAACTGTACAGTTTTCCTTTAAGACGATGCAAAGCAAAGCAAGCATTACCTCGTCCGAAAGCTCTTAAGGCTTTTATTTTAAGGCTTACTATGTATTACAATACATAATACAAAAACATCTCTAAAAAAAACTCGTATAAAACCAACCCTAGTGCCAGGTTCCTTCATCTTAAAAACGTAAAATATAATTACATATTTACGTAATTATACTTAAAGTTTAAAAGATTTTTATATATTTATATAACTAATTAATCTCAAATAAAGAATCAGACTGCAAATATTGCACGACCATCAGACGACCTTGGCCCACACTGCGCGGGCGCATCCGATGCACTGTATCTGACGTTACGAGTTCAGAACAAGCGTATTAGAAATTGCATCAGACACATTTAAATTTAAGTACTTCTAAAATTTTTATTTATCTATATCTGTACATATTATAAAATTCTAACTGAGTCGAATCTGTGCATTAAATGTTTTTTTGGAATTTTGTTTTTCTCAGTTTTAAGATTTTTTGTCTGTCTGTGTGTCTGTCTGGGAACGCATCACGAGGAAACCACTGAACTTTGATGAAATTAGTAAGGTGATAGCTGGTTATCCTGGTCATCATATAAGATACTTTTTATTGCGAGAAATCATCTCATATCCGAGAAATTTATACTAAACTTTAAAACGTAACTAGGGACGAACCCGAGCGGAGCAAGGGTGCGTTGCTAGTCTCTGATATAAAAATAACTGTCCTCATTAACCTTAGAGTCCTTGACAAAAAAGTAAATTGTTTTTCTTAGCACGAAATCAATTTTATTTTTTATTTCAGGACTAAGTCGATTTTATCGTGGCTTCCATTTGTTGGTAGAGAATTTGGTGAATAGTGAAATCATACATTTAATATTTATTTTTAAATAGTTACCTCATGTGACTTAACATCTCTCAAACAAGATTTAATAGAAATCAAAACAATATATAATATACATCAAAATAACAGTATAACATTTGTCTGTCTGTTAGGGAATATGATTTTTGATACTTTCAAACGATAGTATCTCACACAAACCATTTACATAGAAAATAGCATTAACTTTTTACTGGATTTAAAAATGTATCATACCCACGTATCATTTCTACTTCCCCCTATTCTGAGGCCCAGAGCATGCGGAAAACGTTCTATTTAAATTCAATGTTGCATTAATTTGAGAATTTAAACAGATTAGCGACACTTATATTTGCCCTTTGCGACGCAAGACCGTGATATTTAATAGCCGACATTAATTCAAATGTTTCCGTGATCAATTTATAACAAACGTTTTAACAGTTAGTATAGATTTCTCAGAGATGACATTATCCCGCAGTAAAAAGTATCCTATGTATTGAGCCGGATAACCAGCTACCATTATACTAAATTTCATCAAAATCTGTCCAGTGGTTTTCTCGTAATGCGTTCCCAGACAGACAGACAGACAAAAATTCTAAAAACTATAGGTTGGGCCTCTGTATCGATAATAATGACTATTTCAATAAGATTTTCCAAAACATGTTTAATGTACACAGAATATTATAATATATGTATAGTAAATCACGTTCCATCCTTACATTTTGAATATTTTGATGTCAAGAATTTCTATTTCAGTACTGTTTCATTTTGTATGTTCATTGTTATAATCCACACTTATATCATAAAGAGGTAAAGTTTGTGAGTTTGAATGTTCGGAGAAATCTCTAAAACTACTGATCCTCTTAGACTATAAAAATAGCTATTGTAGTAGATAACAAATATGTATTTACGCATTCCCATATATTTTTTTAATTTCCTATTATTTATTTTCTGTAGGATTTAATATTATTAAAGTTTTTTCAATTAGTATTTAAAAAGCCTGGGTCATCAGATGTTTCGAAATTCGAAGCATATAGCGCGTTTCAGTAACAGGTATTCATTGTAGGTAAAATGTTACTCACTACTCTGTACTCTTTCCGCGCTGGAAAGGTCAATTGTACTCAAAATCAATCATCTGCAGAAAAAATATACTATTTAATACAAACGTAAAACATATTTTGACAACAGGTTTTCTTTCACTTTATTATTTGCCCTCTAAAATTCAAATTTCAAAATTAGATTTACTGACTAATGTACCTATATAATATGTTCAGAAATTTATATTTTCTGACAATTCGATTTTTGGAAAAATGGACAAAAGGATAGAAAGACTTACAAAATAAGCGCGTGATCTCATAACTATTCTCTTACATAGTTCTTACTTGTTTAATTTTCCAAAACACTATATGTTTTAAATATAAAGTAGGTATACATAGTACTTTAAAATGTAGCATGATCTGTATAAGTATAAGGAATCCAAAACGATCCAAGGGTTGGCTTCCATATTGCGTGTTTTCACCGAAATTTCCTCGCCAATTTAGAATTTGATATGTTAAACATTAGTTTAGGAAACTCGTAACAGATCGATGGTTGCATTTACATATAGATAGAAAACAATATCTAATACATATAACGTATGCAGTTGCATGTGAATCGTGTAACACGTGATTTTGTCACTAAATAATATTTATTGTATGTATTCGCTTATTGGTTCACCAATATGAACACATTTTAAAGATATTTCATGTCATTTGTTATATATATGTAATGGAGCATGCGATGGAAAGACTTAGGAATATATGAACCAATTACCAAGAAAATTACCGAGAATATGCTTAAAATTACCATGATTGTTCAGAAAGGTTTATCGTAAGTTTAATGACATATGTATATAGTTTTAAATAAGGTTTTATTTTTATGCTAACACTTACTCTTAGTCAAAAGCTTTTATGGGATATTAAAATAAAAATTAGAAAAAAAAATATTTCTCGATTTCCTTGTTTGAGATAGTAAGGACATATGTGTGTATTAATTTGACAGATTTTGAATACAGGGAGGCACAATATTTAACAAGAACCATTGTATAACTTGTTGAGTAGATTGATTAGATTGATCTATATATATATATATATATATATATATATATATATATATATATATATATATATATATATATATATATATATAAAGAGGTAAAGTTTGTGAGTTTGTGAGATTGTAGGGGGTAATCTCTGGATCTATTGAACCGATTTAGATGAAATTTGGTACGAAGATAGTTTGAGACCCTGGGAAGGACATAGGATACATATTATCTTGGAAATCATCCCTTAAGTTTTACTATATACTACGTTAAATAATCCTTATTGTTATACTCTACAAGCCTTAGAAAAATGTTGTTTAACATGTGATCAAAGATTGGGATGGTGGGCAAAATGCTACTATTCTCAACTCACACCACAAAAATAAAAAAGCCATTACACAAACAATTTAGGGCGCTAGACGCGTAAATATATAAATTGAATCGACCTCAAACTTCTTACACAAATTGCGTCCCATGACATCACTAGCGCGGACACCGGTCATTGACATGTCAAACTATTTCCGTAGTGCCAAAATAAAGATGCAACGGGGGTGTTACTGTGTTACCGCTGTTCTACTACAACATATCTGTTCTTGCGCACTAAATACAATCAGATGAAAACAATAAATTGTAGCGTCGTCTTTGCGGCCGTCCCTGGTTTCAAGTTACGGTTTCAGCAAAGGAACGTCTAAAATTACCCCGCACAAATACATACGAGTACCTCGTATACACACGCACGCCGCGCACACATCGACAGCTTATATCTATTATCAAAACATCCAACGACTCTGGTTACAGCGTTCGAGCGGATCGCATTTCACACTTTAATGGCTGGAAAAGGCCTCGAAAACGCGATATTACACGCATTTTATTGTAACGCAAAATGTAATTAATATTGTAATTGTATACTTTATAATTTATTCTTGAGCTTTCGTAGTTCGTACCCCTCGGATCAAATTTATAAATACGACCCGACGTGTCGCGTTACACGAGATGAAAACGGCCGCTTGCCAAGCAACTTGCGATGATGTCAATGCCGTAAAAATATTGTAATTATACATTTTAATATTTTCATGTTTTTACCTTTATTTCTTCCTCGTTTTCCTTTTTCACTTTTGGTTTTGGAGATGGAGAGTTCGAACTTTTGTCCATTTTTGTATCTTAAGTTCACTTTTGCACTATATATACTCATATATGGATGTAGGTTTTAAAAGTTTTTATTATAGTAACGTAACTTTCACGTTCACGTAAACATTTACGATGAAAGTATTCACGTGCTCCTCATACGGCGTCCGAAGCGCGACTGAGCGTACTGCGTAAGTTCCTTTGACTGAAAGCTAGACAAAGCTTTTTCCCGCGCTGTCGAATGGGCGGGGCGTTGCGCGTTGGGCGGTTGTTAGAGCTTTGAAAAGTCTTACATATTATTATTTGCTTATTTTTTGTTTTATTTTTTAGTTTTTATTAGTGAAAGAGATAAATCTTAATATTTATTTAAATAAAAAAGAATAAATTAAAATATGTCTGTACAATATGTAGGAAAATATGTCTGTACAATTTTGAATGATGCAATTATTTGGACCATATTATATATAATTTGTTAACTAATGTTTAGATTTTACATCTTAGATAAGAGTTTATTTCTACTGGTCCTAAATAAAAATAAATATCTTAAATTTTAAACTTTACATCTACTCGTACATAATATTATACGATATGTATCAACATACATAATCTTAAAGTAAAATAAATTTATTCATCTATCACTAAATCTATAAGGAAAGTTCACACGAAAATAAATAAATACTTTGTTTTCGATATACATATGTGGATGCATTATACAACAACCAAATAGACAAAAAAATAAATTCATATATAAACTCAAAAAAGATATTAAAGCCCTCACAACAAAATTCAAATAGAACCAGCGACAGCCGATTTCAGTTATGTGGTTAATGGTTATTGCTTAGTGCGAATTAAAAATAATTTTCTTGTAGACTATGTCGGTGTAATTATATGTAGTATATTAATATTTAATATAGTACCTATCCAAACATTAATAAATATATTCCTACAGCACCTATTATAACATATAAGTACCGCTGTTAAGGTAGATTGGTAATATTACATTACTAGCGGCTTACCCTCGCTTCGCTCGGGCTCGCCTCTAGATAAACAAAAACAAATATATCCCACGGGCACCTTACATTTTTCCGAGATAAAATGTAGCCTATTTGTTATTGTGATGTATGAACTATATTATTGTAAAGTTTTAGTAAAATCCAATCAGTAGTTTTTGTGTATTAAGCTTTATAAGTTACTATAGTTTTTTAACTATCCCACAAGAACTCTTTAATTTTCCGGGATAAAAAGATACTAACCGGGGATATAAGTTACCACCATACAAAATTTCATTTAAATCGGTCCAATAGTTTCAGATATCAGTCCGTACAAACAGACTAACAGACATAGGAACAAAAAATCTAGATTTGTTCTATTTCTCTTCTTAAATCCCCCTGACTCGGTTTTTTTTCGGCATTTTTTTTCTATTTACAGACATTCGACCTCTACAGTTTTATTATATGTATAGATAAGTTTGTTTAGTATATCTTACCTTCTATAAGGACCTATAGCTTCGCACCAGTTCGCATCATAAGGGATTATTATTATCATTTTAACTAAAGTAAGAAAAATATGCAATTCTAGACCTATTTATAAAGTGATTAGACTCAAAACTTTTTAATTTGAAAATTATTATATTTTATGATGCTTAAGTTCAAATTCAACGCCAAAATACTTTTAATGCATATTAATAACTTTGTTCAAAAAAGTACCCAATGGTTATAAAAATAAACTATAAAATTTGGTGATCACGTTTCAATTATGTTTTCTTTATCATGTTGAGAAATAAAATGAAACTTACAGGACCCCATATGAGAAGTAAAACCATGACGTGTTAATTGATTGTTTCCAACACCAAGCTTTGATGTAGGCTAAAATAAATATTTATGTAGTCTATGTGAGCTTCTTCATGCTTGTATAGAACCTGTGACGTCGGTATGGTAGAAATCGCCACAATAGTCTACATGATTAATATAAGTATAAAAACTTATTAGTTTAAGTTTTAAATTTGAAATGGTCATTGGTTTTTTTCATATTTTTAATTTAGGGGAAGTGTTTTTTTTTTCAGTTCAAAAATTATTGTCTAAGCGTATAAATATTTTGAGAAATAATTTTATCTGTATCCTTTATTTATATTTGCTACAATTATTCTGTATACGTATTTCATTAAAATAATTAATAAAAATAAGTATTAAACTTATTTTCGGTGACATTTAATAAAATATTTTACTGTAAAGATTTTGTATTATTATACATAAGTATATTATTATTTTACAACTTAGGTAACTTTGAACACTATAAACTCCAATCTTTTGAATTAACGACTTTTATGACAAAAGAATATAATTTTATTACTCAATGAATATTAACAAACAATGAAATTTGATAATACTTACTAAACAGCTCTAGATACTTAATCTTCCTCGCACTTACTCGTATTTTATTATTTTAAAGTTTAATTTGATATTATATTTTGTTAATTGCACTTTACCAATAACAGATACATAATCGTATTTTTAATGTTCAGAATAAACAAAAATTGCTTTACAGGATTTAAAGAATTGGAAACTGATTTAGCCTATTATATAGATAAAAGTTTATTAAAATTAAGTAAAATAAACTTCTTAAGAAGTTTTTAAACTTTGTGTATAATGAATATTACTATAAAATGTAAGAATTTGTATATTAGGATGTATTGAATAATTTGTAAAACTACTTACTGACTTCTATGATTTTCAAAATTTTGAAATGAAGCAATAAAATGTATGTCAGAAATACAAATGGGGACGCAGCCAAGTAAAGCGAGGGTAAGTCGCTAATATTGTACATTTATATTTACTATTATAAATGTGAAAGTGTGTTTGTTTATCCTTCTTTTTCACGTCAAACAGAGTGACGGATTGGCGTGATTTTACTTGTGGAGATAGTTGGAAGGTTGGAGAGTGACATAGGCTACTTTCTACCGCGGGAGATTATCTCATTCCTACCTGCCTGATACCTATGAACGAACCCGAGCGAAGCGAGGATGAGTTGTTAGTATAATTTAAATACAAAATATAGTATATCTATACTGGAATTATCAAAATTCACATTTGCTTGTACTTTATTAATCATTTTGAACTGCAGCTATATTTTATAGTATGGCGATCATAAGCTTTAAGGGTCGAATTGCGTAATGAATGATATACCTATCATAATAATATAACGCGAACGATGGTCATATCGCGGGAGGCGTAATCGCAAAACGGTTAATCAGACTTGTCCGATAAATTGTTATAAGTTCTAAGCGTGTTGATAAATTTCACACTTACATATGCGGTGAGTCTTACTTAAAGTCCGCCATACAAATTAAAATATGTTGTTTTTTGAACCAAAAACATTTGTATGGACATTTTAACTAGTGCTTTCCGAGTAATCATTCAGGAAAATGACCTAGTCGTTCGAATGGGTCCAAAACTGGTTATAGAATGGAATGGTTGGTGGGTTATACAATGGATCAAATACATACAATTTGACGGCACGTTTGGTTCAGTTTGTAGTGACCCTACTTTCTGCGCCAGTGGTCGCGGGTTCGAGTCCCGCTGGGGGCATTCATTTGTGTGATGAACACGAATGTTTGTACTCCAGTCATGGGTGTTTATATTTATAATATGTATGTATTTAAAGTTATATATGTGTAGTATATCAACTATCTGGTATCCATAACACAGGCTTTGTAGCTTACCATGGAACTAGATGGTGCTGTGTGTTAATGTCCCAGCATATTTATTATACAAACATACATGTATCACTTCGTATGACGCAAATTTTCCCTTACACCATATATTATGTACCTATAAAGTAATTGTAAACCTATTTGTTTATTGTAAACAAATAGATTTACAACAACAGACACTTAAATGTCTATTTCACATATTGTATAGTATTATAGTAATAAAAAAATGTTGAGAAACATATATGTAAGGTAGCATTTTTATATACAAATTACTACCATCACTATACCGGTGGTAGGGCTCTGTCAAGCCTGAGGAGTCCGACTGGATGGGTACCACCCCCTTATCTATTTCTGCCGCCAAGCAACAATGGTTGCATTGTTGTGTTCCGGTATGAAGGATAAGGTAGCCAGCGCAATTACAGGCAAGAGGCATATCATCTTAGTCCTCACAGTGACAACGCACCGGCGTGGCGGTTCTGTATTTTTGTTACCTAAAACCTAAGTGCATGAACTGTAGGTGTTATGGGCGACAGGTACTGCTTTCAATCAGGTGGTCTGTCTGCTCGTTTGTCACTGAATCTTATATATATAAAAAAAAACTATATACATAAGTTTTTTTACTGAAAGAAATTAGATACATGTTGTAATAATTTGTATAAAGCGTTTGTTTTTGCAACCTTGGCCAAAAGAAGTGTGTTTTGACCATTGTACTTATTTAAAAAAAATTAAAATAGTGATGTATGTAGGTACTCGTATGTGATGTTTTCCAATCTCCGGAATCTCCATACAGTGACTAGTTAAAAATTGCCTCTACTAGTAATAAGAAAGCTGGGTCGATCAAAAAATCCGCAGTAGGTCTACCATTTGTTTTGTATATATGTATAAATAAATATTTGTAAAGTTATAAATTGATTGTAATATACTAGATATTATTATTGTAACTCAGTATTTTAAAGAGCAACTGCCAAGTTTTGCTCTTTTCAGCAGAACTGCATTAGAAGCGGTGATAACTGGTAGCCTTAGTCTCGGATAGACTATACTGGCAATCTTCAAAGTACATAGTATATGTTTCAAAAGAACTGAATATAAAAATAGATACAAGGAATATCTCAAAGTTTTATAGTGTCATGCTACAAATACTATTTCCCTCAAAAAGTAATATTTCCAATCAAGTCTGATAAATGATACCGAGATTAAATTAATAAATTAGTACTATCAATATATCTTCTATCATCTCCACAAATTAGTATTTAAAAAAATAAAAAAAAATAAAGGCAAGACAATATTCGGCTTATTGTGGAAAAACGGAAAAACCAAAATCACGCTCCTGTTTTTACTTTGATATATAATTTTATTTGGTGGACTCTCTTCTCTTGTGGACGTGGGTATTTAGTATTTACTGCTTATTTCTAAAACGAACGTAAAACGAACTTTTACGAAGGTACTTGCTTCGTCACGTGACATCTGCAAAGTTGCCGCACTCAGCATAATTTAATTTGTGTTCAAGTCAATACCTATAGTTTGATTTTTAATTCCACGGAATTCTGACATTTCAGAAGTGTTGTCTACTTTGAAACATTGTCACTAAAAACGGAAAGCATTTTAGCAAAATAAAAAAATTAACCTTTCTTGAATTTAACACGTTCATGCGAGCAACGTATATATACGTCACATATTGGTAGATATGATATGGCACAACGTACTATTACGTTCAGCAAAAACTCGATTTATTGAGCACAACGTAATAGTACGGTGTCTGGCCATACTAATGTTTAAAAGTTGGGTTGCTGTGCCACAATATATCGAATTCTCAAAGTTGTAGTGCTACACCGCACCGATTTTTTTTGCCTTCTTTTATGGCACTCCGTCCTGGTACTATGTACCTATTTTGTTAGCGCATAACGTCACTGTACGTCGTTTCGCCTAAGAAGTTTCATTACATCTGTCAACTTGTGCGCGTCGTGGGGGTAGTGCGTGTGCCGATTCTGTGTTCGCGTGAAATATTAACGCAAAACGTAAGTATTTTGATTATCTTACTACGTTGTATATATTATATCAATATATTATATCAATGTATTTTATTTCATTGTAATAAGTCTGAATGTGTTCAAAATACATATTTCGTCTTAAGACGTCTTAAGACGTCAGCGCAATATATTCAAATACTAATATTATCAGCTATTTGCACAACGTCATTAGACGTCGGTTCAGTTTGTATGAAAAAATGATGTGCCATATCGCATAGAGCTATTGCATATATAGCATATTGATATGTTCGCATGAACGTGTTAAGATTTCAATTAGAAAAACAAAGACTTAAAAAAATATTAATAACTCTAAAATGGTATGTATTCTTTTATTATCATATTATTGAAGTTACAATAATTATTAAGGAAATTATTTTTCTATAACAGGAATCCCTGTCCAATAAACCATAGGTTGCAAGCCTTTTTTAGGAAAACCCCTTTGTTTGTAAAATCTGTCTTGTAAGAGTATATTTTTGACGACACGTTTGGCTCAGTGTGTACTGTGTAGTGACCCTACTTGCTGTGCCAGCGGTCGTTTGTTCGAGTCCCGCTGGGGGCATTCATTTATGTGAGCGCAAATGTTTGTACTCCAGTCATGGGTGTTTATATTTATAATATGTATGTATTTAAAGTTATATATGTGTAGTTTATCCACTATCTGGTATCCATAATACAAGCCTTACCAAGTTTACCATGGAACTATATGGTGCTGTGTGTTAATATCCCAACATATTTATTATTATTATTTATTATTTTTAAAGAAGAGGATATAATGTGCACTCATAATGATCTAATGAATCATATAATCTGAGTGGATGATGATGACGACAATGATGATATAAAAGTGATAAAGATTTATAAATATTTTCATTTAAGAAATATTTTGTTTTACTTTGTTTTTTTCATTTAACCATTAAAAATTTACATTATAGTTAGTGTGCATTGAATGCACAAAACAAAGACTATTTACAATGTCATACATATCGTTTACTTGATCTAATTCTATTTCATATTTTTTGGTTTTATTAATTAAAAAAGTTCAAAGCAGAAAAGGTTTATGATATATGAATTGTCAAAGAATGATAGCTGTCATATTTCCGTGGAATTAAAAATCAGACTATACATAATTTTTATAAATTGTAACAAACGACGTAAATATATTTGTCGGTTTTAATCACGAAAGATAACAAACCTTTTTCCGTTACGTTTTTTCGCTTCCGTGGTTTCAATACATAATATTTACGTATTTTAATGACAAAAAATGCAAGTAGTACGCATATTCTCTAGCAACACTACTTCGTTATTCTCTTTTCAATTTTCATAATCATTCACACAATATAACAGCTGATTGCCATAATAAACAGCTGTCATAATTGTTTTCATTTCATTTTGCAAGTGCTATTTTTATAGAATGCGTTAGAATCTCAAATAATCCCGGTTTATATATATTTCTTGATTCATATTGTAAATTAAAATGTATATTTAGCTAGAAGTTATATTTGAAACGAAATAACCTCAAAAAACAAATGGCGTCTAAGCTACCGAAGACAACTCTTAATTTAAAACAGGTATATTATACTTATAATATAAATCAAGAACCACCATAATCTAATTCATACTTTCATTATTATGTTATTTTTGCCAAATAAAATATTACATAAGTTCTATCATAATAAAGTTGTACGTATCCTTAATAAATCATCTGCTAAGGTCAATTTATTTTTAATTCAAAAGAGTAAATTAAATAATAAGAATTTATTACTATTTTTCAGTTTCTGTTACGACAAGAGGTCCTCAAATTATATCGTGACATCTTCAGAACCCTAAGGAAAGTGCCCGATGAAAAAACACGATTAGAGCTAAAAGAATGGGCGCGAGCAGATTTTAAAAACAATAAGCATCATTGTGATGAAACTACGATTAAGTCTATGTTACACTATGGAAAAAAATCATTGAAAGATTTACAAAGATCACTTGCGTTGAGTGAAAGCTAGTGTTCAATATTAGAAGTAGTTTAATAATATACATATAGTATTATAGTTTATATTCCCTATTTATTAACCTAAAAACAATGATGTATAATAAAATATTTCTTAATTAATTTTAAAAATTAGTTATTTATTTATGGCCCCTATAACATTAGAATTTCTGTAATTAGTTAGGTGGCTAGACATCTAAACAAATAAAAGCAAACCTAAAGATTTTTTATTTATAATATAGATAATTGGATCATTAATCAAGAACTTTAAAAAAAACACATTATAAATTATACTTTATTAAAAACTTATTCTACAGCTTAAAAACTACATCAGCGTAGTCATATTTACAAAAAAACTATATTTTTAAAATCTATAATACTTTCCCCACTATTTCATTATTTTATTTGAAGTACTATAGAAATACTTGTAACAAAAAATGATGCAGCTTTATTTTGTTTAAAATAGCATAATTTTCTTTTTTGTGCTGCCTTGGTAAGCCCTTGAATAAGTAATTGTTTCTATACCTCTAAATAAATTTAATTAACTATTTTTTTTAATTTAACATATAATTTATTAATGTAAATATTAAAATCTAATAACTATCAACAAAGATGGCCTTATAAAACAAGTAGACTAATATTGGTACAGTTATACCTGTGCCAACCACTACGGTAAATACTGTAAAGAAAGTTATGAAATCACCATTCTTATTAAAATATTTTGCTAACCACTGTATTATATTTCTGGAAATATGATGCCCATCAGTACCGTAGCAGGGTAAAACATTCAAAAACCCTATGCCCATAGAAAATATAAATATATAACGCAACAACTTTTCAAATTGAGATGGAGAGAAAAATGAAATAACAGCACTTCTTGGGAAATATTGATCTACAAAAACAGTTTTATGAATGTCATTTGGTAGTCCTAAATAGAGAACTGCATTATTGTCCTTCCTTTCCACTATTATTAAATATGTTTGATTATTTAGTGATGGTTTTAAACAGTGCATATTTCTTGGACAGGTGTAGCCGTTTGGCTCAGTACATTTAATTAGTTTATTCTTCACCATATCTCTAGGTTTCAAGCAAGAATATTGTCCTGGCAACACTGAATCAACAACAGCCTTCGGCTCCATGTATTCAAAACAAAAGCTATACAAATCATCTTTACGACAACATTCTACTACATCATTTTCTTTGATAGTCTCCATCATAATTTCATCATTTTGTGCAATATATTCTGCACTTGTGCATATACCAAATCTATCATGAGCTACATGAAGGCAATATGACCAATCATTACCATTTTTTACTGTGCAATCATTAATAGACATAATGATGTCATTTTCTTCTAATCCTCTTGCATCTTTCAATGGTGAATCATGTGTAAAACCTGTCACTCTCACACCAATGTCAGTTTTATAAGCTAAACTAAAGAGAATTGGAGCTGAGAAAAATAGTAACAATGCTAAAAATGCTAGAGCAACATTATGCCACACTCCAGCACAATATATTTTCAGTCTTTTTGATATGTCTAGGCTGCTTAAATGTTCAGTGTTAAGTTTAACAAAAGCAATGGGAATTATAGTAAATACATAAACACCCACTTCAATCAATTGAACATCTTCTTGAGCTGCAGCGGCTGCATGTCCAAGCTCATGAAAAATAGAACTAAATCCAATAGCAATGAAATAAAACCAAAAGTCTGATGCAGGAATATTGACCCCAGGCAACATAGCCTTTACTTCTGGTACACTATTCAGTTGAATAGATTCATGGAAATGCTCAAAAATAAATGATAGAAGTGTCCATAGAGCAAATGGTAGAAATAGTCCAATAGTAAACATATATCCAAAGTTGAACCACTTGCGCAAAATTCTAGTTAGATTCTTGCTCCATCTGTATATAAATCTATTGAAAGCACTTGTTGTCCAGGAGAAGTTAAAAATTCCAATTTTTAGCCCAGTGCCTTCTAAGAATGCATAATAGGGATAGTGCATGCAACTCTGTAATTTAAAATAAAAATATCTTATTCCATGTAAACATTTTTATTGTAATTATTATTGCAGATAAACTTACCTTGAAAAAAGAGTCAAAAAACCAAATTACAACATAAAACGTCAACACAAACGTGCAGAGAATAGTAAATGACATTTTGCTGTCTATTATTTACGTATTTATATCATATTTTATTCACATTTCAATAAATATATAGGTATTAAAAATTGGAACCGGCATCAAATTCATAAAATCGATTTATTACGAAATGAGCAATACAGCATTGCATGAAGATAATATGTACGTATTATGTTCCTTATTTCTATGGTGTTAAGAATTTATTACGATTGAATATTTTGAAGTCATTTGTTGACATTTACTGTCACGTTTTGACTTAAAACAACAAAGTTCTTATTTAAACTTACGATTAAATACAAATTGTTTCATAGTACACAAAATAAAACTAGAATAGCACAGAATTTGTTTATTAATGCAGTTTTAATATGTTAAAGTTATAACGATGTTTAATATGCACTACAAAATGGAATGTATTATCCATATTTATAGTCTGTGTACTTATGAGCATATTATTTTGGCAATTACCAATGATGTTTTTGTCAAAAATCATAATTGTCAAATTTTAATATTGACAGACGCGTAGCAGCGAGTGTGTAAATTCGAAATATATACTTTGTTATATTTTATCATGTGAGTGATGAGTTGTACCGAAAATGATAGTGGCCCCTTTGTTGTATTCTTCTTACCAGCCGTTGTTGGCTGCCTGACCATACTCTTGGCCCGACGCTGGGCTAACTCTCAAGTTAGTAATACTTCATCCACTGCCATTTCGAGGCGAAGGAAAATAATTAAAGACCCGCTTGTTAAACGT
This sequence comes from Argynnis bischoffii washingtonia, assembly GCA_033884665.1. Taxonomy (NCBI): domain Eukaryota; kingdom Metazoa; phylum Arthropoda; class Insecta; order Lepidoptera; family Nymphalidae; genus Argynnis; species Argynnis bischoffii. Next base: position 13,641,708 of record CM066621.1, on the reverse strand, counting down.
CCTTTACCTCCAATTGCTTGTAAAATGGTAGCTCCTGGCTCAAAGAAGACATCTGGAGCGAGCAAAAAGGTATTACACACAAAGGTATTATACACTAATTATTTAATAAATAAAAAGATAAAAAAAGTTTTATTATTGTGGATATTGTAATGAGATAAATCTTATAAAAGCCTTCTGGGTTTTCCATGCAAATGTACATAATATACACTATTTTATACTTCTATATTTTAGGGAGTAGCACTTCCTTTATCAGATGAAGATGTTAATGGAAAGAGGGCCAGACCAAGGCTTTCTCCAATAAAAAATCCACCTGACATCAAACTATCTGATAGCCCATTGCCACCAAAACACATACCATTCCCATATATTCCCCAGGATGGAGAAGTGTTATTTGAAATTATGTCATTTGTGTTTTTACTTGTGGCTATGGGATTGCAGTTCTTAAATTTATATAGGACAATGTGGTGGTTACCACATACATATACTACACAAGCAATGGTAACTAAATACATATATTTACTAAAATAAACTCTTTTTCATTATTCTACTTTTTAGTATCATACATATTTTAAAGATTTGACTTTTATTTATGTACTATACTAAAATATTATTAAAAATTGTGTTTCAGAATTTTCATCTTATAGACCCACACCTTGTAGCATTTATAGTGACAATCATAAGTAGAAGACTACTTCTAAGCATAAGTTTAGTTTTTCTCAGGTGCATTCTTGCACCTAAAATGATGCCGCATGCTACTATAGCAGCTAGGTAAGTTTACATTTATATAAAATAACAAACAGTTGACTTGACTGAATACATACGTACAATACATACAAACTTAAAAACACCATTTTTATTAATGAGTGTAAAATATATTTTTATCTCTTATAATTAGAATATTAATTATACATAGTCCTAAAATATTATACCTTTGTGTGTTTGTTGGCATGGGCATAATTAAAGAACAACTGGAAGTATTTCAATAATAATATTTTATGATATGAGGCAATACTCTATACAAAAGATAGATAAATAAAATTTACACTTGTTGATTTAGCACTGACAAGGGTAGCCACCTACATAGGCACCGTTAAGGAATGTAAACTGATATTGTTATAATCAAATGATTTTTCCTGTACTTAATAATTAATCATGTAATTTATATCATCTATCTATATATTTCAGGATGTTCATTTTAGGAGTAGTTCTTGGTGCAATGTCCTGGTGCACTTACTTTTTAATGCTCAAACATCCTTTTGTTAAGATATTTTATCTCTGCTATCCGTAAGTATTATCTATTAATTATTATTAAAGTTATTTATTAATACATTGTTGCTAAACAAAATATGTGTATTAATAATAGGGATGTTATGGAGCTCCATAATTGTAACTGAATATGTTATAAAAGTTTGCGAATAATTTTGGATAGGGGCAGATATCAAATCTCGGATATCAATATGAGAGACATTATGACAGGTTTTCGTCTGGCCCAACCAATGCACTAGCCACGCCCGCCCTTTGCATTGTTTAGATAGTTTTTGCCATTACTTTTACTTAGCTATATTAGTCAGTTATATTGTAGTACCAAATAATAACCTAGAAATAAAATAAATTATTACCTATTTGTATTTACCTCTTACAATTCCTTAAAAATATCAAATCCATTACTCCAAAATTACTTAATATCTGAATATGCATGAATATTGTACTCTAGTCATGGGTGTTTTTAAATTTATAATATATATGTATGTAAATTTATATGTGTGAAGTGTATCAACTATCTGATATCCATAACACAAGCGTCGTAGCTTACCATGGAACTGGATGGTGCTGTGTGTTAATGTCCCAACATATATACATATTATTATAATAATCATGCCCATATCCAAATCCGTAATTTCATATCTATAACATCCTTAATTGATAATATGAATCATATTTCAGTGCAGTAATATACTTCATTCTATTCGGAATGAACTCGATACCATTCCTGGAACTCCACAACTCCCCGCCCATCATGCACAGCTGTTCGCATGAAACTGAGCAAATAAGAGTGGAAGTGGAGGTTCTGAGACAGGACTTCAATATTAGAGTGAAGAAGATACTCTTCAATTCAATACTCGGGACATATTATAGCAGTTTTGTGCCATGTTGTTTTGCGCAGGTATATTTCTTTTTTTTTTTAAATTATAGAAAGAATAATTTTATATAACTACAATTAGTAAATAATTTAATTAAAAAAAAACAGTAAAAAATATTGTAACAGGTGAAATAGTACATTACAGATTTCATAGAAAAATATTGCAACTTTTGGTGTATTTTGTGTCGCCTGTATATACAATAGATGGTGTTTGACCAAAACATATTGAGTGAACCTAACTAATTTATTATATTTAATTTGATTTGATTGGAGGATTTGTTCATATTGTTGTTGTCGTTTTTAGCCATTTATTCCCACAACCACTTGTATGTATGCGGATGGTTATATAGGAGTCAAAGGCGTAAATGCATTTTCCAGCGTTAAAAAAAAAGTTATAGTCTTATCTGTTTACAAAGTTTCACCGCTGGCCTAATCTGAAGATTGCCTGAAAATTTCATCAAAATTGATCCAGCCGTTTTGGAGGAACATACATACACACAATTATTTTTATATATACATGACTAGGGTTTTATTTCAACACTAGCGATTTATCCTCGCTTCACTCAGTTGTGTTCTTAGGTATGTTTTAAATCGATATAAATAGTTATTGCGAATGTATCTTAGGAGAAAGACTTATATTATTGCAAATTTTTGCGTAGGCCTTTTTAAGACCTAAAATTTTCTAACCTACATTGTTTTGAGGTATATCTTAAGGTTTAGTTTGGTACTCAATCACGCCAGAACGGCTGAACGGATCTGGATGAAATTTGGCACAGACATATATTATAGTCTGGAATAGTACGTAACCTTTTATCCCGGAAAAATGTTCCTGTGGGATAGATTTATTTTTGCACAGAACAAGGGATCGACTATCTATTCCGTACTAATCGCTGAAATGTACTTAGGGACGAACCCGAGCGAAGTGTGGTTGACTCGCTAGTCTATACAGATAAATAAAATTGAAGTGTCTGTTGTAATGTCAAAATAACAGCTTTATACTAAATGCATATGGAATTATATACGGTATTTATAAGGAAAACACAATTTTTTAATTTTTTATTTGTCTGTTTGTTCTGGCTAATCTCTAAAGCGGCTGGACCAATTTTAACGGGACTTTCACTAACAAACAGCTGATATTATAAGGAGTAACTTAGGCTACTTTTATTTTAGAAAATGAATTAGGGTTTCACTCAAAAAGATTAAAACGTACCTGCGTATATGTAAACGTGTTAGGTTATAATATTTTGACGTGTGTCGTGTGTGCGTCAGTCGTACCTGCAGTACGACACGGCGGGCGCGGCGCAGCAGGTGGGGCTGGTGTGGGGCGCGCTGTGCGCCCGCCTCGCCGCGCAGCTGCTGCCCGCCGCGCTGGCCGACGCGCCGCACCGCGCCGCCCGCCACCTCGGCCGCTGGGCGGCACACGGTCAGTCACCGGCTTACTTATTCAATACTGAATATGCATGATTGTTTTTTTAATTTTTGTAAATTATTGTAAAAAATATCCAGCTCCTAATAAAAATTTTTTTTAATAATATCATGCCGTTACGGATACTTTAAACGGTCGCCATTTTGCGCACTTGGCATGACGTCACAGTATGATATACACTAAAATGACGACTATTGAGTGTAAGCGACTAAATCACTATAATATAATCGCTCTGTTTTTTTTTACACTTTTTAATAATTACTTTCTTAATCGAAAAGAAATTACATTTAAAAATATTGATACAGGATTAATTCAAAAGCAATAAAGATTATTAAAAAAATCACTTTTTTTTTTGTAACAATTGGTTTGCTTGGTAACAATGTAAACCAAACAAACCTTAACAATATCTAGGTTTTAAGGATTTTTTCATTAAATAGTCTTTTGCTATATTGAATTTGCACTGTATTTTATAACTGGTTTTTATTTACCATTATGAACAATACATTATATTAAAATCATTTCATTTGCTTTTAAACTGATGATACCTTTACAATACATTTTCATTAATACCTATCCCTGATCATCCCATAGCATCAGAAAACATAGCTGACGTGCCAGAATGGTCTCCCACACGCTGGTACACTTACGGGTCGCGGGTTCGAGTCTCGGAGGAGGTATTCGTAGCGGACACGGCCATTGTCGCCGCCACGCCTAACGACGTTCACCATATACGGTTCTATGTGAGTATGGTTAATATAATTATTCTTAAATAATACCATAAGCTAGAAGTATGATAGTAAGTAATGAGTTTATTTCTACCAATACTGTGTACTAGAAAGCCATCGATTAAACTGTGAAGTCGATACGCTACAGCGCCATCTATTGGTGAATTATAGCAAAAAGGATTAGGTACATAAAAACTTTTACATGTGAAATACATATGTATGTCAAAATGTAAACAATTAGTGTAGAAGTTACTGGACTTTCGAAAGTTTGTGGCTTTGCACAATCGAACATTTATATTCTTAAAGTTATACTTCTTTTGGGACGTTTAGAAAAAAAATAGAGTAAAATTTTTACGATGCGCGCGCACACCGACAGCTAAGAAGCGACATGATGAAGTTAGCTGCATTCCTTTTACAAACAGAGAGCTGTGACATACAGGATGAACTCTTTAGCTATTTTTGTTCTGTTACACCAAAGAAGTATAACTTTTTTTTCACACACGTTTTTTTATCATATAACTGTAATAAAATAATATGAAACGTGTTAAAACTGTTGAATCATATTTAACTATATTTATGTAATCTTTTAAGTGTAATTTGGGATCAAAACAGCTCGTATTCATAAACATAAATACATACATACATAATAATTAATTATTTATAAATAATCAATCAATTATTAACTATATAGATAAATGTTACAATGTTATATTTAAAATGTATTTTTTTCTTTATTCCAGTCCGTATTCAGCAACCCATCAAAATTGCTCTGCCTTCTGCTATGTCTCCAGCTGTCCCTAGTCGCGATGCAACTTTGCCTCTTGTTTAGTTCATTCGCCTGGCACAATTTCGTTGCCATTGTTATTTTATTATTTATTAACTATTATACTGTATTCAAAATGATAAGAGATTATCTCGTCGCTTGGAAAGTATATAAGGCAGAAGATATGATACAAGATAAAAATATTCAACATACTGTTAATTAAAGTAGCGGTTCCGTAGTACTTTCTAAAATAAAACTTCCAATAAACGGCATTTGTTTCACTTAGAAATGTTTAGATATATTTGTCATGATATAGATACTTTTTTTTATCGATTTTAGTGTGGTGTAAGTATAAGAAGTAAAGTTTTTTTTTTATATTTTTTATCTGTAACAGTTTTTTGTTTATGATATTGATATATAGATAACTTAATCAAATGATACAAAGATAAATATGTCTAAGTTATTTCTAGGCAATTATTATAATTAAGGGTCTAGTCAGATCTAAGTCTACAGATTATGTATTCCGTTTTATTTAAAAAAAGTCAAGTTTCTATGGAAACATGTTAGAAGTGAAACTTCGTGAATTTGTAATCTATAAGGATTAATAAATTAATAAAAACTTTTAATATTACACTCGGTTACACTCAAAAATATGTTTCAAATGAATATCACATAAAAAGGAGATAATAACATTTTATCTTATTCTTTCTAGCTGGATTCTTACATTTGTCGCTAGTTATAAATATTTTGCATATTTGAGAATAAACAAGTACAAATAGTAATGTTTGAAGATAGCAACGGTAAGCATATATATAAATATATTATTCTTCAAACAAAAACAACTGTTACTATGGCAACCACGACGGTCTCTCGTGACGCGACCTTGAAATTTTACTCTCTTAAGCGCAAAGAAGTTTCACTTCAAAAACTACATATTTTCTTTATAGTGAGACACATGCCTAATAATGATCTGGTTTAATTTTATGTACTTAAATTTAAAACTAATGAGGGCTAAATTCTTTTAAAAAAAGATTGTAATTTGTGTATTGTTCTAAAAACATAGGGTTAAGCATTTCACATATTATATTAGATTCGAATTTAACTAAAAAAAAAAAGAATATTTTACATGCATTATTAAATAAACTTATCTTTTCGGATTTTTTCACGGATTTAATTTGAGTTTTGGTTCCCGATGTTTTGAATGCTGCTATAGCAATCATGGTCACAGGAGAGTCAAAAATCAAATAAATCCACAAAAAACCCAAAAATATAGTTTTTTTAAAAAAAAAAAACAAATATTCGCGTAATTCTAAGAAAGTATTACATTATTAAAGTAACATTCATACTTATACAAAAAAAAAATAAACGTAGTGTTCAGAAAAGTGGAAAATCTTGATATGGTAGGTATTAATATTCTGTTTCAAAATAAAAAACATACCTACCATAGATGTTTTACTTTGTTTGTAATCACTTTGTTTATACATAGATAATATTTAACTCTTGTGTCAATATGTAGTTTGTAGAATTTAGTCTTCATATAACATTTTGTAATACTTTTGGCAAATTTCAAAAAATTTAATTAGAAAAGACTGAAGTTCTTGCTGTTTAAACTTTGAATCAAATATTCTATGAAAATGTCATAATAATATATTCCTTAATATAAAAGTAAACAGAACAAATATATTTAACTTACTTGCCAAATATGACGTTTCATTTTGTTTTCATACCTTTTTAATGTCCCACTACTGGACATAGGCCTCCCTTCAATACCAGGGGATCAGGCCATAGTCCACCATGCTGGCCTAGTGCGGGCGGACTTCACATGACTTTGGAAACCTTGCTAAATTCTCTCAGATATTCAGGTTTGTTCACAATGTTTTCCTTCACCATAAGGCATATTATGGTAATCATTTGGGAAATGGTTTGCACATGGAACTATCAGAGATGCAAGGCAAGGGATTTGAACCCGCTTCACTCGATTTTCTAAGTATGTTACCACTGGGCTACCACTGCCTCCCACTTGGCTACCACTACCTCAAATATTATGAACTAGATTAAATTATTATTGTTATCTAATGAATGTGAATATATGTATTTGACCAGCAACTCACTCTCGCTTTGGGTTCATCCCTAGAAAAAAAACAAATCTATCCCATGGGAACCATACATTTTTCTGGGATGATATATAGCCTATAGCCTTCCTCAGTTAACTGGCTATATAATGCAAACAGATTTTCTGAACAAACAAACAAACTTCAGCTTTATAATATTAGCATAGATAACTAATACAATATGCATCATAATTATATATTGCAGCTCAATAAAAAACCAGACAGAAAATAGTATAAAAGATCTTTTTATTAATTAATAAACATATTGTACATTAACATATCTAAACTATACAAAACATAATTTTTTACAAACAAGTGTATTTCATAAACTTAATTTATTTTATATGCACCCAAGATGACTTGTCCTTACTATCATTTATTTGTATTTTCATGGACTTCATTTTGTCTCTCACTACATCACATGCACTCAATATTTCTTTATCTTTTCTTTGTATTGCATTTGCCCGGACAGCATGTCTAAATTCAACTAAAATATCTAAAAAGGAGTTCGAAGTTTCATTATGAGCTGACTCGGTCAATTTTAAACCAAACTTTGATAAAATTTGTACTAAGTATTCTGCAATTAATATAACTGGGACCGGATAGTAATCAGATGTATCAGCCTTCATCAACTTATTAGTTATTCTAATTAAATTTAAAAGAGAATTTATACAAGACGCTGTATCAAAATCATTTCTTAATGCCTCTAAGTTACTCTCTTCTACGTTTTGTAATTCATTTAGTAACTGATTATTATAATCTCCGCTACTAGCACTACTACTATTCACATAAATCTCAACATCTTTTAAAAAGAATTTAAATTTGTTAAGGACTTCTTGTGCATTAGTCATTACTTTATCGCTATACTCCATTGAGTATCTGTAGTTTGACATAAGACATGCCATTCTAAAAATATCAGAACTGTATGTTTGTATTACATCTGGTATTAATATTGTATTTTGGAGTGATTTAGACATTTTTGTTTCCTTAAGTTTTAAATGACCAACATGGATCCAATAGTTAGCCCACTGCCTTGTGTTATGAAAAGCACATGACTGAGCTTCTTCATTTTCATGATGAGGAAATTGTAAGTCAATTCCACCTGCGTGAAAATCTAATTGAGAGCCAAATACTTTACTAACCATTGCTGAACATTCTATATGCCAACCTGGTCTGCCTTCACCCCATGGAGTTTCCCAAGAAGGCTCATTTGGTTTATAACCCTTCCATAAGGCGAAATCCATTTTATTCCTCTTAGCTTCATCACTAGGATCACCATTATCTTGCATAGTTTGCAATTTCCCATAAGCAGGATATTTTGAAGTGTCAAAATATACAGAGCCATCTTTAGCTATATATGCAATGCCAGAATCTATAAGGCCTTTTACGAAATTGCTGATTGTATTAATATGGTCAGATACTCGAGTTACGATCATGGGTTTTTCAATATTTAAGCTAGACATATCTATCCAAAACTCATGCTCATACTTCTTAGCTACCATTCTGAAGTCACTTTTGGTTTCATTACCACGTTTAATAATTTTATCATCAATGTCGGTAATTCCCATAGCGGTAACGAGTTTTATATTAAAGAAGGACTTTAATATTCTCTGTATGATGTCCAGTTTAACGTAACAACAAGCGTGACCTATATGCGCCGAATCGTATACTGTAGGACCGCATGAATACCACGTAGCAATTGAAGGATCATTTAATATAATAGGGACACGTTCTTCAGCAACACAATTATAAATATATACTCCTATTGGATTCCCATTCGGCATCAACCACTTTGTATCTTTATATGGTTTTAAATTGCAAATATGGGTTAGTTTTCTAGTAAAAACGGGAAAGAATTTACTCATTATTATTTATCACTTACTACACACGGGTATAAAAAAGGCCGATGTGTTATTTCATCTAGAAAAGTCGTTTGTTACTAATTATCAATAAAAACAAAACGATCAGCTGATTCAATGTCCAATAAATAATAATATAGATTATAGAATAAAGAATTGTCAGATCATAGATTATATATGAAGAATTACATATTTGTCAGATAGATAACAATTTGGCTGGACTGGATAATCGAAAGCAGGGAAATCCTTTCCAAGACACAATTTGGTTTTCGAAAGGGCATGGGTACAATTGACAGTCTCAGTATTCTGATATCAGAAATTCGTCTTAGTTTTTTAAGAGGAGAATACTTTGTGGGAGTCTTCTTGGATGTCAGCTCTGCTTACGATTGTGTACTTCTTCCGCTTTTGAAATCTAAAATGCAATATTTAAATTTACCGCCTAAATTATGTAATTTTATTTTTAATCTTTTTATTGGAAGATCGATTCGAGTGAGACATCAGGGTGAACTTCTTCCTCCCAGAACAATTTGGAAGGGTCTCCCACAAGGTTCGGTTCTTAGTCCTATTTTGTATAGCTTTTATACTCATGATCTTGATAAATCCGTTGATAGTTTTTGTAATATTTTACAATATGCAGATGATATTGTTTTATTTTATAGTTCAAAGAATATGACTGAGATTGTGTCTAGATTAAACTCTGCTTTGTATTATCTGGGGGAATGGCTACAGTCGCATGGTTTACTTTTGTCAGTTCCAAAAAGTAGCGTAGTTGTTTTTACTAGGAAGAGACATATTCCAGAAGTTAACATTTTATTTAAGGAACAAAATATTCCTGTTGTAAATACTGTAAAATTTTTAGGTATTTTTCTAGACTCTAAATTATCAGGTATTACTCATATAGAGTATATCTCTAAAAAATGTGAAAAAAATATTCAAATTTTACGTGCATTATCAGGAGTATGGTGGGGTTCCCATCAATATTCACAAAAAATTTTATATAACGCTATTATTCGTAGTCATTTTGATTATGGAGTATTTCTGTTAGATCCTTGTAACAAAACAGCACTAGAAAAATTAAACAAAATCCAATACAAGGCTCTAAGAATAATATTAGGTGCCATGAAATCATCGCCTACAAATGCTATGCAAGTCGAATGTGTAGATCCTCCACTTCATCTCCGCAGGCAATATCTTTCGGATCGCTTTATTTCGAAAGTTTTACAATCCTCATGTCATCCTTTACTATGTTCCCTTAATCATTTATTACAAATTATTAAACCTAATCAAAAAATTCCGTGTATTCTTAAAAGTTTCCAAAAATTTACAGAGCTTCCTGCGCCTATTTTTAAACTAAACCTTAATCCCTTGTACTCAGTTCCTTTTCATTCGCTTACCTTTGTTCCTTCTATCATAACGAATCTTGGAATTGACAAATATGAACCTGGGGCCAATGTTAAATTTCAGAGTATTTTAGATAATGATTGGTCTGATTATATTAAAATATTTACTGATGCGTCCAAAATTACTTGTGAGTCTTGTGTTGGAGCTGCCTGCTGGGTCCCTAGATTTAATATCATACTAAATTTTAAGTGTCCTCCTGAAGCGTCTGCTTTTTCGGGGGAGTGTATAGCTCTGCTTGAAGCCATTTTATTTGCAGAATCGCATAAAATGTCAAAAGTCATCATTTTCACAGATTCTTTAAGTTCCCTTCAGAGTATCTTGCAAAACCCTTTCCGCAGTAAATCAAGGTTTGTTATTATATTTAAAATTAGAGAAGTTCTTTTTCGATGTCATGAACAGGGAATCCTCATAACCTTGGCTTGGATCCCTAGTCATTCGGGTATCTTTGACAATGAAATTGCTGATAGCTGCGCAAAATCTGCAACGGTTAGCGGCACTTTAAGTCATTATTGTAATTACTCCCATGACTTACGTTCTTTGTCTAAAAAAAATCTTTACACTTCCTGGAATAAATTTTGGAACGTTTCTAAAACAATTAAAGGTAAATATTATGCCTCAATCCAACTGGAGGTTCCAGTCTCCCCGTGGTTCTTTCGATTTCGCCGGGCTGACCGTAAAACCACCTCAATTATATGTAGGCTCCGTCTGGGCCATGCGTGTACTCCGGTACATTTAGCTAAATTAAAGATTAGAAACAGCTCTATCTGTGAATGTGGCTTAGATGAGGGTTCGACTGATCATATTCTTTTTAATTGCCCCAAATTGAAATATTCCCTGCATGACATAATCCCTCCTCAAATTCACCGCCCAGTTAACACCAAATGTTTATTAGCCCTTGTGTTTAGTCCATTTATTATAAAATTAGTTAAATTTATAGTAGATAATAAAATTAAATTATAATATATTTTCATTTTCAATCATTGTGCCATTTTTGTAATAAGTAATTATTTTCTATTGTTGTAGGTTCCTTCTGTAGACCGATCATTCATTTATAGTTTTAATTTCATATCAAAACGACTAAATTTCAAAATTACCGCTCAATCTCATTTGTGTCTTCCTCACTAAACGTGACACTGGCAGAATGTATTGCGTCTGTTAACGCAACTCTAAGCCATAGAGAGAAAGAATAGATAACAATTTTTATTTGTCATCCGTGATCACAATGAAGAAGTTTCATGATGTTAATATTATATTTAACGCAATGGAAATAATAATATAGATCAAAATAAAAAACCAGTTATATTTTTTGAAAACTATCAATAAATGATAAAGACATTTTTACGTACAACGATTGCGATCTCTCATTCGACTTTCGAGTGACGTCATTTCACCTAGCCGAGATCGTCGCATCATAATCGAGATCGTCGCAATATAACCAAAAATAGCTGCATGGGATATGTTAATTAATATTTTATTATATTATAAAATATACATAAGTTAAATGCGTTTAAAATGTTTTTTTATAAAACATATGTCCTATATATTGATGTATATAATTGTACACTAAACGATTTTAATACCTCGACTGTCGATCGACCTCCTAGAGGTCGATATCAAAAACACCCTTGACTGTCAAGCGACCTCCTAGAGGTCGATTAGTCCCGATATGATTTAACATGTGATTTCAAGCGTTTAAACTATGTTTATTTTTATCTAGCTTTTGTAACGTGTAAAGAAAAAGACAAGGAATAATATCATACTACATGTCAAAAAAGTAATAACTCCAATAACATAAATTTTAGTAATTTGTGCAGGCAACTTATTTAAATTTTGGCAGTCTTCGAACTTAATATTAAGTGAGTAAAAATTATTAAAATAGTGTAAAATTATTATTAAAAAGATTGGAATATGATGGAAGGGTAAGTAATTAACAGTCTTTATTTCATAGGATGTGTTTTGAATAAAGATTTTATACAGAAACTTTTACATTTATCAAACATCGTAAGCATTGACGCGCACTAAGTCCTTATATTTTCACTTTTTATGGATAAAAAATACACTAGTGACAGCATATTATCTATATTAACATGATTTAAATTTATAACTACATAACTACGTATAATTGAATTTGTAAATCTTCTATTAGATTTTAAGTAATTAGTAATATCAAAACACGTAACCCAAAACCGACCCGCCATTTTTGACGGTTGTTGGATAGTATGGATAAGGCTTTTTTAATATTGATTAGAATATTTTCATTGGCTTTTTTAGCATTGTTTGAAATTTTGCATTTTATAAATATTTTAACTGATTTCCTAAAAAAAATATTTAGATTTTTTAAAACAGTACGATTTTTATTTTATAGATACAATTTCAACATAGACATTACTTTAAATATTATAAAAATTAAAAAAAACTGACTGCATAAAAGCTAAAAAAAAAAAAAAAAAAATTAAAAGAAGTTGACGAAGGAATATAGTATAATACAGTCGGAGACATACATATGTACATCTCGCGAGAAGGATGAAACGTGGGTTTTTTTATTTTTATAGTATATTTTTTTATTTACAGCTTTTTGGTTTTATTAGACATTTTATAATAGGTCTTTGAAATTATTATCTTGAAGTTGCCGTTTTACAATACTGGTCATTTTAAACGTAATTTACGAATGGCTGGCAGTAAATTCTAAATTTAAATTAATTTTATTTTAAAAGTATCGAGTACTATTTTCAAATTCGATCATTTGCTTATTAATTAGTGTTTTGTTTTCACTACATTTGATTGTTTTTCATCAATATGGGCACAATAAAAATATGAGTAATTATGAAATACGAGTTCCGTCGCGGTAGCAATGCTGCACAAACGGCCCGCAACATTAATGACGTGTACGGAGTGAACACTACAAACGAACGCACAACTGAACGCTTCCGACATCGAAATTTTGATTTAAAAAATGAACACCGTGGTCGCCCGAAGACTAAAACCAGCAACGACAAATTAAAGGCGATAGTGGAAGTTGATGATACTCAATCTATGGCTGAGTTAGCAGTAGGTTTCAACGTTAGTATCAAAAAAATATTGGTCCATTTACATCGAATTGGCAAGGTAAAAAAACTTAACGGGTGGCGCATGAACTAAACGATCTCCAACGCGACGAATGCGTTGAGGTATGCCTTGCGTTGTTTAACATACATAGAAATGAAGGGATTTTGAATCACACTGTCATCGTGTTGGTTAGACCTCGGTTCAGCCCCGAACGTAAACTTACCCCTAAAAAAGTCATGGCTACTATTTAGTGGTCTAGTGTCGGTATAATTCATCACAGCTTCTTACCAAATGGCACTAGCATTACTGCGGATGTGTACTGTGAGAAACCGGACACAATAATGGAGAAGCTTGCCAATCTCCGGCCAGCCTTGGTTAATTGCTCGACTTCGCTGCTCTTTTAAGACAAACCTCGACCTCATACGGCACAATAGGCGGTCTCTAAGCTACAAAAACTAGTGTTTGAAGCTTTGTGTCATCCACCGTAAACACCAGACATTGCGCCGACAGACTTCTACTTTTTCCAAAATTTGGACAACTTCATGGCAGATAAAAAGTTCAATACCCGAGAGGCAGTGCAAGATGCCTTTGAAGAGTTGGTTGACTCCCGTACACCTGGCTTCTTTAAGAAGGGCATTGAAAAATTACTACTGTGCTGGTAGAGATGCATCAATAGCATGGGTGCATATTTTGATTGATAGAAATGAAAAATATTTATGAAAAAAAAAGACTAACTTTCTATGTATTAAACGGCAATTTCATAGGTAGAGACCTAATATTTAGCTATTTTTTTATCCTAAATTACTTTTAAATATGTAAGTTGTGTTCTTTTAAATATTTTTATGATCGCCAAAAATCTTTATTTTGAGACCCCATTCGATTGGTTTGGAAGAATTTTTTTTAAGACACACAAATTGGCGACTGATATCTGCTATTATAATTTTTAACTATTTTTATATAAACTATGACACTCGCGTAAATACAAAATTAACGACATATAAATCATCAAAATCGGCCCATGCGTTTGGTTTCTAGAGTGCCACAAGGGAAAAAACATACATACACACATACATACATATGTACATACATACATACATAAATACATAGGCTGATAAACACATTACCCTCCTTTGCGTTGCGCAGTTGGGTAAAAAATATGTTTATTTGCATCTATTAAACTAGTGATACAATATGGTATATGTATCGTGTATACATCCATATGCATTTAGTAAAAAGCGGTTATTTTAAAATTTACAAACAGACACTCTAATTTTATTTATCTGTATAGATATAATCTGTTCAGATGCGATAGTATTGGTCGTATCCATACTTTTGTAGCGTCCCTTGTAATTTTTATAGTGAAATTGTTAGTTTTCGTAATTGATTTCTAAAATGTTCTAGTAAGGCAGCATGCCTGTTTATTGTATTTTTCCATTTGTAAATATCACTAAATTGTAAAATGTACACATTTTTAAATGAAATATTAAGCAGAATTTGCTCTGTGATCCAAAGTTTGAGATGACGATTTTTAGCACTTATTTTCGAGTGTTTGGTTTGTTGTTTAATTCTCGTAAACTAAATAGTTATAAGAACTCAAACTATGTCAGTATTATCTACGTGGACTAAACTATAATATAAATGATTATCCTAAATCTCTTGGTCTTCAATGCTCTCAGAATTCAAGTATAAAAAATACCTCTTTTTTATCCTGTGCTAAGTCGCCGTGATTGAGACGTGTTGTTGTAAAGCTTGTGGTGTGAAAAAATGTACAGTGAGTTGAGTTGTTTTTATCAATTAATATAAAATATTGTATATTTAATTCAATGGTATAAAAAACTTTTTAAAATAATAGTTTTATTTTGTAATAATTCCTGATTTCATACTATGTACTGATAAAAATCACTTACAGTGATTTCAACTTAGAATTAACTATATATTATTAAATACAATTGAACTTATATTTTTATAAATTGTTAGTATACTTCAAAACGATTCCAACGACATAAGCTTTATATATAGCTTCCATATAATTTTTTTAGAAACATTGTTATTTTAATGATGCGTACATATTTCGCGGGAGGTCCTCGGAAAGTAGCCGACAGATGCGCCATATTCGTGCAAAATGACAGCGACAGTTGAGAGGTTAATTATTATAGAATAATTTTATACTTTAATTATATTTCATATCAAACATAAAATATCTATTAGCACAAGCTCTTATGCCATAAAAATTGATTTATATTTTAGAGCTGTCATAATATTTCCCTTAATTTAGGGACAGTTAAGGTATAAATGGCAAGTCAAAATATGCTGTCATTTTCACACCTATTGTATTTCGTTTGAGTCGCCACGCATCTCTTTCTAAGGGTATGACGTCATATGCAAATCTGGGAGAATTTAGTTCGTAGTGATGTGAAATCGGTATTAATTACGATTAAGTAGGGATGTATTTTATCGTAAAATTATCGGTATTCAACAATTGTTATCGGTTTTATAGGAAGGTTTTCATTTTTAATAATGATTATAATTCGAAATAAAATACAAAGATAGGTTTCAAAAATTTTTTATTTTATTATTTTAATGCTACCACTAATTCGAAAAAAAAATCCTTAGATCTGAGACAGATCTTTATAAGACATTCTATGGCATGAAAAACCTTCTTTTCCTCCCTGACAATTACAATGCTTTCCCATGTTTACACAACACTTATAGAAAAAACAAACTAACGAAGAGAAACACTAATGAAGAAATCATAAAGTTTGTATCCAAGCGCAAATGAGCACTAATATATACATATCTACAAATTGATCAAATGTAAATTAATATAAGAACGGCAAGCCCGGGGATAAGTATAATAATAACAACGGTTAAAACTTAACACTTGAAAATTTCAAAAATGACAAAATGTTGGCGTTGCAGGACGTCACAGTAGTGACGTATGTATGTTACGGCGACAGAAATATGTTGTTGTCCCACTCGTTGTCGCCAAATATAGAGATAGCATGTTAATAACCAAACAACTGAAAGGGATAGATAGATCCACCAAAGGCTAGTATGGAGCTAATTCAACTATTTTATTTGTCATCCATGATATAACTTACCATGGATGACAAATAAAATAGATGAATTAGCTCCATACTAGCCTTTGGTGGATCTATCTATCCCTTTCAGTTGTTTGATTATTAACATGCTATCTCTATATTTGGCGACAACGAGTGGGACAACAACATATTTCTATCGCCGTAACATACATACGTCACTACTGTGACGTCAGTTCAACATTTTTATTTGTCATCCATGTTTGAAATTTTCAAGTTTTAAGTTTTAACCGTTGTTATTATTATACTTATCCCCGGGCTTGCCGTTCTTTTTACATTTAATCAATTTGTAGATAAGTATATATTAGTGCTCATTTGCGCTTGGATACAAACTTTGTGATTTCTTCATTAATGGTTCTTTCGTTAGTTTGTTTTTTCTATAAGTGTTGCGTAAACATGGGAAAGCATTGTAATTGCCAGGGACGAAAAGAAGGTTTTTCATGCCATAGAATGCCTTTTAAAACGTATACATAAAGAGATTCTTAAAGCTATTTTCAAAACAGGGTTTATTCCTAGAGTAACTATATCTGACCAGGGTTCTGCCAATGTAGCTGCAATAAATATACTTCGTAGTGACAATGATGCATTAAGTGTTATCCAGAATGAAGTTAATGGGAACAAAATCTACCATATATTGTATGATGTAGCTCATTTACTGAAATGTTTCATTAGGTACCTACCTAATCATTTTCAGAAAAAGAATATGATAGTCAGCGTGCTCAATGGGATTATGTTCATATGTTGTGTAAAGTAAATGACATTAAAGGTACTGCAAGGCTAACAAAATATACTGACAAGCATATTTATCCAAACTCTTTTGATAAGATAAAGAAATTGAAGGTAATTATACTGTAGTTTAATAAATTAAGGTATATATTACTTTAGATCTTAGATGTTCTCTTAACTTTAATTTAAATTTGTTTTTAATTAAGAAAGAAAATTCTTGAAGCTATTGATATGCCCTTATATAATATTATGCTATTCTATACTAATATATAAAGTTCAAGAGTATGTTTATTGATTGTATGCACTCATCCATGTTAAATGTTCAGTCCATTAAAAAAATCCTCAGCTCTATATTTATTATGTAATGTTAAAAGTTGTTTAAAGGCTTAATTGGCTTGGCTAGACACTAATTATAATAAACTATTACTATATTACTATTCATCTATAGTAGTTACTAATTATAATTATACCATAATTATAGTTTAATTGACTGTTGCATTTGTTATAATATATTAATTTATTGTAATAATATATTACAGGTGAAGTATGCTGTGCAGCTATTTAGTCGAAGTGTTATAGCATCTTTAGGTCGCTTGATGAAGGCTTTTAATTTCCAGAAAGAATACAATTATTGTAATACATTAAATGTAAATATTGAGAATGGCTTATTCACAACTGTGATGATTATATTCATTAATGATTTATTTGATAGTTTAAATTGCAGTGGCTATGAAAGTACCAGCTTACTGAATTTGTTTTCTTTTAATTTGTATAGGACTAAAATGTTTGTTTATTCGAACGCATTCATCTCAAATCTTTTGCTTTTTATAATCTAAAGATGAAGGTGGTTCTAGAGCTAACAAACTTCAAACAAACGCAAAAGCTAGATTTTAATATATACCTACAATTAAAACCAAATACATAAATAACATACCTACTACTCGCTTAATAATGATAATGTTATTAACAAAAACTATTGTTCTGTGTAACTTCTAATTTTATTGCATTGTAATATTATAAAATATTTTCATTAACAGTTGTTAAGAAATGAGAAATTTGTTTTGCTATCAGATTTTTTTTGCCGTAGTTAATTTTTGTCTATACTAAATTGTTGTACTAATTTGTATTCAATTAATAAAAATCTTTAAAAATGTCCTTTCATTGTAATAAAAAACAATGTATTATAAATGTGTAAAAAAAAGAGTATCCTGTTCTTCTCGAATCTGAGGCATTTTTTTTTCGAATTAGTGGTAGCATTAAAATAGTAAAATAAAATTTTTTTGAAACCTATCTTTGTATTTTATTTCGAATTGTAATTAATATCAAAAATGAAAAGCTTCCTATAAAACCGATATCAATTGTTGAATACCGATAATTTACCGATAAAATACATCCCTACTTAATCTTAATTAATACCGATTTCACATCACTACGAACTAAATTCTCCCAGATTTGCATATGACGTCATACCCTTAGAAAGAGATGCGTGGCGACTCAAAAGAAAACAATAGGCGTGAAAGTGACAGCATATTTTGACTTGCCATTTATACCGTATCTGTCCCTAAATTAAGGGAAATATTATGACAGCTCTAAAATATAAATCAATTTTTATTACATAAGAGCTTATGCTAATAGATATTTTGTGTTTGATATGAAATAAATTAAAATATAAAATTATTCTATAATAGTTAAAATCATTTCGAATACGATTATATACATCAATAAATAGGACATAATGTTTTATAAAAAAATATTTTAAACGCATTTGACTTATGTATATTTTATAATATAATAAAATATTAATTAACATATCCCATGTAGCTATTTTCAATTTAAAAATGGTTAAGTCGGGAAAAATCTTTCTTTGACTATCTTGACCCCCCCGGCCCCCGCCTCATCTTATTCGCCTTCCGTTTTATGAATATGCGCTTGTATGGAGCTCGGTCGGGGTTGTAACTTACGTATAACCTCTCAACTGTCGCTGTCATTTTGCACGAATATGGCGCATCTGTCGGCTACTTTCCGAGGGCCTCGCGCGAAATATGTACGCATCATTAAAATAACAATGTTTCTAAAAAATTTATATGAAAGCTATATATAAAGCTTATGTCGTTGGAATCGTTTTGAAATTTACTAACAATTTATAAAAATATAAGTTCAATTGTATTTAATAATATATAGTTAATTCTAAGTTGAAATCACTGTAAGTGATTTTTATCAGTACATAGTATGAAATCAGGAATTATTACAAAATAAAACTATTATTTTAAAAAGTTTTTTATACCATTGAATTATAGATACAAAATTTTATATTAATTGATAAAAACAACTCAACTGACTGTACATTTTTTCACACCACAAGCTTTACAATAACACGTCTCAATCATGGCGACTTAGCACATGGATAAAAAAGAGGTATTTTTTATACTTGAATTCTGAGAGCATTGAAGACCAAGAGATTTAGGATAATCATTTATATTATAGTTTAGTCCACGTAGATAATACTGACATAGTTTGAGTTCTTATAACTATTTAGTTTACGAGAATTAAACAACAAACCAAACACTTGAAAATAAGTGCTAAAAATCGTCATCTCAAACTTTGGATCGCAGAGCAAATTCTGCTTAATATTTCATTAAAATATGTGTACATTTTACAATTTAGTGATATTTACAAATAGAAAAATACAATAAACAGGCATACTGCCTTACTAGAACATTTCAGAAATCAATTACGAAAACTAACAATTTCACTATAAAAATTTCAATGACGGCTATAAAAGTATTAATAATTATATTAAAAGTATGGATACGACCAATACTATCACATCTGAACAGATTATATCTATACAGATAAATAAAATTAGAGTGTCTGTTTGTAATATTAAAATAACCGCTTTTTACTAAATGCATATGGATGTATACACGGTACATATACCATATTGTATCACTAGTTTAAAAAAATCAAATGAAGCCAGTCCACGCATGTTTTAATCAATTTTGTTGCAATTACAATAAATATAAAATGCAACATGATACTAGTTTAATATATGCAAATAAACATATTTTTTACCCAAATGCGCAACGCAAAGGAGGGTAATGTGTTTATCAGCCTATGTATGTATGTACATGTGTATGTATGTACATATGTATGTATGTACATATGTATGTATGTATATATGTATGTGTGTATGTATGTTTTTTCCTTTGTGGCACTCTAGAGACCAAACGCATGGGCCGATTTTGATGATTCATATGTCGTTCATATTTTGTTTTTTGTATTTCGTTCATGTTTTCATATTTTGTATTTACGCGAGTGTCATAGGTTATATAAAAATAGTTAAAAATTAAAATGGCAGATATCAGTCGCCAATTTGTGTGTCTTTTAAAAAAATCTTCCAAACCAATCGAATGGGGTCTCAAAATAAAGATTTTTGGCGATCATAAAAATATTTAAAAGAACACAACTTACATATTTAAAAGTAATTTAGGATAAAAATTAGCTAAATATCAGGTCTTTACCTATGAAATTGCCGTTTAATACACAGAAAGTTAGTCTTTTTTTTCATAAATATATTTCATTTTTATCAATCAAAATATGCACCCATGCTATTACCAGCACAGTAGTAATTTTTCAATGCTCTTCTTGAAGAAGCCAGGTGTACGGGAGCCAACAAACTCTTCAAAGGCATCTTGCACTGCCTCTCGGTTATTGAACTTTTTATCTGCCAAGAAGTTGTCCAAATTTTGAAAAAAGTAGAAGTCTGACAAAGCTTCAAACTCTAGCTTTTGTAGCTTAGAGACCGCCTGTTGTGCCGTATGAGGTCGAGGTTTGTCTTATAGGAGCAGCGAAGTCGAGCAATTAACCAAGGCTGGCCGGAGATTGGCAAGCTTCTCCATTATTGTGTCCGGTTTCTTACAGTACACATCCGCAGTAATGCTAGTGCCATTTGGTAAGAAGCTGTGATGAATTATACCGGCACTAGACCACTAAACAGTAGCCATGATTTTTAGGGGTAAGTTCGGGGCTTTGTCTAGGTGCTGAACGGGGTCTAACCAACACGATGACAATGTGATTCAAAATCCCTTCATTTCTATGTTTGTTAAACAACGCAAGGCATACCTCAACGCATTCGTCGCGTTGGAGATCGTTTAGTTCATGCGCCACCCGTTAAACAAGTTTTTTTACCTTGCCAATTCGAGGCAAATGGACCAATATTTTTTTGATGCTAACGTTGAAACCTAGTATATTCTTTATTGCAGTTATAAAACAAAATACTGTAATTCCATATTAGAAGACAAAGGCAAAGGTGGACTTATCCCTAAAAGAGATTTCTTCCAGTCAACCCATGGATGTGAAAGATAGTGTTAGGTAGCAGGTCCATTAAGTGCCAAAAGATATATCAAAGAGAAAAAAAAACTGTTACATATATAAACCTACAAGTATAATATAACTATATATTTTATATACAAAAAATACACATATACATACATATTATAATAATATTTAAATAGATGTACAAATAAAAAATAAAATTACAGTAAATCTTTACTGCTAACTCAGCCATAGATTGAGTATCTTCAGCTTCCACTATCGCCTTTAATTTGTCGTTGCTGGTTTTACTCTTCGGGCGACAACGGTGTTCATTTTTTTTTAAATCAAAATTTCGATGTCGGAAGCATTCAGTCGTGCGTTCGTTTGTAGTGTTCACTACGTACACGTCATTAATGTTGCGAGCCGTTTGTGCGGCATTGCTACCGCGACGGAACTCGTATTTCATAATTACTCGTATTTTTATTATGCCCATATTGATGAAAAACAAACAAATGTAGTGAAAACAAAACACTAATTAATAAACAAATGATCGAATTTGAAAATAGAACTCGATACTTTTAAAATAAAATTAATTTAAATTTAGAATTTACTGCTAGCCATTCACAAATTACGTTTCTAATGGCCAGTATTGTAAAACGGCAATTTCATAGGTAATAATTTCAAAGACCTATTATAAATTCAAATGTCTAATAAAACCAAAAAGCGGTAAATAAAAAAATATACTATAAAAAAAAACCCACGTTTCATCCTTCTCGCGAGATGTATTCGTACATATGTATGTCTCCGACTGTATTATATTATATTCCTTCGTCAACTTCTTTTCATTTTTTTAGTTAGCTTTTATGCAGTCAGTTTTTTTAATTTTTATAATATTTTAAAGTAATGTCTAAGTTGAAATTATATCTATAAAATATAAATCGTACTGTTTTAAAAAATAAAAAATATTTTTTTTTAGGTAATCAGTTAAAATATTTATAAAATGCAAAATTTCAAATAATGCTAAAAAGCCAATGAAAATATTCTAATGAATATTAAAAAAGTCTTATCCATACTATCCAACAACCGTCAAAAATGGCGGATCGGTTTTGGGTTACGTGTTTTTATATTACTAATTACTTAAAATCTAGTAGAAGATTTACAAATTCAATTATACGTAGTTATGTAGTTGTAAATTTAAATCATGTTAATATAGATAATATGCTGTCACTAGTGTATTTTTTATCCATAAAAAGTGAAAATATAAGGACTTAGTGCGCGTCAATGCTTACGATGTTTGATAAATGTAAAAATTTCTGTATAAAATCTTTATTCAAAACACATCCTATGAAATAAAGACTGTTAATTACTTAACCCTTCTATCATATTCCAATCTTTGTAATAATAATTTTACACTATTTTATCAATTTTTACTCACTAAATATTAAGTTCGAAGACCGCCAAAATTTAAATAAGTTGCCTGCACAAATTACTAAAATTTATGTTATTGGAGTTATTACTTTTTTGACATGTAGTATGATATTATTCCTTGTCTTTATCTTTACACGTTACAAAAGCTAGATAAAAATAAACATAGTTTAAACGCGAGAAATTACATATTAAATCTCATCGGGACTAATCGACCTCTAGGAGGTCGCTTGACAGACAAGGGTATTTTTAACATCGACCTCTAGGAGGTCTAGAAGCCGTTTCACGCAAAAAAACGACCCTTATTTTTTTTTATCCCTATGTCTATGAAAGTCAAATTTCGGCCCACAGTGCGCCGCGTGAAACGACATTCTTGCAACCGCATCTTTAAAGTTTCATAACTTTTTCATTTGTTGAAATATTTTGATGATTCTTTCATTTTCGTCATATGTTATTTAAATTCTTATATTAAAAAAAATTGAAAACTTCTCCATTTAGAAATCAAAGCGACGTTTGATTTTTTATTTTTATAATTATAATTGTTATAAAAGTAAACTTAATTTGTATTTAGAAATAATATTCTCCAATAACACTGATGCAACAACAATAGGTTTCTTTTATTTACTCTTAAGTTCAATGGACAATGACAATTCGTAGACTATTCAACAGAAATTCACTGTCAAATTTTTTGTCAATGTCAAATTATAAAATTACTGAGCGACAGCCGACGATTGAGTAAATAAATTGTATATTCTTGAATTATATTAGATTTAAGGCGATAAATATGGTTACTTTTGCCCCAGATGAAATCGGCTTAGCCGACAAATCGCCATGTGCAGGTGTACGGGCTGATTTGAAGATGTGTTTATTAACTAGCGATTGTTGCAAAAAGGTTAGTATTTTATCTTTAAAAAGTGTACTTTCTGTGAAAAAATCTATAAATATGACTATTTATAACTATGATGTGGATTAAAGACTTAATTTTTTATTTGTATCATATAAAAACGTTATTGTTATTGAAGAGTAAGCACAGGTATTTTTATGCAGTTTATAACTTATTTAAAGTAATAAAATTCTTCTTATTATTATTCACAGTATAAGAAAACACCTCGAGAATGTTTGAAGGATGGCTTAGTTCCTTCAGAATGCTTACAACTAAGACAAAGCTTTTTTGAATGCAAAAGATCATTGGTAAGTTCAAATTCAAATTCCGAATTTATAATTTAAAGAAACTTCGTAATACATATTTATATTATATTGGACCAATTATAACTAGCACCACTGGTACAATATACTTAACTAGCGACTCACCCTTGCTTCGTTTTGGGTTCATCCCTAGACAAAAATAATCCCACGGGAACCGCACATTTTTCCGGGATATAAAGTAACCTATGTGCTATTGCAAACTATAATCTATCCCTGTGCTAAATTTCATCCAGATCCATTCAGCTATTCTGATGTGAAAGAGTGATCCATTTCCACAAACTTTTACATTTATAATATCAGTATAAGTTTTTAACTTCCACTTATATAAGTAATTATTAATTAATCTTATATTTTGTTTTTCTAAAAATTACTGTATGTATTTAATTTTATCACTACAAATATTTTCCATCAATTTAAAATTAATATCATTTATAAAAAAATTACAGCTGGACAACAGGAGGAGGTTTCGGGGTCATAAAGGATATTAAATTTTATTAGATAATATGTAAATTATCATAGTAGGTTATCATTTAGTGAGTTATATTACTTTAATAAATTATTATTATAATAAACAAACAGACTGTAATTTTATTATTAAAGCAATGACATGCTTTAGTTTCTACTTAAGAAAATATATACTGTGTATACAAAAATTTAAAAATTTATGATTATATGGTACTTATCTTTCTTTTTTAATAAAAGGATAAATAATAATGCAATATCATTTGGATGGTTTTATTATAAAAATAGTTCAAATTTACATTCTATATGTCAGAGCCTAGCCCACAATGAAAACTAGCTTTTGAAGCTAAATATTATTCTTACTTGCTCTTAAAACCTATATTGGTACAACCCTGGTATTAGGGAGTAAGTTTATTGCAAAATTAAAACATTATAATAATACAAATTGGTAGTTTAGGTGAAAATTCATAAATAGGACAAGAAATTGGAATTGTTTTTAATTTTTACATATTAGATTGAGTATAGCATGTGCTCTGATCCATGAGTTCTGATTAAAATATTTTTTTTTAAAGTACTTAAGTGCGTAACATATTCGTTGCGCATTTTATACATAAACAAAATCATTATATATCCTCCATATTATTTTGATTTACAATGACTATAGTTGTTTATTGAATGTCCCACAAGATGGCGCCACTAGCAAATGTCTATGACAATTGACTTGCACTTAGTAAAAGTTTAAATTTTAAGCAGTCTAAAAATATTTAACATACCAAACTAACCCCAGAAAATCATATACATGATATACGGGTTGATTGTAATCTCCTAGAAGACAACTTAGCTCATATTAGTTTAATATCAATCATGATGTTAACAAAACATGTCGATTCCATCCTTGTGGCGCCACAACTGATAAAAAGTCCTTGTAAGACAAATACCTTGGGGTAACACTCGATAGCAAACTAAACTGGAACACACACGTGGAAAACAAGATAAACTCAGGCCACAAGATTCTAAATCAATGCAGACGAATGGTCGGCAAACAATGGGGGATCAAACCAAAAATAATGCGATGGCTTTACACAATGGTGGTACGTCCGTCCCTAACTTATGCCAGCCTGGTCTGGTGGCCCAGAACAGAACTGCACACAACCCAAAATGAACTACAAAAATTCCAAAGAATAGCAAACCTTGCCATCACAGGATGCATGAGGACTACTCCATCCGCTGCCCTCGAAATTATCCTAGGCACACCACCCCTACACGTTTACATTAAACAAGAAGCAGCATTGTCAGCCCTAAGAATCAGATCATCCAACCAATGGAGGGATAATCGGGGCAGACATACCAAAATTCTAGATCATTACGCAGAGGAATGCCCATCAATAAGATGGCCCAACGACAGAATAAACAAGACCCACATCATAGAAAAACACTACACCATCGACTTGAGTGAGAATGTAGAGGAAGACAACAGGTCTGTAACCACATCTTCACACATCATCTACACTGACGGATCAAAATCTAAAGAAGGTACTGGAGCAGGCATTTACTGCCCAACGCTTAACATTAAAATTAGCCATCACCTGGGTAGGTACAACTCAGTGTTACAAGCAGAATGCGCCGGCGTCACAATCGGTGCACAAGAAATACTAACAAAACCAATACTTAACACATCCATACTAATAAAAACCGACAGCAAATTGCTATTATTAGCATTGGCAAAAAACACTACCAAATCTAAATACATATTAGAATGCCATAACACACTAGAAAAACTCTCCCTAACCAATAAAGTTAAACTTTCATGGGTAAAGAGTCACTCCAACTCCGAAGGCAATCTGACTGCCGACAAATTAGCAAAACTAGCTTCGAAACTAACGGTACAAGGACCTATACCACTAACTCCAATTCCCTTCACTGAATACAAATCGTGGTTACACGAACTAACAAACAAAACAGTAAACTCACTCTGGAATGCTAACACAGACTGTCGTCAGTCTAAAGAAGCATTCCCCAAACTTAACAATCAAGTAACAACTAAACTAACACGCCTAAACAGGGCAAAACTAAAAACGGTGGTGGAACTTATGACAGGTCACTGCCATCTCAACAAACACCTTTTCAATTTAGGTATCACAGACAGCCCCCTGTGCAGAGCATGCCTCCGAGGGGACGAAACACCAGCCCACATCCTAACAGAATGTGGCGAACTGGAACACCTACGCGCAGAAAAACTTGACCCCAGAAGATCGCTCCAGGAAATCTTGCAGGACACCGGCAGCCTGCTTGACTACTGGAACTCTCTGGGTTGGAAGGATTAATACCACATGCAGCACAAGCTCACGCACAACGGGCAACGATGCCTAAGTGCGGAAAAAGCCGTGCAGAAGAAGAAGAAGAAGAAGAAGAAGACCCCCCTGTGTTATAATTCAATCTTCATATACTCACATCACAGAAACATTACATTAATGTGTTATTAGTATTTTAATTTATATGAAAAAGAAACGGTTTTTAATCTTTATAGTCATCTTTTGAAGCAGCTATTGAAGTTTGAATAATATGAAAATATATCTTTCACCATTCCTTCCACAAACAAGGTCATTCAAGGTAAAGGGCAAGGTAATTTTCTATTAAAACTAAATAATTGCGAATAAGACTTATAAGATATATGAGAACAAGTGATATAAATGGCAGTGTGTTGACATTTACATAATTTATGGACTAAAATCAAGCCAAATTTACTTCTAGGGATTTTTATTATAGTTAAAAGTTCGAGAAAGCAAAATGAATATAATGGCTAGAGTGGCGATAATGCACCCGTGATTTTGTAAAAAATTTGTTTATTGAAAGAAAATAATGTTGAATAGTTTAAGGATTAATAATTTGTGGAAAAGAGCTGGAAGCTCAAATATTCTGGATGAAACTCTAACGAAGTAATTATAATGGACTTGGAACAGACCACTCATGGACTAAAATAAGCATAATCAAAGTAACACGTCTCATGATGCTTTGATAGAGGGGTTTTTATAATATCAATCTGTATTAACAAAAACGAAATTTGAGTTGTGTCCATATAAATCTTTTTTTTATTTAAATCCAGCTTGATTCTAGGCTTTACAAGAATTTGTTTAATTTAGCTAAAATAGTTGCTCTACATTACGTAAGTGATGATATACTGATTTGTGAATTAAAATTGTGTTGTATATACCTTAAAGTTAAAACTACTTGACAAAGAAGGCATTTTGTTGGCAAAGGGAGAGAGCGTAAGTTTAAACAGGTCTTAAATATAACTTATCTAGATAGGCGACCCTTAATTGTTCGTAATACTGGTTCCTTAAAATACTTTTCGCTGTACTTCTTACATGATAAAGTGAGCATGCCAGAAACCTAGCAAGCCTTCTATCTAATTATTAAATTGACTAGTTTAGCACCATAGCAAAATAATCGCGCTGCAATAATTGAAATTTTAGTGCCTTTTAAATATATTTAAAAATAATTAATGGGTGTGTTTACGTAGGTACATGAATTTCCGAAATAATTAGTAAATTTTTATTATTGTCATATCTAATAGATAATGAGGGAATATGGATATTGAACGTAGATAATTTATTAGGTATTATTATATTTAGAGCTATAATAAGAATAATATGAAGAAAATGGGGGCATAGAGTAGGGTATTAAAGAGACCTAGGTTTTGTTTTTTAGAACATGGTACCAAAATAATTTAATTATGCAATATAACGTTAACACACCCATCTAACGATATTATAATTCTTTAATCTTATATATGTAGCGTTAACTGTGCAGTGCAAGATTTTCATTTTCAATGAATTTTAATTAATTTTTTGGGCCTCTGAAAACCATGCTGCGATTTAATTTTAACAAACTACTAATTTGAACTTTTAATCTCACTAATTCGCTTTGAGAATTCGCTTTCATTAAACTATTCATAACATAGTATGAGTATTTGCATTTTAGTGTATGAATTCTTAAAATAAAACAATTCATGATATTTAATACTTAAGAATTATTCTTAAATAAAATTTATATTTACAGACAAAATCATTTATTTTTATTTGATATCGATACATTCACACTGTTAAAATTGTAATTCTTATTTATTCTGTTTTTGCTTTTTAACATTCATTTATAATCTGCCTTCCTGTTTAATGATATGTTTCCGGATATGTCAAAAACCGGGATCTTTTTCGTTTTAAAACTCCGGGTGGATTGGCAGTTAACAGTATTAAATTTATTTATATGAAAACATTATATAACATCTAAGGTAGGTAAAGTTCTACGAGAGTTTTGTTGTAGCTATTACAAGAAAATGTAACAAAATCGATATGGAATTTGGAATCAAAATAGTAATTAATAATTATATTATGCGTTATTATTTATTTGAGATAATTATAATATTGTCAATATTATATATTATTTTAGTTTACATTTATTGTTATTTATTGTTTGACTGAGAGAGAGAGAGAGAGAGAGAAAAAGACGGAGAAAGAAATAAATTTTGAAATAAGTTTTACACTAATTTTATAGAACGTTGCAAAATAAATATTAGCAAAAATTGTAAAATCTTTCATAATTCGATGAAAATCTTTGTTTTATCTAGATATACCTAAACTAATGAGCGATTCTTATTCCAACAATCCACAGTGGAACCTTCGAAAGCTCTCTTAAAATGGTGCTCCCTTATAACCTTATTTAGACAACGATACATTTAATACAATTTAATAAGGTTGCCACGCTTAGGGTTTAGAAAAAATCCGGCTACTTTGTACTTTCTACCAATTAATTATCTAATAGTTCTAAATGTACATAATAATGAATATACTATTTTGAATTAAACGACTTAATTTTATAAGCAACTAGCTCTTGATTCCCCATAGAAACTTTCATCCCCATTTTCACCTCAACTCTATCTATTCCTAGTCTCAAACTATTTTCTTATCAAATTTCATCTAAATTGGTTCAGTAGAACCAGAGATTACCCCTTAACCTCACAAACTCACAAACTTTACCCCTTTATAATATTAGTATAGATAAGTGTCAGCATAAAGCTTTAGTGCTTTCTGAAAATGATCATGTGTTTTCGGGTAATTAATAAAATTCGTAATCGATCTAGATACATTTTTTGATAATTGTATAGAACAGTATATCTCGCCTTGTTTGGCGGTATGAACACTATTCAGCACTGGTAGTTTAATAAATTGGCACAAACGCACACCATTTAGTATGTTTTGTCCCTCAATAACTCTACACGTAGACCAAGTTCGTTAAAACTCTTACTCATAAATCACTAAAAGTCCAAATGATTTAAAACCCTAATTTCTGGCAACCCTATACCTACTAGAAAGTTTGTATCGGTCTGTACAAGCCAGTATAACCACATAACCTAGCTCTTAACGCTGTCACTAGCATGGCAGCTCCGGACAAATCGTCCAGTAAATTTGCGCATTCACACACCAATAGATACATTTTATCTCCATGCGCTGCGACGGACTTGTGTAGAGCTATTTTCCTCATTCCAACTGAATGTGGTAGATGTCGGTATAGCATGCGAGCTCCGGTCCAATATAGCCAATTCCTTTCGAAACGCTCTCCGTCGTCGCCTTCAAATACCTGAAATGTAAGATGAATAGGCTTATAAAAAAAAGGTTACGTTTACTATTACTATTTAAATCTCTATATGTATTTACGTTAATATTTTACATTTTAAATTAAATTATTTTATTCAATCTTAAATATATTCTATCTATATAAATGAACATGAATGTTCGTATGTTTGTCCTCCTCCAATACGCCTGCGAAGGTTCCTGGCGCAAAAAAAGGAATTTTTCTTTGGACGTTTGTGTTTTATGCGTTCATAAACTATTCAAGCCGAGGGACGCACCCGAGCGAAGCGCAAGCGTAGGGTAAGTCGCTAAATTCTGATATAAAAGGAGTATAATCTAATAGGTACATATATAAATATCTCGTGTCACGGTGTTTGTGGTCGCACTCCTCCGAAACGGCTCGACCGATTTTAATAAAAAAAATTTGTATATCTGGTAGGTATGAGAATAGGTCGTAAAGTATTTTTCACCGTCCTACCCTCACCTCCCATTTTTTAATCGCGATTTTAATATTTTTGTATATTATATAAATAAATAGGTACATAACAACGAACCCAAGCGAAGCGAGAGCGATCACTCTATAACATAAAGCCAAAGAGTTCTTTTTGTAAATTGAACGCGGGCGTAGCCGCGGGTTCTGTTAGTATTTAATAATAATATCTCCACAGTTTTATGACAATCTATACTAAGGTGTATTTGCTAATGTCTTGCATATTAACTAATGCAAGCTAAAAAATGAAAACCAATCCATAATAATTACCTTATAAACACTAATAATGAACCCCGTAGTAGGTGTATGGGATTTTTTTGGTCCACCAGCGAGATCATTAAACGGAGGCCGACAGATCATGGCCACTTCACTGTACAGGTCTAACGTATGCGCAGCTGAATATCTCATAGCTTTCGGATCAAACTTGCTTAATGAGGCACTTCGCATATTATTGTAAAACAAAAGTGGATCTGTTTGTGTGGTATTTATTACATAATAAGCTATGAAAGGGAATTCCGCGTTCTTTTCCATGTTAGCTAACAACATGCCTCCTACAGCTGTATTTGCGTGGGCTACGTCATTTAGAAGTTCACTAGCGGCAGTTTTCTGTTTCGTCAAAGGTTTGGCAAGAGGAGATTCTAGGATAGGCTCTATAGGTTCTAAAGGGCTCATTAAATGCGCCAATATACAAAGCTTTGGATCGGCAACTTCTAGTATGCTGAGTGAATTTTGGGTTTTCGTCGTGATCCCTTTCTCCGGCGTCGGCGGAGGAACAGGAAGCTGAAATAATAAAAAATTGCTTTATTTATAAGCAAAAATCTGCTTTAATGTACGAGTATTTTATAAAACAAAAAAATACAATTACATATAATTAAATGGCGTAAACCACATAGAAATATGTGTAGGTAGTGTTTAAATATTGCAGTTAAAGTTATAGTTTTTGAATCATGGTGTGTACGTAAAAGTAATTTAATTAAAGATAGGTACATGTCGAAATAGAACTCACCGGCACGCCATCAGGCAGGAACCGATCTAGCGCATGTGCAGGTATCACGAAGCAGTCTCTCTCCAAAGTAGCCAAAGATACTGGCTCCGTCCGTCTTCTTTCCGTTGAAGGTGGTTTGTCCCATCTCATGAGAGACACCGAAGGGTCCCTCGTAACCAACGGCTGTGGGGGCTCGGGATCCGACCCCGTTCCTCCGCCGATGACTGGTCCACATCGTTCTGAAATTTAGAGAAAATATGGGTTATTAATGGGAGATGGCACTACTAACATTTCACTTCGA
Source organism: Argynnis bischoffii washingtonia (assembly GCA_033884665.1). NCBI lineage: Eukaryota > Metazoa > Arthropoda > Insecta > Lepidoptera > Nymphalidae > Argynnis > Argynnis bischoffii. Next base: position 13,609,604 of record CM066621.1, on the reverse strand, counting down.
GAAGAAACAAAAAGAAAGTCGTAACTATGAATTTGAGTATAATTTTGAAATTTAAACATTGTTAAAGTATATAATAATCAAACTAACACCAATTAGCTCCAGCAAAAATCATTAAATAAAAACGAATTTTATAAAATTTCACATTTCATATTTAAAAATGTGTCACTGATTGCGTTCAGCTCTTTACAAATTGTAAGTATTGAGAATAGGTGTGCCTACGTCAATTACTTCATATACTTGTTAAGCGAAAATTGAACTGATGGCATACTCTGTTATTAACATAAAGCAAATATTTTCAATTCATTAGTGACGATATAAAAAACATCATTTGACCTGGATTTTTAATGGTAATTTTTGCCTCATATCCCCACGTTCTTCCCTAAAATAGACTTACGTGTTCTTAGTCCTCAGTCGCGTGCGACACGTAGACAATGTTTGGGTGTGACTTCTGGGCCTCATTAAAATTCTGTACATATAAGTACTTAACATAGTAATTACTACATTATTTTGTTGTTCTTTGTTTATTGTCAGTATGAAAATACAATAAAAACGATTTAGTCAGTTTTTATATTCAAAATTAGTATGTCGTTATTATAGTATATATATTTATATTACGTTTATTTGTTTATACTCGTTTGTTGCGAGATGCCTTACGAAGGTGTAATTCGGGAGAATTGAAATTTCATCTTAGAGTTACCAATATATTGATTTCTTATGAGATCTTAACATAGTCATGATGTTTTGAGTAACTCAAGTGCTATAAATATACCGGCTAAAATTGTTTACTGCAAGAAAAAAATTTAATTTTGGCCGCTGTGTCCATGCACATACAATATGCACATATACTCTATGACGTATACCTAATAATGAACTTGTCATGTCAGTTGTCACTTCAGTATAAATAGATTTGACGGCCATTATTTACCGCGTTATTGAAGAATCATAAAAATCATAACACTTGTTAATTATAAGAAATAATTACAAAAGTATACATAAAAAACAATTTACCAAGAGTTATATTATTGACGACGCATGCAAACCTTTCCATTATAAGAAATTATGACAGACGTAGAGACAAAGAAACCGTAGAAACCGCTCTACGTGGCCTCGTGTAAACAAACTTGCACTGCACACTATATAAACTACGATCCTTACTTCCCGAGTTACCTGAGCCATCGTTATACTGTGTACTGGCCCTAGGCGCTGAGAAGAACAGATGTGTCCTGTAATGATGCTCCTCCATGCACGAATATCGGTCACGATCACGTCGTTTGGCATTCCTGCCTGCTCCCAAAGCTCCTTTGGCTTTCCCCCCACCCCCTCCGCTCGACACTGTCTTCTCTGTGCTGAAGTTCTTTCGAAACATCAAATTCATCTTGGAAGTTTGCCACAAGCGTCCCGTTCACACATTCACGTTAGTTAGTTTGTTTCTCTTTAAAATTGTTTTAGTGTTGAGCGTACGCAAGATGATCACTGAATTAGAGTGTTTTGCTTTTTATAACTATTTTATAAAATATTTGAATTTTCTTTTACATATCTGATATTTTAGATTTCTACTATATAATTGTAAATATATATTTAAACTTTACTTCATCATCCGTTTTAAAGTACGTGTTATTAAGGCGGCTAATGGACTTACGAAGTTGTTATGATAATAATTATTTCAAGGTTATCCTAATTTGTACCTAAAATCTTCGAGGTAGATTTTATGGGGTCATTTCTTTTGGTAATTGTTTATTTAATGCTTTAAAAATGAATATAAATGTTCCAATAAACAAAATATTATGACCTCATGCGAAATATTATGACCCTGAGGTTCGTGAATTGCTACCGATACCGAATATTTTCTTTAATGTCCTAAAATTATTTAAATAATTTCAATTCTAAAACACCAATTTTAAGAATAGCTAACATTTTGTGCCATGAGCTTTATTTGTATTTAGATACCATTTGCAATTCGTCAAGAAATTAAAACTAAAGTTTGGTAACTCTAAAGCTCAGTTACCTAAATAGTTTCAAAGATGTAACATTGCACATGAAAGCTTCCACTGGATTTTGGAATGCATTTAAAACTTCGATTACATTCTGTAACACAATTTTAAGACCTAAGTTTTACTCAAAGAAGCTTAAGTTTTAATCTTATCTAGAATTTGATGTGAACTTTTAAAAAATATAAAAAAATAAGTACCATCTAAATTATGGTGATTGTATTTTAGACGATAAAAAATGGCCTCACCGAATGACCGCTCATTTGAACATTTGAGCGCGCTTTCAATTTTTTTGTGAAAACAACCTTAACCATCGCTTTAAGGTTCAAATTACATTGTTGTATATTTATTTCAATTAGAATAATTACCTAAACACAATTGGTGATAGTTTTAAGAGAACTTTTGCATAGAATTGTGTATCTAGTAGGTACTTTTTTGATCGATGTGTTCAATAGTATTTATGTATGAGTTATTACTATATTATATAACACTAGCAAAACCCGCGGCTTCGCTCGCGCTAAAACTACAACAAACAAAAAACTTTAAAAAGGTAGGTTTCATACAAATTTCCATCCCTTATTTTATCTCCTTATGGGATGAATTTCAAAAAACGCTAAAACACGTATTTATTTAATTGTATTGTAGATCATTAATACCAAGTGTCAAGAAATTCTGATCATAAATATTTTTTGGGTTGTGTTATAACGTGTATTCCCGTGGGAATGAGATAATCTCCTGCGGTAAAAAGTATCCTATATGTTGACCTGGATATCCAGCTATCATCATACCAAATTTCATCAAAATCCCTCCAGTGGTTTTTCTGTGATGCAGTAACAGACAGACAGACAGACAGACAGACAGACAAAAATTCTAAAAACTATAGATTCGGTCTCTGTATCGATTATAAAGTCTATTTCAATAAGATTTTTCAAAAAACATTTAAGGTACAGATTCGACTTAGTTAGAATTTTATTATATGTATGGATGAGTGACGGCAAATCACTCGTGTAAAATAATAATATTTAATAAGCATAAGTGATTTACCGTCCCTTCGCTTGGATACCAAACTATGTTTTAATCCAAGTCACAGTCTATTTGTGTATCCAAATTCGTCCAGCCGTTACAGCGGTAGTATACACATACATATATGTATAATAGCAGTTCAATTTTAAGGTTGTCTTGTTTATATACGTCGACTCTACCTGTTTCGTAAGTTTTCATTACTAAGTTTTAGCCAAAGGAGCTTTTATAAAGACTTTTCAAGTATTCTACCAGAAAGTTGTAACAGAATCTTATATGTTAAAAATACGAGTAGCGTCTGTTTTATTTAAACTGTTCTTGATATAGTTGATAAGGTGCGGTAATATTTAATAAAAATAGCAAAGCTTCGGAGACAATTCTCGAAGAAGATTGTTCTAAAATGAAGATTCTAAATAATTCATAAGATTGTAAAGATATAAAAGTAAGCACCAAAAATACGTCAGTTTATTTTTAAGGAATTAATTGCATGTGTTTACTAAATGGCACTAAATTACGACGATCTACACGTACTCGTACAACGTAGTTGTCCAATTCCATGAATTATTGAAGCCGATATAACGATTACCGTCGATGATGAAAGACAAAGGTTGAATTCTATTCTAATAGAAGCCTTTAAAGGGTACTACTTTGAAAATCAATGTCATGAAATTATATATTATACAAAATTATAGAAACTTTTTAAAAATACTACTACTATGTAGCTACTTCTTATTGTCTGCGACTTCAGGGATGGCATAGCTTTTGTAGAGTCAGTTTAATTTATAAAGCAACACACAAACAAATTTTGCCTCTTTGTAATGGTAATAAATCTATCAGTTTCAAAAGGATAATCATGATGAGATTGCAATTTTCTTTCTATATTATCTAATGTAGTTTCTTCAAATATTGAAGAGGGAAATATTAGGGAAACATAATTTTGTTATTATTTAACGATTATATAGTGTAAAGTGTATTGTTTTATAGATACTGGTACAGTTAAGAGTTTAAATAGTTTTAAATTAACTGTATATACATATAATTATGACTCCTAGATACTTTATCGACGCTGTTGAATAAATTGGGTAAGGTATTATATCTATCTTTATAAATACCGCAAAATAATTAATTGCAAATATCCAAAAAAGTCTTTAAGCTTTCATGGTCACTCATATTGAAAAACATTCTAAATATTTTAAAACTTTTACATCATTAACAACAAATGTCCAAAAATCGTCTTCGCGTATGTAAAATTACACTAAAATCATGGCAAGACTGATATATTATAAATATAAAGAGAATACCTACGATGTAAGGTACGAAATGAAGCTCATTTACATCAAGTGGTTTTCGCATGCGGTATGCAGAATTTTATAGTAACTGTTTGCGGTATGGCCATGAAAAAGTGCAAAGAAAACATTTCATTTTCCTCATAATTATATGATTAGTGAAGATGTTAATGGCAACACTGTATTTTTATTCTAACGATATGAATCGCCTTTGTGGTTTGTAAGTCGTTATACGAACGTTTGGTACATAATTTAACGTCTGACCTCTCATATCCTGTTAACTATTTACGTATTTTATGAGTGATGTGTACGTTTTCTTTACTGTGACGGTGATTGCTTTTGTAGCTTGCCAAATTGCTTATAGTTAAACATGTTTTTGTTATACCATTAGGTACGTCGCTGATTTTTTGTGTCAGAAAAAAAAGATTATAAAAAATTCTTATTATAATATAAAGGTTTTTTTTTATAAATTGTATATCCATGAAAATTTTTCACACTGTTAACCGTTAAACAAAATTAAAAAAAAAAAAAAAAAAAAATTTCCCTAGGGCTGAAGACTAGATGTCCCTCTACAATCGTTGCAGAAAAGACATTTAAAAACATATAATGACATATGATTTTATAAGTATTTAATTTGTCATTTTAATACAATTTTTATACTATTCGTCTCGGTTCTGTAGACCGATTATAAATTCATAGTTTTAATTCCACGTTAAAACTACTAAATTACCGTTTAAACTCACTAGTGTCTTCCTCACAATACGTGACACTAGCAGAATGTATTGCGTCTGTTAACGCAACTCTAAGCCACTAAAGTAAAAAACAATTTATTCGTCAATGATTACAGACTGACATAATGTTTAAGTCTCTATGTAAAAAATCATCACATCATCTATCCTTTCTGAAGTAGGAGAAATAAATGTTCAAAGTCGTAGTCGAGAAATAAGTGTTCAAATCGTGCCAACGGGATGACTCTCCTTTTTTACGTTAAGATGGAAATGGATCAATTGAATATTCATTCTATTCAAATATACTAAGATGGACTAGCAAAGAAACCAAACTGTACTCTACAAGCCAGTCAAAGTAACAGTATTCGTTTGATAAGAGAAATTACAAAGTATTAAAAAGATGTTCTTTCGCTTTTCAAAGTTATATAAGTATTTGTTTAAATGAAGATTGTCATAAAATGTATTCAGCCCTATTTCACGTCCCACTGCTGGGCACGGGCCTCCCTTCAATACGAGGGGAATCAGGCCATAGTCCACCATGCTGGCCAAGTGCGGGTTGGCGGACTTCACATGTCTTTCGAAAACTTGCTAGGTTTTCTCAGACATGCAGGTTTCCTCACATGTTTTCCTTCGCCGTAAGGCAAGTAGTAATCATGTTAGAAATAACTCGCACATGAAAATATCAGAGGTGCAAGACCCGGGATTTGAACCCGCTTCACTCGGTTTCCCAAGCGAGCGCGTACCACTGGGCTACCAATGCCTGTCATAAAATATCACTTTGTTTCTCAAACATTAGGTTAAGTTTCTATACCTCTCTCCTTCCCTCTTAATATTTACTTTTTACTGAAATTCAAATCATGGAGCGATATCAAATGAAATGAATTAAACTTTATTCAATTAGACTTATTACAAGTGTTTTTTTAACAGATATGGTCCAAAATTTTATATAAGTACACTGAAATTGTGAGAATTCTTTTTTGAAGTCGGTCCAAAAATTTATGTATATCTATTAGTAGCCTCTTATCTCCAAAATGATTAAATCGATTTCAACAGGACTTTTACTAACGTAGAGTTTCGTTAAGACATAACTACGTTTCATCTCGGAAAAAAAAAATGTTTTTTATAAAAAAAAAATATCTAAAAATAACCTGTAGCTACATAATTGTTAGTTATTATCAAAATCATTCAAACAAATTTAATTCAATATCAATTTTAGAAAAGTAATAATATTATCTGTTGGATACATAAAACAATCGTTTGGTTTCCCGAATCGATATAGTCTAAGTTTTATGGGTCGTATATGTTTGTATATTGTTTATACGCCTTTGATAGGGCTGTTTATTGAGACAATATGTTTTATAACTTAGTTCCCATGTTTTACGTGTTTAATTTAATAATATTCACTAGCGACTCACCCTCGCTCTGCTTGGGTTTGTCCCTAGCTACGTTTTAACGTTTAGTATAGATTACTCAGAGATGAGATATTTTTCCGCAATAAAAAGTATCCTATATGTTTACCCGGATAGCCAGCTATCATCATACTAAATTTCATCTAAAGATTTCCAGGGGTTTTCTCGTGATACCAGACAGACAAAATTCTAAAAACTATATATATAGATAGATTCAGTTTCTGTATCGGTAATAAGGACTATTTCAATTTGATTTTCAAAGAAATATTTAATTTACAGATTCGGATTCCCTGGAATTTTATTATAGATTATTTATATTCATATAATGTCTTCTTGACTGGTTTCGGTCAGCCTCGGTGAGATAAATAGTATAGTGCGTGTGTGAACAGACTTTATTGATTCTTTTACTAATGCTATTTTTTTCTTTTCATTATGGGACAACAACATGTCTTATAGAATGGTCCCATAATGGTAAATGGTATGATACAGGATGGTTAATATGGGATCATCCCTATTATACTCTCGATTTACGCGACTATTTGACATTTTACGGGAGAGACCGTGACCATGATTGCTGTAAAGCATTCGAAACGTCAGGAAGCAAAATTCAATATAAATCCGCCAAAAAAAACCCAAAAAGATAGTTTTATTTAAAACCATCCTATATGTTATATAGTCATGGTCCTATATTAATATCTAGAAATAATCTACCCTTAAGAGTGGAGGTCGTTTCCAATTAATGAAAAACATTTAACTTAATTTTAAAGTCCGAACTTTTAAAGTTAAAATGTAATTATCATTAGTAAAAGTATTGGCACTATTAGATTAGTAATGTAGATTTGTGTAACAAGAAGATAATAAGTTGAAGTTTTTGAAAAAAATAGATTACAAAATGCACTTATTTCTTACGCACAGCCATAAGTATCGTGGTCAAGCGACCAAGGTGCAAGATTGACAATCACAGGTGTCCGGGTTCGAATCCCGGTCGGATACAATATTTTTACTTTTGTTTTTTTTTTGTATTTATTAAAGTTTTTAGTTTTTTGTTATCTAAAAATACGATATAATATATACTATGTACTTATATGAAAAGGTATTCTTCCTTAATAGGTACTGTAATGTATCAAAGGGATATAAACATCGAACCGAGCAATCACAAGATGTTCTGTGGCTGGAGGATCGTAAACCGCTTGATTTAGAGCTCAACCGATGCACTACATTGATGTTAGCTCACATGTACAGAATGCTTATAAACAGTAGGTCGTATAGGTTTTTAATAGGTACATGTTTAGATGCTTATTAAAAAACTAGTGACTTGTCCTCGCTTCGTTCGGGTTCTATCCTAGATGTTGACGTTTTTTTTCTATGATTTCTGAGAATAAACACATTTTTATGATATAATGTCGTTTAGCACTCGGCGGTAATATAGCGGTTATTAATAATTAGGTAAAGTAGTTTCAAAGATTACCACCTACGTATAAACTTACATATTAACATGCTTTACCTCTTTATAATGTTAGTATAGAATTATTAAAATTAAACAATATCATAATCCCGGGTCTCGCACCTCTGATATTTTCATGTGCGAATCATTTCTAACATGATTACCACTTGCTTTACGGTGAAGGAAAACATCGTGAGAAAACCTAGCAAGTTTTCGACAGACATGTGCAGTCCGCCAACCCGCACTTGGCCAGCATGGTGGACTATGGCCTGATCCTCCTCGTATTGAAGGGAGGCTCGTGCCCAGCAGTGGGACGTTAAAAAGGGCTGAATACATAATTGGTAAGATAAGATGAAAAATTGGTCAATTACAAATTGGATTTGCGTGAAAGGTAACATTTACGGTTTTGTTTACTTTACTTTGAGTGAAGCTGTATATTTTTTATTTTTAAAACTTTGTCATATTTTTTTTATATATACAAATATCTCATCACAAGGAATATATTACCTAGTCTCAGGTGTAACGAAGTCTGAGAAGAAAAGGGGACGTTTAGTGATCTATTGACGATATTTAAACTGTGGATCAACAGCGATATAAATATTTCTACTGAAGTTAAAATAGCGAGATACAACTACGGTAAGTAATATTTTAATGTTTTATTTTTATTTTTAAAAATATATTTGTCACCCAGGCGTCGCCCCTATGATGAAGTGACCTTGCAACCCAAACCAAAGGAATATAATAAGACCAATGAATTATTATCGCCTATAAATAATAATAATTATTAATACCGAATAAGCATTTAATTTAATATTTTTAGTACATATTATTATATATAGTATACATCTAATTTAGTTTTAGAAGTTTAAGCCATCTGTTTCTGGGTTCCAATTATAAATGAGGCTAAAGGACTCATTGGGACTTTCTGTCGACAATTCTCTTCATCTATTTTCCATTAATCTTATCGATTGCCGAACTATCAAATAACGAGAGTGTTGAAGTAAAGTTAGCATATATGTACGCATTACATACATACATTTATATACTTTAAAGTAGCATGCATTATCTCGGTAATATTAAAATTAAATAAAAAGAAATCGAACCCATATGTAGCCCTGTGTCGGGATTGGACGAAATATACAGCGACAGTACGTATATAACCAATATAAAATATTTATTATGTCCCGAGCACGTTCTAATTCGCAACCAATGTAAAACAGATTACAGATCCTACCTATAGATAGGGTACTCCGACCACGACGCCATCCAAGTGATAACCGAAACCAGTCAAATTACCATATGTGCTCTATATGACCATTATCGTACCTACTGATGAGCCATAGCGAATGTATATAGAGCTCGTGATATACAGATTTTAGCATGCGCTTATCAGTGGATAATGGATAGTTTAATATTATAAAGCGTATGTGCTAATTGACCATACACATACATACATACATATATATGTTATAGTCAAAGTCCGATACACAGTCTCTTCGCGGAAGGACTGGTTTATCCTAGGTTTGGCCAAAGCCATCAGGCAATCCCCGAAATACATTTCATTTTCGCCCTTTGCCTGAAGTATTTTTAGTCAAACCCAGGAGCTCCTAACTTTTCAGTCAAACGTCGAAAGTAAATTATTCTGTTTCGGTTTTGGCCTAGTCAATCCTAGAAGCGACTGCAAAACTCGGTCAAACGTTGATTTGAACATGTTTAAACAGGTTCATAATATCTCTCGCGGTGTTCCGACCGATTGTTTTGTCATTTCATGTTCGTTCATACAATTAACATTAAAGTTAATGCCTCACCATGTCAGAAAAATGAATAATTTTCCATTTTAATTACTTAAGAAATTATTAAAACAATAAACATCAAAATTTTAAAAATGTTATTTTTTTATACCTAATCTTACAAACTAACCTCCGTATATTCCAAAGCATTTATTTATTTATTTTATACTTTATTGCACATCGTACAAAAGGCGGGCCTAATGCCACACGGCATTCTCTCAAAGCATCTCAAATATAAAAGTGAAAATCACGTAAGCTGACCAATCAGGTGTCAGAACTGGCAGAGTTAAACGGTTCTTAAGACTTGAAAGCTGCTTAAATGATAAAATGCTTCCAAATATACGAAGATAACACACTTCATACCTATATCGGAGTTTGACTCGTCAAACCCCGATTTAATAAAATTGTGTTTTGACGTTTGCCTGACCAAATTAGTCTCTCCCAGGTTTGACGAAAATTGTTTAGTCAAAGGCCGAAAATTTACATTTGTTTGGGCATTGACTAAGTCATTCAGTCTGACCTGAGGATTGACCAGTCCAACCTAGGAGCGCCGAAGCTTCGGAGTTTGCCTATAACATATATACTATAGGTACAATCCCGCTATTTAAGTATATCCTAATCCGAATTCTAGTAATCTATATAGATAAAAAAAATTGAAGTGTCTGTTTGTAATGTCAAAATAACAGCTTTATACTAAATGCATATGAAATTATAAGAAAAACACAATTTTTAAAATTTTTGTCTGTCTGTCTGTTAGTTTCGGCTCATCTCCGAAATGGTTAGACCAATTTTAACGGGACTTACACTGGCAGATAGCTGATATTATAAGTAGTAACTTAGGCTACTTTTCAAAAAATTAAAACGTACTTTTAAAAAATTAAAACTTACCTAAGGACAAACCCGAGCGAAGCGAGGGTGGGTCGCTAGTACAAAATGTAATCTTTAAATATTATATGAGAAAAACATTTATATTTTTTAATTATCTTTATATTGAGTAGAGAGATAGGAAAGATTATGTCAATGAAAGTATTGAAAAAATCGAAAACAGTGTTGTATCTTCAGAAAAATGAACTAAACGTCGTTATAAAATTAGTTATTTGTAATAGATAGATGTTTATATCTACTCATACAATAAAATTCGAACTGAGTCATCCGTACATTAAATATTTTTTGGAAAATCTTATTGAAATAGCCATTATTATCAAAACAGAGGAAGAATCTATAGTTTTTAGAATTTTTGTTTGTCTGTCTCTCTGTGTGTCTGTCTATCTGTCTGTCTGTCTGGAAACGCATCACAAGAAAAGCACGATGATAGCTGGTTATCGGAGTCAATATATGTATAGGATACTTTTTACTACGGAAAAATTTCTCATCTCTGAAAAATTTATAGGTACTATACGTTAGTAAACTTATAATAGGCATTATACGTGTTTTAACGAATCTATCAAGTGTTAAATATTTTAGGTATTAAACCAAAACAGCGCTAATGTATGTATATTAACCCTTTTCTGTACCTTTTAAAATAATATATAAAGAAGATTTTATATTTTTTTCGATGTTACTTTATTGTTTTAACTATTTTAAAAGCACGTTATATATATAAAATAATAATAGTTTTATAATCCTAAAATAAACATTGTAAATAATGTGACTGGAACGGCGTACTGTTGGCAACGGACGCAGTATTCCTATAAGATGAATGAGATTAGTCTACTTCCTAGCAAACTCAGTAGTATATTGAAGAAATGCTGTAAATATCTATCATTTTATTTATAGAAAACTGAAATTCAGACAATATAATTGAAAATAATTGTGATATTAAGGAAATTTTAATTGGAATGAGGTTAAAATTGTACATATTAGTTAAGCATCTTTTAAGCTAAGCTTATATCTAATTGTCTATAAATACCTAAAAGCTCTGAAACTTTTAATTTCACGCACTTCCATATGGATGGGTGTCATATTAACATTTGTCATCTTATTACTATAGTATAAACTATAAATGCGAAAATTTGGATGTATGGATGTTTGTTACTCAATCACACCAGAATGGCTGAACGCATCTAGATTACATTTGGCACAGAGATAAATTATGGCAAACAGGTTACATTTTAACCCGAAAAATTGTACAGTCCCCGTGGGATAGATTTGTTTTTATTTAAGTGAGCCGCTAGTGACTAAATAAATAAAAAAAACGCACGCAAAATTGCACGAAAACTATACACATAATGTTAGTGTTGTAATAAAATAATTTTATCAAATAAAATTTACTCCTTACTTTAAAAATTATATATACTTCAAAACTATACTATAGAGATGGAATTTTCTACTTTATATAAAGATTGGAATTAAAAATATATATAATCTCAATTGACTAAGTTTATGAATAAAGTGAGTTCTTGAGTGTTTCCTTTTTTTCAAAGTCGGTCGAATATATATATCTTACTTATCAAGCTTACTTACTCTTTAACTAAAATATCATTTAACAGTTTAGTTTAATTCGAAGCTCGCATGTACAGTGGTCATTACTGCTGAGCTTAGTTAAAATATGTAGGCATTTGTTCTATACCCATTCCACATTTGCCATTCAAAATTAAGGCGTTCCAGACATGTAGATAACAGAACACGCTTTCATTATCATTTGCATTTGTTTTTCATTAAATATTTACGCTTTAAGTCAAGGTTATGGTCACACTATTGGTTTTTTAAAATGTTGAAAAAGGTCTTTTTCTCTTACGTAGGACAGTTATTACTTACAATAATTATTTATAAGGTGATTCTTTAAATTAAAATAACTTTTTTATTTATTAACCGATTGAAATAAAACAAATACTAAATAGAACTGAGCGACACGGGGTCTCTCCCGTGACCATGATTGCTGTAAAGCAATCGAAACGTCGGGAACCAAAAATCATAATAAATTCGCGAAATAATCCGAAAAGATAGTTTTATTTTGAAATACTAAATGCTAAGTGAAGCTTACCACAATACAATGGTGAAAACTGAACTTAAATAGATTAAGCCGTTTCTGAGATTAACGTGTGTGATGTGACTAAGCTATTTAACGTTTGTATAATATTATAATAGTACTTAATAAACTAAAGATATAATAATGGCTACTCGTATTTAAAAAAAAAATATTCTAAATTTTTTTAATTATTTTAAATTTTAATTTTAAAATTATTTTAGATTTTAATTTAATATGATACCTAAGTTCTTACAACTAGCTAATTAGGTCAATCTATATAGAAAATCTCAACATAAAAAGGTAGATTTTATTGAGTTGGAAACCCAATGGTCAATATTAATGGTCTTACGGAGAAATTATCACAAGTTACATGAGAAACGAACACTTGTGTTAACAGAATTACGTACATAACCAAAGTAAGCATATTACAGATCCTCTAATCTCATCGGCGACAGCTTGCTAAATCTACTGGAAGTATGATAATATTGCTAAAAACCGAGTCAGGATGATGTAAGAAGAGAAATGAACAAATCCAGATTTTTTTTTCAATTTTTTTTTCTCTGTCTGTTTGTACGGGCTAATCTCCGAAACTGTTAAACGGATTTGAATGAAATTTTGCATGGTGGTGGTGGTACCTTATATCTTACTTCATCCCGAAAAATTAAAGAGTTCCCGTGGAATAGTTAAAAAACTATAGTAAAGTATACAGCTTAGTACACAAAAACTACTGATTGGATTTTAATGAAAGTTTAAAATAATATAGTTTATACATCAGAAAAACAAATAGGTTAATTTTTATCCCAGAAAAATGTAAGGTTCCCGTGGGATAGATATGTTTTTCTTTGTCTAGAGGTGAACCCGAGCGAAGCGAGGAAGAGCCAATAGTAAAAAATAAAAGTATAAAAATGAAAATGAACAGGATGCAAAGGATTGCAAACATGACATTTCCTTAAACTCCTTCGTCACTCTTATTGTTAGTCACGATAAACGATATGATGGAAAGCATTCATACTCAATAATGGAAAAAAACATCGTGTAACGCTATTTAATACATATAAAAACGGGAAAGTTAGTGAAGGTACATTTTTAAATGATTTTTTTTCTTCGAAGCTCATTTAAAACAAATATTTACGAACATTATGTTTTATTATTAGATTACATGTTAGTAATTAAATCAATTTTACAACTATTACATCGATAGAAATTATATTTATATATTAGATTTTGACGACACGTTTGGCTGAGTTTGTAGTGACCCTACTTGCTGTGCCAACGGTCGCGGGTTCGAGTCCCGCATTCATATGTGTGATGAGCACGAATGTTTGAACGCCAGTCATGAGTATATATTATATTTATTATATTTATAATATGTACCATCTGGTAACTACCTGGTATACATAATACAAGCCTCGTAGATTAGTATGGAACTAGATGGTGCTGTGTGTTAATGTCCTAACATCCCTGTTGAAAAACTCCAATAGAATCCCATCAAAAGCAACAAAAGCCACATAGAAGCCGATAAATATTTATTGGTTTCTATGTGGATTTTGTCGCTTTTGATGGGATCCTATTGGAGTTTTTGAACAGGGATACCAATTTATTTATTTATATTTATTAGAAGTAGTACCTATATGAAAGTACTAAACACTAAAATATTAAAATCTGTTTTCTTTATAAGCCAAATTTAAGCTAGATATGTACATACATTGAAAATACGTAATCCCTGCTTTAAAGGTGTAGTTGTAGGTTCCATTTAAGGCGCTGACAGACAATTTCGTGCACGGACTGTCTCTACAAAGCCCTGGATGAAATGTTGTATTTTCTATACGAAATTGTATTTATAAAATATTTATAAGATAATTTTTAGTATTATTTTAACTTAAGCCACTTGAAATAATGAGGCAGTGGTAGCCCAGTGGTAATGCGCTCGCTTGGGAAACCGAGTGAAGCGGGTTCAAATCCCTCTGATATTTTCATGTGCGAATCATTTTCTAACTTGATTACCACTTGCCTTACGGTGAAGGAAAACATCGTGAGGAAACCTGCATGTCTGAAAGAACCTAGCAAGTTTTCGAAAGACATGTGAAGTCCGCCAATCCGCACTTGGCCAGCGTGGTGGACTATAGCCTGATTTCCCTCGTCTTGAAGGGAGGCCCGTGCCCAGCAGTGGGATGTTAAAAAGGGCTGAATACATACAATACTCGAAATAATGAAAACTCGAAATGTTGAAGACTAAAAAAATGGAAATAGCAAGTAATAAATACACTCAAAGTTATAAAGGCGGTCATTAATTTTTCTTTTTTGATTTTTCTTTATTTTTCTTTTTATATTAACAGAATCATATTGCTAGTACATTATATAATATAATAATATAAGTTATATCATAAACAAAATAACAACTAACAATAAGAGATCTCAAGCTATTCAATGTTCAATCGAACTCGTAGGAGTTGAGCGCACTCTGCTATATTATGTTTTTATTATTATTCTAACAATGTCATTGTTACTGCCGCCTCGGTGGTCATATAATGAAAAGCAAGAGTTATTTTGATTTAAAATATATTATTTTAGTAGAATCTGATGTATTGTACATTATTTTTATCCAACTACTTCAGAAGGAGAGTGATGGTTTTTGAGTGAATTTGTGTTTATTTATTTAGCACACTTTATAGATTTCGTCCGATGGTAATGAAACGTTGGTGAGTGGTTCTGCGTACACCCTTGAAGGTTCCTGGCCAAAAAAAAATATGCACACAAGATGGACTATGGTCTGGAGTAGAATATAGGCTCCTTTTTAGTAGTTAGGCTCCGAGGCATGCACCCGAAGCAAATAGACGGTAAGTCACTAATCTATACTAATATTATAAATGCGAAAGTAACTCTGAGTCTCTGTGTCTGAGTCTGTTACCTTACACGCTTAATCCGCTGAACCGATTTAGATGACATTTGGTATGTAGATAGTTTGAGACCCTGGAAAGGACATAGGATATAAAGTTTATTCTTTACTAATCGTGAAAACGTACCTAGGGACGAACGCGAGCGAAACAAGCGTGAGTCGCTAGTAAATTATAATTTAAAAGATGTCGTTAGTTTCGCATCACTTTTTGGTGACATACATATAATATTTAAATATAGCTCCTATAAAATAAATAAAGAAATAAAAAAGTTCGTGTGTCATTTTTTTATTAATTAAGTGGATGCCTGAATAAAATATCCAATTATAACAAAAAGCTATGTTAAGTTGTAATATGTTTTGATAAGTTTGTGCTAAATTTTTTTAAACAGTCGGGGATTTTATTTTTCTACATACTGTTTGCTTGTTTCTTTCTTTTATTGATAATGACCGTTGGTATTAGTTTGTCGCTAGACTCAAAGGTCTCTGACATTGTTTAAGGGCTATTAATCAATAATAACTGGAGCTGACAGTTTTAGCCACATCTCTGAAGGACGAAACTTAATTATTTTGTCATCAAGTGGTCACCAATCAAATGCGTCCTGGCATAGTTGCTTAGTTCTGGTATTCGACAAGATAATTTAAACATCATAGTCTTATTATATTACTAGCAACTCACGTTAAAATAGATTTATCAAAGATTAGATATTGTCCCGCAGTAAAAAGTATCCTATATATTGACCCAGATAACCAGCTATCATCATACCAAATATCATCAAAATCTGTCCAGTGGTTTTCTCGCGATGCGTTTCCAGATAGGCAGACAGACAGTCAAAAATTCAAAAGAACTATAGGCTCGGCCTCTGTATCGATAATAATGACGATTTCAATAAGATTTTCCAAAAAATATTTTACGTACAGATTCGACTCAGAATTTTATTATATGTATGTATAAATAGATTTTTAAAAATTTAATAAAATTTGTATTATAATATTTTTTTTCTTCAGAAAACGATTATCGTCCTTATTTAATTCTTCATTTAATATATTTTAGGCTGACAGTTACACAATAACGCACAACGTCCATTGATATTGCTATCTTTAGATAACATAATCCACTTATCTAATACCTTTAAACGAGCTATTCTTGTTTATTTATTTGTTTATTTATACCGGCGATCTCGGAAACGGCTCTAACTATTTCGCTGAAATTTGGTATGTGGGGGTTTTCGGTGGCGAAAAATCGATATAGATTTGTCTTATGTCTGGGAAAACGTGTGTTTTCGAGTTTTCATGCGGTTTTATTTCGCATTATTCCACGAAAAATATGGTCGCTAATTTCGCACGCTCGGGCATAAGCATCTTGGCCAAACGGCCAAGGCGCAAGATTGACAATCACAGGTGTCCGGGTTCGTATCCCAGTCTGATACAAAGTTTATCCTTTTGTCTTTTTTGTATTTATTCACATTTTAAGTTTTTTTTTGTTTTTAAGCCAAATTGAAAAGAAAATGTACTTTTGCCCAAAAACTCCGAGCGAAGCTCGGTCACCCAGTTACTTAATATAATTTCCATAGTTAAGATCTCTTTTTCATATATCAAGAAGAATGCAAATGAAGTGATCATCTAGTGAAGTCTAAGGGATGCGTAGTCGGCCTTTGCAGAGTTTTCCTTTACACTATAACATCTATATTTCACAAGGCTGTGACCCATTTCATAAAAAAAATTATAGGTACATTAAAATATTTTAAAGCCTAAGTCTATTTAAAATTAAGTCTAAAGAAAGTTACTACTGAATACGTTATCTCATTAAATATTCTTTCACAATTTTAAAGTACCATCAACACTACTTAAAATAATTCTGGTCTTTTTTTAATAAATTTATGATTCTGCCATGAAATTTTCCAAATCATACCTTCCTTTAGAAAATAAATTCATACAGTACCACATATCATTAACTAAAAGCTTCTGTAAATGTGTGTTGAAGTAAATCATTTTGAATATAATTTAACTATCTCAGGAGAATATACTACTGAAATTATATTAACATCAGCAAAACAAGCAAATTCCTACGTATTCCACGTATCACGTGTTGATATACGTAATAGATAAAGCAAACTACGCCAGATACTGTACAGAGTGTTCAAGTTTTCAACATCACAATTCATATTCTAATTTCAAATTTTTATTTTCCGTCATAGTATTTAAACGAGCAATTCTTGTATATATATATCTTTTTTTTTACCAGCGATCTCGGAAATGGCTCTAACGATTTCGCTGAAATTTGGTATGTGGGGACTTTCGGGGGCGAGAAATTGATCTAGATTAGTCTCATGTCTGGGAAAACGCGTGTTTTCGAGTTTTCATGCGGTTTTCTTTTGCATTAATCTACGCAGAATTTGGTCGAAATTTTTTACACTCGGATATAGTCCCGGTCGGAATACAAAGTTTTTACTTTTGTTTTTTTTTTTGTATTTATTCAAGGTTTTAGATTTTTTTATCTAAAAAATATTATATAACAAAAAAGAACTCCGAGCGAAGCTCAGTCGCTCAGGTACTATTA
This sequence comes from Argynnis bischoffii washingtonia, assembly GCA_033884665.1. Lineage (NCBI taxonomy): Eukaryota > Metazoa > Arthropoda > Insecta > Lepidoptera > Nymphalidae > Argynnis > Argynnis bischoffii. The sequence goes on along the minus strand of CM066621.1, from coordinate 13,591,518 downwards.
AAAATTTTAGAATTACCATAATTACTTAAAATTAGCAATATTTTTTAATAATAAAATATATGTAGTGTATAACTTTGTAGAATTTCGTATTTATGTACGGCGTACCAATAGATTAGGTATTTCCAAAAAATATTGGGTTTAATTGGATGACAATGGATCGGAAAAAAATAAATGTAATAATATAAGGACAGTTTTAGTTTTTTTTTTTTAATAAACCTCGAGACTATTTTAAAGTTTCGGATTTTGCTAATCGTGCCTACTTAAAGAAACTCTTATATGGTGTCAATGTATTGAGAGTATCCATCGGGCCGACATAATTTTTTTAATAAATTTTATTGCATACAATACATTTTTTTTACAAAAAGCGGATTTAATACTTATACTATCATTCTCTAATAGTCCTTTAGCTCATGCAAAAAATCAATTGCAAAGGTATTTCTAAACTAGCGACTCACCGTCGCTTCGCTCGGGTTCATCCGTAGGTTGCTTCCCCATGCAAACTTTTATCCCCATTTTCACTCTCTTAAGGGTTGCTTTCCGGGATAAAAACTATCCTATGTCCTTTCTCAGGGTTTTAAACTATCTTCTAACCAAATTTAATCTAAATCGGTTAAGTAATATCGGAGCTTATTCGGTACAAGTAAATAAACAAAAAAATCTTCCCTCTTTATAATATTAGTATACATTTTACGCAAACAATTACAGAATTCAAAGGTAAATGACACCGAGACTGTCATCGAATCATGTTGGAAAGTTTCCAAACGTATCACATAAACTGGAATATCTTTAGATTTTCCTAACATTAGAAGTTGTAATATAACCGTGTAGCTGCCGTTAATTATGATGTTCAGAAGATTTAAAGCAATTAACTTTAAATTGATTTAACAATAGTATGGGACTACTTATTTCTACTTAGAATGTCTTTTAACTTTAAATATAACCCAACTCTGTGACTTTAAAAATACTGACCGAAAACAAACATTTTGTACTGATATATTATACATACGTTATAGTAAGTACTATCCAAAATATAGCCATAATTTAGTACAACTTAGTAATTAAGGCATGGACATACTTATGTATATGTTATGTCGCCTAAAAATGACCAAAAATTCAGTACAGCTTACAGCTTACATAGCATTATAGCTTCTATATGCACAGCACGTTTAACAAAACACGTATTTCAGCGTCCTATTTTAAATATAACCTGCAAAAGTACAAAATGCTTACAGAAAATATTATGTATATTATTATGTAAATAACATTTTTCAGGAAAAGACGAATTAAAAAAATATTAGGTGAAACCGGAGTAGGTCACTATTTTCCTCGTGAATTCATAAATCATACATAAATGTTTGAATCAAGATAAAATCAAAATAATAATCGTAGAATCAATAACATAATATGTATATTAAACTGTATATTTGTTTAAGTTGTTAGTAAGAGTACCATTTGTAACTGTTTCGGGGGGCGCAACATTTAATTGGTAATTACACAAAACTAGCCTTGAAATGTCACTTTAGCATGTTTCGAGCAAAATCTTGTGTTTTTTACGCTGTATAGTCAAAATAATAATATAGGGCGAGAAGTTATAATATATTTCCTTTACTCGGACTTATTATAGTGGTGAAAGCTTTTATGTGTGTTTGTTTTTTCACGTTAAAACGGATGGATTTCGTTGACACTCAGTATTTGGATACTTGGAGTAATACATAGGCTACCTTTAGGCGCTCAGGGTCGCACCCGAGTGAAGCAAGAGTAAGTCGCTAGCACAGATCATGTAATACTATACTAGTCGATAGTATGAAATATAAGTTAGTGATTAAATTTCATTGTACATGTTAAATTTTAACATAGCCGTTAAACAATTAATATACATAAGCTTGATTCTACCTAAACTACGGTTTAACTTCACGGGTGAAAGGCCGAAAAACGACATCCTAAATATGTATGACTTATAATAAATCTGTCAAAGGATATTAATGGAAAATAAATAAAATTAACTTATTAGTTTAATAACTTTCTTTCGTTAGAGAGTTAGAGATATTATATTAAACTATTAACCATACAGATATTTGTTACTGTATAAAGTACATAATATGTAGAACCGCTAACTTGGTAGAAAACAAAAAAAAAAAACATAAAATACTTAAATTATTTAACATGGGGAAAAAACCAGAAGTTACAAAAATGACGATGAAATAGATAATACTAAAAATTAATAAAAGTTTGGCATAACTTTTCATTTTTGTAATCGGTATTTGTTGAACTATTCAGTCATGAACTTGGCGTGGAAAACACATTAAGTTAAAAGGATTAATGTCACGTTTCTAGTAAATATCATAGTATTTATTATAATTGCTGAAAAGTTTTATAATTATTAGGTATTAAAATTTTATATTGCATTTATCGATCGAATGGCTGCCACTAAATGCACTATCTCACCGTCACGCAATATGTCTCTATAAATCGGCTAAACGTACTTTATAAATAAGGTTTCATGATATAATAGATTTTGCTGTTATGTAAAACTGTCACGAGGTTAATAAAATTTAAAATCAGACTATTTAATGTTTAGATTTGTATTACTTTATTTTTCTAACAGACAGAAACAAATTTATCCCACGGGACCCGTACACTTTCCCGGGATAATATATAGCCTATAGCCTTCCTCAGTAAACGGGCTATCAAATGCAAAAAGAATTTTTCAAATCGAATTAGTAGTTCCTGAGATTAGCGCGTTCAACCAAACAAACAAACAAACTCTTCAGCTTTACAATATTAGTATAGATGTTCATTGCATTTACTAAAAATTCGTATTGTAAAAGTTTCTCATTAAAATTGTCGCATCCTATGAGATAGTCATATGGGTATGTATGAAAGAAATATGTCCTAAATACTAATACATGTATTTAGCTCTTTTTAACGTCCCAATGCTGGGCATATAACTTCCTACAATACGAGGGGGATTAGGTCATAGTCCATGGCCAAGTGCGGGTTGGCGGACTCACGTGTCTTTCGAAAACTTGCTAGGTTATCTGAGACATACAGGCTTCCTCATGATGTTTTTCTTCACCGTAAGACAAGTGGAATAGTAATCATGTTTGAAATGATTCGCATATGAAAATATCAGAGGTTCGAGACCCAGGATTTGAACCCGCTTCACTCGATTTCCCAAGCGAGCGCGTTACCACTGGGCTACCACTGCCTCACTGGAGTGAGGCAGTGGTAGCCCAGTGGTATATAATAATAATTATAAACTTACTAACAAATATGCTTTGACAAAACTCATAATACTTGTAGCTATCACAAAATTAAATACACAGCTTTCTAAGTTTAACAAAACTATCTATGACTATAAATACTAAGGTTAAATAAGTTTCTTTTCTCCTCACATACATATATTGTGGATTTTTGTGTCCCATATTGGGCGAGATCCAAAACGTACTTTATGGGATAATAAAATGTAGCCGTCTAAGATTTTATTTTATCTTTCATATATAAGCATAATAACTTCGTTATTATCAAAATTCATTGATATTATAAATTAGGAAGTGTGTTTGTTTGTCCTTCTTTTGTTTGTTCTCTTTGTATCATCATATGGAGGGAGATATTAATATGATAGTTCGGCTGGAGATAGATACATAGATGGAGGGTTAGAGAGTGACATAGATAAGTATTATTTTGTTTTCCTAGGGATGAGGGGTAAGTTGGAAAAAGATATAAATTAAGAAATGGAATAATAAACAGGTAAATAATAACAGCAGTTAAAATTAAGCAAAAGATGCGGAGTAATGGTGGCTAAATAAAGAAAACGCATGTGAATTAGTAATATGATACATTCATCTAAATAGTTAATGTAAGTCACCGTAGTGGGTGCGATCGTTGGCGTAGCATTCTTAACTTTACTATAAAGCTCTTAGTAACATGGACAAACATGTTTTATCAGTAAATTGTTATCATTTTCACTACGATGTTCTTACGTAACATTAGTCGCGCCCTTCGAGCCTCATTGAAAATGTCAATGACAAATAAATCAATTCTAGCTGTATGAGTCCATATCAGTTTCTTTTGTTTCCAAATGTTTAAGAAATTTTATGTATATATGTGAATATTTATATATATATATTTAAAAGAATTTGTTTAATAATTACTCTTTTTACTATTGCAAGATTTTTTCATAATATTTGTTCCTGGCGACTTACCCTCGCTTCGCTCGAGTCCGTCCCTGGATACGTGCATTTCGTTCACAATTTCATGACTTTTAATTTTTTTATTCGGAATCCTGATTCTTTTTCTTAAATAACAGTAGTCTTAGTTACTTCTAATAACATTAGCTATCTGCCAGTGAAAGACCCGTCAAAATCAGTCCAGTTGTTTCGGAGATTAGCAGCAACAAATAGACAAATTTTAAAAATTGTTCCTTTTTTCTTATCAATACCATAATATATACTTCCATATACATTTAGTAAAAAGCTGTTATTTTGACATTACAAACAAACACTTTAATTTTATTTGTGTGTTAAAAATAATATGGGATAAATAATTTATGTTTAACGTATATCTAAACTAAATAAAAATATGACATGATGGGGCACCAGTCATAAATTCTAACCATTTAATTTTATTTACTATAATGTACATAGATTAAAAAGTCTTCATATAAATCTACTCGCACTTGACGATTTTATTGTATTTGACGGATATTTTGCACGTGATGTCCTTCTCAAGGACTTCATTGGGTAAAATTAATAAATGTACACTATGGTACTGGCAAACGGCCAGGCAAACAATACTTTATTCCTCTGTCGCATTGTTATTTGCAATAATTCGGTGTCAAGCAATTGTTTAGATTTAGATTCTAATTTTAATGTTTAAAGTATGTTTCATTATTTCTGGGAAAGTTATTTTTGCTAGTAGAATTTCTAAAAGTTTTATATGAGTACATTAATTTTGTATTATACAATACAGATTTCATAATAGAGATGGTATGTTACCTCGACAATTACATAAATAAAATATATTTAAGAAAAATAAAATATTAGTAAAATCTTTTTGAACAATTGTAATTTTCTTAAATGTGACCAGATTGTTAAAATATTTTTAATTAAAATTATCATTGTGTTGCTAATGCAACGTTATTCAGTGCAAGAGTAATCGGGTGCGGCGGAAGTCCGCTTTGTTCGTTAATTTCGTTCAGCGCCATTTAGATAAGCGCAGATTAAAAATATGACATTGAATCTGTTATATAGTTAGTAATATCTGTTTTTATTATATAGTAGCTCCAGGACTATTGTTTTTGTTGAATCCGTGTTAATCTGTATAAATATTATAAATGTGAAAGTTTGTGAGTATGTATGTTTGTTACTTTTTCACGCCAGAATGGCTGGACGGATTTGGATGAAATTTGGCACAGAGATAGTTTATAGTCTGGAATAACATATAGGCTACTTTTTATCCCGGAAAAATGTACGGTTCACGTGGGATAGGTTTGTTTTTGTTTTCCTAGAGGCGAACCCGAGCGAAACAAAGGTGAGCCGCTAGTTTATATAATATTATCCATACTAACATTGTAAATGCGAAAGTAACTCTGTTTTTTTGTTTGTTTGTTATCTTTTCACGACTAAACGGCTGAACTGATCGTAATGAAAGGCAAGAAGATAGATTATATCCTGGGAGAGGACTTAGGATAGTTTTTATCCCGCAAAATTATTCCTTAAGGGGCTAAAAATGGGGGTGGAAGTTCATAATATGGAGAATCAATCATTTCAAGGTTTTGACATAAAACTCATTATACTTATGTATATATTTATAGTCTATTCTATACTAAGCGTCAAAACGTTCCTAGGTACGAACCCGACTGAAGCGAGGGTGAGCCGCTAGTTAATATATAAAAACTCGGACAAAACATATTTCGAAAAATTGTTATAATATGCATCTTTCGACTATAAAATCTAATCTAGAGCATGCAAGACACGGTTTAGAATACACTGTTTATATGCATAGAATACGGGATGATTAAGAGTTGAGTTTGACTTCACTTTTATTGTTCTAGATGCTCTATCTCGTTTTTGAGTCTCGGTGAGCATAGTAATTTTATAGCTAAATAAGATAAGGTTAAAATAAAGACCCAAATATAAAATGTTATTTATTTGTTTACATTAGTTTACTTGAAAGCGCGATGAAAGAAAACAGTACCTATAGCTATTACAAGCTCTATATCCCATTATCAAGCTGATATGCCACTAGATAGTTGTAAATGGAAAAACGTTGTATAAACTTTCGTAAAAATCATAAAGTTTATTTCATATTCAATAAATAATAATAGTTTCAAAACATTTTTCTAAAAGAATTTTCATTGCGGCCAGTAGTTTGTTGAGTCCACTGTGTCACTTTTATTACACTGGATATCTATACTTATACCTATAATATTATAAAGCTGAAGAGTTTGTTTGTTTGTTTGGTTGAACGCAATAATCTCAGGAACTACTAATCCGATTTAAAAAATTCTTTTTGTATTAGATAGCCCGTTGACTGAGGAAGGTTATAGGCTATATATCATCCCGGAAAAATGTACGGTTCCCGTAGGATAGATTTGTTTTTGTCTAGGGACGAACCCGAAGCGAAGCAAGGGCGAGTCGCTAGTTTATTATATTTATGGCAAAGCATAGTTTGTTTGTCTTTATCTTACACTTCTTCTTCTACTTACCAGGTATTGAAGTATGGAGGATACAGGAGAATAAAATAAGATACTTATAATAATACGAGAGAGATTTCATGTAAAAAAAATAATTAAAGAGTGCGTGTATGAATGTGTACACGCGCAAGAAGTAAAACTTCTGTAGGTTATCCGGTACTCTTTATGAAATTCAATTTATGTTTTAAATAATTAGGATAGGTGAGATACCAAAAAATAACGCATATTAGGCATATTACAATCATATATTCATAGAATATCATTTAAGGAAATAATATAATATTATATATCATTTGTCAGACAATAACAACGGTTACCATGGCAACAAACGTACGTACATTTTTTCGTAACGCATAAACCAGCTTACCCCCCAAGCCAAGCGTGCGTAAAGAAGTTTTACTTCAAAAACTAACAACCACTCGTGATTCTTTAACGAAATTACTTTTCGACCAATTAGTTAAAATTTAATCGTTTTAATGTTAAGTAAGGTATCTTTGCTTATTGTAAATCAATAATCTTAATCTTTCAAAAATTAGATTAAATCCGTGAAAAAGTACGAAAAGATGGTGTTATTTTAAAATCTCAAATATTCATGTAAATCTGATATAGTATTAGGTATTATGGTTGTGTTTTATTTGATTGTTCAAAAATCAGCTTTTAATAATTTTTACTTAACTTAGAAGTAGTTGAAAATACCGTAACGTACTGCACCACGTTTTTATCATCACTGTCTGTCAAAGGCACATTTTCACGGAGATAGTTTCTCGAACGATTTGAGGTAAGAAATCGTATTTTAGTATTAAACTAGCGACTTACCCTCGTTTCGCTCGGGTTTGTCCCTAGCTTGCTTCTCAATAGAAACTTTTATCCAAATTTTCACCCCCTTAAGAGATGATTTTCGGGATAAAAAGTATCCTATGTCCTTCCCAGGGTTTCAAATTATTTTCTTCCCAAATTCTAAAAATACTTCTCTACAAGAAAATTGAAAAATCTGGATTTGTTCTAATTCTCTTCTTACATCCCCCTGACTCGGTTTTCAGCATGTTTTTCTATGTATAGATTCTACAGTTTTATTTTATGTATAGATGTAGAGTTTACCATACGATAATCATATTTAAACAGCAAAAAATTTAAATCTGGACTACAAAATTATCTCAGGAGATACCTACCTAATCACTTTTTCTTCGAATATACTTTTTAACTAACGTCTTTTTTCACGTTTCATTTTATTAGCTCTATTCTTAGAAGAGCAGAGATTTAAAATACGCCCACCCACTGCGCTCATGATAGCGATTGACACACAAATTTAAAACACATATAATGTATGTATTTGCTTTCGAGTTTTGTTTACATGGAGACCGTATTCAAAGACCAGGCGATTTTGATACTTTTCCATACCAAGCTTATGTATAAAAATGAATCCCTATTTCCCTTGGTCACGCCATCACGCGTGAACAACTGGACCGATTTCACTAATTCTTTTTTTGTTGTGTTTGTTATTGTCAGAAGAAGGTTCTTACATTAAAAAAAAATTAGAAAATTGCGCAGGAACTTAGAAAATGGGGATGAAAGTTTGTATTAAGACGCGAGCTAAGGACGAATCCGAGCGAAGCGAGGGTGAATTGCTAGTTATGTTATATTTCTCGAAATTTAGTTGGGCCAGAAAAGCGTTATAATAGTTTTTTTTACTTAGGTCATATTAGTACCTATAATCCAGGTTCCTTTAGTTTAGGTGCTAACGGAACCTATTTCTGTACTTATTATGAGCTTATGTTTTCGGCAAGTATGTTTGTACTGTAATAATAAGTAAATAATTACATTCTTACAAAACTTTATACGAGTTTCGAGAAAAGAAATATCGTATAACCGCGCCTTGAACTTTAGTAATTTAAGCCATACTCCTTATACAAATTATTAATAGGTAATTATTTGTCGTTATTTTGTTAAATATTAGTATACAAGTTTCGCATGTATATTTTTTCCTTAGAACTCATAAAACGAATAAAACATTTCCTATGGGGTTGAGTCCATTAGGACCGCACTTACACACCATAAAGCCAAGGGTGAACCAGGCTAGTGGGCCATGGACGTTGGTGGCGGAAATTCGCCAAGGCTTATTTTTGGGTGGTCAGTTATTCTTGTTTGATGTCAACTTAAGAATCACTTTCTTTTATGTTTTTTAATTACTTAGAAACCACTTGTACATTGAAAAAATACTTTTACATTATATTTAAATCTGTTTCATATGAGTTATACTTACATTCTTGTGTAGCATCTAATTATATAAAATTATATAAAAAAGTCAAGTATCACGAGCTAGCTACACTTTTAAGCTTATTAGTTTATTTATTTAAAGTATAAAGCCTCTAATATAAAATACTATCGCTTGAAGCGATTGAAGGAAAGGAAGCGATTCGCTTCAGACCTTTTCTTATTGCCCGACCATTTAACACAATTGAAAAAGTTTTATCTAGGTGACCATAAAAAACCCAAATCAGACCAGTTAATCATTTTATCACAATTGTATTCTATCGTATTCAGCCCATTTTTTAAGGTCCTATTGCTGGGCCCGAGCTTTCTTTTACTACAAAGAGGATTGGGTCATAGTCCACCACGCTAGCCAAGTGCGAGTTAGCGGACTTCACATGTCTTTAGAGAACTTGCTAAGTTCTCTCATGTAGATTTTCTCACAATGTGTTCTTTTATCGTCAGACAAGTGGGAATAATGTAGGAAATAATTCGCATATGAAAATATCAGAGGTGTGAAAACCCGGGATTTGAACCCGTATGACTCGGTTTTCCAAGCGAGCGCGTTACCACTGGATATACCATTACCTTATATTACTATCACATAAATATTTCAGTTGAATCATGTAATATCAGGTAAGATCAATTACTTTGGAAAGTGCCAAGAATTTTAACGTCAACAGATTTGAGAACTGGAATAATTTTCTCAATAATTTTCCCAACAAATGTTTTCGATGTGCTTCGACTGAATTATTGTGTTCTATAACAAAATTATTATTCTAATTTTTATAAAAGGATAAGAACTGACTCTATATTCTTCGCTTTTCCATCTAACAATAAATGTTTAAAGCCCCTGTCGTCTTATTGTAAAATCATTTGGCAAATGCGTACTCGCAAACTTGAAAGAGGTGATTAAAACTAAAACAATAGGGAATATGCGTAATTTTTTTTATACTATAACTTTCATCGTTATAATTGTAAAAAAAAACATCCAGCTCCTAAAAACTAAAAATATCATACCGATACGGGCACTTTAAACGCCCGCCATTTTGCGCGCTTGGTTTGACGTCACAGTATATCATAGACAGAAAAATGACGACGCAATTTGTAGCGACAAAATCGCTAATCGCTCTGTTATGATATACTCTGACGTAATATTCGTTCCGACCAATGGCGTTGCGTTTCAACTATTTTGAATTTCCTACCTATATTTTCAATTTTTAATAATTATTGTCTCAATCAAAAAAAATTACATTAAAAAATGTTGATAAAGGCTTAATTCAAAAGCAATAAATATTATAAAAAAAAATCATTTCACCTTTATTTAAATCACACGCATATTCCCTATTATTTCCTTATTAAGTTTTTACGTTAAGTTGGTAACTTACTGTACTTTTGAACTAGTAGTAAGTTAAGTCAATAATCGTTAACAAGTAGGTTAACAACGGAATTAAATAAAATGCTCGCAACAATGTAAAGAGCTCTTTTTAAATTCCCATCTTCGAAGAAATCCTTTTAATAATGAAACTAATGCTCTAATTACCTCCGCTTCGAGCTATAAGTCTCTTTTAGTAAATATGTCTCTATTCTAGTATAAAATTCAAATATTGTAAGATGACTTAATGAGGCCGTCAGCTTAAAAACGACAACAAAATATATAAAAATGTTTTATTTTCGATATATTTTTTTGTTATCTTTCCATTTTATATATTTTTCTTTATGATATCAGCACAAACACAGTCGTCTTAAGCTCCTTAACTCACGAATACATATATATATTTCTCAAGACTAAAATGTAAATCTATACTTAATATTATAAAGCTGAAGAGTTTGTTTGTTTGTTTGTTTGGTTGAACGCGCTAATCTCAGGAACTACTAATCCGTTTTGAAAAATTCTTTTTGCATTAGATAGCCCGTTAACTGAGGAAGGCTATATCATCCCGGAAAAATGTACGGTTCCCGTGGGATAGATTTGTTTTTGTCTAGGGACGAACCCAAAGCGAAGCGAGGGTGAGTCGCTAGTATTCTATATTCAAGAAGGATAGAATCTGAATTTAGTCAATCTTTTACAATTCATTTCGAGAGATACTTGTGTCGACATAATAAGCAAGTGAAGCTGTGGATGCAAAAAAATTTGCTTCTTCTTTGAAAAAATAACAATTTCAATACAACAATTTGTAGTAACACTTTGTATTGAATATACATAAAATGTACCTATTTTTGTTTCTCTAATAAATTTCTAACCACGTCACTACTAATTTACCTAAATCGACATAATCAGCCTATTGACAAATTACTTTCAAGAACGAATGTCGCAAGCTTCATACTTTGTAGTTTGATTGGTCCTTTGCCAAGTATCGTTGACTTAATTCGATCGAACATTGTTTCCATTTAGAAACATTCAATAGAATATCCATTGGCCTATATTATTTGGCTTAAAACAGTTTCAAGTTGTGAAATTCATTTAAAAAGTTGTAAAATTTTATCGTTTTTATATTATCCACATATGTATAGTATGTGTATATTAAAGGATAAATAATATTGAAAATTATTTTTATAAATATACTTTGCTTTTTGAAGTTATACTTCTTTTGGCACGTTTGGAAAAAAATATGAGAGTAAAATTTTTACGATGCACGCGCACACCGACGGCCAAAAAGCGACATGATGAAGTTGATTATATACTCGTATTGAGCGATATGATTGACAGAGTTACGACATACGGGATGAAATCTTCAGCTATTTTTGTTCTGTTACGCCAAAGAAGTATAACTTCTTACGTGCGTACATAAATACACACACACACGTTTTTTTTACACAAAATAAATGTTGTATACAACATCATACATGATCAATACAAACATATGAAATTCAAGAACAAAACTCAGGACGCGACTAACTGGAAAAAACTGGAGCCGTCACTCTAATATTTACTTAAAAAGAGTAATTTAACTTTGCTTGCTATCTGTATATTTATAGTTAAATGGAACGTTTATTTACATCTTTGTTGTCGCAATTAATATTATTTTGGAAAAACATATATAAAGTTTCATAGTACATAAAATTTCATACACTTCCTATACAATAAGTTAAATAATCACGTATAACAATACCCTGTGCTGTCTCGACAGTTTTTCTACGATCGATATAACCTAGGTTAGAGTCGAGTTACGTACTAAAATCCCTTTGGGAAAAATCAACTGGCTACTTTATAGAAAATAGTTTATAAAAGTTTTTTAATATCTCCTTTATGGGTAACTTTAAAACATTTTCACGGTTAGCTATGTTTATACATAAATAGTAGCTTGCTACTCCTAAGATATTCATTTAAACTACGTACGTACGTACGCCGTACGCGGATTTTGTTCACAATTTCATGGGTTTTCGCTTAACCCTGATTCCTTTTCTTAAATAAAAGTAACCTAAGTTACTCCTTATAACAGCAGCTATCTGCCAGTGAAAGTCCCGTCAAAATCGGTCCAGCCGTTTCGGAGATTAGCCGAAACAAACAAACAGACAGACAGACAGACAGGCAGACAAAAATTGTTTTTTATAAGTACCATATAAACTTTCACATGCATTTAGTAAAAAGCTGTTATTTTGACATTACAAACAGACACTTCAATTTTATTTATCTGTATAGGTTATAAAAATTTGGCTTCATATTTACGTTAGTATACATTCTCTTATTTATCAAAATGCAATTCATAATGCAAGGAAAACGTAGTGTGAGCCAGAGGAGTATATATAGGATGGAGGAGGATCTTGGCTTAAAAACCAACTCTAAGTTATGTTACTTCAGCTTATGGGTTATCCAAGTACTAAATTTCATCCAAATCCAATCCATATAGAAACTCGCATCTATACATAGTACAAAACAAAGTCGCTCCCGCTGTTTGTACGCTTACAACTTTTAAACTCCGTAACGGATTTTAATGCAGTTTTCAGCAATAGATAATGTGATTCAAGAGGAAGGTTTATACGTATAAACCATGCATGTTATAGTACAGAAAAGCCGAGAAATTCAAAGATTTGTATTGTGTACATTGCCTACCTAGGGAAGAAACCGACCGAAGCGAGGGTGAGTCACTAGTTAGTAATAATAGCCCTGTATATAGCATATTAATTGTCATATGGGATGTTAATATGTCCTGGATATTGTTATATAAATAATAGTTTTTCACAATATTAGTATATAAGACGAAGTGACTTAGCAGTTTTCGCTGTTTTCATCTGATTTACTTTCCACTGACTACAGAAAAATGCATTCTACGATACCTTTCAGCGCCATTCTTTTATTTACTGCATCAAAATAATCCATTAATATTTTAAATATAAAAGTTTGTTGGTTTGTTATTCTTTGACGCAGTAAGAGACTGATGGTTCCACGTTCTTATTAAATTGTTTATAGGGCAGCGATGCTATAGTTTTTATATTTCGGTACATCAAGATTTTCCTATCATCATCAGTGTATTACTAAAAAATACAAAATCTCTGAAGGAAGTCGAAATAAGTCGATAGATATATGTAGCTCTTTCTAATTACAACGTTCGTCATGAAATTTTAACTACAGGTTTTTAGTAACTTTAAAAGACAGCTAATCTAATCGCGAAAAGCATTTCAAAACTGAAATAATAATTATCACCGTTTTTTACCTCGTGCGAAAACCAAACCCGTTACTACTGACATAAAAATTAACACATTAGTCGACTAGCGACTTACCCTTGCTCCTCTCGGGTTGGTCCCTAGTTACGTTTAGCTCAGACATGAGATATTTTCCCGCAGTAAAAAGTATCCTATATGTAAACCTGGATAACCAGCTATCATACCAAATTTCATCAAAATCCCTCCAGTGTTTTTTCTGTGATGTAGTAACAGACAGACAAAAATTCTAATAACAATAGATTCGGCGCCTCTGTATCGATAAAAATGTCTATTTCAATAAGAGTTTCCAAAAAATGTTCAATGTCGTATGCAGATTACAATTAGTTAGAATTATATATATATATATATTAACCATAAAACGCTTTTCAAATTATCTTTTACCCTAATAGTATATTTCACAGATGACACAAGTTAGCCTGTCATCCTTAGAATGTTTAGCGGTTTACCCGATAAGTCAAGCTGAATAAGGGTGTTTTTATCGATAATTTAGGATAAGACACCCTACTTTGATTTTCGTTTTTTGCGGACATTGATTTTATCAGATAATTTAATAATACTTTCTTAAATTTACGCGAATATTTGACGTTTATTCATATGTATAGTAAAATTCTGAGTCGAATATGAAATATTTTTTGGTTTTTTTTTTCGAAATAGTCATTATTATCGATACAGATGCCGTATCTATATTTTTTGAATTTTCTTCTGTCTGCCTGTCTGTGACCGCATGACTAGAAAACCACTGCACAGATTTTGATGAAATTTGGTATTATGATAGCTGGTTATCCTGGTCAACATATAGGATACTTTTTAAGACTAAGAGAGTAAGGTTTTAGATGTCTCAAAGGTCATTATGTTGCTGTTAAAGACTACTAGAGTACTAGGTACAGTCGATATTTACATATAACTATGCTTTACTCTTATTTTTATATGCACTCATGAAAAGTCATATTGTTTTATAATTTAAAGCAACTTAATAAACATGTAGTTAACTATAAGAAGAATCTTTATCATACATAGAATAACAAAAATATATTTATGATTGGGAGCTCTATATTAAAATCGGTTTTATATTTTCCATTGAATCGAAATATTTTATTCGAAATGGTAATTTTGTGGAGTGTTTCTTGGCATTTCCTTATCTAACAATTCTATCAATTTGAAAACCATTTCTTGTAAGCGTTGCATTTACACATATTTATTAGAAAATTTTATATTTTATATTATTATCGAACTACTATTATTATTAATATAATGTTATATTTTCACGCTAAAACGGTAAGCTAGACGGATTTCGATGAAATTTAGTACACCGATAGAGACCTAAGCTGGAGTAATATAGCGGTCTGTCAAGCATCTAGGGGAAGCACAATATCAAAGTTCAAACGTATAATTAAAAAAAAACCTATTGTACCTGCATATTTTGGAACTTGGATATTCGAGTGAGAGTAAAATAATTTGGAAGAGTGAATGGAAGGCGAAGTAGGAAAAAAATTTGGATGACGTTTGAGGACCAAGTGTCCATTATACTTAAAAAAGATGAGGTCAAAATCTGAAGACCCCTCCACAAGCGTTTATGCATATGAATAGAATGATGACAATGGAAACGAAAAAAGTATGTAGAGATCTTAGCACTTAGCACTTTCATGTACTACATGTTCTACTTTGTGTCATCGCGACATGCGAGTGTACACGGATTAATGCTACTTCTTGATACAAATAAGGTTATTATTATAATATATACAATACATGAAATTTGATAAACAGTGAAATAATGCGTAAGTCCTTTTAAAAATTTATATTTCAATATAAAATCCATAAAATCAAAAATAAAACAAGCTTTTAGAACTTAAACGGTCTCAATTTCACAATTAAAGTATGGAAACCCTCGTGCGAGTCTTATTACATTGAAAGCGTAGACGTAAGTCGGGAGACGTTTTATTGTTCAGAAACAAGCGTAGTACTTAACGTATGGGACCAAGTTTTGTAATAAAAATAAGATCAAGAGATGTAGCACTTGCCTTAAAACGTAAAAATTCGGTCATGACAAGAATTACTTGTTTTTAAAATTTCTATGACTTGGTACACATAATATTTTCGTTTATCAATTGTGATTTTTATTTAGTAAGATATAATATATAAGATATATAGAGTACTTTTATATTAAAACTAGCGACTCGCCCTCGCTCCGCTCGGGTTCGTTCCTAGTTACGTTTTAGCATTT
This sequence comes from Argynnis bischoffii washingtonia, assembly GCA_033884665.1. Classification (NCBI taxonomy): domain Eukaryota; kingdom Metazoa; phylum Arthropoda; class Insecta; order Lepidoptera; family Nymphalidae; genus Argynnis; species Argynnis bischoffii. The sequence continues at coordinate 13,575,688 of CM066621.1, read as the reverse complement.
AGTATACATTTCTCAGAGATGAAATATTTTCCCGCAGTAAAAAATATCCTATATGTTGACCCGGATAACCAGCTATCATCAGACCAAATTTCATCAAAATCTGTCTAGTGGTTTTCTCGTGATGTGATCACAGACAGACAGACTGACAAAAATTCTAATAAATTAAACAAACTATAGATTCGACCTTTGTATCGATAATAATATGTTGGGACAAATATAAATAAATATGTTGGGACATTAACACACAGCACCATCTAGTTCCATGGTAAGCTACGAAGGCTTGTGTTATGGATACTAGATAGTTGTTACACTACATATATAACTTTAAATGCATACATATTATAAATATAAACACCCATGACTGGAGTACAAACGTTCGTGCTCACACAAATGAATGCCCCCAGCGGGACTCGAACCCGCAACCGCTGGCACAGCAAGTAGGGTCACTACACACTGAGCCAAACGTGTCGTCAATAATAATGACTATTTCAATGTCGATAATAATGACTATTTCAAAAAGATTTTCCACAAAAAAAATTATGTACAGATTCGACACAGTTAGAATTTTATTGTATGTATAGATATAGACAGATAGATATGTTGTTGAAATTGACAATATTCATTTTAGTAAAACATTTCAAAAAGTTGAAAAGTTGTTTCGCTCTTTAGGCTTTCATACTTATCGTAACCTTACAAGTTACACTGTCTGTTGATCAAAGGTGCAATTGCCTGATTTTTATTCATTGCTAATGTCGGCTATCGTCTATATAAATATATTATGACATTCAGTGACAAACGAGCAGACAGACCACCTGATGGAAAGGAGCAAAAATGCAGAACCACAGGTGCGTTGTCACTGTGAGGACTAAGATGATATGCCTCTTGCCTGTAATTGCGCTGGCTACCTTATCCTTCAAACCGGAACACAACAATGCAATCATTGTTGCTTGGCGGCAGAAAATATCTATTATAATATTTATAACATTAATTCATAATTTTTAAAACTATGATAGTTTACAAAATCAGTTTGAATATAAGTGACTTATGTACAGTTATATAACAGGTATAAAAAAAGAAAAGAATAAATTATATCAGAATTTTTGTAGCAAGAAAGCAAGCGCGATTATAGAATTTAAAAATAACTCAACACCGTTTCTTCGTCGCACTCGAAATATTTAATGCATAATTTGCGTCCGGACTGACAAAATAACTGGTTTTACGACTACTATAATTTATTTTTTTTTATTATTTTATAAATTTATAAAAATGCTATTATAAAGCAAGCCGTAGTATATAAAATTCAGAAGAAGAAAGCAAAATGTTTTAGCAGTTTGACAGAATACATGCGATATGTCATTAATAATATCCATGCTAATATTATAAATGTGAAAGTGTGTTTGTTTGTTTGTTTGTTTGTTCTTCTTTCGTGTCAAAACGGAGTGACGGATTGGCGTGAATTTTTTGCGGAGGTAGTTGGAGGGCTGGAGAGTGACATAGGCTACTTTTTAACGCGGGAGGTTATCTCATTCCCACGGGAAAACACGTTATAATACAAACCAAAAAAATATTTATGATCAGAATTACTTAAAACTTGGTACATATGCTCTACAATACAATTAAATAAATACGTGTTTTAGCATTTTTCAAAATTCATACCATAAGAGGGTAAAATAGGAGATAAAAGTTTGTATGAAAGCTACCTTTTTTAGTTTTTTTTTTTAGTTTTAGCGCGAGCGAAGCCGTGGGTGCTTCTAGTTCTTTATAAAACAATCAAATAAATTAATTGCTTTAAATTTTAATAAACAATCTTATCTTTGGCCAAAATTAAAATTTGATTTTTATTATTTACTAACGACTCACTATAGCTATGTTTAGGTATACATAAAAAGTAGCTTGCTACTCCTAAAATATTCATTTAAATTATATAGCGATTTACCCTCGTTTTGCTCGGGTGCGTACGCCGTACGCGGATTTTGTTCACAATTTGCATTTAGTAAAAAGCGGTTATTTTAATATTACAAACAGACTCTCCAATTTTATTTATCTGTGTAGATGATTATAAAACAAACGACATTGAAAATTAAAAAAAAAACCTATTTAACTTACAATTAGTAGTATACATGTCACATTATAAACTAAAAGTTGCAAGTTAAAACTAAAATCTAGTATCGTATTACTTGAATTATGGAATGTGTGAGGCGATCGATTAATTAATTATTATGGCATTGTTTTATCCTGCTATCCCATAAATTTAGTGTTTCAAAAAACTAGGTTTACTTAAAATAAACTTAAGAGTGGGGATTAATATACACAAATAAGAAAATTTTACCTTATAAAATAGTATAAAGTATAAAGAAATATATAAAAATAACTATTAACTAACATAACTAACAAAAATTTTATTATATTTAGTTTCTGAATTTGTTATTCGTAAAATATCATATTCTATATGATTTTTTTAAGTATATTATGTTAGTATTGAATATAATAAACCCAAGTCACGTAATTTTCGTAAATTAGCTCCGCTTCTTAAGAATACTTTGTCAGACATATTTCTAACATTTCATGAAAAATTTGGTGTAACTTGGGCGTTAATTACAACTGACAAAGGGAAAAATTCTTCTTCTAACACCATAGAAATTAGCCCTCGCAAAAGTTATTGCGGTTCGTCATGTAGAACTGAAAATTTCCACTTTGAAATTCTAATGTTCTCACAGGGATTACAATGTTTGTTAGAGACTTGATTCAATTTTAGATCCTGTTTTAGACCCTTTTTAACGTCCCACTGCTGGGCTCGGGCCTCCCTTCAGTACGAGGGGGATCAGGCCATAGTCTACCACGCTGACCAAGTGCGGGTTGGCGGACTTCATGTCTTTCGAAAACTTGCTAGATTCTCTCAGACATGCAGGTTTCCGTTTTCCTTCACCGTAAGGCAAGTGGTAATCAAGTTAAAAATAATTTGCACATGAAAATATCAGAGGTGCGAGACCCTGGATTTGAACCCGCTTCACTTGGTATCCCAAGCGAGTGCGTTACCTCTTGAATCGCTCTATCTATTAAAAAAACCGCATCAAAGTCCGTTGCGTAGTTTTAAAGATTTAAGCATATATAGGGACAGACAGCGGGAAGCGACTTTGTTTTATACTATGTAGTGAAGACAGACAAGACTATTTAAATGATTTTGATCAGCCAAACCAATTTAACAATTAATATTCTCAAGTCGCTGTTAACAACTACGCGGTTCTACAATCTCTTTTGTCAGTAACATTATACCATTCTTTTATTCGCTTTAAAGGATTTGGTACAGTCAGATTAAACTATTTTCCGAGTGTTCTCTGTACACTAAATTCGTAACCAAATTGGTCTTGTTAGTTGTTGTTTAAAATATACTTAGAACTGCTTATTTTAAAACGGTTTGGTTTCGTTGATATTGCATTTGTTTTTATTGTATATATCTATACTAATATTATAAAGCTGAAGAGTTTGTTTGTTTGTTTGGTTGGTTGAACGCGCTAATCTCAGAAATTACTATTCCGATTTGAAAAATTCTTTTTGCATTACATAGTTCGTTAGCTGAGGAAGGCTATAGGCTATATATCATCCCGCAAAAATGTAGGATTCCCGTGGGATAGATTTGTTTTGGTCTAGGGACGAACCCGAAGCGAAGAGAGGGTGAGTCGCTAGTATATTATAAGAGTACATATTTTTATGTCCCAAAAAAATATTTTAAGCGATTCTAATTTTTTTTAGAAATCAGCCATTAAATTAAGCATTTGCTTTTATATCCCCTGCGGATCCTCATTATTATTACGTATATCATCAATATATTAAGATGTTCGAAAAAAAAGAGCTTTATTTCAAGAAGGCAAATCTGAGACATCTTGATAATACATACGAGTGAACTCGTAGGCAACAATATAGTTAATAGTAAAAATAGAATTTACGAATCGAATTTTATTGAAGTTTAGTAATCTATATTGTAAATTATATTCAGGACTTCTATTAAATAAATATTCATGTATTTAAAAAAAAAAAAAAAAAACATATATACGGTCGAATTGAGAACCTCCTCCTTTTTTTGGAAGTCGGTTAAAAACAGCTGTTTTTTCCATTGTTAAGCTTTTCCTGCACTGTAAAATGTAAGTCAAGGATAACGTTGTCATTCTCGTTATTTTTGTTCCTCTAATAAGAAGGTAGCTTATATCATGTAATAACACTAGACCACACAACGTTTCTTTTTATAGCAATGTATACTAATATTATACGTATGAAAGTTTATGAGTATGGATGTTTGTTACGTGAAAGATCACGCCAGAACGGCTGAATGGATCTGGATAAAATTTGGCACAGAGATAGATTATAGTCTGAAATAACACATAGTCTTCTTTTTATCCCAGAAAAATGTATGGTTCCCGTGGGATAGGTTTGTTCTTGTTTTCCTAGAGGCGAACCCGAGCGAAGCGAGGGTGACCCGCTAGTTTATAGGTACATAACTAGATGACTAACATGCTGTCCAAATTTCAATCAATTGGCTATTTGACAATTCTAACGATAAAATATTTAATCTGTTGGAGACAGTAGCTTATGGGTCCACAATAATTATACAATATGTTTTTTGCATTAAAATAAATTTTAAATATTTCATTTTTGAAAAATAAATTTGAGTTTTTTTATCTGTGGATTACAAATACTGAAACGCTGGCGGCCATGTTTGTGCAGCGTGTGACGTCACCTTTCACATAACAAAACATCGTGTGTTTTATCGTTTGCACTTTGCTGAGAAGATCACTCTAAAATATTTTAATTAGTGCTTGTGAGAAGTTTAACGAAATGGAGCCGGGTTACACAAAAGCTGATAGTGCAAATTTACCAAAAATAGATTCATTTATGGTTGCAAATTTTTTTGCATGTAATCCTGACTTTTGCTCAGCCGAGTTTCGGAATGTAAAAACTTCCGTGTAAGTACCGAAATGAACAAAGTAATTATGTATAATTTATTGATAAAAGTTAATGTGTATAGTTCTTAAGTCAAGTAGTAAAAATTTTATAAAATAATTTTAAATTACTTAAAGGTTATGTTGATAATTTTAGATCTTCGCGACAGTCGTATGGTGAATAATAAAAATAATACTTTTAAAATTAATAAAAATAATGTCATAAAAAGAATTGTTTTTATGACATGTTTTATGTACAAAATACTGGATTAAGTTTAATTTATTTTCAGTAAATCAGAGGCTAAATTGATTGCTTTTAAATACTTACATCGAAGTGATCTTCACAAAAAAAAATTGCAGATTTATCAGATGTAAAATTCAACTCTCAGCGTGCTAATTGTAACCACTGCTTTCGACGTTTAGGACATTTAGGGACGTGTATAAACAATTTGTCAGGATATTTAATTGTAGAACTTTTACACATAGGTACGGCACACGTCTTGTAGCTTGTCATTTTCATAAAAATATTTATATTCTAATATATATATATATATATATATATATATATATATATATATATATATATATATATTAACTTATATGAGCTTGCCAATGAAAAAGCTGCAAACTTTTAGCTTAAAATATGTTTAAGAGTTGGAGCATCGTAGCATAAAAAATATATAACATGTTATATTCTCCATGCATCGTAGTTAGCTTTACTAAGTTTATTAAGATATGACGTCACAGCCAGGAATGTCACGTGATGTGCTGTTTTCGCGCGACTTTCAAATTACTGAAAGATTAATATATTTTTTTCCGAATAAATAACGCTTTTTTCAGAAAAAAATAATTGTAAGAGGTATAAAATGAACCTACGTATGTTTTAAAATATCTTTCCGAAAACTGTCAAATAGCCAATTGGAATGTTATTTTGCCGAAATTCCCAATTTTGTTGGAACTATAACAATATTTTTCCCTAAAAACTTAATCGGACTATTAACGAGCATTCAAAAAAATATTAATTTACAAAACCTAAAAATCCGTTTTAATAAAAACTAAGAACTAAAATTGGAAAAACAAGTTGACGTATAGTAATAGGAACATGTATACAGATAAATAAAATTTGAAGTGTCTGTTTGTAATGTCAAAATTATAGCTTTTTAATAAATGCATATGAAATTATACATGGTAATTATAAGAAAAACACAATTGAAAAAAAATACTTATCACTGCGTACATATAGGGACACTAGGGACGCCTCCGGGCGAAGCGAGGGTAAGTCACTAGAATTATTATAGGATGAGATAAAAATGTAAAGGTGTGAAACCGCTCTTAGAAGTCCATTTTAAAAAAGTAATCTTAGAAATTATCAAATAAGTAGGTATTATTAAAATGATTGTATTTTATTCATTTGCTGTAGATAAAAAAATGTGAATAAAACATATAAATAGATACAATATTACGGCTGGTCCCGTTACGAATATTTATAACCCAATATTTCAAGACTGTGTTATTAGGTTTTATGTATTTTCTTTCTTAGGTTTTAAGAAAATTAGGTGAGTGCGAATCTGAGCTAAGCAAGTGAGAATTCCACAGCATAGAATATTACATTTTTTTTTATTAAAAAGTATAAATCTAATTGCAGACACTGTGATAAACAATGGAACTTCTTAACAAATAGAAGTAAGTTATTTGACGACACGTTTGGCTCAGTTGATGATGAATGACCGTACTTGCTGTGCCAGCGGTCCCGGGTTCAAGTCCGGCTGGGGGCATTCATTTGTGTGATGAGCACGAATTTTTCTACTCCAGTCATGGGTGTTTATATTTATACATGTATGTTTTTAAAGTTATATAATATGTGTAGTGTATCAACTGTTTGATATCCATAACACAAATCTAGTAGCTTGCCATGGAACTAGATGGTGCTGTATGTTAGTGTTCCGTCATATTTATTTATGTATTTATTTGTGTGTGAAACTCTTTCGTATTAGTAGTTATTACTTTCGTTTGTTTTTTTATCAGTAATATCTGACTTTACGTATTTATTAAGTGCATTAAAAACTATTTCGACTGTTGATAAACCATGAAAATTAAAATAAAAAATAAAACTTATGTTGATGTAAAAAATAAAACATTTTAACGTTTAGTATAGATTTCTCAGAGATGAGATATTTCCCCAATTACCAGCTATCATCATACCAAATTTCATCAAAATCTGTCCAGTGATTTTCTCATGTTGCGTTCCCAGACCGACAGAAGAACAGGCAAAATTACTAAAAACTATACATTTGGCCTCTGTATCGATAATCATAATGATATTTCAATAAGATTTTCCCAAAAAATATTTAATGTACACATTCGACTCAGTTAGAATTTTATTATATGTATTGATATAGATAGATACGTATGTTGTTGAATTTGACTATATTCATTTTAGTAAGGCATTTTTCCGGGATAAAAGTAGCCTATGTGTTATTCCAGACTATAATCTATCTCAGTGCCAAATTTCATCCAAATTCGTTCAGCCGTTCTGGCGTGAAAGAGTAACAAACATTCACACTCACAAACTTTCACATTTATAATATTAGTATAGAAGTATAGATGCATAAAATAATGAAACTACACAACATATTTATTAACTACTAGCCACTTACCCTCGCTTCGCTCGTGTGCGTCTCTAGGTACACGGATTTAGTTCATATTTCATGGTTTTGCATTTTTTTTGCGCGGAACCCTAATTATTTTTCTAAAATAAATGTACTAAGTTTCGCCTAATAACATCAGCTATCTGCCAGTGAAAATCCGATTAAAATCGGTCCAGTTCTTTTTTGAGATAAGCCAGAAAAAATCGACAGATAGGCAGATAGACAGATGAAAATTTTAATAATTGTTTTTTTCTCATTAGTACCAAATATCATATGCATTTAGTAAGAAGCTGTTATTTTGACATTACAAACAGACACTTCAATTTTATTTATCTGTATAGATGAGTATAATGATAATGATGTTTAAACCAAAACATATACATATATTCATAATGATACTCAAGCAAATATAATGTTTATTTCTTTGTAATCTCCGCTAATCCGATATTAACTGGAAAGTTGACGTACTGCAGTAATCCGCATTGTAAAAAAACTCAAACAAATACGGGGTAACAGTTTATAGGTTTTTATTCGCCTATTCTGCTACGTGTTTGTATGATAAGGTCGGTTCTTTGTTAGATTTACTTAGATTAATGGTCAGGGTCGACTTACTAAATTATATTGTGAATGACGTGGAAATCATTTATTTTTTTGATAGGAGCAATGCTTTGGATATCTGAATTAAGAAATGCGTGTTTATAAAGGTGATAAAATTTGTATGGGGAAAATGATTTTTTGTGCGTCATATTAAAAAAGCGGTCAGGCAAAGTAAAAGTAAAGCAACAATGTGCATTAGAAAATACTGTATTTGAGAATAAACTTCAAATATTTGTTTGTTTGGTTTTTATATGGTGCAGGGGACTTTTTAAAATTCAGTTATACCTAAAGTTACTATGGGATAAAATTTCTATGAATCATATATTGTAACTAGCGACTCACCCTCGCTTCACTCGGGTTCGTCCCTGCGTTTTAAGGGTTATATATAGATTTCTCAGAAATTAGATATTTTCTCGCAGTAAAATGTATCCCAAATGTGGAGCCGGATAACCAGCTATCATCATACCTCATCAAAATCCGCTCAGTGGTTTTCCCGTGATGCGTTCCCAGATAGACAGAAGGACGGACGGATGGACGGACGAACGGACAGACAAACAGACAAAAATTCTAAAAACTATATATTTGGACTTTGTATCGAAAATGTTATTGAAATACTTATTATTATGATTTTCCAAAAAATATTTAATGTACAGATTCGACTCAGAATTTTATTATAATGTATAGATTTTATATTGAGTTTGTGTTTGTTGTATTTGATTATCTAGGTTTATAGGCTATTAATAAACATTATGCAAACAATCTATCGGTATAATAATATTTGCGAATTAAGTCGGAAATAATCGTCTATTCACGGGACTGAGGATTATTTTATACACTTCAAATCTTTACGTTATCGTTTTACATAATAATAATATATCTCTTTTTTATTTGAAAGAACTATTTTGGAACTCATATTGAATAGTGAAGAATACTTCAATTCAACGCTACGAAGCGTAAATGGATAAGGAAAACCCTATGCATTAGATGAAACTACGAGCATGTAGGATAATTTTTGTTAAATGATCAGTATTGTACTACAAATAAAAAAAAAAGTATATACGCAATTCACTCACGGTAGAAGTGAAACTTCTTTGGTAAATATGGCAATTAAATTAAAACAAATCAATAGTTAAATAAGGAATATTAAGCATATTATAATCATATATTTATTTCTATAAAATCATATATTTATCATATACGGGAAAAAATATAATATTATATATCATTTGTCAGACAATAACAACGGTTACCATGGTAACAATTAGTAATAATAGGGTGTAATGTACTCTGCTTAATCCTATATATTTATGTGTTTGTCTCTTTCTAGTGTCGCATTTTTGTTTCATCGAGTTTCGAATCACAACGATTGTAAAGAAGTTTCACTTCAATTTTTTTAATATTATAAATATAATCATGATAGTTTTATATTAATAAATGAATAATGGCGATCGCCTAGTTTAGTTATTAGTACATATTAAATTTACAACATTACGTTCACAAGAAAATAGGTTAATAATGCAAAGTTAATACTAAAATATCTATTAAGTTAATGTTTTTTCAATGGAAACGATTAAGTCGATCGTCGTCGATACGTCGCAAATAATTTAGTAAGTAAATGCGTTCATATAGGACTACCTACATAATTTACGTACAATTGATTTTTGTCACTACAGTATTCTAGACTACTACTGCACTACATTTTATTTATAATTATTTCAATTATTATTAAGAATTTGATAGTGTTCGCTGAATTTTCAATTTGTCGGTTTTTTACACGGTAATAGATTTTTGAGTAGAAATAATCTATGAAGTGGAAAGAGCTGTGGGTGTAAATTTTATGTATTGTAAATTGACTTACATCTATACTAATATTATGAAGCTGAAGAGTTTGTTTGTTTGTTTGAAAGAGCTAATATCGGGGACTACTAATCCGATTTGAATTTTTTTTTCGTATTGATAGCCCGTTAACGGAGCAAGGCTATAGGCTATATATCATCCCAGAAAATGTACGGTTCTCGTGGGATAGATTCGTTTTTGTCTAGGCACGTACTCGAAGCGAAGCGAGGGTAAGTCGCTAGTAAGATATGTTGTAAAAAATCATTAGAAATGCATTTAAAAATGCGAAATTTGACGGCCCTATAGCTTTTCTAAACGTTATTAAATGCAAGCATAGCCTCTGGCAGAAAGAGGTTTTGGTCACTTTTTTCTTTTATGACAAGGAGTTCCCGTAGGATAAGAGATGAAGTTGAAGCTCAATAAACTACGTGAATAACATTTTTCATTCGTAGAATGTATAAAAATCGTAGCAACAAAACGTTTAGCGCTTGCTACCTCGTAGCGTTTGGTGCTACGTTTAGGCATAATGCGCCTTTTTTGTTCAAAAGTGCTTGTAAAAGTCTCTTTGAATAAAGTATATTTTGATTATGATTTTTTTTTACTCTTACACTGTTTTCATTATTTATCTATAATATTCTTATGTAAATAAAATTTAAAAATAAACCTTACTTAAAGAGTAATAATAGTTGTTTTAATTGTTAAGATTTTCCTTTCTTTTATGGTTTTAATTTATACGTACAAAATCTACGATGACGCTTCGCTTCGCTCTCGCCTTAGCCTTTTTGAGGTTTTGCAAAAACCAAAAAATATCAAGATTACATACATATCACAGCCAAAACAAAGTTCACTAGCAATTTTTATTCGTATTTGTATTATGATTTTTGCCTGAAACATAGTATTTTTCTTCTAAGGCACAATCTATAAAGCATACTCGATATTCATCTCAAATTAAAATGAAAACAGCACCGGGCCAAAAAGCACCTCTAGTTTACCAATAAAACGGAAAGAGCTTACTAAAAAATCATTTATTTTTAGGAAAATAATTTCTAACAGTCTTATAATTCCAAATTGCTAGTGTATTTTTGTAGCGTAATACAAAAGTATTCGATTATAGTCCGCAATTTCGTTATAACAGCGGTTTGAGGAGAAAAGCCGGTGACAGGAAAATTAGTTTTTTATGTGATATACGGCATAGGTATAATAGCCAGAATAACTTACTTAGATTATACGACACGTTTGGCTCAGTTTGTAGTGAACCTACTTGCTGTGCCAGCGGTCGCGGGTTCGAGTTCCGCTGGGGGCATTCATTTGTGTGATGAGCACGAATGTTTCTACTCCAGTCATGTGTGTTTATATGTATAATATATATGTATTTAAAGTAATATATGTGTAGTGTACCAACTATCTGGTATAACACATGCCTCGTAGCTTACCATGGAACAAGATGGTGATGTGTAATACTTTCTTAGATTTACGCGAATATAAGACATTTAAATAAAACTATCTTTTCGGATTTTTTCGCGGATTTATTTTGATTTTTGGTTCCCGACGTTTCGATTGCTTTACAGCAGTTATGGTCACGGGAGAGACTAAGGTGTTAGATGTCTCAAAGGCATTATATAGTTGTTACAGACAGCCTACCCACAAAATAAGAAAATGAATTTAAAATTTTGAAAATTGTTTTTAAAAGTATAAAAATGTTTAAAATTAAAATTAACAAATATTGTAAGGTACTTTGGTGCCAATTTTCAAATTTTTTTTTTTCATTTTTTTTTTCAAAAGTATTGTATCTAACAATACTAATTTAAAATGCAGTAAGATGTGTTACTGCGTTTATCTTTAATATTTGAAGAATATAACCTATTATGAGATTTGCTATTTAAAATAACATAATTCATTAAATATATGTTGTTTTATTTAATTAAGAAGTGGTAGGATAAATATGATCAAGTAGGTGTGTTCTTTTTCACATTAATATACTATTTTTAATAGCTATAAGTATTGAACTACGTTTTTAATTTGTAGTCGGAGTGATACAAATAATTGAATTAAATAAAATAAGCGCAGTAATCTTCGTTTGGTAGTGGAAAGCGCAGTAACTCCAAACTTACTGCTGTTATAGATGGTAATACTGGATTATTAGCCAAGAAGACTGCTAAACATAGTTTTTTTTTAAATAGTTGTATTTTTATTTTGTTGTATATCAATTTTTTATTAAACTTATAAAATATTGGGTTGGTTTTTATGAAACAATGCATATTCCGCTATACCTACATGTAAATCAAAACATATTTGCAAAACTTCAAATTTATACCAGAAAAAAAAAAAACAAAATAAAAGTAAAAAATTTTGGACGCCATTTACTTGAAACTACGAATAACCTCTTTGCTGCACTTCTAATTAACACGGCAGTATGTACTCTCTCAACAGCTTAACGGACCATTATAAAGGGGTTACATGAAGGATGAAGTTCTTTGTTTGCATCAAATTATTTTAGTTTTTAAGTGGTAAACATAAAACTCCTTATTTTAAGTGTGAAACACCGTGTTTTAGCGAAGTACAGGATTTGTGTAAAACGATTGCTATCCTATTCATATGCCTCATTTAGTTAGTCGACAATCCTAATCTAAAATGGTTAGACAAATAGAATGGGATGTGCTGTTTATCCAGTTGCTACATAGAAAATATTCAGAATACCATAATAGTACCTACATCTGTGTGAATCTGTACATTAAATATTTTTTAGAAAATCTTATTGAAATAAACATTATTATCGATACAGAGGCCGAATCTATAGTTTTCAGGATATTTGCCTATCTGTCTGTCTATTTCTGACCGCGTCACGGAAAACCCCGTAGAGGGATTATGATGAAATTTGGTATGATGATGGCTGGATATCCAGGTCGACATATAGAATAATTTTTACTACGGGAAAATATCTCATCTCTCAGAAATCTATACTAAACGTTAAAACGTAAGTAGGGACGAACCCGAGTGGAGCGAGGGTGAGCCGCTAGTACCTACATATATATATATATATATATATATATATATATATATATATATATATATATATATATATATATATATATATATATATATATATATACATATTATATATGTATATGTATTATATATGTATATGTATATATATATATATATATATATATATATATATATATATATATATATATATATATATTAACTTAAGTAGCTTTTTGTCTTTTTAATGATGTATAAGGAAATGATGATGATACAACTTATATTAGGCTTTTGTAAAATAAAATGAGTGGTTAAAACCGTTAAAGCCATTACGAAGCGATCAAAATTTATAAGCACATTAAAAGTTTTACCATCACCTATCAGACAGTATGGCAATTTCGAATAAAAATGTAATATTTTTTTTTAAATAAGAGATAAAAAAAAAGATTTAAAATTTAAAAAAAACAAAGGATTCAAATAAAAAAAGTAAAAAATCAATTAAAATCATAATTCCTTATTTATATATATATATATATATATATATATATATATATATATATATAAATAGGCACAGACTAAAAACTTCAGTACATTTTTCTTAAATGATTTTATCTTGTTTAGAAATATTGACGAGCTTGAGTGTTATCAATAAGAAAAATTTGTTATTGAAGAAAAAAATCTATTATTGGGGATCTTTATTAGCGAAATAGAACCCAAAACAATTATTTTTAGTTTTTTTGCCTGTTTGTCTGCTTGTCAGTTTGTCTGTGCGTTTGTGCGCGCTAATTTTAGAAACGGATTTAGGTGCGGTTTTCACTAATGTACTGTGGTAAGTTTCACTTAACATTTAACATTTGTTTTATTTCAATCGGTTCATAAATAAAAAAGTTGTGTCAATTTCATCATCATCTAGCTATTGATTATTATGATTGAATATCGACTAGATGAAGTTAGAGTAAATAAGACATATTCTTCGATTTTCATGCCTTTAAGTTTTTTCTCAGCATTATTGCTAATAAAATACAAGTACAAGTACAAACTGTTCATCAACTTTTACGTATCTACATACTTTTAATAAGTGAATAAGTATATTCCCCGATCAAAGTTTTCATGTACCAAGTTGCTCTACGTTTTTTACGCTTTACGTATATTTCGATCAGCTTAAATAGAATTGTGAAAAGTTTAAGTGGTTTATGATATATTGACAGTGAAATTTTGTATTAAATTTTTTGTGTCAATTACATAAACATATTTATATATATATATATATTTTTGGCTGTATAAACTATATATTATTTGTTTATATATTTATATTAAAAATGGGCGTCAGTATTACGAAATAGTTTTCCAAAAAATATTAGAAATATAGTATTTAAGTAATACTATATAGGATTTGTAAATAGTAAGTAAAATATTGTATCGTAACATTTACAAAGAGGTTGTATGTATAGTTTTGAAAGTAATAAAATAATAATTTAAGTAATAAAATAATATCTATTTATCTCATTAAATAGATATTTTTTTTATCATCAATTTTAGATGTCTCTACACTGTACGCTCATTAAGTGTGTAGGGTATTTTTTTTGCTATATAACTTTTTTGACTAGACCATAAAAAGCTCAACACGATTAATAAATATTCTTAAACAGGAGATTTTTAATTTGTTGACTTTTGTGAAAAAATTAACATTAATTCATTATTAAGGTATCGTCGTCAGATATGACACATATTTTTTTTATTAAAAATATTAGTGCAAATATTTTCAAATGTTCTGATCATCTTGCGTTATATACATTACCATAAATCACACATAACACAAAAACACAAAACAAATAACACTATCACATATCCATAAAGTCATTTTCCTTTATTTTCCCGCCTTTTTTGACAGCGCACGAAAAACTATGACTGAATTTTTTAAATGTCAAATATAATCATATTTTTTTTTATTCATCCGTACGAGTATTTATGCTAAGACACGTTGCGTGCGTCCGTTCCGCAGACGGTCGCACTATTACTGACTGAGCAGTGAACTGGTCACTGGTGTATCGGCGATGTCGATCTTGATTAACGGTTGCGAGGTCAGGGTTTAAGATTTAAAAAGCTCTAATTAGGCACAGGTGATATTTTTAATATAAATATATTATTAATTAATTATAACCCATTATTATTTTATATGTAATTTGATTTTATATGTTTGCATTTCTTAATATATAGAGAATGAAACTAACCAAACTTGAAATACTTGTAAATTAGAAAAGATTATACTGATAGAAGAGATATTTTTAGAAGCGACTGTTGGAAATAACACTTGTTTATTTTTAAATGAACTACCTAAATATATTACATATTGTTAAAATAATAAATAAAAACCAGCCAAGTGTATGTCAGGCCACGCGCAATGTAGGGTTCCGTAGTTGCCCATCACAATAATGCGGACTAAGAAGGCTTTTTTGTTTCATACTATGAACATTTAACGTTAACGGTTTCGGCAGTTCATAGTAACAAGTACATTTTGTAAGTTGCGGATAGACGAAAGGACGGACATGGCGAAACTATAAGGGTTACTTATTGACTACGGAACCCTGAAAATAATTCAGATTTCATTATTTTTTTTAGATTTATATACAAGATTTAAAACACGCAATTTCTATTTCTTTCTCTACAAAAAAAAGTTATATCAGCCAGCCGTCCACATATCATACTTACCAACGAAAAGCTCTTTATTTTTATTTATTTGAATAAAGTAAGTAAAAATACTTAAAAGACATTACATTGTCTAAAAATATATTACACTCATACTGCCGTCATAAGAAAGAAGGCTGTAATTTTGAGATATTTGCAGTTTTGTCTTCTACGTCAAAATTACTACTAGTTTTGACGTAGTTACGATTAAAATGCTTATGGTATCTCCGGATTCATAAGATTTAGAGGTTTATGAGTAAGACTATCAAGTAGCATTTTTTTGCTGATTCCGAATCTGATAAGTCATTTTTGACCAAATTGTTAGTTATGGACTTTTTTCTCATGACGGCAGCATATGTATAAACTAAACTGAAACTGGCGTTATTACCAGTTTAGCTTTGTGGCATAACTTTTTTTAATTAATTTTAAGTAGTGCGTTGATTACGTCAATTTTCAAATACAACTCTATGGACGTCATCTGTGGGATACTATCAGTAACCTACCAGTACAGCACAATCATTTCGAAATAGAGGCATTCATATGTTCATGCTTAGTTTTGTGTAAAATATATTTTAATGAACAAGCATATAGCTTTTATAAAATTAGATGGTCAGGATTAGATTTAAAACAATTTCGTTGTTCAATGATGATATTTTAGTACATCGTGCGTCACTCACTGGTGACAATGCATAAAGGATTGTATTTTTAACATCAATCTGGCTCAATTCAATTGAAAACTAAAAATATATAAGTCTAATCTGTATAGATAATATTATCAAGAAGTAAAGTTTGTGAGTGTGTATGTAGGCGGTAATCTCTGAATTTACAGATCCTATTCTGAAAATTATTTTTATTATTATTACTATGAGAAGCTACATTTCGCCGTAAAATTTGGTTTATTGTAAAAAATTAAAAACCTTCAATTGAAATCTGAAGAAAAATGACAGTTCAGTTGATTTATTGGCGTGCGCTGCCTTAACAGTTTAAAATCTATACATATAATAAAATTGTAACTACGCTGAATCTGTACATTAAATATTTTTTGGAAAAGGTTATTGAAATAGACATTATTATCGATACAGAGGCCGAATCTATAGTTTTTAGAATTTTTGTCTAACTCTTTGTCTGTTACCGCATCACGGAAAATTCACGGGAGGGATTTTGTTGAAATTTGGTGTGATGATAGCTGGTTATCCGGGTCAACATATAGGATACTTTTTACTGCGGGAAAATGTCTCATCTCTGAGAAATAAATACTAAAAATTAAAACGGAAGTAGGGACGAATTCGAGCAGAGCGAGAGTGAGTCGCTAGTAAGATAATAAAATATATGACAAAACGCCCCTAGGGACACACGCGATTAAAGGTAGGTCGCTAGTATTTAATAAAGCTACACGAAGTGTCCTGTCTCATTAACTCTAAGAATACTTTGTATTATTGCAAATATTGCATTTTATCATTATCATTATTTCAGTCGAAACACGTCCACTGCTGGACATACATAGGTCTTCTCAAAAACTTCCACGACAACCGGTCTTGTGCCATCGGCATCCAGTGGGCTCAATCGACTTAGACGAAGTCGTCGGTCCACCTTGTTGGAGGCCTGTCCACGCTTCGCCTTACGAATTAATAATTATTTTCATATTACATGTACTATAGGAAATTAATTTATTTAATAATATTAAAGATACTGAATAATCTTTTATAAATAACAATATTTATTTATGGTATTCTATAACATCACGTAAATTAGAAAGAGTAAATATTTTTCTTCATTTTTTTTTTGTTTTTAGCAGTAATTTTAAGGTAGAAAAAATATCAGATGAAATAGATATTTGCTGGCTTCGAACAATTTAAAAGCGTGCCAGCGCTACCTGGATTATCTTGTTACTTGTACTATCTATCAAGAGATCAAGTCACGTACTTCCCAGCTTCTTTGTTTGCGGCGTCACAAAGATTGTATTTCATAAATTTGAATAGGAAATTTGTAGGACCATTTGCTTATTTTGTGCTGTAGAAAAAAAAAATATGCTTATTATACTCACACAAACCAACAAAACATTAATCAGATATCGATATGGCCTGATTTTTTTCATAATTTCGAGTGTGTTGTTCTGACCGAGTTTTCGAAACGCCCAATCTCACGGAGACTAGCTATTAAGCCCGACAAACATAATAATTTATAAATATATGCGCTAACACAGGTCAATCCTCTATTATTTTCTTTCACCTTTGATAGACTAGTTGCAAAATCATGGAATTGACCACGACTGGCAAGAGAACAGGCGTAACACCGCTATGAAAGCTATTTTTTGAGTCTTCCAAGACACGGAATTCGAAAATATCACACATAACTTTTCAAGGCTGCATTTTTTTCTTTTTGGGTGGTAAAATTCAATGTAGTAGCATAGCCTGAGCTAAAGACCCAAACTCTGAAAAGGTTTATATTTTCACGTTTTCTTCGCGCGAAAGGCACAGAGAATACAGTGAATTCTCACTAGACCATTCAAATAAGCTTTGAAATCTTAAATGAAGGATTAAGCGAGAAATGTAAATTTTTAGTTTTAATTCAGTTGAAAATTTCTGAAATAATTAATGAAAATGAATTTTTTATGAATTCCTCATCTGACTTATGGATATTATTTATATTTATCATTCTTGGCCTATATGAGGATTATTTATAGCTAAATGATGTACTTAACACTACGGTGACGAAAAAATGTTTGTACAAATAATATAAATTTATATATACATACATATTTTACGATGAAGGAAAACATCGTAACAAAACCTGCATGTCTGAGATACCCTAGCAAGTTTTCGAAAGACATGTGCACGCGCACCCGCACTTAGCAAGCATGGTAGACTGTGGCCAGAATCCCCCTCGTATTCAAGGGAGGCCCTAACAGTGGGACATTATGTATATACATATATATACATAAACAAAGAAATACGTCGAGGATGGCAATCGATCTTGTGACTGTAGGATCAATGGATAGTGCTAGTTAAGCGTTCTTTGTACAATTTTAAATTATGGAAATAAAATACTGGTCATTAAATTGTAGTTAAGAAATAATTTTAACAAGTCCAGTATTTTTTCAAAGGAAAAGAAGTATGAAGTACGCATAAGTGTCGACAGTTTCTCTAGACGTGAGAGGTTTTTATGTACTCGTTTGAATGCATTTGCTTTATAAATATACACTATAGGCTGTGTAATACTAGCTTTTCATATAATTTAGCTTGTGAAAAAACATCAACGTGGTCTAGAAGTAAAATTAACATACATGTTTTCGTTAGTAATATTGATTTAAAGTGTTCAATTTATTATTGTCATTATTATAACATTCTTTAAACTTGTTAAAACTATAAATGTAGGGGAAACTGTGTAAATATTATATGAAATTTATATGGTCTGAAAATATGCAATAGACAGAGATGGAACCGGTTTCAAAATAATTATTTATTTCGGTAATGTAATGGTTAATTCATCGTTCGTTCTTTAACTGTTTAGTAAAAACGTTCGGTTTAGTAAACCGAAATAATAATGATTAACGGCTATACATCAATTCATTCATAAACAAGAAACGCAATGTAACCTTCTACTACTTAATTCACCGTTAGCAAAGATTAGCTAAATGTAAACGCACGAAAAATCATTTTAACCGGTTATTTCGACCATGGAATCTAAATAATGAAAAACCGTCCTCGGGATTTTAACCGGTTGAAGAACGTTACCAAAACCTTAAACCAAAAAGCCTTTCGATTTGGGGTCTAACGACTAAAACCGGTTTAAAAATTGAACGAGTTTCCGAGCCCTGAATAGAGATGACAGTGAAAGGCTTGGTACAAATACTTTAAAAATATCAATTCAAAAGGGAATCGATGTGCCTTAAGTAAATATTGACAGTCGAAAAAGCATAAAAGCACACATTGTAGCGCTTGGCACTCTCTTAATATACCGGACCTTAGACCAGAATTGACACATACATACATATGTACATATTATCAATATTGCGAATTTATTTTGTATGAAATTAAAATATCACTCATATGTTTTTAGACTGCTAGTTGTTTATTGAATTCTAAGCGATTTTTCATTATTATTGTACTTTGAAAGATTTTTGAAGATATTTTTTTTAAATGAAACATAAAAAGTATCATTATGCTCTTCAACGCATGTGTAACATTGTCAACGCTCCATCTGTTTTGATCGATCTTCAAAATTGACGCGACACAAAATATAACAAAAATACGCGACTTTTTGCAAGTGTCGCTTAAATAAATTGAAAGCTTTCCTTCCGCATATTATATGAGTAAGGAAATGATATTTAACACAATTTTATGAATGGTGTAGAATTGTGTACTAAGTATAATAATTGTGTACATTTTTAACGCCGTCGTAACTTTATCTTGAGTTAGTTTATCTATTTAATAATGGAGATAACTTGTAGTTTTTACTTTTCCATGCACAAGGGAATACATATCGTATTAGCTACAGAAATTTATAGATATTACTCAGGAGATTTATTTGTAAGGTACATTTTATGGGGCATGTCAAACATAACATACATAGGTATATTAGGTTTTGCACGCAGCTTAACGAGTGGACTTTGCCTTATTTTCTTCTGGTAAGCCTTGGTTCGGTTATAGCCTACACCCGCACTTCGTTCCGTTATGTTTTATAGTACGTAAAGTATAATCCTATAGATATTTTTATGTAGTGTACGCACATATTTTTTTTATTATAACTAGCGGCTCACCCTCGCTTCGCTCGGGTTCGTCCCTAGGTACATTTTAACGGTTAGTTTGGAATAGATATACTATATATTATATTACTGCTTCGCTCCCTTGCGTAGTAGCATGATGATATATAGCCTATAGTCTTTCTCAATAAACGGGTTATCTGATACACAAATATTTTTTTAAATTGGATTAGTAGTTCTTGAGATTATAGTATTCATTCAAACAAACAAATTCTGCCTCATTAATATTAGTATACATTTCTGATACTTTTTTTCACGGTGGAAGTTCGTCCAGTTACAATAGATTTTACCGTCCTGCTTCTATTCTGTATATTTTTTACAAGACTTTTTTTTATCAGAACAAAAATTTGGCACAAACAATTAGGCAGATCATTTTTTTTTAATAATTGATTGAGCTTTGTATCGTACCTTTAACCTTACAAGTTCAATATAATCTCTTTTTATTACATGTAATACATAGCTGTAATAAAAATATACAGGCACTTTAATTTTTATTTATATGTGTATTGTAATAATGGTACAAAAATATACATCAAGGAAAACGTATTAAAGTAATAATAAACATAAAAACTCGAAACTATATTCATCGTACGTACTGAACGTTTTTTATAACTTGGTATATCTTTTTCTGATTCATTGATTGTACATGTAGATTTTCCTACAGCCTCTTTGAATGCTTACAATGTTGAAGGATAAATATATGTGTGATAGATAGACTATTTTTAAAATGAATACGAGGTGATCGAATCGAATTATGACAAACTAAAAAACTTTAAATAAAAATGAGCGCGAACTAACATATTGAAACATTTATATATTAAATAATTTTCAGATTATTTACAAAGGTTTGCCCGAAATCCATACCTATAGAACTAAAGAAACGAATTCTTTATTGTTAGTAGTAAAGAATTAAGTAATTATATGCTGCTCTATATGAATAATAAAAAAATACTTAAAAATACTAAGGGGAAATCTAATACAATAATAATTTAAGTTGTAATAGTAATCTGTCATGTTAAAAAAATCTGAAATTTCAGTCGAAGTTCCTGACACAGTGTTAGGGTCTCGGTGGACGTTAAAATAAATGCGTTGCGTATAATCTACCGGAGCGCAACACACAGATATCCAGGCATTTAATTGATCAAAGCAGTTTACCTTTCTCTTTAAAAAAAAATATTTTTACTTTATAGTTAGGCTATTTTCAAATAATGGCATGTTTAATTTTATTCTGTAAATAGCGACTCACCCTCGCTTCTATCGGGTTCGTCCCTAGCTTGATTCCCCATACAAACTTCATCCCCATTTTCACAAACTTAAGGAATGATTTCCAGGATAAAAACTATCCTATGTCCTTCCTAGGGTCTCAAACTATCTTCTTACCAAATTTAATCTAAATCGGTTCAGTAGATCCAGAGATTACCCCATACAACATCACAAACTCACAGACTTTACTTAATTTACTCTTTATAATATGAGTATAGATAAGCAAAAAAATACATATATAGTTTACGTATAAAAGTTGTGTAGATCCTTGTAAAATATATTATATGAAAATAGCTTAAGCAAAATACGACAGCCTCTGATCATAATGAAAAGTCATCTCTAATATTCAAGGTATATTGACAAAGTACATCTCGTCGTATATTATTAATAGTTCGCCCAGTGGTCAAAATTCAACTAACATTATTATATAAAAAACGGTTACCATTTTTTTCTATTAAAAACATGAAAGCTCGTCGATAGCTACAAAACAAAAAAAAGAAAATTGGGCGACAAACATAAGAGAAAAAGGTATTTATTTTATAGTATCATCTGTTTTATTGTTGATCCAGAATAAATTATTATATGTTCACCATCTAGTTCCATGGCAAAATACGAGGCTTGTGTTATGGATACCATATAGTTGATACACTACACATATATAACCTTAAATACATACATATCTATACATATACTACTTTATTATCGATACAGAGGCCGAATCTACCGCAAAAAGCACTGTAGGGATTTTGATGAAATTTGGTATGATGATAGCTGGTTATCCAGGTCAACATATAGAATACTTTTTACTGTAAAAAAATATCTCATCTCTGAGACATCTTTACTAAATGTTAAAACGTAAGTAGGGACGAACCCGAGCGGAACGAGGGTGAGTCGCTAGTTATAAATATATTATGAATTTAATAGTTTTTAATTCAAATAAAATGTAATTAAAAAAAATTTTTTTGCAGGTTTTCCCTATTTCATATGAAATGATTGAACTACAGTATGCTGAATTGGCACATTTAAAAGCTAAGAAAGAATTAAATAAATTAATATTGTCAACATTTTTAGCCAATGAGCTTATATGGTTATTTACATGATATGAAAATCCAAACAGATAAAAAAGATTTTTCGTTTACTTTCGCTATTTCATCGAAATAGTTTAAATAATTTCAAGAGGACTTTTAGGAAAAAGGCTTCTTTCAATCTCGGGAATGAAAAAAAGGTTTCAACATAGACATCTTTGACTTATTTACATTCCAGCGACATTTTGACAAACATGTAAAGTATAAAGTATTATTAAAGATATAAAAAAATAAACAGTTTATTTCATTTAACAACAAGTACGCGATAGTAATAAGGTTTAAAACCCTCTTTTAAGTAACAATACCTGTGACAGAGAATTTCGCTCTTCCATAAATAGTAAATTTTAGCTTAATTAGTTGAGATAAAATAATCTAACGATACATATAGATAATTGAGAAAAAAGTATGTTACAAACATATAAAGAAAAACATTTCGATGTTTTAGTAAGTACTCGTATATATAAGGATTCGTATGTGGGTAGGTAGGTATGTGTGATTTAATTGTGGTGTGTGTATGAATGGAAGTGTGTGAATTTTTTTTGCGTATTTGTGTGTGCGTGTGTGTGGATGTGTGTGTGTGTGTGTGTGTGTGTGTGTGTGTGTGTGTGTGTACGTGCATTTAACGGGTCACGTACGCTATTCTTTATTGTCGAAGTAAGCGAGGGAAACCGCAGGTGGAAGCCAGTCTTAAATACGATTTCTTGATCAAAACTTTCTGAAATGGATATTAATGAAAAAAGTGTAAGTAGTAAAAGGCTGTTTAGTTAAAGTAAGTTACGTAACCTCCAGCTGTCACGTTTAGTTCCTCTGCTTAGTGCGATACAAGATGGAGAGTTATGAAAAGAACACCGTTTTACTTTTAAAAACCTTTTTATAATAATTTTCCGTAGTATATGAATACGCTGAGGTTTTTATTTGAACTTGAAAACTTTTATATATGTTAGTCTAGTACAAGCTATACAAATAATAAGATTTTAAAGGTCAAAGATTCTAATAAATACGATAATTGTGTCATACACTTAAGTCTCTTCCGTGACTTTGTTTATTGTAAAGCATTCAAAACATAGGGAATAAAACTTGAAAATATCTGTAAGTAAACTTTAATTTCAAGGGTTTTCTGTTGATATGATGTAGATAGATGCCAAAGACAGCCTGCCTTAAAAGTCTGTATTTCTGTCTGATTGCACATAAACAGATTAAGGCCGTTTTCAATTGTACTTTTAAACATGTTTTTATCAATTTTACTTGTCACTAACTTTTGAATGAAATCCTGAAAGTTTTCTATTTCAACCTATGTGTAATTGTCATAACGATTTTAAACATGGAAGGTGTTTGAGTCCAAATGATATCATCATCAGATAAATAAAATTGTAGTATCTGTTTGTTATGTCAAAATTAAAGCTTTTTACTTAATGTATATGATATTATATATGGTACTTATAAGAAAACTCAATTTTTAAAATGTTTCTCTGTCTGTCTGTCTGTACGAATTGTTCATAAAAAAATAATTTAAAAAATATGTTCGTGTACATTTTTAATTAATTTGAATAGAAAAGCCAACGTGAAGATAGTAATTTGAATGACAGCACTTGTACATGATGATACATTTATACATATACTTTAGAATCGATATTAGTTATATATAAAAAAAATCTACAACTTTCAAACTTAAAACTCATGTGGTTACGTTATATTTTATTCTGCCAAAGTTGCCATACGTCGATTGTGCTCTTTTATTTACGAGCACTATTTATTCTTGTAAATTATTTGAGTAAAACTTTTATTTTCAATCCTTGTCTTTGTATTTCTTCTTTACTTTGTTAAAAGAACTTATTGAGCTTTTCTTTGAGCTTTGGAAGAACGTCATGTCAATTATACCATGAGTAGTGTGATAATAACTGATATGAAATACGAAATACAAAATAACAGGAAATTTTCTTTTGCAACGCGTGTCAAAAGATAAGCTTAATGCTAGCATTGCATGTTTTGTGGCTGACTTTTTTAAATATATCATAGAAATTATAAATTCGTCATAGAGTAATGAATCATTGTATGTATAAAAAACATTTTAAAAGTAGGAAAACTCACCCTCGTTCGCTCAAGTTCGTCCTAGTGAAAAACATAAACACACCTATTCCACGGAAAACGTACATTTTTCCAGGATAAAACCTGTGTGCTATTCCAGACTATAATCTATCTTTGTGGCAAATTTCATCCTGACTTTCAGCCATTTTGGCGTGTTTGAGTTTTTTTTTATGTCAACAAGGGGGCAAACGAGCAGGAGGCTCACCTGATGGAAAGTGATTACCGCCGCCCATGGACATCTGCAACACCGCAAGGCTTGCAAATGCGTTGCCGGCCTTTCAACAACAATAACAAGTAACAAATATCCATCCAAATTTTCGCATTTATAATACTAATAATGGGATGAATGGGATTATTAAGTACTATACTACGAATAATACATAGAAAAAGGGCCGTTTGCGTTAAATTAAGCTAACTTGAATCTATGCAAAAGGTTCCACTCAAGTATTTTATTTTAAATCCAGCAAAAATGGTGATTTATCTATTTAATAAAAATACTTATTTCTATTATATATTCTTATTATACATATATTTATAACAGTATTTTTTGCGGTATCATTTATAAATAATTTTCCTTTTGTTAATGTACAAATTTATATTAATACTTATATAATAATAAATGATTATTTATATTATGTCGTCGGAGAGCGAAAAATCAAGAAACAGATTAAAGATAGATTTGTTTCCATCCTGCAAAAATACTCGTAAGTGGCGAAATATAAAAACAATAAAAACAAGAAATAAGGTAATGACGAACAAATCGAATCGAAAGTAACCTAAAAGTACTGAGAAATTCTAGATAGTTCTAGATTAACGTCAAATATATGCTATCAGGGCTTTAAAATTATAATTCAAGCTTTCTTCGAGCCAAGGTTTTAGTAAAGATTAAAAATTTCTGTACTTAAAAATAACTTAAGACTTCAGGTAAGATTAAAAACTTGTCTAGACTAGATTTTAAGGTTGTCAAAGTAGAATAAGTTTTCGTATCTAAAAGTCTAGACTTGTATATAAATCTAATAAAGTAATAATTTGTCGTTTTTTTAACCAAATAACCCAAGTGGACGAGATTTTTAATTTAGAAGTTTTTAGGAAGAGCTAATACTTATTATTTGTTTTTTTTTTATATTATATTTCGATATTACCCAAAACCTTAAACGAATGTATTGTTCAGCGTAGTGAAGTACTGAAGACCGTCCCATATGAAAAGAAATATAGAATAAGAAGATTATTACATTTGATGTATGTACATATATGAATACACATAATAAAATAAAGTATGATATATGACAGTATTATAACTTTCTATTTAGCTCTACAGATATTTTGTAAGTAAAATTATCATAGCAGACCAAAAAACTTAATTGACGTGCCATTTATGATAGGCAGTTAGTTAGTAGTTAGTCCAACTCCTTCAGCTGTCAGTATACCGGAAGTCTAACTATAGAACGTAATCAATATAAGTTATAAGCGAAACTATTCATATTTCGATTAGAAGAAAGTTTTGTTAATAAATATATGTTACAGTCAAAACTATTTTTTGGTCAAAATTACTTTTGACTAAAGAGGTTGGTCAAAAGTAGTTTTGGCTGCAGGCCTTTGCCAATAGCAGTTTTGACTGTCATATCGGTAAAAACTCTTAAAAAGTTAAGGAGGTAAGTAGGTTGAAGGTTACTCGGAAGAACCCTTTTTTTCTTTCTAGGTTAGGTTAGAACAGTGACCACAGCGCACGAGCCGAGCGAGCGAAGCGAGCGTGCCGCGGTAGCGGCCGGAGAGTGACGCGGTTGCGGCCGGAGAGTGCCAAAAATGACTAAAACTTCATATTTTTTTAATAGTTTTTACCGATTTGACAGTCAAAACCGCTATTGATTAAGACCTGCAGTCTGTTATGATTCATTAATTTTAGTGCTAATATTGTTAGACATATTTAAAGTCACCTATATTTCTTGTAATTAACTAAAGTTTCAATGAAATTATGTTTTATATTTTAAGTATGCTTTTATAAATTAAAGACATTAATTGATTACTGTGATTTAAAGATTACGCCGGAAGTAGTTGAAGTTACATTAAAATTATTAAAAAGGTGGGTTGATGGAAATTAAAATTAATATATAAGGAGTGCTTTCTATGATTGGGATTGATTCTTGTTCAGGAAGAGTTACTGTGTAATTATGCTGAAACAGTGTTGTGTAAATTCTAGTATAAAGCAGTGATATATGCAGTGTGTTGTAATTCTTATATGTAAATCAATAATTATTATACGTTTGAAGTGTACGCTGGTGGTTTTCTTCATAATCAGAAGGGGAACACAACCCAAGAAAAAAAGGAAACAGGAATGTTAATGTCTTTGACAATTATTTTATTATGTTATATTTTCAATTTTATTGAAGAATTATTTATATATATATATATATATTTTTTTTTTTTTTAATTATAATTTATAAGTTACGCCCACGTGAAATTTTTAAGCGTCATTCAGGACGGTAGTTGCGTAAAATGTCTGGTCAGGGCAACTCTCTGACGATGTTATGCGTAAATTGTGTTTTAATGTGCGAGAATGCTTGGCCAGGGCAACTCCCTGGTAGTATTTCTACATTATAGCATAATATGGACATAGTGCAGGAAGTGTCGGTGCGCGATCGGGGCTACTCTCCGATAGCATCCACCACGTTTTTGTCTATAACCAATTACTATAACCTACTGTGTGGCACTTAATTATTTTATTATGAAAAATGAACTACAAAGTATATTTATGTTAATGATGCATTTTTATTTTATTTATTTTTTACGTGAGTATCATTGTGAGGTATACATGACAGGATACTATTGTTACAAAACATATTTCTAAACACATCTTTTATTAAATAGAATCGTATTAATAGTGCTGTAGGCATCAATCGGCTATTTAATTAGTTATTTATATTTACTTAATTGCTATATTTAATTAATACTAAATTATATTTCAAATATCTTAAAACAGATAAGCGTTTTGTTTCCGAACGGGTTTTGTATTATCTTTCCAATTCACTCGTGTGTTTTATTATTTTGTATAAATAATTACTATTTATTACAGTTATAAATTATATGCATAATTACATATCCAATATTTAATTAATGTTAAACTTATATTCAATATTTAATAATATAACAGAATGTATTATTTCTAATAAGTTGCTTTTTGATCATTCTGGCGTGATTGCGGGTACTTGTATTTAAAGCCGTGTAATGGTGAAATGGTGTTGAGTTGAATTCAGGCGGTGATAATAACGTTTTGCTATAACGATCCACAAGTGCTGTTCGCCATCTTCGTCTTGCTGTCTCTCTGCGCGTTTTATCATGTTACGTCTTTTAATACAATACGTGTTGTGTGTGGTCAGGGCTACTCCCTGGTAATGTAACACGTAGATTACAAGATAACGTGAGACTTCATGTATTTATCATGATGCCCACAATTATTTGATTTATTAATTCATTTAATTTTTATTTTATTTTTTTGTATATATATACATCTATACATGTAATAAAATTGTAACTAATCCAAGTCTGTACATTAAATATTTCTTTTTTGGAAAATCTTATTGAAGTACGTTTTTTATCGATACAGAAGCCAAATCTATAGTTTTTGGATTTTTTGTCTGTCTGTCTGTTACCGCATCTCGGGAAGACCACTGTACAGATTTTGATGAAATTTGGTATGATGATGGCTGGTTGTCCGGGTTCAATATGTAGGACACTTGCTTGTTCCTATTTTAA
Source organism: Argynnis bischoffii washingtonia (assembly GCA_033884665.1). Lineage (NCBI taxonomy): Eukaryota > Metazoa > Arthropoda > Insecta > Lepidoptera > Nymphalidae > Argynnis > Argynnis bischoffii. The sequence continues at coordinate 13,547,061 of CM066621.1, read as the reverse complement.
GTAAAGTTTTTGAGAAAATAATTTATAATGCATTGAATGATTTCTCCGAAAGGAACAAATATTTACAAAGGATCAATTTGGTTTTCGTAAAAACAAAAGTATAAATATGGCTGTTTATAACTTTCTTTAGTTATGTCGTGTCCTTTATTTATGGACTTAACGGAGGCTTTTGATTATGTTGATCATAATATCTTATTAAATAAATTTTTCACTATGGTGTTGGAGGAAATGTTTTAGAGCTCATGAACAATTTGGATAAAACTAATTTAATGTTCTTTAAAAACAGGAAAAATAAGTTAAATGCTTTGGATATCAATTTTGAGGGTAAGGAAATAAAGCAGGTGGATGTAACAAAATTTTTAGGTCTCAATATTGGTAATAATTTAAATTGGAAAAAGCATATTGAGGAGGTAAGCATAAAAGTACGACAATTTTCTTTTGCACTCCACGTGTTTGCCAAAACGGTCAATGTTTCAACCTTAATAACTGTGTATCATGCTTATGTTGCTCCTTTGTTAAGGTGTTGTATTATTATTTTTTTGGGGTAATTCGGTAGATAAATTAGCATTCGAAGCAAATGTATTCGAGCAATATTTAATTTGCGAATAATAGAAAGATGCAAACTATGTATTTGGAAATTACAATATAATGACGTTACCAAGTGTGTGCATTTGTGAGACTATTATTTATGTTAGAAATGATCTATATTTATTTGAAAATTGTTATGGTGTAAGACATGGGGGCCTTACTTCGCCACCCTCGATGTGAGACTGACCTTTTCTCGAAGAGTATTTTCTGTACTGGGCCACTTTTATATAATCATTTACTTAAATGTATTCTGGAGGTTAATGAAATTAATATATTTAATCGAAGATTGAAGAAATTTTTATTAGAAAAGACTTATTATTCTGTTAATGATTATGTTTTGGATAAAGTCTAACATGTAATTTTGAGTATATTGTATTTATGAATTGTTATTAAATCGTATTGTTCCATGCTCTAAGGCTGAGCTTGGCTGGACATTGTTAACATTAATATTTAAATCTATTATGTTATAACTAGTATTTGAATTTGAAATTTTAACTGCAGAAAAATGTCTCGTGTCTGAGCTGAACGTTAATACGTAGTTACGGTTGGAAACGTTTATTATATTTCACATAATGAATATTAGTATGATGATGATGGTGGTTAAAAACTTATGAATCAATTGTAATGGGTATTGGGTCTGGACTGATCCGATAGGAGTGAGCCATGTGTTGTTTATCGGGTTTTTTAATACATGGTTTATATTAAATGCCGAAAGAGCTAGGCTGGTGGCCGCTAGATGGATAGATGGGTTTGCTGGCTGAAATGAGTGATCTATGTCCGATCGCTGGAATGAGTGATCTATGTTTGATCACTGGATTGAGTGGTCTATGATTGATCACTGGATTGAGTGGTCTATGTTTGATCACTGGATTGAGTGGTCTATGTTTGATCACTGGAATGAGTGATCTATGTCTGATCGCTGGAATGAGTGATCTATGTTTGATCACTGGATTGAGTGGTATATGTTTGATCACTGGATTGAGTGGTCTATGTTTGATCACTGGGTTGAGTGGTCTATGTTTGATCACTGGATTGAGTGGTCTATGTTTGATCACTGGAATGAGTGATCTATGTCTGATCGCTGGAATGAGTGATCTATGTTTGATCACTGGATTGAGTGGTATATGTTTGATCACTGGATTGAGTGGTATATGTTTGATCACTGGATTGAGTGGTCTATGTTTGATCACTGGATTGAGTGGTCTATGTTTGATCACTGGATTGAGTGGTCTATGTTTGATCACTGGAATGAGTGATGTATGTCTGATCGCTGGAATGAGCGATCTATGTTTGATCGCTGGATTGAGTGGTCTATGTTTGATCACTGGATTGAGTGGTCTATGTTTGATCACTGGATTGAGTGGTCTATGTTTGATCACTGGATTGAGTGGTCTATGTTTGATCACTGGATTGAGTGGTCTATGTTTGATCACTGGAATGAGTGATCTATGTTTGATCACTGGATTGAGTGGTCTATGTTGGATCACTGGACTCGATTGCAACAGCTTCAGTTATGCCCCATGTGACGGAGATGGATCAGAGGGCTTTACTCCAGAAAGGCCCAATCGACGTCAAAGGAGGTCATCTTTTGGTGATGCTAAAGTACCAGCTAAAATTAAACGATTATCCGATTACCTAACAACCGAAGACCTGAAGAAATTTATAGCAGCGCTTCGAGATAATGCAAGTAAGACTAGGAACTCTACTATGTAGTTCCGGAATTTCATCAAGATAATAGATTACAAAATGTTGAGCGATGGCTAAAGAAAGTTAACGAATGTGCCGTAATTTATGAATGAGATAGAAATTAAGTTATTCTTTCAATTATATGAATCTTTACCAAAGCTCAAAAGTTAGTTAAAATTAGAAAGGCATTCCCGAAAGGTAAAAACTTGAGAATATTTTTATGATAAACTTTCATTATTAAGTAGATATGATATTGCTGGACGAAAGGCAGTTGATTGTATTATTTTCGGAATAACTAATAACTCTGTACGTAATAGACCTCAAGCTCTTAAATGTAGTGAACCAGAAGAATTGTTAAATTATTTAGCTTCACCACAGTTTAACCAGATATAGTAATACCTTTATGAAACGAGATTTTAGAAATGGTCATAACATTTTACCAGGTAATACAAATGGACAAAATAAATTCACGTGTTTTAATTATCAAGAACTAGGTCATACATATAATAATTATACAAAACCTATTGTGAAATGTAAGTAGAATAGGACATAACAACGTAATTGTGTGTAGGTAAATTGCATCTAAAGCGAAAAGTATATTTACTTATTAAAATTAAAAATGTGTGTGGTATATTAAATTAAATTAATGTCAAGTTTTTGAGTGCATTTATAAATTTTGGTATCATAAAATATTCTATGGCTAATGTGCTGGACCTTAAAAAAATAATGAATATCTGCCCGTCATTAGAGGCTTTGGTAGTTATATAATTAATTTAAGTTATATAATTAATTTAAGTTATATAATTAATGCAGTTAGGAAAATTAAAAAAAAAACTTAACGGATATTAACACTGCCCGACTTGTATATTTTAGTTATTTTCATAGTATTTTATCGTACGGAATACTTCTTTGGGGCAGTGCCGCGCAAATTAATTCGGTATTTATTAAAAAAAAAGAGCAGTACGGGCTATTTATGATCTAAGAGCTCGTGATTCGCAATTATACTGTGTAATATATTTGTTAAACGATTGTATTAATAACCATTATAATTTCAAGACGAGGAAGACTTACACAGTAAATCAATATAATAAGCTTTATTTTATCACTCTTTTACTTTAAACGTTTTATAATGTTACTTCAACTGTCGTATTTCCCTTTAATACAACAAAATTCAATGTCATTTTAACGATTACTTTATGTCACTACTATTAACTAATCACAGGAAAGCGCTTTATTTTCCACTATTTACACATAAGTTCAACACTATTTTGATCAATAAGTTTGCCAACATAAATTTAGTATTATTTTCACAACTAATACTTATCTGGTCTGTCGTAATGAACGTCTTCCCCAAAAACTCCCCTCCAACGGTTATCTTTTGCTTTTTATATGAATCAGCCGGAAGTTTTTATTAAATGGCACAACCGTATTTCAGAATTTTTAAATGCAATAATATAACTTGAGAATTATTACTGTCTTACTATTTGATTTACTTTTTTTTTTTTTTTGGAATTTATTACAAAATTAGTAATTCGAAAATAAGTTTAATTTTAAGATATTAACTTTTTAACATCAATATAACTTAAAAGCAAAATCAATAGACATTCCATATTAATTTAAAAGTAGTCAAATTATCTCCCATTAATTATATAAATTTATCAATGACTTTTAATTAAAATATTATTATTATTTATGATTCTCAATTATGTATAATATTTTATTATGTACAATCTTACGACTCCGTGTAAGCCAGTTTAACATATTATTTGTTCGCAAAAATCTAAAGATAGACACACAAGAAACACTAAGAATAGAAATAAGCTTGTTAAACCTAGACTTCGGCTCCAAAAGGTGAATAAATCCTTCGTGGGCCTGAGTATACGCAGATATAATAAGATTCCACAAAATGTCCTAGATTTATCTTTTCAAAAATTTAAGGATAAAATTAAAAATGTTTTATTGGGCAAAGCATATTACACGGTTCAAGAGTTTCTTGCTGATGAAAATGTGTGGAATTGAGTATTATTGACTCATATGCGGGCTATCTACATGATATATTAATAAAATAAATGTAATTTCGATATTTAAAAGAGCAACTGTTGAGTATCCTGCCGGCTTCTGAGCCGGTGGTAGATTCCTCACGGACAGACTTCACTGATGCTTACATTAAATGCTTTTGAATCAAGTCTATTTGAATTAAGTTTATTTCATTTCATTCCATTTAAACTAAGTTAATATTAGGATTAACTAAATCGATGCAGAATTTATTAGCGGTATTAATAAGTGGCAATAAAACAATAGTATTCGTTATATTATTTAAAATGATAGATGAAGGGAAGTTATTTATTGTTCCATATAAAATCTCTAACTATGCTCCCGGTTTTAGTACCATGGGATATGAAAGCGTTTCGCATTAAGTAGATGAAATGCAGCCTTGGATTCATGTTCAGGCAATAGTTAGACAAATCTTCTGGTTCTGAATACAGCTCCTCAAGCTCGGAGAACAGTGATACTGAAAAATAAAAGTATTTAAGTTTAATCTAGTGTAGTATAATCTGGTTTATATTAATGTTTATATATAACGATATATTTTTTTTGCTTGTACTACATGCTGTAATTATTAATATTGTTTTGAAATTATAATAGAGAATCGTAAACATACCTTACGCCGAGTGTTGTGAGATTTGCGTGCTCCGGAGATAGCACGCATGTCGATGGCCGAGTGTTATGATTCATTAATTTTAGTGCTAATATTGTTAGACATATTTAAAGTCACCTATATTTCTTGTAATTAACTAAAGTTTCAATGAAATTATGTTTTATATTTTAAGTATGCTTTTATAAATTAAAGACATTAATTGATTACTGTGATTTAAAGATTACGCCGGAAGTAGTTGAAGTTACATTAAAATTATTAAAAAGGTGGGTTGATGGAAATTAAAATTAATATATAAGGAGTGCTTTCTATGATTGGGATTGATTCTTGTTCAGGAAGAGTTACTGTGTAATTATGCTGAAACAGTGTTGTGTAAATTCTAGTATAAAGCAGTGATATATGCAGTGTGTTGTAATTCTTATATGTAAATCAATAATTATTATACGTTTGAAGTGTACGCTGGTGGTTTTCTTCATAAGTCAAAATTACTTTTAACCAACCTCTTGATTAAAAAGTAGTTTGGACAAAAAAATAGTTTTGACTGTAGTAGTAGAATATATACATATATATGTATGTATGTATATATAAAACTTAGAAACACCATTAGCATCTTAATACTCCGGGTTTTACATAAAGTCATTTGAATGTTTTTCTCTAACTGCCTGTTTGTTATTCACCTCGAAAGCTCTATTTTAATTTATAAATCCTTATTGATAGATTTGAACAAGACTTTTGAGGTTACGCTATGTAGAAATAAATAACTGCTTTTCATTTGTATAAGACATCATGTTGACTTAAAACTGATTTTCCATCAGTTAAGTTATCTTTTAATTAAATTATAACCTAACTCAGCATAAAAGTGAACAATTAAATAAAACTACGTTTTCGTATTTTTTCGAAGATTTATTTTGTTTTTGGTTTTCGACGTTTTGGATGTCATGATCACGTGATAGATAGTCCTATCAATAACCTACACTGTTAGTAAAGTCATTGACAAACGTAAGTATACCTCTGGAACACAAATATTGTATTTGAAATTTTGAATTTGAACACCTGACAATTGAAAGATAAGTATTGTATTAAACAGTTAAGATATGGCTTGGTATTACTAATTGCTAAACTTTTTGAAAAATAAAGTATTATTATTTTTATTTTCTGCTGTGTAATATTTTCTCAGTTTTAAGCTGGCATATCTGCTTATACGTATCTTGACCAAGTAGATGCAGAGTGTGTATTATATGATGGTTCTGTTTGAGCATATTGTTTTTCGTCTATTTACAAAAATTTTCTAACCAATCTACAAGTATTTAGTATGACTGGTTTCTGTAATGTTTATTTTTTTTTATGAGTAAAATATGTATGTACTCTTAAAGCGTTCATATAACATATCAAATACCTTCAAATTAAGTTGTATACCTATAGACTAAATTCGTAACACATAAACGACACCTAATTTGAGTGCCCTTTGTGGTAGTTCAACCAACCACGTCCCTATTGCTTCTAGTGCCGAAATCCAGCTCAAGGGCAAAATTAATGGGCCAAAGTCGCTTGGTTTCCTTTGCCTTTAACATTATATAGCATGTATTTTTACAATTTCTGTTAAAAGAAAATGAGACTTATGTTTTCATAACAGTTTTAGACAATATTTCATTAACTGGACAATGTGGGAAATAATCTTGAAATCTAACAATTCAACTAAACGTTTAAATATTATTAATTATTTATATATATATATATATAATGTGCCTAGTGTAATTTAAGAAACTATATCAATTATTGTACTAGCGGCTCACCCTCGCTTCGCTCGGGTCCGTCCCTACGTTTTAAATAAACATAAATAGTTATTATCCGGCAATAGCCATGTAAATTGAAATGTTTTTCGTAGATTTTCCCGATATTTTAATAGTTATTCTGCTATTCGGGGCGGAGACAAATCCAACAAATCAAAAACCATCAAAATCGGTCCAGCAATTCTCGAGTTATAGGTGTTGTAACAAACCTGACTTTGTTTTATACATACAGTACATGTATAGATTAAGATTTTTACTATTTTTATCATTTTTATCATACAAGTACAACCCATTTACGAAGTTCAATTTTTATGCTATAAATTACCTTTAAAGACGTCTAGTCATGATCGTGATTACGTACGCGTGGAAAATCTAGCACTAATGTTATATGAGTGGGAAGCCTGCGATCCTGAAGGATTTGATCTAACTTCACAAAACCTATTATTCAATATTTTTTCATATAGAGATTTATGTAGTTAAAGTTGCTTTAGGTAACATTTAATAAACTCACCTCCTTTGCCATTTAAGTATTAGATTATTTGGAAATTATTGAATAATTAATTTTCCAAAAAAAAAATCTTTCGTTCGAATATTAACTTCATATATTTCAAGAAATAACTATTGGTTTAGTTTGAAAAAATATTTCTGTCAAGTATATCTGAAAGAATAAGCGTCATCATGTATCCTCTTAGCATGAGTAGACTATGTCTTGAACCCTTATGCGAAAAAGAAAAATTATTTTACCGATTAATATATTTAATGCCTAACAAATAAAAAGATGGCGATATTATCTATGAAGATAATATTCAAACTAGTTTTTTTATTATCGATCTATAAATATACATGAAAGGAAGTAAACTGATTGATCTTTCATTTATTCACGTTTCTACGTTATTATATTTGAACAGTGTGTCATGCATAGAGATAATACACATAGAGTAGGCAAACCGATCAAAAATGTGATAACCCGATAGTAAGGGACAAAAAATAACCAGACTCCTTTCTTTCTCTTTTTATTTTATACGTTTAAAACATAAAAGTGATAAATTAGATGACTTAAAATATAGAATTAGAATGTACTATAGTAAACTACCCATTTTTAGTAATAATTGTGTGAATAGTGCGTGAATATTGTACATGTGTATGTATGTATTCAGCCCTTTTTAACGTCCCACTGCTGGGCACGGGCCTCCCTTCAATACGAGGGGAATCAGGCCATAGTCCACCACGCTGGCCAAGTGCGGATTGGCGGACTTCACATGTCTTTCGAAAACTTGCTAGGTTCTCTCAGACATGCAGGTTTCCTCACGATGTTTTCCTTCACCGTAAGGCAAGTGGTAATCATGTTAGAAATGATTCGCACATGAAAATATCAGAGGTGCGAGACTCGGGATTTGAACCCGCTATTATTGTACATAATAGATTTAAATTATAATAAATGTATAATAGATGAATTCAAATTTAATTTCATAAACAATGATTTTAATTTTACTTTACTTATTATTATGCATTTCTTTTAATTTGACTTACGCGACATATAAAATTTTACTAATCAAACAAAGATGGAAAGTAGGTTGATATTTTTTATCTTTTTTTTCTCCACGCCTCATCGCCACTTATAGTGCTGAATGGCAGTTGCCTAATCTATGTGTATTATCTCTATGGTGTCATGTATGTTACTTCGACGTTGTTATTCGAGGTAACTTTGAATTGATGTCTAAATATAGGATATAGTTATGTATCTAGTAGTGATTGATTCAAATCACAAAAAATTACTGTATTGAAATGTTATAATTTTATTTTTAATGAATTTAAATTTTAAATATCTCCATATTTGTTCATAGATATTTTAGGAAATATTTTCAAAATTTTACTACTTTTATTGCATTGTTATTTATTATTGCATTTCTATAAAAGGTGACTAAAGTGTATGTTAAATTAGAAAGACAAAAGGAAAGCCTTTACAAGATTTATTTCTACGAAAAGAATAAAACTTTGAAACTAATGGCCGTCGATCGCTGTTAAGTCAAACATCAGTCTTGCTAGAGTGCTTAGATTTTTCACAAGTAGTTTGTTCTAGACTGATATTAGAAAAATTGCATTCTAAACAGTCTTACATTGTGGTAAATAGTACAAAGTTTCTTTTTATGCTACTTTTGTCATTGTTATTTTCTAACGTTTAACTGAAGTAAACGTTATTTAAATTTATTGACAAGCGACTCACCCTCGATCGGTTCTTTCCTAGCTGATTCTTTAAGAGGAGGCTCCCCAAATTTAACGCTGATTTTCTTAGATATTCTATGTATACCAGACATTAAATCAATGTGATAATTTAAATGTATGATTTTTCAAACCTTTTTCTATGGATCAGAAAAAACAGAAACACAATTGGATGAAATTTTCTCGATAGTTTTATTTTTTTTAAAATATGCCTTTTTTAGAGATTAATGGATTTTCCTTTTAAACTACTTCAGTTATATACGCAAAAAAAATACTCAGAGAAGGAAAATATAGTTTATTATGTCCTGACTGAATAATATTTAAATTGATCTATTATTATTCTCATAATAAATTAAATTAGATTTGAGACTTACGTTTTTTATTTCTGTGCAAGAATAAGATCGATCGGATATTCGATATTCAACCTTGTTCGCAAGTTACTAAGGTGCAACGGCGATAATGATTCAGTCGGCCGCTGGCCCTTAATGAGGTAGGACCTATGTCGCTTTTGCTCGCGCACAATCCCCCCCGCTAATTCATCGAATTATTCATTCCTTGGACATAGTGTAAAAAATCAACGTTTTTTGCTTTTTATACATAGCTTAGTAAAAACAACTTTAAGTAACACATTTAAGGTTGAATTTACATTATTGTATATTTTTTAAACTAGAATTACCTAAATACAGAGAACTTTTGCTTATGAATTTTTGTGTAATATTTAGTTTAGTGATCGATGATTCCGATCTGCCGTATACTAAGGGTTTCGCGCGGCTATGCTTATGATTAATATTAAATATAAATAAATAATACAATTAATAAATTTAAATAATTTACTATGCGCGTTGTATGTAAGTGTGTGTATATATAACATACATACATACATATGTACGCTTATCACTTTCGTACTAGGTACTTTTCTAGAGTTTACAAGTGTGTTATCAGTAGGTATGAACTTTCGTTTTGTTTCGTGGTGATATAAGTAGGTATGAAAAGGTTTTTATGTAAGATGTTGATAATATTGTAATTTCTGGAATTAGATAATCAGATTATAAAAAGCCCCAGAACCGCTGCATTTTTATTTTTTTCTAAAAGTCTATGTTGCGGGAAGCAGACACGCACACAAACACACTCTTACCGACTCTGCCACGACTTCATCAAGCGACTGTACGCGTAGGATTTGGACGCGGGTTTCAAATAAATCTACATGTAACATACCTACTAAATTTCATAAACATAACGCGAACTTAGCTATCCAAAACTAGTACGGGTAAGTAAGTATATCATAATAAAACATAGGTTATGTTTGTCCCTCAAGGATAATGCAGATTTCTATCACAGAAATAATTTTCAAATCAGACCGGTAGGTACCTATCTACATATGTAGTTCAGCAGATTATCTTCATATTTATAACTTTAACTTTTATTATGTACATATAAGTACATACGGGGCCATTTTAAATTTACTGAAGACCTTTTGTGAATATATTATTTACTAGCGACTCACGCTCGCTTCGCTCGCGTTCGTCCCTAGGTACATTTTCGCAATTAGTTATGTTTAGGTATACATAAATAGTAGCTTGCTACTCCTAAGATATTCATTTATTTAAAATATATAGCGATTTACCCTCGCTCCGCTTGGGTGCGCACGCCGTACGCGGATTTTGTTCACAATTTCATGGGTTTTAATTTTTTTTCACGGAACCCTGTTTCTTTTTCCAAAATAAAAGTAGCCTAAATTGCTCCTTATAACATTAGCTATCTGCCAGTAAAAGTCACGTCAAAATCGGTCCAGCCGTTTCGGAGATTAGCCGGAACAAACAGACAGACAGACAGACAAAAATTGTAAAAAATGTTGTTTTGGTATATATACCGTGTATACATCCATATGCATTTAGTAAAAAGCGGTTATTTTAATATTACAAACAGACACTCCAATTTTATTTATCTGTATAGATATCATAACAACGTCGAAGTTTTTTTTTATGTAAAATAAAGCAGTATGTAAAAAGTTAGTGTAAATATATTATTTGAAGTGGCGCCCCTGGTGTAATAGGCACAGTGGTCAGTGAGCTCAATCAGCTGAACGCGGGCGTCGAGCGATTAGAAAGCCAAGCGTTTAAAAAAAAAAGCAAATCTATACAGATAAATAAAATTGGAGTGTCTGTTTGTAATATTAAAATAACCGCTTTTTATTTAATACATATGGATGTATACACGGTCCATATACCAAAACAACATTTTTTATAATTTTTGTCTGTCTGTCTGTTTGTTCCGGCTAATCTCCGAAACGGCTGGACCGATTTTGACGGGACTTTCGCTGGCAGATAGCTGATGTTATAAGGAGTAACTTAGACTACTTTTATTTTAGAAAAAAAACAGGGTTCCGCGAAAAAAAATTAAAACCCACGAAAAGCGTACGCACCCGAGCGAAGCGAGGGTAAATCACTATATAATTTAAATGATTATCTTAGGAGTAGCAAGCTACTGTTTATGTATAAATAAACATAGTTAACCGTGAAAACGTACCTAGGGAAGTACGCGAGCGAAGCGAGCGTGAGTCGCTAGTAAAAAATAAAAAAATGTTTCGCACCTTATGAACCACGTATTTCAATTCGCAAGCCAAGCAAAAGTGGGTGTAGCGGTACGATCTCGGACTAGAATTGCGATGATCGTAGGTTCGATTCCCCTCGTGTGTAGAAATTTTTTTCCTTTTTCTCAATTTATATATTGAATTTTGAATTTTCATATACAAAGTTTTTTCGCATGCGCTTTAATTACTCCCTTGTTGAAAAGTCCAAAATCCCAATTTTTTATCGTTTCTATGCCTTTTGCATATCTATACATATAATAAAATTGTGACTAAGCCGAATCTGTACATTAAATATTTTTTGGAATATCTTATTAAAATAGACATTATTATCGATACAAAGGCCGAATCTATAGTTATTAGAATTTTTGTCTGTCTGTCTGTCTCTTACCGCATCACGGAAAAACTACTGGAGGGATTTTGATGAAATTTGGTATGATAGTTGGTTATTCGGATTCCGGGTCAACACATAGGATATTTTTTACTGTGGGACAATATCTCATCTCTAAGAAATCTATACGTAACGTTAAAACGAGGGTGAGTCGCTAGTAAATAAATAAAAAAAAAAGATAAATGATAATAAATAAATAAAATAATTATTTCTTTGCATAATTGAAAAAGGAATATTATATAAAAATGAGAAAAAGAAAAAAATGTCTACGCACGGGGAATCGAACCTTCGACCAAAGAAATATTAGACCGAGTTTTTACCGCTACGCCAACTCATACTTAGTATGCATGTTGAAATAAGTGGTTCATAATCATAATTCTAAAAACTATAGATTCGGCCTTTGTATCGATAATAATGATATCGAAATCGAAAATATTTTATGTACAGATTCAACTCAAAATTTTATTATATGTAAACATATACATCATAATAAGAATATAACAAACAATGCAGTATTTTTTTTTTTTTTTTTTTTTTTATCGTATTCTGAATTAGTGCTTGACTACGCTCCACCTGATGGTAAGTGCTAGCGTAGTCGTAGATGGTAAGTCGCACTAATTCAGTAGCCACCTATTCACTCTTGCCTTGAAGACACCCATATTGTAAACGGACGGAAACACCGACGCAGGCAGGTTGTTCCAATCCTTAGCCGCACGTATAATAAATGACGTAGCGAAACGCTTCGTCCGGACGGGTGGAATGTCCACGACATAAGGATGGAGGCTAGCCGTTCGTCGGGTTGTCCGATGATGGAAAGGGGATGGGGGAATTAAGAAGTGTAGTTCCTGCGCACACTCTCCGAAATGTAACCTATAGAATACACAAAGGCTGGCAACCCTACGTCGGTGATCGAGGCTTTGTAAGTTAGCCTTTATTAACGTAGGGTCACCAATAAGCCTTTGAGCACGCCTCTCAATCGAGTCCAAGGCTGACAGATGGCATTTCGCAGCACCAGCCCATATGTGACTACAGTATTCCACACACGACCGGACTTGAGCTTTATATAAAGTAAGAAGCTGTCCCGGCGTGAAATACTGTCGGACCTTTGCAAGGATGCCAACTTTCCTCGCTGCGATATCAGCCTTAGACTCGATGAACCGGCCGTAGTTCATGTTGGGGCTAATATCCATCCCCAACAACTGCAGACGGTCAGTGTATTCCAGAGGCACATTTCGGAAAGTAGGAGTCAAGGTAAAAGGACTCCTTTTTGCGGTGAACAGGCACGCCTGTGTTTTGGTGGCGTTGAAACTCACAAGATTGGCATCGCCCCAAGTGGAGACTGTCCTGAGTTTGAGATTCAACCGCTCTACCATGGCCTCTCTTTCGGACTGAATTTGATCTCTACTGGCCCGAGGATTCGGCAGGTATCTCTCTACAACAGTGCTGTCGTCTGCGTACCCATAGATACCGGGTACAAGCAGATCGTTGATATGCAGCAGGAACAAGGTTGCAGAGAGAACAGACCCCTGTGGAACTCCTGAGTTGGTCTTTAAGGGTTGTGATGAACAACCCTCAACCACAACTCTGAGTGATAAACTAGCAAGTGAAATTGTCAGGAAGATTCCCAAGAGCAAATTCTTCGATTGCTTTTGATTATTATTTATTCAATACTGCAAAAATTACATACTAATTTGTAAATTTTTAAACATTATACCAACAAAAACATAAGTAATTTCCTGATTCAGCTCCGCCGCCTATGCAGTTAGGAAAATTAAAAACTTAACTGATATTAACACTGCCCGACTTGTATATTTTAGTTATTTTCATAGTATTTTATCGTACGGAATACTTCTTTGGGGCAGTGCCGCGCAAATTAATTCGATATTTATTCTTCAAAAAAGAGCAGTACGGGCTATTTATGATCTAAGAGCTCGTGATTCCCTGCGAGATGTTTTCAAAAAAATTGGTAGTTTTACGGTTGCGTCGCAATATATACTGTGTAATATATTATTTGTTCGCAAAAATCTAAATAATTATGAAAAAAACAGTGATAGACACACCAGAAACACTAGGAATAGAAATAAGCTTGTTACGCCTAGACTTCGGCTCCAAAAGGTGAATAAATCCTTCGTGGGCCTGAGTATACGCATATATAATAAGATTCCACAAAATGTCCTAGACTTACCTTTTCAAAAATTTAAAGATAAAATTAAAAATGTTTTATTGGGCAAAGCATATTACACGGTTCAAGAGTTTCTTGTTGATGAAAATGTGTGGAATTGAGTATTATTGACTCATATGCGGGCTATCTACATGTTATATTAATAAAATAAATGTAATTTTGATGTTTAAAAGAGCAACTGTTGAGTTTCTCGCCGGCTCTTCTCAGCAGAACTGCTTTCCGAGCCGGTGGTAGCTTCCTCACGGACAGACTTCACTGACTCTTATATTAAATTGACGATTCAAAAGCACTTGTAATAAGTCTAATTGAATAAAGTTTATTTCATTTCATTTCATTTCATTTGATAAAATTCCTAAATATGTATTTATATATTATGAATATATAAATACTTGAATAAAATATAATTTACATGTTCAATATCTACTCAAATTCATTTATTGCATAGGAATAAATGTCTTAGCTTTTCGCGATTACTAAGTATATACTTATTATAATAAAACAAAATGTTACCGGATCAATTCTCGTATTTTAAATTTTAATAATATTAAAAACAAATTAATATAATAAATTGGCCTACTGCCTACAGACGCGCTTGCGTACTCTGTGACACTTGGCCTGCAGTTATGAGTTCACGCCGGCGACGTGAGCGCACAGCTCGCTTTGCGGGAGGGGAGGTAGCGTTAAATGCCTACTTCGCCCGGACAGCCTGGCCTTAAACTGACATTTTTATTTTTAAACTGATTGATATAAAACAAATACTAAATGGTAAGTGAAGCTTACTAAAATACATTAGTGAAAACTACACCTAAATCGGTTAAGCCGTTTCTGAGATTAGCGCGCACAGACAAACAGACAAAAATTCTAAAAAATCATTTTTATGGGATCTATTGCGTTAATAAAGACACCTAATAACAGTTGTTCTCAAGTATCTTCCATGTACAGACAGCGATTAGTTACACTTTTATTATATATATAGATTACAGTACAGGTTATGCAAATCTGGTAACACACAGTATTTTATCTATCGTAAGGAAAATAACGTGTTTTTAAAAATATATTTAAAAAATTTAATGATACGTGAATATTAATGATATGCATACGATCTCTTAGGGACCAGAAATATTGTATAAATAAATTATACGTAGAGTTATTATTTCGTACATAGACAATAAAAAATGTAGCACCAAGAAAGTAACGTAGTTAAAAAATTTTCCGGAGCCATTGAAATAAATGAAATCTGAAATGAATTCTGCTCAGTCATCGGTCAAGTGATAGTGGAACAAATAGGATTTTTAATAACCAGTTATAATTTTGTTCTTTTATTTTTGCAAAATAATCGCTGTACGTTGACAGTTTTGCTTAAGTATCAGTTTGTCGAAAAAAAACTTTAAGTTTGATAATATTGTTTTGCAATGTAATTGGATTTATATCAATAGGTATATGTATGTATGTACATAATACATGTATTAGGGTAACCCAAAAAAAAAACAAATATTTTTTTTCAAGTCTCTTACGAAAATATGTTAGTTTATCATGTTTTAAGAGATCCCTTCAAAGCGCAGTTCAAAAAAAAAATTAAGAGTTCGCTCAAAATTTTTTAAAA
Organism: Argynnis bischoffii washingtonia; assembly: GCA_033884665.1. Lineage (NCBI taxonomy): Eukaryota > Metazoa > Arthropoda > Insecta > Lepidoptera > Nymphalidae > Argynnis > Argynnis bischoffii. The sequence goes on along the minus strand of CM066621.1, from coordinate 13,531,358 downwards.
TTTTCAAAAATCATTGAAAATCGATTTTTTTTTTCTCATTACTTCACTATTTTCTACTATAAAAATGATTATATTTAAAGGCTTAAGATTTTTTTAAGTTTCCAAGTAGAGTTTGACGACAGGTTTGGTTCTGTTTGTAGTGACCTACTTGCTAGCCAGCAGTCGCGGGTTCGAGTCCCGCTGGGGCCATTCATTTGTATGATGAGCAAGAATGTTTGTACTCCAGTCATGGGTGTTTATATTTATAATATGTATGTATTTAAACTTATATATGTGTAGTATATCAACTATCTGGTATCCATAACACAGGCCTCGTAGCTTACCATGGAACTAGATGGTGATGTGTCTTAATGTCTCGACATATTTATTTATTATTATTATTATTTAAGTAGAGTACCTTAGACATTTTCGAGTAACTTCTGAAGACGAATATTAACGACTCTTTTATTTTTTTAATTGACATACTAAATAATAGAAATAAGGCTAGATAGATGAAAAAAAATTTCAAGACGACTTTCATTATAACTTCTGAATAATATTATTCACGTTCAGAAATCGCTCGAAAAGGTTAACATTTACTATAACATAATTATACTTCTTAATTAAGCTCTATATTTATTTTTGGATCGCTTCCTGTAGATTCATTCTAGTATGTACTAGCGACTCACCCTCGCTTCACTCGGGTTCGTCTCTAGGTGATTGACTTTAAATAACATAACTTCTTTATTTATAAAACGATTTAAATTAAATGAAACTTATCACAATAGATTTGTAAAAACCGCATCCAAATCGGTGAAGCCGTTTCTGAAATTAGTGTACACAAGCGCTCAGACAAACAGACAAAAATTCTAAAATTAATTGTTTTGGGTTCTATTGCGTTAATGAATACCCTCAACAATAGTTTTTCTCAAATATCTTCCGTATACAGACAGTGATGAGTTACAATGTTTTTTTATATGTATAATAGATTATTACGTAGACGTTTGTTATTAAAAGGTGATTTTAATTTCCTGTAATAGTTGTGTTGATTTAAAATAATTGATATCATATAAATATATAAAAATTGTATGACAGTTAAAAAATACAATCAAACTAAAACTATTTTTAAAATAAAATTTAATTTATATCAAATGAAGCTGTATAACTTATACATACGAGATTATGCTTTATTTACCGGGGCCGTATAAGACATCTATCTATAATAATTGTAAATAATCCTATTAATACTATACAGTCACTCTGTTTCGACATAAAGAAGGTCAAACAAAGAAAGAAAGAAACAAACAAGCAAACACACTTTCAAATTTATAATATTATATAGTATGGATTTTATATTTTTATACTGGAGAGCTTTCAAAAAGCACTACAAATAACATAGTATCATTAAATCATACAAGAAAAATGTCATATGATTATAGCCATAATTATGTTGGCGTCCGAAGAAACATAAAAACTAATGATCCAAAGTGAAGTAGTACTAAACATAAATAAATTTTTTAGTATCTCGTAAGACATGTTGAAAATCGTCTTCATAAAAAAAAAATAATAATTATACTTGTCTTTCTTAGTTTATTATAAAATTTATATTTAAAAAACATAACCTTGTAGAGCTTGAAATTATATAAGTTTCCTAAGAGGATTTTCTCCACAAGATTTTAGATAAGGCCTTACATTAATTTCCTTGTTTACCTAATATTATAATTTTTTTTTTTCAAAAATTAATAAGTTACTAATTCATTACGAATTCATTATAGCAATCATGGTCACGGGAGAGACTAAGGTTTTAAACGTGTATATATGCAAAAAATAGTTATACTATATATATATATATATATATATATATATATATATATATATATATATATATATATATATATATATATATACTTGCTACAGGCAGTGTCTACCCACAAAGACTATAATAAATAGTCAACTAATAATAATTTATTACTAGAAGAACTGTCTTAATAATTCAAGCTAGATACTATTATTATACCAAACCCAATTAATAACGATAAATTATTAGTTATTCGCAGTCTTAGTCAGTGAAACTGGCTATCAGTTGCTGTCAACACGATGTGCGTAAACACCTGACGCGTCAAGGGGAAGAACCGGCGCAGAAAACCAACGTCACGCTTCGACGCCTTCATAACGAAATAATTCAATACCGAAGCTTCTTTCGTACTTTATATCTCCGTAGATTAAAAAAATATTCTAGTTAGTAAAAAAACTTAGAAATAGCTACTTAATAATTTTCTCTGAGATATTTTCCCGGTTTAAAAAGTATCCTATATGTTGAGCCGGATAACCAGAATTAGTATTTGCATCTCTTATATAAAGAGTCAGTAATATCTTTAATAATATATAATCAGAATTGATGATATACAGAAAAGTAAATAAAAATTACTTAATTTTTTGTCAAGAACAGTACAATGTTTTATGAAAAACATATGAATATTTTACGTAAATATAACAATGTTATTTTTAATCTGAATAGAAAGAGCTGCAGCCAAAACCTTGTCAGTGACCATTTGCTGGGATATATTCGTGTTAAACGGCACAAGAATAATCTTGGCCGCTTTTCCTTTGAAATAAATTACAAATATCTTTAAAATTAGTCGTGTATTACGTTTTTATGTTCCCTTAAGTTTCACATTTCAGTGGCTTTGGTTTTTATTGATCCATAAAAACACGTATTACAGACGTTACATTAAATTCATTGTTAGAAAACTGGCCTAAATTACTATTCAAGCGTTCAAAGATGTACCCAAATCCTACTAACATTCTTTGGGTCTACTTATGTGTGCGAATTTTCTTTTTCAAAAATGAAATACACAAAGAACGTTTACAGAAACAAACTTACAGATTCTCATCTGGATGATGTTATAAAGATAGCATGTAGCGACAAGCCATATCTTGATAAAGTTTTGAAAAAGTGTTCACAGTATTAAAAATCGCATTAAAACATATAAACGCCTTTGTTAAAATTTCTTTTTTCATTAATAAAGTAACTACATCTTTAACTTTTAATTACAATCAAATTTTTGCTTGCAGCCCTCAACACCTTGACTAAAACGTGTTTGTAGCCCCTATAAAAAAAAGGTTGAGTATGGCTGCTGTAAATCAATGATTTCATTTGTAAAACTTTCACATTTATGAAGGTAAATGTAAATATATAGATATTTTGGCTTAGACTAAAGCAAACAATAATATAAATTTAATTTGTATTGTATTCGATATCCCGCTAGCTTACTTTATGCGTAAAGTGTTTGTTAACATGGACCGATCTAATTAGATTTAGGCCAAAGGATCCCTTATTAGCTACAAGTAAATATTGTTTCACGAACACTAGGTATAGAATTTCTTTGATGTATTCAAAAATATATTGATATAAAAAATAAGAAGAAATAATAATATAGAAAATAAGAAGAGCCTTTTGTATAGTTCTTATTTTATACTTGTGTTTAAAAATCTAGTTTGAAATTTTCTTAGTTTGTTTCCTTACTTTAACATAAATTATTTTTACCGTATTCAAAGTTTTTTTTTATAACTATCATAGTATCTTCAACAAACAGTAAAAACGATCGTTTGTGTACTATGATAATATAAAGTACACTATACATTAAGTAAGAAAAACTAACAGCTATTAGAAGCGGAAAGCATTCTGGTGTATTTCTATGAAAATGGCAAAGGTATACAAAAATTATGGATATTATATAAAATAGCCATTGAACTAATAAATAAAATAAATAATAAAATAAAATAAAATAAGCCTTTATTACTGCACAAAGTTTTAAATTAACTAATAACACCTTAAAGTACTACATGCCATAGAAAAATTCGTATTTTATTACTAATCCTATTATTAAATATAAGTTTTATGGTTGGCAAACATCATTCCCCTTTAGCAGCTTGTCTTCCGACAAAGGCCTCCTCTAAAGATTTCCATTTTTCTCTATCCTTAGCTATCCTGATCCATTCTGGACCAGCTATCTTTTTAATGTCATCTTCCCACCGTTTCAACTGTCTTCCTCTCTTCCTTGTACCATCTCGTGGGTACCATTCCGTTACAGACCTAGTCCATTTATTTGTTTTTTCTCTTAACATATGACCTATCCATCGCCATTTTAGAGTTTTCGAGACTGTTTGTACATTTTTAAATTTAGTTTTGCTTTTGATTCCTTGTAGTTTTATTCTGTCTCTTCTCCGAACTCCGATTACACTCCTTTCCATTCCGTTTTGACATACATTTAATTTGCTGAGTAACCGGTCCGTCAGTGCCCATGTTTGGCAGCCATACGTCAAACATGGTAGAATGCTCGTGTTATATATTCTTCTTTTATTTTCTATAGGCATTTCGTTGTTTTTCATAACTTCACTTAGAGACCAGTATCTTTTCCAGGTATTTGCCACTCTTCTATCTATTTCTTTTTGCATAGAATTTGATGTAGATATCAGTTGCCCTAAGTACACATATTCGTTTACATATTCTATTTCATCGTTATTTATTTTTATTCTATATGTTTGTGTCGAATTTGTCATTATTTTGGTTTTGGATGTATTCATTGATAGCCCGGCTTTAGCGCTTCCATCAGACAACTGTTGCAACATTTCCTCTAGATTTCTTGGGCACTCGGAGAATAAGATCAAGTCGTCCGCAAAACGAAGATGGTTAAGCTTTTCGCCGTTGATATTCAGTCCATTTTGCGACCACTCCAAGCCCCTAAATATCATCTCCAAAACAGCCGAAAATAATTTTGGAGAAATCGGGTCGCCCTGACGAACACCTCTGCCTATCGGAAATTCCTGCCCCGTTGTTTCTAGCCTTACGAATGCAGTGCTCTTTGAGTAAATATTTTTCAGAAGTCTTATGTACTTTGATTGTACTCCCTGTCTATCTAGAGCTTCCCATATGTATTGGTGTTCTAAACAATCAAAAGCCTTGTTGAAATCAACGAAACCTAAATAATAGTTTTTATTGTATTCCTGATATTTTTGGATCACCTGCCTTACTACATGGATATGGTCTATAGTCGAATAGCTACATCTGAATCCCGCCTGTTCCTTTGGTTGGTTCTCATCAAGTGTCCTGGTAATTCTAAACAGCAGTATTTTGGAAAAAACCTTGTAGATATTCGAAATCAGACTTATTGGCCTATAGTTTCCAATATCCCCTTTGTCCCCTTTTTTATGTAAAAGTATTATTGTTGATTTCGTCCAGTCATGTGGAATGTACTCGGTTCTCATGATTTCATTAAACAACTCTGTTAAATACGGAGCAATGACTGACGCTGTGTTTTTGAGAATTTCGTTCGTGATTTGGTCTGGGCCGGTAGCCTTCTCAAGTTTCAATGTATTAATAGCTCTCATTGTCTCTTCCTTTAGTATATCAGGTGTGGCCTCTTGGTCGATTATTGTTCTTTCTGTTATAGATGTTTTCGAATTCGGACTATGATACAAATTTCGATAGTAATCTGTAGCTATTTTGATTATTTCTGGTCTTTTGGCAGTGCGTTTTCCGTCTTTTCTTGTCACATTTGGCATCCACATTTTAATTTGGTCTAATTCTTTAAGAGCTTTTTTAATTCCGCCAGTTCTTTCAATATATTTCTTCATTTTATTTGTCCTCCTCAATTTCCGGTCTTTTCTTATATGTTCGTTAATTTTTTTACTGATTTCTGATATTTTCTGCCGGTTTGTATTTGATTTGTTTCCCCTTATAAGTTCTTTTCTTTCGTATAGCAAATTTTGGGTTTCCATCGAAATCATTCTTTTATTTGTTGCGTTTATTTTCATAGTTTCAGTCTTAAGTATATTTAATAGGTTGTCGTATTTTTCTTGTGTTGATATATTTTCTTTCACTTTGTTACTTAATGATCTTTTTAGGTTATTCAGAAACGTGTCGGTATTACCAGTGAAGATAGGAGCTGTATATTTGTTGTGAAATCTCCTTCTTTTCTTTATACTCCCTCCTGTGAGTGTTGCTCGAACCATTCTGTGATCTGAGTTAAAGTTTAAATTTTGGATCACGGTAACATCTTCGAAAAATTTCGGACTATTCGACAAAATAAAATCTATTTCGTTCTTGTGGAGTCCATTGGGAGCAACCCATGTCCATTTCTTCGCTGGATTTTTCTTAAAAAAGCTATTCAAGATGCTTAATTTGTTTTCCAAAGAAAATGTGACTAATCTTGTACCATTATTGCTTCTTTTCCCATATCCGTGCTTTCCTATTATGTATTCTTCTCCTGTGTTGCAAACTCCAACTTGTCCATTAAAGTCACCCATCACGATGATATTCTTGTTAGCATTATTTAGGATAGCTTGTAAATCTCTATAGAAGTCCTCAATTTTTACAATGTCTTCGGGTTTGTTAGATTCGGTTGGTGAGTATGCTTGAATAATGGTCCATGATGTATTGTTTTTCTGTGTAGGTAGTCTTATATTAAGAACAGCTATTCTTTCTGAGATCCCTTTAATTTCCTCTATATTATCTGCCATGTGTTTTTTTATTAGAAAACCTACTCCGTACATTCCCGGTGTCTCGCCTTTGTAGTGTAAGATGTATTGTCCGTTGTCTATTATACCTTCTCCAAGCTTTCTCATTTCACTGATACCCAGTATATCCCAATTAATGTTTTCTACAGCAATTTCAAGCTCTAATAGTTTTTCTGGGGTTCTTAATGATCTAGCATTAAAGGTAGCTATATGGATATTTGTTATTTTATTAGATGTGTTGCAGTTATTCCTTAGAGGGTCGCGGTCATTTTCCCCCACGATGACCAGTCGGCTTGGGGGAGGGTGGTTGATTCTGATTGCTTCATTTTCTATTTTTTTGTTTTGATAAGGTTTCCGTTTGCCGATATTTAGTTGCTATTGTTTATTTCCTACTGAGTTTGAGAAAGAGTTAGATCTAGCTCGCATTATATCGAATGCATTTGTGCGATTGACTTTGGATGACGTAAATGTCTGTTGTTTTCTAGGCTGGCTGTAAGATTGAGGTGACACAGATACTTCTCTTTTCCTTTTGTCTTTTTTTATTTCTTTATTATCTTTTATAATCAGCTTATCATAATTTATGTACGCTGTATGCCCTTTTCTCCTTTCTTCAATTAGTTTCGGTTGTAAAGCTTTCCTTTTTTCAATAACTTCTTTAGGATAATCCTCTGAAATGTATATACGATTGGTTTTAAGTAGGTTTTTCTTTTTCATTATTTCATTCTTCTTCAAGCTATTTACAAAAGAAAGTAAGACAGGCCTCGCGTTGTCGCTCTCCTTATTTATTTTCCCAATGCGGTGGATTTTGCTCACCTCCCATTCTTCTACACTTATTCCCAAAACTTCTCTAAACATTTTTAAAACAGTGTGCAATAGTTCTATGGTGGAATTATTCTCCTCCTTCAAACCAAAAATAACTATATTGTTGTTTCGCTTTTCTTTCTTCAGATATTCGATCTCTTTCTCAAGGTGGGAGAGTCACAGATCGCAGCTTCGATTTTAAGTTGAATATAAACAATAATTTTATTACTTCAAACCAAGAAGTTGCATCTGAGTTTGAAAAATTTTTCACTGACATTCCAATTTCAACAACGCAATCACTCAATTCATCTCCCGCTATTGCCGAATCTTTACTTAAGAAACATGTTAAAGAATGTAATGTAGTATTTAAATTTAAACCTGTATACCCCAAAGATATCATTGCTGCCTTCAAAAGTTTGGATCTCAAGAAAACCGCTGACCTATGGGGTATATCTGTAAAAGTTATTAGCTCGGTAATTGATGTTGTTGCACCTCATTTAGCTACTGTATTTAATAGCAGTATAGAGCATGGTGCGTTTCCTGATCTAATGAAACACAGTAAAATTATTCCTATTTTTAAATCAGGTAGTACCTTAGACCCTAATAATTTTAGACCAATTTCGGTACTGCCAACGTTTAGTAAAATTTTTGAGAAAATCATACTCGCGCAAATGTTAACGCATTTCAATGCACACAATCTACTTCATAAGAAACAGTTTGGATTTACGAAAGGCCGCTCCACGGCAGATGCTAGTGTTGAGTTAGTAAGAAATATTTTTGAGGCTTGGGAAAGGTCACAAGATGCACTTGGGATATTCTGTGACTTATCCAAGGCCTTTGATTGTGTGCATCATGAGACGCTGATCAAGAAACTGCATCATTATGGTATTAGAAATAAGGCACTCGACCTTTTGAATTCGTATTTAAATAATAGAATACAGAGGGTTGATGTTAATGGTAAGAGATCTCCTGGAGCTCCGTTAGATATGGGGGTTCCGCAAGGGTCTATTCTCGGCCCCTTTCTTTTTCTAATTTATATTAATGATTTGCCATCTTTTGTACAGGACAAACATGAGATAGTATTGTTCGCTGATGACACTTCACTTATTTTTAAAGTGAAGCGAAATTTGCTTATGTACGACGATGTAAACGATGCTCTCTCAAAGGTTGTCTATTGGTTTGATTCTAATAATTTATTATTAAATAATAAAAAGACAAAATTAATAAAATTCACAACACCCAATGTTAAACTTGTTGATAATGGTGTAATATTAAATGGGGAAATGTTAAAACCGGTAGAGTACACTAAATTCCTGGGTATTATCATAGATTCCAAATTGCAGTGGGGCCCCCATATTGAGGGACTAGCGAGTAGACTCAGCTCTGCAGCGTTCGCGGTAAAAAAAATTAGACTTCTTACTAATGTAGATACAGCTCGCATAGTATATTTTAGCTATTTTCATAGTATTATGTCGTATGGTATCTTACTCTGGGGAAATGCAGCAACTGTTAATACGATTTTTGTACTGCAGAAAAGAGCTATTCGTGCAATTTATAGTTTAGGTCCTAGAGCGTCATTAAGAGATAAGTTTAAAGAAATAAAAATATTGACTGTTGCTTCTCAGTACGTGTACGAATGTGTTATGTATGTTCGTAAAAATATACACGAATTTCCCAAGAATTGTGACATGCATAACTTTAATACTAGGAGCAAACACAAACTTGTAATGCCTGTAACTCGTTTAAAGAGAGTCAGTAATTCTTTTTATGGACAATGTATACGCTTGTACAACAGGATCCCAGAAAATGTTCAAAAAGCTTCTATCATTAAATTCAAAAAAATTGTTAAAGAACGTTTGTGTGCTAAAGGCTATTATACAATAAATAATTTCATAGAAGATAGCACGCCTTGGGAATGAAGTGATCGCCTCCAGGCTACTTCAACTTTATAAAAATATTGTAAATTACAATTTATTAAAAAAAAATATTAGTCCCGCTGAGTTTCTTTCGCCAGTTCTTCTCAGGTCTGAGGTTTCATTTTTCCGAACTGGTAGTAGACTCATGACGTTCAGTAAAAAATTGTAATAATTTAATGCTGAATAAAATATTTTGAATTTTGAATTTTGAAAAAAAAAAAGGCGTTCTACTTTTAATTTTAAGTTTTTATTTTCCGCTAGGATAGATTCCAATTTTATGTCCATTCTGTCCATTATTGTGTTTGTAATGGTCTCTGTTAGCTGTGCAGATTGATTTTGCATTTCAATTTTCATTTTTTCAAATAACATTTGAAATTGTTCCTCCATTTTTTAATTGCGTGTAATGGAATGCTTTTTCTAAGTTGAATTTATTTTTGCTGGCAACACTGATATGGCTCTGACAGCTGTCAGTATTGACACATTTAGTGTTATCAATGTTCTTGTCTATAACAATATTTGAACATGACAGTTTTCTAACCTCGTTATTCTATATCACTTTCCTTCAACTTAATTTCTTCAGTTTATAGTTAATATAACGCAAATTGTTAACTTTTTATGGCATTCCACAACACTTCAGTATTTAATGTGCACAGATTCTTTGTTAATATGTGGTTATTACTAATTTTAAACGCAATTGAATGCAGACCGACAGTACAGTGATGTTTACACCTTGAGAGCCGGAAACGGATATAAATTTAATTTGTATTGTATTCGATATCCCGCTAGCTTACTTTATGCGTAAAGTGTTTGTTAACATGGACCGATCTAATTAGATTTAGGCCAAAGGATCCCTTATTAGCTACAAGTAAATATTGTTTCACGAACACTAGGTATAGAATTTCTTTGATGTATTCAAAAATATATTGATATAAAAAATAAGAAGAAATAATAATATAGAAAATAAGAAGAGCCTTTTGTATAGTTCTTATTTTATACTTGTGTTTAAAAATCTAATTTGAAATTTTCTTAGTTTGTTTCCTTACTTTAACATAAATTATTTTTACCGTATTCAAAGTTTTTTTTTATAACTATCATAGTATCTTCAACAAACAGTAAAAACGATCGTTTGTGTACTATGATAATATAAAGTACACTATACATTAAGTAAGAAAAACTAACAGCTATTAGAAGCGGAAAGCATTCTGGTGTATTTCTATGAAAATGGCAAAGGTATACAAAAATTATGGATATTATATAAAATAGCCATTGAACTATGTCAAATTTAATCTATATCGTTGATCATCTTGTTACGTTACTTCTTATCACTTTTTTATACTAAACCGCACACACGATGCGAACAAGCCCTTTTTTGACAGTTCATAAATGGCGGTAAACAAGTTACAATGTCAGTGCAAATTAAATTAAGTGCTTTATAAAATTAAAGATTCTTCTATAAGTGTGTAATTAATTATCTTTATGTTTGAAAATTGTGTTGCCATCGAAATTAAACATCGTATTTAGAATGACAAATGTGCCATGTCCGTTCCGCAGACGGTCGCACTATTACTTGAGTGAGCAGTGAACTGGTCACTGGTGTATCGGCGATGTCGATCTTGATTAACAGTTACGAGGTCAGGGTTTAAAAGTAACTAATTAGTTCGTATTTGATATAATTATGGAGGTAGTTCTTAAAAACCTAATAGGTAAATGTATTTACATATTTTGGAATAACTATAATAATAAACTATAATAATTATTGTATTACAATATTGTACACAATTATTATTTTAAAAGAGCTACTGTTGAGTTTCTAGCCAGCTCTTCTCAGTAGAACTGCCTTCCGAGCCGGTGTTAGATTCCTCACGGACTGACTACACTGACATTTAATTTAAATTTAAAATGTAAAACTGACGATTCAAAAGTGCTTGTAAAAGTCTATTTGAATAAAGTATATTTTGATTTGATTTGAATATATTCAGTCATTTTTAACGTTCTACTACTGGGCTCGAACCTCACTTCATGCCATAGTTCACTACGCTGGCCTAGTGTGGGCAGACTGAGCATGTCTTTCGAAAACCTGCTAGGTCCTCTCAGACATGCAGGCTTCTTCACGATTATTATATATAGTAAAAATATTATAGAATATAGACCAAACTGATAAAAATCAACATAAATTCCATAAAATGTTCATTTTCTTATTAGTAAAAAATATTACAGTGTACATACTATTAACATTTGTGTGCAAAACAAATAGTATTAACTGTAACAATGAAAGCTAAGGCAACATTCTGTTAAAAAATATTTTTTGCGTCTCTTCATTTTGAATGTTTCTAGAGTTAATAATTAAAAAATTAAAAGGATAAAATTATATATTGTATAGGATTTGCTATGAAAAATCCATGAAAATCGAATTGGCAACCTCCATAGGTTGTATATTATACGAGAACACGTTGAAAATGCATTTAGTATAGAAATTTCCACTGGAATGTCATGGCTACGTATAAAATTTTATTATAGTGCTTTAAAATATAGTTTTCATGTTCAGAAGTTTCATAAAATATCTTTTTATGGAAGTCTGTAGGGACTTTATTATTTGAGAGTCTCAAATCTCGATTCTACAATTCGATGTTAGTTCTTTTCAATTTAGTTTCATACTTTCACTTCTCATAGTTTTGACATATTGAATCTTTACATTGAATTGAAGTTTAAATAAATTATTCGAATTAACACGCCACTTTGTTTTCAAATATCTAGCAATCAAATTTTTCTCAATATGTTCTAAAGACGATCGTATAACTTCTATTAGATCTAACAAAATATTTACTTCACACTGATATTAAAGTTTTTATTTATTTTCTTGTCTTTACTCTAATTTTGTGAAATTGAATTTAAAATGCGAAAATTAACAGGTTTTTTTCTAGTTACTAAAAAAGGAGGCAAAGGAGGTAATACGTCCAGCGGATAAATTACAGCCTATATGTGTACACGCAAAAAGCACAGCTGTATAACGAGAGATTTTTCAGGCGTGATGAAAGCTCTACATATTAGTTTATATATATGAGATATTTTTTCAGTGCCTTTTGTGTTTTGTAAGTATATAAAAAATCTATATATATATATATAGTAAAATTCTAACAGAGTCGAATCTGTACATTAAATATTTTTTGGAAAATATTATTGAAATAGTCATTATTACCGATACAGGGGCCAAATCTATAGTTTTTAAAATTTTCTTCTCTAGGAACGCATCACGGGAAACCACTGGATAAATTTTGATGAAATTTAGTATGATGATAGCTGGTTATCAGGGTCAACATATAGGATACTATTTACTACGAAAAATATCTCATCTGTGAGAAATCTATACTAAGCGGTAAAACGTAAGTAAGGACGAACCCGAGAGGAGAGAGGGTGAGTCGCTAGTATTTATTTAAATATGTGTATTAGTTTCATAATGAACTGGATATTAAATCAAAAACGATTACGGCGGAGTAAAATTGTTTTCAACTGACATTTATTATTATTTTTTATTTATTTTTTAAAGTTTTTATTAAATAATTGACTTCTAACGAAGGACTAAAATATAGTGAAAGGAAATAGAGTATAAAATGGCAAATTTTGATTAATACGTTTAACAAATGATAAATTATGTCTTTGTGTAAACTTGTTAATTTTCTAATTTATGTCTGATTCACATCTTCATATATACTATCCATAACATTATAACCTGAAATAATTAAAAATTGGCTTTTGGTTAGACCTATTATAGTCATGCTTGGTGTTATTTATTTTAACTACTAGTAGTTTTAGTACATATAATATATTATTTTTAATAAAAAATCATAAACAAATATACGTAGCTACAAACAAATATAGATAAATATACCTACATAGTTTTTAATTTTAAAAATCTAAGCGCCATCTATAAAACGAAGGCATAAATGCTGAAATATTACATAAAATAGTAGCGCCATCTATGGTCAACTTTTAAAACTCGCTGAAAGTTCAAGGGATGTTTTCAGGTTGACTCTGTTCCACGTTAGTTGGCGCTATATAATATATCTATACCAATATTATAAATGTGAATGTTTGTGAGTATGGATGTTTGTTACTCTTTCACGCCAGAACGGCTGAACGGATTTGGATGAAATTTGGCACATAGATAAATTATAGTATGGAATAACACAGGCTAGGCTACTTTTCAACGGAAAAATGTACGGTTCCCGTGGGATAGATTTGTTTTTGTTTTCCTAGAGGCGAACCCAAGCGAAGCGAGGGTGAGCCGCTTGTTATTACATATTAATAAAATATTCGTGGATTCAAAATGCAATCATTACATGTTACTACGAGTATATAATCGTATATATAATTCTATACACCTTACAATTTAGGTACAGTAATATTTCGAACAGGCATCTTTGTTAATAACATAAGTACGAAAATGCTTTTTATTGTGTTTGTTGTTTCTTTTTAAGTTACTTTAAAATCGTATGTATTTTATGGGCCGAAAAATGACATATAACTTAAGTTAATTTTTAAATCCTCTATACCAAGTGATCCTGCGGGATAGTAACTAAGATCTGAGTGGAGGTTAGCTCAAAATGATTATTGATAATAGAATGTACCTAATAATAAATGCAATTAAAAGTGTATCATATTTAACTTCTATCTCTTTCCTAGTGACTCGACGCCGCGCCGCCGCATTACACACATTATATACATATTTCATACATTTTCTTATCTAATATATAAATATCTCGTGTCACGGTGTTTGTGGTCGCATTCCTCCGAAACGGCTCGACCGATTTTAATGTGTTTGTATATTTGGTACATATGAGAATAGGTCATAAGATATTTTTCACCTTCGTACCACCTTCTCTCATTTTTTAATCGCGATTTTAGTATTTTTGTATGAACAATATATTATATCTATACTATAATATTATAAAGCTGAAGAGTTTGTTTGTTTGTTTGGTTGAACGCGCTAATCTCAGAAACTACTGATCCGATTTGAAAAATTCTTTTTGCATTTGATAGTACGTTAACTGAGGAAGGCTATAGGCTATATATTATTCCGGAAAAGTGTACGGGTACCGTGGGATAGATTTGTTTTGTGTAGGGACGAACCCGAAGCGAAGCGAGGGTGAGTCGCTATATTATATAAATACATAGCTACGAATCCGAGCGACGCGAGGGTGAGTCGCTGTATAACATAAAGCCAAAGAGATTTTTTTTATAGATTTAACGCGGGCGTAGCCGCGGGTTCTACTAGTAATATTATGTACGAATAGTATCACACATACACACACAACATGCACACATACACACTATAGCAATGTAATAATGTGTTGACTTGTGGCAAACAAATAAATCTTCATCTTTCTCCTTAAAATGAACCGAGTAAATAATGTTTGTACACAATACCCGTGTGGTATTTACTTGATTTCCCGTATTTCGGCAAAACGTATCGGTATCGGCGTGCTTTAAGATTGATTTTGTCGAAATATAATTAATATGGATTTTACTTACGTTAAAGTTTCGACATTTACCGTGACTTATGTCTTAAACGTAATAAGATTTACAGACATTTAGGTATGCTTGAAGAAATTTGAATTAAGGTATTTTCAGAAAATCTTAGGGATTGAGGTAGATTTCGCAGTACCATATATTATGTTACATACATTAGGTATGTGTATAACATAGTATTATAATAATTAATTATTTCTAAAATATTATATTTTATGTTAGACATATTGACATATAAGGCTGTGCTACTATTCAAGCTTATACTCTACGAATAAATAATAAGTCTATTTATTCGTAGCTTATGTATCAATTACTAGCGACTCACCCTTGCTTCGCTTTGGGTTCGTCCCTTGACAAAAACAAATCTATCCCACGGGAACCCTACATTTTCCGGGATGATATATAGCTTATAGCCTTTCTCAGTTAATGGGCTATCTAATGCAAAAATATTTTTTCAAATCGGATTAGTAGTTCCTGAGATTAGCGCGTTTAACCAAACAAACAAACAAACTCTTTAACTTTATAATATTAAATATAGATTTGCAGGGGTTATACCATTTCTAAAGGTTTTTTTAAAACTTAAGATAGATTTAGATAGAATCTGCTGAGGTATAATCTATTTATAACCCGTTAATTCATCATTTACTCCCATTCAGTCGCAATTTAGCAGGATTATTTTGAACAAGTTTTGGTTTTCATTTTTTTTTCTCAATTAGTAACGGAAAACAGCCTAATGGCGTAATTTACATGCAAATCTTTATAAGTAAGTCAAAGTTGCTATAAAAGGTATTATACTAAAAACTTTTTTACGTTTGTGTTTACTTTTATAACAAACACCTACAAAATAAGTATGTAAATGTGTCGTAAATGATATTCAGAATAATATATTTTACGACTTGAAAGCTTATTAAATTATCTTTAATTTATAAATTATAAAAATATATAATATAATACTAACAGAACCCGCGGCTTCGCTCGTGCTAAAACTACAACAAAAAACTCTAAAAAGATAGATTTCATATAAACTTACAATCCCCTTTTTTACCCCTATATAGATAATACTAAAACACGTATTTATTTATATTGAAGATTATTAATACCAAGTTTCAAGTAATTCTGATCATAAATATTTTTTTTGGGTTGTATCATAACGTGTTTTCCCGTGGGAATGAGATAATCTCCCGCGGTAACAAAGTAGCCTATGTCACTCACAGCCCTCCAGCTGTCTCAACATAAATCACGCCAATCCGTTTGTTTAAATATTAAAGAAAAACGAACAAACAAACAAACTTTCAAATTTATGATATTATAAGTATAAACATACAAAATTCAACATACATAGGTAGTATGTGCAGTAGTGAAAAAGGCATAAAGTTCTTAAAATGTACTAAATCAATACAATGCGACATTTTTTAAAGACAATTACACCATTTAAATCAAATATACAAACAAACATTATTCTCCTTTTAAGATAGTCGGGTAATAAATGTATTTGTAGTACAAAATGTAATTGAAATGGTGTCAACGCTATACAAAAGTAAATCCAGCTCTCGAAATAGTAAAACACAAATATCTTAGATGACACACCTGCGCCCGCCACTACCGAGTACCGACTCAAGTGAAATGTAATATATTTTATTTCCGTTCCAATTATGAATAGGAACGACTAAACTATGTCGCGATATTGCAAGTGTAAAAATAGCCTAAAAAGATAGAGGATGTTTTTTAACCGATTTGTAAAAAAGACAAAAGTTAAAGGGTTTTTTATGGCTGTTTTTTTTAAAGTTAGCTCGAATCTATACCAATATTATAAAGAGGATTTCTTTGTTTGTTGTTTGTTTGTACCGAATAGGCTCCGAAATTATTGAATCGATTTAGATGAAATTTGGTAAGCTGATAGTTTTAGACCCTGCGAAGGACATAGGATAGTTTTTATCCCGGAGCTGGAGTGAGTCGCTAGTAGTATATTCCTGTGGGTATATAAGATATATAATTAAAATACCTAAAATTATCTGGTGTTTAACAAAAAAGAGTCCGAGTCAACTGAAAAGCAATTATTCCACTCTTAGCGGTGATTTCTTTTTTAATTTATATGCAACCAGCTTTATGGTATTATGTATTTATTAAAATAACCAATAAAATAATCTACAATTACCTTTTCTGTAGTTGGCTAAGAACTATTCGATATTCTACTTTGACCTCATAAAATTTGATTAAATGTACATATGTATACTTATAGCTTCACAACTTCTTGCCTTTTGACAGAGTTACAAAGTATAAGAATCCTGAAACTTCTAGTTCTAAGTGAAGTTAGCGTTTGATTTAATCGAACTGGTTTTTTTTTTATTTTTTTTGTTCATACACATTTTATATTTATTTACTTTTTATTTTATCTATATTAGTACTTTAACGCCTCCGTGAGAATTTCCGGGAAATCAATAGTTAAAATACACACAGGTATGCGCCTCTCAACACGTTAATAATAATAATTATTTATTGAACAATAAAAACACATAAGCATTACCTACCTAAACAATATTACATACAAAAACAAATATACATATATTATTATACAGTACAAACTTAGTTTTTTTGCTCAGTTTAACTTAGGCTGTGTCGTCACAAAAAATATGGTAGCCTCTGTTACCATACTAGGAGACGTATCACGGCAACAGTAACATGAAAGTCATTGATAAAAACCCCGTTTAAAATTATTTTTCTAAACCAAATAATTTTAATAATTTAATTTGGCTTGCGTGAGACAATAATCGCAATTAATGTAGTTTATTTTGAGTTATTAAATGTACGTGACTCAATTTTTTTATTTAGGTTTGTAAAATTTATAAGTAAGTAGAGCAGGCGTAAAAGTAATGTAAACTTGGATAATAAAAGGGACTAAAATTTATACTATATAATAGTTATTAAACTGATAATTTTGTTTGCTGAAACGATCATTTTATATCTGCTTTTGCCTATTTATTAAGAAACTAGCGGCTCACCCTCGCTTCGTTCGGGTTCGCCTCTAGAAAAACAAAAACAAACCTAAGCCACGGGAACCGTACATTTTTCCGGAATAAAAAGTAACCTATGTGTTATTCTGATGTATGAGCTATATTATTGCAAAGTTTTATTAAAATCTATTTAGTAGTTATTGCGTGAAAGAGTAACAAACCTCCATACATCTATAAATCCAGACAGACATCTATACATTCTCACAAACTCGCATTTATAATATTAATACGATGTTAGGTTGCTTTTTTATTAACGCTTCAGTCACAATTAAAGAAGTTATTTTTGTATACAACCTTTAACAACCCCTCAAGTGGTTGTGTTTTCAAAGATTGTATTCAGCACCCTCCATGCCAAACAAATATTCTCTTTGAATTTCTTTAAAAATTGAACAAAATAAAAGTTTTAGATACATTTGTTAGTAATTTTAACTTGAGTGATTTCAAAAAGAAGAATTTAGTCGGTTGTACCTACAGTTTTTTTTTATATAGGCATGTATATCATTATATCTTCTACAATTTTTAATCCTTTTTTTAAATATATTTGTCTAAAGAACATAATGAAATCAATAATATTGGAATTTTGCTATTCTCTCAGTTTAATATAACTAAAAAATAGCTGAATGTGTATGAATGGGACTTTTTTGTGCTTGCAAATTAGATATATGTACACAAACTTGCGTATTCAAGTCACTGTAGAGTACATAATTTATTATTACAGATAGGTTAAAAATGTAGGCGATTTAAAAAAAAACTTCCTTCTGCTTATATTTTTTTTATCACAACATGTGAAGAAACATTCCATATAATTTCCATCAGTTGTTATCATATAATTTATTTTTCCCATTGTGAGAATTTTATCAATAGAGGGTAAATAATCACTATGGTTTGAAGATAAGATATGAAATGGGGAGCATGGGTTAAATTTATTACATGGTTTATTATAATGTAATTAAATATTATAATTATTTTATTTTACTACTAATTTATTACTTTTAATTCTTTTACTAAAAAAAGATCTCATTGCCTTAGATTTTTTCTTCAATTTAAATGGAATCACTCTTAACCATAACAATTATTAGCAAATATATTGAAAATCGCTTAATAACGAAAACCTTCCACAACAATTAAATAAAAACATGTCTGATTATTTAAATTGAAATTATAAATTCAGTAATTAAACAAAGCAGAGTTTATTATAACCTTGTAAAATTGAAAAAAATATATAACCTATTTAAATAATTTACGTTCATATGCTTAGGACACGCAATACTTTTTCCAAATATTTCTCGGTTTCCGAACTTCTGATGCAATGTTATTTTTTATTTTCCTATTTTTTAAATATATATTATATCAGTATTAATTTATAGAATATTTTTATGGGTTAAATTATTATCAACCGAAACTGAAAAAGGTTACTTTTTATCCCGAAATATACATACAGTGTTATTGCCATAGGATATTATTTTACATCAGTTACTGAAGAAAGAATATGTTTTTTTAGTTATTTAATGCCCAAACGAAACGAGGACAGGTAGTCAGTATTTTCTAATATGTTTACAAATATAAGTTATTTTTTATTTGAACTCATTTAAAATGAGCTATCTTATTATTTGCATTGTTTAAAATAAATATTTTTTACTAAATATAATAATTTTTGATTGTTTCAAATTAGTTTTTAAAGTGTTTATTATAGGTTTTTTTGTAAAAGCAAAACCAAAATTATGATGACTACTTCTATATTTAAAATACACATAATGTATCGTAAAAAATAATTATTAAAAATAATAAATATGAATAAGTCATATGATACTAATTTGAACCATAAAACAACTTGTCAGAAGTGGGATTCGAACCCACGCCCACAGAAGTGGACTGCGACCTGAACGCAGCGCCTTAGACCGCTCGGCCATCCTGACTTGAAAGCAAGCTCTGAAAATTACCAACCATCGCTAACATATCCTTAATAACGACATTGAACCCTTGATAATTAACTTAATAACATAATGCTGCTAGAGGAGAAAGCAACCAAAAATTTGCAATACTAAAAACACCAAAGTTTATCTTATAATTGAAAATAATCATATTCAATCATTACTTTTAAATTAAAGGGTATCACAAGTTCAAAATTACTTTTAAAATAATTATACCATTTTGATAAATGTATGTAGTTTATTCTTGTTTTATTACATTTTTAAGCAATTGAAAATCGATTCACTTCCTCCAGTGATTTATGTCGATTATTATGAGAACGGTTCAAAAAAGTAATTTTTAATCAAAATAATTATCAATATACGTATAAAACTGAATTAGATGTTACGTAAAAAAGAAAACTAAAACATATGCCATCTACCCCTGAACTCCCCTTATCTATATTGTGGCTAGACGTGTAATATAAAAAAGCACTCGTAGCTAACGACCACGCACTTTAGCTATTTTTTTAAATCGAGAAACAACTTGTTTACAAAATGACAGACTACGAAAATCATCCTGCAGTGAACAATCTCCGAAACTACATAAGGATACGCTCTGTTCATCCTAACGTCAATTATGGTACGTTTTTGTCACTTTTCTCCTAAAATAGTCGATAGCTGTATCGACAGTCGATGCTACGTAGCATCGCAGTCGATCTCACTAATACTTACGTTCTTTGGTTTTCATTCATGAACCTATTTGAATAAAAAATGAATTCTAGGTTGGTATCAAAATCGATCGAAGCGTTACTGTTATAACTTTTTACAAACTATATCTATCTGGTACAATGGTTAATGATATAAGGCAATGTCTGCGAAAGCGAAGGTCACAAGTTCGATTAACAAAATATACATAATATTTATAGGTTGACAATAGTAGCCCAGTGGTAACGCGCTCGCTTGGGAAACTGTATGAAGCGGGTTCAAATCCCGGGTCTCGCACCTCTGATATTTTCATGTGCGAATCATTTCTAACTTGATTACCACTTGTCTTATAGTGAAGGAAAATATTGTGAGGAAATCTGCATGTCTGAGAGAACATAGTAAGTTTTCGAAAGACATGTGAAGTCCGCCAACCCGCACTTGGCCAGCGTGGTAGACTATGGCCTGATCCCCCGACTATATTGAAGGGAGGCCCGTGCCCAGCAGTGGGACGTTAATGTTATTGATCTATGTTAAAGACCGAGACCAAATCTTCCTTTAACAATTATGGAGATGAGAGTTGACAACACTTTATTTTTCTTTATTTATGTTTCTCTGTTTATGGAAAAAAGTATGTGACTATAATAAAATTAACTTTACAAAGCAAACTTTACAAAGAGTAAAAATAAATATGTAGATATATTACATATATACATTATAATATATATGTAAGATTTTATTCCTATCACGTATAACAAACGTTATCGATCCTGCGGTTACCAATGTAGTTATCTGTTGACACGCACTGCTTGAACGTCTGAACTACTGACTTCATGAATATTAAATATTTTGTGTATCCTGTGATCTCACGAAGTAATTTAACTTATTCTAATTAAACTTTGCGTTATGATGGATTGGTTTTGCATATTTGATATAAGCTTTAACCAGCGGCTTCACTCGCGTCTTTCATTTATGTTTGTTTGTGTATATTAAGGAATAGGTTATAGACCCAAAATTAATAATTTAGAGGTACGTCTGTTTATTATCATCTCTTTTATTTTTCTTTATTTTTCATGTAATATTTTATATTACCAATTATCAAACCATTATCAAATATAAATAGGCAAAGACAAAACAGTTTCAAAGGTACGAAACTGTTTTATTTTTTAGTGTAGGCACATATGTACATCAGATCTCCACAAAAAATTGTGAATGGACAATTTTCTTGTAGCATTATCTGCGAGTAAAGTAAGCGCAATATTATCGTAATTAATATTTAGACAGAAGTTGCGCATCTGATAAGCTCGGAGATTAGTCCCCGAAGGATCTTTAGGCTTATCGATGTACCTAATTCGTAGGAAATACAATTCTTAATGTCATTGGCAATGATGAAATTGTCAAAATTTTCGTTTAAAATACCTTAAATATACCTGTAATAAATGGGGACTTACATAAAATATCACTTCACAATCATAGAAAATAGAAGTTGTAAAAATTATATTCAAATGGCTTTTAAACTTTATGTGATAGATGGGTTCGCATCATCGATCAAAAAAGTACCTACTAGATACGCAATCCCATGCAAAAGTTCTTATTAAACTGTCACAAATTGTGTTTAGTTTATTCTAGTTGAAATAAATATACAACAATGTAAATTAAACCTTAAACGCAATGAATAAAGTTGTTTTCACAAAAATAATAATAATAATAGCGCGCTCAAATGTCAAATGAGCGCTCGTTCGCTGAGGACATTTTTTGTCGTTGATTGTGTATCTAGTACTTTTTGATCGATGGTTGGATGGGAGTAAAATTTTTACGAAGCGCGCGCACACCGACAGCCAAAAAGCGACATGATGGAGTTAGATGCATTCCTTTAACAGTTGTGACGTACGGGATGAAATTTTTATCTATTTTCGTTCTGTTACGCTAAAGAAGTATGCATTTTTTTTGTAACTTCTTACGTGCATACATAAGTACACACACACGTTTTTCTTATATAAAAAATTTAAAAAAATTAAAATATAAAAAATTCTATTAATATATGTTTTCTTCACATTTATAATAATAATTATGGTCGAATGTCACAAGGCGAACAAATGCATAATAATTATTATTGAAACTATTAATATATGCGATATCGAAATATAAATCCATTTAAAGTTTCCTAATTAAGAGTTTTTTTTTAAATTACTTTATATTTAATACTTTCTTAGGTTTACGCGAATATTAGACATTTAAATAAAACTATCTTTTCGGATTTTTTCGCGGATTTATTTTGATTTTTGTTTCCCGACGTTTCGATTGCTTTACAGCAATCATGGTCACGGGAGAAACTAAGGTGTCAGATGTCTCAAAAGTATTATATAGTTGTTACAGACAGCCTACCCACAAATTAACAAAAATGAATTCAAAATATTGAAAATTGGCATCAAAGTACCTTACAATATTTGTTAATTTTAATTTTAAACATTTTATAATTTTAATTTTATACTTGAAATAAGGAGTATTATTTATATAATTTTAGCTATTATCATTTAAATTTTTTAGAAAACTTATTATTGCATTATTGTTTAATAATCTATATTTTTAGTGTTACCATTATTATATTTATAAACATAAAGGTAGATAAAATATTAATTATTTAAGCCACATTATTGTTTTATATCTACTTTATACAATTAAAATTAATCAAGAATTACATTTACAAATGTAAAATATTAATTTGAAGTCCTGTTATTTTGATCCACACAGTAAGAACTTACTACATCTAACTGTCTGTTATGTTTAATTTTATTATTAGATTTTATAATATTAATAACAGGATCCCACGACGATGGTAGTACCCAGCCATCTTCCCTATTGAAATTTGGATGTTTTTTAATTTCTATGGCTTCCCGAATCATTCTAGGGCGATATCGATTTTCTTTCGCGAGGATTTGGGGTCTATCGAAGCGAATATAATGGCTTGGGCGATCCTGACTATGTTTGCAGACAGCAGATGTTGTATTACGGCGGTGCTTCACATCAGCTATGTGTTCTTTGACCCGAGTTCTTATGGATCGCTTGGTTTGTCCAATGTAAGAGAGTCCACAATCACAATCAAGTTTGTAAACTCCTGCATCTTGTAGAGGGATGTGGCACTTGACAGGTGGTAAGAATTGACTAATTTTCTTTGGCGGCTTGAAATAAGTTTTAATTGAAGCTCGCTTTAGGATGTAGCC
Organism: Argynnis bischoffii washingtonia; assembly: GCA_033884665.1. Taxonomy (NCBI): domain Eukaryota; kingdom Metazoa; phylum Arthropoda; class Insecta; order Lepidoptera; family Nymphalidae; genus Argynnis; species Argynnis bischoffii. The sequence continues at coordinate 13,507,773 of CM066621.1, read as the reverse complement.
AATCTTGTCAGTGACTCCTCTCATGTAAGGTAGGACTGCAGGGACGCGCTCGACTGTGGCTGGTTTCACTCGGTCCCTGTGACGTAGGCGCGGCACTTGCAGCTTGTTGTCTCGCAGAACTTGCTTGACATGTTGCAGCTCTCCGGCCAGGTGTTGCTCGTCACAGATCCCTTGTGCTCTCTGAAACAAAGATTTTCCCACGGTAGCTAACTGTGAAGGGTGGTGGTGAGATTCACCATTCAAGTACCTATCTGTATGGGTCTTCTTTCGATACACAGTATGACTCAAGGTGTTATCTGGGTTACGTTTAACTAATACATCTAAGAAAGCTAAAGAAATGGAGTCTAATAATTTCTTTAATTGTATAAAGTAGATATAAAACAATAATGTGGCTTAAATAATTAATATTTTATCTACCTTTATGTTTATAAATATAATAATGGTAACACTAAAAATATAGATTATTAAACAATAATGCAATAATAAGTTTTCTAAAAAATTTAAATGATAATAGCTAAAATTATATAAATAATACTCCTTATTTCAAGTATAAAATTAAAATTATAAAATGTTTAAAATTAAAATTAACAAATATTGTAAGGTACTTTGATGCCAATTTTCAATATTTTGAATTCATTTTTGTTAATTTGTGGGTAGGCTGTCTGTAACAACTATATAATACTTTTGAGACATCTGACACCTTAGTCTCTCCCGTGACCATGATTGCTGTAAAGCAATCGAAACGTCGGGAAACAAAAATCAAAATAAATCCGCGAAAAAATCCGAAAAGATAGTTTTATTTAAATACTTTATATTTAAAAAAAGTTCAATGACACTAGCGTTCAATAACACTAGCGTCCCTAGGTAACGTTTTAAAACAGAATAATTTCCCACGGGAATTGATGTACCGGGAAATAAAGTGGGTCACTCTCCGGCCAATCAACTTTCTGTTCCAAAAAATCTCCGCAATACGTTGATTCGTTGCTATAAATAACGAGCAATATTATCAAACATGCATAATAATAATATTAGATAGAATTTAGAATTTCTTAGAGCCACTTGCTCCTAATATGGGGCTGGGCTTTTAAATCAAATTATACTTTATTCAAATAGACTTTTGTAAGCACTTTTGAGCCGTTCATTTTAAATTAAATGTCAGTGTAGTCAGTCCGTGGGGAATCTACCATCGGCTCGGAAGGCAGTTCTGCTTAGAACAGCATTCGAGATTTAAGTAGAGGCTTAAGTAAGAAGAGAAGAAGTGTATACAAGATGTTATTCCAAAATCATTAAAGAAAACAAATAATAAAAAAAGTATTTTATATTTTTCAAATATTTTTTATACTAAGCCAACCATCGATCAAAAAGTACTAGATACACAATCAACGACATAAAATGTCCTCAGCGAACGAGCGCTCATTTGACATTTGAGCGCGCTATTATTATTATTATTTTTGTGAAAAAAACTTTATTCATTGCGTTTAAGGTTTAATTTACATTGTTGTATATTTATTTCAACTAGAATAAACTGAACACAATTCGTGACAGTTTAATAAGAACTTTTGCAAGGGATTGCGTATCTACTTAGTACTTTTTTGATCGATGATGCGAACCCGTCTATCACATAAAGTTTAAAGCCATTTGAATATAATTTTTACAACTTCTATTTTCTATGATTGTGGAGTGAAGTGTATAATAAATGGGGGCTTACATAAAATATTATGTAAGCCCCCATTTATTACATTATTAACATATTTAAGGTATTTTAAACGAAAATTTTGACAACTTCATCATTGCCCATGACATTAAGAATTGTATTTCCTACGAATTAGGTACATCGATAAGCCTAACGATCCTTCGGGGACTAATCTCCGAGCTTATCAGATGCGCAACTTCTGTCTAAATATTAATTACGATAATATTGCACTTACTTTACTCGCAGATAATGCTACAAGAAAATTGTCCATTCACTAATTACTAAGGTTTAAATGGCTTTTGTGGAGATCTGATGTACATATGTGCCTACACTAAAAAATATTATACTTAGGGGCCTAAAAATCTAACTTATTTCCATGTAATATTAAATCTTATCGGATTTAGCATAACGAAATGTTATAAATACTATTAAAATTTGCAACCTATGTGACCCTCATCATTATAACGTCAAAGGATATCCTCGTCATGCCTACGCCTGTATCATACCTTCTGACCAGATGAAATTATCGACCTACTTTGAGTAGAATTCATAAGCTGTATTGAATTTGAAATTTACATCACACATATTGTCAAACAACAAAAATCTATGTACATACATATTGTCGTATTTTTATATAATTATTTCTTACTGCAAATGTATTTAATATTTGCTTTTACATTTATATCTAATGGCTTTTTCTATAAACGTTCAACATATTTAAAACTAGCGACTTACCCTCGCTTCGTTCGGATGCGTACCTAAAAATACTATTTTTTCACCGTTTCGGAGATTATCCCGAACAAACAAACGAACAGACAAAAATTAAAAAAATGTGTTATTTCTCATAAGTAGGTACCATATAATTTCATATGCATTTAGTAAAAAGTTTTTATTTCGAATAGAAATTTCAATTTTATTTATCTGTTTAGATGACTACTTTATTTTTTATAATAAAATATATGATAATTGTGCATATATTGAGTAATCGATTAATATTTTCTTAAACAGATGAGTGCATCAACTATCTCAAAGCCCAAGCCAAAGAGCTTGGTCTACCGTGCCAGGTATATGAGCTGGTTCCCAAGAAACCAATCCTGGTAATGACATGGGAAGGTCTCGAGCCTTCACTGCCCAGCATTTTGCTCAATTCACATATGGATGTTGTACCTGTTTTTGAGGTAATCTTTGTCTTCAATTATTTTTATTTAACCGTTCCCTCAGTTACAATAACAATAATACAGACACTTCATCCTCTACAAAGAAGTTTAATCACCTTTATTTATTCACAACTAGTTTTGCCCGCGGATCCACTCGCATGACAAACGGGGAAAAGGTAAAAAAGTAACCTATGACTTACCGTAATATGAATTACAATCAAGACATATTACGCCATCTGTTGAAATTTATTTGAACTAATCTTTCTTTCTGAAGGCAAGCTTTACTAAGTAAACATATTACCATGGTCAAGCAACAGTCATAATGGCAAGGAATAGATGGTGATCGTTTGTGGCTTAGCACCTGAGCTTTACTTAGCTGTAAAGTGCATGTCATATAAGCCGTCTCAGTTGTTATTGATAAATAGCAGCGATTAAACCATGTCAAAAGCTTTTGGGCAGCCCTATAAACTATTACCTCTATGTAAGAGCGTGATAACTTCATCCCAAACTATCACTATCTATAGATTATGAAATTTGCACATTATTAAACAAGCAGAACCCGCGCCTTCGCTCGCGCTGAAACTACAAAAAAACTCTAAAAAGTTAAGATGTCATACAAACTTTCATGCCCTATTTTACCTTCTTTGGAATAAATTTTAAAATATGCTAAAACATGTATTCATTTAATTGTATTGAAGAGCATTAATACCAAGTTTCAAATATTTCGGATCATAAATATTTTTTTGAGTTGTATTATAAAAAGTCGAAAAGAAAGTATTTAATAATAAAATATAGCGAAATCTATGAAACTACCATTACTATTATTTATTTATTTGTTTGTTTGTTTGTTTGAATTGAGCGCCTTCACACAGATGGATATGTGCTATCTAACATCAAATTCCAAGCACTAAAATCAGAGTGGGCAAAAGCCAGTATATATTAGCTTTAATTACTAATAAGTTATATGCCATATACATGTATGTATTCAAGATGTTTTGGAATGCCAGCTATATAGCTATATAGGCATGAATATTGAGTAGGTATATTTGATACGTATGCCCTCTAATTGCTATACGTAGAAATTCTCTTGTGTACATAAATAATAACTTAGTAAAGTACTTACATATATTATAGTAAAAGCTTAGAAGAAGACATGTTTCATACTTCCTAAATTTTAAATTTATTTAAAAAAACTTAGTATTGTTTTAGGAAAAAGGTTTGCTCAAATTTTGCCATTAATGTCATACTAATATTGATATTAACTAAATATTTATATTTGCCTATAGGAAATGACCTACCAACAATTATATGGTAAAATACTGGTTGAAAAGAGTTAGTTACTAGTATACGTTAGCAGAAAGTGCTTTCCGAAGTCCTTAATATCAACTGTTTTATTTCACTTAGTAAAATGATTTTCAATCTTCGTAGCTCGACGAAAGTCCGCAAATCTATTAAACGTCCCGCCTATATTCCGCGGTTTCAAAACCAATATTGCACATTCTAATCCTTTGTCCCGCTAGATAGATCAAACAGTTTGCATATTACATAAAGCTTATAGCTTATGTTTCAAGCGTTATACCTGTATAAGCATTATACCAAAGAATATTTCGAGTTGATTAATCGTTTTTCCGTACAAAATGTATGGGAATATTTTTGGCGATTCCTGTCATTTCTAGTACTCATACCTTAAATGGTCCCATAGTCTTTTGATCCCTTATGAAATAGGATCGATTGACATAAAAAAATTTGTTTGGTATATTAGCATTTTTTCGCTGACTGTACATTTTTCCAAAATCTGTGAATGCAGTTCAGAGTATCTCAAAAAATATGGATGGTCTCTTAGAAACGTTTTCCTGTAACTATAGCAGTTAAGGTACCTACCTGCCTTTACTGTCCCGTCTCAAAAATCCATCCTGTATACGCCACTTTAACCCAAAATTGGGTACGAAAGTAGGAAACGCGGGTTCAAATTTCGGAATTTTGGTAACTTAAATATTATCCAAACATGATATTTCTGAATCTTTATGTTTTCTTGGTGCAATGGCTATCTAATAATATAAGGGGTTAATCTCCTACCAAATCTATCATAGGGAACTGTTACCTTAATTTAAATATCCGGAGTCAAAATTTAATAGCCTTAAGTAACACATTTTTTGCTCATATATTATCCCTATGTACCTTATACTTCGTGTTTGTGTATTGTTGATGGTCACGTGCTTATTAACTCTAATAAGATAAGTAATGAAATTACACTAAATATTAAATAATTGAAAAAAATTAAAGCGAATTCAAATTATCTTAACCGTATAGTAATGGTATATTGCCAACAATAACATTTTCTGTACGTTGTTATAGAAATACAGTGACCTGACTTTTGTCTTATGTATGTATGCATGTATATATATTTAGTATTTTGTATGTCAAGGAGTATGTAACGAAGGTGTAGCACTAAGGAAAAATTTGATAATTAAGTCCTTAAAAGAACTAAATGGGTGAGTAAAGCTTTGATATAAGTTTACCGTTTTTTAAAGTTAGAAAAAAGCTAATTGATGTAGTTATTCTAACATTTGTAATGCCGATATAAATCCACATCGGGATTACAGTATATGTTATTTTAGATACAATTAAATGCTGTAATAAAAAAATACTTTCTTAGAAAAGCTGGACCTACCCTCCATTCGAAGCACGTTTGGTGGACGGAGTCATTTACGGCAGAGGTGTTCAAGACATGAAATCTGTTGCGATACAATACATTGAAGCTATGGTATGGTATGGTATGGTATGGTATAAACGGGCTTCTTTCCGCAACTCGACGTCTTGCGCCTATTTTGCGTGTGTGGGAAATAGTTCGCTCGTGTTATTCTTGCCAACCCAGTTCCTCCAGGAATCTCAGCAGACTCTTCGTCTTGCCGAAAACCTCTGGGAGTGTACTGAGGGTGCCAAGATGTTGTGTCCGGTATGCCGCTACACCTGGACAGTATAAGATGACATGTGCAGCTGTTTCGTCCGCCTCCATGCAGGCCCTGCAAAGTGGGCTGTCTGTTATACCTATATTAAATAGATGTTTATTGTAAGGTCCGTGACCAGTTAGTGCCGCGGTTATTTGTCTAATTTGGGGTCTGTTAAGTTTGATTAGACGGTTACTCATCTTGGCATCGATGTTTGGAAGCGATTCCCTCGCCTGTCTGCAATCTGCAACTTCGCGCCATAATTTGTTGTGTTGGCGTTTGGTGCGTTGTAGGATTTGGCTTTTGAGCCAGCAAGAAGGTAGCGAGACGATAGGCTCTGGTCCTATCATCTTCATATCCGAACCTCTTCTTGCTAGCTCATCGGCCCTATCGTTACCCCACGAGTTACTGTGGCCTTTGATCCATTGTAAGGTGATCTCGTTTCGGTCACTTACCTGTGTCAGAGCCTTGTGACATTCATAGATCAAACCTGATGTGGTGGCGTTACTACTTAGTGCCTGTAATACTGACATGCTGTCTGATAGTATGCGAATGGAGAAGCCTTCTACGTCCTTTGTCGCAATTGTTCTGGCCGCCTCAAGGATACCTAGACTTTCAGCTTGGAATACCGTGTTGTAGGTACCTAGGGGTATTGAAGTTTTAATGTTTAGATCATCAGAGAATATACCACAGCCTGTTCCTGATTTAGTTTTCGAGCCGTCAGTGTATATTCTCAGGTTTTTGCTATCGCAACCTTCATGTGCGTCTTCCTCTAGCTGTATTTTGTATTTTTTGTCAAAAATGTATCTTATTTGTATTCCATCATTGGGTGCTCCCATGAGAGGAATGTCCTTGACTACGTCTGTCAAAATTTTTTTTGTGTGTGGCGTGTCTGTTTTTCGTAGCAGCTTTTGGCCATTACAGCAAACAACTCAGGGCACCTGAGTAGGGAACAGGCGGAAGAGGTCCAGGAGGTGCTTAATAGCAAACTCTGGTCCTTAGTCCAGGCCAAAGCCAAAGATCCACCAACGTTCCAAGGCAGACCCACCTATGTCAGTGGATCTCTACAGATATGGTGTATGAACGTGGAGGCCATGAATTGGCTGAAATCAGCTATTCACGGCCACACATTAACTTCTGGGATAAAGGTTGAGGTCCAGAAGCAGGCGGACCTCCCAAAGAAAGTAAAGTGCGCCATACTCATACCGGGTAAAGCGGAACCGAGACAAATCGGTGAAGCTCTGCGCTATTTCAACCCGTGGGCAGGAGTCGAACGCTGGCTCCTGCACACCGCCCACCAGCAAGCAGCAGGAACATTCATTGTGGTCAGTATACCTGAGGACCTGATCCCTGCAATAATAGAGCGTGGACGGCAGCTTTGCTATTTGCTAGGCGCTGTCTACGTCAAATTTGAGCAGCGGAAGGGTAGGTTCTCAGATCTACCACCACAACAAACCGAAAGCAATAATGAGGCCAACAAACCGACGGGCATCACCGAGGATGAACAACACCCTAGCGGTAAGAACAACGACTTCCCCTCGGCGGACCCAACTGACACACCGCACGATCTGGCGAGCGTCGAAATGGCGAGCGTCAGTGATGAGGCGGAGAGTGTCGGAGATTGGGCCCAGGGGATGGAGGAACTCGACCTTGGTACAGGGGACGACTCGGATGATGGAGTCCCTTTTGCCAAGTAGTCGAGCCCTACAAATAAACCTCCACCACAGTCTCACAGCCACAGCGCAGCTACGCAAGTGGTTGGAGGTTAACAACACAGCCGTAGCCCTCATCCAGGAACCCTGGTTATCTCGATCAGGGTCCATACAAGGTCTAAACAATCTCAAAGGTAAGATAATAACAAGCAACGAACCCCAAACAAGGGCCGCCATATACATTACAAATAACATCCCTATGCAGATCCTAACCGATTTCTGTTCTAGAGACATCTGTACCATCAAAGTAGCCAAAACCACGATGACGCCACGGGAAGTGGTCCTCTCGTCGGTATATATGCCGGACGGGGAGGACCCACCTCCTCAAGACCTGGTGCGTCTCGTCAACTACTGCGAAGCTGAAGGGCTAGACATCATCGTTGCCACAGATTCAAACTGCCATCACACGATCTGGGGTAACGAAAACACGAATAACAGAGGTAAGATACTAATTGAATACCTATCAACCACAAACTTAGACATCATTAACACAGGTAATAAACCGACTTTTGTAACAAGACGTGCCAACACCATTATTGATCTCACGCTAGCAAACGAAGGTGGGGCCAAACTGATATCCAACTGGCATGTGTCCGATGAAGCCTCTTGCTCGGACCACAGGTGGATACGCTTTGACTTAGGCTTAACTCCCACACCCCCACAACCCTTTAGAAACGTACGAAAAACAAACAAAGAAAAATTCCGCAAACTACTAACCGATGGCCTGCGAACACTGGACAACTCGGACAGGCTAACTGACACGGATAGTATTGAACAACTAGTCACCAAACTAACGCAGGTAATGACTACATGCTACGAAGCAACCTGCCCACTAATATACCCTCCGGAAAACCCACTTGACAAAAAATCTTGGTGGGGCCCAGAGTTAAAACGCCTTAGAACCAAGGTTAGAAAAGCCTTTAATAGAGCTATGAACACATACAACGATCTAGAATGGGATCACTACAAGAACGTTAAAGCCAAGTACAAAAAACGTATAAGATACTGGAGAAATCGTGCTTGGCGGAAATACTGTGAATCCATAGATTCGTTTATACAGGCAAACAGAATTCGTAAAATTCTTACCGGTCAACCGCAAAGAGAACTGAGTTCCTTAAGGAAACCAGATAACACGTACACTAAATCATTAGAGGAAGCACACCAAGTGCTTCTGCAGACGCACTTTCCCGACTGCTTAATTACTAATGGAACTAACTGGTCAGACTCAGACCACAACACAACAGACACCTCCTGGCAACTTGCAAAGGAGATCATAAACCCGAAGAAAATAGCGTGGGCCATCGAAAGCTTCCAACCATTCAAAGCGCCAGGCTTAGATGGCATCTATCCAGCCTTCATACAATGGGGAGGCCCAAAACTGTACCACATACTCAACAAAGTATATCAAGCATGCTTAGCTCTTGGCTACGTGCCCAAAACCTGGAGAGAGGTTAAGGTAATTTTCATACCGAAACCCGGTAAATCAGATTACTCGGATGCAAAATCCTACAGACCAATCAGTCTCACATCATTCCTACTCAAAACGTTGGAAAGACTATGTGACAGACACCTGAGAGATAACACATTATCAAAAATACCCTTACACAAGAATCAACACGCCTACAGCTCAGGCAAATCAACGGAATCAGCACTTCACGCAGTAGTAGGCAAAATCGAGGAAGCGCTGAAAACCAAAGACATATGTCTAGGTACCTTCATAGACATTGAAGGTGCTTTCGACAAAACTAACTTCGCCAGCATCAGAGCTGCACTCAACAGACATGATGTGAACCCAGTGCTTACAAACTGGATCCAACATATGTTAGTGAACAGAATGGTCAGACTGGGCAACGACAAAAAACAAGGAGCCATTGTCGCCAAAGGCTGCCCACAAGGAGGAGTGCTGTCACCTCTCCTATGGAACCTCGTAGTCAACGATTTAATAACCCTACTAAATGACAAGAAATTTTTCACAGTAGGATATGCAGATGACTTAGCCATCCTCGTAACGGGCAAATTTGCAAGTACGATCTGTGAACTAACACAGACGGCCCTGAAAATAGTTGAAAAATGGTGCAAAGATTATAATCTGACCGTCAACCCACACAAAACAGAATTAATAATGTTTACAAACAAAAGAACCCTAGGGAACTACACCCTACCGGAACTCTTCAACTCAACTCTGACACTAACAACAGAAGTAAAATACCTAGGAATCATCCTAGACAACAAACTAAATTGGTCCAAACACCTAGACACTAAACTAAACTAAACTACATTGAAGCTATTCGAAGACTTAAGAATAAAGGATTGAGGTTCAAAAGAACTATCCATTTGAGTTTTGTCCCCGGTAAGTAATATATGCTGAGTTATCTTATAGATAATTACCTATTTAAATACTATAACAAAAAAAGGTAAATTCTTCAGAATAAGCCATTTTACTTGACATGATACCCATCATCCTTGTGAATTCCTTTTTATATTTATATTTTTTTTTACCCTTAAAATCAGTATTCATTTATTATATACGGAAAACAGGCTGTAATTAGACGGATTGACAGACATATTGGTGAATGACCTATAAGGGTTTATATATTATACATATACAGAACCCTAAATAATGGAAAGTTGAAAGGAAAAGTGAAATTACAAGAAAAAATAATAGCAAAGAAAAACCTTTCTCGCAATATTGCGCATTTCTTTAAGATAAATTCTTTGCAAAGAAATTGTCGGAACCTAAACATTGGCCACTTACTATAATGAAGCTTACATATGAATGTATTTTCTTAACGTATTTTATCCAATTCACCTTGAAAAAGTAAGTAGTTTCACCAGGATAATTTCTAAGAAATCCATGTGAATTTCCGAGAGTCAATTGTTATCGTACACGCCGGCGTGTATGCGGTCCTCGAGGGGATAATAATACATGTGTGCGTAAACTGAAACTTTTATTATAGGTATATAGATAACGTGGGTAGTTTAAAATTGTCCACGTAATTGTTCACGGCTAATGAATATGTATTAATATGGCACTTTATATTATAATTTCTGCTTTGTCTATAAATAAAATTGATGTGTCAGTTTGTGGCTTCGAAACAGCTATCCCATATTGTCATATATTTTGCAAAATAACAAAGCCCATTTAACCGTTTAAAATTTCCTTTTGTATCCTGTTGTTGGATGGACAGATTTTAATAGAACTTTCATGGCGTTAGGTGATAATGAATTAGACTGTTTTAGGATCTCACGTGATACGACCATATAATTATTCATATTTATTTATAAATTTCATCAAAATCCGTACAGCCGTTTCAGAGTTATGGAGAAACAAATATACACACACTCAAACGAATAAACTTTCGTATTTATGATAGTACCTAATGTGATTTAAAAAGTTAACCGTTAGCCACCATTTAATGCTATAAATGATTTTATTCTTGCAAAGTAACAGGTAATTGTCTGTACGTATGTTTAATTCAAGGTAACTTTCACGGTAATCCCGATGCAGTAGTCCCTATAGAATGTATATTTAATGCTATGCAATTCTCTGTTCTTCCTTAAACCTTAGGTATTCGATACTGTATAATCGGATTGCAAGTTCATATGATAATTAAATACTAGAAACTCGATACACAGAAATTCGGATTATCCTGTAGATAATTGGAATTGATTAATTATTAAGGCCGTCAATGTCAAATAATAACTTTTTAAGAGAAAAAGGTCTTTTATGTCTAAGTTTGAAAGTTCTTTTTGTAATTTTTATGGGACAACTCTTGACCTATTAATAATAACCTAATCATTAAGAAAAACAATTATGAAAATCGATTCAATTTTGGCTGAAATATTGAATATCAAACCCAAAAATACTGATTCTTTGATTGAGTACTCCTTTTTGAATGATCAAAAGGTTAAATTAAGGACTCTATCTCTTTTTGAAATCAATTACGAAATGAAATTTATATTCGTATTAAATAATTTTACTAAACATAATATTTAACATTAGTAACAGAATAATTAACATTAGTAGTTGTTTTCTTCTATTTTAAAAACGAAGCTGTATATCTAAGACTTACATAAATATATAAAAAACATTTCGTTGGCTTAATAAAGTAAAATGTGTTTTAATACTAATAGAAAAAGAGTTAAAAGTCAATAATTTTGTATAAAAATTTTTTGGGTGAATTGGTCATTAGGAGCTTTAAGCTTTTAAGCACTGAGGCGACGATTTATTCGTATTTGTATGCTATACAAAATTGTAGATTAAGTAGTCCGGACATTTTTAACCTTTTATCTTTAAAAAAGTTGCAATTTTATACAAAGAAAAAGCCTTTAAACTGATACAAGATAGTACAGTATTTTTTATCAGTTCGAAGTTGTAAAGTACAGGCTGCAATTGGAAATGTTGGTTCAAAGCTAGCTGGCAAAGAGCGCCGCTGTTACTCTCAAACAACTTTAGCTGGCACTTAACTTTTAAAAAGTTAAATCATCTCAGAATAACAATTTACTTGAATTCTGCTTTTTAAAATAAATAGAATAAAAATTAAATGGAAAACCTCTCGTTTGAAATTAAATGAACAATTAGCGGATGTGAGCTTTTATGTTCGCGTTCACAATCGTTTCTATAAGTACGAGTACGTGTGGCTTTCTAAGTAATAATTATTTGTATCATATTGAAATCAAATCTGTATTTCTCTTTTATTTATACTTATTAGATATAGTAAAGTTTTTTTTTTTAATAAGTATGACTTTCTTAATGGCCACATGATTTATTCCACTTGAATCCGTACATAAAATATTTTTTGGAAAATTATATTGAAATAGTCATTATATAGGACAGAGGCCGAATTTATAGTTTTTAGAATTTTTGTCTATCTGTCTAACTGTCTGTCTGTGACCGCATCACGAAAAAAACACTGGACAGATTTTGATGAAATTCGGTATGATGATAGCTGTTGGTCCGGGTCAACATATGGGATAATTTTTACTGCGGGAAAATATGTCATGTCATAGAAATCTATACTAAACATTAAAACGTAAGGAGGGACAAACCCGACTAGAGCGAGGGTGAGTCGCTAGTATAATATAAATAGTCTACATCTAAAAAATCTATTGCCGTATCTGATAAGAAAACGCTTTTTTTTACAAGCTTTTTACAACGAATTTATTTTTACAAGCTTTTTTTAACTTGCAATGTTTGTATGTAAGTTTGTTTGGGTCAAATCTTGCAACTGAATTTTAAAGCAGTTATCTTTAACCGATTGAACTGAAGTTTTACATACACGTATAGTTTAGATTACATTATGCATGGTTATATAAGTGACGTCATTCTAAATCCAACATGGCAGACCCCTAAAGATGGCAGACACGTTTTTATGCACCCCCATGATATTTATATCAAATGAAAGGGTTTGCTGAGAAGAATACGAATGGATACCTAAAAAAAAATTTATTTAAATCAAACCCATTTATTATTATTAGCTTATAAAGTTGTTCTTAATAACTTTCTAAAATAGATTATTGCTGCGAAGAAAATGTGTGATCATGTTTTAAATATTAACTTCTTTCAATATTATTGCAGAAGAGGAAGTAGGTGGCAGAAACGGAATGATTAATTTTGTGAATTCTGATTATTTCAAGAATTTAAACGTAGGTTGTGCCTTAGACGAAGGCTTGGCAAGTCCTGATGATTCGTACATAGTATATAACGGGGAGAGAAGTATATGGCGTGAGTATATGTCATTTATTTAAGGACATTTTTTATTTGATAATTTTCTTGAGCAACGATGCTTTGCAGTGTTATTCAATCATGATTAGTGCTGTGTATTGAAAATAAATAAAGATCTCATTATATAAAATACACAATTATATAATATTTTCTGCTAGATATTAACGTAATATGCCCGGGCAAGTCCGGCCACGGGTCACTTCTGCTTCCGGACAACTGCGGGGAAAAGGTTAGTACTAAATACTAAAATATTACTTCATATTAATTATAAGTCGTACTCTAACGCTAAATGTGGTAGAATTAAAAAAAATGTGTAGAATCATATCTACCTATATTAATATAATAAAGAGGTAAATTTTGTTTGTATGTACAGAATAATCTCAGGAACTACTGAACCGATTCCAAATATTCTTTCGCTAATAGAAAGCTACACTATCCCTGATGGATATAGGCTATATTTTATTTTAATCGAAAAGTTTTATGCGCTAAATAGTAGCTTTACCAACCTGCGCTGGACAAATTGTTGACTGTATATGAAAATTATATTTATAAATCGGCGAACCCGAGCGAAATGAGGGTGAGTCATTAATAATTGTATAAATTCAAATGTTTTAAACCGCTGAATCGATGTCAATAAAACTTAACTGAATTACAGTAAATTATCAAAAAAAATCATGAAAGTACGAGTATATTATAGGAAGCGTTCAATACTAGGAAATAATATAAAATCCAAATTCATTTTTGCAGCCAATAACATGAATATTGTAGATAGGTAATACTATATTTTCCTTCTAACGTAGTACGTAACGTATATTAATTAAATTAAAAATTTAAAAAACCCCCTACGCAAAAATAGTTATAGTTTAAGAAACAACCCTTAAAAAGTAAATAATTTTGAAAAAGAGCTGATACTCTTACACTGCTGGACCGATATTAACCAAACATAGCTAAGAACAACCGCAAGGAAATTGGCTTTCAAATGAAAAAAACCGCATCGAAATCGGACCATCCGTTTGAGTCTCATATGTCTGTGGCATCGTAATGCCACAGACATACACACACACAGACAGAGAGACATCGACGTCAAACTTATAACAACCCTCCTTTGCGTCGGGGGTTAAAAATAAATAATGTTTTACGTGCGAATCAAACTTGCACTTACTTGCCCGATCTTTCAATATTCTTTTAGAATTTGGATGATAGTGTGAGTGTATCTTTGCATCGCCTTTTCTGTATACACTTAGCAGATTTTGGTTAGGAAAGAGGTGTGATTCCCCTTGTTATAGAGGGAGGCTTATTAACGTACTGCAATCCAGCCGGGCGTGAAACCTAGATTTCTGTTGGGTTTTAGTGGGTAGTACTGACTCTTCTGCTCAAAAGTCATATAACCACCTATACGTATGCAGATGATGTGCGTAAATTCATTTGCCAACGTAAAAAAGGAACAAAGTGTGATATTCTGTGTTATTTTGGCATTGCAAATAACGTGATTTATTGTACTACAGTACTGTTTCACTTTTAGGTACGGTTTCATTTGAATCCATTTCATTTGAATTAATATTACTATCATATATTTATAGAATATCATTTAAGGAATGAATATAATATTATATATCATTTGTCAGATAATAACAACGGTTACCATGCCAACAAACAGTTATCAGCTAACTTCATCATGTCGCTTTTTGGCTGTCGGTGTGCGCGCGCATCGTAAAAATTTTATTCTCATAATTTTTTCTAAACGTCCCAAAAGAAGTATAACTTCGTAACTCTAAAAATGTAAAAGATATCTTAAAAAATAGAACAATGTTGAAAAATTTTATGAAACTTCATATTTTTAGAAACTTTTCATAATTCAATTTATACTTCAAGAGTTTCCGAGGCTAAGTGTAATATTCTTGTTGTGTATTACTTGGAAAGTTATTTAATTGTGATTCTTGTATATTTATATTTAAATGCGAAAATATTATTAAATATAGGTATAATTTAATACATTTATTTACAATAGAATGAACGAATAAGTCTCCTTTTTTTACAATGCTTAAAAAAACCATTGAATCATAACATTTTATTATATAGGTATATATCATATCGGGTTTGTTACAACACTTATAAACTCGAGAACGGCTGGACCGATTTTGATGATCTTTGTATTGTTGGATTTGTCTTCACCACGAATAGCTTCTGCTATTAAGTGGTATACGTCAATGTATTTTGCAACGTTGACAAAGAAATACTTACTAGACATGTGAAGTTTTGTACAGTTTATTAATAACGAGTGACTCACCCTTCATTCGCTCAGGTTCGTCCCTAGGTACGTTTTGACACTTAGTATGGAATAGATATTTTTCAATATGTTTTTTCATGATTTCTTCCGATGTTTTAATAGTTATTCTCCTATAGGGGGTTATGTGATTAGAAACCAGTACTATAAATCAATGAAACCTTCCCTGTTTTAATGGGGTGCCAAAAAGAGCTAGTTAGAACCTATAATATGTATACTAATTCGATGTAAATACAACCGCGGTAGTACAGTTTGAAGCAAAACCACACTTAAATTAGATACAATATTTAAAAGCGTACGCTGTAATTATCAGTGAATATTGGTGGCAAATTATAGATCGATTTAATTACCGATTGGCAATGGTCCAGCAGCTCGAGCTGTTTACTCTCAGGGGATAGTTCATTTAAACACGTTACTTGACAGCTTTTACTGACAACTTTTGCTGTACGTTTTAATCGTATTGAGACACTCTAATACCTATATAGTATTGAATAGATGCTTTGTCCATTTTGACACCAATGTCCGTAGGATATTTTCTTCTAATCCCTTTAAACGGATAACATAATGAGTAAACATACAAACTAATAAACACTCTTAAGATTTAACATTTTTAATCTTAGGTAGGTACTGATTTGATATATATTGTTAGAAATATATTTGGTTATAGCTATAAATATTCGATTAAAATTATAAAATTCCCATCATTTCACAAAAAAACCCTTACATTTGATATGCGATAAAGACAAAGCCTTATTTAAGTATTTCATTTACTATCCAAAATTAACATTCTAAACCAGAATATGTACATAGTTATGCTTTGTTCATCATTAAGTATTCTTAATATATACCTAACTGTACCTAATTTCAAAATTTCAATTCTTTACCAATGGAAAAAATAGACAGTGAAATATTAACAAATTGACTTACATTATTACACAGAATTACATTGATGATTCTTTAAAGATCCCGTTTTAACCGACTGCAAAAAGGAAGAACGTAAATTATACTTCAAGCCAAAATATTTAAAAAAAAAAACTTTACAGTGATATTAAAGTCGGTGAACTTAATAAAAGTGTGTATACAGAACCCTAAAAACGTTTTCTATAACACATACCACACTTCATTGGTACTAATTCTAAGTGAAACGAGTATTTCACGACTCACTGGCACAACACTAAGTTGTCTCATTTTATTCG
Source organism: Argynnis bischoffii washingtonia (assembly GCA_033884665.1). Classification (NCBI taxonomy): domain Eukaryota; kingdom Metazoa; phylum Arthropoda; class Insecta; order Lepidoptera; family Nymphalidae; genus Argynnis; species Argynnis bischoffii. Next base: position 13,491,058 of record CM066621.1, on the reverse strand, counting down.
TGGCAAATTGTAAATCGCTTTAATAAACACTCTGGCTGAATTCCAAAAGACGTAACTATCAGTTCACCAATTTTATGTACGCGTTACTTAATGTTTGTACGGTTATTAGAATACATAATATGACATTTATATGATACATGAATTTCGAATGTTGTACAAAATGATAATATACTGAATAATGTTTGTTACTTAGTTTTCTTCCTTATGGATTTATAGTAAGTGTCTATGTTAGGTTGGTTTATTATTACTTTCTCCCAAAAAACCGCTATCAAGATCTCTTAAAATTAAATATTCGATGTCTTTTAAACCTATATGGACCTTATATGGATCTATCCATGAGGAAATTATTAAAAAAAATATAAAAATAAACTTAAAATTAACGAAGTTATCGCGTAAAATGCAAAAAAGGAGAATTGAGTACCTCTGGCTTCTTGAAGTCTGTCAAAAATGCTAACGAAATGAGAACGTTTTGTCGCAACACCGGTTAATTTTAAGGCTTTATTTTCCATAATAATTAAGTTTAAATTATAAGAATTAAGTGTAATTTTGGCAATAAGTAAGTTTTCATCTTAAAAAACCCTTTATACGAATAAAACACGACCGTACAACATAGAAATAGGAACAACTTTGAACGAAATCATCATTTATTTTACATTCTCATGTGTATAATACGTAAGCTGTCTTAATTAAGCACAAGACACTAAGATTAATGGGCAATTTAAAGCTTAATGCGCTTTGTATCGATTCCAAATGATCTGGTTTAATATATCTCAGTATAGGGTATTCTTACACTATAGAGAAAATTGTATAATAGTGTTTGCTTATGACTTTGATATAGCGCTAATTAAAAGCTTATTCGCAACACGCTCGCTTGGAAAGTGAAACGGGTACAAGACCCGGGTTTCACAGCTTTGATATGTATACATAAGCGAGTCATTCTCAACATGTTTACCACATGCTTTACAGTGAAGAAAAACATCGTGAGCAAAACAGTGTTTGAAATATTCTAATAAGTTTTCCAAAAACATATTAATTAAGGGTCCAAACCACGCTTTCCCCGCGAGGTGGACTATGACGTAATCCTGAGGCGATCCCTGATTGAAGCGAGACCCGTACCCAACAGTGGGATCTTATAAAGTGTTGAAAGAGTTACAAAATCTTACACATGTTTCGACTTTCTATTTTGCTGCCCCTAATTATTTCATCCACTCATAAAGCTTTTTTAATACAGGCCTTAATGTGCTTAAATTATATACATTTTAGTGAATATGTAATTAAATGAATAATATACATTATTTGCTCTTCATCAATAGATAAGGTACATAATCGACAAATTCATGGATCTACGTCAAGAATCTAAGAATAAACTTGAAAGTGACACGAACTTGACCATCGGAGATGTGACATCTATAAACCTCACCAAACTCTACGTAAGTAATTTTAATCTTAATTTTTTACTATTGAAATCAATGAATCGCATTATAATCATACATACATATGTACATCAACCTCATACCTAATACCTTATATACCTTTACATATGTACGTAATATTACATACCTACATACGTGTGTACATATATATACATAAACATATATCTGGTCTTCGGGAAAAGAAGACATAACTAACACTCTTTAAATAACAAAAAGTAGCATTTTTTTCATATAAAAATAGCTGTCACACAGAAATAATTTTTATTTTTAGAATGAAGATCTATCTTCAAATTTTTTATATTAATTACCGTATACTTAGATCACTTGTCACTTTTTCTGTGATAAGAATATTTACAATAGTGAAATCTCAGATTAAATAATATATACGGAGTCCGCCCTAATAAATGTTAAAGTCAAAAATAGTAGCCTGATTTGCTGTTTATGCTACTATTCAAAATTTTGTCATACAGATCGTTTACTTTGTTTAAAGAATAAGAGAAATTTTATATAGGTATGTATTAGTTAAATTAATATATAATTTTTAAATCCGTTAACTTATTACTCTTTATACAAATTGTTATTTGTATACTATTTTAAGGTAGTGGTAGCCCAGTGGTGACGCGCTCGCTTGGGAAACCGAGTAAAGCGGGTTCAAATCTCATGTCTCGCACCTCTGATATTTTCATGTGCGAATCATTTCTAACATGATTACCACTTGCCTTACGATGAAGGAAAACATCGTGAGGAAACCTTCATGTCTGAGAAAACCTAGCAAGTTTTCGAAAACATGTGAAGTCCGCCAGTCCGCACTTGGCCAGCGTGGTTTGAAGTTCAATAAATATGAGTGGTTTGCATAAATAGTTAGCCTTGATATATTTTACCATATAGAAACTAATACAATAATTTTCAGGGTGGTATTCAAAGCAATGTGATTCCAGAGAAGTTTACCGCCAGTTTCGATCTTCGTTTAGCTCTGTCAGTGGATTTGGAGCAATTCGAAAATATGGTAATGACTTATTTGAATTTCCTTTACATATTGTATAAATAACTATTTTTTTTTTAATTTATCTTGAACAAGAAAATGCTGAGTATTATTCTATAGGTATTTTAAATATGAAATCCTTTAATTTGAAAATTAAATTTACGATACGTTTAGCGCAGTTTGTAGTGTTTGTACTTATTATGCCAGCAGTCACGGGTTCGAATCTCGTTGGGGGCATTCATTTCTGTGATGAGCATGAATGTTTGAATGTATGTGTTTAAAGTTGTACATGTGTAGTGTATCAACTATCGGATATCCATAACACAGGCATTGTAGCTTACCATGAAACAAAATGGTACTGTGTGTTAATGTCCCAACATATATATTTATATTTTTTTAATACAATTTATCTTAAAAATAAAAAATAAATATATAACCTTTTTTTCATATAAAGATAAAACAATGGTGTAAGGAAGCGGGTGAAGGAGTTACTTATGAGTTCGAACAAAAGGACGACCACGTGGCGCCCACTAGCATTGGTGACGATAATCAATTCTGGATAGCTTTCAAATCGGCTTTCGATAAACTGTAAGTGAAAATCCTTTTAATCATTCCATTCACTCATTCATTTTTCACATTCATTTTCTATCATTCACTTAGAATCGTTCAAACATTATAAACATTTCTTATCTATTTATTTAACTTTAAAATGTCATGGGTTCGATTACAACATACAAAAAAGAATATTTCTAAAGGTAAAACAAAAAAATAAATAAGCAAAATTTATATTAAAAAATTAGAAGCAATTAAAGAAGAAAATAGGAGAAAAGAGACATGAATATTTTATTGTCTTTTATTTCGCATAAAACTATCACAATCACAAGTTCCAATATTTATTTATTTTTTTTAACTTTTTTAGTTTAAATTATTTTTATTGGCTTGTTAATTTTTTATAATTATCATTCATTTTAGTTTTTTTTATTAATAATAATTTGTTCGTTCATTAATGAATTTACGATGTCATTCACGTCCAATTCATACATGTGGAATTATTGATCGAGAATTAATACGAGATATATGGTATGTGATTTGAGCTTATCTATATTATGTGTACTTTGAATAAAACTAAATTATTCATCTGTATTTCAAATAATTATTATGTAACGTTTAAAAAATATATCCACTAATATCAAAATAGATTAACAATTTTATCATTCCACTCTTAGGATGAAACATATTCTATTTTTTTTTCTTTTGAGATGTAACTTATTCCCAATAATAACAAGGCATAATATAACATATATAAAGAAAAGTTACACTCTAATTGAGTCTCTCTTTATTGAAGTCGATCAAATACCTTAAAAATACGCTCATTTGGTTATTTTTACGTTACTAAAAGACAAATATCTGTTAAAATATTTATCTGTTTTTATCCAAAGCTGAACTAATGGTAATGAGACTTTGACTAAAGTATAGAGGACATAGACAAAAAAGAAATTAGCTACTATTTGTTCCAAGAAAGTAAAGCATTGCATTGGATAAAAGCTACAGCGAAGCTCTATGTACGTTGAAGCTCGTCAAAACTGTATTAAAATTTTTAAAAAGTCATATTTAAGTCAAAGTAATTTAAAAAAAAGACTAGCAACTCACCCTCGCTTCATTCGGGCCCGTCCCTATTTACGTTTTAACGTTTAACTCAGAAATAAGTAGTAAAGTATCTTATCTGTTAAACATATCAAATTTCATCAAAATCTGTCCAGTGGTTTTCTTGTGATGCGGTCACAGAAAGACCAACAAAAAATCTTAAAACTATAGATTCGACCTTTATATCGATAATAATGACAATTTCAATAAGTTTTTCCAAAAATTATTTAATGTACAGATTCGACTCAGAATTTTATTATATGTATGTATGTATAGATGTATAGATAACATAATACTATAATTATTCATTTGTCATCATGATAAATAAATAGATTCATTTACTATAATTGTATATTTTATTGGTATATTTATTTAAATATTATTATAATATATATTTTTTTAATTTTTGTATATATTATACATAGTTATATTATATTAAGTAAGTTTTATATATTTAACAGTTTTTTTTTCTCGTTGATGTATTCTGTAACACTTGATAGACCTACTACTTAACACTATCTTTCACATTCATGGGTTGATTGGAAAAAATCTCTTTTAGGGATAAGTCCCCCTTTGCCTTTCTTTGTCCTTTAATATGCAATATTTATATTTTGTTTCATAAGTGCAATAAAGAATATAACTATATACTATATTTTTTATAAAATCAAGAAATATTTTCTTATGTAACTATTTCTTATTTCTCTAACACTAAATAGGCAACAGTTAACATTCCATTTTAACTATGTCCAACCCTTACTCTACAAAGAGAAGTAATTTAGATGTAACGAATGTAACAACAGGAACAAAGCTAGCACCCTGAATACAAATGAACCGCCAACTTTGCTCGAACAATACATGCTCATTTAAAGGAAATTTAATGTTGAATGAATAATATGTATAGGAAACCTTTGATTCAAATATACTTTTTCTATTTCATCTTAACAAAAATATTATAAATATAAAACTATCGATATCAATGGCATCGAAATAGATCTTCTTTATTTTTACGTAAAGCTTGTATGAAGAAAATGTTGAGATCGCAATGTTATTATTTGTTATATACATTTATTTATTAATAAAAAAAATGTATTTAGAATTTATTAACTTTAAATTATATATTTTCGTTTAAATTAACTTAGGTATTTAATTTTCACCAAAACTGTGTTTTCTTTTTATTTCTTAAACGTAAAATAACACACAAATTAATTAAGTTACTGTAAAAATTAATAATTCATCTATTTTTGACCCACTAAAAATAAAAAATCTGAAGTTTCTAAGTCATATTCGATATCTATCAAAACGTAGGTAATTTCGCCATCTTCAAGTGACCATCACACCACTATTTCTAACAAATGATTTCAAAAACCATATCAACATTATAAATCACTAAATAAACTTTCCATAAAATAATAATAATAAGGCAGTGGCAGCCCAGTGGCAACTCGCTGGCTCTGGAAATCGGGTGAAGCGGGTTCAAATCCCGGGTCTCACACTTCTGATATTCTCATGTGCGAATCATTTCCAACATGATTACTACTTGTCTTTGAAGGATTGGTACAATCTATATAGCGGTTCAGAGAAGAGAGAGCGTTGTCACAGTTGACAATTAGAATATTATTTTTTATTCTTTTACTCTTATGTGCCAACACTACCCCTTAAACGAATACAAAAATAATAATGTGGTATTTACTTATACATACCACTTATACATATATACCACTTATACCAGCTTTATGTTTTAAATAATTTGGATACAAATCTTTTATGCTTCTCAGTACATAAAGCCTTTGTAAAAACATCAGCTACCATTTCCTCAGTACATAAATAACTTAATTTAACTATTTTTTTATCTAACAATTCTCTGATGTAATGGTATCTGATATCAATATGTTTTGTTCTAGAATGTGATATAATATTAGAACACAACTTTTGAGCTGACTGGTTGTCATTATACAAAGTGATGCTACATGTCTTACCAGTACACTCATTTATAAACGCTCTTAAAAACATAGCTTCTTTACAAGAATCAGAAACCGCCATGTACTCAGCCTCAGTGCTCGAGAGCGCGACAGTGCGCTGCTTGCGACTTTCCCATGATACTATGGATTTACCAAGGCAAAATACATACCCTGTGTAAGATCTTCGATCCAATTGGTCTCCGCCCCAATCAGCATCGGCAAAACCAGTAATTTCTAAATTACTTTTTTCGAAAATTAGCGAGTACTCTAAAGTTCCTTTTATATACCTTAAAACTCTTTTCGCAGCTTTGTAATGGCTCTCACCATAGCAATCGTTGAATTGGCTTAAGTAGCTAACACTATGAGCAATATCAGGTCTGGTACATACTGCTAAATACATTAAGCAACCAATCAAACTCCTATAATCAAAGTTACAATTATTCACATTTCCCTCTCTTTGTAACTTTAATCCAACTTCCATAGGAGTTTTTACTTCCTTACAATCTGCCATTTTAAACTTTACCAATATTTTCTTTATGTAGCTGGATTGATTCAAAGTATAGCTTCCGTTAGGTAATCTGGTAATTTTCATACCTAAGAATTGATGTGCCGGTCCTAAATCCTTCATTTCAAATTGATTCATCAACTTTTCTTTGATGAGCTTTGCTTTCTCAGAAGTTTTTGAAGAAAATAACATTATATCATCAACATAAATAGCTATATACAAAATTTCATTGCCATCATTGTATATATACACACATGGTTCTGAAGAAAACCTCTTGAAATGTAATTTATTGATTAAAACATCATTAATTCTCTCATACCATGCCTTAGCAGATTGTTTTAATCCATAAATTGCCTTGTTAAGCTTGTAAACCTTATACTTGTTATTATCAATTACAAAACCTTCCGGTTGTTCCATGTAAACATTTTCCTTTAAAATTCCATTCAAAAATGCTGTTTTAACGTCCAGGTGCTCAATCAACATGTCGTATTGAGCAGCTAGTGCTAGCAATATTCTGATAGTTGAATATCGGACTACAGGCGAAAATGTTTCATGATAATCTATCCCATATTTTTGGGTAAAACCTTTAGCCACCAAGCGAGCTTTATATTTTAAGATCTTTCCATCAAGCCCTCTCTTTTTGCTAAACACCCATTTGCATTTTACAGGCTTATGGCCTGGGGGTAAATCAACTAGAGTCCAACATTTGTTTGTGATAAAAGAGTCATACTCATCTTTTATCGCCTGTTGCCAATGTTCTGAATCGCTGCATCTCAGTGCCTCCTCCACATTCACTGGCAAGTCCTCCTCAGACATCTCCGCTAATCCAGCGAACTCAGATGTTTGAGCTTCTTCGAATGATAGCTCCCCAGAGTCCTCAGAGTCAATGCTTGATAAGCCTGGAACATAAGTGCGGTCGGCCGAATCATCTGAGGCTACCGAATCCTCTGTTTCATCCAGATCAAACATTGTTTGCCTACGAGTATTTATCGCGCCTGTATTATTAGACATAGAATCATCATCTATTGATATATCTGACTGTGGAGATAACTGAACAGTTTTTATAGGTAATTGTACTGAATTAGAATTTAGAGTACTATCTACAAAACTCTGTGAACAAGTTGAATCTAAAACTTCTACAGTATCTTTATTTGTAGTTTGTACACAACTTTGATTATTTAATACATTTTTATTTAAAAATTGGTTCTCCATGAATTTCACATGCCTCGCTTTAATGCACTTCTTCGGACAAGAAGGATCTATGAGCCTATAGCCTTTGCTATCATCACAGTACCCTACAAAAATATACCTTTTGCTCCTAGCATCCAATTTTCTAGCATTTTCATCGATGGCATATGCTACACAACCAAAAATTCGTAAGTATTCTACGTTCACCTTTCTATTAGTCCATTTTTCTTCCGGTGTTACTCCCTTGACTGCCTTAGTAGGTGAACGGTTCTTCAGGTAGACAGCCGTGTTAGCAGCCTCAGCCCAGTACCGTTTCTCCAAACCAGCCTCCTGGAGCATGCAGCGGGTCTTATCCATAATCGTCCTATTTGCCCTCTCTGCAACACCATTTTGCTGACTACAGTGTGGAATTGTAGTTTCATGTTTAATTCCACTTTCATTTAAGTAGGCCTGAAAATTTACAGAGTTAAATTCACCTCCATTGTCACTTCTAAGAACTTTTATTTTCTTACTTACTTCATTCTCAGCAAAAGTTTTGAATAGTTTAAATTTTTCAAATACTTCACTTTTTCTTTTAAGAAAGTATATAAAAGTTTTTCTTGTGAAGTCATCAATAAATGTTACAAAGTAACGTGCTCCACTCCAAGAAGATGACTGCATAGGACCACACACATCTGTGTGTACTAGTCCTAAAATTTCAGTAGCCCTACTTTGACTTTTCTTTGGAAAAGGTAACCTTGTCTGTTTTCCTTCAAGACAAGCTGTACAAGAAATAAAAGTAGTATTTTTATAATTCATACCTGATACTATACCATTCTTCATTAAATTCATGCTCCGTGCATTCAGATGACCAAGCCGCTTATGCCACAGCTCTTGTGAACCTGAATCCTGCACAACCGCCAGTGCAGAATCCTTGCTATTACCTGACAACACACTAACCTCGCTCTCCTCACGGACAGAGTTCATAGCAATCCCTGATTCTTGTTTCCTACTGCATTTCCTATTATACATATTTACAGTATTAATAATGTCAAGTTCATAGACACCATTTCTACAAGTACCAGTAGCTATAATCTCATCATTGTCCATAATTTTGCAACCTAAATTATTAAAAATGACACTATAACCTTTCCTACCTAATTCACTTACTGATAATAAATTTACACTAAGTTTAGGAATATAGTATACATCATTAATAGTTTTAGTACCATTTACCAATTGTACCTTTACTTTACCATGACCCTCTGTTGTCAACTTATCTCCATTAGCTACGTTTACCTCAAGTGGCTTTACATCCTGAAAATCATAGATTAGTTCTTTATTATTACACATATGATGAGTGGCTCCGGAGTCGATACACCACATACTACTGTGCAGATTGACACGTAATGCAGTCAATAACGACTTCTCAGGAGTCTTCCCAGTTGATTTTTGTACGGTGTTGTTTTTGTACGTTTTTGTACTACTGGTGCAGTCCCTCTTCATATGTCCAGGCTTTTTACACTTGAAGCACACGATCTTTGATATTTTTCTAGCAGCTAATGCATTGATCCCTTCTTGACTCTTATCATCTCGCCTCTGCTGCTCCTGTAGTAACTTTGATTTGACCAACTCACTTGTGAGTTTTATATTAGAATTTTCTAAGGCCATTATCAAAGGGTCAAAGTCCCCTGTTAGACCACTGAGCATTATAACAGCTAAGAATTCATCATCAAGTGCGGATCCAATATCTGACAACTGTTGCCCAAGTTCTGTAATTTTTAATAAGTAGCTCTGCATACCTTCTGTCTCACACAGTTTCATGCCAAATAGCGATCTCAGCAATCCCAGTCGTCTGCATAGTCCCTTGTCCTCGTAAGCACGCTCAAGGTTTTGCCAGGCTTCATACGGACTCTTCGCATTGCGTACGTGAGCTAACGCAGATGGACCGACGGATAAACAAATTTTTGCTAACGCTTTTTGTTTCTTCTTTTCGTCTTTAATATCTTCGTTCGTTACACAATCGAAAAGATCTTCGTGCATTAAAATCATTTTCAGTGTGAACTTCCAATGATTGTAATCTTCTAAGCCCTTTAGTTTTTCGACGGGAATACTAATTGGCAATGACGACGCCATTTTTTATTTTTGCAATTACTATTATTATATTGAATTTAATATATTTTTTTATAGAATTTAATTGCAATTACTATTATTGTAATTAAAACTGTAAATAGACGCAATTATATTATTTTTCTAACGTTCTGGGCCCATAACCTGAAGGATTGGTACAATCTATATAGCGGTTCAGAGAAGAGAGAGCGTTGTCATAGTTGACAATTAGAATATTATTTTTTATTCTTTTACTCTTATGTGCCAACAGTCTTACGGTTAAGGAAAACATCGTGAGTCTGCAAGAAACCTAGCAAGTTTTCGAAAGTCATGCTCAGTCCGCCCGCACTTGACCAGCGTGTACTGTGGCCTGATTTCCCGTATTGAAGGGAGGCCCGTGCCTAAAAACGGGACGTTAAAAAGGGCTAAATACAATTTAATAATAAGAACTAAATTCCAGGAACATCCCACTAAAAACCCGTATATTCCCCGGCGGCACGGACTCGCGGTTCATACGACAACAGAACATTGGCGCTTTCTGCATGTCGCCCATGCGTCGCACCCGCCCTGGTCTTCATGAGCACGATGAAAGCTTACATGCTTCTGTGTTCTTAGAGGGAATAACTGTTTATGAAGAACTTATACCGGCTATGGCTAATGTGTAATTGGATGATTAAATCAAACCAAATATTTTTCTTGCACACCACAAAACATGATATATACTTATATATTAAAGAGGAAATAGCACAACAGGCGGTGCTATTTCGGCATGATGGTTTTCAAATAAAATATTTTATTGATATAATCGAATTTGTTTTATTTTAAGCCAACCAGTATTAGGGTAATTCAGAAGGCTATCGTCATTTTAAATTTCGTTTAAATCTCTTGAGCCTTTATAACGTAAAATATTAACACATACACTGAAAAGCTTTCGGTTTTATAATATGAGTGTAACAAGTATTCATACATCCTTCACAAACTTTTTACAATATGCCCGAGAGCGATTTAAATCTATACTAATATTATAAAGCTGCAGAGTTTGTTTGTTTGTTTGTTGTTTGGTTGAACGCGCTAATCTCAGGAACTACTGATCCGATTTGAAAAATTCTTTTTGCATTTGATAGCCCGTTAACTGAGGAAGGTTATAGGCTATATATCATCCCGGAAAAGTGTACGGGTCCCGTGGGATAGATTTATTTTTGTCTAGGGACGAACCCGAAGCGAAGCGAGGGTGAGTCGCTAGTAAAACTTATATACTCTGTGGAAGCAGCTTGATGTTGATGAATGAGACAATAGGAAAAAGTAAGTAGCCTACGTCAGTCTCAAGGCTATTATGAAGAAAACCACCAGCGTACACTTCAAACGTATAATAATTATTGATTTACATATAAGAATTACAACACACTGCATATATCACTGCTTTATACTAGAATTTACACAACACTGTTTCAGCATAATTACACAGTAACTCTTCCTGAACAAGAATCAATCCCAATCATAGAAAGCACTCCTTATATATTAATTTTAATTTCCATCAACCCACATTTTTAATAATTTTAATGTAACTTCAACTACTTCCGGCGTAATCTTTAAATCATAGTAATCAATTAATGTCTTTAATTTATAAAAGCATACTTAAAATATAAAACATAATTTCATTGAAACTTTAGTTAATTACAAGAAATATAGGTAACTTTAAATATGTCTAACAATATTAGCACTAAAATTAATGAATCATAACACTCGGCCATCGACATGCGTGCTATCTCCGGAGCACGCAAATCTCACAACACTCGGCGTAAGGTATGTTTACGATTCTCTATTATAATTTCAAAACAATATTAATAATTACAGCATGTAATACAAGCAAAAAAAAATATATCGTTATATATAAACATTAATATAAACCAGATTATACTACACTAGATTAAACTTAAATACTTTTATTTTTCAGTATCACTGTTTTCCGAGCTTGAGGAGCTGTATTCAGAACCAGAAGATTTGTCTAACTATTGCCTGAACATGAATCCAAGGCTGCATTTCATCTACTTAATGCGAAACGCTTTCATATCCCATGGTACTAAAACCGGGAGCATAGTTAGAGATTTTATATGGAACAATAAATAACTTCCCTTCATCTATCATTTTAAATAATATAACGAATACTATTGTTTTATTGCCACTTATTAATACCGCTAATAAATTCTGCATCGATTTAGTTAATCCTAATATTAACTTAGTTTAAATGGAATGAAATGAAATAAACTTAATTCAAATAGACTTGATTCAAAAGCATTTAATGTAAGCATCAGTGAAGTCTGTCCGTGAGGATTCTACCACCGGCTCAGAAGCCGGCAAGATACTCAACAGTTGCTCTTTTAAATATCGAAATTACATTTATTTTATTAATATATCATGTAGATAGCCCGCATATGAGTCAATAATACTCAATTCCACGCATTTTCATCAGCAAGAAACTCTTGAACCGTGTAATATGCTTTGCCCAATAAAACATTTTTAATTTTATCCTTAAATTTTTGAAAAGATAAATCTAGGACATTTTGTGGAATCTTATTATATCTGCGTATACTCAGGCCCACGAAGGATTTATTCACCTTTTGTCGCCGAAGTCTAGGTTTAACAAGCTTATTTCTATTCTTAGTGTTTCTTGTGTGTCTATCTTTAGATTTTTGCGAACAAATAATATGTTAAACTGGCTTACACGGAGTCGTAAGATTGTACATAATAAAATATTATACATAATTGAGAATCATAAATAATAATAATATTTTAATTAAAAGTCATTGATAAATTTATATAATTAATGGGAGATAATTTGACTACTTTTAAATTAATATGGAATGTCTATTGATTTTGCTTTTAAGTTATATTGATGTTAAAAAGTTAATATCTTAAAATTAAACTTATTTTCGAATTACTAATTTTGTAATAAATTCCAAAAAAAAAAAAAAGTAAATCAAATAGTAAGACATTAATAATTCTCAAGTTATATTATTGCATTTAAAAATTCTGAAATACGGTTGTGCCATTTAATAAAAACTTCCGGCTGATTCATATAAAAAGCAAAAGATAACCGTTGGAGGGGAGTTTTTGGGGAAGACGTTCATTACGACAGACCAGATAAGTATTAGTTGTGAAAATAATACTAAATTTATGTTGGCAAACTTATTGATCAAAATAGTGTTGAACTTATGTGTAAATAGTGGAAAATAAAGCGCTTTCCTGTGATTAGTTAATAGTAGTGACATAAAGTAATCGTTAAAATGACATTGAATTTTGTTGTATTAAAGGGAAATACGACAGTTGAAAAAACGTTTAAAGTAAAAGAGTGATAAAATAAAGCTTATTATATTGATTTACTGTGTTCTTATCTTCCTCGTCTTGAAATTATAATGGTTATTAATACAATCGTTTAACAAATATATTACACAGTATAATTGCGAATCACGAGCTCTTAGATCATAAATAGCCCGTACTGCTCTTTTTTTTTTTTTAATAAATACCGAATTAATTTGCGCGGCACTGCCCCAAAGAAGTATTCCGTACGATAAAATACTATGAAAATAACTAAAATATACAAGTCGGGCAGTGTTAATATCCGTTAAGTTTTTTTTTTTAATTTTCCTAACTGCATTAATTATATAACTTAAATTAATTATATAACTTAAATTAATTATATAACTACCAAAGCCTCTAATGACGGGCAGATATTCATTATTTTTTTAAGGTCCAGCACATTAGCCATAGAATATTTTATGATACCAAAATTTATAAATGCACTCAAAAACTTGACATTAATTTAATTTAATATACCACACACATTTTTAATTTTAATAAGTAAATATACTTTTCGCTTTAGATGCAATTTACCTACACACAGTTACGTTGTTATGTCCTATTCTACTTACATTTCACAATAGGTTTTGTATAGTTATTATATGTATGACCTAGTTCTTGATAATTAAAACACGTGAATTTATTTTGTCCATTTGTATTACCTGGTAAAATGTTATGACCATTTCTAAAATCTCGTTTCATAAAGGTATTACTATATCTGGTTAAACTGTGGTGAAGCTAAATAATTTAACAATTCTTCTGGTTCACTACATTTAAGAGCTTGAGGTCTATTACGTACAGAGTTATTAGTTATTCCGAAAATAATACAATCAACTGCCTTTCGTCCAGCAATATCATATCTACTTAATAATGAAAGTTTATCATAAAAATATTCTCAAGTTTTTACCTTTCGGGAATGCCTTTCTAATTTTAACTAACTTTTGAGCTTTGGTAAAGATTCATATAATTGAAAGAATAACTTAATTTCTATCTCATTCATAAATTACGGCACATTCGTTAACTTTCTTTAGCCATCGCTCAACATTTTGTAATCTATTATCTTGATGAAATTCCGGAACTACATAGTAGAGTTCCTAGCCTTACTTGCATTATCTCGAAGCGCTGCTATAAATTTCTTCAGGTCTTCGGTTGTTAGGTAATCGGATAATCGTTTAATTTTAGCTGGTACTTTAGCATCACCAAAAGATGACCTCCTTTGACGTCGATTGGGCCTTTCTGGAGTAAAGCCCTCTGATCCATCTCCGTCACATGGGGCATAACTGAAGCTGTTGCAATCGAGTCCAGTGATCCAACATAGACCACTCAATCCAGTGATCAAACATAGATCACTCATTCCAGTGATCAAACATAGACCACTCAATCCAGTGATCAAACATAGACCACTCAATCCAGTGATCAAACATAGACCACTCAATCCAGTGATCAAACATAGACCACTCAATCCAGTGATCAAACATAGACCACTCAATCCAGCGATCAAACATAGATCGCTCATTCCAGCGATCAGACATACATCACTCATTCCAGTGATCAAACATAGACCACTCAATCCAGTGATCAAACATAGACCACTCAATCCAGTGATCAAACATAGACCACTCAATCCAGTGATCAAACATATACCACTCAATCCAGTGATCAAACATATACCACTCAATCCAGTGATCAAACATAGATCACTCATTCCAGCGATCAGACATAGATCACTCATTCCAGTGATCAAACATAGACCACTCAATCCAGTGATCAAACATAGACCACTCAACCCAGTGATCAAACATAGACCACTCAATCCAGTGATCAAACATATACCACTCAATCCAGTGATCAAACATAGATCACTCATTCCAGCGATCAGACATAGATCACTCATTCCAGTGATCAAACATAGACCACTCAATCCAGTGATCAAACATAGACCACTCAATCCAGTGATCAATCATAGACCACTCAATCCAGTGATCAAACATAGATCACTCATTCCAGCGATCGGACATAGATCACTCATTTCAGCCAGCAAACCCATCTATCCATCTAGCGGCCACCAGCCTAGCTCTTTCGGCATTTAATATAAACCATGTATTAAAAAACCCGATAAACAACACATGGCTCACTCCTATCGGATCAGTCCAGAACCAATACCCATTACAATTGATTCATAAGTTTTTAACCACCATCATCATCATACTAATATTCATTATGTGAAATATAATAAACGTTTCCAACCGTAACTACGTATTAACGTTCAGCTCAGACACGAGACATTTTTCTGCAGTTAAAATTTCAAATTCAAATACTAGTTATAACATAATAGATTTAAATATTAATGTTAACAATGTCCAGCCAAGCTCAGCCTTAGAGCATGGAACAATACGATTTAATAACAATTCATAAATACAATATACTCAAAATTACATGTTAGACTTTATCCAAAACATAATCATTAATAGAATAATAAGTCTTTTCTAATAAAAATTTCTTCAATCTTCGATTAAATATATTAATTTCATTAACCTCCAGAATACATTTAAGTAAATGATTATATAAAAGTGGCCCAGTACAGAAAATACTCTTCGAGAAAAGGTCAGTCTCACATCGAGGGTGGCGAAGTAAGGCCCCCATGTCTTACACCATAACAATTTTCAAATAAATATAGATCATTTCTAACATAAATAATAGTCTCACAAATGCACACACTTGGTAACGTCATTATATTGTAATTTCCAAATACATAGTTTGCATCTTTCTATTATTCGCAAATTAAATATTGCTCGAATACATTTGCTTCGAATGCTAATTTATCTACCGAATTACCCCAAAAAAAATAATAATACAACACCTTAACAAAGGAGCAACATAAGCATGATACACAGTTATTAAGGTTGAAACATTGACCGTTTTGGCAAACACGTGGAGTGCAAAAGAAAATTGTCGTACTTTTATGCTTACCTCCTCAATATGCTTTTTCCAATTTAAATTATTACCAATATTGAGACCTAAAAATTTTGTTACATCCACCTGCTTTATTTCCTTACCCTCAAAATTGATATCCAAAGCATTTAACTTATTTTTCCTGTTTTTAAAGAACATTAAATTAGTTTTATCCAAATTGTTCATGAGCTCTAAAACATTTCCTCCAACACCATAGTGAAAAATTTATTTAATAAGATATTATGATCAACATAATCAAAAGCCTCCGTTAAGTCCATAAATAAAGGACACGACATAACTAAAGAAAGTTATAAACAGCCATATTTATACTTTTGTTTTTACGAAAACCAAATTGATCCTTTGTAAATATTTGTTCCTTTCGGAGAAATCATTCAATGCATTATAAATTATTTTCTCAAAAACTTTACTTAAAATAGGAACAAGCAAGTGTCCTACATATTGAACCCGGACAACCAGCCATCATCATAGCAAATTTCATCAAAATCTGTACAGTGGTCTTCCCGAGATGCGGTAACAGACAGACAGACAAAAAATCCAAAAACTATAGATTTGGCTTCTGTATCGATAAAAAACGTACTTCAATAAGATTTTCCAAAAAAGAAATATTTAATGTACAGACTTGGATTAGTTACAATTTTATTACATGTATAGATGTATATATATACAAAAAAATAAAATAAAAATTAAATGAATTAATAAATCAAATAATTGTGGGCATCATGATAAATACATGAAGTCTCACGTTATCTTGTAATCTACGTGTTACATTACCAGGGAGTAGCCCTGACCACACACAACACGTATTGTATTAAAAGACGTAACATGATAAAACGCGCAGAGAGACAGCAAGACGAAGATGGCGAACAGCACTTGTGGATCGTTATAGCAAAACGTTATTATCACCGCCTGAATTCAACTCAACCCCATTTCACCATTACACGGCTTTAAATACAAGTACCCGCAATCACGCCAGAATGATCAAAAAGCAACTTATTAGAAATAATACATTCTGTTATATTATTAAATATTGAATATAAGTTTAACATTAATTAAATATTGGATATGTAATTATGCATATAATTTATAATTGTAATAAATAGTAATTATTTATACAAAATAATAAAACACACGAGTGAATTGGAAAGATAATACAAAACCCGTTCGGAAACAAAACGCTTATCTGTTTTAAGATATTTGAAATATAATTTAGTATTAATTAAATATAGCAATTAAGTAAATATAAATAACTAATTAAATAGCCGATTGATGCCTACAGCACTATTAATACGATTCTATTTAATAAAAGATGTGTTTAGAAATATGTTTTGTAACAATAGTATCCTGTCATGTATACCTCACAATGATACTCACGTAAAAAATAAATAAAATAAAAATGCATCATTAACATAAATATACTTTGTAGTTCATTTTTCATAATAAAATAATTAAGTGCCACACAGTAGGTTATAGTAATTGGTTATAGACAAAAACGTGGTGGATGCTATCGGAGAGTAGCCCCGATCGCGCACCGACACTTCCTGCACTATGTCCATATTATGCTATAATGTAGAAATACTACCAGGGAGTTGCCCTGGCCAAGCATTCTCGCACATTAAAACACAATTTACGCATAACATCGTCAGAGAGTTGCCCTGACCAGACATTTTACGCAACTACCGTCCTGAATGACGCTTAAAAATTTCACGTGGGCGTAACTTATAAATTATAATTAAAAAAAAAAAATATATATATATATATATAAATAATTCTTCAATAAAATTGAAAATATAACATAATAAAATAATTGTCAAAGACATTAACATTCCTGTTTCCTTTTTTTCTTGGGTTGTGATCCCACTTCTGATTATGAAGAAAACCACCAGCGTACACTTCAAACGTATAATAATTATTGATTTACATATAAGAATTACAACACACTGCATATATCACTGCTTTATACTAGAATTTACACAACACTGTTTCAGCATAATTACACAGTAACTCTTCCTGAACAAGAATCAATCCCAATCATAGAAAGCACTCCTTATATATTAATTTTAATTTCCATCAACCCACATTTTTAATAATTTTAATGTAACTTCAACTACTTCCGGCGTAATCTTTAAATCATAGTAATCAATTAATGTCTTTAATTTATAAAAGCATACTTAAAATATAAAACATAATTTCATTGAAACTTTAGTTAATTACAAGAAATATAGGTAACTTTAAATATGTCTAACAATATTAGCACTAAAATTAATGAATCATAACACTATAAACTTTATGCAAAAAATGCACAAATCCGACCTAATATTACTCACTTTCCCATTAAGTATGAAACCTGATAGAGTTACTATCAGGTTTCATACTTAATGGTAGTCATATTACATTAAAGTAGTTACTTTAATGTAATATGAACATATAAAAATACAAATAAAAGAAATAATTATATTTTATTACATTATTGCGCACCGCTTTTCTTGTAGTAATATTAAGAAATATACAAATTTTAAACTTTGAAAAAGATTAACTTTGTTTTCACTTTCCGAACAACATTTTTTCCTACGAAATTATATTGAAAATACTTAAAAAATATTCATATCATTAAATTCAACAGTAACATTAAATTTAAATGGAAACGCGAATATCTACCTTAGAATATATTATTAATCTACATACTACATAGAAGTATTAAAATCTTGCACTGTTCATTCTTTAGGTATCTTATGTGCATTAGTGTTTATCTACGAATCCAGTACTTTTTTTGAGCTTTAAAAGCTAAATAAAAGGAACTTCTAATGTCCGAAAAATCAATACTGAGTAAAACAAAGCTTATAATAGTGCTTATTGCAGATTATACATATAAATATAAAAGCAAAACATTTAAACTTTATATTCATACAATTAGTATTTCTCAATTTGTGTATGTAGCTTTTTCCTATAAATAACTTATTATTTTTTTAAAAATCAGACTCAATTAAAGAAAGCTTAAAATAAATAGCTTTTATTGCAGATACTCGTACATCAGCTGTAAAGAAGTCGATTATTTAGATTTCTAAAGCACCGGTTCCATGGTGTAATGGTCAGCACTCTGGACTCTGAATCCAGCGATCCGAGTTCAAGTCTCGGTGGAACCTAATCGACTTATTTTATAAAAAATCTCCACATAATACTTCTAAGCTTTTTAAAATGTTTAAGTTTTTTTAGCATTTTAAATAAAATTATCTTTTCGGATTATTTCGCGGATTTATGTTGATTTTTAGTTCCCGATGTTTCGAATGCTTTACAGCAATCTTGGTGACGGGAGAGACTAAGGTGTTAGACATCTCAAAGGCGTTGTATACTTGTTACAGACAGTGTCTACCCACAATTTACAAAAATGATTAAAAAAAAAATTTTTAGCAGTTAACAGTAAATTTTCAATGTTTCTAAATTGGTATAGTTAAAACAATCATATGACTACTAATTCATAATTTTGTTTCATGTAATATGTATAATTATAACGTCTATTATAATATACGTGTAAATATAAATTCTGTGTTAAAAAAATGGTTTGATGTCATCCGAGGTGAAAAAAATCTATACAAATAATAAATTTGTAACTAAAAGTAGTTGTTTAAATTTTAAAACTATATTTAGCCTAAGAAAATATGTTTAAGAAACTCATTATGTTTTCTTATAATAGTCTCGTAGCAAAAAACTATAAATTTCTTACTAAAAATATGTTCTTAAAATACGTGAATGAATAAATGTGCCTTGTTCACCTTTGAGTACGTTCCCATTGTTACATTTTCTATTAAAACGCAGTCGTTAGTGGAAATAACTGTAAAATTAGTTCTTTTAAAACAAAAATGAATCAATTTCAAGCATTACAATATATAAAAGCTACTTACTTTCGCTTCGCTCTGGTATATCGCTAGGGGTCTTTTATAATATTACAAGCAGAACTCGCGGCTTCGCTTTCAAAACTTTCATCCCCTATTTTACCCCCTCATGGGATGAATTTTGAAAAATGCTAAAGTTTGTATTGATTAGAGATGGGCCGACTTTGAGTTTTACCGACTAGCCAACTAACCGATTGGAAAAAGGCCGACAAATTGAATTGAAGAGCATTAATACCAAGTTTTAATTAATTCTGATCATATATAATTTTTTGGGTAGTATATAACGTATGTTCCCGTAGGAATGAGATAATCTGTCGCGGTAAAAAATGACCTTATTCACTCTCCAGCCCTCCAACTATTTTCACACAAAAAATCACGCGAATCTATCACTCTGTTTCAACGTGAAAGAAGGACAATCAAACATACATTTTACCTGTGTACAAAATTTCATCAAAATCCGTCCAGTCTTTCAACGAACAAACTTACACACATACAAACTTTAGCATTTAATAGTAGTTCAATAAATATTACGCTTATGTATTTGTCATGAATGGTCGCAAATATTTGAGCTTTTAAGCTGCTTAAAGTAAGCTCCCAGAGCACTTTTGTGCCGCTAAGCGGTCATCTATCAAATACATGCTCAATAACTTAACTCTGTTAGGATAAGTTATGTACGAGCGTCCCTCTCCATTATTGAACTGAAAGTAAAAATGGTAGACTATTAAGGAACTACTTTTTTTTCATGAGATTCAGTGACAAACGAGCAGACAGACTACCTGATGGAAAGCAGTACCTGTCGCCCATAACACCTACGGTTGATTGGAACCACAGGTGCGTTGTCACTGTGAGGACTAAGATCATATGCCTCTTGCCTGTAATTGCGCTGACTTAATATTAATGGGAGCTTTTTATAGTAGTTAGGAGTTATTTAAGCTTTCATGGTCACTCACAATAATGTTATCAAAATATAAAATATGTTAGGACATTAACACACAGCACCATCTAGTTCAATGGTACGCTACGAGGCTTGTCTTATGGATACCAGATAGTTGATACACTACACATAGGTATATAACTTTTAAATATATACATACATATTATAAATATAAACACCCATGACTTTAGTACATACATGTATGCTCATCACACAAAAGAATGCCCCCAGAGTGACTCGAATCCACAAGCGCTGGCACAGCAACTAGGATCACTACAAACTAAGCCAAACGTGTCGTTTTATGATACAAAAATGGAAGATTTACCATCTTTCACTCGAAATCTTATGAGTATTCAATATTTCCATGGCGTTAGCAACAGAATCAAAGTTAATAACATGGTAAATAGTTTTCTACACATATTAAAGAGGTAAAGTTTAGTAGTTTATATGTGTTGTAAGTTTGCAAGTTTGAATGTAGGTGATAATCTCTGAAACTAGTAGTTCTGTCTGATTGATTGAATGAATGAAAATGAATAAATCTGATTTTGAAAATTCAGACACTAGTAGTGATATTTCTGCCGAGTCCTATCGGCTAATTTTTATGCTAATAAAAATGTGTATCAGAAATCATAGTAACTTTATATGAAGTTGAAAAAAACTAGCCCTTGCCTTAGCCCTTTTAAAACGGCTTGTTATAAAGTCATAAAATGTAAGACAAAATACACCTACGGATGCAAGCGAAGCAAGGCTATGGAACTAGTACAAAGTTAAAATATAAATATAATCAAGCTCTATTTAGTTCCTCTTGCAAATAACCTATGACCAGAACCTATTTACCCCTGTTTCTAATGTTACAACGACAGAAATTCCTCTCTTAACCAACATGCAAAAATTGTTTTTTTTTTTTTTTTTTTATGAGATTCAGTGACAAACGAGCAGACAGACTACCTGATGGAAAGCAGTACCTGTCGCCCATAACACCTACGGTTCATGCACTTAGGTTTTAAGCAACAAAAATGCAGAACCACAGGTGCGTTGTCACTGTGAGGACTAAGATGATATGCCTCTCGCCTATAATTGCGCTGGCTACCTTATCCTTCAAACCGGAACACAACAATGCAATCATTGTTGCTTGGCGGCAGAAATAGATAAGGGGGTGGTACCCATCCAGTCGGACTCCTCAGGCTTGACAGAGTCCTACCACCGGTAAAACCGTTAATAAAATGTAGTATGTAGAACATTATTCAATGCAAAAAGGAAATCACCTGCAACATAGCCGTTTTCAGTTCACGTACTTTGCTTCGAATTGATTTATGTATGCGTAAAATAGCTCCTGAATTTATTGGTGAATTGAACTCTTAGATTTATTATTTTATTTCACACTAGCGACTCACCGTCGCTTTGCTCGGGTTCGTCCCTAGGTTGATTCCCCATACAAATTTTCATCCCAATTTTCACTCCCTAAAGGGATGAGTTCCGGGATTAAAACTATCCTATATCCTTTTCAGGGTCTCAAACTATCTTCTTACGAAATTTCATCTTAATCGGTTCAGTAGTTTCGGAGCCTATTCGGTGCAAACAAACAAACAATGAAATCCTTCCTCCTTATAATATTAGTATAGATAGCTGACCCGACAGACTTTGTCCTGACCCAATAATGTTTGTGATATTGAGTTTACAGAAAAATCCTTTAGAAAAAACCTTAATTTCAATTTTCCCAATTTTTTTCCTAACTATCCGGCAAACTTTATAATTTTTTTGCCTAAAAATCTAATTAGGTCTATAAATGAAAATCACAAATATATAAAAACTAGCCATATTCCTCCAATCAGTTTCAAGTGACTTACCAACGAATAGTATCATTTTTATTTATATAGATCTTACATTAATGTCACACGAACCGTTGACTTTTTACAACAGACTCATCCCACGGGAATCACTTCATACATTGAGTAAAAAGGTAGCCTGTCAATCTGCCGTCCAATTACGTCCTCTGTGTAAAATATCACGTCAATTCCTTGTTCCATTTCTTCGTAAAAGACAAACCAACAAACATTTATTACGTTTATAATAATAGTAAGATTCATTATAAGGCATGCTCTATTAAAAAACAGAGTGAAGTACATTTAAAATCTCAGTGTTCTACCTTTAAGTTTTTAAAGCATAAATCTCATTTTGATTCTTGATTAAATAAAATTATAAGTAAACCTACTCGTCTTTGACAATCTAATAATGGTGGAAACCTGTCCTTGTTCGCGTTGTATTTAGAAGAGGATGTCAAAAATACTATAGTATTATTATTATAAGGTTGGTTGGTTTGTTGAAATTAAAAAGAGCATTTTTTATTATTATTTTTTTTAATTATTTATCTGCATCAATTAAGTGTTAACTAGTTTTATACAAGTTTTTAAGAGAAAGATATAAATGTTAAAAAATATTCGTACAGTATTTACGTATCGTGCGAACGTTTTTTCATGCATTTCCACGTAGAATGAAAACTGTGTCCGTGATGATTTTCAACAAGACTAGTTTTCAGCGGTTGAGCCATGGCAACGAAAAAAACATTTTTTTATAAAAGATTTTTCTCAAACTGTATCTAGAGACTATTTCCGCATTTGCTAACCATAATATTGAATAAAATTAAATAAAAAAAGTACTTTTAAATTCAAATCCTTTCATCATACTTTAATTAACTCAGTTTGAAATTATTTTGATAACACCCTTAAAATAATTGACTGTTCATACTTACGACGTTTGACGACACGTTTGGCTCAGTTTTTAGTGACCCTACTTGTCGTGCTAGCGGTCGCAGGTTCGAGTCCCGCTGGGGCCATTCATTTGTGTGATGAGCACAAATGTTTGTAGTCCATAAACACCCATTGTTTATGTTTATAATATTTATGTATTTAAAGTTATACATGTGTAGTGTATCATCTATGTGGTATCCATAACACAAGCCTCGTAGCTGACTATGGAACTAAATGATGCTGTGTGTTGATGTCACAACATACCTATGTATTTATTTACATTTGAAAACAGCTGTTTGGTAAAACTACGTTAAATTTAATGCAGAGGCACAGTTCGTATCGTACGTGAACCAAAATTCGCAATCATGTAAAATTTTGCAAAATGCTGTTACGCTACATTCATTTCTAATTGAAAAGCTTCGTCACGTCACATCCGCACGGTGCCAGGCGCCGGGTTCTCACGTCGTCATCACTGTATTGTTTTATTTTCTTTATCCACCCAGAATTGCTAATGACAATTTAATTTTACCGCAATGCAAAATTCCTAATTATATTATAGCAATTTTTTAGCCTATGTGATACTCCAGAATATGTATTTTCTATATCTAATATTATAAAAAAGGAAAAATTTGTCTTTTTATGTTTGTTTGTTTGTGTTGAAAAGGTTCCGAAACGACTGAACTGATTTAGATGAAATTTGGTAAGAAGATAGTTTGAGATCCTGGGAAAGACATAGGATTTTATCCCGGATAGTTTTTATCTCGGAAATCATCCCTTAAAGGGGTGAAATTGAGGGTGAAAGTTTGTATGGGGAAGCAACCTAGGGATGAACCCAAGCTAAGCGAGACTGAGTCGCTAGTATGTACTAAATTTCATCATAATAGTAGTGAGAAACCGAAAACATATAAAATATTGTATATGTACGTAAGTACATATGTATTCAGCCCTTTTTAACATCCCACTGCTGGGCACGGGCCTCCCTTCAATACAAGGGGGATTAAGCCATAGTTCATCACCCTGGCCAAGTCCGGGTTTGTGGACTGCACATGTCTTTCGCAAACTTGCTAGGTTTTCTAAAACATGCAGATTTCCTCACGATGTTTTCCTTCACCATAAGGCAAGTGGTAATCATGCTAGAAATGATTCGCACATGAAAATATCAGAGGTGCGAGATCCTGGATTTGAACCCGCTTCACTCGGTTTCCCAAGCGAGCGCATTACCACTGGGCTACCACTGCTACATTGTATATGTAGCTTACACAAAAATAACTAGTAAAATTAACCTTTCTCTACTTTATACTGTCGCTCGTATGCTATACCGAAAATGTAAAAGGCGGGTTAATAAAAAAGGGAGTATACTTGATTTATATACATATAACGGCAAGAAAGTAAGTATGGGCTGGCAACTATAGGATTTAAGGCTTTGTCACTAGTACTAATATTTTAAGAAATTTTATATCAAAAACATCAAATATCTATACTACAAATACCTGTATAATAATCTAGATAAAAGATGGAGATAAAGTTTCAAACTCTATTTATTTGTGTATTACGGGTTTGACTTTATGGTCTATACTTACCACCAGGAAATGAATTAGTTACAAGCATAATCTATATAGATAAATAAAATTGAAGTGTATGTTTGTAATGTCAAAATAACAGCTTTATACTAAATGCATATGGAATTATACGGTACTTATAAGAAAAACACATTTTTTTTAATTTTTGTCTATCTGTCTGTCTGTTTTGTTCCGGCTAATCCCCGAAACGGCTGGACCAATTTTAACATGACTTTGACTGGCAGATAGCTGATATATAAGGAGTAACTTAGGCTACTTTTATTTTAGAAGCGAGGGTAAGCCGCTAGTGAAAAAACTTCAATTAATTTCTTAATAAAATATTTTATAAGTAATTTAAGGCCGAAGAGTGAAAACTTGGCTGGACTACTCAAGTAACTTTGTTGGAAATCCATCAAGTAAGAATATTAGATTTGGCACTAAAAAAGATCTCAAATTTTATCATATTTAATGCGGTACCTATACATTTTTATGTTTTAAACTTTTTGATTCTATAATATTTAAGAGAAATGGTTGAATTATAGATAGAAAGTTTAGTATAGATTTCTCAGAGATAAGATATTTTTTCGCAATAAAAACTATTCTATATGTTGACCCGGATAACCAGCTGTCATCATACCAAATTTTATCAAAATCCCTCCCGTAGTTTTTCCGTGATGCGGTAACAGACATACAGACAGACAAAAATTCTAAAAACTATAGATTCGGCCTCTGTATCGACAATAATGTCTATTTCAATAAGATTTTCCAAAAAATATTTAATGTACAGATTCGGCTTAGTTACAATTTTATTATATGTGTAATATATATGTATAGATATACATTATACACTATACTTACACGTGTTACTAAATTTACATACGTAAAGAGAGCATAGGGCTCGTACATATTTTCTCTGACTTTAGGCGATCCACGGTTCCGAAGTTGTAACCTGATTTAAACAAACTGAGGCCAACAGTCAATATAAATATTCGTCTCGTGTAGCGTTTGGACAACCCTTTGACGAATAAACTTAGGTTAGAGCAAGGATTTATTATTCATATTAATATGCAGTATCTGGGCGACCGAGCCTCGCTCGGTGTTTTTTCGGAAAATATATAAAAATGCCTTTTTTTCCAGAAAATACACACGCTTAAAAACATATAAGAGTAAGCAAGCCACTTTATAAGTAAATAAATATATGAATAAGTTTCAATGTTTCCTTAATATTGGGATGACCTTCAATATATTATGTACATGTCTGCATAAACTTGAAAAAACCAAAGTCAGATGCATTAAAAAATTACCTCATCGAGGCCGCTATAAAGGTCGCAGTGAATAAAACACAAGAGACGATTACGTCTCCACCGCTTGGATTAGAAAAAGGCTTTAACTTGTAACCTGAAATAGCTAGCTCATGCTTCGGTTTTCCAGGCAGTGAAATCGAAATATATTTGCTAGTTTTTTTTCTTAAACTAATTTTTGACAACACGTTGTACACGGAGCTAAACTCTGGCCTTTGGATTTATTCAACCAATTGTAATGAAAAATTATATATATATATATATATATATATATATATATATATATATATATATATATATATATATATATAATTTGTCAATGATATCACTTTTTATGTCTAAAAAATATATTTGAGGCGGGAAAAAATATCATAAAACTGTATTGTTTTTCAAAAAGATCATAAGTGAACATATGTAGTAATATTACAAAAAAAAGGGCTGAATATAACTCGTGTTGGTCCGGTATCCTTTCACGCCTATGTAGTAGATTAAAAATCAAATAATGACTGTTGTTGTTCCCAAGAATACTAATTCATTTGAAAAACTACACTACAAATTATACATTCCCGACATTTGTCGTTTGATTGGCATTGCATCCTCAATTCGTGTCACGCGTACAGCCACTAGTTTACAAACGATCTGTGTCCCGTATCAGGCTTCGTGCTTGCTTTATATCACTTTATTTGAATTCTTCTCTTTCAAAATGGTTTAAAGGCACGATGAAATGAAAATCTATATATCTAAGTTAATTTTTATGAGGTTTCAGGTTTTGTTTTATGGAAATACATTGTTAGCTTTGTAATGAATCCAGATTATAGTATGGCAATGATACTGTCAGTATAATAATGCAAGAGGTTTAAAGTTACTAACATATGTCTAAAAATACAGTGAATTTGTAATTTCCATCTCATGTTGGAAATAACTCATTGAATCTCTAGCACACATAGTCATAAGTGAATGCAAGAGTGGCAAATATTTACTTAACAAGATATAGTTTATAACGTTTAGACTAGTATATAAAAACCTTATTATTTAAAGGAAATAAACGACCTGTATGAAAAAATTGAGAATAGTAGCAAAAACAATAAATCATGCTACTGTTTTTGACTTTGACTTTTTTTGGCGGACTCCGTCTATATAATTCCTTACTATGAGAGTAAGGCTGTAAATGCAAATCTTCCGTAAAATTAAATAAAAATACACAAAAAATTAAAGAGTGCGTGTATTAATGTGTACACGCGCAAGAAATAAAACTTCTGTAGGTTATCGGTCTTCTTTATGAAATTCAATTTATATTTTAAATAATTAGGATAGGTGAGATACAAAAAAAAATAAATAAATAACGCATATTAGGCATATTACAATCATATATTTATAGAATATTATTTAAAGAAAAAATATAATATTATTTATCATTTGCTAGACAATAACAACGGTTACCATGGCAACAAACATTCGCCTCGCCCGAGCACACTTTTCGTAACGCTCTCGTCACGCGTTCACCAGCAAGTTGTAACTGTTGTTTTAACTTTTTGTTTTGACTTTTAAGTTTTACTTCAAAAAATATTAATTTAAATATTAAACTTGAAATTTAGCAATTCAGTTTAGAAAAAAATTGGATTTAAAAGCTTTTGAACACATAATTAATTAATTAGAAAGAATGTGCACAGAACAAAGATGGATAAAGGCTAAAATATATGAGAATAGGATATTATATTGTTTAAGGCAGAGACAATTTTTAAATTAAAAGACTAACTTTGTATGATTTATGGCGCAATATGAAAACTTTTACGCTTACGTTTACCAGTAAGTTTCAATTTTATTTATGTTATAAAGGCTTACCGTTCCCGCTGAGTATAACTTTCGTTACAATAATAATAATAAGTTAAACTAAGATGCGAGGTGTTTTCTTATCTATATACCCAAGATGGTAGTCAACTGTGATCTATTTTCATTCAAGGTAGACTGAAAATAAATCACTATTTTCAATCTACAATCATATAACTTTTACATGTTACTTTATCTCTGCTTCGTTATTAAAAAAATATGTACATGAGACATGGATCTATCTACACATTAAGTAATTAAAGGACTATAGCTAAATCATGAATAAAGTGCAGATTGATAAGTCAAAATCCTTCTATCCCTGACTACATATAAAAGTAGGCTATTTTTAGCATTTATCTTATATATTTAAACGAGCAATTCTTGTTTATTTATTTATTTATTTATACCAGCGATCTCGGGAACGGCTCTAACGATTTTGCTGAAATTTTGTATATGGGGGCTTTCGGGGGCGAAAAATTGATCTAGATTAGTCACATGTCTGGGAAAACGCGTGTTTTCGAGTTTTCATGCGTTTTTCTTATGCATTATTCTACGCAAAATTAAATAGCGACATCTATACAATTGTCTCAGTATCACTTAGTCACTTAATGTCAAATTATTTTTAAGCCAAATTAAAAAGAAAATTATTCTTATGGCGACATCTATACAACTGTCTCAGTAACACTTAGTCACTTAATGTAAAATTATTTTTAAGCCAAATTAAAAAGAAAATTGTTCTTATCGCGACATCTATACAACTTTCTCGGTAACACTTAGTCACTTAATGTAAAATATACAATCTTTCAAGAACTCCGAGCGAAGCTCGGTCGCCCAGGTATAGATAAATAAAAACGTGTTTGTGTACTTATGTACGTAAGAAGTTATGCTTATTGATGTAACAGAACAAAAATAGCTAATAATTTCATCCCGTATATGTATAAGTATCCTATCCTTTTACACACAGAGTTATATATATATAACTCTACAATATATATATATACATATATAACTCTCTGTGTGTAAAAGGAAGGCAGCTAACTTCATCATGTCGCTTTTTGGCTGTCGGTGTGTGCGAAAATTTTACTCTCATAATTTTTTCCAAACGTGCCAAAAGAAGTATAACATCGAAAAATGTAACCGTAAAATAAAAAGAATACCAAAATACAATCGCATAAATACTTTTATTCATAAAACATAAGCGACACTCATGTTTTTGCTAAAGAAAAATAAAACCTGCATTCTCCTGAGGGACATTTTTTGTAGCAAACACAAACAGCCTTTTCAGTATCATATAATAAACTGCTTTTCTAGATTGATTCATATATGTGTTGCTTACGTTTATTTTAACTTGATTTAAAACTATAAAAAATATATATTTAAAATGCGAAAATGAATTTTCCTACTATGTAAAGCTAGATTGAATGGTTAATGGTTCTCAAAAGGAACTAGAAGTTTTAATTAATCGACAAATCAAGTATTGACGCATAAAAAGAGAAACATCAATAGAGCTTACAATCCATAGCAACAGTATCAGCTATAATAATCACTGACAATATTTTTTTTATAATTCTACTACAGTATCGTTTAAAATCCACATGAGACGCTGGTATTTCTAGGTATTTGTTACCAATACCAATATGTTTTGGAACAAAATGGCTGTGACATACGAACTGATCAATAATTATTTCACTCTTAAGGGTGTTTTTTTATTTTTTTACTGTTATGTGTAATGGAATTATCCTTAAGGTATACTCTATTCATTAATAATAATTAAGAAATTAAGAAAAATCGATCGAAAAAAAATCGATCAATATATTGTGGAACTTACTACAAAAGTAACCTAGCCTATCTTCTTATTTTAAAAGTTTGTAATAAATCAGTTAATCATCACGATGAATATGAATATTTGGAGTCACGAAATGCCGGTTCCATGGTGTAATGGTCAGCACTCTGGACTCTGAATCCAGCGATCCGAGTTCAAGTCTCGGTGGAACCTAATGTTTTACATATTGGATAAGCAAATTATAACTTTAAATTACATTTATTATCTTTGAAGTAATTTTCTTACTTCTCTTTAATCTCCAATTTCAGTGATCATTTTAGGAGCAACGTATTATAGTATGTAGGAACTTTAATTTTAGTATTTTTTTTTTCTTACACACATTTTTTCACATATAATTTGTGCAAGTATTTTCACATAATATAATATTATCATTAGCTTTTTTTTATAATTAATTATAACTTTTTCTTTAGATCAATACATAATATAAAACAAAGTCGCTTTCCGCTGTCTGTCCCTATATATGCTTAGATCTTTAAAACTACGCAACGGATTTTGATACGGTTTTTTTAATAGATAGAGTGATTCAAGAGGAAGGTTTATATGTATAATACATGCATATTATAGTACAGAAAAACCGAGAAATTTAAAGATTTGTATTTCATACTAACCGTTAAAACGTACGTAGTAAGTCTTAAAATAGCATTTCACGGAACTATTTCATGTACCAGGATAGAAAGTTTAATGACCCTCGGGCATATAATTATGGTATTTTCTACATAAAATGTCGATAAAGAAACCAACAAAGCAACAAGTGCTCTTGCACACTA
The DNA here is from genome assembly GCA_033884665.1 of Argynnis bischoffii washingtonia. NCBI lineage: Eukaryota > Metazoa > Arthropoda > Insecta > Lepidoptera > Nymphalidae > Argynnis > Argynnis bischoffii. The sequence goes on along the minus strand of CM066621.1, from coordinate 13,460,065 downwards.
CTTTCACGTTTTATTCAAAAATGTTGAAAGAATAATAAGATAACATTTTTAAGAGTTTTCAAAACCATCAGGTTTTAACCTAAAAACTAGCAAGCCAAATTTGACTTGTTAAAGACCGTAAGCTTTTCAGCCTTTTTATACGTTCCTACAAATTAGCTTCTTACTTTTAGTAAGGAGTGAAGTGGGCACTTAATTTAGAAAAAATAAAATTACTCTAATTTTTTAAATTATATACTTCAATTAAGTATGATTAATTTGAATCTTAACGTTTAAGCACAGATTACTTCAACTTTCAAGGGTCTAAGGGAAAAGGAATTAAGACCCAAAACGCTCTATAATTTATTAGGGTACACTTGACTTCCTTAGGAAATTCTGTCGTTTATTACAAAATATAATTATTTATACGATAATTATATTATTATATCACTAGTGTCTAATCCTTGCTTCGCTCGGGTTCGTCCCTAATTACGTTTTAAACTTTAGTATAGATTTCTCAGAGATAAGATATTTTCCCGCAGTAAAAAGTATCTTATATGTTAACCCGGATAAACATCATCATACCAAATTTCCTCAAAATCTTTCCAGTGTTTTTCTCGTGATGCGGTCACAGACAGACAGACAGACAAAATTCTAAAAACTATAGATTCGGCTTCTGTATCGATAAGCATTTAACAATATTAAAAAACACTATTTAAAAGAGATTTTCCAAAAAATATTTAATGTACAGATTCAATTAAAAAATTTATTACATATATAGATTAAAAACCACAGAAATTTATGAAATACTACATTCTTGGATACTAAATATCCAATTAAATAGGTATTTCTGTCTTTTAAGTATACAAAAAAAAATTGTTACTTTAAATTAATGTTGTTATTAGTAATTTTGTTAATAAAAGTTAGGCCTCTATTATACCAGCTTCTGTTCCAAAAGCCGATACTACCAACGATACAGGCAGTACTTATGAATAATAAGTTCGAGCCTATAAAATAGATACTACAAACAATAAATAAAGAAGTAGTCCTCATGAGAAAAATAAACGCCATTTCATCGAAACGTTATTTTCTAACGGGAAGCCAGTTTGCGCAAGTTATCAATATTTTACAGCATTGCGGAGAACTTAGCTTCCTGTACAAACTGTTCATAAACATTCCTCTCATCTAACTTCTTTTGGTTAAAATGAATCCTGATACATGTCAAAGTCTACCGATGCCCAAAAAACGATGTAACTAATAATTTTTTTTTAATTCTTTAATTCATTAAAATAATATACTTTGTAATCTTTAAAAAAATCATGCTTAAAATAATTAATACACATCGTACTAATATAATAAGTTTGTGAAGGTGTATGGATGCTTGTTACTCTTTCACGCAAAGACAACTAAATGGGTTTTAATAAAACTTTACAATAATATAGCTCATATATCAGAATAACATATAGGCTACTTTTTAACCAGAAAAAATGTATGGTTCCCGTGGGGTAGATTTGTTTTTGTTTTTCTCGTATTAAAATACTACTACTTTGTCAAAGTGCACCTTTAAATTTTTTAAATCAAATTTTCGAATAGTAAATTAAATAGAAAAATTACATCAAAGTCTAATTTTTACAAAATCTAAAGATTTTACCTTATACCATTTTGCCGCTGACTACCAAAACTTTTATACCCATTGAAGAGTCTACAAACTAAGATATTACTACTAAATATAGCAGCAATAAAAATACATACTCTATGAAAATTTCAACTCTTTACCTATTACGGTTTATGAGATGCAGCCCTTTGACAGGCGGACGGGCGGACGGACAGCGGAAGCTTAGTAATAAGCTTCCGTTGGCACCCTTCAGGTACGGAACCCTAACAATAAATAAAGGAAACAGACTTACAGGTATAACCCCATAAAACAAATTTTATGAGGCATTAAAAGCCAATGTTGATTCAGTCAATAGAATTTAAAGCAAACTGTTAGCGGTAAAGCGGAAGCAGCGCCTGGCACCGACCGCTGTTAGCAAATGTTCGGATACCATTCAATTACATTTCAACTGCATGTAAAATTATATGGAAATTGTTTTTAGTATTCCCCATTTAACATTTACAACGTTTAACAATGTTTTTGAATTAAATGTTTGTTAAAATGTTAATAATTTTAGAGCTTTTTGCTTATTGTTAGTAATAATCATTTTTGTCAACTCAAAATATATTTGCTTCAAACAAACGCTGTAAGTAAACGTTTTGATGGCATTCGATTACATTTCAACTGCATATAAAATTATATAAAAATTGTTTTTATATACCTCACTTAACATTTACACGGTTTAGCAATGTTTTTGAATTACATTTTTTGTTAAAATATGAATACTCACATAATGTGCCGCTTTTTCTTTGTTAATATTTTTTGTACATTCTCTGTTCTGTATATTGATAATGGTGTACCTACAATAAAGAGTATTTTATTTTTTACTTTAATACTTTTAGAGCCTTACGCGTAAGGTTGAGCTTAGTAATATATATACTTTTTGTTATATTTAAATATATTAGCTTTATTTAAACAACGCTGTAAGTTCTATGATGCTATTCAATTATGAAAAATTATATTATTGTTGTTTTTGAGCTTTAAGCTTTTTATAAGGAATGAAATTGAAGTTTTTTATAAGGAATTGAAAATACATGAAATTAATTTTTATTCCAGTAATGCTAAAACATCCTTTAACTTTTTCAAACATCAGGTAAAGAGTTCTCTATACATATAATAAAACTGTAGAAGTCGAATGTCTGTACATAGAAAAAAAATGCTAAAAACCTAGTCAGGGGGATGTAAGAAGAGAAATAGAACAAATCCATTTTTTTTTAATTTTTTTGTTTCTCTGTCTGTTTGTCTGCTAGTACGGGTTAATCTCTGAAACTGTTGGTCCGATTTAAATGAAATTTTGTATGATGGTACCTTATATCCCCAGTCAACATTTTTAATATTTTTCATACCGCTCAATAACAAAATAATTAATCTAAAAACTAATTTTAAATGAAGAAACAATAAACCAAATAGAAATATAAAACTGTCAGTGTTGGAGAGTGGCTTCTGCGATTCAATTATAGTTCAACTACATTCAATATTAATTGTGCAATTTTCTTGTCATATATTCCGACATCGGACTTTTCAAATTTCAATTTCACTTTGAACTTTTGACAATGGCTATTACGGTTTTAAGGTAAAATCATGTATTTGCTATAATTTGAAATAGTTTATTTTATTTTAAAAAAAAAAGTAGGTACTAATATTACTATAATATCGTATAATAGAAAACGTTAAAATTTCGTGTCTCTCACATGTATTTTTAAAAATTTTATATATAATGTATACTGAAATCTAATCTGTGGTGCTTATTTGCGAACTAACTACATTGGCTCATAGTGATAAGTGATATAATTATTACTACATTAGCGGCATACCCTCGCTTCACTCGGGTTCGTCCCTAGGTACGTTTTGGCGGTTAGTATGAAATAGACTACATCTATACTAATATTATAAAGCTGAAGAGTTTGTTGTTTGTTTGTTTGTTTGGTTGAACGCGCTAATCTCAGGAACTACTGATCCGATTTGAAAATTACTTTTTGCATTTGATAGCCCGTTAACTGAGGAAGGCTATAGGCTATATAGCATCCCGGAAAAGTGTACGAGTCCCGTGGGATAAATTTGTTTTTGTCTAGGGACGAACCCGAAGCGAAGCGAGGGTGAGTCGCTAGTATTATATATGTATATGCATAGGTATAATGGGTTATTATGAGTTGTATTATGACGTGCTTTTCCGTGATGAAATAATCTCCCGCGGTAAAAAACCTATGTCACTCTCCAGCCCTCCAACTATCTTTACACAAAAAATCACGCCAATATGATCTTAATCGGAAAAGACAAAATTAAGGAAATTATTACTTATATACTAAGTGAATAAGACACGAGGGCAAGTAAATATGCCTTAATTATTATTTTAATATTGACTTTATAAATGGCGACACAGGTAAAGTGCACAATATTCTTAATGACTGCGCGAGTACCTATTGGGTTTCTCAGAAATCTCAGTTGATTCAATTCATTTTGCAAGGGCGAGTCCCTATTTATAATTATATAAAATAATAGTATTAAGTAAATTCGATCAGTCGCATTTCATTTTAGCGACCTTTCGATGAATAGATTGTGAAAGCTTTTTTCAAAGTTTAATTTATTATTTAATTTTTTTTTGCAATCATTAATTAACTAAAAGCAAAGACAATCTACTATATAAATAGGATTTATAAAACAACCATATTATGCAAGTATTTTTTGCGTACAACTATAACCTCCTCTATGAATATATTTGACCTATTAATATATATTTGACTACTGCAAACCCGGTGTCCAAAACCGTGAATAATAAAATAGTACCTGGGCGATTGAGTTTTGCTTGGCTTTCTTTTCTGTTATATCGTATTTTTTAATTAAAAAAAAAAACTAAAAACTTGAATAAATACAAAAAAATACAAAAGTAAAAACTTTGTATCCGACCGGGATTCGTACCCGAATACCTGTGATTGTCAATCTTGCACCTAGGCCGCTTGACCACGATGCTTATGAACGAGCGTAAGAAATTATCGACCATATTTTGCGTGGAATAATTCGAAAGAAAACCGCATAAAACTCGAAAACACGCGTTTTTCCAGACATAAGACTAATCTAGATCGATTTTTCGCCCCCGAAAACCCACACATACCAAATTTCAGCGAAATCGTTAGAGTCGTTTCCGAGATCGCCGGTATAAATAAATAAATATACAAGAATTGCTCGTTTAAATATATTAGATTGTATAAAAATATCCAAGCAAAGAATGGCATCAAACAACATACATCGATAAACATTTCAAACATATAAAGGAACGTGGTGAGTATTTCTGTAAAACTAAAACCAGTTGCCGGAGTTCAAGAAGTTATATATTTTTCAATTCCATTAAATTGTGGAGGAGTACCGTTTGCCTCCCAATTCTCATTTTCAGGCAAATTGCATCTTCGCCAACTGTGATTTGTGCAGGCTTCGGAGGATATCTAGATTAGATTTTACATTGTCTAACCATCGTGTAAAAATTATATTACTGCACAGTAACCAGTTTTTTTCAGTCCAAACATAATTCAATTAAAAAAAAACATATTTAACAAAAAAAGATGACACTAACTTGAAGATACTCAAAAGTTGTAATGTTTAGAGGATATCACTTTTGAGATGAATAAATTCTTTATAAAAATAATTGCTAAATCGTTTCATTGGTGACAAAGGTATCGCGTAACATACATACATAAAAATTCTGCCGAATTAAGTACTTCTTCCTTTTTTTAAATCACTAAAAATAGCTGTCTGATTAACTTATTTAGTGTTTTGTTTATATATTTTTTAATATTACAAAATTTTTTTGTATGGAGAATACAGGATTTCAATATGGGCCCATAAGCATTAATGTGACATAAAAGTAGGTTTCTTTCACTAATTAAATAAAAAATATATAAAAATGTTACCTAAATCTATACTTAATATTACAAAGTGGCAGATTTTGTTTGTTTGTCTGATCCCGCTAATTTCAAGAACTATTAGGAACTAGGAAAGCTATTATTACGCTATATATCATATTATAATATATAGTCTATGTATTCTATACTAACCGTTAAAATGTACATAGAGACGAACCTAAGCGAAGCGAGGGTGAGCCGCTAGTAGTTGAATAAACTTAGACATATATTGATTTTATAAATTTTATCATTTTATGCATATATTTTAGCTGGAAAAAATGCAAGTTAGAAGGTCTGAAAGTATCTCTTATCTGGTGAATATTTAGTAACTACACATTAAGCCTGGAGAATTCGCTGAAATGCATGACGTTAAAAATGCAGTCGTTGAGTTCCGCATCGACGCCTCAGAGTAAATGTTACCTTGAATAAAACATACGAGTGTATCAAGCGTTTAGTAAAATGATTAAAAATAAGTTAGAGAAATCAGATAAGTGCGAGTCTTATTTGTAATCCGAGGGTTCTGTAGCCTGAAACATTGTTGTTTCAACAAATGTTACGTTAAACCTATTTAGGTATATCTATCTTGTTTTTAGATAACCCTGAAACTTATGTTTTACATTTTTTTTTAGTTTTCATAATAACTAATCCATAATTATATATAGAAGTTATGTAGTTCTGTTCAAAAGGAATTCTTTTTTAAAATATTTAAATACTTTGTGTTTTCTTCATCGTTTCACGATTTAGACAGAAAAAAATTATATCAAATAGCCCGCCCGCCCTCAAACACAAATTACCAAAGCATTATACGAACTATATTTATTACAATATAAAGTCTAAATTTGAAATCTAAAAATGTTACCTTGATTACATAAAAATTCTATTGTACAGCAAAAAAATGTGACCTACATTTGTGTTCTCTTAACCCCAAAACTAATTTTCACTTATATGTGTATATGATTAAAAACAATTACCTAAGAATTTGTTCATTTACACTATTAATTATAATATACATTATGATTGTTATCATTAAAGTATTATACTAATTTTATTGATAAAAATAGTTTTTTTAACTATGGCCTTGACTAATGATTTAACATTTTTGTATAGGTAATTAAAAAACCGTTTAAAGTTTTTTTCTTTATTATACTTTAACTCATGTTACCATGGAACTAGATGGTGCTGCGTGTTAATGTCCCAACATATTTATTTATTTATGTTATTTGGAGAAAAAATAGCATCTCTTCACACGTTGTATACTTACCACATATCACTTTCACATTAAAGATGGATCTCACAAATACTTAATTCCATCAAGCCGTCTAAGCTACTGAATTTAATGAAAAGAAAATTGACATGTAGATTACTAAAAAAATGTAGATTACTCGAAAATAAATATATATGTTCGGACATTAATATACAGCACTATCTAATTCCATGTTAAGCTACGAGGCTTGTGTTATGGATACCAGATAGTTGATACACTACATATATAACTTTAAATGCATACATACTATAAATATAAAAATCCATGACTGGAGTACAAACATTCGTGCTCATCACACAAATGTCCCCAGCGGGACTCAAACCCGCAACCGCTGGCACAGCTAGTAGGGTCACTATAAACTGAGCCAAACGTATTGTCATTAAACTCATTATATATAAAAAACCGAAATTTAAGTAATATTTAAACACGTAATTATTTCTGTTCATACCCAAAGGGAAAAGCCAGCTCGTCTGGTTTCGCCTCTCTTTAAGGATATTTGTCCATAATATAATAATGTTTTATCACAGCTAATATTATAATTCAATAGTTTATCAGTGTGTTGTTACTTCTTCCCACTAAATTGGCTTATTATTATTTTTTTCTTTAGAGAGCTCTTCATCCCTCAAGATCAAGCTTTTGCCGTACGATGTTAGATAAAAGACATGGTATATATTACACATAAAGTTATTGTATTCAGCCCTTTGTAACGTCCCACTGCTGGGCACGGGCCTCCCTTCAATACAAGAGGGATCAGACCATAGTCTACAACGCTGGCCAAGTGCGTGTAGGCGGACTTCACATGTCTTTCGGAATCTTGTTAGGTTCTTTCAGACATACAGGTTTCCTTACGATGTTTTCCTTCAACGTAATGCAAGCGGTAATCATGTTAGAAATGATTCACACATGAAAATATCAGAAGTGCGAGACATAAAGTTATTGCAATATATATTTTTAAATCTCAATTCAGTCATAACGAAACATAACGCTGAAACCTTAACCACTCTCCTGTTTAACCACTCGGTAATTTGTTTAACAAGTCCACAGAGCTGAGTGCGGTTACATGACACAAAACCAATCAAAGTTTTACTAACATTTTCATAAGTTCGACAATATTAATTATTATGAAATATTTATTTAAACAAACAGTTTTACAATAATGTAGTTATTATCCCCAAGTTATTTTTGTTATATACTAAATGTTTTAAGTACATAAATCTCGAGTTAACGCTGAACGAATCAAGAATCGTCAAAATACAGCATTGTAAATATCAACACTCGGAACAAAAATGAATTTTTAAGTGCCAGTATCGTTCGTCATAATTTGAAACTCGCCCTTATAAAATGTTTGAAACACCCAATTGTTTCCACTAAAACTCTTACTTTCAATGTTCCCTGAGAGAAAACAAGCACGTAAAAATCTTAGAATATCGATTCGCCACTAGGTAGCACATTCTATATATGTAAAACTGCATCAAAATCTCGATAAGGCTGGCCTGGACACACAAGCTTTAAACCATGTATGTACTTTTACATAATATACAACGTTATGCGTTACACTACGGCTAATGATATCTCACATTCATAACTAAGCAACTTAAATATTTTAAAGTAACAAAAATAAAATAAAAATTCAATACACTTTTAAAGTATCATTCATTACTTTTGTAATATCATTATTATTATAAATTTTTAATATCATACACGTTGTGCGTCACTCTGTCTATCCATACGTGTTCATAACTCCAGAATGACTGGTACGATATATGTAGATACCTTTTTAAAATGAAATCCGTTATCTGGTTAGGTTTTAATTTACATGTTTGAATAGGACAGATAAATTAGGGTTCTAATAATAACAATGGAATTCATGTTGGATGAAAAATTACGACAAGGGTCGGGTTTAAAAACGTACAAGAAGTCCTATGCGAAGTGAGAGCGGATCGCTAAATACATATCTATACCTATCTATACATATTATAAATATTTTTTGGTAAATCTTATTGGAATAGTGATTATTAGCGATATAGAACCCGAAACTATAGTTTTTAGATTTTTTTCTGTCTGTCTGTATGTGACCGCATCATAGAAAAACTACTGGAGGGATTTTGATGAAATTTGGTATGGTGATAGCAGGTTATCCGGGTCAACACATAGGATTCTTTTTACCGCAGAAAAATATCTCTTTTCTGAGAAAAAATACAAAAACTGGTTAAAGTAAAAGCACGATGATACTATTAACATTTTAGTAAGGTAACTTACTTATATATGTTAAAACTATTAAAAAAAAATTATCTTAAAAGAAATATCAATAGCGCTATATTATTCATTAAAATAGTTACTTTAATGAAAATTTATTTATATGTTATTTAGATATTTGACAATAGATGTCGCCATGCGTTTTTAAAATACGTAGTTTTAATCATAAGTTTTATAAATTAGTAACATGTTAGTAATCTTTTAAAATTGGGAAAATGCAAATCCAACTCGCGCATTATAGGTTTCATATAGCAAAATACTATGTTGTTTTTCTTGCTTACGAGTTTTATTAGGTTAACACTAAAATAAATACGAATAATATTTGCGTTTCCACAATATCTACTCATTTTATCAACCTTAAAAATAAGTTCGATTTATATAATTTTTTTTTTTCATTTTATGAAAAACAAGTTTATTTAGGTACACTGTTTAACCGACAAAGCACCCGCTAAACTAAAAATATTCCATATCTCAAAAACGATGAAAAAGTATTTTAGGAACTGTTATACCTCAACTTTTTCAGTTTTTCTTGACACCATTTCTTGGAAGGTAAAGGCTTAAATAACACAATAAAATGCTTACGACTTTAATCATATTAGCCGAGCCATATGAAATAATAAAAAGTATTTGCTTAGAATTATTTACTTATTACACTTTCTTTTAAAAATCGTTTCGGAAAATATTACTAACTAGCGCTAACCCATCCCTGTTGCGCGGCAAATTAACAGTAAGAAAAGTTGTCATCGTGTAATTAAAATAATCAGCTACATATTAAATTAATCAATAGCTGTCTATCAGTAAAAAATGATGAAAATTAATTCCGTAGTTTGAGAGTTTATCGCCCAAAACTAAATAAACAAACAAAACAGAAGTACAAACATACATATATGTTATTGCTAAAACAAAAAGTGCAATATTACTAAATCAAATATGAGATTAACGGAGGAAACTTTGTTTCATTGTCAATCACTGCCATTATTTACTAATCATACGGTGCGCAATGAAAGTGGTATATGTAAGAGTATACTAATGTGTAAAACCCAAGAATTTGGTTTTTGACGAGCCGCGGGCAATGCTAGTAGATAGATAATAATAACTTTAAAAAATACCGACTTCCAGGCACTGAAAATTAAAAAATAACTAAACGGGGGTTTTCATTTAGAATAGATACTTAATCAAATATTTTCGAAGTCGGTGTGCTTTGATTTGTATTGGCTGGCACCGACTTCGAAAAAATCTGATTAAGTATCTATTCTAAATGAAAACCCCCGTTTAGTTATTTTTTACTTTTCAGTGCCTGGAAGTCGGTTTTTTTTTTAAAGTTATTATTTTTCCATTTTTAGTGTAGACGTATCATCGTTCTATCTCCTTTCCAACAAAAAAAGAATTATCAAAATCGGTTCATAAACGACGAAAAAATTCCCGAACAAACATAAAAAAATAAATATATATATATACGGTCGAATTGAGAACCTCCTCCTTTTTTTGGAAGTCGGTTAAAAATATGACTAAGACCTCTCAGAAAACAAAGTTAATATTGCTGATTAATTAATTCTTGATATAGAACTCTAAGCATATTTAGACAAGACTGAAATTTCTCTATTACTATTAGTGACTTCTCTCCAAGTATAAAGTAAGCCTATACCATCTGTATACCTGTGTAGATAAACAAAAATATATTTAATATTTAAAATAGATAAGTCTCGCAAACAAGCTTTTATATCATATATATTGGGTGATGTACTTAATAAATTGTTGGGTTTGATTTAATTTAAAGTTTATTTTTTATATCTATTATCCCGGTAAAATGTACGGTCCCGTGGGATAGATTTGCTTTTATTTGTCTTATAATAGAGACTATATATCAGCTACGAAATTTGAAAATCTAATCTTGATACTAAAATGAGAAAAATTTTGCAAGTATAGAAGTTCAAAGCTTGTCCACTAGATGGCGGTACTAGTATGCTGCATCGCGCAAGCGTTACGTTCTCTTTAAATGATATGTAGTTTGCTCAGGTGTACCTGGGTTGGAACTTAATTATAAAACAAAAATTTTTAGAAATGCGTACTCATGCATGCTGGAGAATGGAGTACGTATAATAATAATGAAAAAAAAAATATATAAACGTATATATAAATCGATCTGTGGCTCCAAAACGGCTGGAGTGATTTTAGTAAAATTTTCAGGCAATCTTCAGATTAGCCACACGGGACGCGGGTGATCCTGTGAAGTTTGCTAGCGACCGGAAGTTTGAACGCAAGCGAAGCCGCGGATATTGCTAGTGCAGTAATATAGCGTAGTGAAATGATCGTCTATATTATAAAAATGAAATGCTGTTCATTGGTAAGCGCATCACTTGGGAACGGCTAGACTGATGTCAAATAATTTTGTTTTTAAAATGTTCGTAATAGTTCGAATACCATATCTAGAGAAAACATTTGGAAAAGTTACTCGAGTATAATTTGTAAATTTGGGAAAAATTGTGCTTTTACCTATAGGTTCTGTGTATAAACTATGAATTTAAAGATCACTTTTATGAAATTAGTATCAGGACAAGACAACGTTTGTAGATCTAACTAGTAATAAATAAAAACAATTAAAAAGTGCATGTATGAATGCATATACGCGCAAAAAGTAAAACTTCTGTGGGTTATCGGTGCTCTTTATGAAATTCAATTTATGTTTTATATAATTAGGATAGATGAGAAATTAAAAAAATAATTAAATAACGCATATAAGGCATATTACAATCATAAATTATTAGAATATCATTTAAGGAAAGAATATAATATTATATATTATTTGTCAGACAATAACAATGGTTACCATGGCAACAAACGTTCACCTCACTCGATCACACTTTTCGTAACGCTCTCGTCACGCATACACCAGCTTACTCTCCAAGTTTGAAGTTTTACTTCAAAAACATCTCTTATAATTTACATAATATGTATAATGTACATATTTAAAAATTAAACCATTTAAAAATTAACCATAAAAATGTCGAGAGGGGTAAATCTCATTACGCACGCCATATTTAACGCAGTTGTATCATTCAGCCATACTTAAGTTAAACTTTCATTCTTAATTGCCATTTGCTTCCGCTTTTCTTTTTAAATCATTAAAACTAACGTTCTTAATTAGAGGCTAGGTTTAACTGCAAATGGATAGTGTTTTAAGAGCTTGCGATTATTAATTTTTATTGGAACCTGTTACAAAATTGTCAGCTTAAACTATTTAAATTATTTATTTAATATTTAAATAAATAACTTTAATGGTATATATTTTGCTTCTAATATCTAAACTAGTCTCACAATAAGAATCACGCTTAAAAAAACATAAACTAGAGTTATAAAAACTCCATTCATTGAAGGATGAAGAAAAAAAGGGGGCTTTTCACAATTTTCATGAATGAAAAATAAATTCTCTACAAGCATTTACCAGCGGCTTTCCTCGCGTACTATTTATGTATATAATTACTACGATTCTAAGAATTATAATGTGATGTTAGACTGCGTATAATGTTCTTTAATAAATAAGCTTAATAATGCAAAAAAAAACATATCTGACTACAATTCAAATTTTTCCAATTTTTGTTTTTGTTACAGACTAATCACTAAATATTTAACTGCTTTTATTTAAAATAAGTATCTACATTAAGGTGTAAATACTTTTTTTACAAAATTAAAGTATTAGTTACTTTTTGTATACACTACTATTACAAAGAGGAAAGATTTGTATTTTTGTATGCTTGTAACTATTGGACCGATTTAGATGAAATTTGCTAAGAAGATAGTTTGAGATTCTTTCATTTTTTTTTTATTTCATTCCTTTATAACAAACTAGCTACTTGCCCTCGCTTCGCTCGGGTTCGTCCTTATGTTGCTTCCCCATACAAACTTTCATCGCCTTTTTCTACCCCTTAAAGGATGATTTCCGGGTTAAAAACTATCCTATGGCCTTTCCAGGGTCTCTAAACTATCTTCTTTTTGGTTCAGTAGATTCGAAGCCTATTCGGTACAAACGAACAAATCTTTCTTTTTATAATATTAGTATAAGTTTGTTAAAAAAAAAGAATATTAAAATCACAAAAAATTGGCATCCACAAAAAAGCATACACTCGAAATGACTAAGTAAAAATGTCCCTTTTTGGGGTCAATAAAAAAGAGGCAAACTGCGAAATTGATTGAATTGATTGAAGCAGAACACGGAGAGAGAAAGGCGCAGGCACAGTTCTATTGCGGTACTAGTTAATTTATTAGAAATTCATTAGTTTGTTTTAAAATTAATCTAGAAATAAAGTATTAAAATCATTATGTATTGTAGAAAAATGAAAATTATTTTCTACGCCATTTCATGGAGATATTAGATCTATTGTTCGCTTTCATCGCGTGCATTTTGATATATTACCGTTTCTCATTTTCACTTACTGTATGGAATGGAATTAAGAAATAAGCATTTTTGCCACAATTCCACGCAAGCTTGAATGGCTACGGTAATTAAGTGTATATTTATTTTGTACGAATATTTGTATTGTATTCAGCCCTTTTTTAACGTCTTACTGCTGGGCACAGGCCTACCTTCAGTACGAGGGGGATCAGGCCATAGTCCACCACGTTGGCCAAGTGCAGGGTTGGCGGACTTCACATATCTTTCGAAAACTTGCTAGGTTCTCTCAGACATGCAGGTTTCCTCACGATGTTTTCCTTCACCGTAAAGTAAGTGGTAATCATGTTAGAAATAATTCGTACATGAAAATATCAGAGGTGCGAGACCCGGGGTATGAACCAGCTTCACTCGGTTTCCCAAGCGAGCGCGTTACCACTGGGCTACCACTGCCCTACGAATATTTATAGTTATAACATATAGTTTTATTGTATTTTTTTGTAAATGAAAATATTTTAGATACAAGTAATAACTAAGTATAAATTAAGGTTATTTTAGTAAACATTTCCAACTTGATATAAAATAAGCGGTCTGCATATGAAGCACTTGGGCATGGCGACGATTTCATTTTAAATTATGTTCATAATTACATTTACTTTAAAATACTATATTTATATTAATTATTAAATTTATTTCCAACTTATAAAAAACTTTAATTTTATATAATAATTGATTAAAAAGCTATAATAACAATACTTAAAAATACAAAAATAACTAACTTTAAAACATCATGAAAAATTAAATTGGGCAATATTATGATAAGATTTACAAACTGGATGAAACCACAAACATCTTAAGAAATGAACTTACGGTCAGATTAGTTAACGTGTTTTAATGCTTGCCATTAAAATTTGTGCCAAAGATGTTAAGCTTTTTAACTTATTTTACTTGGATACTTTTACACTTGCAGAGAGTCATCCAGACTTCCCTAGAGCTTAATGAAGCAGTCTAGATCTACGATGCAGTTTAGGCTAATGTCATATGTTAAGCGATACTATGTGATGCGATATTAAATTACTTCGATGTTTTATTATAAATATCTTTTTCCATAGACAATTTATATACAAGTACCTGGGCGACCGAGCTTTGCTCGGCGTTCTTTTTTGTTATACCGTATTTCTTAAATTTAAAAAAAAACGAAAAATTTAAATAAATAGAAAAAAACTAAAGTAAATTCTTTGTATTCCGATCGGGACTCGATCTCGGGCATATGTGTTGTCTAACTTACGCCTTGACCATATTCTGCGTAGAATAATGCAAAAGAAAACCGCATGAAAACTGGAAAACACGCGTTTTCCCACATGAGACTAATCTAGATCGATTTTTCGCCCCCGAAAGCCCCCACATACCAAATTTTAGCGAAATCGTTAGAGCCGTTTCCGAGATCGCTAGTATAAATAAATAAAGATATAAAAATATAAATATACAAGAATTGCTCGTTTAAATATATAAGATATATACATATTATATTTTCTTAATCGGTAGCGGATCACAATTTAATTAAAAATTGATATATGTATTTCTATTTAGACAATTCAATATTAGTTAAGTTAGTTAAAGAATTTTTCAAATCGGATTAGTAGTTCCTGAGATAAGCGCGTTCAAACAAAGAAGCAAACACACTAACAACCACTGCCTCGTTTTAATATTAGTATAGATTATATGTTATCTATTTCATATAGCGCTGTAACGCATAGCTTAGCTTCAGTTGAATAATGAACTTAAATATGTGGCCTGAATCAGAGGTCACGATTACACTTGAATGTTTAATCACGACATTTGTGCCACAGATATGCTCCACAGGAAAGATTACGGTTTTTATGACAGCATTTCACGAGCCGAATAAAAACAGTTCATTTTATAAAATGTACTTTTTATTTGGGGCTATTTAAATATTTTAAATTCATAAAACTGAATTTCATTCAATATCCAATGGGATATACATACATATACCGGAACAACCCATTGCACTGCAGCGGTAGGGTTCTGCTATGGTGAGCAGTCTCACAGTCCCCTGTAGGTTAATGGCCGGTCCCACGATGGGTTTTCCCAGTGACGTAAAAAGTATCCAACGGGATTGCATTTCACACCGTACTGGGATCGAATAGAAAACGTCACGCGCTTTCTTATGCACGATGTAACATCGACAAAATCACAACTTGGTTGCGAAGTACCTATTCCATTTTAACAAAAAACATTTCGGCCCAGGACTAAAACCTAATCGTGCTCTACTGTCCTGCTTACCACCTACCCACCAGAGTCTTGTATTATAATAAAATAAACTATGTCCTAGACTTATAATCCATACTAATATTATAAATGCGACAATAACTGTCTGTCTGTTACCTTTTCACGCTTAATCCTCTGATCCAATATTGATATTTGGTATGGAGATAGTTTGAAACCCTGGGAAAGACATAAGATAGTTTCTATCTCGGAAATCATTTCTTAAGGGAGTGAAAAGGAGGAGTAGAAGTTTATATGGGAAATCAATCATTTCTCAAGTAAGGGATACAAAGCTCATCATACCTATGTATATATTCCATACTAAGCGTTAAAACGTACCTAGAGACGAAGTGAGTCGCTAGTAATATCTATAATTCCATATTTTAAAATATTTACTTGGTCAACTAACTTACCAAGTAAATAGTTAATTATATGGAACTAGCGACGACTCGAGACGAACAAAAATAAATCTAATTGATAATAATCACTGGATGTTAATATTAATAATAATAATCGCTTTCCATTATACATTATATACGTGTAACTCCAACGGTTTTTGCGGCGAACGCCAGAATAGCTCGCAGATGGCAGATTTTATTCCTACTTACTTGACACTTATCGTTATATATTTTGGATAATTCACACTATATCTTTATAAATTATACCCTATGTGTTATTGTGATATGTAAACTATATTATTGGAAAGTTTAATCAAAATCCATTCAGTAGTTTTTGCGTGAAAGAGTAACAAACATACATCCATACATATATTCTTACAAACTTTCGCGTTTATAATATTAGTAGGATATATAATTATTACTACAGCATATACAGAAAACATGTTGAAAAAACCAGAATATTCACCGCATTTTTGTTGAAATATACCGCTTATCACTCCACGTAATGAGTATCTGCATAGCGTAGTGTTGGTTGCAGAGTAAATATTTACCATCCGTATACTACGCGAGGTTTTATTGATGTGAAAGCTAAAATATCAATAAACCTGTTGCAAATCTAACTGCATTATTATATCAAGTCAGATTATACGTGTAATAAACATTGTATATAATTTAAACTAATATTATAACGATGAAGAAACTGTTTTTGTGTGATTGAACGCGCTTGTCTCTGGGAGTAGCCTGATTTTAAATAAATTCGGTCAAGTGCGAGTCGAATTTGCACACGAAGGATCTTGATGATCGATTACGAACGTTAAAAAAAAGTTTCTTGTATTTTTATTTCTTTATTCTTATTATTTGTTGTTTTAGCGGCAATAGAAATAATACTCTGTACAACTCTACCTATTACGGTTCATGAGATACAGCCGTCTGACAGACGGACGGACGGACGGACCCTATACGGACGGGACGGGGACGGACGAATAGGGAACCCTAACAATCATCAGATGAAATTAAAATATAAACAAACATAAACTAAACGAACGGAACTACGGTCAAAAGTTATGATTACTATATTTACTTATCTACAATCATTTAGTTTCATTCTGTTAGTTCAGTAGGGTAGAGACTTCCTGAATCTAAAAGTGAACGTTTTGAAGTTCGTTTCTAAGAAAATTTCGCAAAAAAATTGTCTTATTTTATTTCTTAATAACCGGTTTTTACAATTAATTAAATTAAATTTAAAATTTGGGTGACCTCTAGCGTGAAGCTACTCTGACCACTAGATGTCAGATGTCTGACAATCAAAGGTTTTCTAAGACATTTTATAACACGGTTGTTTCAAGTATTTTCTTCTTCGTTGAGTATAAAAATAGAATGTATGAAACAGACGAGAGAGCAAGGTTCACTAACAAGCCGCGACTTGCGACCACACTTGACCGCTTTAATTATTTCTGTTACAGCTCTGCGGTACTTCAAGTGCCAGTGTGTTCTGAACGATGTTTAATCTGTGGAATGTTGGGACTATTTTATAAAAAAAAATAAGAATAAGGATAAAGTCTTATACTTATAATAGTCTTTTATTTATTGTTTCATTATTTTATTAAATATTTAAAGTATATCCAAATTATCCTACTAATTATTATAAACGTGAAAGTTTGTGAGGACGGATGGGCGGATGTTTGTTTCTTATTCTTTCACGCTAGAACGGCTGAACGGATCTGGATGAAATTTGGCAGAGAGATAGATTATAGTCTGGAATAACACATAGGCTACTTATGCTTTTATCCCGGAAAAATGTACGGCGAGCGTGAGGTAGATTTGTTTTTGTTTAGGGACGAACCCGAAGAAAAGCGAGGGTGTGTCGCTAGTTTAAAATAACTGAATGTAGTTATTATTTAGATTTCAAAAAAATGATTAACAATATAGAGTCAAAACATGCAGTAAATGGGAAGCTGATTTTACTGTCATTAATGTTGTTGAATGTCTTCATGACAAATTGCGCACAACAGATTTTTAATCAGTTAACTCAACCAGCATGCTTTGAAGACATTAACAAGAAAATTAAATTGAATTTAAATCAATTAATCATATATTACTAGCAAGTCACTCACCCTCGTTTTGCTGGAGTTCGTCCCTACCTTGCTTCCCCATACAAACTTTCATCCCCATTCTCACCCCCTTAAGGGATGATTTCCGGGATAAAAACTATTTCACTCACTCCCTTTTCATATCATGAAATAAAAAAAAAAGGATAAGCTTGTCCTGACAATAAGAAACAAAAAAAAAGAATTATCCAATTTGGTAGAGTCTAGTCGATCGGAAGTTATGCGCCGTACATACATTTGTGTGATTCATTTTTATTATATATATTTATTTAAAAATATGTTATCTATCTATAGAAATACAAAAAAACACATCACATTTTTTTATTGTAACGTCCTTAGGATAGAAGTTCAGTATTTTAATTGCAATAATAATATGAGAATGTTTAATGACTTGGCTATTTCAATCAGGCTTTATTAAAATTAGAATTTGTACTTATAATAAATATTAAAGCACATCTCCAAGTACATTCCCGCAATTTCTATAATGAGCCTTTTCCTTAATAATGAGTCTTTGATTTAGTTTGCTTGTACTACTCCATAATAAGCGAAATAATTTTCTACGCATACTTCTGACGAACTAAATATCATATCAGAAATAAATATAAAGCTTTGCTAAATATATAGTATTTTTAGGGTTCCGTACCCGAAGGATGCCAATGGAACCCTATTCTAAGCCTCCGTCCGTCTGTCAGAGGGCTGTATCTCATGAACTATAATACGTAAAGAGTTGAAATTATCACAGAGTATACTATTGCCGCTATAACAACAAATAATAAAAATAAAAATGCAATAAACTTTTTTTAACGTTCGTAATCGATCATCGAAGTTAATATACTACAGAAATAGAGTATAAGTCATAATAATAAAAAGTATACATATGTACAATGGTACGGAACCCTTCGTGTGCGAATTTAACTCACACTATACACATATTTTTTTATTTATCGATAAATAAAAAAAAGAATGAAATTAATTGTTCACACATTATTTTGAACAAATTGCTTGTAATTTTACCGCCGTACGTAAATGTGAAAAGATCTATTTACTTTATCGTTAATCCCATATATTAAGGACTTTGGCTAAATGTGAGTTTACTTTGACAAGATCTATATTTTTGGTCTTAGAAAGATTTTTGATATATTTAAAAAGAGTTGTGATATATGATTCTGTGAATATGTCTCATTTTATATCTCTACACATTTGAGCTTGTGAATATGTACATTGTACATATGTGAATGTCGAATTTTATTGTTTTGCCAATATAATTAACTCAAAGGCAGGTTAGATGGGAGGCCTCTTTTCGTGCTCTCCGAACTTCCCATCTTTTGCAGTACCTAGTAGCTCAGGGACTACTCTGAAAAATCTAGTAACAGTTTTTAAAACCACCTGGGATATCTGGATTTACATTTCGACCCAGGGCTTACAGCTATATAGTATATGTATGTACACGCTAAATACTAGTATAGTCAGGTAAAGTTAAAAAATTAAGTTTTACGCATATATAATAAAATTCCACAAAATGTCCTAGATTTACCTCTTCAAAAATTTAAGGATAAAATTAAAAATATTTTATTGAGCAAAGCGTATTACACTGTTCAAGAGTTTCTTGTTGATGAAAATGTATGGAATTGAGATATTGACTCGTATGCGGGCTGTCTATATTGTAAATAAATGTAACTTCGGTAAAAGAGCAACTGTTGAGTTTCTAACCGGATCTTCTCAGCAGAACTGCTTTTCGAGCCGGTGGTAGCTTCCTCACGGACAGACTACACTGACGCTTACAATACATTGACGATTCAAAAGCACTTGTAATAAGCCTAATTGAATAAAGTTTATTTCATTCATTCATTCATTCAAATATGCGAAAATAAATTTTCACTTTAAAGAGTATTTTCAAAATTAATAGTAAAAATATGCGAAATGCATAAAAAGATCACAATTAAAATTTTGCCAAGATTAATTAAAGTAGAGAAACAGTTGTGATTAATTCGTAACATTCAAGCATTGAACAAAGGAATGTTTATTCTGTTATTCTAAAGATTGAGTTAAAATATAAGGCAATGTGGAGTAATTCTGTGTATATGTGATGAAGATATTTATTTAGTTCAAGAGACACTGTTAACAAAGACGATATAAATTATAAGCTCTTCTCGAGCAATTTATAAGATAGAAATTTAAATATTAAATGTGTAAGCCCTGTAATTAAATTCTAAGTATACGATAAATAAATAACTTTTGAAATGAAAACTTATTTTAGTAAAAAGGTTGTTTTTTGGTCCAGTCGAATTCAAATTATTTAAGAACTACGCATAAAAAATAATGAAAACGCAATAATTTGTTAAAAACTGTCGCATATATTTGTTACTTAGAAGGCAGAATTTTCGATATAAACTAGTGTAAAGTGTCATTCTTAAAATGGCTACAATTGATTATGGTCAGTTCAAATACTGACTTGACGAGAATTATTTACCTATACAGATAAATAAAATTGAAGTGTCTCTTTTTAATATCAAAATGACAGCTTTATACTAAATGCATATGGAATTATATGCGGTACTTATAAGAAAAACATAATTATTTTTTTTGTCTGTCAGTCTGTCTGTTTGTCTATGTGTTTGTTCCGGCTAATCTCCGAAACGGCTGGACCAATTTTAATGGGACTTTCACCGGCAGATAGCTGATAATATAAGGAGTAACTTAGGCTACTTTTATTTTAGAAAAAGAATTAGGTTTTCGCTCAAAAAAATTAAAACTTACCTAGCCCCTGAGCGAAGCGAGGGTAAGTCTCTAGTTATTAAATATTACCATCTAAGAGGAGTATTTATAATTACTTACGTAATAAATTTACAGTGTAAAGGCAGAATGATATACGACTAAGCTATATTGTCTAACGATAATAATTATAAGTAAATTGAGGTAAGCCACATCTGCAATGCGACTCACTCACTACTAAACACTTCTACCCACATTCTTTTCTCTACCTGCGACTTTAATTTTTAGATTCAGTAATTACATTGAAGTCATATATTTCATTGTACTTGACATTTGCATGAAAATTTTTATTCTGGTTTTTTATAGTATTTTCTACACTGACTCTTTGTATAATTATTCGAAAATAGTGTTAAAGTAAGATTTTCATAACTTTAAGACTTTTTTCTTAGGTTGCCTATAAATGTTTGTTTTTTTTTTCTATTACTGAAACAATACTTTAGTTCAGTTTTAAAGCATGTGCATAATAGCTTGATTTGAATGTATTACGAACTTGTTACAAAAAACAAAAGTCTTATCAGGTGTAGTACCTACAAAACAATTTTATTGTTCTAATTGAAAATATAATTAAGTTTTCAACGGGTGAAACAGATTCAACTTTCAACTCTCTACATGAAACGCAGTCTTGTGCAGTGAATGTGTAAATCAAATGTAGTTTGCAGTAGGTATAGTTTGAAATAAAATGTTAACATAGGAAATGAATTTTGGACTGATAATTTAATAACTAGTTTAAAAGATTGCCATCTCCTGGTCTAATCAACATATGGCCAGGTCTATTTAAATAACTTATACAATATATGTAGATTAAACTCAAATATTTAAAAAATCTCTGTTAACGTATCGCTATAAAATGTGAAAAAGAATTCTTGTAATTCTTATATTAACTCAATGTAAGGGATACCCTTGTCATTTTGCTGTTATAAAGCCACTTCTTCAAAAAGGAGGAGGGAGGTTTTCAATTCGTCGGACTCTTTTTTTAAGTATGTTCACCGATTACTCGAAAACGCCTGAACTGATTTGGATTTTTTTATTTCAAAGGGTTTCATAGGTGGGTTTTATAGGTGAGATACTTCCCAGGTGGTCCCATTTAAATTTTATCGAAGTCGGTTGAGCGGTTTTTAAAAAATCGTCAATAAATTGTTTTTAAATAAATGGCTTAATCGAATATTATAATACAAATAACCTACTTATTACGTCTACACTAAAAATGGAAAAATAAAAACTTAAGGTTCCAGGCACTAAAAAGTAAAAAATAACTAAACGGGGGTTTTCATTTAGAATAACCTAATTAGATATTTTCGAAGACTTCGAAGGTTTTTTTTAAATTACTTTTACCTTTACTTTCATAAGACCTTTTTTTATATTATCAGCCAGGCATTTCATGGTCACGTTTTTCTTTATTAAAAACCTTATTTTTTCATGAAAATATTTAGGGTTTCTATGCAAAACAGAAACCATTCAAATGACAGCAATAAATCTTGCAAACTTTACAATTGTCACAAACTCCCTACAGTATATTTATTTCAGTTCGTCGTTTAAGTGGACCAAAGTTCCCCTAGCTTATGTAAGAGTAAAAGTAAAAAGAAAATTTTACTTATATACCTATAAGATAAATAACAGCACGAGAAAATAGTAGAAAATATTATTTCTATTATTGTTCGAAAATCTTTATATCAACTTTAAGAAACTGTTGTTTTTATAAAAAAGTTTAATATTGAAATAATTTAGCGTTTCAAAATTATTTTTTTCACTGATATTTTAAATATCAAAAATATTAAAAAAAAAGGTTTATGTATGAGTGTGCGTGTGTGTGTGTGTGTGTGTGTGTATTTGTTACTCGGTATCTTACACACTTATTTAATTTTTTTAAATGAAAGTATTGATAACTAGCCACTCACCCTTGCTCTGCTCGGGTTCGTCCCTAGTTTTACCGTTTTAACGTTTAGTATAGATTTCTCAGTGATGAGATATTTTCCCGCAATAAAAAGTATCCTATATGTTGACCCGGATAACCAGCTATCATAATCAAAATCTATCCAGTGGTCTTCTCGTGATGTGGACAGACAAACAAACAGACAGAAAAAAATTCTATATAGATATATCTATATAAATATATATCTATATAAACTCGACCTCTGTATCGATAACAAGGAATATTTAATAAGATTTTCAAAAAAATTATAATTAACGTGCAGATTGGACTCAGACTTTATTATATTTATAGATAAGTGCTTGTAGAAGTCTATTTTCATACGATTTAACACTAACAATTACGCAAATTTAAAAGAAATTCGAAGCAGACTCTGACTTTGTATTCAGCCCTTCTTAACGTCCCACTGCTGGGCATGGGCCTCCCTTCTATACGAGGTACACTGACTTAATTCCTGAATTTCATAGGCTGCTATTAATCAAGATGCTTAACAAGCGAGTGAAACCTCAGACTAACTAAAACCAGTTATTTTATATTTTCAATTTCACTTTAAAGAGAGGTTAAAGTATCTTATAAGTATGCTACGACTGCAGCAAATGCTTGAGTTCCTCCAATTCATTATAAATAAAATATTCTACACATATATTACACATTTTAACAGCATAATAGTTCAAAATTATTCAGCTTCATGCTTATTTAGAATGTTTTGTAACTTGTATACAGTTTAATCTATACTAAGTAATATTATAAAGCTGAAGAGTTTGTTTGTTTGTTTGGTTGAACGCGCTAATCTCAGGAACTACTAATCCGATTTAAAAATTTCTTTTTTCATTAGATAGCCTGTTTATTGAGGAATATATATCTATAGCTATAGGCTATATATATCATCCCGGAAAAATGTACGGTTCCCGTGGGATTTTGTTTTTGTCTAGGGACAAACCCAAAGCGAAGCGAGGGTGAGTCGCTAGTTCTCGAATATGTCGTCGAAATTCATTTTGTTCCTTGCTACGAAATTCCTTGCTACGAAACATCCCATTCATTATTACTAAATATTTTCTCTTAGGACATTTCTACAAGAATCACATATATTTAAATATAAATCGTGTTTTCAGTTGAAGTAAAAGAACTGATGAGCATTGAAAAAGATGTATTTTTCTTACCTATTGGTATAGATTTCTCAGAGATGAGATATTTTCCCGCAGTAAAAAGTATCCTTTAAGTTGACCCGGATAACCAGCTATCATAATACCAAATTTCATAATAATCTATCCAGTGCTTTCTCGTAATGCGGTCACAGACAGACAGACAGACAGACAAAAATTCTATATAGATATATATGTATCTTTATTATTCTTATAAATTGGGATTAGCCTGTAGACCGCAGTCAATAAAATATAGTGTACATTTATTTATTTACTACAAACTTACAAGTCGTTTCGCTCTAACCCAGACCATAGTCTGTCTATATACTCAACTAGCGACTCACCCTCGCTTTCTCTGATTTCTCCTCAGGTACATTTTAACGGTTAGTATGGAATATATAGACTACACATTATATGATACTCCTTTCTCAATAAACGAGCTATCTATTGCAAAAAGAATTTTACAAATCGGATTATTAGTTCTTGAGATTAGCAAGTTCAAACAAACAAACAAGCAAACAAAGAAACCAACAAACAAACTTTGCCTCTTTATAATACGAGTATTACTATAGATTTAGTGTAAAATAGTATCAAACACTTACAAGCACATACAAACATAGAAAATTTCGCATGTACAATAGAAGTCCAATTGTATATTATTTGAATATATTTGCAACATGTACAATGTACTAGACAAAAACAAAACTATCCCACGGAACCCGTACACTTTTCCGGGATGATATATAGCCTATAGCCTTCCTCAGGTAACATGCTATCAAATGCCAAAATAATTTTTCAAATCGGATCAGTAGTTCCTATAAATAAATATATAAAACTTAAATATATTTTTAAGAAGGCAATAGAACAATAAAATTGTAAAAATAATTACATTTAGAAAGCATTTATCTATTATTTCATATTCATAGAAATCAAGTTTATTATCAAACCCAATATAGGTACAATTACATATGAATATATTCGATTGGTATAAAATGTAGTAGCAACTTTTCGTTGCTTCAACCACATATAACTTTACAATGGCTTGGAATAAGCTTTAGATATAGAAAAATAACATCGTCAAGTCCTCTATTTCGTGTCTTTCAAAACATTACTCTTCACGTTGTTCTATAACTTTGCAGTTATTTTTTAACGTTTTGGTGCTTTTTTATGTTACTTAACTAGCTTTGACACACAAATTCCCTTTATCATTTTCGCTCCAATCCAAACGTGAAAGTCGCGCTAAAATCGGTTCAGTACATGAGCGATCAAATTAAAAGGCTTAATCATTGTTTGGGTCCTGGTATTGCTATATGCAGTAAGTATAGTTGGAGATAACTATATAAACTTATTATGATCATTACTTTGATACACAAAGAGACATACATACAAATATTATAATGTACAACGTACAGATATTTATAATATCTAAAACATGCTATAAAGATCAGAGAATTGAAATAATTTATATGAAAATTAAAAAGTTAGAACTATATTAACTATATTAAAGATAACAAACTCAATAAAGTTAATGTATCTATATTTAATACTGCCCATGCAACAGATACTAAAATATCTGAAACACCTGCATAAGTGCGGCATAACTTTTGTACTACTGGGTACGTTACATTTGATTTATTATTTACAAAATAACAGGTGCTCTAACAACTACCATATAACTATTATTTTTAATTTTGGCTTCACTTTTTTGTTGATACAGTAGCAGACTTATACAGATCCAGACATTAATCGAACGTAAAAAGCTACTGAGTTTTTCTGTTAAGATATTTAAATTGCTATCCCTGATTTCACACTTTTGCCTCAAAAGGCATATTTAACCTTCAAATTTCTTCTCTCCGGTCAAACAGCAGTTCATTCGGATTATGAGAGTGACAATGGCGGATTCCCAATGAACTAATTATAATATCCTTTCAATCACTGATAATTCAGCCGTACTTACTAAGAGTATTGCAATTTAAAACTTTTCATAATACAGAAACATCTCTTTTCAATAAATCTATCGTCCAGTGGTTTTGCTCTGCTGACACTTGCGTAGTATAACAACTTACCTAATACTCCTGGCTATCCAAAACAAACTATACGGCACTCCTTATAATTGTCACTTAAACTCTTCCTTCATGTTTCTTTACAGTAGTTTTGATTCATCAACACTAAACTAATAAATGAATTTCCTATATACCTACATAAAAAATTACAATTATTGTAATATAAAACCCTTACCAATATTATAAAAGCAAAAGCTTGTTCGATTGTCATTTAAAAAGAAATAATTGAGCGACAGTGTATAATATTTTTAAGTAATTAGGACATAATTCATCGAAAATCATTTATTTCTAACAAAAATTAAAAAAACTATTTCAAAACGCACATTAGCATACGGCATTTGTATAAGAACAATTTGATCTAGAATAAAAGGTTTATTAAGGCTGGAACACCGCAGTGCCGAATATTAAATTGTACTGCATAATGAAAATATTTTTTTACTTTCGGGATCGGTATGATGGAGTCGCAATATTTATTTATACAATTTCCGCTTTTTTATAGCATCATCTTACTTTTTACCGTGCTAGGTAGCCAGATACCGCCTAATTTAAAAGAATGATTACTGGTAATGTAGTCCAGCATTTTGTGTTGCTAGTTGATCTTTCACATGGGGCACAGTGGTCTTAACCCATAAAACTTGATATCTGCGCGTAAGATATTATCCTCTCGAGAGTGGCGGGTACACCGGTGTGCCAGTTAACAATTGATTTCTTGGAAATTAACCAGGAGGTGTTAAAGTGCAAAAGTCATTTGGTCACGTTCGTAAAATTGATTGGACCGCAATCACCAAAAAAAAATTTAGGTGCCTTCACCGGAGGATCTACTCCTTACAATTGGTCTGGTGGGTAAAGGAGCAAATTATCCGATGTGAGGACATGTAACATCAAGTCAGCTGGCTGCTACTCAGATTAATTGTAAAATCAATAATAATTATGGTTGGACCACGATTCTCAATCCAGATACAATATACAAAAGAGAATTGACACAAGCATTGAATTGAAATCACAAAATTCGGAGCAATATCAGTGAATTATCAAACTGTGTCACTATTCTCGTCATCTTTTTTGTACGTAGTGGTAGTGGCTTTTTAAAAATATAGCACATCTGGTACAAAATATAGCTAATGAACGTAAAAATATTTGTCTCCTGCGGCAACTACACCAAAAATTGTCAAAGCCATTTTTAAAAATGATTACTATCAAGCTGAGAACCGTGATTATTTATGTTAATCGATATATTTTGCACCTGTATGTATTAGCTACCACTATCCATAAATTTCATAGAGAATATTGTGAAACCGAATTCACTGACGATAATTAACTTCCTTAATGGCCAATATATAAAAATATAGTCGAAATGTCAAATATAATTTACAAGTTTAATTTTCAATGAATTTATGGCACAAAGCTTATAATTACAAAATAACTAGCAACTAACCCTCGCTTTGCTTAAGTGAGTCTCTAAGATTGAATGGTCTGAGAACTTATAAAAGATATACATCCAAAGAAACATTTTTTCTGATCAGAAACATTCATAAGCGTATACAGTATAATTCACTAGAATCTATACTAATATTATAAAGCTGAAGAGTTTGTTTGTTTGTTTGTTTGTTTGGTTGAACGCGCTAATCTCAGGAACTATTGATCTTATTTGCAAAATTCTTTTTGCATTTGATAGCCCGTTAACTGAGGAAGGCTATAGGCTATATTTCATCCCGGAAAAGTGAACGGGTCTCGTGGGATAAAGTTGTTTTTGTCTAGGGACGAACCCGAAGCGAAGCGAGGGTGAGTCGCTAGTTTCATCATTATCGGATTAATGATTTAGGAACGCATAGAGAACAAACATACGAACATTCATATATATTTATATATAGAACATAATATATTAAGAAGAAACAACATGAAAATTCATATCTTGAGTGATACGCACAATTGCATAATATTCATGAATATGGTGGCTCTCATTCATGGACGTTGTACTCTTGGCATATTTGTCACAGTGAATGGCCCGAGCCAACTATACGTCAGATCGTGCGTGTGCGGAAGTTGAAACACCATTTATATCTCTCTATTGCTTGTAAGGTATATATTTGAACAATTTTCCTCGATATTAAAATACACAATAACATAATTTGACATTGAAATACTATTATAAATGTTTGACTGCCTCGGTGGTGTAGTAGCTAGCATGTACGGCTGCAAATCTGGAGGTCCTGAGTTCGAGTTGGACCAAGTTTAGTTATTAAGGTCTATCTGTTTAAAAAAAGTCTCAGTAAAAGTCCGGAATTAGGACTTGTGCACTATAATATCTCCTGCGCAAATGGCTATTCTTAATGTGGTTGAATGTGATATTTAAATGTGTTTGTTTTTTTCTACACGCTGAAATGACTGGATGGTTTTGCATGAAATTTAGCACATAGATACTACTGCTGTCAGGCACTTATAGACGAGCACAGTAAGGGGAACTTGCTAGTGATACAATAATTATGACGTAAATAATAATATAAATTCTAATATAACGTTAAGTGTAAAATTATATTTGTAGACTAACGAACCACCCTGACTTCGCTCAGGTTCGTCCCTAAGTGATTCTTTAAATTGACATAACTTTTTTATTTTTAAACTGATTGAAATAAAACAAATCTAAATGTTAAGTGAAGCTTACCACAATGCATAAGTAAAAACCACACCCAAATTGATTAAGCCGTTTCTTAGAGAGATTAGCGTCCACAAACGAACAGACAAACAGACAAAAACGCTAAAAATCATTTTTTTGGGTTCTATTGCGCTAATACTCTCTAAATGAAAATTTTTCTCAAATATCTTCCATGTACAGATAGCGATCAGTTACACTTTTATTATATTATATGTATAGACTAGCAATACCCGCGGCTTCGCTCGCGCTAAAACTACAACCAAAAACTTTTAAAAGCTAGGTTTCATACAAATTTTCACCCCTTATTTTATCTCCTTATGGGATGAATTTCAAAAAACACTAAAACACGTATTTATTTAATTGTATTGAAGAGCATTAATACCAATTTTCAAGAAATTCTGATCATAAATATTTTTTGGGTTGTGTTATAATATGTACTCCCGTGGGAATGAGATAATCTCCCGCGGTAAAAAGTATCCTATATGTTGACCCGGATATCCAGCTATAATCATACCAAATTTCATCAAAATCCCACCAGTGGTTTTTCTGTGATGCGGTAACAGACAGACAGACAGACAAAAATTCTAAAAACTATATATTTGGCCTCTGTATCGATGATAATGTCTATTTCAATAAGATTTTCCAAAAAATATTTAAGGTACAGATTCGACTTAGTTAGAATTTTATTATATGTATAGATTACATGTATTTGGGAAGGCAATCATCTTTATAATTTTCGCATTGAAATAATTTATACGCCAAGAAGCTCTCCGGTTGGGTATACCTTTATAACACAATCTCTACATCAAGTGGTTCTCTGGAGATATAGAAGCTACTTAAAATATGTCCAAAAGTTATTGAAAGACACGCAGAGTGTGTACCTCTTGAACCTTTAAGCAAGACGCTTGTATTAAGGTATTATTAAACTTAAAATAATGTTTGAAGCATTTAATCTAATATATTTAAACGAGAAATTCTTGTATATTTATTTATTTATTTATTTATACCGGCGATATCGGAAACGGCTCTAACGATTTCGCTGAAACTTACTATGTGGGGGTTTTCGAGGGCGAAAAATCAATCTAGATTAGTCTTATATTTGGGAAAACGCATGTTTTCGAGTTTTCATGCGGTTTTCTTTCGCAGCATTCCACGCAGAATATGGACGATAATTTCTTACAATCGGGCATAAGCATTGTGGTCAAACGACCAAAGTGCAAGATTAGCAATCACAAGTGCCCGAGTTCGAATATCGATCGGATACAAAGTTTTTACTTTTGTTTTTTTTTTTGTATTTATTCAAGATTTTAGTTTTTTTTACCTAAAAAAAACGAAATAACAAAAAAGAACTCCGAGTGAAGCTCGGTCGCCCAGGTACTGTGATTTAATCAAGCAAAGGTAGCACGGGAATTTAATACATATACTTATAGATTATAGTGCATTCTTAATGTAAAAAGATGTTTGCATATAAAAATTTTAAGAATGTTCCTGTGGTTTAGTTATATGAAATTTTGATAAAGCTGTACTGTAAAATGTAATGTGTTTAATAGATCAAATTTAAATTTTATTCATATTTCTTTAGTACAAATAGTAATTAAAATAAATTAACCGTACATATTTAAATAAAGTATATAACACCTTTGAGACGTCTAAAACCTTTGTCTCTTCCGTGACCATGATTGCATTCGAAACGTCGGGGACCAAAAATCAAAATAAATCCGTGAAACAAACGGAAAAGATAGTTTTATTTAAACTGTCAAATATTCGCGAAAATCTAAGAAAGTATTACGCACATATTTAGTTACAAGTAACTCACCCTCGCTTCGCTTCGGGTTCATCCATTTTTTCACATTTTTTCGTGATAATATATAGCCTATAGCCTTCCTCAGTTAAAGGGCTATCTAATGCAAAAAGAATTTTTCAAATCTGATTAGTGGTTTCTGAGATTATAGATTGAATTTTGATTTGATTAGAAACAAACTCTTCAGGTTTATAATATTATAGTATAGAAAATAGAGTAACAAAATATTCTTATATTTAATCCCATTCTTTATTTGCTCTAGTAACATAAACCTAATATAATCTTATTTTCTTAAGCTTCATTTTAGTACATGATTAGGTACAAAAAAGAAACCCTTGTCCATAACATACGCAGTCTAGCAAATATGGAAGGTAAAACTTAATACTCTAATAAATTTTATTAGAATTTTATTAAGGGACAAGTCCTCAATAAATAAAATCTTGTCTAAAAATAGGAGTTAAGACTCTTCAAAAGATTACTTTAATATAAAACATGGATGAAGCGTAAGTATAAAATTAAGCTCTCAAGCTCACAAGTACTCGCAAATGTGAATTCGTAACCTGAATCAAAATTACAAAAGCTTAAAGTTTTGTTCACCGAGTGAGTAAAATATTATATTATACTAGCAATACCCGCGGCTTCACTCGCGCTCAAACTTCCGTTCACTACCAAACTTCACAGGGTTACCCGCTAGACTAATCTGAAGATTGCCTCAAAATTTCAGCAAAATCGCTCTAGCCATTTTAGAATCCATAGGGAATATACACACATACATACATCAATTTTTATGTAAGTATAGAGATTTATCTAATAGAAAATTACGAAAGACCAGTTTTCAGTAACATTTATGGGCGACTATGTTTTGTTCATGGCTTCGTTTTCATGGTAACATGATGATATATCCTTGTTCAAATCTCATTTAATTATGTTATTTAAGTATGTTAATATGTTCAGTGGTTTAAGCGTGATAAGAATGTAATGAAGTATGGATTGAATTTGAAGTTAAATTTAGAGCGCCATGCTTTTATCTTAATTACATTGATTAAACCTATACAATATATAATACAATTCTGATTCGAATCTGTACAATAAATATTTTTGAAGTGAAAACTTCTATAGGCAGGTTTGGGGTGGAGGGTAAATTCATGTAAGTCATCATCGACATGGTTACGTGACGTGTTAACGCTAACACTATATCTGTAGCATATGTATTGAATGTATGTATACAGTGCGTCTTTAAATTATGTTTTGGTTTAATTTTTATTTTAAATCTTAAGTATACGATAACTGTGCAGTTAAAAGTGAGTATAAAATATATTAAGATTTTCATATAGATATATAGTTTAAATAACAAAGAAAACGAAGCAATATAACCTAAAAAATAAAGAACCTCATTATTTATTTTTACAATTACTATGCAATATATATGAGTATAAATATATGAGTATTTTATAGTCATTTTGGAGATATTTACTAACGTGATAAAACAAAAATAACAACTGTTTGTTTATAGTTTTAATTTTTCACTTCTATCGGCAGTCCTCATGAGTGCTTTTTTTTTGTCTGTCTGTCCGTCGGTCCGTCCGTCCGTCCGTCCGTCCCTCCATCTGTCTGTCTGAGAACCACTGGACAAATTGATTTTGACGAAATTTGGTATGATAATAGATGGTTATCCAGGTCAACATATTATAAGAAACTTTTTACTACGGGATAACATTTGATCTCTGAGAAATTTATACTAACCATTAAAACCTATCTAGGGACGAACCGAAACGGAGCGAGGGTGAGTCGCTAGTAGTAAATAAATGTCAAAAAGTAGCTATGAGATGACTGACTAAAAAAATCTGAAACGAATTGCTGTTCAGAGTTTACGAATGGGAATTATCTTTACTTTTTATATTATGGTAATATATGTCTGTCTATTATTAAGAAATACATTAAGAATATAAAATATTCATTTAAATTAAATTACTAGGCATAAAGAATGAATAGCGGATGAGCTACAACAGTAGCAAATAAAAAC
Organism: Argynnis bischoffii washingtonia; assembly: GCA_033884665.1. Taxonomy (NCBI): domain Eukaryota; kingdom Metazoa; phylum Arthropoda; class Insecta; order Lepidoptera; family Nymphalidae; genus Argynnis; species Argynnis bischoffii. The sequence continues at coordinate 13,427,462 of CM066621.1, read as the reverse complement.
GTTTCAAGCTCCCTTAAGTGGTTCTAGTTAGGTTTTATTATTTCTACTTAGGCTTTAAATTTTCATACGGTTTAAAGAATCAGATTTCACACAAAGCATATTTCAAATAAAGGGATTGCTAATTTAAGTAATTTATTTGAAATTCATTCATTTGGTTCCTTTATCTAAAATTCTAGAATTATTCCTGACCTTTTGAGGTTAATTGTTTAAAACAATGTTATTTTAGGTTCTCCTTCATGAGTATTTTCTTTAAAAAAATACTCGACGCCTTAAGTCAATTTTGTTTTACATATATCTATAGATATAATACATATATAAAATTCTTACTAAATCGAATCTATACATGAAACATTATTGGAAAATCTTATTGATATAGTAATTAATTATTATTGATACAGAGGCTGAATCTATAGTATTTAGAATTTTTGTCTGTCTGTCTGGGAACGCATCGTAAAAAAAAATTATAAGCGCCAGTCTTCGAAGTCTAAACTTTTGAGAAATAGTAATTTTGACATTTTAGGCTTATTTGAGGCTTACCTACCCACAACATTCGTTTATAATATTATAATGTATAGGATTAACGGATCTACCCGCAAAAGATGCCGCCAAGTTCAAAATGTAAACGTAGATAACGTTCGTAACAAATAAACCTAAGTAGGTAAGTAGGTACTCAATTTATTGTAATCAAACCGTGTTTTAATTCATACGATCCAAGCGATCCCTACCTAGAGACGAACCCGATCGAAGCGAGAGTGAGTTTTTTTTTATAAGATTCAGTGACAAACGAGCAGACAGACCACCTGATGGAAAGCAGTACCTGTCGCCCATAACACCTACAGTTCTGCACTTAGGTTTTAGGTAACAAAAACACAGAGCCGCAGGTGCGTTGTCACTGTGAGGACTAAGATGATATGCCTCTTGCCTGTAATTGCGCTGGCTACCTTATCCTTCAAACCGGAACACAACAATGCAATCATTGTTGCTTGGCGGCAGAAATAGATAAGGGGGTGGTACCCATCCAGTCGGACTCCTCAGGCTTGACAGAGTCCTACCACCGGTAAATAGTAAATAATATTATTATAATATACAACAGCTATAAAATTTTATGCTCTGAAATTATATTGCTCTGCACATCAATCAAAAAGAGGTTAAAACTCACATTTATATAGTAACAAGAAATCGTCGTGGTCTTTTTTGAGCAATTCGCACAAAAATAATTACAAACGGTTTGGTGAACGTCGCACTATTTCATTTTGAAAACAAAAAAGAAATCTTTATGTACATGATATAACAACAATTTTTATAATTAAAAATTCATTCTAATATATAAATAAATATAGTTTTCGCATAATAATATTAATTAATGTTTAATATAGCTTTGCCTAGTTTTGATTTAAGCAGAGCTTAAACGTTAAATAAAAATGACACGTTACAATCATATCACATGATTTTTGTCATTGTTTTTAAAGATTTAAAGAGACTGATTGCCACTGAAAACATAAGAGTTTATTTGTTTGTTTGTTTGGTTGAACGCACTAATCTCAGAAACTACTAATCCGATTTGAATTTTTTTTTTGCATTAGATAGCCCATTAACTAAGGAAAGCTATAAGCTATATATCATCCTGGAAAAATGTACGATTCCCGTGGGATAGATTTATTTTTGTCTAGGGATGAACCCGAAGCGAAGCGAGAGTGAGTCGCTAGTATTTGCGTAAATCTAAGAATCATTTCAACTACAATAATTTACAATGAAATTTGTAAAAGTACATTTAATTAATTTAATTTAATTTCAACTTCGATACGGTATAATTGTTTGTTCATGAAGACGCTACCACAGCTCGTATTGTTGAGAGCTAGCAAGAAACTTGAAAATGATAACGTGAAATCATTACGTATATAATACTAATACCGGAGTCCAGAACTTTTATTAAATATGCGTTTTCTACTAAATACATTGTGCAGTTTTAGACAGCTTTTCCCTATTACCTATTTAGGTATTATATTATACAAAGCAGGACAAAATGCAAGTAGTGCTAGAATGTTATCCCAAAACACTTTACAAACTGGGAAAATGTTTGGTTGAACTCGTTCTGAAACTTATCTAACTTTTGTCTTATATCTGATATTACTAAGATTCTTTCATTTTACTACAATTTTTCAAACAATTGACAGTCTTTATTTATATACAAGTAAAGTATTATTACAGAACATTATTCGTAATATTGTTAAAAAATATCGATTTTCCTAGTTACTTGTTATTTTCGATAAAATGAATACTTTTTGAATACTTATTTTCTTTTGGCAAGTTTAACTTAATTTTTTATGCGTATTGCAATTAGCGATTATATAAGATTTGAATAAATATATTTATATGTTAATTTTATTTCGTTATGTAAAAAATCCTTTGGAAGCTTACCCGTAAAAATTATTTTAATACATAAAAAGGCAAAGGTTAAACATAAATGTCGAATATTGTTTTACATCATGTCCTACGAATAAATAATAAGTCTATTTATTCGTAGATCATGTCTTCTATTTTCTTCACAAACATTCTTGATATTTGTCAGACAAACAAAATAAGTTAGACAATGATTATCATAAGAATGAGCTTCAACAACATACAACAAGTCACTTTTACAGACAAACAAATTTATCCCATGGGAACCGTACATTTTTCCGGGATAAAAAATAGCCTATGTATTATTCTGATGTAGGAGCTATATTATTGTAAAGTGTCATTAAAATTTATTCAGTAGTTTTTGCATGAAAGAGTAACAAACATCCATTCATCTGTACATCCAGACATCCATACAACCTCACATACTTTCGGATTTATATTAGTAAGATTTAGACTTAACTTTTAGGTTGAAAAAAATATAACGTATATTTTTAAATTAGATTAGAATAAGTTTTCATACGTGTCTTAAATATTTGAAAGAAATTTTCTCGTAGTTCTCCCATTCCGTTTAAATCAACGTAAATTTTCAGGTAAGAGGATTGCGAGTTAGAGCATTATAATTAATTATTACTAATTAGATAAAAGTAATATATTTTATTTGGATTCAAATAACTAAGATCTCAATAAGCGTAGGTACTTCATTAATAAGTATTTACGAGCTTTTTATGAATTAAATTACCATTGTTGTTACCAATAGCCATTATCTACTGTTTCTGACATTCAATTATATAAGTAGGTGCTATGAGAGTAACGTGTCTTCCAAACATAATATATGGCTATTCTGACTGAACTACAAAAAGATTTTAGAATAAAATCGTTTGATAATATTAGATTTAATAAGCCGTCATTAAAACTTTATAAACATACTAATATGTTATTCAAAAGTAATTTGAATGTAAAATTGTTTATGTCTAATTGAATCGCAACAAATGATAATAAACAATTCATAAAAATGTACATTTTAATTTTTAGTCTGTGACCTACTTTTCTAACGTTTTATTTCTAGGTCCATTAAAAAAATATAAATTTATATTTCAAAAGCTGAAAATAACCCGCAGTAATCCTGGCAGCTTAGATGGATCGTTTTAAATTTATATTCAAAATCACCGATGCTGTCATAACCACTTAGAGTAAGATGAAATAGAAAAATTATATAATTTTTTTGTGAACCAAAATTAATGTCAGTCAATATTTTATATATTGCACACATATCATATATTATTTATATCATTATAGGCATTACAAAATGCATCCTTTTACTGTATTTTTTTCACTAGTATAAAAGTTTTCCCGCCAAAATAAAGTTAACTGTCAAACTCACCGGGTTGTTTCTCTGGCGTGGGAGGTTCCTGATGGTGCCTAAGAAGCTGCAAAGCAAACTCTGTACCAACTTCTTCAGATCTTGGACAAGGCACATACGCGTATTGTTTCTTTGTCGGCGCCGGAACGGGCGCGACGCGATGCTTACCGCGCTCGGCCATGCGGCGTCTGACTGTTACTGTGCACAGTGTTGCCAACTTGTGGGTAATTCTCCTTTGTATTAGACGTTGAGTGACACGAAATATTTTTTGGTTTTAATATTAGGGAAATGTAACCGATGCTATTTTTATATAAAACTGCAAAAAATTTTGTCAGAAAGTTATTCAAAATATGAAACAAAAATACAATGAAAACTTTTACGTTTTAAGACAAAATAAATAAATATATATTTTTTAAATAATTATGATATTTGTTTATAATTCTTGATTAATGTAATATTATAATAAAACTTATAAATATAAAAGTATAATGGAAAATACATAATATAATAATCATAATTGAATATTACAGTCAACTTCCCTAATTAGCTTTTTTTTATAAAATAACCTACATCTAGGGAAAATCTTTTCATACAGGTATTACTGACATTGCCGCAGCTAACGTGAGCCCTTATCGATAAAGCGCGCGTAACTTAACAGTTAACTTGCCCAACCAATAATCGCCTCATTAACAAACCACTTGTTAGAAAACAAATCCGCCTATGCATTATATTATTAAGTATCTAATACAATAGACTATATTTGCAAAGCAATCATCACTTAAATATTGTAGTAAATTGAATTGATCAGATATTCCATAGTTTATCTATACAGATAAATAAAATTGGAGTGTCTGTTTGTAATATTAAAATAACCGCTTTTTACTAAATGCATATGGATGTATACACGGTACATATACCAAAACAACATTTTTTACAATTTTTGCCTGTCTGTCTGTCTCTGTCTGTCTGTCTGTTTGTTCCGGCTAATCTCCGAAACGGCTGGACCGATTTTGACGGGACTTTCACTGGCAGATAGCCGATGTTATAAGGAGTAACATTTATTTTAACTAAGGAGGCTACTTTTATTTTAGAAAAAGAATCAGGGTTCCGCAAAAAATATATTAAAAGCCATAAAATTGTGATCAAAATCCGCGTACGGTGTACGTTCGCTATATAATTTAAATGAACATCTTAGGAGTAGCAAGCTACTATTTATGTATAAACATAGCTAATCGCGAAAACGTATCTAGGGACGAACGCGAGCGAAGCGAGCGTGAGTCGCTAGTTATTAATAAAAAAAGTTACATTTTGTTTTAGATAACAAGTACATCATAAAATCAATATATTTCCATACAGAATTATATGGATCGATTATTCTATGAAAGTATACTAAGTTTTTAACTACAAATTAAAATAATATTAAGCAAAACTAGAACAAAGAACTTTAAAAATGTATATCAAAAGATTTGTTCCACTTGATAAGTTCATTTATTTTTAATGAGTAAAAATTTATTAAATTACTGACCGAGTTTTAGAACTATTTAGATTTCTGATTAAGATGTCTAAAACATAGTTGTACGATTATATACGGGGTAAAGTCTTTAAAATTCTTAATCTATTAAAGTAAATAAAGTATGTTATAAAATTATTTACTATCGAACTAGGAATATTACACTTTATTTATTTTTTTCGTTTATTACTGACTAAAGCGAACTGAACTATGGCTTCGATTATTCTAAATAGAGTTTTATTTATAAAAATCACACTTATAAATTACTACTTTAATTTTTTGCTATACTATGCTAAAAATACTATTCTTTTTTTAATTATAGTAAGTTAAAAAAAAGTAAATTAAAGACATACGTCTTTAAGTGAGGAAATAATAATAAATTATTATTGCTTTAAAATAACATCTGTATGCTACGTAATTTTGGCCTAAGCTGAAAGCAACTTATCCTGTATCTTAATAATATTAAACGAGCTATTCTTGTATACATATATTATATAAATTTGTTTCGTGTATCTCGGAAACGGCTCTCACGATTTGGATCAAATTTTGTATTCAGATAAATAAGGTTTTGCTTTTAAAGATTTTTCATATACGTGTCTTTTTTGAAAAAACACAATTTTTATATCTTTTCTGAAAAAACGTCGAGCAAAACTCGGTCCTCCAAGGACTATATTTTGAATTTTTAAATGTATCCAAACTCGCGGAACGTCACTAGTAGTGTCAGTGCGCGCGCATTTCTCGTGCTTCCCGCACTACGGTCGATAGCACGCGGGAAAGCTGCACTATGCGGAGCAATGCGTTCCTAACTTTTTAGAAATTCTTAACAAAACTTTTATTTAATGATGCAATATGATGTATTACGAATTTTACAAAGAGTTATCAAATAATCATAGAAAAATATAATTAAGAAGTAAGTATATTATAATTATTTCACTGCTTTTGTACTAAAATAAATCTAGTTTACAAACTTAATAAATAATATATAATTTATATATTATAAAAACGAGTACATCAGTAAGTTTCACTTTAAAATACATATTTAAAATATAATCTATATTTTCAATGTATTTAATATTTCATTCTTATTATCATATAATAATTTTTTTAAATTATTTAATTTTATATTTAATTTGGTATATAACTAAGAAGGACCATTTCTTTTAAATAAACATGTGTTTATTTAATTATTTCGGCATCTAGTTAACATAGCAAAGTTACTTTCATAGTTGAGAATGCACTGAAAACAGTGGAGCCTTGTCCGCTTAAAATTACTTGTCTTTGTTTTGTATTTAGTATAATATTGTTTTTGTTGAAGAAAATAAAAGATTACTGTCACATTTAAAATAAAACTATTAATTTATTAACCTATATTATATTCTGTTCTTTGTTCTGTGGCTTATTGGTGTGCCATTTGGGCACAATTTACCTATACTAATGTACTCTATATTAACTTCTTCTAATCTCTCTTAATTTTTTTTAAACAGTAGCTAGCGTACAAGAAAATATATAGGTACTGTATACAATATACTCGTGTATACAATAGAGCTGAGTAAAATATATGTAACGCCCCACGATTATATTTTTGAGTCTAATCAATGCCCTATTGATGAGGAGAGTGGTGTGATGACTGGTATCTAAGACCTATCTAATTATTTTGTAGCTTTTAGTATATTAACTACATCATTATTATAATGATGTAGAAAGCTTTCCAATAAAACGGTTTAACTTAAAAAATAATTTTACATACTTTACTATGGTAAAAACATAAACGTTTATTCCAAATATCACTATTACATTTTAAATACTACATACTCGTACTATAAAATAAAGTCCTGCGCCGTGTCTGTCTGTCTGTTCGAGATAAACTCAAAAACTAAAGCAACGATTTTCATGTTGTTTTCACCAATGGATAAAAAACTACTCGAAGTAGGTTTTATTATATAATTTGTTAAGTTTTTGTATGCATTGGCTAAAATATGACGATATTTGTTGGAGGTGTCAAAAAAAATTGGCTGTCTGGGAGCTTTCAACGAAAACACTTCCTAAGCCCTTTGAGATATAACAAAATAATGTACGGTGGAATTCTATATCTTATATAGGTCTACAGAAAAGCCCGCAATGGAATATGTCTATCTCTTAAGGATAACATACCATATCCATTTTAATACTTTAATAAATTAGCAATTATAATGCGGTAATGTAAAAGCTATTTGCACAAATACGCAGAGAAACAAAAAAATTAAAATAAACTGGGTTTGTTCTATTAGTTAGTTTACCGGTGGTAGGATTCTGTCAAGCCTGAGGAGTCCGACTGGATGGGTACCACCCCCTTATCTATTTCTGCCGCCAAGCAACAATGATTGCATTGTTGCGTTCCGGTATGAAGGATAAGGTAGCCAGCGCAATTACAGGCAAGAGGCATATCATCTTAGTCCTCACAGTGACAACGCACCTGTGGTTCTGCATTTTTGTTATTTAAAACCTAAGTGCATGAACCGTAGGTGTTATGGGCGACAGGTACTGCTTTCCATCAGGTGGTCTGTCTGCTCGTTTGTCACTGAATCACATAAAAAAAAAATCTCTTCTAACATCCCCTTGACTCGGTTTTTAGCACTTTTTTCTATGTACATACATTCGACCTCTACAGTTTTATTATATGTATAATATCAAATATTCGCGTAAATCTAAGAAAGTACTAACACAATTTTATTTCAGTAGAACATCAATACAATTTTAAGTTAATACTCAGATGTTTTCAAAAATATTATCCACTTGTTAACAATGATTGTTGGTTTCTATCATTTTTATTTTTAAACGTGATCTCCAGCGATTCATATTCTATTCAGCCTTTCACTGCATTTATTTTCAGTGCTATAATTGGAGCGGGATACATTTTAAAAACCACTTTTTATTAAAGCCTAGTATTTGTATATGGCTTATTGTGTAACTTTGTATGTCTGTTCATCTTAAAAAATGATTTTTCTATATACTTATTATATGCAACTAATACTTATAACTTTGCTTTGTTTGTAATTATCTTAAGAGGCTTTCTGTCATACTTCTCACTGCAGGTTGGCAAGAATTCATATAAAAATTTTGCTGAGCATAAGATATTATTTAACGATACCAATATTCTACTTCAGTGCGGAAAAAAAGCAGTATATTTTCTAAGAGAGTGAACGTTGCATGAAATGTAGATAAAATTTTACTTTTGTTTAATGAACAAGAAATGTTTTGAAATCGTATCAAAATATAAATATGCAGCTTTTCTTAAGATGTTTTTTGGAAACATTTATTATTATTAAATGTTAAAATTAACATCCTTTATATGGGGAGTTTTTAAAGACTTATCTTCATCTAACTGCTATTAATACAAATTTGACCATAATAAAGTGATGTAAATATAAAATAATTCCGAATTAAATTTATTTGTTGAAAATTGCCGCTTTAAACTTACATACCAAACAAGATAAATTTTGGCACGTACAAACGTATATGCTAAAGGAAATAAGCTTTAATTCATCTCTGTCCGTTAATTAATTCTCTTGGTAATTGAAAACATCTAGTGCTATTTGACCTAAGTAAAGCCACGTTTTTTTCTATAGTCAAACTAGTAAAGCACCCTCACTTCTCACGGGTTTATCCGTAGTTAGAAGCATAACTACTACCTACATACATATATAACTCACGAGACCTCTGGCTATCTCTATACAGAAAACTTTATCAATCGAAACTTCTTGTGTAACACTAGTGACTTACCCTCGCTTCGCTCGGGTGCGTACTAGGTATGTACGTATAAGGGTAAAGTTATGAGAGTGTGCCTTAGGAGATATACACATGTTATTGCTGACTTTTCTGTAACCATTTTTGAAACTTCTAGGTTGTTGTAAATTTTTATGCAGCTTTTGAAGCTATACAAGTGTATGAATAGTAACAGTTTTTTTGACAAAAAACAGTCATAGCTGAGCCATTTTGTATAAAATATATACAAATTATATACACAAACTCTTCTCGTTTAGTGAAAACTGTACTAAACTTCGTTGCGTGCTTTAAGCGGAGAAACATACAGAGGCAGACAACGCCTTTGTTTTATATTATACTAACGGCTTACCCTCGCTTCGCTCGGGTTCGCCTTTAGGAAAACAAAAAACAAACCTATCCCACGGGAACCGTACATTTTTCCGGGATAAAAAAGCCTATGTGTTATTCCAGACTATAATCTGTACCAAACTTCATCCAGATCCGTTCAGCAGTTCTGGCGTGAAAGAGTAATAAACATCCATACTCACAAACTTTAACATTTATAATATTAATAAGGATGTTTAACCTTGCTATTAATAGTATTTTTATGTAATACTAGCGACTTACCCTCGCATTGCTTCGGGTTCATCCCTAGACAAAAACAAATCTATCCCACGGGAACTGTACATTTTTCCGGGATGATATATAGCCTATAGCCTTCCTCAGTTAACGGGCTATCTAATGCAAAAAAAAATCTCAAATCGGATTAGTAGTTCCTGAGATTAGCGCGTTCAACCAAACAAACAAACAAACAAACTCTTCAGCTTTATAATATTAATAAGTATAGATATCATAAATTTTTTTTATGAAGAACAAGGAGTTATTGTTTTCCTGTGATAAATAAGATATTTTCCTGTAGTAAAAAGTGTCCTAAATGTTGACCCGAGTAATAAGTTATCATTACGCAAAATTTTATTAAAATCCTTTCAGTACTATTTGCGTGAAATGCACCCAGCTATACAGACGAACAAACACTCTGACAATAAAATATTTCACGTACAGATTTCGCTTTGTTACTATTTTATCATATGTATAGATGCTTTCCCGTTAGAATGAAATATTTTCCCGCGTTAAAAATTAACTTATGCACTGTATTTCTCTATTTCCTCGTGACTAGAGAAGAGACAAGAGACAAGAATAAGAGAGACAAACAATTAAAAACAGAAAAAACAAAATAGAAAACAACAAAAAAATACATTTTTACGTTTATAATCATACTAATAGTATGATGAAAAAAATCATACTAATAGTATGATTTTTTTCTTTTAAATCAACATACGCTACAAATCCCAGCCATAGCTACTGCATATTATAGTAAATATAATATAAAAATATGTAAGTGAGCGTAATGACTGCGCAAGCATTTAGCATTTAATAATTCAGTGGCACAGTCTTGGCAAGGTTCTTTTGAAATTCCAGGCATAGTAACTTAATAAAAAAACTATATGTTTTATAATGAGTTTTATAATGTTAATTATTTGATATATAAATATTGAACAAGCTTAAGAATTTTTATTCTTAAGAACGATGATGTCTCTTGCCTTTTTTCTTTCATAACGCGTAATTTCGACAATTAAAAACAAAAAAAAATATTATAGTCATTTATTATTTCCTCGTTGGTACATACCAACATACCTAAATTTTTAACATACGCGTCAGTAATGCGGCCATACCTTAATATTCATATTTTTTTTTCTTATTAGTTGTGTTATTTCTAATCTATACTAATATTATAAAGCTGAAGAGTTTGTTTGTTTGTTTGGTTGAACGCGCTAATCTCAAGAACTACTGATCCGATTTGAAAAATTCTTTTTGCATTGGATAGCCCATCAACTGAGGAAGGCTATAGGCTATATATCATCCCGGAAATATGTACGGTTCCCGTGGGATAGTTTTGTTATTGTCTAGGGACGAACCCGAAGCGAAGCGAGGGTGAGTCGCTAGTTGATAATAAAATATGGAATTCGGCAGTCAAATTTTATTACGAACAGTACACCCTCCACTTACTTACAATATAGGCTAAGGTCCCGATCTATATAGTGGACCTCTCATTCATTTTCCGACGAAATATATTTTTAAACCATAAAATATATTAACAAACACGACCCAGGGGGGTCATCACCAAAAATTTCGTCCTGGCTATTTTTACTAAAACCTCTAGTCTGGAAATGTTTTGGTATGGCAACCCTATATCATTAAATTTGTTATAAAGTTATTTGCATTTTGATACTTGGTTCGTTTCGAAAAGCGATACGAGGAATTAACTACTTCAATTTACCTGTTTATACCTGGATATCAGGTAATGTGTTCGAAAAAGGTCGCCAACGTATGATGATGGCATTTTCTACAGTCTTTTATTTTCGATTGATACTAATATGTCACAGAGAAAGAGTTCTTGTACTTAAAAAAAAAAAAAAAAAAAAACAATTTTTTTTATTTAAATAGCCTGGAGCAAATTGCGGAGACAACCCCCTGGGTCGTGTTTGTTAATATATTTTATGGTTTAAAAAAAGTCGTCTGGAAAAAGAGTGACGGGTCCACCACACAGATCGGAATCTCCTACTAATATGAAGGATTACTATTGTAAAAATGGTTTTAAAATCAATAAAATTGGACAGATGTCACTATTAGCAAATAATATGAAATCCACAAGATAACACGCCAGAAATAACGGCTCAAACTTAGATGCTAAAAGAGATTCTTCGTAACTTAACTGAAATACACGGTCGGTACAATTCAATAAAGATCCTTAGTAACATCAAAGTTAGCGTAGGTTTGTAATTAAAAGTTATGTTAATGCATTTTGTTTTTCCTAATTTTCTTCTGTTAATCTAATTACAAGCTTTGGACTTAAAACATTAATATTTCTCTTTCATTTCTTTTTTTTTTATATATGCTGGGACATTAACACACAGCACCATCTAGTTCCATGGTAAGCTACAAAGCCTGTGTTATAGATACCAGATAGTTGACATACTACACATATATAACTTTAAATACATACATATTATAAATATAAATATAAACACCCATGACTGGAGTACAAACATTCGTGCTCATCACACAAATGAATGCCCCCAGCGGGACTCGAACCCGCGACCACTGGCGCAGAAAGTAGGGTCACTACAAACTGAGCCAAACGTGCCGTCGTTTTTCCGTTTTTCCTTAAGTGCACATCATATATTGATTGCGGGTCTCGCCTCCATGTTGTTATGGTAAATAATACCCGTCAATAAATATCCCGTGAAAATCAATTAAGCTGTTTTTATATTTTTTATATTGGAAAACAATATATATATGTAGTTTACTACATATAGTATTGCTGCAAATCCATCACGATAATATAATTAGTCGGTTTGAGTCTGGCCGGAATATAATTAATTAGATTTTTCTGTTAAGAAATTCTTAGTGACAGACGATGAACTAAGCGATGTTTCACTCCCGAACCTCGGAGACTATCTAAAGCCGCCGGTTCTCTCCTAAACTCTCATGTATCGTGGGAGTTATATAGTGAAATGAATAAAGTGGATTTGGGTTTGTGCATAGCTGTAATATCAGAATCAAAAGTAAAACTCAAATATTACCACAGGTAATAAGTTAATTTACAAATATAGAATATACTCGTAGCTAGAAGACCTCTTCAACAGCCGCGAAACTGGTAAAAGCTAATCGTCAATAGCTAAATTCATTTGACTCTTAAGTTTCCTAATAATATTATTATTTTACTATTATTTTACAAAATAATCACTCAAACAATTTATTACTAGAATCCAATTTATTTTAGTACGTAGACGCCACACTTGTCATGTCTTTACCATGAGAGACATAGACTATTATTATCTACTAGCGACTCACACCCGCTTCGCTCGCGTTCGTCCCTAGGTACGTTTTCACGGTTAGCTATGTTTAGGTATACATAAATAGTAGCTTGCTACTCCTATGATATTCATTTAATTTAAATTATATAGCGATTTACCCTCGTTTTGCTCGGGTACGTACGCCGTACGCAGATTTTGTTCACAATTTTATGGGTTTTAATGTTTTTCCGCGGAACCCTGATTCTTTTTCTAAAATAAAAGTATCCTAAGTTACTCCTTATAATATCAGCTATCTGCTAGTGAAAGTCCCGTCAAAATCGGTCCAGCCGTTTCGGAGATTAGCCGGAACAAACAGACAGACAGACAGACAGACAAAAATTGTAAAAAATGTTGTTTTGGTATATGTACCGTGTATACATTCATATGCATTTAGTAAAAAGCGGTTATTTTAATATTACACACAGACACTCCAATTTTATTTATCTGTATAGATACTAAATGAGAGAGTCGTATAGCCCAACACTCATGCCTTCTGTTACAAGTAACTCATACAGTTAAGCCAGAGCTCACAATAATTTTCAAGCAAATTTTCCATTTTATCGTGCATGAAAATGTAAAGTTAACTTCGTTTACTGAGCAACAAGCATTAATGCTTCGTAATGGCTACTGCCGCTGTATCCGGAACAACTGCACTGACGTTTATTAAAATATTTAAGAGTAGACCGAAAAACGGACTGACTTAAGCTATTTCCTGGCATTCTTACAATAAATTCTTAAGAAATTGGAAAAAGTTACCCTTAAAAATATAAAGGCATGGAATTTTGCTATTACATTTGAACCCTTCATAAAAATCCGTCAATAGCTCCTTTCCTAGTTAGTCTGTCTGTCCGTCTATCTGTGATACTTCTACGTAATCTAAATCTATTCAAACGTAGTACTACGTTTGAAATTATATACTTAATTTTTATAAACATAATATAAAGTTTGTTGAAAAAATAAAGCTATAAATGAAAAGAAGGATGCCATATTTTGTATTCTAAGCAAATACGTATCGCAAATAAATTGTGATACACTGGCTAAAATACTCTTGTGGAACACTTGTAGAACACTCGCTAAAGATCCGTGTCCGACTGAATATTAATAAATATGTGAAATAGGTACGATATGTGAAAAAGTTGACATAATTGAACATAGAAATCGCCATCTTCTGCCAAAAAACCCGTTAAAATACCGGTTACGTATTTTATAAAATGTCAATTATTTCTTACAAATCAAACATAAAAAAGTGGTCTTAACGATCAGGCAACATGTCTCGTGGGTATCTTTCTGTCTCATTGTGCATATTTAGGTCAACGAGTACAAACTCCGCATTCATCCGCATGCTAAGAACAAAGTATACATCAACATCTAATTTTGGCGAGTAACTTAAAACATTCCAACTGTTTAACTAAAGTTAAGATATTGTGAGTTTATTTACCAGACACCACCTTGAACGTTTGAGTTTTAACAATTTTAAAGAAAAAACTACTTTGGCTTCATAACGACACTACCATCCCGTAAAAGTGCTGATTGAAAATAACAATCATTACGTACGTTTACATAAACAGACATATTAAAATTTGTTTGATTATAAACATCAGTTTTACAATAATGTATGGAAGTCTGCACCACTTGTTGACATTTGTGATTACTGCTCTACTTCCTTGGGTAGATAATTCAAAAAGAATTTTTCAAATCAGATTAGTAGTTCCTGAGATTAGCGCGTTCAAACAAACAAACAAACTCGCCCCTTTATAATATTATTATGGATGTGTATAATAGTATATGTTTGTTAACACCAGTCTATTCATTTTTCTACCCTTAAAGATCTATAACGTTTGAATTTATTTATTTCATTATTATAGTATGTAGGTACTAATACAGCATTTTACATAAGTGGACCCACAAAACTGCTTGCACAGTTTGTCTGTAGGATCAGAGTCTTACAATAGACTTAGGTTATAATATTTAAGGTTTAATTATGTTAAGCTGACCATATAATGGTTTTTTAATAATTTGGCAAATTTACTTTTATTTGGATCATGTCTGATACCAGCGGGCAAACTGTTCATAAGGTACAGTAGACGTTTATCCAGTGTTCGATGGCTATAATAATTATGCACCCTTGGAATTGAATCATAGTTGTAAGTAAGTGCCTATTATATGTATGTATGACCTCCTCCCGACCAACTTCGACCACGACGGACAGTCTCATTGAGAGTAACCGCCTACACAGGAGATATTATAGTGCACAAGTGTACGCGCAGACACAAGGGCACTCTCTATTTCTGTCACTCTCATACTCCGGTAGGACGACTACTCGACACGACCGGTGAGAGTTAAGGCGCAGGACCGACGGCTTTACGTGCTCTCCGAGGCACGGGGATGAAACACCGCCAACTTCTCAACTCCGGGCTGTTACTGAGACTTACTAAACAGAAAGACTCATTAACATGGCCGCACCCAGGACTCGAACCCAGGACCTTTCGGTGTGCAGCCGTACTTGCTAGCCACTACACCGCCGATGCAGTACTATGTTCAATATAGGTAGCTGGATTATGTTTTTATGAAAATGAACCTTAATCGTGGATACTCTAAAAAGTTCTGAGTTTTTGTTGCTATTATTATCCTAAGTATGGAGTAAAATAGCAAATAAATTAAAACTAAAAACCAAGTGTAGTGTTAATTAATTGAAAATTACACAACAAAAATATAATATGTGATGTTATAGAACGATGATATGAAAGAGATATAAGGTAATTTCCTACTTTTAATTTTATTGTCAAACGGATATAGTTGCGTATTTACTATTATTAAAATTATTATAAATCATTCCTTATAGTTGTAATGCCTAAATTCTTAATTTTTTTTGGAATTATTACAAAAATATAAAAAAATGAGAATGCTTTATTGATATTAAATTTTGATTTACAAGTTCAGATGAATTTTAGGTTAGATATCACTTCAGCTTGCCAAAATCGTCTATTCTGGTCATCATATTTTTAGATGTATTTGCCGTATCCACCATAGCCAAGGCTCTTGCCATATCCGCCATAGCTAAGTCCGTATCCACCACCAAGTCCGTAGTCAAGGCTTTTGCCAAGTCCATATCCGCCAAGGCCAAGTCCGTATCCGCCGTATCCTACAGACTTAATGATTGGGGAAGATATAATTGGGGCAACTTCTACATTCTTTATGATTGGAACTGATTTAATAATGGGGACAGTTTTAATGATGGGTGCTGATTTAATGATGATGGGTTCTTTTATAACTGTTGCTCCTGTAAATAAAAGAAAGTGTTATTTTTTATCTGGAAATTTTTTTGCAACAGGTCATAGTTTATCTGTGTATTAAATTTCATCCAAATCCATCCAACTGCTGCAGCATGCAGTAGTAAAGAAAATAAATAGCTACATACACTGTAAGCGAATCACTCTCGCTTCAAAAAGTCAAACTGTCAAAAAAAACAAAGTGAAAAAAAATATCGTAGAAAGAGAAAATGTCAAATCTACAATCGCATTCAAGTAGTTTATATTAATTTTAAGGTTGCGTTCATAAATATAAAGTAGTAGGTAAAAAGGAAAAATAAAATGTGATTTTTACGTTTTTTAGTGATTTTTTTCCAATTTTTCTCTTTCTAAAACCTTCCTCGGGCTTCAACGAATATTTCCAAATATGCCGAATCGGTCCAGCCGTTCTAGGGTTTTGTGCTTAGCAACAAATTTATAGATTCGCTTTTATTTATAAGATTTCACATTTATTTATTGTAATAGCAGTCAGAGGAACTAAGATTATAGTTTAAGATTCTAATTTATTGTGTGAATTTTGAAGAGTTGAAAGAAATATTATTTAATACCTTCTTAGATTTACGCGAATATTTGACATTTTAAATAAAACAATCTTTTCGGACTATTTCGGGGATTTTTTCCGCAAAATAATTCGAAAAGATACTTTTATTTAGAAATATTATTTATAGGAAAATAAAATTACTTTGATTACTCAGTAAAACGCTTACCGTATCCACCATAACCGAGTCCACTGTAGCCGAGACCACTATAACCGAGGCCATAACCTGAGCCGTGGGCGCAAGCAACGACGGCCAAAAGGCAAGCGAACTGAAAATATTAAAAAAATATTTACAACAATAAAAAAACCCGACTGCGTAAAAGTTAACCAAAAAAGACAAGAGCAAGTTAACGAAGAACAATAGTATTGTATTATACAGTCGCAAGTTTTTTTCTAACTGCGAATCTTGCTACGTGTATGTACATGTATATGCCTTCTTCTTCGTTTTAAGGAACATTTCTTGTTACATACATAACTGATACTAATTGACTAATAATGTTAGACAAAACATAATATTAACAATTCGGTCTAAAAGAATGAATTTCGCATGAAATTTTCATATATAATGATAGTGAGCACTAAAAACATAAAATAGGGTATAAAAAAATGATTGATACATTATTTCAATCCTATATTTTTAATTTTAATATTATGACATTAATAATTTTTTTAATGACATTAATATATCTATTTCTAGTATCTATGCATATTGCCCATTGGATATATAGGGGTCACAGATTGTAGCCCATATTTTTAGAACGCATTTAAACATCTATTACGAAAAAAATATTATTTAGGTAGATAACACAATGCTAAAAATAACATTACAGTATAAAAATACTGCATAGGAAAAAATGAGTTCATTTTTCGATTAAAAGGATCAAATTAGAGTTATTTGAACCATTCAATTAGGGCTAGAGCAAAGCAAGGGCAAGGCGCTAATACAATAAAAAAAATACTTACAGTGATGTAGGTGTTCATTTTGTTTGGATACTTTACATGAAGTGTGTCGATCATTACCAATTATTGCATATTTATACTCGCCGATTTCCTTCAGTTTTCATATAGTATCGCATGTTTAGGGCATATTGCAATCATACGTCACAGTCATTAGTGCATCCTTGCGGATTGCTCACAATTGCATTTGCATAATTATGAATTATAGCCTTAATTTGTTATTCTTTGTTTATATTTTTGTTTACTCATGTTCTTGTATGGAGAAATGTTTTGTATGCCCTAAGCTCTTTGCTAGACATTGTTCAGTTATGCCCTTACTGATAATTTAGCAATATATCTTAACGGTTAAAGTTAAATTTTCTGTTTTTGGGTAAAAGCTTTTTTGGGCAAATTGAATACTTCCTTAGACATTGCTATGACAATCAACTTTTTAGGTTCCTGTTTTTATTCAACTATTATTTAGAGTCAGTCATAATGGCATCAGGTGTGATTGTTTAACATTAGTTTCAAGATAATACTTTCTTAGGTTTACGCGAATATTAGACATTTAAATAAAACTATCTTTTCGGATTTTTTCGCGGATTTATTTTAATTTTGAAAGAAAATCGATATCGCCCTAGAATGATTCGGGAAGCCATAGAAATTAAAAAACATTCAAATTTCAATAGGGAAGATGGCTGGGTACTACCATCGTCGTGGGATCCTGTTATTAATATTATAAAATCTAATAATAAAATTAAACATAACAGACAGTTAGATGTAGTAAGTTCTTACTGTGTGGATCAAAATAACAGTACTTCAAATTAATATTTTACAATTGTAAATGTAATTCTTGATTAATTTTATTTCTTGATTAATAATTTTATAAAGTAGATATAGAACAATAATGTGGCTTAAATAATTAATATTTTATCTACCTTTATGTTTACAAATATAATAATGGTAACACTAAAAATATAGATTATTAAACAATAATGCAATAATAAGTTTTCTAAAAAATTGAAATGATAATAGCTAAAATTATATAAATAATACTCCTTATTTCAAGTATAAAATTAAAATTATAAAATGTTTAAAATTAAAATTAACAAAAATTGTAAGGTACTTTGATGCCAATTTTCAATATTTTGAATTCATTTTTGTTAATTGTGGGTAGGCTGTCTGTAACAACTATATAATACTTTTGAGACATCTGACACCTTAGTCTCTCCCGTGACCATGATTGCTGTAAAGCAATCGAAACGTCGGGAAACAAAAATCAAAATAAATCCGCGAAAAAATCCGAAAAGATAGTTTTATTTAAATTAGTTTCAAGATATCTAACTTGCTACTCGCTACGCTGACGATACGACCTTGTTCGCAACTAGTGCTCGAAATTTAGAAGAACTATTTCTAAAAATGGAATGTGTGAGTCTAAAATTTGTATTAAAGATTATCCGCAGTAAAACTAAGATGATGATTGTAGACCGAGCTAAGAATAATTCGCCCGAAGTCACTCAGATCTCGAACTGTGAGGTTATCCAATGCTACATCTATCTTGGAGCTTTAATCTCGAACGATGGAGGCTGCACGAGGACGATCACGCATGCGATGGACCAACCAAATTAAGTAAGCTGTGGATGATCCCTTGCATGAGTGCACCAGGATATCGGCCAACAGGGAAAAGTAGGGATCAATCGTGAGGGGTATCACATCTGCTCCTACAGAAACTGCTACGTGATGACCACGAGCGCTCTGTCAAAAGAAGAAGCTATTTTTAAATAAAAATATACTAAATATACAAAAAGTAGATAATTCTGCCCTAATATCCTAAAATTTCTCAGTTATAAGCAAGATATAATAAATATTCTGATATAAAAATAAAACTGAATTTGGTAATTATGCCCTAATGCCTTTAAGGCATGCATGCATATAGTTAAAAACTGATGTTGATTTATAATATTAATTATTTTAATGTACAACTACGCAAATAACTTTGAACAATTTAAACACGATGCTATACCAACTTCATTATGAAGACATTTTGCGTGTTGTAAAATATTGGGTTATAAATCACTTTGTATCTAAAAGTAGATCATGCAGAATAATTTTAGTTATTATATGGTAAAAAAACAAACAATACTTGCTGTGGAAGATATAATAGGACAATAGAAATCGCTAAATCGATATAGGTCTATTATTATATACTACTAGCGAGTTACTCTCGCTTCGTTCGGGTGCGTCCCTGGGTACGTTTTAATTTTTTTGAGCGAAACCCTAATACTTTTTCTAAAATAAAATGTAGCCTAAGCCTTACTCCTTATACCATCAGCTATTTGCCAGTGAAAGTCCCGTCAAAATCAGCCGTATCGGAGATTAGTCGGAACAAACAGACAGACAGATAGACAAAAAATTTAAATTTATGTTTTTCTTATAAGTGTCGTATATAATTTCATATGCATTTAGTAAGAAGCTGTTATTTTGACATTACAAATAGACACTTCAATTTTGTTTTTCTGTATAGATTATTATGTACTGTTATAAATGCGAAAGTTTGTGTGTATGTAGGGTGTATATTTGTTACTCTTTCGCACTGAGATAGTTGAACGGATTTGCATGAAAAGCCCTTCTTACTAATAAAATTTACCAAAAGGTGACACTACCTGTATATCCATACTTCCATACTATAAATGTGAATAATATTATAAATGTGAAAGTGTGTTTGTTTGTCCTTCTTTTACGTCGAAACAGAGTGACGGATTGGTGTAATTTTTTGTATGGAGATAGTTGGAGGACTGAAAAGTGACATACTTATGACTTTTTTTCCGTGGACGATTATTTCATTCCCGTGGGAAAACAAGTAATACAACACATAACAATTCATCTTACCTATCTATCTATATATAATATATAGACTATCTATTCCATACTACCGTTAAAACGTACTTAGGGACGAACCCGAGTGAACCCAGGGTGAGTCGGTAGTAATATTATAAACACAATTAATGGCAACTAGAGACCCTTCCGCATGAAGCGAAGGTCGTAAGTAAGCGAAGTCGCTATACGATTGTTAGATTACTAAGCGATGTCCCTGCTATAACGTGAAATCTTTTTTGTTTTCTCATGGCTTTTAATAAAAAATTAAAAATCCTGCCAACAACATTAAACTAAAGAAGAGAAAGAATCACATTACACACTACTCACTACTACAGTTAAACATTGTTGCGACAGTGATTGTACTTTACAATTAGAGCCGGAATTATGTAATTAGAAAAAAATATAGATTCTTGTATCATTTAGTATTAGTTTCACGGATATTCAGTAGAAAACTTAATTGAATTGATACAGTTATTAAAGTCTATTGTAGTCCAGCGGTAAGGCTCTCGCTTGGGAAAACAAGTGTAGGGGTTTTTTTTTGTAAGTGTACTTAAACATGGACATTTTATTCATGACTTTTTCTGATTTATTTATTTATAGAGTGATTTTTTATTTTTAATAAACGTAGGTTTATACTTTTAAGCTTGACGGATCATCTAATATTCGGTAGGTTTTTGAATGATAGTCTAAAAAGGAGGAGACCTCTTCAAAATAGCTTTTTCTTAGATTTGGATTCTTTGATTTTAGCGCTGGATTTTACCTCAATCAGCTGTTAGGTGTGAAACTGATCAAAGACTGGAAGGATTCTCTTCAAGAGAACCCACTAGATGTTCATGTGCGACTTCTAATATTTTCATGTGCGAATCATTACTATCAACATTATTACCGCTTACCTTACAATGGAGAAAAATATTATGAGGAAACCTACATGTCTGAAAGAACCTAACTAGTTTTCAAAAGATATGAAGTCTGCCAACTTTTACTTGATATTTTTTTTAAATTAACCATACCTTATTTTTCCTCAATGCTTAGTAATCCCATAGTGTTATTTTATAATTACAAAACGCGAGAATTTAAAAACTCATACCTCTCTCATACCTCTATACTTATCAACACCCTCATCATACTTCATCATACAATTGAACCTGTAATATCCGGCGAATAAACAATATTAGCTAAACACATAACAACACATAACTATCATATATCATCGTTACTTGAAAGGATATTGTTAAGTATAATTACTTATTAATTATTACAAAAAAGTGCAGCAATACACTGAATATATAAAAAACTTGAAACAACGTATCCATTTATACTGCGTAATGCGTGACGTAGAGCGTAGCAGCTGTCGTTAGTATCGACCTACATACTTCAATGATTTTCATGAACTAATAAATAAAATATTTACAGTCTATGGCGTGGTGTATTTTAAATATTTAATGATACTGATATATTATAGCCATTTACATAATTTACTGCTAACAAGTGAACTTGATTTTTCAAGTGAAATAGCTTTCATTTTGGATTGAAATAATCAAGTACAGACACAGCACAAATTAATGCAACAGTGAAAAATATTTAAATTTAAATAATGATGAGTCTGAAAACTATATAAAGAAATGTACGCACTTGTTCAAACTGACTCATGGAAAACTCATGAAAATGTTGGCTTTAAAACATTTGAAAATAAGGTAAAAAAAAAACAGTATAGAAAAAATTCAAATCTATGATTTAAGTACTATCCGTTGTCGTTTTTTTTATTTGATTCTAGCTCGGTTTCATTACATCTATAATAATCTATCAAAGGACGGCAATTCAGAAAATTGACTTATCTGGCTCTTAGTAAGATTCTTCTCAGCGTTATCTATTAAAATCTACAAAGCATTTAATTCACTTCATCTTTTTTATAAAAAAATTGTATTCTATACAAAATTAAAGAAGAATCTTCATAAATTCTTTTTACATATAATTGCCTATTTCTCAAGATTGGTCAAATGTGACGTAACGATCCTGAAGAGCGAAATGATTATACTTAAACAATGTACGCGAGCAGAATCGCGGGCAAAGGCTAGTTGAATAACAAAGCAAACTGAACAAATATAAAAATATAGAAATCAATTCGGTTAATTGATTTCACTGGACAAAGACGATTACAGAATGATTTGGTTCTAATTACAACTAATTAATAAATACATATGTATGTATGTATACATATATACATACAATGTATAAAACAAGGTTCTTTGAATAGTATAAAATCCACGTCTGTCTATTTAAGTGCTTGCGTACTGTAGAAGAACTCTTCTGCAGTACGCAACGAATTTTGATACGGTTTTCATTATTATTTAGATAAATTATTAGGTACAATTTCTTTTGTGATTTTTTTTGTATAAAGTAGATTGTTTTAAAATAAAATAAAACTATCTTTTCGGATTATTTCGCGGATTTATTATGATTTTTGGTTCCCGACGTTTCGATTGCTTTACAGCAATCATGGTCACGGGAGAGACTAAGGTGTTAGATATCTCAATGGCATTATACAGTTGATACAGACAGCCTACCTACTATTTTACAAAAATGATTTTATAAATTCAAAAATGGCATCAAAGTACCTTACAATATTAGTTGATTTTAATTCTAAACATTTAAAAAAAAAATTAAGTTTTTAATAAGTATTATAATTAAATATAGCAATATTATTTACTTAATTTTAGCTATTATAATAAACATTACAATTTTTCTTTATTAATTACTAATCTTATTTAGTGTTGCTATTATTATATTATCTGTAACCATAAAGATTATTAAACTACAAACATCAATTATATCTATATTTTATAAACATACATATATACAAATATACATACATACTTACATTACATACATACTTCAATAAATATATTTTTCATGTTTTAATGCATAATAGGCATAAGGCACATATTATATTTATAGAAAGTGAACAAAAATCGATATTGTAATAAATTCGTTAAGCATGAGCGAAGAAAGACGGTTCGCTAGTTACTGATATGATCAAATCGAGAGTGTATTTGCTACTTTATCTTTCAGTTACGCAGTACCGGAATAACCAATAATGTAATTTGGATAAAGATAGTTTATAGCCATCGAGATTCACAACCTATTTTATAGGTATATGTATAACCTAGCTAGTACATAAAGTAGAATATTAGTATGTAAACAAGAGTAGTTCCAATAGTGTATTCAGCCCTTTTTAACGTCCCACTGCTGGGTATGGGCCTCTCTTCAATACGAGATGATCAGACTATAGTCCACCACTCTGGCCAAGTGCGGGTTGGCGGACATCACATGTCTTTCAAAAACTAGCTAGGTTCTCTCAGAAATGCTGGTTTTTTCACAATGTTTTCTTCACCGTAAGACAAGTGGTAATCATGTTGTAAATTATTATTTATTAGCTCATTAAAAAATCAGAGGTGCGAGACCTAGTATTTGAACCCGCTGCACTTGGTTTCCTAAATGAGCGCGTTACCACTAGGCTACCACTTCCTTAATTATAAGTAATCATAACCAATAAATAATCACAAACCAATGGGAATTAATAATAAACACTCATTAAGCCATTTGGTGTTTTTCCTACTTATTATTTGGTATGAACGGAAGCTCTTTTATGGAAATAATGCCATTCTTTACTCTAATATCTGCTTTTTTGGCACTGAACCGTGTAAAAGAATAATGGTTCACAATTATTGATCGATTGATTCTATATACATTAGGATTTAATAACACCTCCTTCTTTTGATTTTTTTTGAAGTACATCAAAAACTGATATAAATGAATTTATTAGTATGTATACAGCGAAACATAAAAATATATCTATACTAATACTATAAATGTGAAAGTGTGTTTGTTTGTTTGTCCTTCTTTCACGTCAACACAGAGTGACGGGTTGGCGTGATTTTTTGTGTGGAAGATAGCTGGAGGGCTGGAGCGTGATTTAAAGTACTTTTAACCGCGGGAGATTATCTCATTCCCACGGGAAAACACCTTATAATACAACCCACAACAACTCCTCATAGCTATGTATATGTAATATATAGTCTGTCTATTCCATGCTAACCGTTAAAACGTACTTAGAAACGGTCCAACCCGAGCAAAGCGAGGGTGAGTCGCTAGTATTCTATAATTAATTTATGTTTCGCCAACCATAATAAAAAGAGGAATGTATAAAAAAAATTTTTAAAGAGTAATGTAATTTAGATGATAAACATTTACCTACTTTATCATATGACAACATTCAAACAATTTAGTCTAATAAGAGACCTTCTTGTTAAAATGGCTCAATAGGCAAAATAATGTTATTAAATTTGTTACACAGATGATTTTCGTCCGTATTAGTGGAAAAGGAAGGTCGATGTTTGTTTACCCAGTGTAATCCAGTTTTAGTTTTCAATATCTTAGAAAGTAAGCTATTTCCTATGTATTACTTGATTCTGCCATGGGATAGGACCAATATTACATGTAAAAAAACATTATTGAAATATGATTCATGAAAGGTCTACCAAAACAAGGAGAAAAATCTCTAGTTATTGTCGAGCGAGTGAAGCGTCTTTGGTTCAAATCTGGCATTTGCTTTCTTCTGTCAGTTTGTTGCTACTCATCTACAGGTCGTATTTTACAATTGATATAGATGAAACTTGATACGCAGGTTTTACGACTTTATAGGATTTTTTGTCATCAGGGATTTTTGATTGAAGGGGTACTTTCCCCAAAAAGGGGCAAAAAATGGGCTACTGAATATCTCCGCTTTAAGAAATCCGATTTCGATGGGTTTTTTTTTATTTAAGTAAAACTTCTATACGCACGCTTGACTTGGAGAGTAAGCTGGTGAATGCGTTACGAAAAAATGTACGTACGTTTGTTGTCATGGTAACCGTTGTTATTGTCTGACAAATGATATATAATATTATATTCTTTTCTTAAATGATATTCTATAAATATATGATTATAATATGCCTAATATGTGTTATTTTTAGTATCTAACCTATCCTAATTATTTAAAACATAAATTGAATTTCATAAAGAGTACCGATAACCTACAGAAGTTTTACTTCTTGCGCGTGTACACATTCATACACGCACTCTTTAATTGTTTTTTAAAGGTAGTAACTTTAAGTTAGGTTGTCTTATAAAAACTTGATGAAGATCTGATGAGGATCTTGATGAGCAGAATAAATAGCTCCTCAAAATACAGTTTGTGCCCGCGAGGTCTACTGTTCGCAGAACTACTAGTTTATTATGTACACAGTTTATGTATCTTTGCCATATTAAGAAATAAACAAGTGACTATAGTCTTAATAAAGAGAATTATATTACATAGATAAGTTTTAAATATTAAATAATTATTTTACTCATATATTATCTGTATCAATAAATATAAATACTTATACTTCTATAAATAAAATTGATAAAAAAACATAAAACTCAATTCAATAAATCATTCTGTAAATATCACTGGCATGAGACTTATTTATTGAACTGTGCATCGGTTTTCAGATGCAATTAAAATCGACTGTATGTTTTACGTGAACTGTACAAAAAGTGTGTTCACATCCCCAAGGGATTTTAATTAACCGTCACCTGTTTTGACTTTTTTACGTACTGTAAAAAATTAAATTAGTAAATTGGGCTTCTGTACTTCTGTAAATTAGAGTTAGTCGTTTTTAACTAATATGCCCTAGTCTATTGGTGCTAGTACATTTTTAGGGTTCCGTACGTCAAAAGGTAAAAAAGGAACCCTTATAAGATCACTCTCTTGTCCGTCTGTCTGTCCGTGTGTCACCACCGGTTTTCTCAGGAACGTGTAGACCTAGCAAGTTGAAATTTATACCAGATACTGAGGTCTATAGTTCCTATTAGGTATATAAAAATCTAGGTCCTGAGTCAAAAATATATGGACAAATTTAGATTTTCCCGAAAACTTGTAAATACCAAAATTTACCTTAATTTTCAACTTTTTTTATTTTTCGGAATTTTCCCTTTACTTGTGCTGTAAGATCTTACTTTTAACCAAAATTGACAATTCAATGTCAACCGGAAGTACCCTATAGCTTTTGGGTCGGAAACCTATACGGTAGTTCTCGTTGACCTAGAATCACGAAATTCGGCAAAAAGCAAGGTCTTACAGCACAAATAAAGGAAAAATTCCAAAAAATAAAAAAGTTGAAAATTACAGTTAAACAGTTTTGCTACAAATTTGTACGGAACCCTCAGTGGGTGATCCGACTCGCACTTGTCCCGTTTATTTTTTATTATTTAGGTTAGTAACATTTATTGATTTTTTATATGGCATCACTATTTGTAAGTGGTATCTTTTTATTATTTCCATAAATATATATAACCCACATAAATGTCTGGATGTCTTAAAGAATTAAATTAAAGAAATGTAATAATTGTATTAGTTCACTGCATTATTACATTTTATCTATTTTGTTTCAAGCTCTTTGTTTGGAGCAAACAAAACGAAGAAATTCCATTTGATTTTAAAGCAAATGCAAAATTACATAACCAGTTTAGTGTTGCCCAAATGCAAGAACAAGACGAGACTTGGCCAGTCTTGGTCTTGGTCTTGCGCCAATACACCTGGTCTTGGTCTTGGTCTTGGTCTTGCGCTCCCAGTCTTGGTCTTGGTCTTGGTCTTGCAGCAAGAGTCTTGCAAGTCTTGCAATTACCTATTAGACTATTGCTATTTATTAAAGTTTACTTTAGATCTTTAGAATTAACATAGCCAAAGCAAAGAACAATCAGATTAATAAATGTCTGAAGATTTGATAAAAAATTTGATAACCGCCACATGGTTATCAACTGAGCTATATGCCGTTTTCCATGGGAGTAACTGTTTCTTAATAAACATTTACGCTTTATAAGCTTACATGTGCTAAAACATAGCGGACCCCGGGCGCCAGAGCGCTGGCTTTGGTCGCGACTGGGATTAACGCTGGGATGATGATGATGATGATGATGTGCTAAAACATGTAAAAAACAAATTATCAAGCCTCCGTGGCGTAGTGGGTGATGAGCCGACTGCGAAGCGTGAGGTCGTGGGTTCGATCCCCACCCAGGATAAATCTTTGTGTGATGAGCACTACGATTTATTCTGTGTCTGGGTGTTATTTGTCTATAATATGTATGTATTTAAAATTATATATGTATGTTTATCAGTTGGGATCAGATGGCCGTGTGTGAGATGTCCCAGGATATTTATTTATTTACAATAAATTGACTGTATTTTAAAGAATCTCTCTAGAAAGAGATTGAACCCTCAACTTATATGAAATTTAATAAAAGAGTTTTACGATTTATCATTTATTTCAATAAAAAAAAATACAACACAAATCAAATAACATAACAGTACACAACAGCTTTGTCATTAGGTTCTGTTACTTTATATCAATTCTTTTGACCAAGAATTAATACAAAGTAACCATCTGGCTGACTCATCACTTAACCTATTTCTATGTTTTCTAATTACTAATGATGCTTTAGAAAATAATCTCTCAGCAGGTACTGAAGTTGCAGGTATTGAGAGAAAATCACGGGCCATCTTCGATAAAGTCGGATACTCTGTCTCATGCGTCCTCCACCAATCTAAAATGTCTTCCGAGCTGCCAGCTCTTGGTTTTCTCAGGTACTCCTCCAACTCGTTTATCACTAAGCCTTGAAGACAAGATCCAGATGACGTCGAGGGACAATCATACAGTTTATCAAAGTCTATTACGTCTTCATCTTCATCAGATACCTTATTTTCTTTTCTTGGTAATTCCAGAGACTTGTTCAGTGAGTGTAGACTGTAGTATTCTTCATAAAGTTCATTGAACTTGCGCAGGCTTTCTGTTTTAAGTTGCTTCCCCCATACTGTCAGGTCAAAAGTCTGAGCCTTATGCCTTGGGTCTAAAATTAAAGAAGTACAATAAATCCAGTTGCTCTTCTTATAATGTTTAAGCATTTTGTCTCGAGCTGCTTGGAAAGCCAGAATGAGCCTTTCATCCACTTCAGATCGATTAGGTTTCTCATCTAACTGTTTTACCATGGATTCAATTTTATCGAG
This sequence comes from Argynnis bischoffii washingtonia, assembly GCA_033884665.1. NCBI lineage: Eukaryota > Metazoa > Arthropoda > Insecta > Lepidoptera > Nymphalidae > Argynnis > Argynnis bischoffii. The sequence continues at coordinate 13,398,792 of CM066621.1, read as the reverse complement.
CAAGAGATTGAATGATACAATGACTAGCGGTAATGTAACATATTTTTCTCCACCAAGTTTTGTACTTAAAAGTTTAAAGTTTATTAGAAACTTATGTATTTTTTCGAGTATTTGCCATTCACTAGCTGTGATTTGAAAATCATTTAATTCGGTGACAGAACTGCACAATATGTTAATGCCCGCTCTCACTTTTAAACCAAATCCAATCATATCATGTGTGGAATTCCATCTCGTTGTACAGTCAAGAATGGGATTCAGATTTGATGGCACGCCAGCTGCTTCACAAGCAGACTGAAACTTCTTCTTCACTATTTCACTTCTTTTTATTTTACTGGAAATACTGCGCAGCTTTGTTACAGATGTACGCGAATCAGCAATATTTGGTGCATATTCTTCATCTTCTTCATCATCCTCAGTTTCGTCTGCATAGTCTTCATACTGCTGATCTTCCGCGTTAGTGTCAGTCTCACAGTGTAATGCTAAGGTCTTTAATAAATCTTGTACACCAAGGTTTAAAATGTGAGCAAAGCACCGGAAATGTTGATTGTCTGAATCAAAGTGTGGTGGCAGCTGTTTGCCTAGTTCATACATAAATTTGGTATTTGCAGTTGCGTTGTCGACCGTGATACCTTGTATTTTATCAATTATGTCATATTCCAATAAACATTCGTGGAAAATCGTTGCAATATCTTCCCCAGTATGTCGACCGCGTGATGGTATAAAATCAAGAACTACAGATCGATACTTCCATTCGTTGTCTATATAATGCATAGTAACCCCGTAGTAACTCCTACCAGCAATTGACGTCCACCCATCAATAGTAAACGACATTTTAGATGATAATTGTTGAAGTCGTTCCTTGAGATTCAATTGGAGCTCTTCAAATCGCTCTTTGACTTTCCTTCTAAGTGTGGACCTTTTAGGAAACACCATATTCGGGCAAATACGTCGAAAATATACTTGTGTAGCTTCGTCATCGAAAAATGAGAAGGGAAGATATTTTTTCACCACCCAATCAACTGTAGCTATCGTGATGTTGTCATTCCTGTTTTCCGACTGAAATAAAACAATAAATCTGTGTTATTATTTAAAACATACTAGGTTTGAGCGTTTAGGAGGAGGAGGTTTGTTGTTGTTAAATTGAGGTTTGTTATATTAAGGTTGCACTGTACTGTAATTTACCAAAATAAAGTACTTAGTTGTTTACAGGGCGATTATGAAAACAAATGAAAATATGAGTGTTTTATAAAAAATATTTAACACGATAATTACATACTTAATATGGTGTTATGTAATTAAATAAATAAATATATTCGGACATCTCACACACGGCCACCTGATCCCAAACTAAGCAGAGCTTGTACTATGGAAATCAGACAACTGATAAACCATACATATAAATTCTAAATACATACATATTATAGATAAATAACACCCAGACACAGAATACATCATCGTGCTCATCACACAAAGATTTATCCTGGGTGGGGATCGAACCCACGACCTCTGGCGTAGCAGTCAGGGTCACTAACCACTAGACCACAGGCCCGTCAGTTGTGAGATAAGTAAATTTATTCTTACCTGTCCACTTCTTCCAGCAGTTACGAAAAAGCTTGCGATATCTCCGCTTAATTTTGGTTTAACAGGAAGAAATATTTGTGATTCCTTTTTGTGGAAAGATATTAGATGTTTCCTTAAGCCAGGGGGTCAAGTCTGCTATTTTACATGAATTGTCATTATGGAACAATGCAATTATAATTCAATTACCATTGGTCTAAAATTTCGTAGCCTACTAAATTTACAATGGTCTCTCAATTGTCTTGTAATTGGATTGTAGTTGAATTGCAGTAGAAAGGGAATCGGTATTGCCATTAGTTAAAAAAGCTTTCCCCGAAATGAGTTTTAGGCTAGATTCGATTATATTTGTAATTATAATAAATTATATAATTGATAAATCTATGTTTTAAAACTAAGCATTATGTAAAATTATCATAAAAAGCCAAAAAGACAAATTTTAAGTGCAATCTAAAAAATAAAACTCCAAAATTAATAAGTTTTATCTGTAACTGTCGAATTGACATTAAATGTCAATGTTATTTGATAAATCAATTTGTTCCTCTCCGCCGATATTCCATTCCGACGTGGTCTTGGAATTAGTGGAGTTAGCTCCTCCACATGTAGATGAGAAGAAGTAACCACAGCATTAATACATAAGAATATCTTAAATAATATGTTCACTTTCCTGACACTCCAAATGCCAGACAAGCAGTTAGTCAAAATCCCGATATCACGGGTATGTATGGAATTTCAAAAAATATTGATATGTAAGTTTAAACTTGTTTATTTTTGGACATAAAATTAATATAAGTTTAAACATATTAATATACCTTTTATAATTATACCTTTGTTTGTTTGAAAACTATTAAATATTTATTCTAATAGGTAATTAAAGATTTTACTATAATTTTTTTTATATTCAATGACATACCTAAAAGCTATTTTTATTCAATAAAATAAATTAATTGATTTTCAGTTTTGGAACATGTTAACATGCAAGACCATAATGAGAGACCATAAGGATTATCACTGAGAGAGAGAGAGAAGATCCACCACTGATTTAATTAGAGGCAAGAGTATTAAGGGATCAATTAGTAAGAAGATTACAGCAGCAATAATTATTACCTTTTATGTTATATGTTTATTTTAATATTTGGTGGCAATCAATCTATTGTACTTTACCACAAAAAATATTGTATCATCTATATGTATCTATGAATAGTACTTATGCATATAAATTGGGTGTTAAATAAAAAAGAGCTAAATAAAATAATTTGAACCATTTTAATGTTTGATTTTTAATCTTAATAGTTTACCATACTAGAAGTAAGAAAATTTGAACTAAATAACAGTTAACTAATAAGGTTATTTAAAAAATAATCTAATCATAACAAAAATAATAAATAATTTAATTATTTTCTAATTTACCAATCTAATCTTCACAAAACTTATTAGCTAGTTTATCTTATATATCTAACATTCTTAAACCTAAAGCTTGCCATTCCCTCTTGAGTCTGCACTATCATTTCTCTTATCCTATTTTGCTCCTTTTTCATCTCCATATAATCTCTATGTTGCTGCATTCTGAATGCTCTCCGTTCAAAATCAGAATTTACAAACTGACGGGCAGCCTGCTTTGTTTGAGCCTTGCATGTCTTCGAGGTGAGATTGTATTCGTGAAGACCTCTCACTATGGCATGGTGATTACCCATACTGAGCAGGTTACATACGAGGCTGAGGGGCAGCAACTTGGGACAAGAAATAAAGTGGGTAAGAATTCTTCAGCATCTGATAAAAGAAAATATTTGTTATTTAGATTGGCAAGTTAACACTGCTAATATTGTAAATGTAAAATAAAAAAATAAATAAGACTTTTTTATTTCTATACACCATATTCTCTGGATATTTTCACTTTATGATTTAGATTAATATTTATATTTTTATTGTGAAATGTTTAGTATTTACCCAATTGAATTATTTAAATTTATTGTGATTGTTTATTTATCTATTTGTTAAAGTTAATTTATTATTAACTAATTAATTAAAACCAGTAATTTATATATTACTCATAAGCTAACAATAAGTCAAAATAATGTAAGTAAATAGGCTATTACAACAAGCAATGTTAAAGAATTTTAAAATAGCTTAATTTCAAAATACAAAATCATTATTTAAAATAAAAAGGAAAAAATAATAAAAATATAAGTTACATAATCACTAACCAACAATTGAAATTAAACATAATCAAATGAGTTGTAATTATAATATGTTAAAATACAATGTTAAAATTATTAAGTAAGTAAAAGTAATTGTAATTCATAACTATAAATAAGCATGTATGGAATAAATAAAGCTTTATTATTATATCATATTATTTTAAAATATAATTCCAGCTAATCTTACGATCATGACATTTAGGGAATGGAATCCATTCCTGTTAAAATATCACTCCTCATGAATATGTGGCCTTATTATTGCCACATGTGTTCCATCGATGCAACCCAGGACTCCTGGAATACCAAATTTCTGATAGAACCTGAAAAGTCATTCTTATTTAGAACGTACTCATGGTATAAGCAGCAAAATACAGTTAGGAAAAGTAACATTTCTCACTTAGCTTTGATGGCATTCCGTTCATCACGATTGATGGGCCATTTAACATACTTGTTAAATTTGGCATTGAGTGCCTCCGTAACTTGCCTCACAGCTCTTGACACTGTCTTCTGTGAGACATTGTGTAGGGCACTCTGCCCAACTAAGGTCTGGTAAGATCCAGATGCATAAAATGCTAAAGCTATCAGAATCTGCAATAGAAATATGTAGGTATATATTTCTTTAATATCAACATCATGTATTCTTAGACTATAGTTATGCCTTTAGTGATAAGCAATGAAATTGAAGTTGTTTTCTAACCTTCGTCTCCGCCGATACTCCATCATTCCGACGTGGTCTTGGAATAAGTGGAGTTAGCTCCTCCACTAGCCCCCTTACAGTTTCCTTCCCGAGGCGAAATGTTTTCACAAATTCTACCTCGGAAATATCCTGAAAGGGGTCAATATTGCTCCTTAACAAGCGGCGGGCTCGACGGCGGTTTCTTCGCTCCGAACGCTGGCGTTCTTGAGCGTCAATCGTGTAAGATAATTGTAAAATGTTCCACTTTAGTCTAAACATTTTACCTAGGTTCACATACACACACTTCACAACTTAAAAATATTTGTTTTTGTGATCCAACCATCAAACAAACATTGCTTTTATTCAATGACTGCACAATTGCACTTCAATTGTAGTTCAATGGTCATTAGAACTGTCAAAATATTAACAGCCTACGCAATACATTCGATCATTGACTTGTCATTATGTACGGGACTACCAATTGTTTGCAAATGTGTCATTGGAGTGTCAGTGACACACCATCGGAAAACAATTGAACTAGTAGACTACCAAAATTGCAAAAAGTAGCAATTACGATGTCATTGATAGACAATTGTCACACAATTGTAATAGCAGACTTGACCCCCTGAAGTGTTTCTGTTTTTCATTTTTATTTCAACTTTTTTATGTTGGCACAATTTACACAAGGCAGTTTGGGATTGGGATGCATGAATTATTTCGAAAAACTCCTCAAATTTGCTTTTGTGTCTTTTAGATCTGTAACTCTCATTACTCGGACTAGAACAATTTGAATCTTCGTCCCTCATATTAAATTGTAGACGTGATACGTTTTCCGTAAACAACAAGAATTAGTAAAAACTATTATTACGTTAGACTCGAAGCACAGCTCAATTAAAAATGACTGGAATTAAAATAATTCCTTATTATATAGTACATTTCCTTGCTTTCTACCGCGCGGCCACGGCACGTGCCAACTCTATTAAAAGGATGCCGCCGTAAATCAAACGACGCCGCGTGCGGCGTTCAAACACAGATTAAATACCTACTTGTATAGATGCGTGACATTGTCCAATCACTATTCTTTACATATAAATGAATGTTTTGTCGTACATCTATACTAATATTATAAAGCTGAAAAGTTTGTTTGTATGTTTGATGACAGAAGTTTTAAAATAAATAAATAAATCCTGAACGTCACTATACCTCCAAAGTTACTATTCCTCGTGGACGAAGTCGCGGGCACTGCTAGTAAATACTTACTCTCATCATCTCCCTCAGAGATATTCGGGCTCATAAGCAATACAAAAATCGTATTGCAGGCTTTTTATTTTAAAAGTAGGTAGGTACGCTTTTTATATTATTTTATTAGTTTTGTAGAATTTTTTTACACGTTTCAAGTATGTTTAAAAGTGGCTACAATATTTATCAAACGGGTGATATTTGACCACATTTTTGCTATTTTTTCTTGTAAAAAATTAAGAAATTTAAAAAATATTTTGACTAAATGTACAATAATAGTACCTAAGTATTTAGTTTAAACCCATATAATCAACTAGCAGTCACTCGCGACTTCGTCCCCGTGGCTTATTCGTCCTTGCCGAGTTTCATACAAACTTTTATAAACTATCCCGTTTTTACAACATTTTTTATTACTGCTCGGCTCCTATTGGTCGTAGCGTGATGTTATATAGCCTATAGCCTTCTTCGGTAAGTGGACTAACCAACATAAAAAGAATTTTTCAATTCTGGCCAGTAGTTCCTGAGATTAGCGCGTTCAAACAAACAAACAAACTCTTCAGCTTTATTATTATAGATAAGAAGATATTATACTATATACTTACTAGAATAAATTATTATGACATCTACTACCTATCCTTACCATTATCTAATCATAATACTACTTGCGTGATCAGTATAATGTATGTATTCGTTTCCATTATAAGCACACTGAAACTTATTTATTCTTTGGAACACCTGTGCCCTTAAAACTATACCTAGGTTCTATGGCGGCAATCAATTAGTGTCAAATGTTGTGATTTCGGCGCGGCGGCACCGATTGTTGTATGTGAATTCAAAAGAAGCCGCCGCCACGTGTATCATCCCCATGTACTTCCGAAAAGCGACAAATTTCTTTGAGACGTCAGTACAAAACCTTTGATGCCGCATTATCAAAGTGCCGATGTAAAAACAAAACTATGCATGCACTCTGTTTGATTTTAATGGATATTTTTTTATTCGCTATGTATGCTTATGGTAGGTATTGGTCGTAATGCGAATAGGTCCAGTTTTTCATATTCTTTGATACAGTTTTTTGCGTCTCATAGAATTCCTAAGCGTACCTATACACCGAACTGTTATTCCTAACTACTCCGTGAAATAGCGCTAAGTCCTAGCTGCAAGACGCAAGAGTCTTGCGGGATTAGTCTTGTTCTTGCTCAAGTCTTGCATGGTCAGTCTTGGTCTTGGTCTTGCTAAAAATACGCAGTCTTGTTCTTGGTCTTGGTCTTGCAAAAATGCAAGACCAAGACCAAGACTGCAAGACCAAGACTGAATTTGGGCAACACTAAACCAGTTGCATAACTGCCTGCAATTTGAGGCTTAACTTTGAATGACAGCGGTATTTCCTTCAACTCTTGAACCTTGTTTACTGCTTTCGTTGTATCTGTGCACAGAATTCCCAATAAATAAAGCTAAGCTAGATAGGATGGTAAATTTTATTTGAATATTGAATATCAAATGATGTTCCAACAAAGAAGTTCGTTACTTTCAGTCGAGCAATTTAAGGAAATATCATAATAATGTGGGAAATAATTTTCTTTATGATCAAATTTCATTCTCGTATTAAAAAAGTTGTTAAAATCTTGCAAAATTAAAATATTTTACATAGGCTAACTATTATTTCTCATTATACTTCTATGTTTTTTTGCATTAGGCTGTTTATTTCATTTTTAACAATATCCCATGAAACGCTGACTTTCCATCTTTCCATAGAAATTTATTTTAGAATGAAAAATACTTCTCCTTTGGCCAAAATAGTATCTCTTTGAAAAAAAATCATTAAACCTTTTTCACATATGGTAAATGCAGATATAGACAACAAACAACTATTTATATTTAAAATCACGAGGATTTTAAAATTGAAATGTTCTTACCCTATAGAGTATACGTATAAATTACTTATTTTTAATTATATTATATTCTTTATTATACTTTAAATGTAATACAGAAAAAAAATAAACAATAAACTTAGTTCACAAAGGTGGACTTATCTCTGAAAGAGATCTCTTCTAGTCAACCCCTGGATGTGGAAGATGTCATGAATTATTTATCTCCATTCTCCATTATTTAAAACTCGCTTAAAATTCCAATGCAATACAAGGAGAATATAAAAAATAAAATATTTATTTTGAAGGGGTAAATAAATATTAGAATACTAAATAACTTTATTGAATTGATAACTTATATAATATCTCAGTCGAGTCATCAGGTTGTAACAAAAAATCTGATGCAAATGATGATGCTTTAATTGTTAAATGTTACACAAAGGCTGTTAGTACGCGAGACCCTAAACCAAAGAAGAAAAGAAAACAAGCTAAAACGTCACTAACATTATTAGTTATTTACCAAATACAAAGGAGCAAAAATAAAAAATTTCTATAAAAAATAACAAAAATAAAAAAGTTCTAAATTGACTTAGACGAAGCCTAGAATATTGAAGAGCTATATTTCTTTCAGTACAAAGTTTTATCAAAAATGAAATATTCTAATAGCGTATAGCGGTCATTTTTGGTCATCGGTGACGTTTTATTAAGCGATGATAAAATTGTTGGGAGCTTATGGCTCAGCACAAATGCATGTCGAGAAAAGTTTTTTTGTCTTTGAATGTGGGGCCCCAGGCGCCGTAGTTCTTTTGCTCCTGTTTCTTAGTATCTTGAATATTGGATTGAGAGGCTATAGGTTTTCTGAAACAAAGAAAATAAATAATAAATAAATAAATATTTTGGAACATGAACACACAGCACCATCTAGTTCCATGGTAAGCTACGAGCTTGTGTATGGATACCAGATAGTTGATACACAACACATATGTACACAACTTTCAATACATATATATAATAAATATGACAGGAGTACAAACATTCGTGCTCATCTCACATGAATGCCCCCAGCGGGACTCGAGCCCGCGACCGCTGGCTCAGCTAGTAAGGCACAGGGCACTACAAACTCAGCCAAGCGTGTCGTCTAAATAACTTTACTATTTGTTTTTTACTTTTTTAGTACTCTATATACTACAGTAATATTATGAAGCTGACGTTCATTTTATACGATATATTATCTGGAACTACCCATACAATTTGAAAAACTCTAGTGCATTTACATGGCTACTTTTTGAAAAATGTTATAAGACTAACAACAACCTATTTAGAATCTAAAGTATCGGCAATCAATACGAATATATACTATTTCAGTTTTTTATAAATAATTCAATATTTTACTTCTACACGCATATTTAAGTTAACTTACTTACAAACATATATAGTTATTATCTATACATATAATAAAACTGTAGAGGTTGAATGTCTGTACATAGAGAAAAATTTTTAAAAACCGAGTCAGCGAATGTAAGAATATAAATAGAACAAATGCAGTTTTTTTTTTTTGTTTCTCTGTCTGTTTGTCTGTTTGTACGGGCTAATCTCCGAAACTGTAGGACCGATTTAAATGAAATTTTGCATGGTGGTACCTTATATCCCTGGACAACATCTTAGATACTTTTCTTCCCGGATTACTTTTTATCCCGGAAAAATGTACGGTTCCCGTGTGGTAGATTTGTTTTTGTTTATCTAAAGGCGAACCCGAGCGAAGCGAGAGTGAGCCGCTAGTCACTAATAAGGGGCTCTAATAGAAAACAAAAAATAATAATTCATGTTTTAGCAGCAAGACGCAACATTCAAATACATGTTTTTATATTTTAAACAATTTCTTTATTCACACTTGCAGCTTAGAATACAAGATTGCGATGTAATGTACTCATATATTTTCTTTCAGAGGCGAATGCGAGAAATGGAATACTTCAGTCCTTTTAATAAAACGTGATAGTGCTTCTATGAATATGCTTAGTAGTGATTGCATGCAATATAAAGAAAAACATCAGACAGTGTTGAGATATATTTTGCTCTTCAAGCCATGTTGAAACGAATGTCATGATTAGTTTAAAATACTTAAGAGAAATAATAAAGAATATTGTCTTTATCTCTAACAATAACAGTGATATAATAAATAATGAATCTTTTTTTGAAAATAAACTTTATAAAAGCTGTTTCCTTAAACGATATTAATGAAATACCATAATTATAATAATTACATTCAATTAATTACAATTATTTCTTAAAAACGTATAGCATAGACCACAAATCACCCCGATATTGATTTATCAAATATTTTTGTTTTAAATTATATTTAATTTATAAGCAGTAAACATGATGGGCTTTCTTTTCGGTAACATTATAAAATATTTAGATAGCTTTTTTTTTTTTGTTCTTACCCAACTACAGCGAAGCCCAAAAGAGTGTTATGTGTTTGAACTGTGTGTATATACATCGTACATATGTGTGTATGTTTATATGTGTGTTTGTCCTATTCTATGTTCACTCCTAATAACTTAACTGCATAACCGATTTTGATTGAAACGTCGCGTCGTTAGATTTTTCTTAATAACACCAATGTCATAAATATATGGATATCGTTAAAAATCAAAGTGCCGGATATCATTTACTTTCAAAAGGACGAACTTCCCCGTTTCTTCCCAATAGTAACTTCTTTAAGGGAAACATTTTCAGAAATCCTTACTTTATGCTCAACCTTATAATACTTATGAGGCACACACATTAGTAATACAGTATATGAAAAATTTCATAATTTTATAGTCTAGGCCGAGCAAATAAATCTAAACGTTGTCGATCAGAATAACCAGCAAGCTTTTATTTTTCTTTAGACTGCTAAACTGAGGTTGACATAGTATCCAAACAAACTTATATTTGACAGTCGCAATAGCACACAAAACATGAGCATCTGCATTATGACTCTTAGAGATTCATGGTGGGTTGCTAAATGGAAAGCACCTTCGATGCGTTTTAATGTTCTTAATTTATTATTTAATACATTTTAGTAAACAAATCTGGTGTTATTTTGTATTCTAAAGGGTAGTGAAGTTATAAAATCATAAAAACATTGAAACGTGTATCTAGTGGCAGCAACTTTTGGTGTGGACAACTTGCCTTGGGTCCGATGGCATCTTGAAACCTGCTTATACGATAAGACCAATACGGAATCCATGAAAAAGACTTTAAACTAAAAGACCCGTGTTTTACTGTATGATTTATATCAATAGACATAACATTGGCAGAAGTAAATCTTGTTTTTAGACATTGGTTCAATAATTACAGAGATGTATATAGATTTATGTATGAATCAAACAAATAATTGAGTTTTATCTCTTAGATAATTAGGTCAATTGACAAATTGAAAATTGAGTTATATATAGTCTATCTATTCCATACTAACCGTTAAAAGGTAGCAAGTTACTCATATGTAACTGTAACTTATCTTGGTTGTCATTTTTTCTGTATAGATTTAGATGTAAGTGGGCGGGAATCAGACGATAATAATGAAGCAGGTGTTAGCTATAAGTGTTTAGGCTTCAATTAAATATATGTCAATACATGTTCAAATTGATAGTTCTAAGACGGTGGCGGTGAAGTTCAGAATATTTCACAGAGAGAAGAGAGAAATAAATAAATATGTTGGGACATTAACACATAGCACCATCTAGTTCCATGGTAAGCTACGAGGCTTGTGTTATAGATACCAGAGAGTTGATACACTACACATACCTATATAACTTTAAATACATACATAAATATAAACATCCATGACTGGAGTACAAATATTCGTGCTCATCACACAAATGAATGCCTCCAGCTGGACTCGAACCCGCGACCGCTGGCACAGCAAGTAAGGTCACTACAAACTGAGCTAAATGTGTCGTCATATGCTTTATGAATGAATTAATTGCCCCAAGTGGAGTTCCAATGGCAGCCTGCGGGGCGAAGAAGACCTGGAAGAGGTCTATAGAGGCGGACCTTGGAAGGGTGTGAATCTCGTGCAATCATGACCATGCAGTAGCTGAAGATAGAAGAGCATAGAAAACTTCTGCCATCCCTTAGTTCCACGACAATAATAGGACATCATCAATACGGTTCATGAGATATAACCCGCTGACAGACAGATGGAAGGTCAGTGAAAGCTTAGTAATAGAGTTATATCGGCACCCTTCGGATACAGAACTTTAAAAAACTTACTTGATAGGAGCAGAGACGTCGAATTGGTTGCATGCGCGTGTAGCCTTGGAGGCAGTTTTGCATTCGTCGCCGCGGGCCATGGTTATTGGTGATGGAATGACGGTGATGTGTGATGAAGAGGTTCGGAAGTCAGTGACCTACGGCACGTGCTGTAGGTGGGTAAGCACTGCGTGCTCGAGACGGTTCCCGGTGTTAGCCCGACGACTGCCCTTACGGGTGCACAAGTTTTTAGCGAGCCTGAAAGTAAAAATATACGTATTTATAAAATTTTTATTGAATATACTATTGTAACTATTGTAAAATGAAAGATTAATAAAACACTCGCTTTACTCTTTATATATTTATGTATACCAGATAGACATGCAAAGAGAGCCGCGGGAAAATTAGTGGACTATAAAATTTAAACAATTTTTTAAATCTAACTGGTACTTTCAGAGATTAGCACATTTAAGTTTGTTTCTTTATATATTGGTAAAGATGACTAGAGTGCATACTACATTTATATGTACATATTAGCGGCTCACACTCGCTTCGCTCGGGTTCACCTCCAGACAAACAAAAACAAATCTATCCCACGGGAATCGTGAATTTTTCCGGAATAAAAAGTAGCCTATTTGCTATTGTGACGTACGAACTATATTATTGTAAAGTTATATTAAAATCAAATCAATAGTTTTTGTACTAAGCTGTATAATTTAACTATTTTTTTAATTTACTCGTTTTTTAACTATCCCACGGGAGCCCTTTAATTTTCCGGGATGAAAAGTGTCTAAAATGTTGACCGGGGATGTAAGATACCACTATGCAAAATGCCATTTAACAGTTCGGACAGTTCCAACCGTTCAATCAATCCAACAGTTTCGATAATTAGCCCGTACAAACAGACAAACGGACAGAGAAACAAAGAAAAGTAAAAAAAAACTGGATTTCTTCTATTTCTCTTTTCCATCCCCTGACTCGGTTTTTACCATTTTTTTTTCTATGTACAGACAGACATTCGACCTCTACAGTTTTATTATATGTATAGAAGTATATGTACGTATAATGTAGCATATCTATACTTATATTATAAAGAGGCAAAGTTTGTGAGTTTGTGAGGTTGTAGGTATAATCTCTGGATCTACTGAACCGATTTAGACGAAATTTGGTAAAAAGGTAGTTTGAGATTCTGGGCAGGACATAGAATACTTTTTATCCCGGAAATCATCCCTCAAGGAGGTGAAAATGGGGATGAAAGTTTGTATTGGGAAGCAAGCTAGGGACGAACCCGAGCGAAGCGTGGGTAAGTCGCTAGTATTCTATAAGTTACAACGGTTACCAATAATATCATTTTACTAAAAATACATCTTAATATACAAGGATATTATAATATGACAATTAAGGCTAAGAGAATATCTAAACATAGCAACAAGGCATAATAATTGCATATTAATTAGCACATTTTGTAAAAACTAGAATGAACTGACTCAGATTCTGTCACTGATATTTACGATTATTACAAATTATATAATTTATATTGTGGTATGTTGCACAACAACTAGTTATACAAGAATATGTTCTCATATTTTTGCTAAATTAATAAACACTAGCGACTCACCCTCGCTCCGCTCGTGTTCGTCCCTACTTACGTTTTAACGTTTAATACAGATTTCTCAGAAATGAGATATTTTCCCGCAGTAAAAAGTATCCCATATGTTGACCCGGATAATCAGCTATCATCATACAAAATATCATCAAAATCCCTCCAGTGGTTTTTCCGTGATGCGGTAACAGACAAATAGACAGACAGACAAAAATTCTAAAAACTTTAGATTCGGTCCTTGTATCGATAATAATGTCTATTTCAATAAGATTTTCCAAAAAATTTAATGTACAGATTCGGTTTAGTTATAATTTTATTATATGTACTAGCAAAACCAGCGGCTTCGCTCGCGCTAAAACTACAACAAAAAACTTCAAAAAGGTAGGTTTCATACAAATTTTCATCGCTTATTTTATCTCCTTATGGGATGAATTTCAAAAAACGCTAAAACACGTATTTATTTAATTTTATTGAAGAGCATTAATACCATGTTTCAAGAAATTCTGATCATAAATATTTTTTGGGTTGTGTTATAACGTGTACTCCCGTGAGAATGAGATAATCTGGAGCGGTAAAAAGTATCCTATATGTTGACCCGGATATCCAGCTATCATCATACCAAATTTCATCAAAATCCCTCCAGTGGTTTTTCTGTGATGCGGTAACAGACAGACAGACAGCCAGACAGACAAAAATTCTAAAAACTATAGATTCGGTCTCTGTATCGATAATAAAGTCTATTTTAATAAGATTTTCCGAAAAATATTTAAGGTACAGATTCGACTCAGTTAGAATTTTATTATATGTATAGATAGATATATAACGCTTGCAGTACGCGACTATCGCAGCGGAATACAAAAAGCGAAACGAGATATTACTTTTAAAGCCAGTTCGTTAGTCTACTCCGTAGGAATTTTACATTTTTCTGGAGAAATTTATTAGTTTAGGAAATGCAATATTTTTAATGTTACCTCGAGGAAAGTAAGCCTGACCGACGGTCTGATCTGGTGGAAATTATAACATTATCCATTTCATTCATTTTCTAAGCCCGGTAAGCCGGGGATAGATCAGGCACATACCTATTATTTTACATGCTCTCCGAGGCACAATGGTGCTACACCGTCGTCCGTCACCTCCCCAATTTTGGGCTGCTAATGTAAATTTCTTGAGAAAAAAACTCAATGACCTTACTTGTCCCAACCGGGACTCTTACTTAAGACCTCATAATTTGAAGTCATTTGTGATTTTATACTACTCAAATATAACTAAACTATACAATATTCTCGTAAACATTCTGACAGACACTTGAATTTTATTTATTAATATAGATATAGACATTTGCATGCACAAGCAGGTTTATTTATGTAGAAAACAATAAGGTCCTTTAGGTCGTACAACTGGTCTGACCACCTGATGCAATACTAAGTATCTATGCCATCACACTCATTTCAATACTGTTTGTTTCTTCACCTATTTTGCATAATTATCATATATAAAAAATGAATTATGACCTTTGGAAGGCTTTTTACAGTAAAAAGCTCTTAATTAACTTAGCATAAGTTTTAACCTACGTAGTACTGTTCTTGCACGTGGAAATGGTAATTAACTTTAAAGTATCGTTCATATGGTATCGGGAGAGATCATATAATATTAACATTTACTTGAGCAAAGTTGAATAAAACTACCTAAATCTTCTATCCTAATGAGTACGATTTTTTTTCTTGTAATTTCTATGAATCAGAAAATCGGTTAAAAATCATGAATCTCGTTTTACAATTGGCTAAGATATCGAGTAATATTCACGCAAAACTTACTCATATTAGCATAATAACAATTATTTTTATTAAACTTTTTACATTAAGTAGTTTTTATAATAATTTGAAGTGTTATCGATTCCGTTATAATTTCCGTTATAATTTGTAAAGAATAATTGAAGTCCCATAATCTGTAAACCGCATGTAGCTTTTGGCAACTCAATTTTTAACAAAATTTAAAGGATTATGCATCAAACAAATATATTTTATCTTAAAATTTAAGGAAACAGCTGTGTTGTTCAGACGCTTTCAAGTTTCAAATTGTTGACTTAGAAATGTACTCTCTAATTTAGGTCACAACGGACCAGTATAAAGTCTTCATAGCAAACGCAATGCAAATTCAAAAAATAACATGATTAAAATGTTATAACTTGAAGAAACTTTGAAAATATCTTAATCATAGGTTTCCATTTCTATATTTAATATTATAAATGTAAAAGTGTTTTTGTTTGTTTGTCCTTCTTATAATATTTTGTGTAAAAATAGTTGGAGGGCCGGAGAGTGGCATAGGCTTCTTTTTACTGCGGGAGATTAATTCAATCTCACGAGAAAACACATTATAATACAACCCAAAAAAATATTTATGATCGAAAATTCTTGAAACCTGCTGCTCTTCAATACAATTAAATAAATACGTGTTTTAGCATTTTTTGAAATTCATCCCATAAGAGGTAAAATAGGGGATGAGTTTTAGCGCGAGCGAAGCCGTGGGTTCTGCTAGTGTGTATATAAAACAGAACATGTGTATATAAAAAACATCTCTTATAGAATAAACGATCGATTCTTATCAATTTTGGACGTTACCAATAATACTAAACTCCATGTGCTTTATTTAGAAAGTTTTATGATTATTAATCAACTACAAAAATGATCTCAGAAGCATTTTCTTATATCAGGTTTTAAAGTTCAATGACTATGTTATGTCACGCGAGAGCCTGATGACAGCACGCGGCGTCCTCGTGTTCGTGATAGAAAACCACTATTTTATTTGTCCGTTGTAAACATTAACCAGTTTTTAGAATAAAAATGTATTCTTTACATATTTCATTAGTTTGAAGTTATTTTTGTTTGAAAATAAATAAAAGACACATCAGTTTATATAGAGCTTATTTTTTCCAAATAATTTCTAGACGCGTTCTGACATCGTTGTGTTTTTTTATGAGTGAAAAAAAAATGAAATGAATAAAAAATGAAATTTATGTAGACCTTCATATTATTATTGTTCTGAAAACAAGTCTGTGATACTCCATATCTAACTTTTATATCAGCAGGCATACTATAGGTTTTATAATTAAAAAAATATTTTTTATTAAGAGTACCTACTAATATATGTTTAAAAATAACTTGTAAGGTGTTCTTCGATATTATACATTGTTCGAACCGTTTCCTTTTGAAAGAATTCTAAATACAGATTTAATCTCAGCAGCACTGCCTATTAAAGCAGAGGGTATCACACTTTCTTAAAACAATAAAACTAAATAAATAAATATATAGGCACATTAACACACAGCACCATCTAGTTCCATGGTAAACTACGAAGCTTGTGTTATGGAGAACAAATAGTTGATACACTACACATATATTACTTTAAATACATACATATTGTAAATATAAACAAAACACCAATGACTGAAGTACAAACATTTGTGCTCATCACACAAATAAAACAGCGGGATTCGAACCCACGACCGCGTCCACAGCAAGTAGGGTCGCTACAAACTAAGCCAAACGTGTCGTCAAAATAAAATATACATATTGCAGACATAATAATGTCCTACCTGAGCTTTTTCAGCGTTCTTCGGAAAAGATATAAAAATTGTAGGTTTTTTTCAGAAAAGACACCTACAGGTATACTCGTAGATAAACTTAAGAAGTAAAACCTTAACTAAATACAAAATTTGATCCCAATCGTTAGAGCCGTTTTCGAGATACGCGAAATAAATTTATACACATATAAGGATTGCTCGTAAAATATTATTTTTGGTGAATCATAGTTTTATCTCAATGAGGTTTTGAAAATCTAAATAATTGTTCCCGGATTTTCGACAGATATTCAATAGAATTCAACAGATTAAGTGGGTAGAGTGGATCATTTGTAGAAAATATATTACCAATATCTTAATCTATACTAATATTATAAAGAGACAGAGTTGTTTGTTTAAACGCGCTAATCTCAGAAACTGAATCTGATTGGAAAAATTCTTTTTGCATTGGTAGCCCGTTTATTGAGGAAGGCTAAACTATATATCATCTTGCTAATATTTTAAGAAGCGAAGCAGTAATCAAAAATGTCAACAAATCGGGCAAACTTCCATACATTATTGTAAAACTGGCATTTATATCGAAAGTATGAACGCGACCGACGTGACGCCGCGGGCACTGCTAGTTTTGTATATGAGAATAATTAAGACATAAAATAGATATTTAATATTGACGAAAAATCGAAAGAAGATGAAAGTAACTAAACTTTTTACATTAAATATTACATTTTAATGATTTTTTAACTCTATCTATGTCTTCTAATCGATAAACGATGTTTATTTTCTGCCTTTACTATACACAATTATTGAAAAACCGAAAACTAGAGAAATTATCAATGCAACTTTATTTTAAGTTAAAACGGAATGTTTTATACTCGATTAAAATAAAATTGGTAACTTTTATCATCATTATGAGAATAATTAATAACGTATATATTAAATCACTGCTCTAAAGAGAAATCAAAAGAAAGTGAAGAATTACTTGCATTAAAATATTAAACATAATTATTATGGTAATTGCTTGGATTTAAGCTAAATTAACTGACGAATATCTCATTAGTATCATTTGAATTATTCTTAATCTTAAATCTGTTCTGTAAAAAAAAAATTGAAAGTACTTTTTTACAGAAAAAAAAATTGAAACATAAATTGTCTTTCAATTTTTTTACAGAACAGACTTCAGAAAAAAGTAAAAAAAGAAAAGTAAAAAAAAAAAGAAAGGCAATTTAGATTCTTAGTTACTTTAGTTACTTCTCTATTAGTATAAAACACAATGCGTTAAAAAAGGACAGATTAAAAAACTGAAAACCACACTTAGATGTAGGTTTTTTTTTCATTTATTATTTTAAATTATTATTACTTTATTTAATCAAAGTAATGAGATATTTAATAGAAAACCTATGTTTTGGATAAGTAATTTACAGTATTTGAATTCCATTTGAATAATTGGAATTACATCTCCTCAAAAAAAACCATTGACAAATTCTACAGATACTCATATAACTGACTCACTAAAAAATATTGTAATATATGTACATATAATATATATTTAAATTCGAACACGTTTTATTAGCATTACTCGTACGCAACTAACAAAGTATCAAACTAAGAATGTAAACAAATATACTTTGTGTATTTTTATTCGAAATCAATCTTAGCCCACTTCTAATTTATTTGAAACCGCAAAATATGAATGTTATTTGGATGACAATTCGATAATTTGATTAGCTCGATTGACCTTATGATGAAAAGAGGAAATTCGAAGTGGATCAGAGACTACTATGTAGTAAACGCGTGGAACTTGAGTTTACCTCTACGTATATTTTGTCGACGCTAATATAAAACACTTGGAAGGAAGATGATAGAGCCAAAAGATATGTTTTTTTTTATAATGTTCAGTGACAAACGAGCAGACAGACTGATGGAAAGCAGCGCCTGTCACTCATAGTTCCTACGGTTCATAAACTTAGGTTTTATGTAACAAAAATGCAAAACCGCAGGTGCGTTGTCACTGTGAGGACTAAGATGATATGCCTCTTGCCTGTAATTGCGCTGGCTACCTTATTCTTCAAACGGGAACACAACAATGCAATCATTGTTGCTTGGTGGCAGAAATAGATAAGGGGGTGGTACCCATCCAATCCGACTCCTCAGGCTTGACAGAGCCCTACCACCGGTAAAAATATGTACCTAAATGTGTTTGCGGTAAATATGTCAACATCTTACAATTAATTATTTTAATCATAAACCGGTTTTGTTATTATGTGGAAACCTTAGAGGTAGCCTATGTACAAAATAATTTATAACAACTAAAATCATAATAATATTTTATTTGTAAAATTTGCTTATAAAAATATGTATGTACCTAATACATTAATATATAACAAAAATACATTTCTAATATTATGCTACTTTTTAACAATATTTATAAACGGAATAAAAATCTGTTATACCATATATTTATAAAAAATAAATCGTAAATACTTTTCTAAACTATAAAAAAACAATATATTAAGGATTTTTACTAAACAAACTATGTGGATTGCGCAAGCGCATCCCATAAATGAACACTGAACAAAATCAATTAATTAAATATATCTTACTAACCTCGGTAAAAATTTATCGGTGATCGCAAATTTTCTCTTCGATTTTGTCATTGACACCTAAATTTCCGTATAAAAAAATGAAATAACGTATAAACGTAAAGAATTTAGCGTCCGAATGAACCGGGAACCAATTCCGAACTGTGACCGGTTGCTTAAAGCCTGCATTTATGTAGTTGGACTCGTTTTCGTTCTGGTTGTGTGACGTCACCGGCCCTTAACAATATTAGTAAGAAAAATATTTTTTTAGATAATTTTTTTTTCAATTGTTAAATTAACATTTAGAGGATTTTATTTTTATTTGGAAAGAATAAATAAGTGTTTGTTACTTTAAGGCTTTATATTATAATATTCGATAACTCGCTCTATAATCTATATAGTCCTTGAATCACACCTGTATATGGTTCCAACGGATTGAAAATTTGACCGTTTAAGATAAACATTTTTTAATGAAAATCTATTTTTATTTTTTTATTTTTTTTATTTTTTTGTATATTAATGGAAATATTTTTTTAAGTATTCATTAAGGACATATGACCTTTGTTTTATATCTATATGAAAATTGTAAAGCGTACCTATACAAAACTTCACATAATACTATAAATATTTTTAGACCGACTTTAAAAAGGAGTTATACTTGTCGATTAATAGTTTATCCTCATTAATCGATCTATAATTTCAAGAAAAATCCACCCCAAAGAACTCAATCATTTCTATTAAAAATAAGAATTAAAAAATCGGGTAGGGCTGTGTTGGGCACACCGCCGTAGGTTTAACGTAAAACGTCTATTTCAGCGAGTCGCTTTTAGTATTAAAGATTGGAATAAAAACAAAATTGCCTTTGTTCTAATTGTTTTAATACTAAACTGATACTGAATACATAGTGTATTGGTAGTGATATGGCAAATAAAAAACATAAGGCTTTAGGAAACACTTAAAAATGCCTTGGCACTTTGAGACGCTCTCCGAACCGCCTCGCTCGCTCAGCGCTGGGCATTGGGGTACCTATGTGTAGCCTATAACCCACTCTTTCCGATGAAATCCGTGATTTACCTACATTTCCGGCTGGCTACAGCACAAGCCGAGGTCGACATATTGAATTTTCATATTTTTAAAAACACTTCCTGGTTATTATTTCCTACATAAATTCTTAATTTTGTACAAATTACAAGTATTATTATTAAAATCGATCGGTCGGAATAAATTCTATAAACATATTATAAAATCATGGCGCTATCACGTATGAGTCGTGAGTTACACCGAACAGAAAGGAGAGAACGGCGATTTCGGTTATTTTGCGTAGGGCCCTATCCTAGCGAACCCGCCCAAACCTGACGCAAAGTCAACGTTATAAGAGCGAGCTGACTATAGAAGCTCAATAATAACACTATATTTATATTTCTAAGACTAATAGTTTTGTAATTATGAAGGTAAAACTATATAGACAATTTCGTTAAGGTCCACTTTTCTGACCCGTATGTTTTGGTGTGGTTTTAAAGACGTTTCACACCAAAAAAGGACAATAATCTGGATGGAAAACATAAGAAGAACATCTGCAACATTATCTGCATCCATTCTTTACACTCTTCTTCCTATAAAACGGGGAACAAATTTGGTATGGTTGGGATATGGTTATGGTGGTTGCGACCTAGGCATGAAGGACTAGAAATAGGTGAAGCCGCGGACGGCAGTTAGTATTAAAAAAATTGAATAATAAAACAAAATGTAAAAACCTATTCTACATAAAGTTGTTTATATCAAACGTGTTGCTGATCACGTTGCTATTTGATGTACACTTGCAAAACTACTATTCAATAATATTTTTACTGGACTTTTATCCTTAATCATAATATTATAAAATCGAAAATGTTGTTATTTGTTCTTCTATCACGCAACAATAGAGGGGCATATAAACATAATTTTTTCATAAAAATAGTTCAACGGCCTGATCTCTATTTTAAATGTAAGTTATTGCTGGTTAGTACGGCTACAGATCAGGAGGTCCTGGATTCGATTCCTGTCAAACCAAGTGCAGTTATTGGCTTCTTATGTTAAGAAAATCTGAGTAAAAACCGGAGTTGAGAAGTTCTCTTGAAAAGGACTCTTTTGCCTCGGGAGTTCATGTTGTGTTTGCGCGCACACTTATGCACTATAACATATTTTAGGCAGATGGCTAATCTCAGTGGATTGACCGCTGTGGCCCAAATCAGTCAAAAGGAAATTATTATAAAGAAGGATGTAGTCATATCGATATCTAAACCCATAATCGAGCCCCCTATCCTGCTTAACTTTGTTAAGGGATATAACAGTCATGATTCTTATAGGTCACAATTTCAATGTTTATAAGATAGCATATTTATTTTTACGAGCTATTTTTATCTCATTAGAACCGACTTTCAACCGTCGGTTCAAATATATTTTCAAGATATCAAATCAAATCAAAATATACTTTATTCAAATAGACTTTTACAAGCACTTTTGAATCGTCAATTTTACATTTTAAATTTAAATTAAATGTCAGTGTAGTTAGTCCGTGAGGAAGCTACCACCGGCTCGGAAGGCAGTTTTTATTTTAAAAGATATATAGAGGTAGTTTTTATTTTAAAAGATATGACTTACTATATTACATTTAAGTTAGTATAATAGTTTAATTCTTGTACTGGTATATTCAGCTATCTTATATTTTAATTAATAGATAAGTGTTACTTTCATCTAATTTTAATATAAAAGTGTAATAAAATCCTAAAATGATTACATAAATGTTATCGGTAGAAAGTTATCGTTAAACCAAACAACTAAACTGACAGTTTAATTTCCAGTAGAATTTCGAAGTTACTGAATTTTCACGTAAAAATGCCGATTGCGTAAACAGCGAGTTGAAAAGATGGAAATGAGATAACGTAGGAAGTGGAACATACTAGAATATATTATGTATGTATAATAGAAATCTTCTATTTTCTTCAATAGTTTTATTATATTAAATTATATTTAGATTAAATGGAAAATTAAAAATAAAATTTATTATTAATAATGATTCGTCATTTCATTCATTCATTCGTCGTCAAAATACGTCTTTTATAAAAGAAATTTGAGCTATTTTTAGTTAACTTTATAATACCTCACCCGAGTATCGTAGAGCTAGCTCGTTTCTTAGACAAAGTGGTTTAAATTAAAGCTAAGATGACTCCAGAAGCCATTAAATGCACGTGTCGCAATTAACTAAGGGGCATAATCTTCTGGAGTGCCGCCAAATTGTAGCCATAGCATTTAGTTTATATGAGATTACCAATATGGACGAGGACAACAAAAATTAAGTAATCAATATTTAAAAATAGAAGGCAACTTCGATTTTATAAGTAATAGGAAAAAAACCCTAAAAGAGTAATACTTTCTTAATACTTTCTTAGATTTACGCCCTAAAAAACCCTATAAGAGGTTACGGGTCAAACCTATAATAACTAAATTCGATTTTAGAAAAATATTTTCCGAATCGGGAATCGAAATTGTTATCGTTGAAACAAAGTTAACGTCGCTTTTAAAGTTCAAATTCTTGAAAATGCTTGCACATGGCCAAAATAGCAAAACAATGGCTGACTTTTCACTTGCTTGAACATTTTACTATGTATTTTATAGTCAAAAATTTAGTGGCTTTTCGGTCTTACTAATGAAACCTCAGGTTGGTTCATGAGTTTCATGTGGTAAACTACTTCTACTAACTTGTACCTACTACATTTAGAATTTATGTCTCGGTCAGTTATATTCTTTCAATTCATTTTTAACTAACATTGATAAATAGCACCAAAATTAAATTATGTTTCGAAAAATTATCATTTATTTCGCCTTCAAATAATGGGGTTAAAGTATGAAATTGCCGATTTGTACTGAAAAATTGAAATTCATTTTTTTTTATTTAACATATTTATTTAATCAAAATAATTATAGTCTGATTTTAATAAAAAAAATTAAATTTTATATAATCCGTTCTATTAAAAATTATAGTCCGTTGAAGCAAGGTCTGGCTAATACGGAGGGTGACGAATGGTTTCTAATTTCAGTTCCTGTAGAGCTCAAACCATGAAGGTTCTATGTCAATTCGAAATACCTATTACAATTAAACGGCAATTTTATACTTTAACACCTATTATTTTACCTTTAATCAAACAACTTTTCTCTCAATTCGTTATCCATTTTCCATTATTTTTATATTCTATATTTTTCACTCATAAAGTATTAGGCAGCTTAAACTAGATGTTTCATATATTAAAATTTCATTTAAAGAATAAAATACTAAGTTTATTTTAATAAATTTATTTAATCTGTGTAAGGCTTTATGATAATCTCCTCAACTCTCCGCTTGCGGTGATTATAAAGCCATTCCATTAACAAAACTGTTGTAGCGGAGAAGACACCTGTTAAATATTCATTAATATCAATATATGTGTGAATGTTTTTTTTAAAAAGACGTGAGAATCTTAACAAACTAGATTTTAATAGAAGAAAGTATAAAATGAACAGTGAACTCAGACCTTACTCCTTGTGAAGTTTTTAATATCCTTATATTAAAAAAAAACTACTTAACGATTAAATTAATTAATATACATAAAATAAAAATAACACAAATAAGCATTCCACAGAGGTGATAATGATGTATTCAGCCCTTTTTAACGTCCCACTGCTGGGCGCGGGCCTCCCTTCAGTACGAGGGGGATCAGGCCATAGTCCACCACGCTAGCCAAGTGCGGATTGGCGGACTTCACATGTCTTTCGAAAACTTGCTAGGTTTTCTCAGTGAGCCAGATGAGATAATAAAAAACATCTAATCGATGAAAATAATTGGTTCATTTATCAATGTTAAAGCGATTAATCGTCTTTAACTTCTACTTTTGCTTATTGTTATTTTATAAATTCATCTTAAACCAGTCTAACTGCAAGATCTCTACCTCTGCCGCTTTCACTTCGTTCATAAGAATCATTTTCATTCTTCTTCGAGATTTTCTTCTCCTATTTCTTCTCCAAATAATCGTCTATCATATTACATTTAGATAATTAACAATTGATAAACTTAATTACCAAGAAATAACACAAAGAAAGATCCCTGCATATCACTAAGATTTACGGTGTGGTTGTTGACTTCTTCCACGGCGGAGGTCTTCCAACACCGGTCACGCTTAGGAAGGTAAGCGCTCAACCACTTCGAGATGAGCCCCGCTTTGTGCATACGGTTTAATCTAGAATAAAATTCTAGATTTAGTATTCTATTTAAAGTACTTATTAAAGAAGATAGATTTTTCGCCATTAAGCATATTTGCTGATATTAGCTTTTCTATATTTTTTTTTGGAAAATAATGTTTAAAATAACTTTTTTTTAGTTTTTAGTGAAATTGTTACTGTGAAAAATATTTATACATACCTATTAACATGTCTGGAGCAAGGAAAATATGAAAGCTATCATTTGCATAGTTTTTACAAATTTCAATAATGTCGATTGTAGACCATTGATAATATGGATACCCAAAAATATATGAAATACTTCTTGCCCGCAACTCCGTTTATTTATGTATATTAAAAAACAATTTTACTTTCTTACACTATATTTTTCTTTATTCTTTCTTAACTCAATCTAACACTGTCTCAATTGTCAAGTGGTTTGTATTTACCTCTGCAGATCATAAGGAGCAGGGTTCGAGTACCGGGTCTGGTCAAATATATAAATAAATACAAGTATGTTGGAACATTAACACACATCACCATCTAGTTCCATGGTAAGCTACGAGGCCTGTGTTATGGATACCAGTTAGTTGCTACACTACACATATATAACTTTAAATACATAAATATTATAAATATAAACACCCATATATATACTAGAGTACAAACATTCGTGTTCATCACACAAATGAGTGCCCCCAGCGGGACTCGAACCCGCGACCGCTGGCACAGCAAGTACGGTCACTACAAACTGAGCCAAGCATGTAGTCGTATATTTTATTAAATTTTTTCTATAACAGCCGGGAATTAATTAATCTTCATTTTTCAGAGAGCACACAAAGCGTGCTTTTACACTATCCCGCGCAAATTTATAGATTTAGTAAAATGTACTTATCTCAGATCTTAATGACGGCTACGAGGAAATACATACATACTTACATAAACACACTTACTCTTTATTTATAACAGGTAGGTACGGGCTACCTGCAGGCACTATCATCGCTACTTGTTCATCCATGAATTCTTCTGTACCTATAGAAATTTATCTATTTTCATATATTATTATAATAGCAAGTGTATTCATTAAATCGTTACAAATTTAACTTTTTTATTAAGATAACAGATTTATTTTTTACTAGCGACTCGCTCTCGCTTTGCTCGGGTTCGTCACGAGGTCCGTTTTAACGGTAATAGACTATATATACATATATGTACAATTTACATACATAGGTATAGAAAAGTAAGTATTATAAAAAAAATGTCCCTTACTTGAAAAATGATTGATTTTCCATTCAATCTGCCACCCCCCCTTATATATGATATGTTTTCCGGGGTAAAAACTGTCCTATTTCATAATCAGGATGTCAGAATATTTCCATCAAAAAATTTCATCTAAAACGGTTCAGCAGATTTGAGTTTTTTTTAGGTTGCTGAACTATCATCATCGGCTTGGGCTGAACGGTTGATAAGTCAGTTTAATATAATAAGTACCTGGGCGACCGAGCTTCGCTCGGAGTTCTTTTTTGTTATATCGTATTTTTAGATTTAAAAAAGAACTAAAAACTTAAATAACTACAAAAACAAAAGTAAAAAATTTTTGTATTCTAACTGGGATTCGATCCCGGACATATGTGTTGTCTAACTTTACCGTCGCGTTGATCGCTTGACCACGATGCTTACAACCGTGTGTAAGAAATTATCGTCCATTTTCTGCGTGGAATAATGCAAAAATAAAACTGCATGAAAACTCGAAACATGCGTTTTCCCAGACATGAGACTAATCTAGATCGATTTTTCGCTCCCGAAAGCCCCACATACCAAATTTCAGCGAAATCATTAGAGCCATTTCCGACATCGCTGGTATAAATAAATAAAGATATAAATATACAAGAATTGCTCGTTTAAATATATTAGATAGATATATTATAAAAATAGTTATAGCGAGTGTACCTTAAGAGATACATATAGTATTCTGGACTTTCCTCTACAGGAAAGGTCTACACCTTTTTAAAACCTACAATTTTGTGGTGCATTGTTTTTATGTATCTCTTAAGGTTTAGCCAGCATAATCCATATTTCTAAGGACGACTCGGTAGAACTAGTTATCGTATTTTCCCGTGGGAATGAAAAATTTACCTGTAGTAAAAGGTATCCTAAATGTTGACCCGAGTAATAAGTTATCACTATACAAAATTTTGTTAAAATCGGTTTAGTGTTTTTTTTGTAAATTTACATATTTATTAAATTTTAAATGTAAAATCGACCAATCAAATTGCTTATAAAAGTCTATTTAAATAAAGTATATATTGATTTGATTTCATTAGATTCTTTACTTACGAGTCTTATACCGGTATATTCACTATACAACCAGGGAAATCCCCGCCAATAGGAAATTGGTATATTTCCAAGTACTTTTATAAGACTTACTTAAGGAGAAATCGCATGTGTCAGTCCTCAGATTTTCAGCCCTCATGAGATAAGTGAGCCGCAGCTTCCAGTCTATCAGCGCGTGATGATTATTGCGGACCCGATTTAATGTTTCTGTGCCTTTGAAAGAGTTTAATTAAAATATTGTATTTAATATATTCAATATTATAATTCAATAAGAGGGTTTTGATAATATTATTAGCTTAGTTTGTGTAAGGATTCTGTAATCTATAATATGTACTTTCCTAAATCAGGAATCAAACCTCTAATCTAATGTAAAAACAATTGCTTTGGCCAACAAAATTTTTGCGTTACTTTATTAAATAATAGTTGAAAGTAATTATAAATATGTAGATTTTAAACAAAAATGTTTATAACAATATTTTCAAATATTACAAAACGTCAATCTCCTATTTCCAAACGTAAATCTGTCAACGCAACAAGTTTTCCAGTTAAAGTTGTATGTGAAATAAACTTTCTTACCGGAAACGAGGCTGCCTTCAACTACGTTAATGCCGCTAGTCACTTCCGCCCTTTTCAGTAGAGCCGTGTACTTTGGCTCGTCAGAGTGCTATGAATTTACCATTTCACATTATCACTTTATTTATGATTTATTATTTATGAAATACTTAGAAGTTTTGGATTTTTTTATGAAAAGACTTAAAATTATAATAGAATTCGTGGTTATAACATGTTTTACAAGAAATCATTTAAATTAAATAATTCAATAGAGCACAATTATGCATAACCGTTTGAAAGCAAACGCAACTCGCATATTCTTGTCCGTTTTCTCAATTATGAAGATTTTAAAAACATAGCAATAAATATTCTAGATTAATCATTAGGTTAAATAAATTAAATAAAATTTTTGAAATGTAATTGAATTAACGGCCAGATCAGTGCTTCAAAGACCTTCGCAAAAACACTAAGAATCGCTTATCTCTACTTAAGCTATAATCTCTACTTTAAATCTTGTTGAAGATTTTTCAATACTTACCTACGGTTAGTTAACTATCCTAACTATGTAAATAAATACTTAAATAAATAATAATCCTTTACCGGTGTTAATTAATAACTGTTAAATTTAACCGATATTCGCTAATTAATATGCTTCAGGCAATATCGCTTTGAAAACTATTTGTTACAAGGGCACATCATGAACTACTATACTACTATACTGTACTGTTACCTTTTCATGCGTAAAAAAGTATTCTATATGTTGACCCAGATAACCAGCTATCATAGTACCAAATTTCAACAAAATCTGTCCAGTGGTTTTCTCGTGATGCGATCACAGACAGACAGACAAAAATTCTGAAAACTATAGATTCGGCCTCTGTATTGATAATAATTACTATTTCAATAAGATTTTCTAATAAATATTTAATGTACAGATTCAACTCAGTTGGAATTTTATTATATGCATAGATTATCCATATTAGCACATACCTTCAATTGTGTCTCCAAAAACGATCCCTTAACAAGAGACCAAGTGTAGGTCTTACTTTCCAATAGTTCCGATATAGTGGTAACAGGTATCTCGAGTTTGGGGAAAGTGAGAAATGCCACTAAGTTCCCAGAATACGTGGTGACAACTATTAACACAACTATCCACCACGTACCGACCACGAGACGTCCACTATCAGCTCGAGGTAGGTACATTCCACCTATGGAATTAAATACATAATATTTTAAATAATTAATTATAATCAATTTGCATTATATAATCTGTCTGTATGTACATCATATAATTTTCCTAGGCAATAATTAGTAGAATAAATTAAGGCATTATATTATATACTGGTTGGTGTATTTGGTTGTTTGTTCCGACTAATGACTTAATTTAATTTAGTTAGACAACATTTTTCATGAAGTCAAAAGCTATCTATAATGCCAAAGTATTTGAGGAATATTTAATTATTTCTTCCAAAATCTTTGTATATGTATAGTGTATTAGTGAAATCTGACATATTTTTATATTTTCCATAGCATCACTCTCATACAAAACACACTTAAATAAAAAAGTTAAATTCACATTTCACAATATAATTCGATTCGAATTTAAAACAGATTGCCTGGAAGAGATTTCTATTATAGATAAATTCACTAGTGCTCAATACTTTTATCCTGTTTACCTAAATATACATACAGAGTAGTAGTGTACTACATATTTACAACTTAATATATGAATATAATAAAACCATCCAAGTATTTAAACGAGCTACTTTGGGATCTCATACAGCTGATGCAATTTTAACTAAGTATTACATTCTATTTGCAACATAATTACATATGTACATACATATTAATAATATTACCTTGTTGTAGCAAAGCGCCATAAATATACCATAGGCAATTATGTATAGTGGACAGACCCCCCTCGCGGGTGATCTCCATAGCATCATAATACGGGCTCAGTCGGTGAATGATGTATAGCGTGGGACCCATTAAAATGACTGCAAATCCTAAACATAGCCACGTCTAAAAGATGCGAAGTATTTAAAATAGAATAATTTTAATATTATGATAATATATGATATTAATTATTTTTAAACATTCGTGATTAAAGACAATTATTCAGAAGGATTTTCAAAGAATTGGATTACTGTTATGCTAGAAGGAAGGACTAACAAACATACACATACACACATACATACTAGCTTTCACATACTATATAACTTTTGATGTTAAAAAACTTTAGTTCTTTACGCATATGTCTAATGAAGGCGTCAATGTGATGCGTGCGAGGGAGACGCGGATGAGGTATAAGCGACTGCCACACATACTTTTGTATGACAGTTGGGATATATGGTATCTAGGGTATATGGGGTATGTAATGGCTTTACAAATTACGGGTATAACAGAAACTTGCCACGTGATGATAATGTACAATGCTTTAACAACGAAACGGTCGTTCTGAAAAATGAAAATTGATATTTGTTTGCCCTTGCACAACATTTTCGTTACAATCTATGGACGATCGCCTACTGTATGGATTTTTATACTGCGCCATTACTATACTCGTATATCTTTCTCAAAATAGCTTACGTACTTTATCGTTTGTTCTGCGAATAAATGTTAGAAACGAGAAAACTTATTGGCTATATGAAAAATTGAACATAATCTATAACAAAAGCGAGTGTTAGGCCATTATGGCGTCGATTTGAGTTTAATTTATATATACAGTATACACATATACATTTATTAATTTTTAAAGGTAGATATGTAAAACTTACATCAGTAGTAAAAGGTAGCAGGAATAATAACGCTCTACTCAACTCTCTTGGACGAGCGATCATGAACGAGTAAGTCTGAGTACTGACCGGTGTGGTGTAGTTTATTCCTGAATAGATTAAAAAAATCTTCTACGTTATCATTATAAGTACCTATAGGATAAACAACATATTTTTATACCCACTTACAAAAAAAAAAGTGTGTGTATGAATGTGTACACGCGCAAGAAGTAAAACTTCTGTAGGTTATCGGTACTCTTTATAAAATTCAATTTATGTTTTAAATAATTAGAACAGGTGAGATACTAAAATAAAAATAACGCATATTAGGCATATTACAATTATCATTCAAAAATAATGCTTATTAGGCATATTACAATCATTAAAAGAAAGAATATAATATTATATATATAATTTGTCAGGCAATAACAACGGTTACCATGGCAATAAACGTACGTACATGTTTTCGTAACGCATTCACCAGCTTACCCCCCAAGTATAGCGTGCGTAAAGAAGTTTTACTTCAATAATTAGGTTCTTAATTTGACTACATGTAGTCTTTAAGCCTACTGCTTAAAGACTAATTTTAATTTCAGTATTCGTCTCTACTGAAATAGTTTGCTTGAAATATCCAAAGTTTTTATATATAGATATTTTTTGATATATTTAGATATATTTTGAAAAGTTATTTAAAACTTGTGAACAACTTCCCTATTAATATATTTAAACAATCACCTGGATTACGATCAGAGAGGACCGTAAAAGCGGCGGCCGCGAGTGCCGCGCGACCCTTGGCGATTGCCGATAGAGTCAACATAGAACTCGCACTATGTGACATCTGAATAATAAAACATTAGTATTATATATCATAGCCCGTATCATATCATGCCCAGTAGATAGTGGTAACGCGCTCGTTGGGGAAACCAAGTGAAACAGGTTCAAATCCCAGATCTCGCACCTCTGATATTCATGTGCGAATCATTTTCAAAATTTTTACAACTTTTCTTACAGTGAATGAAAACATCGTGAGAAAACCTGAGAAAACCTAGCAAGTTTCCGACATACTTGTGAAATCGGCCAACCCACACTTGGCCAGCGTGGGAGGCTATGGAATGTTCCCTCTTGTATTGGGATGAGGAGGGATATACATACATACATACATATATGTAGAAGCGTTAAGCAAAGGGAACCCCCAGTTATATCTTGAGGTGAGCTCTACCGATTAAGTTAGGTCCTTTTAACTCCTCTTACTTCAAGAAACTCTTACTTCTACAATAAATAACTAAAATCTGAATTTACTCATGTGTCGTCGTATCGTTTACAAGAATAGTCACCGTTCTATTTACAACCCGGATTTTAAGCCTGGAAGTTAGCGGTGTTTCACTCCCGCCTTGAAGAACACGTGTCGCCTCGGTTCTACACCTTAACTCTCATCGCGAGTGTCGAAGTACCATTCCATCAGAATTTGTTAATGAAAGGAATAGAGAGTCTCAGTGAGACTCGCTGCCATGACTGAAATCGGTCTGGAGGACATCATCATCATATTGACTATACTTATAATACTTACATCTGTCGCTGTGTCATTAGTATTATTTTGTTTTATATGGCCCGGCAAAATTATCCGAATGCTGAAACCAGAAAGACTACATAAAAACTTATATGATTTACATGTAGATAAAAGTTGAATAATACTTGTTTGTTGGAGACTATTTTCTAAGGATAATAGAATTTATTTGTTTTTATGATACACTGTCTGCTTTTGTATTCAATATTCATACCAATAGATTGATTGAAGCGAAAATATTCTATGTTTGACCATCGGCCGCAATCAACCAAAGTTACGTAATTTTGAGGGGTTCTATCTACAAATTGAGGAAGCACCTTACTTACGAATATATTTCTACTGTACATAATATGTCTGTCTATTGTACATGAAATTTTACAAGTCACGTGTTATTTTTGAGGATGCTGTAAAAAAAAGCTGCAAAAAGTTATTTTAATTTGAAACTTACGTAAAATTCTTATTTTTTGCGAGCTGTTCCACTATGTCAAATAATAAACCACTGTAACTAATGATAGATCCCGATGCGTTTGATCGTAAAATTGTCCACGGAGGATTCTGAAAATAAATCTATTAGCTTTAAATATATCTAATATATTTAAACGAGAAATTCTTGTATATTTATTTATTCATACTGGCGATCTCGGAAACGGCTCTAACGATTTCGCTGAAATTTGGTATGTGGGGGTTTTCAAGGGCGAAAAATCGATCTAGATTAGTCTTATGTCTGGGAAAACGCGTGTTCTCGAGTTTTCATGCGGTTTTCTTCCGCAATATTCCACGCAGAATATGGTCGATAATTTCTTATACTCAGGCATAAGCATCGTGGTCAAGCGACCAAGTTGCAAGATTAACAATCACAAGTGTCCGAGTTCGAATCTCGATCGGACACAAAGTTTTTACTTTTGTTTTTTTTTTTGTATTTAATTAAGTTTTAAACTTTTTTTATATTTAAAAAGTACGATATAACAAAAAAGAACTCCTAGGGAAGCTCGGTCGCCCAGGTACCTACTCTAATATTTTATATCATTTAATATATTCATTTAAATAAGACTTCAAATTAACCGAATTAATCATGAGTAATATTTAGTTGTAGTTGAATATATTTTTTATACTTAATGTATTGTTAACTTACATGATAAGTAATAATAGGTAGCTCTTTGCCTCGGAACCCGTGTTCAATATGTGGGAATAAAACATCGTCGAATTTGATACCATCGATTGGGCGCCATACACCAACCTTAAAAAAATATTTTAATCGAATAGTGCATTCAGATATCTTATACTAAGCCTACGCTCTCCAACAGGATAGAGTAGGTTCTCTTAGGGTAGCACTAGTTCCCCTATAAGGGTAAAATTCTAGATCTAGTCCGCAGATTTTTGAATTTGCCTTTGTTTGAAGTTTACAATACATGTATTCTTAATTTGTATCACTACGCTATCGAACCAGAACTATCTTTTATATAATTATCAATACAACTTGGACTCTAGCTAATAACTCTATGTGCATTTTGGAAAGAAGTTGAATATTATAATTAATAATTAAAAAAAAAAGCCTGGATAGAGTCTTCACTTTTTTAAATCTTAAATTTCAGAAAGCTAACTTACATAACTTTACGTGTGACAGGATAGGTTAAACTGTACAATAATAATAAGTTGAATCTTCGAAAAATCAGTACCAGAAATACTTTACTAATTCCTGGGAAACTTATTAAGAATAAAGGAAATCTGTATATAATAAAACTTTAAAGGTCGAATGTCTGTACATAGAAAAAAAATGCTCAAAACCGAGTCAGGGGGATGTAAGACGAGAAATATAACAAATCCAATTTTTTTTTTAATTTTTTGTTTCTCTGTCTGTTTATCTGTTTATACGGGCTAATCTCAGACACTGTTGGACCGATTTTAATGAAATTTTGCATGGTGATACTTTATATCTCTGGTCAACATTTTAGATACTTTTAATTCCGGAAAATTAAAGAGTTCCTGTGGGACAGTTAAAAAACTATAGTAACTTATACAGTTTAGTGCACCGAAACTACGGATTGGATTTTAATGAAACTTTACAATAATATAGTTATAAATAAATAAATATAAATATAATTTTTTAGAGCAATTAAATAATATCTTGTTTTAAAAATGTTTGTTACAATTATTTTATTTTTTAATTATTCGTATTCTTCTCAGCAAACCCTTTCATTTGATATGCATATCATGGGGGTGCATAAAAAAGCATAGTCTGCAATATTGGATTTGAATGACGACAATTAGTTAATCATACATTGTCAACCAAACTAAACATGTATGCAAAATTTCAGCTCAATCGGTTGAGGATAACTGCTTTAAAATTCAGTTGTAAGATTTGGCTCGAACAAACAAACATTGTAGGTTAAATAAAAACTTGTAAATATAATATTATCAACTGTCATCCAAACCAGGAATATATATATATATATATATATATATATATATATATATATATATATTATATATATATATATATATATATATATATTATTTGATATATTGCATAATCTAATTTTTATACTTTTTATGTGCTATACATGTTGCTAGAAAAAAAAATCTTTTTATAATATACTAAAAATCCTTCGAGCCGGATTTGAACCAGCGACCTATGGATATCAATTATTGACCAACTACAGTCCACCGCTCTACCAACTGAGCTATCGAAGGTGTTACGAGTTCGACGTCTCGTGTAAACACTTTTAAGAGTAACAAACATTGTGAACAATACCTTTACATTGTTGGAGAAAAGAATACGAAAACGCTTCTAAAAACATTTATAGTTATTAAATATATTAGCGTGTATAATAATACAGTTATAATAATAACCATAGCTTTTTTTTCATTTAAACGACCATTCTTACTAATTCTTGTCATATTTCCCTCTGTCTGATGAGAACACAATCCGGCATGAGGCAAAGAGTAAACAATAAACTTCTCAATTTCTTGCTATTTAAAATTTCTTGACCTAGTTAGTAACTCTTTTGACATGACATGAATTCAGAACCACATAATCTATACGTATAATTAAATTGTAACTGATCGCTGTCTGTACATAAAACATATTTGAGTAAAACTATTATTTGGTGTCTTTATTAACGCAATAGAACCCAAAACAATGATTTTTAGAATTTTTGTCTTCTTGATTGTGCGTTTGTGCGCGCTAATCTCAAATGGCTTAACGATTTAGGTGCGGTTTTCACTAATGTATTGTGGTAAGCTTCACTTACAAATGTACACTTATTATTGTGCAAATCATATCCACATGGAATAGTGGCAAGACTGCTAGCCGCATTCCCCGCTGAACGGCAATACCGAACCTTTAGGTGAACAACGAGCTCTCTCCTATTACTATAGAAGCGATAACTTCAATTCTAAGGTAATTCTCCTTAGGTGTATTTAAATACTCACATGTAATAATTCAACATGTTCAATGACACTGGAGGTTTTGTTACTTTTAGTGACTACAGCTTTTTCCCCATAAGTGGTCCCCCAGGTGTCCGCAGCCAGCGCTCGCCACGAACTACAGTTACCACATCTGCTTTTTGTCAATATGTATTGCTAGAATTATAACATGTTTTCACTATTTGCATACTTTATATAAATAATTAAAAAATATGAGGGAAGTCCAGACAGAGCTTTGAATGAATGATAACTTTATTCGATTAGACTTTTACAAGCATATTAAATAAATTAAATTTAAAGTGAGTTTCACCCCCGTGCCTCGGAGAGCACTTGTCGCATCGGTCGTCTCGTGTAGTCGTCCCACCGGAGTATGAGAGCGACAGAAATAGAGAGTGCACTTCTGTCTGTGCGTACACTTGTGCATTTGCAGATGTTTATATCGCAATATTTCCTGATGGCTAGTCTCAATGAGATTTGCCGCCATGGCCATAATCGGTGAGGAGGAAAATATTATTATAAAAAAAAAATTAGGTCTAAAATATCAATTAAAATTAGTAGTAACCAACCTGCATATGCTTCAATAAAGTATCCCGCCTCTGTTCTTTGGTAGGTCGTATCGCTTCCCACTCCTCGTCCGACACTTGCGCCGCCACGTCGAACTCCTCTTGCACGGCCGAGTCGAGAGCGGATATGAACGCGCTCATCATTTCTTTAGCATAGCACAGCAGGCCGTTCTGTTATTGTTTTAATTTAAATTTTAATCATTTATAGTTAACTTGTCTAGCTAATCTACCGACTAGGGCCGAACCGAAGGGTGCTCACTTCGGTGGGCGGTGGGGTTTAATGGGGCTGCTCCGGGTACTTCTCTGGTTCAGCAGAGTGGACTGTGGAGCAGCCTCATTGGTTTGGTGGCCGTCAGGCCTACCGCCGGGGCGTCGCGGTAGTTATGCGTAAGCGATCCCGCGGCGTCCCACCAAGTCGGAGGGGAGGGGAAAGTTGGGGTTTAGTGGGTAGTACCAGCTCGTCTAGCCGGTGAGCCCCACATAACCACCTGGGGTATAGATGGTATGCGTAAATGCATTCCCCAACTATAAAAAAAAAAAAAAAAAAAAAAAAAAAAAAAAAAAAAAAAAAAAGGGCCTGATCCACCTCATATTGAAAGGAGGGCCGTGACCACTGCCCAGTAGTGAGACGTTAAAAAGGGCTATTAAGAAGGCAATACAACATAGTTATAACTATATTTTAGTTAATTGCTTGAATTAACACAACTAGAATTCCATTATCACGAACTCCATTCTAAATAACATTTCACTGTATTGAGATAGAAAACTAGGAATAAAATTAAAATAATGACACACTAGCAGTAAAGTACTTATAAATTGAATATAAATAATTTTGTTATTTTCATACATAGCTTTTACTTGTAATCAAATGTTAAAAATCAATTTTAGTCTACTTCTTTGTGATATCAATCTTTAATATAGTAAATACGTTAAAGCCTAATAACAATACATTCTTTTGACACAATCGAGCTCTCCTGGTAATGGAATTTGGGGATGGAAAATCTAACTGTTCAATGAGCGTTTAAATTGAGCTAGTAAGACGTACGAGTTTTATTTGATTGATTTTTACAAGTATACTTACCATATACCATATATTACACAACTAGCGACTCACTCTCGCTTCGCTTCGGGTTCATCCCTAGACAAAAACAAAACTATCCCACGGGAACCGTACATTTTTTCGGGATAATATATAGCCTATAGCCTTCCTCAGTTAACGGGCTATCTAATACAAAAAGAAATTTTCAAATCGGATTAGTAGTTCCTGAGATTAGCGCGTTCAACCAAACAAACAAACAAACAAACAAACAAACAAACTCTTCAGCTTTATAATATTAGTAGGTATAGATTACACAAAAATATTAAAAATAATAATCCCATGCAGTTACTTTTACCAATTTTTCTCAGAATTGAGGTGTTTTCTTTATAATTACTACAGATAATAAGAATGTAATAAGAAAAATGAATAAGAAAAGCTAAAAGTTATTGTTAAGCAAATGTTTAATACAACAATTTCGTACCTTACATTCTTTATCATCGTTCGTAGCATTGAATATATAGGCTATGTTCTCTCCTTCATACAAATCATTGATCAAATTGGAAAAGTTTTCAACTCCACTGGTATCGGATATGACATATAGCCACTGTGCTTGTGTATGGGACATTACGAGATCTCGAGCCGTCTCTGCGATTGTGGTCATTACTGCTGTCGTCACTATTGCTATGAAATTTTCGCCTGAAACATTTAATTCTAGTTATATCTTTATTGAAGCTTGAGTATTAAGATCAATGTTTGAAGCGAATGCGTTTTATTTTCGACTAGCGAGTTATCCTCGCTTCGCTCGGGTGCGTCCCTAGGTACGTTTTAATGTTTTTGAGCGAAACCCGAATTCTTTTTCTAAAATAAAAGTAGCCTAAGTTACTACTTATAATAATAGCTATCAACCAGTGAACGTTCCATCAAAATCAGTCCAGCCGTTTTGGAGATTAAGCGGAATAAACAGACATACCGACAGCCAAATGTTTTAAAAATTGTGTTTTTCTTATAAGTAGTTCATATGCATTTAGTAAAAAGCTGTTATTTTGACATTACAAATAGACACTTGAATTTTATTTATCTGTATAGATAACAGTAATAGAATGAAAGTTCCTTATATTTAACTTCATTTTTAAATATCTGTAAATGTTTTAGGTACGCTTACGATGTCATAAATGCTAAATCTAAAATTATTTATATTTTTAATTTGGCCTTTCAACAGCTACACACGCTTCACATATTATTATAAATATATGTACGTAATATTACTAGTTAATAAATAAGAGTTACATTTAATTTTTTCTAGATTTTAGTACTTATATAACAAACCAACTGCTTAAGCTTCTGGTCTTATACCGTTTCAAAAAATAGAATTATATTTAGTAAGTGTGAATAAGAAATAATAATACTCAAGTGGGTGGAAACGCAGATAGCGTTTATTCGTCATAATACGAGACATATGTGATTTGGGAAGAAGCTTTTAATTTTAATACACTTTAAATCTTAAATGGCAATGGTAGCCCAGTGCAACGCGCTCGCTTGGGGAACCGAGTGAAGCGGGTTCAAATCCCGGGTCTCGCACCTCTGATATTTTTATGTGCAAATCATTTTTAACTTGATTACCACTTGCCTAACGTCGAAGGTAAACTTCGTGAGAAAATCTGCATGTCTGAGAGAACCTAGCAAGTTTTCGAAAGACATGTGAAGTCCGCCAACCCTCACTTGGCCAACGTAGTGGATTATGGACTTATCCCCCTCGTACTGGAGGGAGGCCTGTGCCCAGCATTGGGACGTTAAAAAGTTCTATTGTATAGATACACTATCTTAAATAGCCACAAAAGATTATTTTAAAATCTTAAGTTAAACTTAAAAAAAGTCCATACCTATATATTTTACTGGAAGCTTTGACAGTACTCTGTAAATCTCTTTACGTCTCAAATATTCGTTGACTTCGTGTTTCATTTTGAACACTGTCACAGATATAGACGGTGCACCTTCGTCGTCTATTTGTGATGTTAGGGATTTGACTACACGTGATATCATGTCTCTGTCTGAAATAAATCTTTCTGGTTTACAAAAAAATAATAATTGAAAGCACATTCTTAAATTCTAAACATAAAATTAGTAAAATTTCCACACAATAACTTATATAATACATTCTAATATCAATAATAATCAATAAAAATTCAAAAGAATAACGAACAACAGTTGTTTAACCCAACCGCTCTTCTCAGCAATGCTTGACTTGGAACGAGACTGACTAAACTTTTGAGTATTAAAATAAAACAATGAAATAAACTATATCTCTTGTATGCCATACTTACTTAATGTATCGTCGTGCAATATAACCGCTGATTTCCAATGGATGGCTTTTTGGGTTCTCAAATCCAAAAACATCTGTGGTAGCTCCTGACCTGAGTCAGAAAACGTCACCGTTATAGCCGAATCTGTTGGTAGACGAGGACAATCGACTTCAGTTAAAGCAAATAGCAACAGTTGTTCTTCTTCTGTCCGTGAAAAGAGCGACCATGTGTCTTCACACGATGCCACACTGAAAACTGCTAAATAGCCTGTGAAATTAAGTGTAAAAGGCATTTGATAAATTGTGGGACTAAAGCCCGACCCACGCTATAGAATCGATCACGGTTCGATTTTGTTCCGATATCTGTCTGGTAAAGTATTATTATATAAGAAACAATGAATCCATTTACACTATCAGTAAAAGTCAAATTCCGGTAAATCACACTTCAGCAACATTTCTTGTAGGAAAAACTTTACCAGATCGAAATTGGACCGTGAACGGGCTGTTATTGGCATTATAGTGTGGATCGGCCCTAATGCTATAAATACGAAAGTTTGTACGTTTGTTACTCCTTCACGCTGCATTTTAGAGATTTCTGGACCGATTTGAATGAATTTTAGTATACAGATAGACTATGATCTGAAGTACACAGGCTACTTAGGGGCTAATTAGGTTTAGAGGCACTTTTGATTAATTAATACTGTACCCATTTACTTTTTAAGCTCAATAATTTCAAACAAAACAACATGTTAAATAATATTTTTTGAATAAAAAATTGTGTAAAACAACCCACAGAAGCTTGTTATACCTACTTGAATTCTTGTTGTTTATTATTGGTCATAATAGTAAATGCTGGGCTTTAAGTAAAGACTAACGACACCCGAAATCAGAATGAACGTCAATTTGTAGTAAATTTCGATTCAAACTAAAGGAAAATTGAATGAATTCACCAAAAGCTGCAATTTGCAAATAGAATTTATGATCAAAAAGGAAAAGCGCTTTTGTTAAATACACTACTTGATTTGTTGAACATTCAAAAAAATGTAGGACCACAATTTCATAAAATTCAGTAACTAGAATAGCTAAATCTGTACTTTTTAAAATAAAGTGCTTATCTGACATTTTAAAATTGTTTATATTCAGCCCTTTTCGCCATTTCCTCGCAGCCTATATACACAGTTGTATCACAAACCGTTTATACGCTACGTCTTGAAACAATATTATTAACGCAAGTTGGTGATATTCTTATCTGATTTTAATAGATGCCTAAATGTATGTATAATTAACTACAATTAATCAACCCAACCAACGAAAATCATACATGGTTTTTGTTTCACTGTTTGTGTTTTGATTAGTGCGTTAAAAAATGTCATGAAAGATTAAAAAAATAAAATAAATAAATAAATAAATGACAAATGAAAACGACTTATCGATTTTCACTTGTGCAAAGATCAACCGGGGCGAAAATAACATTTAGCCTTTTTCAATATATTACAAACTCCAAAGGTTTTTTACTAGAATTTCACTGGCGGGTAGAGGATTCACATAAAAGTGACATTGGCTTTTTTCGCAGTCGCAAGAGCAATCTAGTATGAAATAAATTCAGAAATATTTTACATTGCTCAAATTGGTCCCGCGATTGATTATAATGAAAATTAGAACTACGTCACTAGATTTTTAAGCCCGAAACATGGAAATATAAAAAAATACCGATATTCAGCCTTCAATATCGTGAAAGCTGAAGATAATTATTAATTTTTAATACGTTACCTTTTTTGAGACTAATTGCTGTCCAAGAAAAGTAATATACGTTGACTCCTCCATGCTTAAGCTCAACTCGCGTTAGTTCTTTGATATAGTCTTTTAGTTTGTCCATTATTGTTTGATAATCTTCTCCTAGAAATTGCCGGTCTAACACTACGGCTGTAGAGTATACATGGACTTTAATTTTGTTAAAAAAACTATACTTTATTAAACTGCCTTCAACTTCACCTAGGAACGTGTATTTTATCGAATGTACAACCAAAGAAATGGTGACCTCAAGCTCTCCACTGAATTTACTTAACCCGATGAAATAAAATTTAGCTATGTTTTAATGCTGATTAAATACACCTAATAAAAAGGTTCTATGAGAATCGATACAGCAATTTCTTAGGGTGTCTCATAGTCACCAAATTCACCACCAACAGATCGGCAATGACATGAAAATTGAAAAAGAATATTTAAGAATAAATACTTGGTAATACTAGCACATCCTAAATAAAATAAATAATATGTGTTGCGATAAACACACAATATACATATAAATCGAGGTGTCAATATGGAGTTTCAAATTATTACTTCTTAGTTATATATTTAATTAATAATTATTATATTTCTTAAGTATTATAACATTCATTACCTATAGAAGCATTTGCCGTTATTAAGGATGGAAAATCCTCTGCCAAACCATATCGAACTAAAACACACATTGTAATCCATAACTTCATTTTTACAACACACAAGCACTCTTGCACCGTTTATATATGAAATTCCAGTCATAATTCGCGTAAAAATTAAGTTTTCCAATCAAAATGCCTTGTTTTATTCAACGTTTAATTATAACCATGGGGTGGATATGTGGGCCATGTTAACATTTCATGTAGACGCTGCGAAGTTGGAATGGCTGGTGAGGTTTTGTGAGGTACTTTGTTAGAGAAAATAAATCTATAGGCTGATATAATAAAGTAAATCTTTAATTTTTATTTTCATTTACGCTATATTACACTATTAAGTCCATATACAAAATCTATACATCAATAAAATTGTAACTAAGCCGAAACTGTACATTAAATATTTTTTGGATAATCTTATTGAAATAGACATTATTATCGATACAGAGGCCGAAGCTATAGTTTTTAAAAAATTTTGTCTGTGTCGCAGCAAAACCACTGGACAGATTTTGATTAAATTTGATATGATGGTAACTGGTTATCCGGGTCAACATATAGGGTACTTTTTACTGCGGGAAAATACCTCAAACGTGAACGTGAACGTGAACTTAAATATAGTTAAAAAATAGCTAAATTTTTTTTTATTATTTTATACGAGTTAAAGTGTTTTATAATTACGTAATCAGGTTTCGCGATTTAAATATTGTTACATTACAATAACCGAAGTCGGGCTCATTTTATAATACAAACATCATCTCTTGTAAAGTTTGTACCCTAATAAAGTGAGTTTGACGATTTCATTAGGAACATGTCCAAATCTAACTCGTAAGTAGATCTATCCTTTCTGCTGATTCGGACAAATTCAATTTAGGTCTAGCTGATGGTTCTGTGCTAGATATCCTTGTTTTTAGATCGCTTATCATATTGTGTATTTTTATCTTAAAACAATAATCAAAACGATCCGACGACTATCCGACATTCCTCTCGTATCAAGTGTATCAGTTATTTTATTGCTTAATATTTATTATATGGAAAGAGATCATTATGAGTACCTAACAAATTTCGATTATTGATGACACTATCAAATAATTTCAAAGTATTAATTGTATTGGAAATACATCTAGTATTAGATAACTTATCTTTAAACTAGCGGCTCACCTTCGCTTCACTCGGGTTCCAAAAGCAAAACTATCCCACGGGAACCGTACATTTTTCCAGGATAAAAAGTAGCCTATGAGCACATATTGAAAGATAGATTATAGTCTGGAATAGCAATTCCAGACTATAATCTATCTCGGTGCCAAATTTCATCCAGAATTTTATCCGTTCTGGTGTGATTGAGTAACAAGCATCCATTCATCCAAACTTTCGCATTTTTATATTATAAGTAATAGTAAGATTAAATAAGATAAGATTTTAAATGCAACCAGTTCAACGAACGATGACGATAAGTTTGATATTTACACCTTGCATACGAG
This sequence comes from Argynnis bischoffii washingtonia, assembly GCA_033884665.1. NCBI lineage: Eukaryota > Metazoa > Arthropoda > Insecta > Lepidoptera > Nymphalidae > Argynnis > Argynnis bischoffii. The sequence goes on along the minus strand of CM066621.1, from coordinate 13,355,554 downwards.
ACCTTGTTAAATGAGCTCTTGAAGAAACTGATTGTAGGACCTGAAAGAAAACAAGGGATAGATGATTCCACAAATTGCACGTACTAGATAGAAATAAGCGTGTTAAATATCCAACACTCGACAAAATAAAGGACATATCGTATGACAATTATTTTTTTTTTGACTTCATATACATACTATATATGTAAATACGTTTCACATGATTGTTCATGCATTAGATATATAAAGCATACGAATTATAATACAAATAAGACACCCTATAAATGCTCCACAAGAAATTCGTGATAGGTTATGCATATAAAAAATTCAGAATAAGGATTACGAAAGAACACCCGATCGTACTCTACGTCTACTAAGTGGCACAGCTCAATTTTCTCATCAACGGGAAAAGATAATTTTCATTGACAGTTTAACGATACTACGATAGTTACTGTTATATTATTAATATTATAATACTTGGTAATATTTTTTCATTAGTATTTTAAGGGCCTAATATCTACGAGTTTTAATAAACATGGTTGGACTTGAATAATTTTTTACCTTTCTCATTATTCTAACCATGTACAATATTATTGATAACTGGTTGAAATCCATATTTTATTACTTTTTCCATTTTTATAAATATTCTGTGTTTACAAATGAATGTTTTGATCCCACTATCTTCGGGAATAAAACACTAAGAGGACAATAGTGCTGCCCTCTACATTTCACGAACGGTCCCATACGTAAGTTGAAAATGAAAATTTTTGTTTGTAGAGATATTTTAATAAATTTAGTTTAACGATAGGTTTAGGTCTAAAACTAATATTTCAATTAGGATGATGAAAATCGGATAGCCCGTTTAGAAGGTATGAGCAAAATTATATAACAGAAATATGAAAACCTGTATTATATAAAGTATATGTTCTAGAAACTTTTTAGCTATTATAGTTATACAAAATATTGCTGTTTTATATAAGAAAGGGATTCATAAGGAATAAGATTATTACACTTGTGATAAAAATAATATTTCAGTCAGTTTGAAGTCTGTAAAAAAGTTTGTGTGTACTTATTTACGCATGTAAGAATTAGGTATGTTTATAATAATTATATCTTTGTTTTTTTTTAGATAAAAGTATTCAAATAAAAGCTCATTTTTTTAAATTATTAAACTACATTTTTATTGTTTTTTACTTTTTTTCGTATTCTTTTCAGTAAACCTTTTCATTTGATATTCATATCAAGGGAGTGCAGAATAAAAACAGTTCGACATCTTTGAAAGTCCGCCATGTTGGATTTACAATGACGTCACTTTGCTTATTGTGTTTCGCTCATCAAACCCTTTCATTTGATATCCATATTACGGGAGTGTATGAAAAACTTACTTTAAAAATACTTAGTGTAATCAAATTAAAAAACAATAATTTTTTTTGACGTCGCGTAGACATTCTTTAAAAATGATCCAAATAGATTCAGGTGTTTGCCACTATTTAGCAAAGTCTAGACGCACGGTCCTTATACAAAAATTCTAACAACATTAAAAATTATCTTGAAACTTACTTTAGTCAGTCTAATTAGATTACAATAGGAAATCTAATTTTCAGTTAGTATTCTAATTAAAGTAAAATAAACATAATATGGTGAGATGTCAGATGTTCCATATTATTATATTATGCGACTACTATAAGGCTCGCTCCTTTTCTTTTTTTTACTATATCTTTATTCTAGTTTTGATGTCTTAGATACTAAAGCTCGCTGATATCAATATCTTATCGGAATTAATTTCAGAATGTTATAAAAATTTGTACATTACAAGGGCATACTTTGTTAATTGCCAGCTAATAGAAAAAACTCTCCTGATATCCTGTACCGACCTAGAACCAATTTTATGTTTTATTGCATTAAATGATTTCCGGAGTATTCTCCAAAAAAAGATAACAGGTCGCACTTCATGACCTTTAGCGATTCCTGAACAGTTTCCACCAAAATAAAACAGAACGTACTGGTGTTGAACGAACGTTGAAAAAAGATATAATATCATGTTATAATATACAAATATTTATTACATATTTTTTATTGATTTTATTTATTTATTTATTCATTTAAAACAGTACATGCATAACAAAAACAAGTAAACGATAATAACTGCATTATAATAGTGTAAAACTGTGTCGCAGTTATTAGCGCCCGCCTCACAAACGTCGTAAATAACAAAAAACTAATGCTACACATACTATTATAGACAAAAGTGATAACACCAGCAAAATATGTTATCTATTTAAATAAACAAAAAATATATTAATATAACTGTTTAAAAATCATTGATGAAGGATTTTATAACTCAATGTATGGAGGGTAGAAGTAAGGAGGGTCATCTGTGTATATGAAAAGTGTCCGTCAAAATGTATTAAATTAGGATGGCGCCACATTTGCGATGCTACATTCATACCATACCCTGTGAGTCCACCAGCGCGATTGTGGAGGATTTTGGAACTGTTATTTAGCGCATACAACTGGACACTTTTTCAACTTTTCTCCCATATAAGATGACCCTCCTTACTTCTACCCTCCATAACTCAATGGTAAGTTTTAAATAATTTAATTTATATTTCAAAAATGAACTATTTCCGCACATTTCTATCACTTGTTTGACATTGACAGCATTGTGTTAGTACACACAAATTAGAGATGTGCCAACTTGAAAAAAATATGACTATATTTAACTCGAGGTGAAATTCACGTAACTCGAATTAAACTCGAGTTACATAACTCGAGTTAACTGGATGAAAAATGAAGTTTTTGAAATTCACGTAACTCGAATTGAACTCGAGTTACATAACTCGAGTTAACTGGATGAAAAATGAAGTGAATGATTTGTTTTCTTCGCGCCCTATCGCTGTCATTCCATTGATATGCTATGGCGGGCGTACGGATGACAGCCATTTAAGTTAAACACTGTGGCATTTTATTCGGTTGTAACAGGAGCGATTTTGCAACATAAATATATAGTCTGAAGTGCTGACGACTGTACAAACAAAGCGTGTACACAATGAATGAATCGCCGCGCTTGCTTAAGAATAAGAGCGCCTCAATCACGTACTCGCTTGATTCGTTCATTTACCACGCTAATCCAAATTCGAGTCAGAGAGAATTCAACTTGACTTAATTCGAGCTAAGCCCAACTCGAATTAACTCGAGTTAGTAAATCGAGTTGACAACTTGACACATCTTTAACACACATAGTACATACATTATACACGTCAAGCACCATGGATGCTGGATGACAAATAAAATTAAGCACCATCAATTATCAAGCACTTTCCTTCAATTTAATTTACTTCTACAATCAAACATGCAACCGAAATATGAAAAAATATTTATAACTGTTGGAACAACACGCTTTGATCTATTATGTAGTTACGTTTTATCACCACCGGTACTTCACGCTTTAAAAAAAATAGGTTGTAAAGAGATAACATTGCAAATAGGCAATAGTGACGTTAATCCAGGCGATTATGAAAAAGAAGGTGTAAAAATGCACCTTTATAGATTCAAAGATTCAATAAAACAAGATATGTGTAATGCAGATTTGATCATAAGTCATGCAGGCGCTGGTAGTTGTTTGGAAGCATTAGACGCCAATAAACCCCTTTTAGTGGTCATTAATGAAGACCTTATGGATAATCATCAGTTAGAACTAGCTGATCAATTGCAAGTGAATGGAAATTTGTATTACTGTACTTGTGATACATTAATCAGCACACTGGAAACTGTAGATTTTAGCTGGTTATCACCAATGTCAAAGCCAACGCCACAAGCCTTTGTCAACTTTTTAGATAGTATTTTTGTTGTTAAAGAACATACAAAATGACATTTTTGTACTAAAAGTAAAATAGAATCCTATAGAAATAGCGCAATTACAGGCAAGAGGCATAACATCTTAGTCCTCACAGTGACAACGCACCTGTGATTCTGCATTTTTGTTACTTAAAACCTAAGTGCATGAACTGTAGGTGTTATGGGCGACAGGTACTGCTTTCCATCAGGTGGTCTGTCTGCTCGTTTGTCACTGAATCTCATAAAAAAAAAACCATATTTGATACAAAATTAATTATTTAGAATAAGTAAGTTTATATTTAATTAATCAAAATTGTTTAACACATTCTTAAAAGTTGTACAAAATATAAAATAATTATTAATTAGGCTAGTAATTATATTTTCTTATGTATGTTTAAAGTAAATTAATTAGCCAATATATATTTTTTATTCTAGAATGTACAAAGTTACAAATAATAAATGATGTACAATATTTCCCATTGGATCCATAGCTTAACATGTTCTTTTTAAAATTACATTTTATCATAATTTTTTTTTTACATTTTATTCTCAGAGAGAGGTGATGTCAGTAATTTAGGAAATGGGCAGGAGGATGATTATAAATACTTTTTTAGATACATGAATATTTGGCATTTTAAATAAAACTATCTTGTCAGTTTGCAGTTTTTTTTTAATTTCTGGTTTCTGATATTTTGAATGCTTTGCAGCTATCATGGTCACGGGCGAGACTAATGTACTGTCTATCGACTATAATATACCAATACAATATAACTATAATGACCTTTGAGACATCTTAAACCTTAGTCTCTTGTGACCATGATTACTATAAAGCATCCGCAACATTGGGAACCAAAAATCAAAATAATTCTACTAAAAAATCTGAAAAGATAGTTTCATTTAAATTACTTTATCATGTTTTGTATTTCAAACAATATGGAAATAAATACATATTTACTTTATACTTAGTCATGTTTTATAATTAAACTAGTGACTCACCCTCGCTCTGCTCGGGTTTCTCCCTACTTATGCATGTTTTAACGTTTAATATAGATTTCTCAGAGATGAGATTTTTCTTGCAATCAAAAGATCCTATATGATGAGCCGGATAATCAGCTATCATCATACCAAATTTCATCAAAATCCCTCAAGTGGTTTTTCCATGGTGCAGTAACAAACAAACAGACAGACAAAAATTCTAAAAACTATAAATTCAGCCTCTATATCGATAATAATGTCTATTTCAATAATATTTTCTAAAAAATATTTAATGTACAGATTCAGAATCTTAGTTAGAATTTTATTATATGTATAGATTGTTACATTTATTATAGTGAATACAATTCTTATATATATATAATAGTGAATACAATTCTTATATATAGGCAGTGGTAGCCCAATGGTAACTCGCTCGCTTCAGTATCCGAGTGAAGCGGTTTCAAATCCCGGGTCTTGCACCTCTGATATTTTCATGTGCGAATCATTTCTAACATGATTACCACTTGCTTTTCGGTGAAGGAAAACATCGTGAGGAAACCTGCATGTCTGAGTGAACCTAGCAAGTTTTCGAAAGACATGTGAAGTTCGCCAACCCGCACTAGGCCAGCGTGGTGGACTATGGCCTGATCCCCCTCGTATTGTAGGGAGGCCCGTGCCCAGCAGTGGGACGTTAAAAAGGGCTGAATACAATTCTTATATAGAAAATAAAAACCAAGAAATGTAGGAAATACTTTATTGAAAAAATGCAGATCACAACAAAGATGATTCTGTTAAAAAATCTGAATTCATTTTATAGAAAGTCACATTTTAAACATACTTAAATAGAAAACTGTATATGACTCAACATTTAAATTATAATTTTTAAACTAATTTCTTAGCTTCAAAGAAACTCTTCAGATGTCTCATTTGCCAATATCCAATAGCTACAAGAACTCCAGTCTGAAGCAAACTCCACCACAGCACTCTTTGATTTGTGCTTTCTGAAGTCTGTCGAAATCTCTCTTCACGATGCTAGAAACAAAACAATATAAAATAATAATGACTACTTAAATGGTAAGATATTATAAGTTTAGAGCAAAAAATATTTTAGTTACATTCCTCTTGTCTTGTTATTTAAAAACTGAAATCCATAGGAATATAAAAAATGTGAGAGTGTATTTGTTTGTTTGTCTTTTTTTTTTTTTTTTTATAGTATTCTGAATTAGTGCTTGACTACGTTCCACCTGATGGTAAGTGCTAGCGCAGTCGTAGATGGTAAGTCGCACTAATTCAGTAGCCACCTATTCACTCTTGCCTTGAAGACACCCATATTGTAATCGGACGGGAACACCGACGCAGGCAGGTTGTTCCATTCCTTAGCCGCACGTATAATAAATGACGAAGCGAAACGCTTCGTCCCGACGGGTGGAATGTCCACGACATAAGGATGGAGACCAGCCATTCGTGGGGTTGTCCGATGATAGAAATCTTTTATGTCCAAACAGAGTGACAGATTGATATGATTTTTTATGTGGAGATAGTTGAAGGGCTTGAGAGTGACATACACTACTTTTTATAGGAGACTATCTCATTCTCACAGGAAAATACATTATAATACAACCCACAACAACTCATACCTTTGTACATATACATAATATATAGTCTTATCTATTCTATACTGTTAAAACATACACAAACCTAGGGAAGAACCTGAGCGAAGCAAGGGTGAGTCACTGGTATAATATAGTTTTTATAATAAAAACATATAAATATAACCCATCAGTACGATTAAAGTATTTTTATGTGACTTTAAAAACTTAATTATCTTATATTGAGCTCATAATAGTTATTTGCATGGTCAAAAACCTAAGCAAATAAAGGATCCATGTAGTTTGACAAGACAGGCTATTCAAAAAAGAAAAAAAGTAACTACGAGGTATACCATAGAAGAAAAAATTTAAATTAAGTTCTCACTAGACAGTTAACAGAGAAAAATATTTTTCAAAGTCATACTTGACAAGCAAAACCTATCCAATTTACTACATCTAACTAAACACTAAATTAAGACATATTTACCCTCTGATAGCTTTGTTCCTTTGTAATTTGGTGAACTTGGTCTAATAATTGCCTGATTCTTAGCTGTAATTCTGTAAGTTTATCCTTTTGTGCTACATTAGCATAATCCACAGCATGTTCACCAACTTGAATGTCCAAGTGAACCTTTAAAACAAATATTCTTTTTTCAAATGAAAACAATGAAATCTTTACTAAAACTAGTAAAATATAAAATAAGTTATATTTACACAAGTGTGGCACTGGGAACTTAAAGGAAATAAATAAATGTTTAAGCAAAATTCTCAACATGTATTACAATACATTATAAACAGGTAATATTTCTTTATAATAATAGTTTATAAGTTATTACTTACTCTTAGTTGAGATCCACTGAACCAAGATGTACCATTTGAGTACATACAAATAACATGTTCTCCAGGAGTGGTTGAAGTGAAAGAGATCATACCCTCAGAAGAGTATAATCTAGAGAGTATTATTTGATCATTAGGGTCTCGCACTCTCACATGCATACCGATACCAGGAGACGAGGGCATAAAACCTCCTGATCTTGGATCATAGAGCTCGACTTTGTAATTTACTGTAAAGTACATGTAATAATTAATATAATATAGTATTTTATTTCATATATGCTCATATTTTTCTATTATAATAGTATGATATCAAATAAGTCTACTGCATTACCTATTACAGTTGTGTCGTCCGGTATCTCCTCTATAAAACATTTTCTCTGTGCTTCTTCTATATGGAAATATAAAGCAGAAGCAACATCTAAAAATAATAAAAGAGACACTAGTGAAGCTACATTAATTAACATCATGTTTTATTAAATAGTATACTGTAGTTGCCGAAATTCATGAAATCTCAAATGACATGACACACGTCATCTGAAAATATTTTAATGAGCCATTTTTATTGGTGCATTCAACAGCTAGTAAAATAAATTGTGCAGTTTTCAAAGTAATATATAAATAATACATAATTATCTATTTTTTATATTTATTAATTTTATTGAATTTATCTCATATACAATGTAAGCATTACTTGTTTCTATTACAAAATTTCTATCAGTATTTTGATCGCATCATCAAAAAAAAAGTGAAAGATATGATGTGACAGTAATGACGTTTCATTTTAATTTTTAAGTGACTTTGTGTACAAAAAATGTTACTTAGGGTACCTTATTTTTAAATAAAAAACATGCTGCTTCCTTTAATTATTTACAACAAGAGAAATAAATAAACATAATTTCTTATATTTTTCATTTCTATATTTGTAGTTCTTTTTTTAAAAAAAAGATATATAATACATCAACATCTAAAAATATAGGTAACCAATTACCATGGACCCGTTTATCATTGCAGCAATTATTAGTGCCATCGTTATTATCGTATTAACAATTGCATTTCTACGAGTGACACAAGTTAGACAAAGTAAGGATGGACTAGTTTCTATATTAATTATGAAAAATGTCACAATCACTCCACTGTTTTTTTTTTTCATAATATTGTTACAGCGGGTGCAAAGCCAAGAGCTGTAGCACAGAGAGATGGAGGCCCTGGAAGAGTTCAAGCTGTCCGAAATCAAAGAGCAAGAATGAGAGCAAATGGTATATAGAAATTCTTGTATTTTTTTTTAATATTTTCGAAAAGCTAATAAATACCTATATAAATTTTTGCTAGTAAATGTTAGTTATTTTACTATCAAGTAAGTAATCTATATATTTTTAATTTAAGTAGTATTTTATACTGCTAAATAAGGAAAAAACACATATTGTTCAAGTATGTAAATACATGGGTTAAAAAATATATTATCTTATTCTGACATACATTCTGATAGCTGCTAGGCATCAAGCAGCACTAATTGAAGAAGAACCAGCAATAGCTGAAGAAGAAGAAGAAGATGCCATTCCAGAAGCTCCAAAAGAATTTGATGACAAAATGGGAGCCAAGGTATTTAAATTTAAATGAAAACAAATCTTTAAGTAAATTTAAATTAATACCTTATATCTATTTACTAATAATTAATTTTAGAAATCAAACATTTTATAATCACGTTTTTGTGATTATAGTTTTATCTACACACAAAAAAAAATGTTTATACTAATAGTGCAGTACACTGTACATGTCAGTTTGTGATTCGAACACAATTTAACCTACATGTTATACATTACGACTGCATTACATTGAAAGAGGAAGACAGTCCTGAAAATGCCATAATTTAGAAATTACTCTATCTTAATAATTTGTTTTTAATATGTAAATTGATTTATTACAATACTATGATATTGTTGCTTTAATAATATTTTTCACTTTGATTTATTTTTCTCTTATTCAGAAAAGGGCTAAATTAGAAGCTAAGATGGAAAAAAAGAAGGCACGCGAAGCTGAAGAGCAAATGCGGGAAATGAAGAAGAAGCGAGATGAAGAAATGGAAGAGGAAAAAAAGAAAGTTGAGGAGAAACGAGAGGTATATACTTACACTATAACATTACTATACAGCAATTTGTATTTTATAAATTACACAAATCATAAAAATTCTACACCTACCTATCATCTCTTGAAATTATATTAAACTTATTTTTCTTTATTGCTGATGGGATAGATATTAATATATAGATTTAATATATAAAAATATTATAAATAATTTTACCTATCAGGAAGAAGAACGTAAAGCAGAGGAAGCAGCACGCAAGATTGAAGAGGAACGGAAGAAGAAGGAACAAGAAGAATATGAAGCTATGAAAGCTGCTTTTTCAGTGGAAGGCGAAGGTTTCGATGAAAATCCAGAAGAAGACAAGGAGAACTTATTGCAAGAATTTATTAACTTTATTAAAGTAAGTATTGTATTGTTATATCATCACCTATATTATTTTCAATTCATATATACGATATGCATACCTATTACTAATTTTTACTCAAGAACATAATGGAAGTATTGTTATAATTAATGAAATAAAAGAAGGTCCTGGGTTCAAGTCTCGGATTGAGCAAATTCAGTTATTCTGTCAAAGGAGAATGGGCAATTTTATATGGGATCCGTCCCCAGAGTGTATCAAGTTAAGACATATGTCATTTTAAAGATCAGAAGAATAGCTTCAATTAATTGTATGACACCAACACTGAAACTCGTGCAGGGAAAGAACTATGAATCATTTAATTTTATTAAATTCGTGAAAGTAAAACAGTATAATTTAGATTGTACAATATTTTCATACATATTATTTTATATCGTACCGTGCCGTTTGTGTTTCCTAACACTTACCTTCACACATATTGCGACTTTTGCAGCCCTGTATAGGATAGCTGAATGAATAAATGAGGAAGAATTGAGCAGGTTAAGATTGGTTATTGGAAGTTCGAAGAGAAAGGAACAACTCGTTAACGCTCAAATCTGGTAACCTATTCTATTTCCGGGTGACCAATAGTCCCAAGGTGAAGGACACCCTCAAGGCGGACCGATAACTTGGTCAAGAACGCTGGAACCCACTGGATGCGCATGGCAGAAGACCGGTATTCGTGAAAATCTTTGGGGAAGGCTTATGTTAGGCTTATGTTGTAAACCACAGCCACAGTTAAAGTAAAAAAATCAAGTCCTTTGAGTGTTTTATCAATTTCTGTAAATACAAGAAAATGTATGAAAAAGTGTGAATAACCTAAAAGTAATCTTATCTTCATTAAATAAAATAATTCATAGTTCTTCCATCATCCATGCAACTGTCTCACTTTTGGCGACATACAATGAAATATAGCTATTATTATGACCTTTAAAGTGATGTACATACGTCATACGGTTCTAGACTTTCACGGGCTTAATAAAATTAAATGATTCATAGTTCTTTCCCTGCACGAGTCTCAGTGTTGGTGTCATACAATAAATTGAAGCTATTCTTCTGCTCTTCAAAATGACATATGTCTCAACTTGATACACTCTGGGGACGAAATGCCCATTGTCCTTTCACAATTTATATAACAGCCCGGACTTGGAAAGCTAGTGGTATTTCACCCCTGTGCGTCAAAGAGCACGTATCCCGTCGGTCCTGTGCCTAATCTTTCACCGCGAGTGTCGAGTTGTCATCTCACCAGAGTGTGAGTGACAGGAAAACGGAGTGAACGTAGCGTTTGCGCGTATACTTGGCTACTATAATATCTCCTGCGCAGTTGAATAGTTTCAGAGAATTTGGCTGCGAAAACATGTTATTATTATCCTTTTAATTAAATAGTCAAATAAATTTGCTGTCATAAATTCATACTCGAACCCAGGACTTTCAGATCTGCAGCCGTGTATGCTATCGAGGTAATTAAAACAATAAAATTATATGAAAATATTTTCAGGCACAGAAAGTTGTGTTACTAGAAGACCTCGCAGCACACTTCAAAATAAAGACTCAAGCAGCTATCGACAGAATAACTGATCTTCAGTCAAGTGGCTATTTGACAGGTGTTATTGATGACAGAGGGAAATTTATTTATATATCGCAGAAAGAATTAGAAGATGTCGCGAAATTCATAAAACAAAGAGGACGAGTATCAATAACAGATTTGGCTGAAAGTAGCAATGACTTGATCAATTTAAACCCTGTTACAGTAACATAGGTTGTATTACATGTTAAGTACTCACAAAATATATTATGAAAACAAATATAATTTGTTTACTTAATTGTATTGTATAATAAATATTTTGTTAAAATGGATCTTTTATTTTCTGAAAAATAGTAATTCAAAAATATTTTGAAATGTCCATGGATAGAATACCCAAAAACCATTGAGGGACAGTCTTCAAAATCAAATTTAATGTAAATTAAATCTAAACTTATTGTTAGATGACTTCCGTTAAAATTAAAAGACTACTTAAAATAGCAAAATGTATTAAAAAAAAAGCAATATATTAATCATTTAGTTCATAACCAAGAATGTCTCTTCCTTTTTCTAACAATAACAATGAGGATTCTTTGATCCTTTCTAACACTTCCAGAAGTTTATTTTTTGTGAACACCTTGTATAATCCACGATTTTCACCAGCAATCAAATCACTTATTTTGACGGCTTCTCTGTGGTTTTCAATATCATCATTACTTTGCAAAATTTTCAGTATCAAAATTGTTATTTCTGGAATACACAGGCGTCTTAAAGTATTTAATTGCTTGGTTCTTTCATCATGTTCTTCTTGAGTGAAGCTACGAGACTTATTGCTATCACTCTCATCTTGTAGCCAACCACCAGGGAACAGTAAAACATTGTAGAGAAGATTTTTGGTGTGTCGAGATTGATGAAGAATAGCATTTTTCCATCTAGCCTTTTGCTGTTCCACTTGAGCACATCTTTGCTCATGATGTACTTTATCAGAGAATGAAGCATCTGGCTGTAAAGGCTCTATATCTTTTGGTTGACCGCTTATGTAATGTCTGTACCAAGTTGCAAACCCTTCTAATGCCTCTAAATAAGATTTTAAACACAAATGTTCCCTCAATTCTGATGAGTCAGTTGGGATGCTTTTCACAAAATCTTTAAACATCTTATTGATACTGTTAACACATTGTAAGGCGGCATCTGTATTCCCAATAAATATGAATGTGCGTATCATAGCATTGCTTAGCCATAATGCTTCTTCAAGTTGATTTGGTAGTAAAGAGAGCCATTCTAGTGAAGATATAACTTTTGTAATCAGTGTCTTGTCTTTTTCTATTGCAGATGTTTGAGTGAATGTTAAATCTAAATTTCCATAACCTTGCTGTATATCTGCTATAGCTTTTTTTATGGCAACCCTAGCAGATGCAGCCACATCAACACCAGCTCTAATACCAGCTTTGACAACATCATCTCTATGTTCACTTTTTTCAATATGATCCATAAAATCTGCATACAAAACAATCTGTTTATCAACAGGAACTGTTGAAGTATAGTATGCAATAAGTTCAGGGCATTCACAGGAACCCTCAGCTAAGTTATGAATTAGTTGAGTAACATATTTCTCCAAAACTTTATCTCCAATATCATGCTGAGGATCTTTACCCATCTGTCTCAAAACAAGTACTAAGTGTGCTAAAAATCTTATAAACCTGTCTTCAGAACTATCAAGCCACTCTAATGCATCTTGCATTATTGTTCTGACATGACCTAGCATAAGATGACGTTGACAAGTTTGATAATTTGACTCTCTTTTACCATTCATCAAAGATTTCACAGCACTAAATACTTCTTGTAAAGACAATTCATCAATCTGTAATTCACTTTGAAGCAGCTCCAAAACATCAGGTGTTGTAGTGTTAGCTTCAGCTGTTGCATAATGTTCATGCAAAAATTTATCAACCCTTGCTTCAATTTGTACCCTCAAATGTGCCCATAATAGATCTTCCCAATTTCCTTGACAAGCTGCCAAAGCACTTTGTAAATGACCACATAAAATGCCAACTGTAGCTCGATAATGTATATTCTCTGTGACATTGTTAGCTATACCTAAGGCACACCACTTCCATAAATCTCTAGATGAGTTCCCAGAAACTTCTAATGTACCTTCAACTTCTCCTGGTTTATAGTGTAATAGCTTCCAGCCTTGCAATACAGCACCTCGCCAAGCCTGTCCAGAATTAATACACAAGGAAACAGCTTCAGTAAACTTCCCACATCGAACTTCTGTGAAAATTTTCTTACATAGGTCATAATCATCTTTCTTATCATCAGAATGAATAATTTTATTTTGTCGGTTTGGTGCATCTGGGTCCATACATGTAATCATTGCTTTGTTTGTATCTTTGTTAAATAAACTTGAGCCTATTAGTAACTGATGTAGAGTATTACCCCACTGAATGTTATTTGCAATGATTGGAGCAGCAGTATTTGTTGCTTCTTCCTGGTAAGCTGCTGTAGCTTCTAACCAATCAACAAGCAATTGCAATAACCGAACTTCAGATTCGCTTTGAAAATAAGCGCCTACTAAAGTTTGTTGAGATAATGTCGGTTTAACCAGAACATTTTCTAAGGAATTTGGATGCTCATGTATTGAATCAGAATACAAACAATGTAACAGTTTCCATGTGTTAGCTTCTTCTGCAAACCAATAATTTTGAGCATTATACCTATTCCATGGTTCAACAAGCTCTAGTGAATCACAGCAAACTTGAGCTAACCTCTCTAGTGTATTTAAAACTGCGCTAGGTCGACTGGATTGTATTATTTCAAAAAAAGCTTCGTTTAATCCATCTCCTGCATTACCATTATTTACTAACATTGACGATTCGTCCAATACTTGTCGTAAACTGGTATCGTTAAGAGTTTTAAATATAGATGTTTCGTTAAGAATCGGCGTAAGATTTAATGTGTCTTCTCTTCCCAATAAATGTCTAACTTTTTTGCTGTTAAGTGGTGTTCTTTGAGTAGAATGTAACTGAAGGCTGCTATCAAAACTCATCTTGAACGTTTAAATAACACGAAATACAAATTAATTAAATAATTATTGACTGAAATTGTTTATTAACGCATTCCGCGCCGCGGCTTTTTTGACAGTTTGAATTTTATTTTAGACAGCTGAAGAAGCTGGTAGTCGGTAGACTATATATATATTAAAATATGTTGTTAAACCATGAAAAATAATCGTGTGTTAATTTTTAAATATTATCAGTATACTTGTTAGTGTACTAAAAAATAAAATTACAACATTACTTATTACAATTACATTGTATAACGCCGAAATGCTTTAGTAAAAATTTAAAAATAACTTGTGTACAAGCCTTACAGCTACTTTACTTTTCAAAGCGATACTTCTCAAGCGGGTTTTTCTTTTGAGATAATTTTATTTCAACAATGTAAGATTAATATAATTTATTATAAAACTTTAAATAATTATTTGTTCTTAGCATAATCTATTTTGTTATTGACAATAACAAATTCATATATAATATAATTCGTTCAAATTGCATTATTTTATATTTGAACGTCAGCCAAATTTAGATTAAAATTCACTCTCTTCTTTTTGTCCCCTTCTTCATTAATATTATATATCATCTTCATATCTACAGGTAAGTTACTAATATTTAATATATTTCAATATTTTTTATTCAATTTTCTTTTTTAATTAAATACGTAGAAAAGTAATATATACTATATACTATTCACCTTTTTAAATTTTAATTTTTATATTTATACTTAAAAGGAGCAAATTAATTGCTTTCGCTTTTTTTATTTTAACTTGTAGATTAAGTTGTAGACTAACCAAGTAAGAACTAAGAAGTATAAAAAAGTACTACTAATGTAAGTATCTACTAACATTTTTGGTAACATTTGATACCTAATTAATAGCCCCGTTTATAAATAAATAAGTGAAGGTATTGTACATATGTAAGTTATAAAAGTAAAACATTAATTTTATCATAAAACATTTTAGGGACATTATAATTATCAATACCAATGAAAATAAAACATATCCATGACTAAAACAAATAACTAAGAAGTTTCCATTTATATTTTTATTGCACAAATTGTAAGTGTTACTTTTACTTTGACTTATTAAATAATTATGAACATAGTCAAGGCATATTGAAATTATTTCTTGTAGAACAATGTAATATATTAAATAGCCAATTTTCATTGAAATAATTATATAAACTACTTTGCAACATCATGAGTACAATGCAAACACCAAGTATAATCCTATAAAGTATTTGAATGAATTCATTATTTTAATTAAATAATTGTTGTAGCATTTTAACAAATTAAGCTTCCAGGTTCTATTACATTAAAAAAATGATTCCGGTAAATAATAAAAATTTAATGAGCCTAATTAAGTATTGCTAAAAGATGCAAACCATATAAATATTTTATAATATCCTTATATTTATATATATAACATATTTTTATCACTTATATATGTACCTATTAAAATATACAAAAAAAAAACTCATTATTTAAATATGTAAAAAGTTTTCGATATGTCATCAACAGGTACTGTTCAAGTGTTTTACTACTTTAGTTCAATTTGATTAAAATTACTTTACTTTGCAACAAAGAAATAATTATCATGTCAGTTATTTCAATTAATAATATTATAGAATCCTTAAAGTTATCTATTATTTTTATTACTTATACATAGTATACACATATATGATATATGTAAGTCTTATTGATTTAGCTAGCTTCAGATGCATAATATTGTATAGCAAAATAATGAATACATGAAAGAGATTAAAGTTATTGAAATATTTATATTTTTTTTCATTGACAATAATGACATCTTGTACAGTATTTTCTGTCATTTGCTTGTCATATTTAGTCTCTCAAGATATAAGACTTTTGAAAAACTAATTGTTGATAGGTAAATAGAAAATTATTTATATTTTGCTTTTATGTCTATCAATTTTAGGCAAACAATGCAGTGCGAAATGAAGGAAAGTAATACCACTTTAGACAATATGAGGAAACCAGCTCAACAAACAACTTATCTTTATTATGTTAAAAAGGTGAGATTATAAAGTTATTTTTTAAATTGTATTATTTTCATTAGTCTAAAGCTCAATTATTGAGAATTTTTTGGGAATACCTAATTCAAACTATTAAATCAATTTACATAGTAAGTGTGAAGCTCTGCATAATTCATGTGTGAAGTTATTTTATATACCTCTGAATATGTATAAATAGAATTGAATTTAACAGTAAAATAAACATTTCACAATTCAATATTCAATTCACAATGAGAATGGCATAAGATAGGATTACTTTTTTATACTTTTATATGAATCTGCCTGTTACAGTCAATTGATTATAAAAAAAATAAACTATTAAGTTTCAACTAAGTAGTAAGATATAATATTTTAGTTAGATGTTAGAAAATTAATTAAGTATATGTTATTTTTTCTTTTAATATTTACTCATTTTCATTTAAAGTTGTAAATATACTAATTTAATATATTTTATTTATAAATATCAGTTAAAAATAATAATTTTCTTTATTAATTAAAATTAAATGTGTATAAAATATTGTGTTGTATTATGACGAAAATATTATGCTGATTGCCAGCGAATATATCGCTATCGATTTTAAACTGCGAATTGATATAAAAGATGACATAAATTATACCATAAAAATAATCAAGTGCCAAGTTTTATTTAAGTAACTTATTTTTACATTGTATTAAACTGCGTAAATTGGGACGTATATTGCATTTACGAGTAACGTTACAGATTATGAAGAGTCAAATTGAGTTAAATATTATTCGTGTAGATTTATATTAGAAATTTAAACTCTAAACATTTTTTATTTATAATACACAAAATTAAGCTATAATAAATAATATTCAACACAAGTATATTTGCTATATTCGTAAATACTTTTGAGCTTGTCGACATCATAACTATTTAAATTATTTGAAGAATATTTTTACTTCGGTAATTTTGCAACTAATGATTTATGAATGCAATATTTTAGCAATAGTTAAAACAATGTGTTGTGCAATTTTTATTATTTCATCATAATTTCATCTACAGTACCTACCTCTATTGTTAGATTATAGCGTGGCGGTAAGGCATAACATCATGTATCGAATACCATACTCTTAATTTGTAATTCTCAATGAAACAGTTAATTTTTATTATATAGGTTTTTTAAATCGATAGAATATTTTTATTCATTTTTTTATTTCAATTAATTGTGATATATTTTATCGAAGATTTTCTTATAGTTCGGATTTGACTTTACCGCGCAAGTACTAATTCAGCTATGTATTAGCTATCTCTTTTTAACATTCAGAAGTCGCTCGGTGCTTGTAGCGTTTGGTGCGGTCTACGCTACGTTTCGTCACTAGAATTGAATTGCTACTTATTTGAACAGTGTTTTTAGACCTTACTCCGCCATTACTATTAACATTTTTTCATTGTGATTATTTGTGTTATACGTAATGAACTAAATGCGAGTGAAGTGTGAAAACATTGTTACATTGGTTACCCGATGAGCGCTTGAGAAGTGTATCATTTCCTGTTCCATATCGTACAGAAACAAGCTATTACGGCCGCTTGCGAACTCTATTCATTATCACGTGGGTTAAATTTTGAATAATGTGTGTTTTGGAAATGAATTTTAAGCGTTTATGATTAATATAGAAGAATGATAACAATGTTTCTTCCGTGTAAACAAAGACCGGCTCATAATCAGTCTTAACCGTTGTTTTTCAGAAGCGCGCCGTTCGCATTCAGTCATTGCCTTCCATTTCTCAAGAACCGGCTGGCGATTGATACAGAGAATGACTGTAAATAGTGGCCTAGTGCATTATAGAACAGTGTTGGTGTTGTGAAATAGTGCATAAGTGAAACGTTACATAAGGTCGGGATGAGTGAAGTAGGAAGCCCGCCCTGACGCGTCTTGCGCCGGCGTCCGCGGCGGGCGACGCTCGTGTCATGGCCCCGGCGCTCCCCGTCACTCAATTTACCCATTTCGACGTGGTCAACGAGACCGAGAAAATACCCCACCGAAGACGGGCCCTCGCGTCTGTCAATAACCTAACACCCATGGAGGAAGATGACATGGGACTCCAAAACGAACCTAGCCTGGCCAAAGACTCACAAGAAATGGAACAGATTCTTGTTGATCTTGGCAACAGTGACCTTGTGCAAACAGATTTACTTCAAGCCATTAAGACCCTAGAAAGCGGTGGCGACACACTGTCTACAGGAGATGCTGATGCAATTTTTCCCTTAGGCAGCTTTGAATTACCTGATACAGTAGATTCTGAGGGAGATGCATCAGAAGACAAGATTAGATTGATGCAAGCAAGGTTAGAACGTCGGTGCGCATTTATGTTGAGACGCTTACGAATATTGCAAGCCAGGGCCATTGGTAAAAGAGTATCAGAAGAGGCTGCACAAACATTTGAAAAATGTACTCGTGGAGCTCGGAAAGATGGTGGAGGAAGGCCTATGGGAATAAAAGCTTTTTTGAAAAAAATTGAAACCACATCTGCTTTACAAGCAAGTGCAGCGTCTCGATCAGTAGTGGGTCCAAAATACTATAGAGCAGGAACATCTAAAGGTGATGCATCTCGGTCGGCATCAATAGGTATAGCTTCTGGGACTCTGAATGGCTTGGAAGATACTGCAGGAGCCCTAAGGTCACACTTATCTGTAGTGAAACATCAGCTAGACTCTGATGCAACTGCGTCCTCATCAGGAGCTGAAAGCAATGATGAAGCTGTGACATACAATAATACACACCAGCAACATATGCCTATGTAAGTTATTATGCAAGTTTTGTGTATTAGTTAATATTTTAGTAGTATGTTTTATATATAAACATGATATGAGATACAGGTTAGGAGTACATTTATGAAATTCAGGTTGAAATTACCTAACAATTTTAATTCATCAAATGTACTTAATATAAATTTTCAGAAAATAGTATTTTAATATATCAATATTAATGTCTATTAACACATCATAGAATAGCTTAACATTTCTGGGAAACTTAAAATATATATTGTAATATTTGTGGAATATTTCAATACATATTCATACTATCATATTAATATTATAAATGTGAAACTTTGTTAGGATGGATGAATGTTTGTTGCTCTTTCAATATGATAATGGATGAACAGATCTGGATGAAAGGCACTGAGGTAGATTATAGTCTGGAATAGCACACAGGTTACTTTTTATTCTAAAAAAATGTAATGTTCCCTTGGGATAGATTTGTTTTTGTCTAGGGACAAACCTTATACGAAGCAAGGGTAAGTCGCTAGTGCTTAATTATAATTTATCAATTGAGCTTTATATGGGTATTAAAGTTTAAAAATTTAAAATAGTAAATAACCATGGGTGAATTTCTATTACAATTTTGTTTCTTATAATTAGTGATTTAAAAAAAAAGAATCTTTCTTTAAAGAAATATCCTTATAAAATATCCTTTTTTTGTCCATCTTCTTTAAATTTTTTTTTACATTTTTTTGTATGATTTTTTATTGTAATTTTAAATTGTTATTTCCATTGTTAATCATACTTAAAAATTAATTATTACATTCTTTAAAATAATTTAACTATTTTTTGATATCAATATTTGTAAAACTATGAGGGATTATTTCAATCTTTTTCTTATGCTGACAATAAGAAACCCTAAAAGCTCTTAACAAGGTCTTTATAGAGCCCCATTCAATTTTGTTTGGATTTGTTTTTTAAATTATTTATGGGCATTTAGGCATTATTAAATTAGGTGTTTTAATATAAATTATATAGGTTTCATTCATGCTTATCTCAAAGCTTAGTTAAATAATTTTTACTCATAAAATATTACCTTAAAATTTAAAACAATTTTTGGACTGAATTTATTCATACTGAAAACTTTTTATGCATTATTCAACAGAAATTGATTAAATTAATAAAAGTAATACATGCATTACGTATATTGGTTATATACATTATTTCTAACAATCTGAATGATGAATTCATTGTTGTTTAATATTAGGTAATTTGCAATGAAAAAGTAAATAAATACATGCATTTTATGTATATAAATATATATTTTTGCTGTTGTTCCATCAGACAAAAATTCTAAAAACTATAGATTCGCTCTCTGTATCGATAATAAAGTCTATTTCAATAAGATTTTCCAAAAAATATTTAAGGTACAGATTCGACTCAGAATTTTATTATATGTATAGATTTTTTACTTTACATATAGTGACTTTTAAGCTGGTAATTCTGTTGGTCTACATTTTTTTTGTATCCAAACATGTTAGAACTCTTACACAAACATAAAGATATGTATGACCTTGAGTTTTTTTTTGTTTAGTACTACAGGTTTCATAAGTTGTAAAACCTTGAAAGTTTACTGAGGCTTGAGCAGAGTAAATTCTTCAGCAGTTAACTATAAATGAATTATATAACAAATTATTATTTATATATAACAACTAGCGGCTCACCCTTGCTTCTCTCGGGTTCGCCTCTACACAAACATAAACAAATCTATCCCACGGGAATCGTACATTTTTCCAGGATATAAAGTAGTCTATTTGGTATTCTGATGTATGAACTATATCATTGTAAACTTCCATTAAAATATAATCAGTAGTTAGTGTGCTAAGCTGTATAAGTTACTATAGTTTTTTAACTATCCCACGGGAACTCTTTAATTTTTCGGGATGAAAAGTATTTAAAATGTTGACCAGGGATACAAGGTACCACCCTGCAAAATTTCATTTAAATTGGTCCAACAGTTTTGGAGATTAGCCTGTACAAACAGACAGAAACACCCTTATTTTTATATGCAATTTCATCAATTTTTTCCAATTTCATGTTGTTTGTTTTGTCTGAATTATATTTAATGGATATATTAATATTTTTTATTCTATATTTCTTATTAAAAGTGAATAAATGTCATTAAAAACTAGATGACTCGATCCATAGGAATATTTTGAAATACCTATTGTGGTCTTTTCATATTAAGGAAGAATTATGATTATTTTTTGTGTGATGTTTAGTGATAAATAAAAGGTTTACAGTACCTATACATTTATAATTTACATATTTTTACTAGCGATTCACCCTCGCTTCATTTGGTACGTTTTAACGGTTAGTACATATATATATATATATATATATATATATATATATATATATATATATATAGTTATGAGTTGTTGTGGGTTGTATTATAACGTGTTTTCCCGTGGGAATGAGACGATTTTTCGCGGTAAAAAATAGCCTATGTCACTTTTTAGCTCTCGAACTATGTCCACACAAAAAATCATACCAATTCGTCATTCTGTTTCGACGTGAAAGAAGAACAAACAAACAAACTCTTTCACATATATAATATTAGTATGAAAGTATGGATATGTCGTATGGATATAATAATTTTTGAAATGCTTTTATTAGCATCTTCAGGTAATAAAAAACTATGTAATCTATTTTGGTAGTTGCTTTTAATCTCCTAATTCATTATTCTTACAATAATTTTATACCATCAAAATGATCTGATGATGGAGCCAGGAAGTGGATGACAGAATTCTTCAATGGTTACAAACAGATCAAAAAAGAACTAGATACACAATCTCATGCAAAAGTTCTCTTAAAACTGTCACCATTTGTGTTTAGGTAATTATTCTAGCTGAAATAAACATACAACAATGTAAATTGAACCTTGAACTCAATGCTTAAAGTTGTTTTTACAAAAATATAAATATAATAATTATATATTTTTTATAAAATATTTATATAATAAAAAAATATATATATAAAAGCGCGCTCAAATGTTCAAGTGAGCGCTTATACGGCGAGGACATTTTACGTCGCTGATTCTGTATCAAATCCTTTTTTGCTCGATGGTTTCAAATAAAACCTGCTTATTTCATTCATCTTGATGAGTCCCGCACATTACATATGGTCAATAGCCAGTGTTTTTGTTTTTTTTTTTTATAATTACATATTATATTTTTTCAGCGAAAAACGTGCGTTATGGTCGTGGCAGAAGACTCGCGCGTCGATCGCGTCTCGCTGGTGTTGGCTTCAGACGCAAGTGCAGGAGCTCGAGTACAAAATACGACAGCACGACGATTTGCATAAACAGGTATGAGTTTACATTTCCCTTTTGATGTGCTTTATTACTTCGCCTTTTTTGTTTCTTCAGTTTTTTTTTCTTGTGGTGATAGGCTGGTATTTGGTTTTCTTTTATTTAAATTTTTCGAATACTTTTAAAATGAAACTTCTTTAAAATCTTTGTGATTTGAAACTCGATGAAACGGAAAAGCGACACTAAAAAGAGACAAACACATAAATATATAAGATTAAGCCTCCGAGAGAATGACATATTATATATAGAATACATTGCCATGTTGCCATGGTAACCGACGTTATTGACAAATATATAATATTAAATTTCACTTGTACCATGTGTGAATTGCACACACGCACTTTTTTTAGTAATATCTCACTATTTTATTTTATTTTATTTTTTTTCTCTATCCCTTACGTTTAAATACAAAGTAAGTTTTCGCCTGCATTTTCACCCGCTTGATAACACAGACCTCGTAGCTTACTGTTAATGTCCCAACATATTTATTTATTTATGATATGTGACTAGAAAAAAATACTAGCGACTAAACTTCCCTCCCTTGGGTTCGTCCCTAGTTACGTTTTAACGTTTAGTATAGATTTCTCAGAGAAGAGATATTTTCCTGCAATAAAAAATATCCTATATGTTGACCCGGATAACCAGCTATCGTCATACCAAACATCAAAATCTGTCCAGTGCTTTTTTCGTGATGCGGTAAAAGACAGACAGATAGACAAAAATTCTAAAAACTATAGATTCGGCCTCTGTATCGGTAATAATGACTATTTCAATAACATTTTACAAAAAACAGATGTATATTATATGTATTATTAGATATACGAACAAATTCAAGTAAGTTATAGACAATTATTCTCTCACATGCGGTTCTTTTGAATCTGCGTGTTTACGTTATTTGAGATTCACTATCAAGTTTTATTTTAATGTCCCTCAATAATAGCGCAGAGTTTTAAAATAAAATCAATACGTAAGCTCTTGAAGCTATCGGGTTCTTGGAATTGAAAACCTACGAACTTTCAATAACTTGAATATAATAATGATTTTATTACGCATATTTTTTTTAGTAAATTAGCATTGTTTTTAATTATATTTTATACTAGCGATTTAGGTAGATTTAGGTAAGTTTTCACGGTTAGCTGTTTATACATAAATAGTAGCTTGATACTTCAAAGATATTCATTTAAATTATATAGCGATTTACCCTCGCTTCGCTTTTAATTTTTTTTCGGAACCCTGATTCTTTTTCTAAAATAAAAGTAGCCTAAGTTACTCCTTATAACAGCACCTATCTGCCTGTGAAAGTCCCGTCAAAATCGGTCCGGCCGTTTTTGAGATTAGCCGGAACAAACAGACAGACAGACAAAAATTGTAAAAAATGTTGTGTACATGCATATGCATTTAGTAAAAAGCGGTTATTTTAATATTACAAACAGACACTCCAATTTTATTTATCTGTATAGATTTCTTTATTTGTTTTGTTAATTATGTATTTGTAATGCAGATATTAATCAAGAATTAATTAAAAACGAAAAATGTTAAAGTAACTTATCTAAATGATGAGTGTTGCTTTACTTTGCTACTAGCAAAAAGCCATGTAAGAGTAGTAGGGGATAAAAAAACCTTACTTTATTAAATCCAAAACCATACAAACAAAGCCAAATCTATACTCCTATACTAATATTATAAAAAGAAAAGATTTTCTTGTTTGTTTGTTTGTATTGAATAAGCTCCGAAACTACTGGACCGATTCGGATGAAAATTGGTAAGAAGATAGTTTGAGACCCTGGTAAGGATATAGTATAGGTAAAAAGAAAATAGGGTAAGTCGCTAGTATGTGATATATATACTAACATGCACTATTATCTGTATCATTGTTACTTTTTGGTGAATTTATGATCAAAACCTACTTACTTGCAAGTACACATTAAATTAATTATTAATACCTACTATAAAAATAAAAATATACAATAAAATATTATAGCTGTGATTCAGTGGTGTTTACTAAATGTTTTCAACCACCTGTCGATGTTTTCACTACGCGTATTTGCCTACGATTAAAGTCATTGCTTCTTTTCATAGGAAGTCCATAATATCATTATGTTATATAGCTTATAATTAAAACCTCTTCCAATAAATTAATCTAAATTCTAACGCAAAAAACTTATCTAACAATTAATTTAAACCTCTACGTATTGACCGATTAAATTCATCACGTAATATTTCATTATTTCATTACTGTGTTAGTTTTTAAAATTAGAATATTAATGAAAATTCCCAAAAATCCGCACAAAGAAATTTATTAAGTCTAACTTAAAGGTAAAATAGCGACTCACCCTCCTCGCTCTGTTTGGGTTCGTCCCTAGTTACGTTTTAACGTTTAGTATAGATTTCTCAGAGATGAGATATTTTCCGCAGTAAAATGTATCTTATATGTTGACCCGGATAACCAGCTATCATCATACCAAATTTCATCCAAATCTGTCCAGTGCTTTTTTCGTGATGTGGCCACAGACAGACAAAAATTCTAAAAATCATTGTTTTGGGTTCTATTGCGTTAAAAAAGATCCCTAATAATAGATTTTCTTCAATATCTTTCATGTGATCTTCAGACAGCGATCAGTTGCACTTTTATTGTATGTGTAGAGAAAATTAAATAATTAAAAAAAAAACGTGTGTGTATACTTAAAATGCGCACGTAAGAAGTTATACTTCTTTGGCGTAACAGAACAAAAATAGTTAAAGATTTCATCCCGTATGTCACAACTCTGTTTGTAAAAGGAATGCAGCTAACTTCATCTGTCGCTTTCAGCTAACTTCATCATGTCGCTTTTTGGCTGTCGGTGTGCGCGCGCATCGTAAAAATTTCACTCTCATATTTTTTCCATACGTGCCAAAAGAAGTATAACTTCAAAAAATAAGCACGATCAAAACTGTTTTTGGCAAATTTCGTTTTTTCACCGTCCATTCGTTCCAATTAGTGTGTATTTACATGAATATAATCCAGTTTTACAGGTCAGTCGACCGGTATTCAGTTCACCCTTGATAACTCTTCAATGCGAGTCCCCGAAATATATTTTATTAACTAAATGAAAAATTACTTTTTAAATAAAATTATCTTTTTTTGGATTTTTTCATGGATTTATTTTGATTTTTGGTTCCTTTTAAAATGTCAAATATTCGCGTATATCTAAGTGTTAAAAAATTCTTTATGAAAGGTATATAATTTAAATAAGATTTTTATTTTAAGGAACGACGCTGTCTTGTCCTTTCAATAAAGTTTGTAAGCTTTAAGTGGATACAAAAATTCTATCGAAAAAAAGCACTTTCAATTTTTCCCGGACTTCCCGTTTTTTTAGTGGCTGGCACTTTTTCCCTTAAAAACCAAACCGGTATACCAACAAACAGCGTTTATTTATAATAACATTACGTACATAATAACTAATAGTGATAGGTTATTCTATTTCCTCTTAGATAATCGCAACTTATCGTACGCGGGTCAGTGTTATGTAAATGTTATTTTGTTTAATCTCACTATTTGGCACTTTTTTATGTTAGGGGTCACTTATCATAAAAAATACATTTGTAGACCGTATTATTATTTTTTCCCTTTCCCAAAAAAATACTCAATGTAAAATTAATAATATAATGTTTTACGAGCTTTATCCCAAAATAAATAACTGAATTTCCTGAAAAAAACCTCAATAATTCCAAAATGCAATGTTCGAACATGTGTGTCATGGGTTCAACGTGATTTTTTGAATAGAGATAAATATTTTTTTAATATATTCATTGGATTTCAGTTACATAAAGAGTACTCTATATTAAATTCACAACTCTAATCTTATCTACTGGTATTTGGGTCGAGTACTAACCTTTCATCCTCTTCAGACATACAAGGGATTATCTAAATTATTTGAAATAGCGACTTCTTCGTAAAGGATAACGCAGGTATAAACAAATTGCTGTAATGTATGTATGTAAATTAGTAAAGGAATAGCTGAATATATCAATACTTTTCAATCGTAATGCCACAAGGAAAATCTATTGAAAAGTATTGTTACTTCGAGAGTGAAACAAGATTTGAAGTGTTTAAAATTAAGCCAGAAATGGGTACAAAAATGTTAAGTGTAAAACACTTGAAGTTTATTAGTTCAGATAATTTCGTTGTTTTATGCCTTTTTATGATTACAGATTTTGATGCGATTTTGAATGTACATATGTTATATATAATATTAGTTATTTTATTTCATTACTATTTGGTAACATGTATATATAATAATAGCCCGATTATTTTCTCTTCAATTGCATTACATTATGTATTCATGTAATTATCACTTTTATTATAATGTTCTAATGTTAGTGTTACACTCCTTGGCAAAATAACTTTAAACACACAACCAGACTTCAAATATCGATTAATGTGTAACAACTAATAATCATTCTATGACATTGAATATTTCTGGGATGCTAATGAGATGTCGTTGCTTTTTCGCGACATGATTAGAATTTACTAGGGTCCCAGGATAACTTAAAAATAATCTTATAGCCCCTGGTATAGGATGTTTTTAACTATTAAATATTGTGGATTATATGTGAAACTAGCGACTTACCCTTGATTCGCTCGGGTTCGTTTCTATGTACGTTTTAGCGGTTAGTATGGAATAGATAGAGTATATATTATATGATATATAAACCTATAGCCTTTCTCAATAAACGGGCTATGTAATGCAAAAAGATTTTTTCAAATCGGATTAGTAATTCCTGAGACTAGCGCGTTCAAACAAACAAACTCTGCCTCTTTATAATATTAGTGTAGATTAATTTAAATAAAAGGAAAAGACTGTACAGATGAAAAAATACAGTTTCTGAATAATTTAATGAAAAAGACAATCAGTTTTTAATGTTTAAAACATTTAAAAAAAATAGTTTGATCGTATAATCTTCTTGATAATAAATTTTTTAAAGGTATTTCTTCAATATTATCGTAAATTCGTAACATAATCCAACGTTAAACCATTGCTTGCATGATAATCTACAGTATTGAGTTTCACATGCCGTCATTTATTACAGGTCAATAACTTTCATAGAAAACGCCTTAATTATTTTCATTATGGGGGCGAATGTTTACTGTAAGGCATACTAATGTGCTTGTCTCTAGGTGGTTAAAATAAACTTTTTAAATTGTTAGTGATTATTTAAAGTTTGATAACATTTTAAGATTTTTTTAAAGGTTGGATAAGGTTTACAAAATTTTTTTTAAACATACTATAAGCTATTTATTTATTTAATCCTTTATTATACCAAAACAAAAATACAATTTAAAAGAATACATAATTTTACCGAATATATATTTTACCAAATATATATAAAAAAACTTTAAAAAGGTAGGTTTCATACAAATTTTCATCCCTTATTTTATCTCCTTATGGGATGAATTTCAAAAAACGCTAAAACACGTATTTATTTAATTGTATTGAAGAGCATTAATACCACGTTTCAAGAAATTTTGATCATAAATATTTTTTGGGTTGTTTTATAACGTGTATTCCCGTGGGAATGAGATAATGTGTATGTGTAGAGAAAATTAAATAATAATTAAAAAAATCTTGTGTGTGTACTTAAAACACGCACGTATGAAGTTATACTTCCTTGGCGTAACAGAACAGAAATAGCTAAAGATTTCATCCCGTATGTCACAACTCTGTAAAAGGAATGCAGCCAACTTCATTATGTCGCTTTCAACTAACTTCATCATGTCGCTTTCAGCTAACTTCATCATGTCGCTTTTTAGCTGTCGGTGTGCGCGCGCATCGTAAAAATTTCACTCATACTTTTTCCATAGGTGCCAAAAGAAGTATAACTTCAAAAAATAAGCACGATCAAAACTGTTTTTGGCAAATTTCGTTTTTTCACCGTCCATTCGTTCCAATTAGTGTGTATTAACATGAATATAATCCAGTTTTACAGGTCAGTCGACCGGTATTCAGTTCACCCTTGATAACTCTTCAATGCGAGTCCCCGAAATATACTTTATTAACTAAATGAAAAATTACTTTTTAAATAAAATTATCTTTTTTTGGATTTTTTCATGGATTTATGTTGTTTTTTGGTTCCTTTTAAAATGTCAAATATTCGCGTATATCTAAGAAAGTGTTAAAAATTTCTTTATGAAAGGTATAATAATTTAAATAAGATTTTTATTTTAAGGACCCGAACGACGCTGTCTTGTCCTTTCAATAAAGTTTGTAAGCTTTAAGTGGATACAAAAATTCTATCGAAAAAAAGCACTTTCAATTTTTCCCGGACTTCCCATTTTTTTAGTGGCTGGCACTTTTTCCATTTTTTCCCTTAAAAACCAAACCGGTATACCAACAAACAGCGTTTATTTATAATAACATTACGTACATAATAACTAATAGTGATAGGTTATTCTATTTCCTCTTAGATAATCGCAACTTATCGTACGCGGGTCAGTGTTATGTAAATGTTATTTTGTTTAATCTCACTATATGGCACTTTTTTATGTTAGGGGTCACTTATCATAAAAAATACATTTGTAGACCGTATTATTATTTTTTCCCTTTCCCAAAAAAATACTCAATGTAAAATTAATAATATAATGTTTTACGAGCTTTATCCCAAAATAAATAACTGAATTTCCTGAAAAAAACCTCAATAATTCCAAAATGCAATGTTCGAACATGTGTGTCATGGGTTCAACGTGATTTTTTGAATAGAGATAAATATTTTTTTAATATATTCATTGGATTTCAGTTACATAAAGAGTACTCTATATTAAATTCACAACTCTAATCTTATCTACTGGTATTTGGGTCGAGTACTAACCTTTCATCCTCTTCAGACATACAAGGGATTATCTAAATTATTTGAAATAGCGACTTCTTCGTAAAGGATAACGCAGGTATAAACAAATTGCTGTAATGTATGTATGTAAATTAGTAAAGGAATAGCTGAATATATCAATACTTTTCAATCGTAATGCCACAAGGAAAATCTATTGAAAAGTATTGTTACTTCGAGAGTGAAACAAGATTTGAAGTGTTTAAAATTAAGCCAGAAATGGGTACAAAAATGTTAAGTGTAAAACACTTGAAGTTTATTAGTTCAGATAATTTCGTTGTTTTATGCCTTTTTATGATTACAGATTTTGATGCGATTTTGAATGTACATATGTTATATATAATATTAGTTATTTTATTTCATTACTATTTGGTAACATGTATATATAATAATAGCCCGATTATTTTCTCTTCAATTGCATTACATTATGTATTCATGTAATTATCACTTTTATTATAATGTTCTAATGTTAGTGTTACACTCCTTGGCAAAATAACTTTAAACACACAACCAGACTTCAAATATCGATTAATGTGTAACAACTAATAATCATTCTATGACATTGAATATTTCTGGGATGCTAATGAGATGTCGTTGCTTTTTCGCGACATGATTAGAATTTACTAGGGTCCCAGGATAACTTAAAAATAATCTTATAGCCCCTGGTATAGGATGTTTTTAACTATTAAATATTGTGGATTATATGTGAAACTAGCGACTTACCCTTGATTCGCTCGGGTTCGTTTCTATGTACGTTTTAGCGGTTAGTATGGAATAGATAGAGTATATATTATATGATATATAAACCTATAGCCTTTCTCAATAAACGGGCTATGTAATGCAAAAAGATTTTTTCAAATCGGATTAGTAATTCCTGAGACTAGCGCGTTCAAACAAACAAACTCTGCCTCTTTATAATATTAGTGTAGATTAATTTAAATAAAAGGAAAAGACTGTACAGATGAAAAAATACAGTTTCTGAATAATTTATGAAAAAGACAATCAGTTTTTAATGTTTAAAACATTTAAAAAAAATAGTTTGATCGTATAATCTTCTTGATAATAAATTTTTTAAAGGTATTTCTTCAATATTATCGTAAATTCGTAACATAATCCAACGTTAAACCATTGCTTGCATGATAATCTACAGTATTGAGTTTCACATGCCGTCATTTATTACAGGTCAATAACTTTCATAGAAAACGCCTTAATTATTTTCATTATGGGGGCGAATGTTTACTGTAAGGCATACTAATGTGCTTGTCTCTAGGTGGTTAAAATAAACTTTTTAAATTGTTAGTGATTATTTAAAGTTTGATAACATTTTATGATTTTTTTAAAGGTTGGATAAGGTTTACAAAATTTTTTTTAAACATGCTATAAGCTTTTTATTTTTTTTAATCCTTTATTATAACAAAACAAAAATACAATTTAAAAGAGTACATAATTTTACCAAATATATATTTTACCAAATATATATAAAAAAACTTTAAAAAGGTAGGTTTCATACAAATTTTCATCCCTTATTTTATCTCCTTATGGGATGAATTTCAAAAAACGCTAAAACACGTATTTATTTAATTGTATTGAAGAGCATTAATACCGCGTTTCAAGAAATTTTGATCATAAATATTTTTTGGGTTGTGTTATAACGTGTATTCCCGTGGGAATGAGATAATCTCCCGCAGTAAAAGTATCCTATATGTTGACCCGGATATCCAGCTATCATCATACCAAATTTCATCAAAATCTCTCCAGTGGTTTTTCTGTGATGAGGTAACAGACAGATAGACAGACAAAAATTCTAAAAAGTATAGATTCGGTCTCTGTATCGATAATAAAGTCTATTTTAGTAAGATTTTCCAAAAAATATTTAAGGTACAGATTCGACTCAGAATTTTATTATATGTATAGATTGATATCATTTTTAGCATTAGTTTGCTGTATTGATTTCCTCCGCCCTTGACATAGCGACATCGAATACATTTTGCATGCATTTCAAAATAGATTATGATCGACTAGTAGTTAAACGAGGAAAATTATTCTTAGTGTGACAATATAAGTATCTATACATATGTATATGTAATAAAATTGTAACTAAGCCGAATCTGTACATTAAATATTTTTTGGAAAATCTTATTGAAATAGATATTATTATCGATATAGAGGCCGAATCTATAGTTTTTAGAATTTTTGTCTGTCTGTCTGTCTGTTACCGCATCACGGAAAAAACATTGGAGGGATTTAGATGAAATTTGATATGATGATAGCTTATTATCCGGGTCAACATATAGGAAAATTTTTATTGCCGGAAAATATTTCATCTCTGAGAGATCTACATTAAACGTTAAAACGTAAGTAGGGACAAACCCGAGCGGAGCGAGGGTGAGTCGCTAGTTAATAATATATAATTAACTATTATCATTAACGTGATCTATCTCTGTCAATTAATTTAGATATAAATTAGCTTGAGGGCTTACACCTTTTTTATTACGGCGTTGTTTTTTTTTAATATTCGTACAATCTTGTACTATCTTGGCAAAGAAATATTAGGAATTGCCCAAGTCTTAACCATGATTTTCTCCTACCTAGTATACCTGCCGCATTATCAATAACCTAATTATGATTTGTACAGTGAAAACTTACTATAAAACTAGCGGCTTACCTTCGCTTCGCTCGGGTTCGTCCCTTGGTACGTTTGAACTGTTAGTATGGAATAGATAGACTATATTATATTACTGCTCCGTTCCCTTGGGTAGTAGCGTGATGATATATAGCCTAAATTCTAAAACCTTCTTCAATGAACGGGCTCTCTAATGCAAGTTTTTTTTTTTAAATCGGATTAGTAGTTTCTGAGATTAGCGCGTTCAAACAATGAAATAAACAAACTCTGCCGCTTTATAATATTAGTAGGTATAGATAAGCAAATACTCAAATAATTTTGAAATGAAAATATAACAAAAATCACAATTCTTCCTCATTGATTTAAATACGGCTCGGGTAATATTTTGAAATCTACTACATTCAGTTTTTTTTTAAATTTTCAGGTCCGCGAAGCCAAAGGTCCCGTGGAATTCGAAGGAGAGCCAGTTGCCTACGAAGGCAGCCTTCCCGGAGATGAAGACTCGTGTACGTGTGCCAGAGTACGTCCCCTTAGAAGGGATACTTTCAAGAAGAGAAAACTATTGCAAATGCACAATTTACATATTGCAACACCTAAAGCTGCGAAACCCTCTGACATTAGGTAAATAAATAATAAATATATTAACACACAGCACCATCTTCATGGTAAGCTATGAGGCTTGTGTTATGGATACCAGATAGTTGATACACAACAGACACATATATAACTTTAAATACATAGATATTATAAACTAGCGGCTCACCATCGCTTCGCTCGGGTTCGCCTCTAGGAAAACAAAAACAAACTTAATCCACAGGAACCGTGCATTTTTCCGGGATAAAAAGTAGTCTTTATGTGTTTCTCCAGACCATAATCTATCTCTGTGCCAAATTTCATCCAAATCCGTTCAGCCGTTCTAGCGTGAAAGAGTAACAAACATCCACACTCACAAACTTTCACATTTATAATATTAATACGGGTATAAGCATCTATGACTGGATTGCAAACATTCGTGCCTATCGCCCAATTGAATACCCCGAGCGGGACTCGAACCCGCGACCGCTGGCTAGCTTAGTACACAAAAACTACTGATTGGATTTTAATGAAACTTTACAATAATATAGTTCATACATCAGAATAATAAATAGGCTACTTTTTATCCCGGAAAAGTGTACGGTACCCGTGGGATAGACTTGTTTTTGTTTGTCTAGAGGCGAACCTGAGCGAAGCTAGTGTGAGCCGCTAGTAATTGAATATTACACATTATGTAATTGCTATTATTAATATTTCCATTCCTTGTAAATTCCAGATGCACGTGCCAGTACAAAGTGGAGAGCTGCTCGGTGTGCACCGGGCGCGCCGAGCCCACGCAGCCGCCGCCGCCCACCTCCACGCTGGCGCCCGCGCAGCGCCTCGCGCTCGTCGACCCCGCATACCACCCCGTGCTCAGCGATGTTAGAGGTCAGTCACTCGGGACTTGGATTTTTTTTTATACTACCCACACCGACACACACATACACAAGCACGCAGATACAATTGCACACATATACATTTTAGTAGTTTGATAATGGTTGTTTTTATTACGAGAGTGAGAGAGTAATTTATTGACCCCGCCTACCACCCCCTGCTCAGCGATGTTAGAGGTCAGTCACTTGGGTCTTGGGTTTTTTGTTCTGTACTACGTTATTTATATAAACACTTTATTGCAAAGTAAAATTGTACTATATACACAAAAAAGTAATACGGTTAAAGAAATGTGCATGGCGGCCTTATCACTGAAAGCAATCTCTTACAGGCAACCTATAGAGAAGGATACAGAAAAGAAAAGAGAGGCAATGGTGCACAGAAGTGTACATTACTTAACCTAAATGTAAATAAACATACAAATATATATACATATGCACAAAGAAGTTGCCTATGTGCTAATTTAGGATATAAGCTGGTAATGTTCATTTACAATGTAGTTGTTAGATTATATGGCCGTAGTCATTGTAAATAAATGGGTCATGATGTTTTTTTCTTTTAAAAGTTGGGAAATGCATTTCCTCATCCCCACCCAGTATGTATTTTGGCTCACGCCCAGCTCCCACAGAACAACTGTATACAGTTAACTCATTGTAAGTAATTATGTAGCAGTAAATAAATCTATACTTATAATATATTATCTATACTTATAATATATTATCTATACTAATATATCTATACTAATATTATAAAGCTGAAGAGTTTGTTTGTTTGTTTGTTTGGTTGAACGCGCTAATCTCAGAAACTACTGATCCGATTTGAAAAAATCTTTTTGCATTTGATAGTCTGTTTACTGAGGAAGGTTATAGGCTCTATATCATCCCGGAAAAATTTACGGTTCCCGTGGGATAGATTTGTTTTTGTCTAGGGACAAACCCAAAGCGAAGCGAGGATGAGTCGCTAGTAGTCAATATGTTGGGACATTAACACACAGCACCATCTAGGTCTATGGTAAGCTATGAAGTCTGTTTTATGGATACCGGATAGTTGATACACTACACATATATTAACTTTAAATACATACATATTATAAATATAAACACTCATGATTGGAGTACAAAGATTCGTATTCAGCACACAAATGAATGACGCCAGCAGGACTCGAACCCGCGACTGCTGGCACAGCAAGTAGGGTCATTACAAACTGAGCCAAACGTGTCGTATGTATATAAGCAATTTATGTATGTATTCAGCCCTTTTTAACGTCCCACTGCTGGGCACGGGCCTCTTTTCAATACGAGGGGGATCAGGCCGTAGTCCACCACGCTGGCCAAGTGTGAGTGAACTTCACATGTCTTTCGAAAACTTGCTACGTTCTCTCAGACATGCAGGTTTCTTTACGATGTTTTCCTTCACCATAAGACCCGTGGTAATATTAGAAATGATTCGCACATGAAAATATCAGAGGTGCGAGATCTGGGATTTGAACCAGTGGCGCTTTACCACTGGGCTAACACTGTCAAATCAATTTATATAGCTAATTAAAATTAAATACCTACATGTATCCATTTGCAGATATCCGGCCACAAGTGCACCTGTCGGCGCTGTCGTCCCGCTCGTGGTTCCGCTCGCGCTACGGCAAGGCGTGGCGCGGCGCGCACCACGCGCCGCCGCCGCGCGCGCCCGCGCCGCGCCCGCCCGCGCGCCGCCACGCCACCAGTCAGTCACTCCGCCTCAGTGTCAAAACATACACAATACACATAGAGAATGGACTGAGCAATCCCTTATCATCTGTAAAGTGAATAAGGAAAGTGCGAGAGAGACGAAGCGATCGTGCGCGCAATTGTTGTCTCTTTCTAGAATTGTTATTGTGATTGGTCTACGTCGTAACTTGAGGATCGGATGAATACTACAAAATAATGAATAACAATTTTATTTTTCCATCAATAAGTTGTTATTGTATTTAATTTATAATTTGTTGATACACGTTTTCATATTAATATGTTATAGTTGCGTTGAATATTATATTACATATTTTAGTTGATTTATTAAATTTTATCTCTAAATTCCTATATAACTTCTCTATATTTATATATAATAATAGTATTGGCGGCAAGTTCGCTCTCTCTCTTTCTAAAGAGTGGTCAATTTCATGATAGTATTGCTCAGTCCATTCTCTACGTCTATGATAAAAACATGATACACATTTGAAAAAATGGCGTCGACATGTGACATTAGGTCACACCAAAGAATAAAATTCAAAAATCGAAAGTTGTAATAATTGTTCGAACACAAATTCGAACTTACGCACTCCACATAAAGTAGTTTTTCAAACAAAACAACGTGCGTTTTAATTTTGTCATTTAAAAAGTAATGAACAAAAGAGATTGAAAAAAGTGCATATTTTCATATTATGTGCATCTTTTTGAGGACACTATTGAGACGCTGATTGTGTATCTTGAGTTATTGTGTATCAGTGCCTTAGTACTTATTTGTTCAAACGATAAATACTTGTTGTACTTTACAGTAAAGAGTTTTTTACTTTATAAACAAAGCTTTATTTCTAAGATTTATATATGTATAGTTAAAAGACATTTTTTTGTCGAATCCAATAGAATTAACATTTAGAAGTCAATAATTATGTATTAAAAACTCTTTTTGATGAAAATTGGTCGTTTGGACAAATAAGTACTGAGAAGACGAATTACGTAGTGACATAGTATAGATTTACATAGGCTTATGTTTTATAACGATACCGGTGGACCAAACCAGATGTTGTTCTATCCGAACATATAAATAATTCTTCTGTACGTATGTATTTCACTGAACTCCTAAACGGTTGGACCAAATTTGATATCTTTTGTGTTTGTCCCTAATACTAGAATCTGACTGCATCACCACCTACTGGGTAAAGTTGTGAATCTAAAAGATCCAAGGACATAAATTAAATTTTATCAAAAAAAAATTCAGTGGCATATATGTATAAAGAAGAATTATGTATAAAGATGATGGCTATGATATCTCCCGAGCAGTTGGTTATTATAAAATTCCATACAGTAGACAATTACCGATTGATTTTAACGAGAATGCTGTTAAATGCGAAGTTAAATCGCTGTAATCGCCCGTAACACATTGCAGTTACACCCATAAACCCTAAAACCATTTCCAAACTGACAAATAAAAGTAAGCACCTCATCCGAGTCTTACCTCGCACCCACTGCATGATCTCCGAGTGACATACTACCTACTAAACACAATAGAATGAACTTTGAATAATTTATTAAATTACCAATTTAAAAAACCCCCTACGCAAAAAATACTTATAGTTTAAGGAAAACCCTTAAAAAGTAAATAATTTTGGAAAAGAGCTGATACTCTTACACTGCTGCACCGATATTAACCAAACATAGCTAAGAACAACCGCAAGGAAACTGGCTTTCAAATGAAAAAAAACTGCATCGAAATCGGTCCATCCGTTTGAGAGCTACGATGTCACAGACAGACATTGAAGACAAACTTATAACACCCCTCTTTTTGCGTCGGGGGTTAAAAATATTACTATGTAGAAATTACTGAATAAATATTGATGTGATTGATAAATAATTTAACTTCTATTTTTTCAAGAAATTTAAAGGTATTTATAATTTTATTAATTTAATATTTTTCCATTTCAGAATTGAAAAGAGGTCGTCCGCCATTATCAAGGAAAATTAAGGAGCGAGACAGAGACGGTGACACTTCGACATCGGGACAAGACAGGTTTGTTACAATACAAAATATTTGAAAATACATACATACATGTCAAATATTCGAAAAATAATAACGAACACGAATAAAAATGTCCTGCTATATAACTATTGGTGAATGAAAATGAACAACACCAGTAATGGGAAAATGCTCGATTTCGAAACAGTTTCAAACTGGATCTCGGCACCTATAATATTTTCACCTGAAAATTTCATTTTCAATTAGAAAATATAATGAAAGGTGTAAGATGTTTCGTCAGTCTTCATTTGGCCAGTATCGTGGTCTATCACCATCCTGCATTCAATCAAGGCTCGTACTACCTTTTTATTAAATAGTAATACTAGCAGAACCCGCTTCGCTCGCGCTAAAACTACGAATAAAACACTAAAAACTCTCCCTCCCTCTTATAGAATGAAGTTCGATAAATGTTAAAACACGTAAAATACCAAGTTTCAAGTTATTCTGATCATATTTTTTTTTCTTTTGGTTGTTTGATTTTTTTTTCTTATAACGTGTTTTCCCGTGGGAATCTCCCGCGGTAACAAGTAGACTGTCACTCTCCAGCCCTCCAACTATCTCCACACAAAAAAATCACACCAATCATTCCTCTGTTTCGTGAAAGAAGGACAAACAAACCTTCACATTTATAATATTACTATGGATATAAATAAATATAATAGGATTTATTATATATTTTTTTCTCTGCATTTTCCAGAAGGAGCCGCAGCAGTACGGAATACAGAGCGTTGCGACGGCAGTCGTACGACATAGACAACATCGTCATACCGCAGAGTGTGGCCGCCTGCACTCGGCCGGAGATACTCAACTATAAGCAGATTATTACTCCCAAGTAAGATATTATATTTTAAACAAAACTATCCCCTAACTATTGGTTCCCGACGTTTAAAATGCTTTACTGCAATCATGGTCACGGAAGAGATTAAGGTTTTAGACGTCTCAAAGATCATTATATAGTTGTTACAGACACTGCCTATCCACAAAATAACAAAATTATTTCTAAAAAATACAATAATGGCAACAAAGTGCCTTACAATATTTGTTAATTTTAATCATTTTTTTTTTTTATTTTGTTAAGTGAATGGATGTTAAAATAATCTCTGGAACCAAAAATCTAAATAAATCCGCGAAGTTTTATTTAAAATGCCAAATATTCGCGTAAATCTAAGAAAGTATTAATGCAATATTAAGTTTGTTTGTATATATGCCGCAGGAATATTGTATAATTCGTTACCATACAAACGACGTCGTCTGTACTCTGTATGTAAAAGTTGGCTTTGGAAAATAATAAAGCAAATTGCAAGATGCCTGAATTTAATTTATTTTTGTACATAACATACATGTATCAATAATTTAGAAGTAAATTAAAGGTTATAGACCCAACTATTCTACAATTTCCCAACGTTTTTTTTTTCTTTTTCAACCCGCGGAAGCCACTTTGTATACCAATATTTATATAAAAATAAATCACTAAAGATAGAACAAACCAACAAAAAAAATGAGTGCGAGTAACGTTTACGCGAGGTTGAAGTAAAACTTCTTTGGCGGTGTATTAGATACCACAATTATAATATTTCTTAAAAAAGTTATTAACAATAGTTGTTATAAAAATATAAACATAACATTATTTTCTTTAAATTATTACTAATAATTTGACTCTCACTTCAGCGACACATGTTTTTCTAATGTATGAACTTACCCCTCGGTCACGCGTAAAGAAGTTTTACTTCAAAAATATTTATGATATTAGTATATATTAGGGATTATAGAACATTATTATAGGGATTAGAAAACATGAAATAAAATTTTACATTTTATTTTGATTACACTAAACTGCAAAATAATGATTTTATTATTTACAGATGGCGGGTTATGGAAATCCCAGAAACGCCACTCAATAATGGCATAATGAAATCTAATCGCAAGTCGATAGAGAGTGATGTAAGTTATGTATATTAAAACCTATAGATATAATAAAAAATATTACTATATGGATATACATATAACAATTTATTATAAATAATATAATATTTGAATAAATAACACAAGTCAACACGAATTTTGTGTCTGAATTCTGTGTACCCGATTTTGATTTCTTATACCTAATTAATAAAAGAAATAATATTTTTATCTCATAAAGTTTGCTTTTGTGGCTATCAGAATCAAATTTCAAATTTTGAAGAAAATCGCTACCTTTTTTTCTTTCAGTTATATATTAAAAGAAAACAATCATTAATTTATTTATATACATCACTTTTATTCACTAAAGACAGTTAAAACAACTTAAAAAAAAAAAACAAAAAATAGTAGTTAACCTTTAAAAATGGATATTTTTGGTATTTCTTTTGTGTGCAGATGAATTTTCCTGAATTAACCCCCAAATGTAATCTCCCATCATGTTTACATTGTATTGTCCTCCATATCGTTACTCGTAATCCATCACATCTTGATGAAAGCGCTCCCCTTGCTCCTCTAAAAATTCTCCCAAGTTGTCTTAAAATTTTTCTAAGTGACCATGTAACATATGCAGTTTCAGGGATATTCTCAACCCATGATTTTAAAGGTATCGACCATATTAGAAATAAGTTTTTTGTAATTTTCAGCTCTTTACAGCCGAGGAATCCATGTATCACTGACTTAAGACTGTACCACGCTTGTTTCTCGTATGTTTTCAGTAAATGTGGGAATTTTTCACATACCATTTATTTATTTTTATTTTTGGACCGACGAAAATATCAGCTTTAATTTTAGCATCTGACAATTTAGGGAAAAAAGTTTTTAAATATTGAAGAGCTTCAGAATCTTGACGTAGAGACTTGACAAATTGCTTCATTAAACCTAATTTTATATGGAACGGAAGCATTAAAATTAGCTTGGGGTCCACAACAGGTGTATTCTTGGTATTACGTTTTCCTAACTGAAATTCAGTCTGTTTAGGCCATGAGTGCTACTGATAGTGAAGTGCGTCAGCTCTACTGTCCCATAAACAAAGGTAGCATGGATACTTAGTATATCCTTATTACCAACATATATTTAAAGTATCTTAAAATAAAGAACATTGTTACTGTCTTACCTTCTAAAACGCTTTTGCAGTTATTACATGAGAAATGTGGCGTCCATATTTTATCCTGACTTCTAATGGGAAGTTTTAAATAAGCTTCATAGGCTTCACAAGGTCTTTTATTAGTTGATAAACTAAATTTTTTGGCTCTTACTTTAACAAATTCCCCGGAAATATAGCAAAAACAGTCCACGTCATTTTTACACGTTTTGGAAGACATTTTAACGCTCAGACAAACAAAACACGTCGTTTCTCTAAAATTTGCGTGCGCACACTTTGTGGCTACTTTGCTGCTTCCCGTTCCACACCCGATATCCCCCCGTTCCCCTCTCTCTTGCTTTTTAAGAATGGTAAACTCTAAGCATTTGGCAAAAATCGTATATTTTTATTTATCATCGTATAAAGTACAAAAGCAAACTTTTTTATTTATAAATTGAGTTTTTGGTTATTTTTCAATGTAAACAATCAGACAATAGTCATTAAATAACAGACACAAAAAAAGTTTATTTTTTGTTGACATGTGTAATAAATATTTATTATATAATATTATGCCTTTACAAACAAAACATATTCTTTAAACTTTTTAATAAAATTGCTTCAATCATTTCCTAGATGAAAAACTAAAGAAAAATGTCGTACACATTAAACATTATTTACTATATTACCACATTACAAAATTGCCTACAAAAGTTCAATTCGCTACGCAAAATTGTAAGTAGGTTAAAATTGACTTCTAAATTTAAAGCACACAATTTAGAGCAAATAAACATTTATTTAATTACTAGTCAAACCCCGGCTTCGCCCGCGTCTATAAATCTACAAAAAAAACTGCCTTTGTTATATAGCAACTCACCTTCGCTTCGCTCGAGTTCGTCCCTATGTATTTATATAATATACATAGTTTAAAGTTTTACAATAATGTATGGAAGTATGCCCGTCTAGTTTACATTTATGATTACTGCTCCGCTCCCTCGGGTATAGCATGATTATATAATATAGCCTTTCTCGATAAACGGTCTCTCTAACGCAAAAAGAATTTTTCAAATTGGATTAGTAGTTCCCCAGATTAGCGCGTTCAAACAAACAAACAATCTGCAACTCATTTTCGCTTTGCTCGTGTTCGTCTCTAATGAAAAACAAAAATGAATCTATCCTGCGGGAACCGTAAATTTTTCTCGGATAAAAAGTAACCTATGTGCTATTTCAGACCCATCCAAACGTTCGCATTTATAATAATTATAATCCATCCATCCAAACGTTCGCATTTATAATAATGGGATTCACAAATTTCCAGGATGAAGACATTTCAGACGCGGCGGTGCAAGCGAGGCACACTCGCGCGGAGACGCGAGAACGAAGCAGGTACATGCGCAAACGGCGTTCCCGACGCAACCACACGGAGGAGAACGACGCGCAAACACACCCGCAACCGGAACCACCACCGCCCCCACCGCCGCCGCAACCACAACCGCGACCGCCGCAACCGGAACCGCAGATGCATGGTCAGAAACAACCGTCGCCCGCGGCATATGAGGCAAGTTATACAGAATTATATTGGAAGCTTTAATGTAGGTTTTGGAATAGGACGTAGTTATGCAAAATGGATCCAGCGCACGAAAACAGTTTTTTGAGTTACTGTCATAAATGGCACCTACATATAAACTTATAAATAGAAAATGGATAAAATACCCAATATTTAACAAGAATTAAAAAAATAAAACTATAATCTTATTATTTTGATATACCAATTTATCTAAAACTCATATTTTCTCCAAAGTTAGTTCTTGTGGTTGGATCTTTTTTGCATAACTACGTCCAATTGCGCATGCGCATGCAAGTTTTTGCTTAAGAGTTTAATATGACTCACCTTTCTCTTCCAATTTAATTTCCTTCTCTATATTATATGAAAGCAATACTTATATTATGTTGTGGGACATTAAATCAAAAGCGCTTGTAATAAGTCTAAGTTTATTTCATTTGAAACATCTCACAACGATTTTTTGTGTACTCTCAGACATGTAGGTTTCCCCATAATTTACTGCTATATTTATATTACATTGAAGGAGGAGAATTATTGTATTCAGCCCATTTTAACGTCCCACTGCTGGGCACGGGCCTCCCTTCATTACGAGGGGGATCAGGCCATAGTCCACCACGCTGGCCAAGTGCAGGTTGGCAGACTTCACATGTCTTTCGAAAACTTGCTAGATTCTCTCAGACATACAGGTTTCCTCATGATGTTTTCCTTCACCTTAGTGGTTATCCTGTTAGAAATGATTCGCACAAGAAAATATCAGATGTGCGAGACCCGGGATTTGAACCCGCTTCACTCGGTTTCCCAAGCGAGTGCGTTACCACTGGGCTACCACTGCCTACGGAGAATTATTAACTAATCATAATTTCTAATGGAGATGAAATCTTCTGATATAATCTCAATTTTGTGGCTAATGTTTTTTTTTTGCTTTAATACATTTGGTATAATAATAACTTAGTCATGCTGTTTTTGGTGTTATGGTATATGCATACTATTATTTCTCTTAATTGTTTTTGTATTATCACTTATCAGTACTTATCTTCTTTATCTTACACTAATTTGTCTATTTCATTAACACGTGTTTTACTAACAACATTAACATTCTAATATTTCAGACAGTGAGACCATATTCGCCGAGACACTTTCCACTACAAGAAGAGCAGTATCAAGAAATGCTATCCAAAATGCCGGAGGGCTACCGGCCAAGTAGTCCGGAGACGCCACGGATTGATGAAGAATCCAGTTCTCTATCACCAATGTCACCTCTGGTCTTCGATGGAGACGATCCAGATGATGCTGAATGGGAACCCAGTGTGGAGAAATCAGAACGGAGAAAAAGTACTTTGAGATAAGTTGTGTTGTGTTATACTTGTGAAGAAGACAGTGAATATTGGATTTTTAATATGGTGTGTGATAACCGATTTTTTTTTCCATACAATCTATAATGGAGAATAGATGGCCCATAATAATGTAGTAAGTTATGGTTAAGGAAAGATATTTTATGGGGAATTTGGTAATATCAAATTTGTGAGTAACTTTTGGTTTATTTAGTCAAACAAATACTGGAAATATTAATTTTTACTTTGAAAATTTGGTGCAGAAAAGAAGGATTGGTATAGAATTACTTTTACATAATTACACTTCAATACAAATATCTAATTACTGTGTTCTTGATATATAATGGTGTTTAATTATGGTAGTGTTCAAAAGTAAAGTCCGGCCGTGGAGCAGAAATAATTTCGTACAATGACCTCTTTGCTTATTGACCCAAAAATTTTTGTACTAAGTGTATGTTATATGAAATATTTAAAAAAGAAAAATGAAAGGTTTTCGTATAATTTCACTGTCTAAAAAACTGAGCGGCGATCAGTAACGCCTCAGAATGGTATG
This sequence comes from Argynnis bischoffii washingtonia, assembly GCA_033884665.1. Lineage (NCBI taxonomy): Eukaryota > Metazoa > Arthropoda > Insecta > Lepidoptera > Nymphalidae > Argynnis > Argynnis bischoffii. Next base: position 13,311,946 of record CM066621.1, on the reverse strand, counting down.
TCGTTCGATTTCAAACTCAATAACAATAGCAAAGCGTGAGTTTTTGAAGTATTTGTTAAGCCGTGACTGAGGGGTAAATCAATACATTGGAAAAATGAGTGTCGCAGAAGTGAGAGTCAAATTTATTAGTAATAATAAAAAAAAAAGTCATATTTGATTTATTTTAATTTATATAATTGCGGAATACATACATTACATAATATGCCACAGCGCCAAAGAAGTTTTGCTTGAATTGCGCTTAAAGGTTACGCGCACTCATTTTTCTGACTCAAGGCCAACTAAAAATTACATATGTACAAGAACAAACCTTACTCTCGTAGGTACAAGGTGTACAATCCCTTGAGACGGCGGTTATTGTATGTGTGCGAGCGCGACGGCAATATATTTACGCGGGAGCGACAGAGACAGATAATAACATCGCGACCGGACTTTAGTGTTGAGTCGAATGTGGTCCATCATATAAATTTTATTTAAATAATTTCAATACTTTAAGAGTTTATCAATCTTAAATTTAACTAATTAAAAATTAACAAATTCAATAAACTTTATGAAAGGAATTTTTATAACTTCATAAATAATTAATTTGCTTGCGCATTCAATATGTATTTAAACATAATATTTTGTTTTCTATTGCAAATGATTTGTAACATGTCACTTTTAAGAACCTCCTTTTTGTTTCGATACAACAAGACTAAGAGTAATTTCAATGTTATAAATGTTTATATATACGCCATATTTTTTTCTTCAATACATTTACAAATTAAAATCCTAAAATTCAAGCAATATCTCAATACATTTGCTCTAAATTTTAATATTCAACAAATATATTAAAATCATATTTCTGGACAAAAATAATACTGAATTTCCTTACATTGTTAAATAATGGAGTTATCTAAATAATTATATAACATATTTTGTATCACATTTGCCAACATAATTTATTACTTGAAACAAATTTCCCTAATTATTTACTACCAAATCGTATGTCAAACGATTAATTCATTGATAATCACTACATTTCCCTAATGGCGGTATTCAGAACTAACAAAAGCTGTATTTAATTAACTATAACAGAATATCGTTAATACATTTTGATTGAATAATGATTTACATAATACTTTCTTAGATTACATAATACTATAATATATATTTTAAATAAAACTCTTTTTGTAAAACTCTGTTGACTCACGGGAGAGACTCTCCCGTGACCATCAACCATGATTGCTGTAAACCATTCAAAATATTAGTAACCAAAAATCAAAATAAATCTGTTAATTAATCCGAAAAGATAGTTTTTATTTAAATAATGATTTTGTCAGTCGAAGTTTTTGTTTAGTTCTGAAATTTGCTACTAGGGAAAAATTTGCTTACATCAAAACACTATATCGGTGGTTAACCTCCAAAATATGTTATCCCTATAAATCTTAAGCTCAAAGGAGTCGGAAGTTTTTATTTCAAAAAGGAGTTAATAAGTAATCTGTAATACAAAACATTTTTTTGTTTAAAATTAAATATAATAAGCCCTATGTGTGTGACTTTACATACAGAGTATTTTTTATTTATAATAGAGTGTCTCGCAGTTCAGTGAGCCTCTTGGCATAGGCCTCCCATGGTATCCCACTGTTAGTTTTAGGTCATTCTCCCATCTGGTTTGTTCGGATCCTTTGAATACCAATCGGAAACAATTTTGCTCCGCTTTTCCTAAAGATCATCGCTGTCACTGAGAAATATAATTATTTAAAATTGTATATATATGTATATATATTTTTTTTATGTAAAGCAGTAGACCTGTGCTTTAAGAATAAGCAAAAACATGTATTTTGGTGGTTAACGTTTGATATGAATATTATCATACATTATATGTCAGTACAACCAAATTTAAAATGAATGTAAATTTTTTATAATTGTAAAATAATTATTAATAATTAGACTAAGTGCATTCGATTTAAAATTTCAGATCTCAAATGTATATAATGTATTGTTTTGATTGGTCAGTTCTTCTTTGTTGCCTTTATTGAGTGTTGCCAGTTCTGTAAATTTATCTGTAGAAGATAAAATAGATGTTTATTTTTTTTTTACTTATATGAATACCATGCACATGAAAATTTTATATTTGACTTATCCAATGTGAAAAATGCATGTATTTTTTTGTTGATTCAAAAACTTGGTAACATTTTTCATTACAAAAATAAGACTGGTATTACATTTAGGAAGGAGAGTATTTATAAAGATGGCCGGTGGTCATTTCAGCTTTATTGCAAAGAAGTCAATATGTGAGCATGTTGAAATACAATTTAGTAATTTGAAAGCAACTCATTATCAATGAAATTTTTTCTTTCTTATATTTCAAATTGAAGAACTACGTTGTGGAGATAAACAACTTTATCGTTGCCTCAGTGCTTATTTGTTTAAACGACCAACACTCGTACTTTACAGTAGAGATTTTTTCCTCCAATTTAAAAACAAAGCTTTATATCTGAGATTTATATACATATATAGATAAAATACATCTTTTTACATTACAATTGACATTTAGAAGTCGATAATTCTATATTAAAATCTCTTTCGGTGAAATCGTTGTATGGACAAATTGGCACTGAGATGACAGTATGTCTATATTCATAAACTAGGTTGCTTCCCCATACGAACTTTCACCCCCTATTTTCACCCTCTTAAGGGATGATTTCCGGGATAAAAACTATCCTATGTCCTTCCCAGGATCTCAAACTATCTTCTTACCAAATTTCATCTAAATCGGTTCAGTAGTTTCGGAGCCTACTCGATACAAAAAAAAACAATTTTTTTCTCTTTATAATATTAGAATAGATGTAATACCGTTTCAAACAAGCTATGATTTCGCTTTGATAGCTATAATTATCAATTAAAAATAAGAACTTGTACGTTGAAAATTCACAAGCTTTATTATTAATAAGATGTCTGTATAGAAATATTTTGTAAACTTGTATATTGTAAATGAAGTGATTATTTAGCGTGTACAGATGTTACCCAGTGTATTTAAATATGTAGGTGGACCCTAACATTCCTCACAGTTCAAATGTATGCGGAATATTTTTAAATATAACTCTCTACCTAAGAAGCATAACACTTCAACTCCGTTTTTTACGAGTTTGCGTTTTTTACAGTATACTATTAATAATAATAGAAATACCTTTATTGATTTAAATACAAAAGTGTTACATTTTTTTTTTTAAGTATATAATTAATACAATCTTAGTTTAAATACACTAACGTCTGAACTAGGCCGAGCCTATAAACTACTATTGTACTATTTGACGGCACGTTTGGCTCAGTTTGTAGTGACACTACTTGCTGTGCCAGCGGTCGCGGGTTCGAGTCCCGCTGGGGGCATTCATTTGTGAGGCGAGCACAAATGTTTGTACTCCAGTCATGGGGGTTTATATTTATCATATGTATGTATTTAAAGTTATATATGTGTAGTGTATCAACTATCTGGTATCCATAACACAGGCCTCATAGCTTACCATGGAACTAGATGGTGCTGTGTGTTAATGTCCCGACATATTTATTTATTTTATTTATTATTGTATTTGTATTTTTCTATAATAGCATAATAGCACTGTTTGTAGCCAAATTAACTAAATATTACTTAATTTCTCTACAAACAGTGTTAAGCCATTGCAGAAAAGTACACATAGAATATTATACTGTATAAAACACAGAACTCGTAAAAAACGGAGTTGCAGTGTTATGCTTCTCCGGTACAGAACTAAACTCTGTAAAACCCATTGTTATACATAAACTCAAGATACACATTTAGCATATCAAAAGTGTCCTCGCAAAGAAGCGCACAATTCAAAAATTGCGCTTTTTTTCCCCGATCTCTTTTTGCTTTTCGAATGAGAAAATTAAAACTCACTTTCGAAAAAGTACTCTATGTGGTGTGCGTAAGTTTGGATTTGTGTTGAAACGAGGATTTTCGATTTTTTTTAATAATTTTGTTTTGTTCTTTTCCCCGATCTCTTTTTGCTTTTTTTTGACAAAATTAAAACGCATGTTGTTTCGTTCGAAAAAGTACTCTATGTGGTGTGCGTAAGTTTGAATTTGTGTTGAAACGAGGATTTTCGATTTTTTAAAATAATTTTGTTCTTTGGTTTTACTTAGTCACATGTCGATGCCACTTTTTCAAGAGATATTTGTTAGGAAATGTGTATCTTGTGTTTTTTTATATCAATGTCACTACCCTTTGTTGTTTTTTTGAGCTCGGAAGTTATATATTTTTAACCGACTTCCAAAAAAAGGAGGAGGTTCTCAATTCGACCGTATGTATATATTTTTTCATTAGTTATTGAAGGAATATGACAAGGCTTATGTTGTTTGAGCGTATAACGATGATACTACATAAAGATTGTCTGTTTTTTTGCATGAAACACTTTTTTTTAATTATATACAGGTTTAATTCCACTTCATCTATCGATTTTTCAATTTATAAGATATATTTTAAGATAATGTTTTTAAAGTTCTGAGAGCTCTCGCAGTTTTTTCCTTACATGGTTAGTAAATGTTTTGTGAATGCAATTTAAATTTGGGCATTTCTATATGTAATTATAAAGAAAATGAATTGAATACACTTACTATGGGTGCTTTTGCTTCATTATCTGTTCTGTCTTTGGGAGTATTAGATATATTGTCAGTTTACAGTGAGAGGGTCATACATTACATAATACCATATATACAATAAATTTATTACATAATACCAGTTTTTGTGTATATTTTTAAAATTGTGACCACGTAAAATAGTAATTTCAAAATATTTACTTACATATAAAATTGTATGTATTCAGCCCTTTTTAACGTCCCATTGCTGGGTGTGGGCTTCTTTTTAACGAGGGGGATCGGGTCATAGTCGGCTTGCCAATTGCGGGCGGATTTCTCATGTCTTTCAACAATTTGCTAGGTTCTCTCAGACATGCAGGTTTCAAGATGTTTTCCTTCACCGTAAAACAAGTGGTAAACATGTTAGAAATGATTCACACATGAAAATATCAGAGGTGCGAGACACGGGATTTGAATCCGCTTCATTCGGTTTCCCAAACGAGCGCGTTACCACTGGGCTACCACTGTTTTAAATATAAAATTATTGTCTCTAACATAATTATTTTAAAGAAAGTCTTCGCCTTGTAAACTGATGATGTATAGTTTTTGTATGATTTAGTAATTTCTAGTTTAAACTGGCCCGAAAACGCCAAGCGAAATGTAAATAGTAACGGGCAGTGAATAGTAACTAATAGACTGGCTATAAATAATTTGAATCTCTATAAGAGTACCATATTTCACTTTCACTCGGATTTAACAATTTATGTTTGAATTGTCAAGTTTTTTGTTCAACGAAATCCTTGTATATTGTCATTTTTTTTAATCTATTATGTTGTTTTGCGAATTGTCTGGTACAGTGTGGTTATTGTATGAAGAGTTGTGACTGTTCGGTGTTGCCATTTTTCACTTGAATATTCAACTTTTTTTTTTAAAGTTGCCCGATTAATTATTTGTAATATTAATATACTAAAGGAGATTTCAACGGGTTCTCTTTGTCACAACTCTTTATGGAATAACCGCACTAGAGTGCATGGTAAAATGGAAATATGTATTTGTTTAATTTTATGATTTGAAATATGACTTGTTAGAGAAATTTGAAAATTATATAAGTTTTTTTTTTAGTAATATAACGAGTCAATGGATTTTGTAAGTGTTAAAATTAACAGTTACTAGCGATAGCTATACAGACAATTTTCTCTTTGTCATACTAAAACTTATTCGCCATTTTAAATATTACTGCTTTTCAATTTTTCTTTATCATCAAATTATAAGAAATAATTGTTAAATTTATTCATATTTGTTTTTTTTTAAATAATAAGGTGATAGGACACATTGTTAACAGTGTGTAAAATGTATTTCGTATGAATACATCACAACAATTAGTGTGTTTGTGATATGTACACGATTTTTATATGGATTTAGGCAAACTTATAATTAACAAAATTAATAGTTATTTTTAATTTACGTTTCTGTTTTATTTACTTTAGGATTTTTTTATTAGGCTTTGAATTTCTCTAAGAGTCATAAAATACAGCATTTTAGTTTTTATATATTGTAAAGTGCGTGCCGCGTGGGATGAAGTACTATTGAATGTTTTTATTCAAGGAGCCAAAGTCTTCTTAATGTAAGAGTAAGTTTAGTTTAACGGCGCGAGTCGAGCGCTTGCTACATATTGTTAGTATGCAAAATAAAAATAAAAATTCATGAGTTATATTTCGTTTTATTTTAATCCTTTTTTGTCTACTTCTTTTAATGTTGGTAAATACATTAACGCATACCACCTGCATACATACAGATATGCCGCCAGCTAGAAAAGCCTAACCCACTAAAACCTCCATGTCTTAATGGGGCGTCGCAGTATCACACTACCACCACCACAACCATGGGCAACCATGAGGTTGCATACTTATAATAAAATTCTTGAGTCGAATCTGTACCGTTAATATTGTTTGAAATAGTATTGAAATAGTCATTATTATCGATACAGAGGCCGGAATTATTGTTTTTAGAATTTTTGTCTGTCTGACCGCATCACGAGAAAACCACTGAACAAATTTGGTATGATAATAGCTGGTTATCCGGGTCGACATATAGGTTACTTTTTATTGCGGAAAAATATCTCATCTCTGAGAAATCTATACTAAACGTTAAAACGTAACGAAGCGAGGGTGAGTGACTAGTTTTTATATAGAAATAAAACAATGATAGATGGTATATATTTTTATTCATTATCTACAAAGTACATTTACTCACAACATTTAGTGTCATAATCTCATAACTTGTGATCTACGTGCCTAATGAAAATTATCATAAAAAGTAACATCTAACTTTCTACAGTTCATTAAACATTTAGCATTCACTAAGTACATAATGCATGTAAATTGTGTATAAATATTCAAAGAATATCTAAAAAAAATGGTGGACTGATTTCTTATACAAATTTATTTTTTTATTTATAAGACTGCACTTAATATAATAAAATTCCTTACTAAGACGTTCAATAGCTATTTAAGAAATGGCAGTAATATTATTATTATGTATAGTTATCGCCATTTAATTTCCAAAATGTGAATATAAATATTCTTTAAAGAGAAACAAAGGATTTGTCACAAATAACTATAAACACCTGTTATTAACTCAGGGGCCGTTCACAAAATACGTCACGCTAAAATCAGTTTTTTTTCCCCTCCCCCCCTATTGTCACGCTGAGTCACACCTTATGGGACCCCCCTAGAAATATATCATCACAAAAACTAATAGGGAGGGAGAGGGGGGAGGGGGTCCTCTTGAGTATGATAAATTTCAAATAATAGTATATAAATTAGTTATTATATATAATAACTAAATAAATATTTTTAATTCACAAAACCAGTTGTGACGGATCGCAACGCTGATCGAAAAATAATAATGAGCGGCGAAGGTGACGTTGCCGTAGACCAAAATATGCGAACGTATTTTGTGATAGGCCCCACACACAATTTACACAACTTGTAAACCTTAACGTAAAAATACAAATAAAAAAAATCTGTACACAATAAATCAATAGTCAATTAAGTACAATTTATACGTAAATTCTTACAAAAATAACACAACCAACTCCACTATATACATAAAATGGCACCTTTCTTAAAATATAAGGAATTACAAATAATATGGTAAACTATTTAATAATAATAATTAATTGTAAAAAAATCACATCAAAATCCTTTGAATATATTAATACTGTAGCCTTATTATATGAAATGGTTCCTATACACAGCCGTTACATACTGTTCCATAAATAAATGCGATGAGGAATGCTTATCTGGATTGCAAGTGGCCGTTTTAACAACACTGTATAATATGCTATGTTTTGACGCGAAACGTCTTTAAAATCACACCGAAGCGTACGGGTACGAAGTCAGAAAAGTGGACCGTAACGAGATAAGGTGTATTAGGTTGCCATAGTAACCGTTGTTATCTCCCCGATGTGGGTACTTCGTGAGTACTAATTTTGGTGAAACGCCCAACTATTCTTACTACCAGAATTTGACAGTGGTAGATACAATTATGGCTTCATACAAAACATAATACGAAAAAAAAACGTGGGTCTTAAATTTAACACTAACAAGTTGTATTACGATTTTTAATCTGGAGATAATCCAACATAAAACAAGAAAAAAATGTTGTACTTCATAACACATAGTTTGCCCAATGGAACCAATAGATCAAATCGTTCCCCTCTCCGAACTCATTAAAATAACAATATCATAAAATTTATTAATAACCGGCTAATTTTAAAATCTGAAAATAATCTATACATATAATAAAATGCTGAGTCGAATCTGTACATTAAATATTTTTTTGGAAAACCTTATTGAAATATTCTTTATCTATACAAAGGCCGAATTTATAGTTTTTAGAATTTGTCTTGTCTGTCCGTCCCTCTGTGACTGCATCACGAAAAAACCACTAGACAGATTTTGATGAAATTTGGTATGATAATAGCTGGTTATCCGGGTCAACATATAGGATACTGTTTACTGCGGGAACATATGTCATCTCTGAGAAATCAATACTGAACGTTAAATATTGCCATAATAATATATTGCCAGTTTTAATGATTTAAGTTAGCAATGAGTCAAAATTCAACTAATTCATATTATTTATACTTACAGTGTTGTTAGTTAAGCGGTATACAATTAAATGATAAAATGAATATATATATATATATATATATATATATATATATATATATATATATATATATATATATATATATATATATATATAATGGTAATTATTGACCAGAGAACTTAATATAAACCAAAAATTATTTAAAGTAAATTAGCACATATAAGTAAGTTAGCAAATACAGTCAATATGCAACACTACATTTCTACTAAACTTTGACATGTAATTTAAAATTTAATAGCAGTTCTTTAACTGTAGGCGACGTCATTTTTTATGTTAAAAAATTTTACAATGTTGAACACTAACATTTCTAAATTCTAAAAATGAGAACGTTGACAAATTTGAATAGATTAAATTAGAAACTTTTACTACTACTTTAACTGCTTTAATAAAATTCCTTTTCAATTCCAAGCAGTAGTTTAACATGAAATGTTCTGCTCATGGCCGGCGGCAGAATTATTTCCAGGGGGGTGCATCTGCTTTTTCACATAAACTGCTAACTAATTTTTAAATGATTAACTTTATAATTCTTGAAGTGAAAACTTCTATAGGCAGGTTTGGATGGGGAGTAAATTCATGTAAATCGTCATCGACATGGTCGACGACATTCTGAGTGTTAGTGTTAACACGTGGCGTGTTAACACTAACAATCAGAATGCCAATAGGTGTCAAAACCAGATAAATGTAAATAGTTTTAATTTACAAATTTTAATTTAAGATAAAATAATTTGAATATCCAAAAATAACAACTGTTTGTTTATAGTTTTAAGTTTTCACTTCTGTCAGCAGACCTCATGACTGCTTTTTTTTATTCATATCTTATTAATCATCTTTTTTGCAGATATCTAAATTTAAACAATGATATTATTAATACAATTTTATTTCCTTAAATTTTTCTATATATATTTTCCTTCATGGCAGGGGAATGCAAGTGCACCCTCTTGCATCCCTTCCCGGAGCCCATGATTCTGCTTAATTATAGAAAAATCCATAAGAAAATTCAGTCAAAGTAGCAATTAGTGGAGAGATGACTTTTTATATAAAACTAGCCTTATATTGTATCAATGGCAGTGTTACTTACATATGCAATAAGGTTTTTTAATTGATATTTCGTGACAAGTCCTGAATGCGTCTCGCATTACACTCTCTGCAGTATAAATGACCATCTAACGGATAGCAACCTCTTCCTTCTTCCTTAGAACACAGCGAAGCACCGCAATCCTCGCATGAATAACATGCAATGTGAAAGCTTTTGTCTAAAGCCACTATTCTTACTGTTTCTTCATTACCACCTTCGGGTATAATGGGTTCTCTACAGCGAGCGCAACGCGGGGCGTATCTGAAATATTCATTTAAAAACAATTTTAATTTATTATTGTTTAATATGTAACTATGTACTATAGTAATTAAATCTTGAAAGTAAATTTTAAATACATATATAAAACTTTAAAATTAATAATAATTAAATAAACTTTAAAAGTATTGAACTAAATAGAAATTTACTCTAAGACCATGTCGCAGACAACACCTAGTAAATATTAAGTATATTACTTAAGTATGTTTAGTGTATTCAGCCCTATAACGTCCCACTGCTGGGCACGATCCTCCCTTCAATATGATATGAATAGGATCAGGCCATACTCTACCGTGCTAGCCAAGTAAGGGTTGGCAGACTTCACACATATATGTATGTCTTTCGAAAACTTTCTAAATCCTATCAGACGGCAGGTTTCCTCATGATGTTTTCCTTCACCTTAAGACAAGTGGTAATCATGTTGAAGTCCGAGACCGGGATTTGAACCCGCTTCACTGGATTGCCCAAGCGAGCGCATTATCACTGGGCTACCATTGCCTTTCAGTTAGAGCTTGTTTTGTCGGGTTACAATTATGTAAGTTCATAATATAATAAATCATATGAATTCTATTAAAAACTTTAAAATATACTTTAAACAACTTGTTTTAAACTAAAATTACGAAAAATTATGAAGCTTTGGTTAAGGCTCCCACCATTAGTAGTCTCTTGAAAATGAATAAATATGTATTTAAATAATTATATCCACAAAATGTACTCCAAGCAATCATCCTCTTATAACTCTGACAATATTATTATCTTGTAAAACAGGATATTTACTATGTTTATCTCATGTCTGAACACCTCTACATTCTCTACACCTCTTACCTTTTATGAAAATCTTCAATACAATGAATGCGATTAACAGCATCCACAGTAAATGGAATACCGTCAAGACTCTTCTGACATACTACACAAGTAAAGCAGCGGGGATGATAGGGCTTCCCAGTTGCTCTCAAAATACGATCGAGTATAGGGTCTCCACATACACAACATTTTTCAAGTGTTTCTAAATAATCTCTTTCGCATAGTGCTTTGCCTTGCACAGCATAGAAGGGCCTGCCCTGTAAATTAATAAAATATCAAATTTAAACTTGATACTTAAGGATTTTGTAGGGCCGAATAGATATTAGAGATAACAGACAAAAAATTTATTCTAGTCCCGCTAAACTCAGCAGGAAACTTCTTTCACCAGTTCTTCTTAGGTCTGAGGTTTTTTCATTCCGAACTGGTAGTAGACTCATGACGTTCAGTAAAAATTGTAATAATTTAATGCTGAATAAACTATTTTGGATTTGAATTTAGAGGAACTTGGAGAGAAGGAGGTAAACTCAGAGTGGGTCATAAGATATTTTGAGGAAAGTAATGAAAGTTTTCTGGAAATTAGATTAACCTGTGTTTGTCTAAAAAAGGTAATGTGAGTATACTTGTTTACTAATGAATAAAAAAAAACAAATTTTAGTCACATTTAGAATATACATGCAAGTGTTTATATATACTCATGTACTCATAAGGCAAAAACAACCTTCATTTAATTTAACAAATAGATATTAAGCTTTTTAAGTGTATTCCCTAATTTACAGTACTGTGAAAACTGAAGTGCCATTTTCAAAGTTAATAGTTGATTTTCAAAGTTTTAAAAGGTTGAGATTAGTATAAATCGTTATAAGAGAAATACCATAATTTTGTGTCACCTGCTTAAATTTAACAAACATACATAAGTACTGTGGATAATAAGATACAAAATTATATTTAATGAGGATTTTGAAATGGGAGTTGTGTATAACTTAACTCCCTTTTTAACAGCTTGTACCTTGTCTCTTACTACAAGCAAGTGAGGTCTCTAATTCATTTTGAATTTAGCATATTATGGAACTTTATGTTGCAATAATTTATAATTCAAAGAGAAATGAACTGCATATTAAATATATTTGCAAATTATAAAATTATACTGATTTTAAAAATCGAAATATTGCTTTCTAATAGTAATAAACTAAACTTGGCCTGATCCCTCATATCGAAGGGAGGCCCATACCCAGCAGTGAGATGTTAAAAGGGAAGAAGTATAAAAAGAATAAATATTATAAAGGAAATAAAATTTTTAAATATAAATAATATGTATAGATCTAAAAGAGATAATTATTTTTTCATATTTCATAATAATGTTGCCTTGTCAAGGCAGAATTTTAAGATTATTATAATATTCCATTATTAATAAATCTTAATGCAACATACCTGAAGATTAATAGCACATTGGTGACAACAAAAACATTTAATGTGATATATTCTTTCCATAGCAGTACAACCAGTTGTCTCTCCCATGATTTTTTCACCACATCGGTAGCAATTACCACAATATAATGCTTCATCAGGTTCAGGTATAGGCTCAATAGCGGCACCAACATAACCACCATACAGAGATGTTCCAGACAGCTGACTGCATGGTCTAGGGTTAATTGGTTCATACAAAGACTCATAAGTCGACGATGTCTGTGAACCACCATATGTAGAAAAGTCTTGAGCATTCACTGATGCAGAAGACGGCGGATACGCAGACCCAGGTCGCCGTAACTCGCTATAAGTTGATTGCACCCCCAAATCGCTTATTCTCGATACTTCCGACCGAGTGTCTCGGTCGTAAAAACCTTCAATATTGCGTTGCATAGGGATGTTCGAATAAACATGATTTGTGCCTCCTGGGGGCAACAAATTACTATACAAAAGCACATCGCCACTACGTACTCTAGCCGAATTTCTCACGATACAACTCTTCACTGGCACTAAGTTCGAGTATGTTGAACTTGTACGGCTACCATACTCTAATCTCGATGAATAGGAAGGCTCACAAGCAGATTTTACGGTAAAACTCTGTGGTATCTGAGGTAATGGTGCTTTGTTTTTTTTGGGAGGAATCGAGGGTTTCAATTTTGCTGCATTTATATCATCTTGTAATTTAGCATCTAATTCATTTGCGTAGATCCGCAAATCTGCTAATTGCTTATCAAGAGTATTCATTGTTATGAATGTATGAGGCCTAATAATGAATTATTAAATCATTTTATTCATAAATACACGAAAATTCGGCACTCCTTTTGCAAAAAAAATCTATCTCCTTGTAAACACAGATAAAATCTGACAACGATGAGTGACACTGACTTTTTTAAACATATCTCAGAATCAAATATCTGAATTCTCACATTTTAGCTTTAACGATGTCCTGTCTGTTTTATCAAATGTACCTAAAAAGTGAAGAGCCCAGTGATAAGATTTACATTTTTTTTACACTAGAGGTCTAGGTTGGAGCGCGCTTGCCTAGAAGATGCCTATTCACTCTTGCCTTGAAGGTACTTATATTATATGTGGTAGGAAACACGGATGCTGGAAGGGTGTTCCACAACTTAGCTGTTCGTTTCAGAAACGTAGAGCTAAAGCGTTTCGTGCGAGTTGGTTCGATTTCTACCACGTAAGGATGCCAGCGCTCACGTCTTCTTGCAGTTCTGCGGTAAAACGACTATTGATTTACTTAATATTATAGCGACATTAATGCTTTCGTTCAAATTAGAATAGAATTCGAGGTTTAGGCAACTGAATGTAATAATAATTTGATATGTTTATTCATAAAAGTAATTTAACGCTACACCAGCGTAATGATTTAGGCAAGCTAGGCTGATTATTATGTATATTCATGGGCACCATGAGGGTGCAAGGGGGTGTACTTGCACTTTTTGTAAAATATATAGAAAAAGTTAAAAAATAATAATAATATGAGTAACATCCCTATTTATATTTAGATATCTCCAAAGAAAAGAATTTAACCACTCCAGGATAATTTCTAAGAAATTTATTGTTAATTGAACCACCGGTGTTCCCGCGTCCTTCAACACGTTAAATAAGATAATATGAATAAAAATTAAAAGTTAATCATTTAAAGATTAGTTAGTAGTTTAATGTTAAGAAACAGATGCACCCTCCTGGAAATAATTCTACCGCCGCCCATGTGTACCTGTACACTTACATATATGTGAAGTACAGCGTCGTAAATTGTATGAAAATGTAATATATCATTTATAAAATATTAATTAAGTAATAATTTAGAATCAAAGTGATTGTGGTTTACATGTTTTTAATTGAACAATAAAAACTTTATACCAATTACGTGATTGCTCGCTGTGTTGTTCTTAAATTAAAAGGCGAAGTATGTTCACAATGGCAAAAAATACAAAAATAATGCTATATTTATCAATATTATTATTGCAGGTTTGTTTTTTTAATATTTTATCCTGATTGTATATTACAAACATACGAAAAAAAAACAAATCAAAATATTCAAATTCAAAATTAAAACAATTATATCAATTTCAGCTAAATGCAATAAATTCAGATGATGATGATGGTATGTTGAATTACGTATATTATTTTATCCATAAAAAAATATAAAATGATTAATGAATGTGTTGTAGATTTAGGGACTACAGAACCAAGTGAAGAAGAGGTAATATTATTTTTTATGCTAATAAGTTGAACGTTGTTAAATTCAAATATTAATTATTTTTATTGTTGTATTTAGTGGCATATGGATTTTATGCCGGTAAGTATAAACAAGGCTTGAAATAGAATACAAAATTAAAATTAAAATCCTTGTGTACTTATTAATTTTGGACAATGTTACAGACTGGATATCTACCAGACAGCGTCTATAGAGAACTAGCTTGGTATGGAATATTGCAAATTCAACCCTTACACCACAGCACTAAACATAAAGTTGCTGCGCAACTAATCTGGCAGCATACACTTGGAAGACCATACGTGATCATGGAAAATCCTCCTCAGGTATTTCTTGTTCATAATATATTATTGAATTATAAAGAAATCTATAATTCATTTACAAAGTTAATTTACTAAATTCATCCACAAATGTATTTTTAAAGTCAACTCAATCAGAAGGTAAAGTAAGTCGACAAATACTAGCCGAAGAGGCCGCAAAGTGGTCAAGAGAGCAACGTGCAGCGCAAGAAGTTCTTATGGAAAATATCAAAAGTGGCGGAAATGGTCTTACCGTCAGAACGGTTATCAGCGCTCGACATAAAACAACGTACATTATACAAAATGGTATATTAATATAATAAAAATTATCAAAACTATATATAAAATAAAGCAAAATGGAAATTATTCTAAATCAAAATGATTAATGTTTATGAAATATTTTTCATATCGTAGGAAATTACTATACATGCCCAGAAGGTTCCGAACCTGATCTTGATGCATATAGAATCCAGGCAAATATGCATGAAAGAAAATGTACTTTTGGAAGGTCTTCTATCCCTGTGCCAATAGATCCTTGCATCGAAGCGGAAGTAGCACCCATAGAATACTCTTTTCATGAAGGATGGATGTTTTGCCTCGGAAATGGTGAACGGGAAAATAATTATTTCCAAAATGGTACTTTAGATTGTGGGAATAAAACAAAGGTAAAGAAAAAGTAGTACATTTAAGACAATCAAAAAAACTTTTTTTAAAACTTCACTTACTTTTAGATTTCAGTGGACGAGTTTTTAGAAAAATGTGCCATTGATAATAATGTAGTTATATCATTCGACTACTTTGGCGATGAACCTAGGAAGGATTTGTTACATAATGCCACTTTATGCACTACTTGGGATCCATGTAAATTATCCTATTTGTATAGATTAGAGGTAATATTAAAATATTATGTGATTATAAGTTATACATATAAAACTTTACCTATTAAAAAGACAACATATAATCATTTTGTAATATACTTTAAATATTAGCCCCCACCGGTTGAACTCGCTCCTGCTTTTCCAACCACGACTCCTAATCCTTGCGAGACAACAATATGTCCAGAATGTATGGAAGGATTCACTGGTAATCAAGGAGTACCTATCGATTGTAAGTTAATTAAAGATAATTATAATAATATTATATTTTATAATGATATTGAGTGTACGTTTTTATTATTGTCTTTTTTTCAGTGGAAGAGAAGTAGTGAGACTTACAAGACTCTTCGCTAAACATTTATTATATTTTTACCCAACTACCAAAAAAGTTAAAATTGGAACGAAATATAATGTACGTGCAAGAAACTCAAAATATTAAATACGATATTTATGAAAATTGAGTTTTAAATCCTACACATTTCACAAACGGTCATCTTATTGTTAGTCGATGTCAAAGATGAATAGTTACCTATTAAACTCGATAACTTTACCCATTGTGGCTTCCGTGAGCGTGACACTGCTATTGACCACAAATTTTTACAAATCGACTCGAATAAGTCGACAAGAAAGAATAATCAATATTTTCACCATAATTATGTTTATACTATATGTACTATATTTATATTACAATAATAATAGTTTCGTTAAATTGCGGTACCATTATTGATTTGCAAAGTTTTTATATTAATTAAAATAATTTCAAACAGCTGAAACATTTAAATTAAAATGTACAAACCTGTTGTGTAAAAATGGTATTATCAATGTTTAATCTATTTGTTTATAAATAAAAGTGTATTATTAATTAAAAGTTTAATATTAATAAATAGACACCACGGTACAGTCCTCGCTCCTTAAGCTCAGCTTTGCATTTGTGTGAGTGCACACACATAGTGACGGCTTGTGGCTTAGCGTGTCCCGTGCATGGTTTAAATCGGTTTAAACTGGTTTTCAAAGCGCGGCCTGAGCCGCGGCGCGTCCCTTACGTGTCATCTCCCTGCCCTGCACTTTCCGAATTTCACCTCTGGTACGGCTTGCAGCTTGATGTATAATATTATTTTGTTGTAGTGTTTGAATTATTATATTATTATTATAATATTATTACTATTATATTAATATTATTACTATATTATTATCATTAGTGAAATGGCTTCTACTGTAACTAAATTGACTAAACGAAAACCATTAAGCAGCCAAACGAAAGAAATTTTGTGCAAATTGAACGAATATTTTAAACTAGCGGCTCACCCTCGCTTCGCTCGGGTTCGCCTCTAGACAAACAAAAACAAATCTATCCCACGGGAGCTGTACATCTTTCCAGGATAAAAAGCAGCCTTTTGTTTATTCTAATGTATGAACTATATTACTGTAAAAGTTTCATTAATATCCAATCAGTAGGTTTTGTGAACTAAGCTGTATAAGTTACTACAGTTTTTTAACTATCCCACGGGAACTCTTTAACTTTTCAGGATGAAAAATATTTAAGATGTTGCCCGCGGATAAAAGGTACCACCATGCAAAATTTTATTTAAATCGCTTTAACAGATTTGTAGATTAGCCCGTACAAACAGATAAACAGACAGAGTAACAAAAAATTTGAAAAAAATCTGGATTTGTTCTATTGCCTTTCTTACCCCCCCCTGACTTGGTTTTTAGCATTTTATTTCTATGTACAGACATTCGACCTCTATAGTTTGATTGTGCGTGCCCTTTTGAACGAAAGTCATAGTTAGGTACGCTCATTTTCTTCATATCTGAAGTTCAAAGCTTAATACGACAGTGAAACTCATATGAATCGCTTTTTTACATCAAGCCCTTATTGACACATAAGTTTCGATATAGGCTGCCATTACGGAGCTGGTTCGCTGTACTACTACTACTACTACTACTCGCTTATCCGGCTAAACCCTTTCATCTAAATCAGTCCAGTAGTTTCGGAGCTTATTTGGTAGAAACAAATAAACAAACAAAAAAGTCTTTCCTTTTTATAATATTATAGCGGCTCACTCTCGCTACGCTCGGGTATACCTCTAATCAAACAAAAACAGATTAATTACTTACCCGACCAACGCACAGTACCCGCACTATGTACTTTTAATGCCCTACGCACTTTACCCAAACTACGCGCGTTACCCGCCCTACGCACTTTAACCGCCCTATGCACTATGACCGCCATACGCCCTTTGACCTCGCTACACACTTTGACTCCCCCACGCACTTGATACCTACGTCCTTTAACCTCGCTACACACTTTGACTGCACCACGCACTTGACCCCCCCCCCCCTCCCCCTCCTCCCTTACGCACTTCAACCGCCCTACCCACGTAGCCCGCACTGAGCACTAAACCGCCCTACACGCATTACCCGCTCTACGCTCATTACCCGCCCTATGCTTTTTACCCACTTTACGCACTTTTATGGCCTTACGCACTTTTCCCGCCCTATGCACTTTACCCGCCCTACGCACGTTACCCGCAATACACACATTACCTGCCCTACGCACATTACCTGCCCTGCGCACAATACCCGCACTACGCACATACCCAGGAGTATATATAATCTCACCGGCTCTAACCAAACTATAAACAAAAACAAATCTATCCCACCGGAACCGTTCTTTTTTCCGGAATAAAAAGACGCTTATTTGTTATTCTGTTGTATGATGTATAAAAACTATATTATTGTAGAGTTTTATTAAAATCCAATCAGTAATTTTTGTGTACTAAGCTGTATAAGTTACTATAGTTTTTTAACTATCTCACGGGAACCCTTTAGTTTTCCGGGATGAAAAGTTCAAAAATGTTGACCGGAGATATAAGGTACCACCATATGAAATTTCATTTAAATTGGTTCAATAATTTCGGAGATTAGCCCGTACAAACAGACAATCAGACAGAGTAACAAAAAATTTGAAAAAAATCTGGATTTGTACTATTGCCATTTTTACAACCCATGACTCGGTTTTTAGCATTTTTTTTCTATGTACAGACATTCAACCTCTACTATTTTATTATAGTATAGATAGATTATTTATTTTAAAAAGGGTTGTTATTATTTAAAAAACATCTAAAAAAAATATAATATGCTTTCAAAGGTTACCTAAAACCTCGCTTTAGTTTTAAGTTTCTAGCTTTGAAGGTTTTCGAGATATACCTTTTTGAACGAAAGTCATAGTTACGCTCATTTTCTTTATATTCCAAGGTCAAAGCGGAGTAGGACAATTAAACTCGTATGAATCGCTTTTCTACATCAAACCCTTATTCACACATAAGTTTCGATATAGGTTGCCATTAAGGGGCCAGTTCGCTATACTTATCCCGCTAAACCCTTTCATCTAAATCGGTCCAGTAGTTTCAGAGCTTATTCGGTACAAACAAATAAACAAACAAAAAAGACTTTCCGTTTTATAATATTATCGCGGCTCACGCTCGCTTCGCTCGGGTTCACCTTTAGTCAAACAAAAACAAATCTATCCCACGGGAACCGTACATTTTTCCGGGATAAAAAGTAGCCGATTTGTTATTCTGATGTATGAACTATATTATTGTAAAGTTTCATTAAAATCCAATCGTTAGTTTTTGTGTACTAAGCTGTATAAGTTACTACAATTTTTTAACTATCCCACGGGAAGTCTTTTATTTTTCGGGATGAAAAGTATCCTAAATGTTAACCGGGGATATAAGGTACCATCATGCAAAATTTCATTTAAATCAGTCCAGCAGCTTCGGAGATTAGCCCGTACAAACAGACAAACAGACAAACAGACAGAGAAACAAAAAAATTGAAAAAAATCAGGATTTGTTCTATTGCTCTTCTTACACCCCCCCTGACTCGGTTTTAAGCATTTTTTTTCTATGTACAGACATTCGACCTCTACAGTTTTATTATAGTATAGATAAATAACAAACGAAAAAGATATGTCAAAGATATCAAAATGTCAGCACCATCTTTTGATAAAATATTGATTTTATTTTTATGTGATTTTTTGACTAACTTTATTTTTGGCTATCACTCACACAAATGCAAAGCTGAGCTTACGCCTCGAGAACTGTAACCGTAGTATCATGTGTAGCAATAATCATCTATGATGGCAATAATTATAATAACTGTCAATATTTACATAGTAGTCTTGTCTTAGAGCAATAACAAGCATGGAGGAACTGTATTTAATTGAACATTTACAATATATCTGATCGTGTCCTTCTTATAGACTTCTCAACGAGAGGGACAGAGATAGAAATACACCAATTTGCCCTTTCTTAAAATCGCAATGAAGCCAATTATACTATAGAATTACTATATTTATATATTGACCATTATAGTGATGTGACAAAGTTTACCGGTTTATAATCAGAAATACCGTTTCTTTGTAATATTTATAGTAACTATGAAAAACTATTACACGAAACTATACTTCACCTTAGGTCAAAATTAATTATATTTAATTAAACTAAATTAATTATATTTTAAAGGTATAACTTTTTTTTAACATTATTTAAATTATTTTGGCTAACAGGTGTTGACTTATTATGAATCATTTTTATTGTATTTGAATTGTATTTATGAATTATATATTAAGGATTTATTATAATTTAATGTATACTTTTGATTATGTAATTATAGCGAATGTTATGTACACTTGTAAAGACATAAATATCTGATTAATTATAATTATTGTCTTCTAAATGTATATAAATGTTTTAGTATGTGTGTTGTTTGTGTACTTTTTGGTAAATAAATAAATAACAGAAATAAATGAAACTCATTCATAGTGAAATATGTAGTATTTTGAGTTTTTTATCATACACAGCATATAAGTAAGTAAGTAAAATATAACACGTGCCATTTTAAAGTAAGTAGGAAAACCATCAAATTTTGTAGGCACAGTGTCCGTCAGTACGCAAGGTCTTTCTTTTCAATCCTTGCATGTAACATTCAGGTGCAAAATGCCTTGAGGAGAGACGAGAATATTTTGTGGGTTCCCAATTGTCGCGCCTTAAAGCTTTTATCTAAAGCTTCCTTCCATTGTGATCTACCGGAAATATGTAAAATATTTTTAAATTAATAGGAAAATGTAAAAAGATAAATAAGATAATAAAGTGTGTGTGTATATATGTAGGTAAGTGTGTGTATATATATTTGAGCATGAATATATATAATATTATTTGTACTGTCCTGTTTACGGTTTTATTACTCCTTTCACCAGGGGTTGTCTGTAAGAGATAGCCATAAGACCGCCTTTGCATGCCTTTTGTTGACTTTCTTTTTCTTTTTATGTACACACAAGGGTACAATAAAGTTTTTATAAATAAATAAATAAATAAATAATAAGATAAATATATGCACCATATGTTCTCTGACACAGAATAAGAATATACCACCAAGGTGGCATAAAAGGCGACAAAGGTACATTATACATATCTAGAATATGGGCAGAAGCATTTTTCTGTGTATTATAACCAACGTGCGCCTAGCGCGGCGATTATAGTTAAACCTCTGTTACTTATAACATACTTTATATTTTAAGAAATTTCTACATATTAAAATGTCTACATGTATTTAAATACGAATCGGTAAAGTAATAATGAAGGTACATCATGTCACATCACTATGATTAAAAAATAAAATTACTTTCCCAAATTGACAAGAATTTAGAGATCGGTTACACACTATTCTGATATTGTAAGAGTCTTAAAACAATCAATTTAAACATATTTCAATATTTCATAAAAACGTTAAGTATTTTAATAGAAAAATGCAAAAAACACTTACCTGTGAAATGTTACATTTTGATTATCTTCACTTTTCTTTGAACTATGGCTGTTACAGCCGTAAGCCACACAAGCCATCGAAACAAAATGTTTTTAAGTTTCCTTAAAACTAAGTCTGTTACATCCAATTACTCTTTTATCATTAAAATAATCACAAACATCAAAAACACTCTAGGTCACCAGCTGGTCACCTCAGCAAGTAAAAAGTGGCTTCACGTCGTTGACGACGATAGTTTCTTCATTATTACGTCTCACTCTAACTTACGTCGGCTCTCAGTAAGATAAAGCAGTGCAAATTATAAGTTTATTGGTTCAGTTTAATACGAGTCCTCTATGCTTGTTATTACTCTAAGGTCATGAGTCATCCATGACATTGATGATTAAGGTACCAGAGACAAGGAACAACAAGACTCTTAGAGTAATAACAAGCATAGAGGACTCGTATTAAACTGAACCAATAAACTTATAATTTGCACTGCTTTATCTTACTGAGAGCCGACGTAAGTTAGAGTGAGACGTAATAATGAAGAAACTATCGTCGTCAACGACGTGAAGCCACTTTTTACTTGCTGAGGTGACCAGCTGGTGACCTAGAGTGTTTTTGATGTTTGTGATTATTTTAATGATAAAAGAGTAATTGGATGTAACAGACTTAGTTTTAAGGAAACTTAAAAACATTTTGTTTCGATGGCTTGTGTGGCTTACGGCTGTAACAGCCATAGTTCAAAGAAAAGTGAAGATAATCAAAATGTAACATTTCACAGGTAAGTGTTTTTTGCATTTTTCTATTAAAATACTTAACGTTTTTATGAAATATTGAAATATGTTTAAATTGATTGTTTTAAGACTCTTACAATATCAGAATAGTGTGTAACCGATCTCTAAATTCTTGTCAATTTGGGAAAGTAATTTTATTTTTTAATCATAGTGATGTGACATGATGTACCTTCATTATTACTTTACCGATTCGTATTTAAATACATGTAGACATTTTAATATGTAGAAATTTCTTAAAATATAAAGTATGTTATAAGTAACAGAGGTTTAACTATAATCGCCGCGCTAGGCGCACGTTGGTTATAATACACAGAAAAATGCTTCTGCCCATATTCTAGATATGTATAATGTACCTTTGTCGCCTTTTATGCCACCTTGGTGGTATATTCTTATTCTGTGTCAGAGAACATATGGTGCATATATTTATCTTATTATTTATTTATTTATTTATTTATAAAAACTTTATTGTACCCTTGTGTGTACATAAAAAGAAAAAGAAAGTCAACAAAAGGCATGCAAAGGCGGTCTTATGGCTATCTCTTACAGACAACCCCTGGTGAAAGGAGTAATAAAACCGTAAACAGGACAGTACAAATAATATTATATATATTCATGCTCAAATATATATACACACACTTACCTACATATATACACACACACTTTATTATCTTATTTATCTTTTTACATTTTCCTATTAATTTAAAAATATTTTACATATTTCCGGTAGATCACAATGGAAGGAAGCTTTAGATAAAAGCTTTAAGGCGCGACAATTGGGAACCCACAAAATATTCTCGTCTCTCCTCAAGGCATTTTGCACCTGAATGTTACATGCAAGGATTGAAAAGAAAGACCTTGCGTACTGACGGACACTGTGCCTACAAAATTTGATGGTTTTCCTACTTACTTTAAAATGGCACGTGTTATATTTTACTTACTTACTTATATGCTGTGTATGATAAAAAACTCAAAATACTACATATTTCACTATGAATGAGTTTCATTTATTTCTGTTATTTATTTATTTACCAAAAAGTACACAAACAACACACATACTAAAACATTTATATACATTTAGAAGACAATAATTATAATTAATCAGATATTTATGTCTTTACAAGTGTACATAACATTCGCTATAATTACATAATCAAAAGTATACATTAAATTATAATAAATCCTTAATATATAATTCATAAATACAATTCAAATACAATAAAAATGATTCATAATAAGTCAACACCTGTTAGCCAAAATAATTTAAATAATGTTAAAAAAAAGTTATACCTTTAAAATATAATTAATTTAGTTTAATTAAATATAATTAATTTTGACCTAAGGTGAAGTATAGTTTCGTGTAATAGTTTTTCATAGTTACTATAAATATTACAAAGAAACGGTATTTCTGATTATAAACCGGTAAACTTTGTCACATCACTATAATGGTCAATATATAAATATAGTAATTCTATAGTATAATTGGCTTCATTGCGATTTTAAGAAAGGGCAAATTGGTGTATTTCTATCTCTGTCCCTCTCGTTGAGAAGTCTATAAGAAGGACACGATCAGATATATTGTAAATGTTCAATTAAATACAGTTCCTCCATGCTTGTTATTGCTCTAAGCTCATGACAAATAAATGATCAATGTGACAATTGACAAATGTCAAAACCATGCTGATACATATTTTAAATTTAAGAATTTTTGTGGTTTTCTAACAAATATGGTTTTAATTCAACACTTTCAAGATTTATTTGAATCTCTTGATAAAACTACACAAGTTAATTTACCAACAAGTAAAGAAAATGCTTTGAATATAGAATTCTCTAGTCTTCAAGTAAGTAATAAATTAAATTGGTTACTAATATATTGTGATATAACTACAATTGTTTTAAATTTATAAAAATGCATATAAACTGTAGGCTAGTTGTAAATAAAAATGAATTTGGTTTACTTTTGTTATACTCTTTCATGATAGTACTTAAACATATTTATCATGATTTTTGTATAGGACACAACTTCCCCCAAGGCAGTATATAAAGACCAAGGACCACTGCTACCATTTGCTGCTAGTGAAGTTTTTTATGCACCTATTAATGAATGGAGAAGGTTGACAGCTGTAGATGATAATTGCAAAACAGTATATGAAGTAACATTTGATATCAATGTAAGTAACTAGAAAATATATCAAGTGTATACAGTAGTGATTTAGTCTTTGATTATTTATATGTTAATCTAAGGATTTAGTATTAAGTTAATATTTTGAAATAGATAGATATTATATTGCACCTATAAAAGAAGAGTATAAAAGATAAATTACAAAAAAAAAAGATAACAATAGGTATACATCATCTATGTTTTACTGCTATGAGCAAATTCTACTAAATATCTTGGAAATGTTTTATGGCATTATATTACTGATACTTTTATATTTAAATAAAAGTCCTCAATCTATATATACTCTTTTCATAGTGTACCTTAAAAATCAGAAAAAAATGAAAATATAATAATATTACTCTCCTGTTTTAAAATAAAAGCCTAATTGTGTTTCTTTAACAATAAAAGATTTATTTTACTTCTAGATTTAGAATTAAACTAATTAAACATTTATAAAAATACACTTACAATAAAACAAAAAATTATCTTACCTGTAACAATAAAAGAAACTACATTTAAAGCTTCTATTTAAAATCTCTTAATATTTTAATTAAACATATTATATAGAAAATGTATAAGTACAATTCTCAATTATGTTATTTAATGTCAAAGTTTGAGAAAAAATAAAAAAGCTAAAAGTAAACTTGGAACTGTCAAAAAGTATTTATGAAATAAATATAAACTTATGAAAAGCACTCGCATATGAAGTGGTTTTCTTTACATATGATGATGTTCTCCTGACCGATTCCGGCCACGGCGGCCAATCTCATTGAGACTAGCCAACTGCGCAGGAGATATTATAGTGCACAAGTGTACGCGCAGACACAAGTGCACTCTCTATGCCTGTCACTCTCGTACTCCAGTGGGACGACTACTCGACACGACCGGTGAGAGTTAAGGCGCAGGACCGACGGCTTTACGTGCTCTCCGAGGCACGGGGGTGAAACACCGCCAACTTCCCAACTCCGGGCTGTTACTGAGAACCCAGGACCTCAGGATGTGCAGCCGTACATGCTAGCCACTACACCACCGAGTCTTTACATATATACTATAAATGTTAGCAATGTTATGAAAGTACATCCTTATTTATTTAGTTTTTATTTCATTTTCAGGGGAGCAATTTTAGTTATAAACCAGGGGACACCATTGGCATTATACCTCACAACAGTAAAGAAGAGGTGCAGCTCATAATTGATCACTTGGATTTAAAAAAAAATCTTGATGTGTCTTATGCACTCAAATTAAATATTAGCCAAAAAGGAGCAAAGATTCCATTGCATATACCTATTAAATCAACTCTGAGATATGTTTTAAATAACTGTGTTGATCTAAGAGGTGTAGTCAAAAAGGTAATTATATTTTGGAATATTTAATACAAAAAATTAACAGAATAACACACGAGTGAATGAAATATCTCTACTGAGACAAAGTATTATTCAGCCAGCAACAATAGGTACACTACTAAGTAAAACAGCATTGTGTGCAAAACATGCACACATTGTCTTTTTGAGTGTAATAAGCTTAGTCTGAGATTGTCAAGAGTTTAAACCGGAATTAACCAGTTTTGTCAACTGGCAGCGCATTCGTCAACTCATCGGAGGGCTCTCACAAATTTGTTATTATTTATAGTCAAGTTTGTTGTCATTGTTATTTGGATAATGTACAATTCTTTACTATCGGAAGCAAAGTCTAAGTCAGACACGTAGTAAAATCAAACGGAAGATCTGACTATTAGGAAATGTAGTCGAAACTTTGTACCATCTCTACTCTGTAGGATAGATATGACTATGTATTATCTCTTGAGAAGCATATAATAAGTATGTGAGGATAGTAAACTTAATTTTTCTAAGTTGAATTAAAAATGTAATAATTTTATTTCAGCTATTTCTTCTAGCCCTTTCAAAATATACAAAGGATGACAATGAGAAAAAGATTTTAGAATACTTGTGTAGTAAAGAGGGCTCAACTGCATATACATCACACATTTTGAATAAACAAATTTGCATACTTGATTTATTTATATTATTCAAATCATGTAAACCACCTATCGAAGTTCTGTTAGAACATCTCCCAAGGCTTTTACCGAGGCCATACTCAATTGTCAATAGAAAGAGTGATGATGACAGATTAAAAATATGTTTTTCTGTCATTGATATTGGTAATAGCAGAAAAGGTCTTACTACTGGTTGGTTAGAGAGTATAATTTTTGGTAAAAATCTTGAAGAAATGATGAATAATTTAAGTATGGATGAAAAAAGTAGTTTAATTCCTATATATATTAGGAAAAATGTAAATGAATTTTACTTACCCATTAACAGTGAATGTCCACTTATTTTAATCGGCCCGGGAACTGGTGTATCACCATATATTGGATTTTTAGAAGAAAGGGAATTTTTACAGAGAACCCAACCAAATATTAATTTTGGTGAAGTGTGGTTGTTTTTCGGCTGTCGAAATCCTAAATTAGATTTTATATATGAGAATGAATTAAGACATTTTGAAACACAAGGAATTATTACTAATTTACAGACAGCTTTTTCCAGGCTTGAAAATACTGACATTTGTTATGTACAGGTAATTTTTTTATTTTATATTTTTAGAGCTAAAAATTAAAAATGATAAAATTCTGTTTAAATGAAATAAGTTTTTTTTATATGTATTAATTAAAAAAAAAATTCTATTAAATATATATAATAATTTTTAGGATGCTATAATCAAGAAAGGCAAAGAATTTACGAATTTAATAATGCAAGGTGGATTTATATTTATTTGTGGGGATGTCAAAGTGATGGCAACACAGGTGAAAGAAGTTATTTTGCAATGTATAGAAAAATATGGCGAAAAAACTAAAGAAGAAGCAGAAAATTATTTAATTAATATGCAAAAAGAAAAAAGATATTTAATTGATATATGGAACTAATAAAAATACATGTACAATACTTAGTAAATTGTAAATAAAATATTTAAATTTATTGTAATATGTTTTGATTTTTGAAAAGGATATAATGAAACATACACATATGATTTACAAAAATAATTTAATAGGCAAATCTCTAGTAATAAAATGTTCAAAAAGTGTCATTGGTGTATATAAACTTATGACTATGCGATCTAGCTTCAATACATTAACACAATTTTCGTTGTGCGGCAAAATATGCGTTAAACCTAGCAATAATACAATTACAACTAATCAAAGCAGGCACTCTTGGTGGAGGGCACTTCGTAAAAACTCCATAGAGGTTGGCTTTTATGACTGACACTAATGAAAAATATTAAATATCAGACTTATTTTATTGTCTGTAACATTTTATGATATTACACAATGTATAATGATCAACATTTATTGAAAGATCTTAATGAAAAGGGCCATTATAAGTTGTTTTTAAATTGTTAGCGATTAAGAGAATATACAGTAGATGTATGGAAAATAGCAAGGTTAATAATAATAGGTATTATCATATTTATCCTCAATGCACTTACAGGCCTAAGATTAATCAAAAATATGAGTGAAATTATAAATATGAATCCTTTTTACATCCCACTGCTAGGCACACGGCCTCCTTTCAATACAAGAGGGATCAGGCCGTAGTTCACCACGCTGGCCAAGTGCGGGCGGACTAAGCATGTCTGCAGACAACTTGCTAGGTTCTCTCAGACATGAAGGTTTTCATTTACCATAAGACAAATGGTAACCATGTTGGAAATGATTCGCACATGAGATTATCAGAGGTGCGAGAACCGGGATTTGAACCCACTTCATTTGGTTTCCCAAGCGAGCGCGTTACCACTGGGCTACCACCGTATTATTATTAATATCATCTAAACTTCTGGCATAATTTATTCCAATTACATTGGAAATTAAATGGAATATCTGAGAGCAATATTCTTTTGGACCCTGTAAAACACTGACAAACTTAAATGCACTGAAAAATTTAAAGAACAGTTAATTTGGCGCCATAATACATAATAAGATTACAACATAAATACTAAAATAGATAGGCCGTTCCAATTAACTTATTTCTATATGCACTTTCCACATAAATTAATCACTAGAATTACTCATTATTGATAGTTTATCATTAACAATTTTGTAACTAAATATATCATTAGATTGCCATTCATATTCCCACCTCTATTATCCAATTCTAACAAATTGTTAGCTTTTAACATCAATACGATCTTATTCTCAGATATGGCTACTGCTTAAAATAATACAAAATAATACTAAATTAAAAGTATTTCATTTTTATAATACATAATATTATGTTGAATTCAATCTACATTAAATAAAAATTAAACAAGATGGCCGCTATAATTCTTTGATATAAAATATGGAGGGTAGATGTAAGGAGAATTGTCTTATATGGAAGACAAGTTGAAAAAGTGTCCACCTATAAGCGTTAAATAACAGTCCAAGAACACACCAGAATGGCGCTAACGTAGCAAGAGGGTATGATATGAATTTATCAGTTATAAAATATAAGGAGTGAAGTTAAAGATTTTAATATCTTGGGTGACTTGAGTAGTTATTTAAAACTATTAACGTAGTCCAAAATAATTTAGTAAATATAACCGAAAAAACAGTGGTGATGAGAGTGATTTATTTTTTGTAAACTTTAAATAATATGTATTTTGACACTTTTTTTCTATCAAATGTACCCACTAGCTACCGTGGCACCATCCTAATTTAACGCTTTTCGACAGACACTTTTTCATCACAGAGATAGTTCTCCTTAGGTCTTAACCTCCACAATATAAAATCACGTTTAAATTAAATGTGGAACGATTTTTAATCACATATTGCACAGATTTACAATATACAAAAGCAATAAGATATAGAGCCTACGTACATTTTATATTTTATCTGCATAGATTACAAAAAGCAGAAGTATTGGCGGTGAGCAGATTTCTCAACCATTTATAGCAGAAATAACTTTACTACTACCAATAAAGTCACAAATTTTGTTTAATATAAAATAGAATTTCTACTGTTTTGGACAGTATTTAATATGCATATTAGTTACAAAAACGCTTAGGAAATCTAAACACTGCCAATAGTTTAGAAAGTTTCTTTCAATCCATGAAAAATAGTCAAAAGTCAAAGAATATGAGCATGTCGTTACAGTCTTAATTATATCTTAAAAGCTAAAAGCAATAGAGTTTTTTTATTAATTTAATTTGGAATCATATTTGGTCATTTGAAGACAGTCATCGAAAATAGGAATGTAAAAGGATCAAAGGTTAAGAGTAGAAAACCAGTAAAGTATTTTGTTCTTTTTATAGAAAAATGTAAAAATTTGGAAGATTTGTTTTTAAAAAAAATATTTTCTTATAAATAAAAAATGCCACATACGATTATTATAAAACTACCTAAAAATAATGTCTATGTACAGCTTTTTTTTGGTAAATTCATAGAAACAAAACTGCACTTACTTTCTATAATCTAGAATATATTCATCGGTCGAAAGCAAAAGTAACTGCCGTCGTATCTATACATATGTTCTTATCGCTGCAAATAAATTGACAGGCTTCCTCCTATGTTAACATTCAGTTTTTCGATATTGTACCTTAACACTTGATTTCAAGGTATGATTTCATCTAATTCCTGCACAGATGTTTCTCGACGTCCTACGCGTTCCTTTAGATATAAAAGCAATTACCTTGTGAAGAGGACTAATTTAAGAAAAAAACAGTCTTAACAAACCTTTGGTGCATTCTTTAAATTATTTACATCGTTTAGAATTCATTTATTATTTAAAATGGAAATTAAGCCATTAAGAAACCAGCTTTACTTTACATGAAATAATTTATTTTATTTATTTAATATTGATTATTTCTTTCATATATGGATAATAGACTAAGTTAAAAAAGTCATGATTTTAAAACCTTTATAAGCCAGTAAGTTTTTTGCAATGCAATATTGAGATACGACGGCACACATTTTGTAAATGGAATACAATGTATAGTTTTTGGACAGATTAATTTATTATAGTCTAAGGTCTGGATCTATGTGGTGGACTCCTCATTTTTTCCATTTGAAATATATGTTTTAAATCATAAAACATATTAACAAACACGACCCAGGTGCTATCACCAAAAATTTGCTCCAGGTTATGTTTAATTAAAAAAATTGTAATAGATTTTTTTAGAAGTACAAGAACTCTTTTTTGTGACAATTTAGTATTCATAGAATGTAAAAGACTTGTAGCAAAATCCATCATATGATTAGCGGCCTTTTTCGAACACATTATCTAACATCCAGGTATAAACAGGTAAATTGAAGTAGTTTATTGCTCGTATCGTTTTCCAAACCAACCAAAAATCAAAATGTAGATAATTTTATTACAAATTTAATGATATATGTTGTCATACCAAAACATCTCTGGACTAGGTTTTTTTAATAATAAATAGCCTGGAGCAAATCTTCGCTGGCCTTGTATGGCGTTAGTTAATATGTTTTATGATTTAAAAAATATATTTCGCCTAGAAAAACAATGAGGGATCCATCACATAGATCAGGATCTCAGACTATTAACCCTTAAGTAAATTTAAAGCTTATATGACAAAGCTTAACATTTTATTTTTACATAATATGGCGTTAAATTGTACGTACACACATGCCTATTACGTGAGAATAATATGCGTGATGTATATCTATATCAGTGGCAGATAATATTATATCTATTCAAGAGCGACGATAAGAACAAACGCGGCATGCGCTCTGCAAAATACATAGCGAATTTATACAAATTTTTCTTTACTAAGAATCTGATCGGAAATCATCGAAAAAACGTATGACTCATAACTTAATGAGCGATAGCATATAAATAATCAAGACGAATTAATTTTTTCAGGTGGTATATTAATGACGATTTGAAGAGTCAACCATCTTTATTTTTCATTGTAATCGCAAAGGTGAACAAATTATATTGCGGTTAAAGTCAGTGTCACGTTATTAACGTAATCTGACGTTTTTTTTGTCATTATTTAATATTACGCAAGCGCGTAGTAGTTTCCATTTACCGATTCTCTTAAATTAAAATCGTTTCTTATGATGTTATAGGTAGAAAACAAACCACGATATCCCTAACCGTGTAATATTATAAAATTGGCACGTTCAACTAATTTAAGGAAGAATTATATAATTTTGAAGTTTAATTTTATAAACAAATTATTTGGCAGTTGGTACCTACGCTTTTGCTTAAATATATGTATTTAGCAGGTTCGTAAATAACATAAAATTGTTCAGCGATACTTTTCAGTTTAACTGTTTAGTTATTTTTAATTCAATCGAAGTTTTTGTGCAGAATCCGGTGCGCTGCTTTGATAAGAGGTGTCAGTGTTCTCAATTCCATGGCGCAGTTTAAAAATGGATGTTCCAATAATTCATCTGCCGTAGCTCGTTGGTCTGCGTCGACTTGCAAGCATTTGTCGAGGAAATCTTGAAATTCTGGTGACAATTTTTCCCATCTAGGTACTTTAGGCCGGCCTACAGCTGCGATAAGATATAACGCTTTCAAGGGAGTTTCTTTCATGTATGGTGGCTCGCCTTCAATCATCTCAATAGCCATGATTCCCAACGACCACACATCTACTTTTTTGCCGTATTGCTTTCTTGTAACAACTTCAGGTGCCATCCAATATGGTGTTCCGACCATAGTTTGCCGTTTCTCATCTCCTACAATGTTCGCGCAAAATCCGAAATCAGTTACTTTTACTGTACCGTCCATTCCGAGAAGAACGTTATCAGACTTGATATCTCTATGTATAGTTCCTTTAGAGTGTAAAAAGGCGATTGCCTGTAAAGTTTCACGGCACACGGCAGCAATTTGGCCTTCCTTCATGACTACTTCTGTAACTACATCTGTTAATGAGCCTCCATCTAACAACTCCATTGCAACCCAAAGGTGATCAAAACATAGGAAAGAATCAAGGAAATTGACAAGGTTTTTATGATTAAACCCTTTCAAAACATTTATTTCATTGAGTATGAGATCCTTTTTGGTTTGTTTAGTTAAGTCTATATCCTTTATAGCGACTCTAGAGTTGTCTGTGTTGTCGATTGCGATGAACACGACACCTGGAGATGAAATATGAATTAATTTAAAAAAAGAAATTACAACAAACTTTTGAAATAGATATCTATAAATGAATAGAAATTAAAAATAGAACATCAACCTTTAAAAAAATACTGTACTGTACATGTACGAGTATAATCATATACAAATTAGGACAAGATATTATCTGCTATTATTATATTACATTAAACTAAATTTAACCAAATCCTTTTGATTTATAAAAGTTTTTTGTTAAAAGAAAATCATCTAGAACATCTCTTTTCCTAGTAGGTACTTGACTTTCATAAGTGAAGGTGGCTTTCATAAGTGAAGGCCAAAGAGTTTCTGAGAAGGAATAGATGGTAGGACAGATGTAGACACCATTGCATTGCATTGATAGTACCTTAAATTTGTGTTAGGAAAATATTAATAATTTGTTAATTTAAACACTTATGATATTGTTAAGTTAGACATGATACTGTAATCATTTAAATTTTTCTTAATTGACTGGCAGGTAAAGTGTAAACTTATAGAACTGTGGGCATAAAGATCTACAGTTCCTTTTATAATATATATATGTATAATAAAATTCTAGCTGAGTTGAATCTGTACATTAAATATTTTTTGTAAAATCTTATTGAAATAGTCATTATTATTGATTCAGAGGCCAAATCTAGTTTTTACAATCTTTGTCTGTCTGTGACCGCATCACGAGAAAACCACTGGACAGATTTTGATGAAATTTGGTATGATGATAGTTGATTATCCGGATCATCATATAGGATACTTTTGATTGCAGGAAAAATCTCATCTCTGAGAAATCTATACTTAATGTCAAAACGTAAATATAACATACGCTAGTATATATAATATAATAATAAGTGAATTATTAATGAAGTTAGAAAATTCATGCACTAATTGGAGGTAAAAGTTGTATGAAAGTGTTCATATTTGTATTTTGAAATATGACAATTAATGTTAAGGCTAACCTGACCAAATTCATTATCAGGGTACAAAGTACAAATAAATATTCCTGTACTGAAAAATTATGCAATAGAAAATGTGAGCTAAAAAAAGATTACGAGTGAGACTGTGGTTTAATCTGATTCTAGCAATTGATTCTAATTTGCACAATCATATTTAATTTTCAGCTTCTGTCATTCATATAATATACTAGCGACTCACCCTCGTTCCGCTCAGATTCGTCTCTACTTACGTTTGAACGTTTATTATAGATTTCTCAAAGATGAGATATTTTTCCGCAGTAAAAAGTATCTTATATGTTGACCCGGATAACCAGTTGCTATCCTCATACCAATTTCATCAAAATCTGTCCTGTGTTTTTCCATGATGCGGTAACAGACAGACAGACAGATAAAAATTCTAAAATCTATAGATTCGTTCTC
Organism: Argynnis bischoffii washingtonia; assembly: GCA_033884665.1. NCBI lineage: Eukaryota > Metazoa > Arthropoda > Insecta > Lepidoptera > Nymphalidae > Argynnis > Argynnis bischoffii. The sequence goes on along the minus strand of CM066621.1, from coordinate 13,277,943 downwards.
TGTATCAATAATAATGTCTATTTCAATAAGATTTTCCAAAAAATATTTAATGTACCTACAGATTCAGTTTAGTTACAATTTTATTATATTTATATAGAAGATATTCAATTTCTTTAAAAATTTTACATTTAATACCTGATTTTTGATTGACTAGGGACTCACCCCCGGTTCGCTCGGGTTCGCCCCTTGTGAGTAAAAAACAAAAAAAAACTAGCCTATGCGCTATTCCAGACTATAACCTATCTCTGTGCCGAACTTCAACCATTTAAACCATTCTGGCGTGATTGAGTAACAAACAAACAACTATCCAAACATACGCATTTATAATATTAGTATACAATTACAAATTTGATGGGATGAGTTTAGAGTACTTATTATTATTAATATATATTCATTACATATCAATAATTAGAAAGTAACTGAATGCCAGAAAAGGTCGGGTAAAAGTAATATTCAAATCAGTTAACTCGAGATGGCACTGGGTGGTTATTATATAGAATAAATTTTTTTATGATTTTGATTTAAACTGCTCTTTGAAATTTAATGTATAATAAGTTTTTGGTACTTTAAATCTGTGTTATTAAAACAGAAACAATAGCTTAGGTTAAGTATATCAGATTACTTTTAAATAGTGTAGATATTTTATCACAATATCTATTAGAAAGCTTCTCTACGAAAATAAATAATATTTACTACATGTGTGTTTACTTATCTTAACTATTAGTATATCTGTTGTTAATTACTGTATCAGATAACAATCAGATTACCTTAGTTTTTTTTTTTCAAATTCATGCTAAGCTTATATGATAGTTAGGCCTAAATAACAGCTTTACTATCCTTTTTCTATAACATTGTGCAATAGAATTATATTACATGACAAACAGTGTATGTGTAGTAAAAACACATCAATCCATTGCTTGTTCACTTGCATGAAAGACTTTTCTATTAACATTATTATATAGTAAGCATTCTAAAATAATAAACTCAATATTTTTGAGTTTGATAAATAAATACTATATTTGTATAATAATTCAAAAACATAATACCTATTCATTTTTTAAAGAATAGTTAGTTAGTTTGCTATTTATTGTGAAGAACCTTTGACTCATACTGTATATATGCAAGTTACATGAAAAACAAAAATAAAATTGTTTAGTTTAATATTACATATTTGTCAATAGTATGATAACTCAACCATAATTATAGTCATTTACATACAATTGTATGGCATACAGGTTTTTATTTTAAAAACCACTCTAAGATTCAGATATTGTTTAATCACATAGTCAAGGTTATAGATTAAGATAAAGTTTCATTGTCTGCCGTCTTCACATAGCCTCGAAAATACATAATTTACTTGTTTGTCCTTTATATGTAATTTGACAAAACTGATGTTATAATTTGACATATTAATGTTGTATTAATTAGTTTCAAATATGATTCATATATATAAGTTCTGTTTATTCTTTTATATGTTAAGCATTTTAAATAAGAAGAAATCCATAATTATAGGTAATATGTTAAGCAAAATAAGTTGGAAATTAATTATGTTTGACCTTGTAATAAAAGCTGTTGTGTATATATGCATAAGTAATATGAAAAGATAATATTACCTGAAGCTCCTGCACCAAGTTGTTTAATTCTCTCAAAACGAACATATGGATCATCTTTATTACAAATCCTCTTCAATTCTTCATATATTTCATCATCACTTAATGTGGCATTCATCAGTTCTTTTTTTCTCAAAATTGGGCTCTCCTCAGGTTCAGTTCCAAGACCTGAAAAGTCTTCAACTATTGCTGTCAAATCCATCATTGCATCTTTTTTCTTTAGACTATTTTTTATTGGTGATGCTGGCATAGTTTGTCTCTGTGAAAATGTGTCCGTAGGCGCAACATCTTCTTCACTACTTTGACCTATTGAAATATCTGAATCTTGACTTTGGTGAGCATTTTTCTTTGCTAAAAACTTTTTCATCTCCAATCCTTCTTTTGTAATTGCCTCTTCGGTCACTATGGGCTTGCATGGCTCGTTTTCTGCCTGTTCCTTTTTCAAAACGTGAAAATTGTGAAAAGCAACAGCCTGAATCGCTGCGTTCGGATTTTCTTTCTGTTCTGAAGGCGATATTTGTGCGTTCAGCTGTCGCAGCCATGATGAAGGTAATCCCTCTAACATGCCAGTTTCAGAGTTCATACTGACATGTATATGTTGCTTAACATTGGTAGGCATACCAATCTCCGTTACTCTTTCATCTTTCGGATACTGTTTCTTTGAGAACAGCTTCCCAAACACACCACGGCTTGAGCGTCCCGTCATTGTGGCTTATTTCTTTTTCTGTATGTAATTAAGCCATAAAACTTTAACAAAACTGTTTCTGAGATCACAACACTACATTTCTCGCGTCAGATTTTGGTAAATTAAAACTAATTAAGTATTACCGAGATAGGAGTGGCTAATCACGGACGGACAAAACTAAAGACATCACATCAGATATACTTTATCATCTGTCAAATATTTGGCAATACATAGAACAAAAAGAAACTGATACTCATTCCACGCAGGTCTCTAGATTTAGAAATAACAAATTAATTGTAAATGTAATATAAAAGACTAACTGCATAATTTTTTGCTAAAAAAAATATTATGAAATTGTAAAACATAAGTATATGGCATATAAAAATAAAGAATTTAAATGTATATTCCACTGATGTCGTGTATGTATGCCGTTTTCAACGTTAACATTCATAGCTAGAATGGAACGTTGTTTATATTTTTTAAGTTGGCATAACTGACCCGCTGATAAAATAGGTACTTAATAGGAATTTCGGATGATTCATTCATAAAAGCAAAGAAGAAACTCCGGTTTTACTTGAAAGTTATTGTAAGATAGTATGTGAATTCAAAATTGATAAGAGTGATTTTATTTATATTTAAGTCAAATGAAATATTCTTTATTGCACCGAAAATATATATTAAAAAAGAAGTACCTAAATACATTATTTACAGAAAATTTCATATGATCCTGAAACCAATCATGTCAAAAAATGTTTAGATTAGGTATTATAAAATACCTACAATTATAATAACAGATTCAGATCAAATATCTACTAAATTACCCGAAACATATTCAGTATAAAGTGTATTTTTCGAGAACCTGGAAAATGTTCATGATCTTTTCTTTCCAATGAAAAATAACTTAAATTTTAATTAAATTTCGTTAATATAAATAAATAAAATAAATTAGTTAGAGGAAATTATTCTGTTTCTAAAAATAGTTATGAAAAATTATTACTCATAGCTCATAGGTATATGAAAACTATACCTAAATGTTAATTGTAAATTGCTATAGATTTTATACGAGGCGTAGTAGATACACACTAGGCAATAACGAGTACAAGAATAGTATATTAATTAAGGCCACTATTTGCGATTCGAATCGGTCAAGTATAATTGGGGGGTTTTTTTTAGTCATCATTTAGATACCATAAATTCTTAAAGACAGCCCGAAGATGAGAATTTGGCGGTGTTTCACTACCGTACCTCAGAGAGAACGTAAAGTCGTCGGTCCTGCACCTGAGTTTTCATCAAACCGGTGTTAGAAAAATAGATCAAAAAAGTACTATAAAGTACTATACATAATCCGCGACAAAAAATGTCCTTGCCAAATGAGCGCTCATTTGAACATTTGAGCGCGCTTTTAATTTTTTTATGAAAACAACTTTAATCTTTGCATTCAAGGTTCAATTTACATTGTTGTACATTTATTTAAACTGGAATAATTACCTAAACACAATTGGTGACAGTTTTAAGAGAACTTTTGCATGAGATTGTGTACCTAGTTTTTTTTTGATCGATGGTGCTTTCAAAAAACGACAAGAATAGAGAGTATATTTGTTTGTGTGCATACTTATGTACTATTTTATCTCCTGCGCACATGGCTATAATCTCACTTCTCAATGATTTTGGCCGCCATGACCGAAATCGGCCAGGAGGACATTATTATAGAAATCTGCTATTAAGCGTGTATCGTCTCTACTCTCTATATAGTATTCTAGCTCTTGCTCCAGAGATCTAAGTGACGACTGAAAAAAGAATTTTGCTGTATTTTTAATGCTTCTTATTATGGCAATCAAACAATACCTAGATCAACCTAAATACATATACATAGGTACGTCATGAGTTTTCATGTGTTAACTGACTGTTGCATGTAGTTACAATATACGTAATATAACCGTCCAAAAGATTGTTATCAAACGCACATTTAAAAAAAATGATTGCTAAGTTTCGTGGCGAAAGATTCATAGGGACCAATTTCCTCCGCATGAGATTTAAGAAATCCAGTTATGGCATCAGTTATTTCTGACAATAACTAAGATAATTTAACTAATTCAGACTAGAATCACATTCAGACTGACTAACCGGCTTACTTCTTTTCACCCTTCATCATAGATATAACTTTACGTTTTCAGTATAATAATTATTAGAAAGTTCTTTTATGCTTTTTACTTTCAAGTTCATTTTAGCCGATCTTTTGGAGCTAAAACATAGCTAAGTTTACCTATAGCATAGAAATTAGACAGAACAGCGAAATTGCTCTAACTTTTAATCTTGGAAAATATTTATGTATTAGATTCTATTAGGCAACAAAAGTGTAAAAATGCAAGAAGATACCCTCTAACCAACGGAACTCTCTCGGAACTCGGAAGCGACACAAAACACTTAAAACAGTAGGAATAAATAAGTTAACTTTAAAATGTGATCGTATTTCTTAAGCAAGAGAATTAATTTTCCTACGACAAGGAGATACTGTAATCTATTAGTGACTGGTGTCTTGTTTATTTGGTTTTTCTTTTGGGATACATTAAACATGATAGTCTAGTTCTGGGTATATCGATAGATTTTATATATTTACTAGCGACTCACCTTCACTTCGTTCGGATTCGTTCCTAGATAGGTTTTAACGGTTAGTATGGAATAGATAGTCGATCCCTTGCTCTGAGAAAAACAGAAATAAACTTATCTCACGGGAACTGTACCTTTTTCCGGGATAAAAAGTAACCTATGTGTTATTCCAGACTATAATCTATCTTTGTGCCAAATTTCATCCAGATCCGTTCAGCCCTTCTGGCGTGATTGAGTAACATACATCCATCAATCCAAACTTTCGCATTTGTAATTTATAATATTTAGGGGATTAGGGGATTATATTATTTATTACACTATCTATTACTCTCCACATAAAGTTTTATGCATGTCCAATTTTTTTCTTTTATCCCTAAATAACCTAAAAAAAACATCTTAGCAGCGGACCTATTGCAAATTAAGGTCTGATATTTTATGATTATTATTATATTATATTTTATAACCCTAGTTTTAGTATTTTTAACATTGAAATCGTGAATTAGTCACGACATATAGATAGAAAATATATTATAGACAAAAAATATGACTATTGCTATAAAAGTACTCTTGCTCAGTACTTGCACTTCATACTGATAGCATAGTCTACTAATCCATACTTGTATTCTATTGATGTTTGTTTTTTTATATCTTTTTGGTCTATTCGTACCATGATATCTAGACAGGGCAATCGTGCGGGGCGTGCAGGGAGAGACATAGATGAGTTATTTAGTTACTTTTATATAGTGGTTGAGTGCATAAGTGAGCCTGAGGACCTGCCGCCGTATTAGGACGGGGAAGATTCCATTGGGTTTTATTGGGTAGTACTGGCTTTTCTAGGCGGTGAGTTCCACATAACCACCTATATATATTCAGGTGGTATGCGTAAATGCATTTCCCAACGTTAAAAAGGGAATTGGGATAGGTTTAGTGCCAGGGCCCCCTCGATGTGTGTTCATCTTTTTGTATTGGGAAGGGCTTATTTGCCATGCGGGTTGCTCCAGGTACTTCTCTGATAGCATAGTAAGCCATTGGAGCAATCTCATGGTTTTTGTGGTCTGCCTTGACCGGCTTGTCGTCAGAGCATCGTGGTTACGTGAGTAACCGAACCTGCAGCGCCCTATTAAAACGGTTCCGTTGGGTTTTAGTGGATAGTACTGGATTTTCTAGTTGGTGAGTCCCAAATAGCCACCTTTAACCACCAAATATGTAAATATATTTCCCAACATTAAAATAAGGTCAGGTTAGGTCAGAGGAGGGCCTTCTACTACCCCGGGGGAGAGCTGACTCCTACCGGGCGCGTCCCCAGGTGGCGGATGGGGGAACGCCACTCGCTTAGTCTGCAGCGGGTGGTACCGGAGAAATCCGGCGCGGACCAACAGCAGGGTGGTGCCCTAACCGCGGGCCGTCAACCGCGGTGAAGGGCGCTACCCAGACGGGGCCGCTCTCCGTTGAGCGGAGTTGCGGCCACCGGGAGCCGGGCCGCTTCGGCGGTCTTGCGACCGGAGGGCGGGGACCGGTTGCGGGACTGTGTGGGAGGGCAGGCTCGTAACCGGTAGAGGGGAAGGCCGCGGTGGGAGAGGAGTGCCGGTATTTCGGTGCGCCGTTCTCCCTGCCCCCCGCGGCCTTGACGGGGCTGCCACCGTCTTAGATGGCGTCTGCCATCATGGTGGGGCTGCAGGGGAAGAGGAGTGTCGGTGTGTCGTTGCCGCTCTCCCTGTCCTCTGCAGCCGATTGAAGGGTGCCCACTTCGGTGGGCGGCGTGGTTTAATGGGGCTGCTCCGGGTACTTCTCTGGTTCAGCAGAGTGGACTGTAGAGCAGCCCCATTGGTTTGGTGGCCGTCAGGCCTGCCGCCGGGGCGTCGCGGTAGTTATGCGTAAGCGATCCCGCGGCGTCCCACTAAGGCGGAGGGGAGGGGAAAGTTGGGGTTTAGTGGGTAGTACCGGCTCTTCTAGCTGGTGAGCCCCACATAACCACCTGGGGGATAGGTGGTATGCGTAAATGCATTCCCCAACTATAAAAAAAAAAAAAAAAAAAAAAGGGCCTTCTACTACACCACATTGCACTGCGGTAACAGGGATCAGCTGTGGGTTTTAGTGATTAAAAGTGTCACAGTTCTGTGCTCGTTAACAGCTGTGCAGGGACGCCATGATGGGGGCTTCTAGCGAAAACAAAAAAAAAAGATTGTCTTTGCATGTCTTTTGTTATCTTTCTATCTCTTTCATTTTATGTTTTATCCTTATGTGTGTAGTATTTATAAATAAAAAAATATAAATAAATAAATAAAATAACAGACAGGTATAACAGCCACACTATAACTCTTTAAATCAAAATAAGTTTTATGCGGTCTCTTTTCAGCACAACTGCATTCCTGACGAAGTGACTACTTTGTTTTTTAATTAAGTTTAAATTTCTAAAGTGCGCATGTAAATATAACGTGCATGTAAAATGCATATTAAATAAAAAAAGTGTGTTTTTTTTAAATATTATCGATATATCGAATTATTGATGCATCTCTAAATATATTTCTGATACTGAAGCAGAGCTACATAGGCGTGAAAGATTTTCGTATAGTAAACAATTCTTTCTAGCGTCCGTGCGCGTTATTTTTAGGTCAATAGTTTTAGATTCGCTCATCGGCTTAGCCGTACTAACAAATGAAGATCTCGTGTGCATGATCACTTTTTTCTTTTCTTTTGTTCACATGCAATATTTACTCAAATATGGAATTTTTATTTAAATATAAATAAAATTGTTATTTTATTTTTATGCACATATGTTATGTCTAATAAAATCGCGTGAGAATTACACTTACTAAAGATATATTTTTTATAGTGACACGAAAATTAGAGCTGGACATAATAATGAGAATTAAATGATTGCTTTTTTTATTATTTTCAGTCACGATTCTAAACAATACGTCTTATAAAAGATATGATAATATAAAGCTTTCGTTACTTTAGCCAGTCCATTGTTTTCGACTTACAAACTTTAGGACCTAGAAATTAAATTAACACCTTATTAGTGAGATTCTCACTGCTGTTACTGACTAGAGATAATGACTGATAATTATATATATTTAATGTAATGAAAAAATTAGGCCATATTAAATATTTTATTACTGAATGACGCGCGTGTATATTTAGTTGGGGACTGGGCGGTGATCCGCCCACTGAAACTCAGTCTCGACGTCCACTCCGCGCGGTCCGCCTGTTTCCCGCCAAACAATTTAATATTTATTTATATATTATTTAATAGTTTTAACGCGTGTGATTTGTTTACAAAACGACATTTTATATTCGGGAAACAGTTAAACGAAATTTAAATTGTGAGTTTCGAATGCTTTAGTGAAGTTGTTACACGATTACAGCGGATTTACAAAGGATTCTTCTTAGTAAGGTTATTATTTTTTTGGTGATATTGGATGCTGATTTTAAAATATAAGTTATCTGATAAGATATTTTTTGCACTTCTTATATGATATATCTATTGTATTAAATAGATAAAACAGTATGTTGATAAATTATTTAGACAAAAAAATGATACAAAATAATTCAGGTTTACAATTACAAAAACTGTATAAGTTGACATAACTTTATTTTAATATTTATTTTTAGTGTTTAAAGCTTTAACAAAAATTGTTTCATTGAATAGTTTATCTATCTATCTATTCAGCCCTTTATTTTACGTCCCAATTTTAATTTATAATTAATCACACAATAATATTTTTTTAAATTCATAAATCTATTAATAAATTGAATTTATTGAAGGCAAAGAGGTAAAAAATGGTTTATTTCAGCCATTTTTTGCTGTTGCCAACCGTACTAAGTTAACTTTGTTTATCCAAGTGGCGCGGAAAAAATTGGAATTTAGAACACTTATTAAAGTTGTTAGACACATTCTTAGTTTTTTAAATTTATATTAAAAGGAAAATAATTATTCGTATTTGTACATCGTATCGGTATTAAACAATAATTGTTATGAGTATTTCTATGAAGAAATTATATTTACTTAGTAATAGATAATAGTAACATTATGATGTAAAAAATATTCCAGTTATTGTTTATCTATTTTATCTATTTTATTGTAATTGAAATTTGAAACTATGACACAAATGCAGTATGCACTAACATTTTATTTTACTTTTAGAATAATGACTAATAGGCATAAAAAAAATTGAATTGATATTTTTCACTTCATTTGCAGAGTAATTTATTGGCGGCCTCAAACTGTAGTCGTCCAGCATAATGTATTTTCTGTAATGTATAGTTACCACCTATAAATAAAGTGACTTATATATACTTTACCATCATAATAATATACGTATACGTGTGTTCGTTTGACGTGTTCACTTTTCTACTTAACTTTTGGATCAGATTATCTCATGGCATATAGGTATTCTACGGGAACCACTTGATATCCAGTAACAAAAACTAGCCTATGCCGATCGTTCATAACTATCGTCTATCTCTATAGGCAAAGCAGCAACAGATCGACATGTAGTAAATGAAGTCGATCTGTCATTCTCGTTGCTGTTTTTACCACGTAATTTACCATCATAACATGCTGTAGCACGTTTTCATTTTATGTGTTCATGCCTCTAAGTATAAATTATTCTAATTACAAAATCACTTAAAAGTTAATAATTATTTCACCCTTAGAGGTACAATAGTTTTTTGAAATTTATATGGGGCTTTCGCCTTTTTTAATGTCCGTTCAAATTTCATCGTAGCTTTACGTAGGTGAAATATTTGACTTTGTTACTATATTTTTTAGTTTTTTTTAGAACCTAGCATGTTTTCGAAAGACATGTGAAGTCCGCCAACTATAGCCTGATTGCCCTTGTATTTATGGAGACACGTACTCAGCAGTGGGACGTTAAAAAGGGCTGAATACCTACTATATTTTCCATTGAAGTCATCGTTACGACTTATAATATATATTAACTATATTTTATAATAACAGTTTATAGGTTGAATGATAAACTTCTAAGCCTAAGAAGTGTCATTAAAATCGGTTCACTACTTTTAGTGTGACGCTGTAACAAAATATAATAATCAAGGATTGAGAGTCAGAACCACGTAAACAATAGGTATATTATCACAATATTACCTATCTGTACAATTTTATTATAAAAATGTTTATTCTATCAAAGTTTTATAATAACTTAGAGAGAAATATAATTAGCATTACATTTGTGTCACACTCTCGGCGCTGTTATGGATAGTGAAATTATAATTTGACAATACGTACCAACTTTACTTCATTCTTGGTATTTAATTATTAATTGTTAGGGTACAAAATTTATTTTTGAAGTTATACTTCTTTTGGTACGTTTGGAAAAAAATTATAAGAGTAAAATTTTTACGAAGCGCGCGTACACCGACAGTCAAAAAGCGACATGATGAAGTTAGCTGCATTCCTTTTGCAAACAGTGTGTCGTGACATACAGGATGAAATATTTAGTTATTTTTGTTCTGTTACGCCAAAGAATTACAACTTCTTACTTGCGTACATAAGTACATACACACGTTTTTTTAATATCAAGCTTATTATTTAACAACAAGTATTACAGTACCTAGGTATGCTGTTTAAAAATTTTTTTTATGAGGAAATAGATTTTTATACGTAATATTTATTTTTGTTATCTTCACTAGTTTTCAAATGTGTTACATCATTTCCAAATTACAAAAGATTGATAATTTTTTCTATTATAAGAAATAATAAAGCACAAATCAATAAAATGTAAGATTTATAAGTCTATTGTCTACCCAAGGGGAGTTAGTTTGCGTGACGGATATTGTATTGTACCAAGCCTATAGACGCCCATGCTCTTCAGTTCGAGACTGCACTGTGAGACCATTTTAAAATTTCAATACTCCGTAACAAAAGTGCATTCAAAAAGTTTTTTATCAATGAAAAATAAATTATCGTGTGTGGAATAATTGATATGTGCATTTGGAAAAATCTTTATGGTAGGTATGTTTTCGCTTTTGTGTGAATTTTTTTCTTATCCGTACTTACTAAAAAGCACTAATGCTATTGGAGTTAAATAAGTAAAAAATATATACCTTTTTAATATATCGAAGAATATTTTAAGAAAGAATATCAAAAAATTAATTGTGCCTAATTTATATAAAAACGTATTATAACGGAAAATATATTTTTGATATGACATTTTTCAGGTCAACTAATTTTGTACTTGTAATTTGTTTTTAAACATAGAAATATTTCTTGCTTAATATTATTTTTTCTAATAGGTAAATATTATTTATGTTCATAGGTCATGCAAACTACGCATTATTATCGGAGTCACATTTTCATATCCTATTTTAATTTACATAGGCCTAGTTCGATAAGTGTTTGTTTATTTTCTTATAAAAATATAAGTTTTTTTTTTAATTTATGCATGAATAGACAATAGACATTCCGTCTCACATTATAAAGAGACTAGCAGAACCCGCGGTTACGTCCGCGTTCAATCTTCAAAGAAACTCTTTGGTTTTATGTTAAATACATAGGACGTAACATCGCTTCGCTCGGGTTCGTCGCTATGTATTTATAGATATATTTTTAGTATAGATTAGGTACTATTTAACTTAAAAAGGTAAACCGACTTTAAAAGTATTTCAAAATTAATTATCTTTTTAACGAAATTTTATTTCTAAGCATAAAAAAACAAATTCATACTTAAATTGGATACATCTATTTTTTGTAATCCATACTAATATTATAAAGCTGAAGAGTTTGTTTGTTTGTTTGGTTGAACGCGCTAATCTCAGGAACTACTAATCCGATTTGAAAAATTCTTTTTTCATTAGATAGCCTGTTAACTGAGGAAGGTTATAGGCTATATATCATCCCGTAAAAATGTACGGTTCCCGTGGAATCGATTTGTTTTGGTCTAGGGACGAACCCGAAGCGAAGCGAGGGTGAGTCGCTAGTTGTGTATAAAGAAAAAATTATGTAGCTCTATATTCATATCATATCATTTTAATCAGTAATACCTACACGTTGTTATGTTAAAGAAAAATAATCGTCCATAGAGTCGTTTGTATTTTCCTGAATATTCCTTTACTCTAAATGTAACTTTTAATAACCGACTAACAGATTTAACAGTAACTATTATATGTTCGCGTGAAATGTGAAAGAAAACGTGAATTCTGAAAAAAAACATGTAAGCTGAATCCGTGATTAATCCGTAATTATACTATATGAAGTATGTTTGTAGATTCAGTTGTCGAGTTATAAAAAAGTTCTTACGGAATAGCACTAGTAATCTAACGCAGCATGAACGTATCGGGCATTATCCTCAAAACTGTATGTTCGATTTGTAGAAGCTGAAGTCTACGTTGGCTCTACTTTATTATTTCAATCCCGTTAATACGAAAGTCACTCTACTCACAGAAAGTCGTAATTCATTTCATTTACGGTTAGCGTCATATAAGTAATGTTAATGTTAGTATGTTTAATTTTTGTGCAGTTCTACCTTTTAAAATTTCACACGCATGTCTATTTATTAAATATATATATGCTTTTAATTAAAATAAGCAATAATTTTATATTAAATACATAATATAGGATGTAAATTATTATTAGTTCGAGTGTAATGCGCGGAAAAATGCAGAATAAGATAAGTCGATCAGAGATCATCATCATAACCAGTCAAGAACTAAAACAGTTAAAAAAATATTGGATGATTTCTTTCTTTATTATCTTAATATGATGTACGGCTTATAAAAAAATACATGAAACTTATTAAAACAGTTGTACAACGAATTTGTTATAATTTCTTTAGGCAATGAGAAAAGCTCGTTTTCTTGAAAGTTGATCGCCTCGACTTGGCGCGCTGCCATCAGACATTCAGAAATGAGACCAATATGAAGGTCAAGTATTTTAGATTTGATATATCCGATATAAGATGATGCTTTGGTTTTGTTTATGTTTGGTCACATTTAAATTAAAAAAAATATAAACCGAAAAAGTATGTCTATTTTTTATATTTGCCATTATTATTGAATATTTTAAGTTTAACAAGAAGCTTTTTCATTACAATTAATAAAGCTTGGTCCAACGACTAAAGATCTAATTTTGATAGTGTACACTTAAATTATTTTAGAAATAGGATGTGACGTCATTTATTTAACACGCCATTCTACTAATTAAGAAAAAAGTTATTTTTTTTTTATAGAATTAAGGTATTACTCCTTCTTATTATTCCACGCTTCGTGGGTTCGACTCATGTTTTCTTCTACCATTTACCTTTTTCACATTCACACCCTCTTTCACGCAGTCCTTTCATACCTTCCAGGCTCTAACTTTTCTATATCCGTCCATGCATAAAGTATAAAGCTTCTTGAGCATGGTTCAAGAATTTGGAAATATAATTATATAAAATTTGTTTTTATCTAATTCCTTTTTGAGTTAATATATTTAAATAATTAAAATTAAGCGATTTCGACCACTTAAATGCACTTGGATAGTAAACGTTTAGAATTAGGTCTTAAAATTTCAAGACTTCTGATATTACAAGTGACTACATAAGAACACAGCTTCATAAGAAAAATCTTTAAAAAAAAAAATTAAAAACCAACACCAAAAAAGCACTAAAAAGTAAAAAATAACTGATTGGTAGTTTTCATTTACTATCGTCAAAGTCGGAAGTCGGTGTGCTTTGATTTGTATCGGCTGGCAACGACTTCGAAAATATCTGATTAGGTATCTATAGTAAATGAAAACTACCAATGAGTTATTTTTTACTTTTTAGTGCTTTTTTAAAGTCGGTTTTTATTTTTTTCTTAAAAAGTTTTTATTGTTCCCTTTTTAGTGCAGACATAATAGTAGTAGCACAGTATGAAGACTGACAAATTAAATTCGCTTTTATTAGTAACACTAAAAATTCTGGCTCTAAAATCCGATCTTAACGTATTGGGCTTGTCAAGTTTAACAAAATGAAAACTACTGGGCCAAACTACATATGTTAAATTTTTATGGGACCAAATGGCAACTATTCCGCATCAAACTAAGGAAGGATCACGTAAATCGGATCATAAATCTCAGCGTAATCGGTGTACATACAAAAAAAATACCAGTCGAATTGAGAATCTCCTCTTTTTTGAAGTCGGTTAAAAAAGAAATAACTTTTACTTACGTTTCATTTGGCTGGTACGTGTTTATGGTCGTTCCCTTCATTGTTTTAGCCATGCTATGACCATATTTAAGGTATAATCGAACCTATAATTATATATTTAAATATATATATTATAAATTATTGCAATATTGATCTAAAGCAATGGAAGAAGTTTCTTATTTATTGTACGTACAAAACGGCTTACTTTCTACGTAGGTATTTTATGAACTGCTCTATATTTAATAATTTATAAAAGTTTATCAGTTATAATATATATACATACATAATTCTCATATTATGAGAGAACTATAATATATGTATAACTATAATAAATATAACTCAACATTATTTTATTACATTTTTACACTATTCTTTACGAAGCTTCACTCCTCTCTACTTATTGTATGAATTAATACAGATTCATACAAAACATATAAATTGTATGTTTAATACTAATCTTATGTGAGAATTGAATACGTGACCTCAACCATAATGGGTAGGAGCAGTCACGGCTTACTTAGCCACGTGCTAATTATATTATTATAAAATACTATAATGTGCCCTCATTTCGCCTGGGCTTACACTACGCCCTTTACTTACTTATTGTCTCACATGATCTTTAAATACTAGGTCTAGGTCACTTATCAGTCTATAAACAATGTCTTGCCATATTAAAAAATACTGTCGCAGTTGAAGTAATACATCTTTCATTTCTTTGTAACGTTTATATTATTCTTGCTGCTTATTTCTTAATGTTGTAACAAATTAATTATTAATTATTTTTAATTAACTTAATTTTATTACTTTTATCATATATTTTTTCCCATAACGGAAGAGTATTGACCTAACCTTAAATAAAAACAACAGGTTCAATGACCTGAAATATTTTTATTTGTTTACGTTTGTGCTTCGTCGGTTGCCTAGAGCGTTAACACGCACAAGTTTAAGGATTGGATTAATCAATACATAAATAAATATAACACATAAAAGTGCTCGTCTGTCAATATGTCTATGTTATGAAATTATATTAGTAGCCCAGTGGTAACGCGCTCGTTTGGGAAACAGAGTGAAGCGGGTTCAAGTCCCGTGTCTCGCACCTCTGATATTTTCATGTGCGAATCATTTCTAACGTGATTACTACTTGTCTTACGGTGAAGGAAAACATCGTGAGGAAACCTGCATGTCTGAGAGAACCTAGCTTTCGAAAAGACCCGTGCAGTCCGCTAACCCGCACTTGACCAGCTCGGTGACTGGTGGACTATGACCTGATCCCCTCGTCATGAAGGGAGGCCCGTGCCCAGTAGTGGGACGTTATAGAGGGCTGAATACACAAAATATATTTAAATAACATTCCTAATATTTATTAGGTGCTGTCTACGACTTAGTCTTAGAGAAAAGTTCTATTTAGTTTTCAATTACGTAACACGATGCGTTTTTATGAGTTCAATCAATACTTTTGAATGGGTTTAACCAAATGATTTAACTCTAATAATTAACTGATAATAATTTAAGTGTTTTTGTTGATATCTGAAAATGAAAAATGTTACATATAAATCCGTTTAATTGCTACTGAGTTATGCTATCAAATTTTTAATAGACTGACACATTGTTAATCCCGAATACATTTAAAAAAAAGCATCGAATTGTAGTTATTTTATTATACTAAGACATTCGCAGTTATTAACAATTAGTCATTTTGATAAGTAGCTATAGCTAAGTATAGAACCCAGAACTTTTAATAAGCTGTCTGTTGTATGCACGTGTTTGGGGAAGAGTAAAACAAATTACGTTATTTTCGTATACTTTTGTTCAACATGTTGCAAGTTAAAATTTTAAGTTAGTATACTGTGCTTATACTTAGCTTTTGTTTTTCATAATTTATTATTTTATCTTAAAAAAATAGCAAGTGTTTATTTGTCTAATTTATCTCTTTGACAGTGTGCATAACACATTGTTTATTCACAATTATTGTATACAAAACTTTGCTAATAGTCCGGATAAACAGATTTTGATAAAACTGATCGAAAGTTAAATATAAATTTAGCTGCTGACAACACTTTTAGTTTTTTTATAATGTAATGAAATTATCAACATAATAGTAATATAATAGATGGTAGGACTCTGTCAAGCCTGAGGAGTCCGACTGGATGGGTACCACCCCCTTATCTATTTCTGCCGCCAAGAAACAATGATTGCATTGTTGTGTTCCGGTATGAAGGATAAGGTAGCCAGCGCAATTACAGGCAAGAGGCATATCATCTTAGTCCTCACAGTGATAACGTACCGGCGGTTCTGCAGTTTTGTTACATAAAACTTAAGTGCATGAACCGTAGGTGTTATGGGCGACAGGTATCGCTTTCCATCAGGTGGACTGTCTGCTCGTTTATCACTGATTATCATAAAAAAAATGTCTATTACATATTATAATGGAAAGGAATAACACCATCATGACTTTGCTGGTGACGGATATGTGCGTCTTGGTCGATTGGATGGATAAGGCGGAATGGCAATAGTCGTCGTTTAACAACCACAATATCAACAGCCAACACTATTAACCTGTCGAGAGTCGCGGGCAACGGGTGTGCCAGTTAACAATTGATTTCTTAGAATTTAACCAGGAGGTGTTAAAAATCGAATAGATAGAAGAAGGGAGAAGTCACTATAACTTAAAAATAAAGATTTTCGCATGCAAAGGGGAATGACAGCTAAAAAAATATGTATGTACAAGTAATATAATATGTATTCGATGTGCGTTTTTCCTAAAAACGAATGATTTCATAGGTCAAAATGCGAATCTAACAGTTTGCTGTATTTTATCTTACAGAAATTATCTGAAAAAGCAATCATCGCCAAAATTATTAATCCTTCTGCAAAGCAGCATCGCATATAACAAATATGATTCACATGGTAGAGTCACGGATATTTCGGTATTATAACATAAGTATCTACGAATAACTTTATTTCATTTGTGTTTAAAAGAAAATGTTGTTTAACTGTACGTTTAATAAAATTCTAAGACGAATCTGTACATTACATATTTTTTTGAAAATTACACATTAAATATTTTTTTTGAATTTAAAAAAAAAAAATTAAATATATTTCAAATGGAAACATTCTCTAAATTTTGTTCCTTTGATAAATCGAGATACATTAATTAGTATATATTTTTACATACATTACGTCAAAGAATTTCTTTTGATTCTCATCCGCTCAAGAACAAATTGGTAGCCATTATTCTCGCAATTACTGCAGTTAATTACTATAGAAATATATCTGACGAATGAATATTGCAACGCTTGATTAAGGTCGTTACTCACGAACATTAGAGCTATTTAAAATATTGTTATGCTTCTTCAAACTATCTATTTTATTATTAAGTTGTCATAATAGCATTCGATTTTTAATACTTGAATAATCTTTTAATTACAATACTATTTTTGCCTGCGGCTCCGTTCGTATTGTCATGTTTATAAAAAGACTTTAGCCATAATATAAGCTTATTAGGATGTTCAATTAAATTCGTTGATTCCATACTGTTTCTATGTTCATCAAGATCAATAAAAACTGGGTTTTACCAATGTAAAATGAGTTGTTCTATCGTATTTTAAAGTGAAATTATTCTTGTGAAAGTAAAGAATGAACACTGTTGATTTGATCTTCTTTCCCGTAGCAGTTTTAGGTGATATTTGCAGATAAATAAATTATTATCAGTATTAAGTGACTTCAATATTCCGTGGGGTAGTTTGAGGCAAGTAATACGTACAAAGAAATAACAATAATTGCTTAGAGATTATATCACACAACATGCTAAGCCTGTATTATCTTGTCCACGGTACTTTGAATGCAAGTCGCTATTGTACCGGCATGATTCAGGTCGGATTCAATTCCACTTTAATTGGCACAATTGCGCGCGTCCTTTGCCCCTGTATGAAAGCGAGACTAATTCATTCGTCTAACTTTGTTCGCAATCTAGGCCGATATCATTTAAATTGTGATTTTGCGTAGGTTATATAGCAGAAAGTTTGCTGTTACTGACTAGTTTTCGTTTTGAACCAATTATTATCAGACATATGGTTTAATATTAAAGTGGAGTGTGGTGTAGTGGCTGGTTTGATACCTTTTGCCAGTTTTCTGAATAAATATTCCACGAAGTTTTTATATCTTACTAATCCTACTAATATCATAAATTACGCCAGAACGGCTGGATGGATTTGGATGAAAGGCACAGATAAAGATTATAATCTGGAATAGCACATACGCTCCTTTTTATCCCGGAAAAATGTATAGTTTCCGTTTGATAGATTTGTCTTTGTTTTTCTAGAGGCGAACCCGAGCGTAGCGAGGGTGAGCCGCTATCGTTACATATATTTGAACATATTATTATGTAAAATTAATTCTATAGCTCATATTTTTGCGTATTTTTTTATTATTCTCGAACTTCAACTGTTCATAAAACATTCTTATATGAATGAACAAAACGTGTCATTATGTCATTGAACAAATGTTACTTGTTTATGTATTATGTATATTAATTAATTAATTATGTATATTAATTAATTAAAAAATGTATGGTTATTTTATATTAGAAGTAAAGAGGTAAAAAATTATATAAGCTAATTTCATACTCACCTTTCATTACACGACAGTCTACAGTTCATTAGGGAGTTGTGTGGGAAGCACATGAAATGGAAGGGCGCGGATAACCCCAAGAAAGGGTGCGTTATTTATAAGCAGTTGAACGATATACTTAAAATAATATTATAAAACAGTTTTGTTTTATAAATTTATTGATGTTATGTACGCTTAAGGGATAGAACTGAAAACAATAAATCATATGCGTTTATTTTTTGTCTGATCCACTAAGTGCATAATATGTGCTTTTTAATTTATTAATATAGTTAGTTAACTGGTTTTCAACCGTATTTCCGCTTAGTGTATATAAATAATAACTTATATGTCAAGTTAGGATTATAAGTTATTTTCATTGCGAATTTCATTTAATTCCATACCTTAAATTAAACACAATACAAATACTCACTCGAAAACATTCGTATTTATAATATTACTCTAAAAATATTACACGAACACAAACTAAAATAAAAGAACATTATTTAAAATTGTTAAAAAAAAGTATTGAATCCCGCAAAGAATTATATTATGATTAATGAATAGAAAATATTTGATTTTTCTTAGATTGTAATATAAACCATTAAAAAATTGCTTATTAAATTTCAGAATCCATAACGAGAAATCGATAACAACAAAGGCGAAAGACCGCGGACGATCGAGACAGCCCGAATTATACGAGTCGGTGACGTCATGACGTCCACTGACACATCGACCTCCAGCCAAATATCCGCCGCCGCTATGGAAGAGCACAAGCGAACGGTCGACGAAGCTTTCCTGAACAAATTGAAAGGGCTCGTCGAACGATTGAGGCTTGAAAATGTGAACTTGAAGAAGTCGCTAGACATCGAGCGGGGCGAAGTCAGAGCGCTTAAAGCCCGACACGAGAGCACAATTAGAAATCTAAAGACTGAATGCAAAAAGAAAGAGGATCTATTAGAAAAACAATTACGAACTGTCACAAAATCTGAAAAAGTTGAAGAACCGTTAGGCAATAACAAAATGGTGGAATTGAAAAAGTTGACAACAGAAATTCAGTCTTTAAAAGCTGCGAATAGGGGTCTTCAAGAGAAACTAAAGGTGTGTAAAATTTTGCTACTATTTTTTCTTTTATCTTTATTAATTTTAAATATTATATTAAGCGCTACATTGAAATAGCAAATATATTAATAAATTTTGCTACTTTCAACGAGGAAGTTAAAGTAATCAACTTTAAATTAGCGGAATTTTATTAAGTAAGCGCATTAATAATAATTCAATAATAAAAACTACCGTACTTAATAAAAGCCCAAAACTCCAAACTATTATAACTTCTTTGACATTCCTTATATTCAAAGGCTTCTTTTCTTTATCATTTTCTATATACGTAACTTTACTGTGTTTTTGGAAGAGCGTGTACTCGTCAGATTGGGTCCAGTGGTGAAGTATTCCCGCTTGATTTAAATGGTTTAACAAATAGTTAAGTTTCGGTAGATATGGGCTTCCATAGCGAAGGCCATACACGATAGAACAAGGTACAGGACAATCTCCAACAGTATGATAAAGAGGTCTACCATCCTTCATATTAACTGGTTTGCGACTAATATATTGGGCGTCTGTTTTTCTAAGTAATACTGCGTATTGATATTGCCGTTTCTCTATTACTTCTTTAATCTTATTATCATTAAAAACTTCAGTTCTTCTCATAATTTGCTCAACAAATTCTCCGTTTATGCTTCTCTTGTATATCCTTAAATGACGATTATGAACTCCAAAAGTCAAATTAGTCTCTAATAACTCTTCCAGTGTATTTATATCGTTTTTATATCTGGGATACGATATGGCTGTCGTTATAATCCCCTGAAATAGTAACAAAATTTCAAAATTAAAAAATATATATTACAATCCTTTTAAGTGGTACCTACTTAAAAATGTAAAATTAACAAAGGAAAAATAAAAGTACATGAATAACTTACGTCAATAGCACAATCCACTACTAAAGAATATATCATTATCAATAATGCAACAGCTCTAAAAATTGGCCCGTTAAATTTTATATCAACAGTCTGTCTTATAAAACACTTTACTAAATCAATAATTGTTTCAGATGTCGATCTTCTGTCTTCGAGATCGAAAATTATATTTTCTATTTTACGAATTATTATGCTTATACCCATAAAAACTACGACGGTAACTATAAATGAAAGTAACAAGTCGATTGATATTAGTTTTAACGTTGTCGTAAATGTGGATTGGGTCGTCGCCTTTTTTATAAGGAAGCACAGTTCATCTTGAACAAGAGGATACGTTGTGTCAATGTAACCGTAGTAGGAATTCTTTAATATTCGAGAGTTCAAATCCATATCAGTATATCCGTCTAGTAAATCTCCTACTACTCCGGTCGCTGTACCATTAGGCAAAAAATCTCCCACTGTATTTCCATCTCTTGGAAGTAGTGGTTTGCATGTTGCATTTAATATATTCAAAACTGTTGTTGCTAATTTTGAATTACAGTAAACTGGTCCAGTTTCATCTGAAACATAGATTTTTCTAAAAACACTTAATCGAAGTTCATGACCATTCAGATCTTCGTATTGTTTAGCCAAAAGTTTAGTAATATCCTTCACATTTGTTACATCTTTTATTTCTTTATAGAATGGATTGTAGCAGTACATTCTTAATTTATCTGTCCATATCACGATTATTGAATTAGTTATACTCCTACTCCATAATAACTGAAAATGGCGTATCATATCATAGTTAAAATAGCTGTTCATTTCAACTGGTGTGTTAATGACAAATATTATTGCCGATCTAGGTTTGAAAACTCCAGTTCTTATTAAAGCTTCTATTGCATTTTCACTGCCTTCTATCGTCAAATCTTTGGAAGTCACTAAATAAGCAGTGTTTCCGTGTGTATCAAGCTTAGGTTTGACTTTAGTGGCTTTTCGATCTTGGCAACCGTTCAAGAGCATGACGGGATATCCATAGCCGTAGTTCTCTGTGTATTTTAGGATCCTATTTTCAAAATAAGTGAACTCACAGAAGGTAATCGTGAAAAACCATTGTTCGAAAGCGTTGAATATTTTATGAACTACTTGATAAGCGAACTCAGCTTTTAAGTACGATTCGTTGTGATAGGCAAAGACTTCTTTATAGAGAGAATTAGATTCGTTGAAACACAGAGATAGATTTACAAGGGTTAGGATTAAAATTATTTTAGACATACCGAATCACGTGTAGTCAGTTATCAGAACTCAAGGTATACTGCAGAGTTAAAGGTCAATTGAGTTTTAAAGGCATCATTAGTGATGTATCACCAGTAATATGTAGTGGTTACAACCCGTCAATTATCGTGCATGGAAAATATTAGCATTGCTTAATTGCGTCGATAACATTTTCTCATTTTCCAACTAACAGCAAGGTGACACTCGATTTGAGTAATACATAATTAACGTATAATAATAAAATTATAATTTGATATCGAACACGCTTAGAAAAGAGTTATAATATAGTTGCAATTTTGTAAGTTGTTCTATGATACTTAAATATTATCTATAATAGTTATTTTTAGTATTTTCTTCATTACTAATAAGACGTTAATTACGATCAACTGAAATATATGTAGCAATTTCTTTTTTGTATAAAAAAATGCGTATTTTAAATTTTTACATTACACAATTTATTTACAAACAAAATTTTACATCAAATTAACCTATATATGAAATATCCAATATATTGTTGATATTTAAGTGGAAATAAAACTTATTATTATTCACAATTCTTAATATATGTATCTTTTAGTCAACTGTGACAGACCAAGGAATAAAAAAAGAATCTAAGAAGTGTGTCCAACTTAAAATACTATACATGAATTTATGTACATATATGTATGTACCAACATAAGAATAACATTGTTTGCGTTCTTAATACTTAACATGTACCTATATTGTTTAATTTCTATGTTAAATCTATTTTATTTTAATATTAATATGGTTAATTGCAGGTAGCGCAGGCGGCGGAGTGCGCCCGCGCGGCCGAGCTCCGTGCGCAAGTCGCAAAACACAACGCGCTAGAGAACGCCGCGCGGAGAGATGCGCGTGCGCAGTGTCACAAATTGGTACATGTTACTTGTTATATTATATTGTATTATGATTTAAATTAGTTTAAAATTTTCTTTTGAGTTCTCACTACATCAAAAATGTAGTAAGAACTTAATAGCAAGGAATATCTACACCAACATTGTAAAGAGCTAAAGTTTTAAAGTTTGAATGAACTTAGTAGTGGAGTATGGGATAATCTCTATAACTCTGATTCGATTATGAAATTTCATTAACTAATAGGGAGCTCTATTACCGTCTAGTAGTTTATGTTTTCCTTTGGATATAATGAAAACTTAGTAGCAAATAAAATTGTACTTCGGAATTTTATTTCGCTTATCATTTGAATAAATGTAAAATATACATATATATTTTATTAATATATATATATATATATATATATATATATATATATATATATATATATATATTAATAAAATAAAATAAAATATATAATAAAACTATACTAACGTTTTTAATTAAATTAATAAATTATGTGGTATATAAGGTATGATAATAAAAATAAAGCAAATTTAAAAGTAGCGACTCTATAGACTTTATAGCGCCTAAAAGAATTATACTGCAAAGTCACATGGCAGTAAAATTGTATTTGTATTTATAGTCAAGACTCTAGACCATGAAGACATAAAAACTGGCATTTAATATGAAAAGTTAAGGAGACTTTTGATTTGGTAGGTTTGTACAGTTAGTCCTCGACTATATTCAATGTTTTGGTAGGCCATGCTTATGAAAAAGATAATTCAAACAAATAAACAGACAAATAAATTATATATTTATGTGTACAGTATATATATTTTAGTTCAAAATAAATAATAATACATACATACAGACGAACATAGAACCTCCTCCTTTTTGGAAGTCGGTTAAAGCGTAATAAAAAGAATTCTTTAAATAGCTCATATTGTAAATAATTACATTTGTACTGATAATTAGATATTTTATGAAATATTTTATTTCGTAATGTATATTTTAGTTAATTGCCAAAATAACGGTAGTTTTCCTTGTTAGTTATCGCAATTTTAATTTATAGAAATATGAGGTGGCTCAATTTGTTTTGACACATAGGTAAGTACAGGATAACTTAACCCAATTAAGTTAAACTTTTAATATTATAAAAGTTATAAATAAACACCTTTACATCATATGGAGAAGTAGGTGAGTTATTTTCTTAGGTTTCGCGAATGGTTAATGCTCAATAACGTATGGTTCACATATTTATAACTTTTTCAATTCAGGGTCGATCCACACTATAGTGCCGATCACGGTTCGATCTTGGTCTGATATTGGTCTGGTAAGGTTTTTTATACAAGAAACGTGCGCCCGGTCCTTAATCATTACATGGTATAAAACATAGTCGCTTCCCACTGTATGTCTGTTCCTATGTATGCTTATCTTTAAATTTACGGAGCGGATTTTGGTGCGGTTTTTAATAGATAGAGTGATTCAAGAGGAAGGTTTATATGTATAATACATGCATATTATAGTACAGAAAAACCGAGAAATTCAATGATTTGTATTCCATACTAACCGTTAAAACGTACCTAGGGACGAACCCGATCGAAGCGAAGGTAAATCGTAACTTTACTGGCAACTTAGCGTGCGTCTCAAATAACGTCGCAAATATTGCTAGTATGTAGTTTACGTGTTACTCTAGGTCAGATATGTGTATACTAAATTTCCTTCACATCCATCCAGCAGAAGAAACACACATACATACAAACTTTAATATTCATAATATTAGTGTGATTGTCTTAATGAAACCACAGTATTTTACTTATTATTTATATAAAATAATAGAATTACAAATGATATAAAATATGTATTTATCAATATTGTGTGCTTTTTTTCCTGCAGCTGGAGGAAATAAAATCGAAGGAGCGGGTGATTATTCAGCTTAAGAGGGAGGCGGCGCGAACAGCGTCCAATGAACAGGTTAGTTAATAGTTATGCTTTATATCTCGTATATATTTTATTTTCAAATACCTGATTTCACACATACAGAGTGCAAGAAGTGTTACAGTGTACAAAAAAAAAAATAGTATCTCTTAAATAATTATTGGGTTTAATAACTGCCTCGGTGGTGTAGTGGCTAGCATGCACGGCTGCACATCCGGAGGTCCTGAGTTTGAGTAAGTCTCAGTAACAGCCCTGAGTTGGGAAGTTAGCAGTGTTTCACCCTCGTGCCTCGGAGAGCACGTAAAGCCGTTGGTCTTGCGCCTTAACTCTCACCGGTCGTGTCTCGTGTCGTCCCACTGGAGTATGAGAGTGACAGGAATAGAGAGTGCACTTGTGTTTATATATCATAATATATCTCCTGCGCAGTTAGCTAGTCCCAATTAGACGGGCCGCTGTGGCCGGAATCGGTCAGGAGGACATTATTATTGCGTTTTACGTTTTGCCTTAATACTATTATTTAAAGTCATATTAAATACGTCGTGTTAGAGAAGGATTTGTCAACGACGCCGGACACTTATCCCATTAAACT
Organism: Argynnis bischoffii washingtonia; assembly: GCA_033884665.1. NCBI lineage: Eukaryota > Metazoa > Arthropoda > Insecta > Lepidoptera > Nymphalidae > Argynnis > Argynnis bischoffii. The sequence goes on along the minus strand of CM066621.1, from coordinate 13,252,702 downwards.
ATGGCGAACATCATGTTAGACACAAACATGGGAAACTTAGCCGAGCTGGCGCCACTAGCTAATGAGAAAAAATTATCAGTGTTTGAAATTTTGAACTTAATTTTTTTTAATATTTAAATGACCGAGTAAAATCATTTAGACAGATTTACCAAAAATAAATTTTGTTGCCGATCATCTTATTATTCTATATCTGATTGAAAAATCCGGGCTGAAAATACTGAAGGGCTTTAATTTTGAAAACCTAATGACATATGGAACTGCCGAGAAAGAATTTATATAAATTAAACTTTAAATAAATTATTTTAAAAAAATAAAAAATAAACCGACTTTAAAACCACAAATAGGCACTCAAAAGCGAAAATTAAATTCATATAATTATTATAAGCACTACCCACTCATCTATTTGAAGTCGGTGGCAGCCAAGCCAAGTAGGTAGTAGATAGATACTATGTATGTAGTAAGTAGGTAGATACTTATAGGTAGTATCTATCTACTACCTATTAGACTTGGCTGGCACTGACTGAGTGACATTAAAAATAAATAATTTAACATATGAAAATGAATGCTTATATATTCGTTCGCGAATTGTTCGTCCGATGAAGTTAAAAAATCATCATCAAGGGAAAAAATCATCTGAAATCCACTTATAAATTTAAAAGCGAAATTCCACTCCACAAACTTGAAATTAGACAGAAAGATTTCTCTAGGAAGGTAAGGAGTAAGTATCCGCTAACATGAGATTTATGACAATTCAACTTTTAAAGGGGTAAAAGGGGTTGCATCCACTAGGGGTAAAAACAAGGAATGAACTGAAACTTGCTGCTGCAAACTTGCTTACTTGTTTCAACTTAAGACCGCATGCAATTTCCAAAATATTTTAGTTACAAGATCGATTCTCAAAATTGATGACTATGAAAAAGTAAATGCACTACCATTGCACCGAAGGTAACCTAAAATAATATATAAAATGTGAAATGTTTTATATAGTTTCCTTTCAATATATTTTGAAATTCTCTTTATATTTATGACATGTATTTGAACGCACGCAGAACTTCTTTAAAACGATATGTTAGAGTTCACGTACACGCTTTAAGTAATTGTTATTCCATTCAACGCCATATTTCTACAAACGAGCCGAACCTGCTGCGAGTTCTAAGTAATACTAATGTTGTGCTTAGGTAAACGTTAATATGAACATGTTTATGTATATAATATGGCATGGATGTCTATGGTAGCCAAGTGGTAACGTGCTTGGGAAACGGAGTGATTCGAGTTCGAATCACGGGTTTTTGCACCTTTGATATTTTTATATACGATTTATTTTCATACCATTTTTCTTATGGTGAAGGAAAACATATATGAGAGAACCTAGCAAGTTTTCGAATGATGTGTGAAGTCCGCCAACCCGCAATCAGGTAGCGTGGTGGACTATGGCCTGATCCCCTTTGTAGTAGAGGCACGTACACAGCAGTAGGAAGTTAAAAAAGATCTGAAAACAACATAATATGTATAATAAAAGCTTGCATGAAACATGAATTTATTTTTAAGCGATGTAACAGTTTGTTGTGACCCTACTTGCTGTGCCAGCGGTCGCGGGTTCGAATCCCGCTGGGGGCGTTCAGTTGTCTAATGAGCACGAATGCTTGTACTCCAGTCATGAGTATTTTTATTTACAATATGTATGTATTTAAAGTTATATATTATGTATATGTAGAGTATCAACTATCTAGTATCCATAACACAAGCCTCGTAGAGGAATCGTGGAACTAGATGGTACTGTTTTAATGACGCAACATATTATTAGGATCAACAGCGTGTGATTTTGTGGGTTATATCTTATTAACGAGTTATCCTCGCTTTGCTTGGGTGTATTTCTAGGTAGGCCTAACAGTACCTATGTGTTACTATGTGTAACCTATGTGTTACTCCAGGTCATAGTCTACTTATGTACTAAATTTCATCTTAATCCGTCCAGCCGTTTAGCGTGAAGAAGTAACAAATAAATAAACGCATATACAAACTATCGCAATTATAATAGTTTGATTTCGTGGAGCAAATTAGAAAAAATATAACGAAAACCCGAAATATTTGAATTCCAATAATGTCCTCTATTTTTAGATAGATCACTATTTTTTTTAATTTTTCATAGCATATGTCCTCTAAATTTGCTAGATTATTTTTTTATTTATGATGAACTTAAGTGAATTAGTATAAAACTAAGTACTAAGTACTTTGTGTTAACTTAAGACGAGCTTACATTCTATATAGCACCGGCTTAATATGAAATGTTACACCGTAACCAAACTCCCCATGGCTTCCCATACTCACTTCAGGGAAATTTCTTTAAAGCCTTAAATATGATTATAAGTTTTCATAACGGTATTTTTGAGGTATTGCTTTTACTATTTTTATATTCTTACTAGCAGAATCTGCGACTTAGCTCGCGCTAAAACTAAAAAAAAAAACTTGAAAAAGATAGGTTTCATACAAACTTCCCAGGGCCTCAAAGTATTTTTTTTACCAAATTTTAAATCGGTTCTGTAGATCCAGAGATTACAACCTCACAAACTTTACCTCTTTATAATATTAGTAACTATCAATAACATCATCATCTCGAAATTACAGAAAAATAATGTCAATTAAATAATAATACGTAAGAGAGATGTTCAAAGGTAGGCAGGATAATGTAAAAGGATGCAGGAATTTCTAAATCGTGTGAAATAGCCTCGGGATATCAATTTGATAGGCATTCAGAGATGTTCTCAGCAGTTAAAACAATTATGAAAAGTGCTTTAGGCTACGTATTTGGTTTTATGAACCACATATAATTAAATCTTTTTCGTATTTTTACTGTTGTTATTATTATTGAACTACATACAAATATTAAAGAACTAGCGAGTCACGCGCGCTTTGCTCGTCCCTAGGTACGTTTTCATGGTTACCTATGTTTATGTATATATAAATAGTAGCTTGCTACTCCTAAGATATTTATTTAAATTATATAGCGATTTAGCCTCGCTTCACTCGCCGTACGCGGATTTTGTTCACAATTTTATGGGTTTTAATTTTTTTCGTGGAGCCCTGATTCTTTTTCTAAAATAAAAGTAGCCCAAGTTACTCCTTATAACAGTAGCTATCTGCCAGTGAAAGTCCCGTCAAAATCGGTCCAGCCGTTTCGGAGATTAGCCGGAACAAACAGACAGACAAAAATTGTAAAAAATGTTGTTTTGATATATGTACAGTGTATACATCTATATGCATTTAGTAAAAAGCGGTTATTTTAATATTACAAACAGACACTCCAATTTTATTTATCTGCATAGATGAAGTGTAGTTTTTGTAAGGTAACTTGACTGTTTTCCTTCGCCATCTCGTATAAATTTTAATAAAAGAGTCATTGTATTGAGTTGATCTATACCTACTTTTTTAAATACTAATATTATAAAGCTGAAGAGTTTGTTAGTTAGTTTGTTTGTTTGTTTGGTTGAACGCGCTAATCTCAGGAACTACTGATCCGATTTGAAAAATTCTTTTTGCATTTGATAGCCTGTTAACTGAGGAGAGGAGGAGGTTATAGGCTATATATCATCCCGGAAAAGTGTACGGGTCCCGTGGGATAGTTTTCTTTTTGTCTAGGGACGAACCCGAAGCGAAGCGAGGGTGAGTCTCTAGTAATATTATAAAACTGGAGAGTTTGTTTGGTTGAACGCGCTAATCTCAGGAACTAGTGATCCGATTTGAAAAATTCTTTTTGCATTAGATAGCCCGTTAATTGAGGAAGGCCATAGGCTATATATCATCCCGGAAAATGTATGGTTCCCGTGAGACAGATTTGTTTTTGTCTAGAGACGAACCCGAAGAGAAGCGACGGTGAGTCGCTAGTGTTATAGAAATATAGAAAATATTTAATTTTCTTTTATCATTGTGTCATTGGATCAGTTTTTAAGCATGATATTCAATTTACTTAGTAGATATGTACTCGTACTATGTAATCTTTTATTGTAGATCGCCAAAACAGTGGTAAATGTAGAACTGCAATCGTTTACTTTTAATTATAGTCGATGAATATAGTTAGCATTAAATGGATTATTCGTAAAAAATTTAAACATTAAAATGAAACTTTGTTGTATTATATATATATATTGAAATTCTGCATAGAATTAACTACTTACAATGTCATTGTTATTGTTATTCATGTTCTCATGTAAATAAATATTATTAGAATATTTATGTGACTCATTATCATCAAGTACCTGGGCGACCGAGCTTCGCTCGGAGTTCTTGAAAGATTGTATATTTTACATTAAGTGACTAAGTGTTACTGAGAAAGTTGTATAGATGTCGCGATAAGAATAATTTTCTTTTTAATTTGGCTTAAAAATAATTTTACATTAAGTGACTAAGTGTTACTGAGACAGTTGTATAGATGTCGCGATTAAATTTTGCGTAGAATAAGGCATAAGAAAAACGCATGAAAACTCGAAAACACGCGTTTTCTCAGACATGTGACTAATCTAGATCAATTTTTCGCCCCCGAAAGCCCCCATATACCAAATTTCAGCAAAATCGTTAGAGCCGTTTCCGAGATCGCCGGTATAAATAAATAAATAAATAAATAAAGATATAAATAAACAAGAATTGCTCGTTTAAATATATAAGATTCCATTTAAATAAGAATAAAAATATTATGTGAACAAATATATAATAGAATCCCTTTTATTTAGGACACTTCGACTTCGAGAAATAATGCACCGTTCGCGATTTAACCACAGTGTTTATTATAATTCCCATTATTTTAATAGTTACCCAATAAAAACACTGTAACCTTACTGAATATGTATGTACATTATATATAATATATAATAATAAACTAATTGAACTATAAATAATATAAACTAGCGACTTACTCTCACTTCGCTCGGTTGCGTCCGTGTCGGAACGGGTATCGGGTACCTACGTCGATTTAGTTCACAATTTCATGGGTTTTAAAATTTTTGTCCGGTACCCTAATTCATTCTCTTTAAATAAAAGTAGTCTAAGTTAATCCTTATAATATAAGCTATCTGCGAATGAAAGTCCCGTCAAAATCGGTCCAGCCGTTTCTGAGATTAGTCGGAACAAATAAACTATTTTAAAATTAAATCTTAAAAATTCTTATAAGTACCGTATATACTTTCATAGGTATATATTTAGTATAAAGCTGTTATTTTGACATTACAAACAGACACTTCAATTTTATTTATTTGTAGAGATGTAAATATATTGAACTGTAATTTTTAATTTGCCTACGTTAAATTTTATGTTTTAGTTAAAAAATATATTATATTTACTTTTATCTGATGACTGAGAAATCAGTCCTCGTGATTTGAGGTATCTTAACTAGTTCGGGAGCGGTGGGATGGTCTAAAAAACAGAAATTACCCGAAAAGCCTAAAATATTAAACATACAACTAGTATGTTTAAAATTTTAGGCTTTTCAACGACTTTCATTCAATTTATATGTATCTATATTATATATTGTTTAATTGGTCAATTTGCACTAGTGTAAAATATTTGTAAGGTTGAAATCATTGAAGTACATAACTTTCAGGGTTAAAAACATTGTCTATTAAATCTTTTACGCTTTAATGATACTATATACTTGTATATACAAATATGAATCACTTGTTATTGCTAATAAATCTATTATATGAAACTGAAATTTGTAATTTCTAAACAGTATAAAATATACCCTATATCTCATAAAGATTTTTCATCACAAATTCCCAAATAATAAAAATTGACTTTGTTTATAGCTAATCGTTTTTATTCAGTACGGTTGTAGCTTTTGCCCTACACTACCTTTACTTTTTTTAGAAATAAAAATGGTTAGGACAAAATAGGAAAGTTAATCGATTTGTAAGACGATTTTCACTAATAGATAGGGGGACTCAGAAAAAAGTAATAACAGCTTTCATTTACCTATATGTAGTTCAAGTCGCGTATTTCAATATTTTTATTCCATGTCAAATCTTGGTTTTTGACTGGCTACAAAAATGTAGTGGTAACCGATTGTATGTTTTTTGTGTGGTAGGTATGTTACACGATATTTTCGCCAATTATGTATCGATTTTCATAATTCATTTTATAATAGAATAAGTTCGTTTCATATGAATTAAAAAAAAACACTAGTGTGGATCTTGAAATTCTATAAATACTTTTTTTATGCTTTTTAAAATATCTTTATAATCTGTTTAAAATGTAAGTGGCAGTAAAGTTTCAGTTATTCTTCCCGTTGTTGGTCTCAGTTGACCATCCGTTAACATACGAGTATTAAGTTGTGATCGTAAAGTTTTTATAGTTTAGATTAAATTTTAGATATTATGAGCTAACTACTACTTATAAAAACTTACAATGTTGTCCAAACATACACATGTCTGAAAAGTTATATGGGAAAATATTCAAAAATATTTTAAAACGTTGACAATAACTTCGTTAATTCTATTTAAACAATATTTACAGCGATTTAAGTAAAAAAAATGCTATAAAAACTATTATTTTTCATATGTTGAAGATATACCTACATAATAAACTAGTTTTTACTATGAATAAAACTTCAATAATACTTATAGTATGATATTATTTTTAATACTTTGAAGTTTGAATTGTGGTTTATTCCCCAACCGCATTATTGTGCACTACTTAGTACTTACTACTTACACGCACACAAGTCGTTATATAATATTTATATTTCGTATATTTTTCTTTTGGTTCGTTTTAAATGTTAAACGACATTTAATATAAAACATATTTTACATTAAAAAAACATAATTTATGTAATGACTTTTTTGGGGGTAGAGTCTGTGACTCTATGTTAATATAAGATTACTCAATTGTTTCTAAACATGAATCATCTCTTTTAATATTACACAATAAAAACAATATTTGAATATTTTACGAGGTATTAAAATATAAATTAATTACTTCTAAAGGCTCTATGATGTTTGGATTTGAAGAAAAGCTTTTACCTTTGCATGTGCAGCTTAATTTATTATATAAGAGATTTCAATTTCTATATATACTAGGAAACCCGAGTAATGCCACCGGCAATTGCTAGTATACTTGTGCTTATGGTGTCGGACCACTGCACAATACAGACGTGAGACGATCATCAGAGCGACCCCGGTTGCCGTACAGAGCGCACGCGCGGAGCCATCTTTAATTCAATTTGACATATTCGTTCCCGCGTAAAATTAAATGTGCCAGATTTAATATTATTTAAACTAAGTGTATAATCTGTGACTAAGTGATTATTTTTTTTTTTCTATTTACTTCATACTTTTTTAATTTAGTGGTTTAATTAGTTTTATTGACTGTGGTGTGGTGACCGTTGACTCGTGATCTAACGCTCATTATTTGTGACTATTTCGGATTTACTTTCTATTATTGTAAGTACTTGTTTTATTGTTTATGTTTGTCTTTCATAAGTAGAGAAAGTGGAATTTGTTCACCAATTTGGTGATCCTATTGGCACACTTCGGATCCACCAGTCAAACGAGTTGCAGGTCAATATTTAAACGAATGTCGTTGGGTTTGTCGGTCCCATCCCAACTTACTTCTAGCTAAATAGTAAATACTATCGTCGCTTAAGTTAACAGTCACGAAGCTGATGTGTAAATATTAAATTTTTGTTTGAAGTGACCTGTATAATCTTAAATTTAACTAAAGGCAAAATAAAAAGATCCAAATGAACAATTTAAATTGAAAACGCTATTCTATTTTAATATATATTTACAATTTAATTAATTATAATTAATTGTTAGCTAATTAATTTTTAAATGTTCAATGAAATCAAAAGATTCTAAGCATTACAAATATTCAAAAGTTTTTTTTTGTAGGTCATTGACACACAAAGCCTTCTCGCACTTTTGAATAAAAATTGCAAACAAAATATACATATACATATTAAGTATAGAAATCTATTAAGAAATTTAAATTTTAGTAGATATAGTATCGTATACAATATATGTTGTAAGTATATAATAGTTATATATTTTATAGTTTATGAGTTAACTCTTTTATATGTAGATAAGTTGAACAGTCAATGAATTGCTGATTTAAAAAAAAACGGTTAAAACCGGTTAAGTGTCATTCGGAACGTGCTCCGATTTTACAAGCACACTCTGCATTTAAGATTGTAACGCTCTTAGAAAAAGATTAATTTAATATTTTTAAATCATTCATACATTTCGTTTCGAAACATCATTTTTATAGAAATATTATGGATAGTTTTCTAAATGACTTATGTTTATTTTATCTTTGGTAATTTAATTACAACTAATAAAAAGAATTGAATAATCTATAATACTAAAAATATATTCTGAATTTTATTTTTTTAAGTGTATGAAATGTGAAAGTAATCTAAATAATGCTTTACTTGAAAAGGAAATGAGTTTGTAAATAATGGCTCATTAAGTTCAGCCTTTCTTCGAGGAACCATTAGCACTATCCCTCAAGATGTTAGCGTATTAAATTTATTTATCTCTTTACATTATTTAGGAAATTTAAGTGAATTTAATCTAAAGTAATTATTAACGTACGACCTTTTAAGCTTTTACATATAAAATAATAAAAAGCGTATATGTAAAGCACTTCTACTATGTCTAATAATAATATCATAATTATTTTTCAGGCTTCCGTATATTCTATGAAAAAATGGAATTCTTGTAGGTTTACACATTTCTGTTGGGAAATACGAAATTTGGATGCTTTCCTTGATTATTTTCGAGATCATTTGGTACATTATACTTGAAATTTTGCTGTGTAAACATTGTTGCATTTCATTGACCGAATTTAGAATAATGCATTTAGCAAATATACAGTTAAATTATACTTATGCATATTATTATTTATAAATTTTTTTCGTAAATATAGTTCGAAATGTTATAATTATCTTAAAATAGTAGTGCTTTAAAATACCTAATGAAAATGTTATCAAACGCACTAGTCGCCGCTACAATTTTCGAAAGTTTCCCTCGATTTCTCTGGGATCCCTTCATCAGATCCTGGTTTCCTTATCATGGTACCACTCTTGGGATATCTCCTTTCCAACAAAAAAAGAATTATCAAAATCGGTTCATAAACGACGAAAAAATCCCCGAACAAACATAAAAAAAAATAAAAAAAAATATATACGGTCGAATTGAGAACCTCCTCCTTTTTTTGGAAGTCGGTTAATAAAATAGATTTAATAGGATAATTATGTACCTGTTTCTTATCCATTATAACAATTTTCTCAAGAAACCACCGTAAAATAAATTTATAATTTTGACAATCATTCGGTATTGTATACAGAGGTTTATTCTTAGCGCTCTCATCATAAAAACGATATTATAGCCATTGACCATACAGGCGTCCACTATAATAAATAACTGTCATTCATTTTGTCTGTTGGATCGTAAAGAACTTTCTACGTATTTGAAGCTTACACTTGTAAATGTTGGTGGTATGTAAGTAGCATGTAGTGATGAATAATCATTATTAGGCTCGCTACACACTGTATACTGTATGACAGATTATAAAATGTATTTATTATTATTAAGTCATTGTTTTACAAGTTCTACGCTACGGATGATATGAAAAATATACAATTGTTCCATGTTTAAATACTAAATTTGATAATTGTGAAACAAAAAGTGTAAATCAGGCTTTTCTAGAGTGATTTAAATTATTAACTTAGTCTTAATACTAAGAACTAGTATTGGTTCTTAAGCAACTTTTGCATTAATGAGGATTTGTTTTGAAGAAAATTAAAAGTTGTTTTTAAAGAAAAATAATATTTCGTATTGAACTCTATAGGTTATATATGTATATAAATATTCAAAATTTATCATATTAATAATGCGTAAAATTGAAGGCCCAAAGTTTTAAATTTGCCAATGATTAACGACAGGGAAGACGTCAGACACTCGACGAAATGAACCTCGTTTTTGTTAAATCATGCGAAGTAATTTTTTAAAGGCTTTAATTTACATAATGGAGTGCAGTTAACGGCAAAGTTATAGCGTTGCAAGATTTTTTTTATCTAAAAGAGGTTGTGATAAGGATGTAGATAAGAGTGATAGGCAGTGAAATTGTTGATAACATTGTTTGCCTATAATTATAATGCTGTATGCTGCATACGCAGTGACGAAGGTTGCACTAAAAGTTGATCTTTTCTTACATATATTTATACTAGCTGCTCACCCTCGCTTCGCTCGGGTTTGTCCCTAGGTTGATTCCCCATACAAATTCATCCCCATTTTTACTCCCTTAAAGGATGATTTGCGGGATAAAAACTATCCTATATCCTTCCTAAGGTCTCAAACTATCTTCTTACCAAATTTCATTTTAATCGGTTCCGTAGTTTCGGAGCCTATTCGGTGCAAACAAACAATAAAATCCTTCCTCTTTATAATATTAGTATGGATTAATTATTATTCAATATTGTATAACAGTGAATAATTTCTAATAACTTACATGTATATTGATAATATTATATTCCACTAGTGACTTACCATTGCTTCGCTCGGGTGCGTAGTACGTGCACATAGCGTTGCTATAGTTTAATATGGAAACATTTTTAAGGGGAGTAATTAAAGATCCCATCGGCATAATTTTTTCCGATATCTTCAATAATCGTCGTCATATTTTAGCCAATTTACACAAAACCTTAGTGAATTATACACCTTAACCTACCATATGAATCACTCCATCTATTGGTGAAAACCGTATAAAAATTCGGTTGGTGGTTTTTGAGTTCATCGCGTTCAGACAGACAGACGCGGGGGGAGGGGGTGGGGGGGGACGACGACGACGACTTTATTTTATAAGATGTATATATGTTATACATATAATATGTATAGATATAAATAGATAGTTAACAATTTCATATAAAAAGGCAGTTTTTTCCCTAATTATTTCAATTCTATTAAAGATATATTTTTTTTATATTATTTTCTAAATCTATGTTATAAACTCAGATATAAATATTTATAATATTATACACTGTTTTCCATCCGATATTCGAACAAATCTATTGTACAATGTACAGACCGTATGTATCTTTTAGTACAATTATACTTTTTTTAGTCCCGTCTCGACAAACGTGGGAGTAAGACATTGAGGTCGAATCCGTTCATCTTAAATACCTCGTTATAATCATCGAAAGGAAACATTGGATTGTTTTTTATAATTCTATTGTCTATTATTTGCATTCAATGGCCTATGAATGGGTTCCGAGTGATTGTTTGGACGCTGCTTTGGTATACGGTTTACCACGTACGTACAGTGTACACGTTCGTGTTTAGAAAATAATACATATTGTATTTGTAATTTGTAAACGTTTACTTTCATTATCATAATTGAGCTCAATCGATATAAGGTTTAGAATAACTCATGTTAGTATATTTGTCTCGGGTTGTTTGGGTATGATTTTGGGGACAGTACTAAAAATCATGGATTGCTCAATCTATCTAATAGGTATATTTAAACGAGCAGTTCTTGTATATTTATTTATTTATTTATATCGGCAATCTCGGAAACGGAACGATTATGCTGAAATTGGGTATGTGGGGTTTTCGGGGTAAAAAATCGATCTAGATTAGTCTATGTCTGGAAAAACGCGTGTTTTCAAGTTTTCATGCGGTTTTCTTTCGCTTTATTCGCGTTCTTTATCTGTAATTATAAAAATCTATGCACATATAACATTCTTAAATATTTTAAAATATGAGACTCAGGGTCTTTGTCTTGTAGCAAAGTTTTCAATCAGGACACTGACATCTGACTATCACTTATGATGCTGTAAACTTTAATCATGCTGAGAAATAAATGTTAGTTTTCTATTTAATCATCTCTTGCATATAATTAACCGATACAAAACGATTGTTTAACACTATTATGGTATTTTTAACCGCTATACTAACATAACCACGGAATAGGTAATTCATCAATTCTGTGAACATAACCGTGCAAGAAAGTATGTGACGATAACGATAAACACATGTGAAATTATGCTTTCATATAATTTTGACAAAGAGTAACAGAAATAGGGTTTATAACTGTAATAATCTTCATTATTAAAAATGGCAAAGTGTGTTTTTTTTTATTATTTTGTTTTTCACGCTACAAATTTTTGCATAGAGATAGTTTATTAAGAACTAGAAGGACGAATAAATAAATAAATTATGTCGTTTAAAAAAATAATACATTTTATAATACTTTCTTAGATTTACAATATTAGACATTTTAAATAAAAGTATCTTCTCGGATTATTTCACGGATTTATTTTGATTTTTGGTTCCCGACGTTTCGAATCCTGTACATCAATCATGGTCACAGGAGAGACTAAGGTTTTAAATATATCAAAGGCGATATATACTTGTTACAGACAGAGCCTACCTACAATTTTGCAAAAATGATTTTAAAAATTCAAAAACATATTTATACATACATTTTATGGTAAATGGAATGGCTACCCTGGAACTTAAATCTTTTGCATAATTACGAAAAAAAAATATATAAGTCCATATGAATGTGACTCCTTCACTTTAAAATAGCTGGACTGGATTTGGATGAAATTTTGTACTCAGATAGATTATGACCTGGAGTTTTGAGTTAACATAGGCAAATGTGAGATTCTTAAGGATGCACCCAAGCGAAGCGAAGCTAAGTCACTACCATTTAATAATTCTAACACTTTTCAAATAAAACTATGTTATCTATTTTGTGGTGCATTTTTTTTATTTATGAAATCATTTTGTAATTGTATGGATAGGCACTGTCTGTAATAACTATATAATGACCTTTGAGACGTCTAAAACCTCTTTCTCTCGCATTCAGCATTCGAAGCTTTGGGAATCCGCAAAAAAATCCGAAGATAATTTTATTTAAAATTTCAAATGTTCGTGTAAACCTAAGAAAGTATTAAATCTAACATATCAAAGGAGAAAATGTTATGAACAGCGTTTTCTATGGGAAAACCATCACTAACCCACGGTCATTTATGATAGTGAGAATCTATACAACAAATCTATAGCGTAACAGTAAAACTAGATGCGTTCTATTGCCATTGAAGCATTGAGTGCCGTTACCGAGCTTGTTTGTTTAGTCGTTGACTGGCATCCGTCTCTAGTTATGTATGAGTATATGCGTTGTTGGACCATAAGCTGTAATATTTACTTTGTAAATGTGAGATGATATGGAAAATAGGGGGACAGATAATGGTATATTGGTTTTATTTGCTATGGTGTAAGCTGCCTCCATGTTTCTTTCAATGATCAGATCGACGAAATCCGTCAATTATACAAGCGTTATTTTTAGTTTTGTTTTTTATCCTATTAGTTATGAAGTGAAAACTTCTATAGGCAGGTTTGGATGGGGAGTAAATTCATGTTAGTCGTCAACGACATGGTCACGTGACGTGTTAACGCTAACACTCAGTGTCGATAGATATCAAAATTAGATAAATGTAAATAGTTTTAATTTAAAAAAAAATAATTTAAGATCAAACAATTAACAATTTGAATATCAAAAAATAACAACTGTTTGTTTACAGAACAGAACAGAAGTAAAAACCTCAGTTTTTACTTCTGTTGGCAGTTCTCATGAATTCTTTTAAAAAAAATAACATTTAGCTATTAATTATTACATTTTACGCATAGTTGAATTTTATTCAATGATAAAATGAATGATTTAATGATGTTTTTTATAAGACAGCATTTTGAAATGATCGATTCGTCGGAATACTATTTTTATAATTATAAACATGTATTGAAAATCAAATGTTAATTCATAAAGTCAAAATAATATGTAAGCGCAGACACATAACATAATCTATAGAAGTATAATTTAGAACTGTAAATGGCAAAAAATGAATGGTTTAAAATAGCCATTTCAAATGGTGGAACAACTCTATTCCACCGAGACTTGTCACCATTAAAGATTCAACGTCGTGACAAGCCACAAAAACACTATCTTATATCTCAACCAAACAGATCATTGCACTGGTACAATGTATTTTATAGCCCAATTTGAATCGCGTGTCGTATTCGGCTTCGGGTTTTTGCTTTAGAAATCGCATATACGCAATACAGGCTATTTCCTCTATATATTAATTGCTCGCTGACTTCGTGCTCCACTTAATTTTGAGTCTCGTTTAGTAGATCATGAGCAGTGGTAGCCCAGTGGTAACACGTTCGCTTAGGAAACCGAGTGAAGCGGGTTCAAATCTCGAGTCTCGCACCTCTGATGTTTTCATGTGCGAATCATTTTCTAACTTGATTACCACTTGCCTTACGGTGAAGGAAAACATCGTGAGGAAACCTGCATGTCTGAGAGAACCTAGCAAGTTTTCGAAAGATATGTGACGTCCGCCAATCCGCACTTGGCCAGCGTGGTAGACTATGGCCTGATCCCCCTCGTATTGAAGGGAGGCCCGTGCCCAGCAGTGGGACGTTAAAAAGGGCTGTTTGTTATAAATAAATTATCGAAAATTACGAGGGTTTTAGTAACTTTTTGCAACACACTAATGTAAAATATATTGAAAATTTAGCACTTTTAAAATTCCAGTGCAGGGCACACGCCTCCTTGAATTTGAGAGAGATCATGTCCGGGCTAATGGTCTTCAGACGTTTTTTGAGAACTAGTTTGGTTCTTTGAGATATTCAGATTTTCTTGTGATATTTTCTTTCACCGTATTAGCAAGTGACAATCATACTGAAAATGATTGAAAATTTCAGAGGTGCATGTTCCCGGGTTTCAATCCACTTTACATGGTTTTTTAAGCTAGTTCATTACCAGTGAGCTAATAAGAAGATACCAATCTCCCTTGTCTAATAGGGCTCTTGAAGGTTTCCAATAGTAAAGAATTTTCAAAATAAACCTATTATTTGTAGAAATTACCCACAAATTCACAAAGTTTAGATCAATATTATATTAGTCTACACTAATATACATGTATACTCGATATAAATTAATTAATTATTAGTCATTTTAATGGTGGGAAAGATGTAATATGTTTGAATGAATCTTGTCACAAAAAATATTAATGGATCCAGATTTATGAAAGATTTATATATTAGATTAGGTATTTCCGGTTAGTTCTGGCTAGTTTTTTTGCTTATTTGATATAGAATATGTAATATGTTTGTTATTATATTTAAATTACTTTAAAGTAACTTGTAAAATAATATTTTTTATTGCGTTGAAAATAATTCGGGTTTAAGGCAGATTAATAGGAAGCTTTTTGTCCTAAAAATAGGTTCTTTCTAGTAAGGAAGACATCTAGTTTGAACTTGAAGTATGTACTAAAAACATTTACTAATAATTTAACTGACAGAATACATTTTAATATGAAGTATCAAGCAAATTATTATGCTACGATGGGAAACCTACTAATACTTTGCCCCGGCTTAGAAAGAAGTTTTGAAAGATCGGTTTGTTTGTCACTTACACATAATATAGTATTTTACATAACACTTTCACCATTAATGGCCACAATGTGTTTTCCATAAATTGTTCACCCATTTATATTGTTAAGTAAATTTTCGTTGCGCAATCCTTCAGCAAATTTGTCCTAACTAAATATTTCAACATTTATGTCAAGTTGAATGTTTATAGTTTCTAGTGAAAGGTATAAATTATTAGAAAATCTGTTCATTATTTAAACACTGTAATATATAGTTTAGTAACATTTAAGACAACGTCTTTTTCGTATTTTTTACCTTCGTATTTGGTTTATAAATTTTACGTATTTATTTTATATTAGCGGTTCACCCTCGCTTCTCTCGAGTTCGTCCCTAGGTGCGTTTCAACGGTTAGTATGGAATAGATACACTAAATTTATATTACTGCTCCGCTCCCTTGGGTATTAGCATGATGATATATAGCCTATAGCCTTCTTCAAAAAACAGGCTATCTAATGCATAAAGATTTTTTTAAATCAATAGTACCTGGATTAGCGCGTTCATACAAACAAACAAACTCTGCTTCTTCATAATATTAATAGGTATAGATTTATTTCTTAAAACGTAAAAATTTTGGTGATGTACGTACGATATAAATGTACAATTAGCCAGTGATTTACATTACAGCTTATGTTGCAGATGCTCATGGGCATTGCAAAAAAAAAAAAAACATTAATTCGCCTACAGTATCCAAAGGAATCTTATTCTTCATGACCACAATATTATAATTATTTGAATGACTCCTTTAAATTATAGTACGGTTTTCCCATATTGAGGTGCGTCAGATTTTACTTGCACTCCTGAATTCTGCAATATATGAAATATATGTACAAGACCGGTTGATATTGTGTTATTATTAAAATGTTATTATACATTTATTTTTAATCATAGAAAAAATTTGCAAAGATTTCTTCTTTTATATGTAAAAATGTATTGATACTTCCATACTAATATTATAAATGTGAAAGTGTGTTTGTTTGTCCTTCTTTCACGTCAAAACAGAGCGACGGATTGGTGTATTTTTTTATGTGTGATAGTTGGTTGGCTGGAGAGTGATTTAGGCTATTTAGAGTTATTTTTTGTAATTTTAGCGCGAACGAAGCCGCGGGTTCTTCTAGTATTATATATAGCACTCCTTAACATCTAAATAAAGTATAATCTTAGTGTAAAAAATGTACATGTTATTTTATTAGATATATCGAATTGAAAAGTAATCCGTCAATTTAATCATAATTTAAAAGATATTAGAAAGATATAATTTTTCATCTCAGCTTATTGGTATTTCCATACATTCTCTATTAATTGGCTAATCAGTAGCGAAGAAAGTGTCGACTTGTTTGTCGCAAATGACATACTGGTCGCGGAACAGCCTGCTTTAATAGCAAGTGTACCTCAGTCTGAATGCATAATTTTGCATAACAGAGCGTTAAGATTTTTTACCGACTAAGTTAAATACTATTATTGATTCGTAAGGAAACATGAAGATATGTATATATTTATTATTATAAATAACAATTTACCAGGCTCTGCTTTATGGTTGTATCGTGAAGAATAAAAAAAGCTTAAAAAAGCTTTAAAAAAGCTGGCGTTTTAAAGAACTATGTTTTTAATCTCTAGTAGTACACAACGTTTTTCAGTTTTGACTGACTTTTCAAATAAATTTTAATATGTAAGTATTTACATGAACAATAATAATTCTATTATTTTTTCCTATTGTCCTATCATACTAATACTATAAATGCGAAAGTTTGTGAGGATGTATGGATGTATAGATGTATGGATGTATGGATGTTTATTACTCTTCCACGCAAAAACTACTGAATGGATTTTAATGAAACTTTACAATAATATAGCTCATACATCAGAATAGTACATAGGTTACTTTTTATCCCACATAAAACTGCGGTTCCCGTGGGATAGACTTGTTTTTGTTTTTCACTAGGGACGAACCCGTGCGAAGCGAGGGTGAATTGGTAGTAAATAAGACTAATGCTAGTACTATTTTTATTCAAAACTGTAATCTCTTAATATGGTATAATTACACAGTAGGTAATATAATTTATATAAGTTAGAAATGTCTAGATAAGACGATCACTTAAATGCATGTAGTGGAAAGTATATTTTTTTCTTAAACACCGAATTATCTCATACAATGACCGATACTAGGCGCGACCAAACGTCTTAGCCGATTGAGTCACACATGGACAACATAAAAACATCGTTATATTTCAATTTTATGTATGTATTCATTATTTTTAATGTATATGACACTTATGTAATATCAATTAGCAAAGAGAAATCAAGTAAGTCGTAATGTTATTTAATACTAAAGATTAGAATAGAAAATATCGGCCCCGCACACAATGCATATGAATTCTTAAATATATTATTTATAGTTTAGTATAAGGTTTTTAATTATTTTTACTATGAATTAAGTAAAAGAATACAATGTATGAAGTAGTTTTTTTTATTCATGTCAATTCCATAGAGATCTATTAAAAAGTGTTTTTTTTTTTAATTTTTAGTCTATAGACACTTTCACCGTATTATCATTAGAGTGACTTATTGTTATATACAAAGGCTTTTACTTCTCAACTGTAGTTTTATTTTTAATTGAGGATAATAAGAAACTTAGGAAGTAACGTAACATGTTCCGATGGTTAGGGCAAGTGCATTGTAATTGTGGCGGGTGAAAGGTTTAGCGGAACTAATATTGATTTCTATGGTTCTTGTTGTGACGCGACTAATGGACAGGTGACGTGAGTAATGGAAAACGTTACTCTATTGTATGATTCATTATAACCTTTTGCTTTTACATGTGTTGGATAGGTTTTAGTTATTAGGATTTACTTTTATATGAATCGAAATTATATAAACTAATCTAAGAAGTCGATTCAGAAAAACAGATTTTTTCGCGGATTTAGTATGATTTTTGGTTTCTATATTCTTATATTCTTTGCAGCGATCATGGTCACGCGAGAGTATTCGGGAACCAAAAATCAAAATAAATCCATGAAAAAATCCGAAATGATTCGTTCCAAGTTACGTTTTAACATTGTCCATAGTAAAAAGTCCTTTATGTTAACCCGGGTAACCAGCAATCATCATACCAAATTTCACCAAAATCTGTCCAGTGGTTTTCCCGTGATGCGGTAACAGACAGACAGACAAAAATTCTAAAAACTATAGATTTGGCTTCTGTGTCGATAATAAACACTATTTCAATAAGATTTTCCAAAAAATATTTAATGTACAGATTCAGCTTAGTTACAATTTTATTATACGTATAGATGTCAAATATTCGCGTAAATCCTAAGAAAGTATTAAGTCGATTTTAAGTTCTGACTCCAGACAAAGAGGTATAAATTTTATATGTATAGATCAAAATTTACTATTTTGATTAAAACTCCTTCTCTTCGTTTACATTCTACACTCAATACGAGATACATATATGTATGTACTTGTATCTCGTATTAAGTGTGGAGATTGTATAGTACACTGACGTTTAATTTCTATGGTGCCTATTTTTAATTATTATAATTTTGATTAAGGATGAAAGAAGCATGCATTTGTTATGCATTTTGTTAACCAAATATAAAAACAAAATAGGGGACTAGATCAATGAATAATGACTGGCAATTTCATAATTTTATTAGCACAGCATTAATCGCTACAAAACCAGCTAAGTGAGCTGTCATGTAACACTTTTTGTTTTAATCCACGAAATTCCAATTACTTGGATAACATCGAAAAACTAGATTTCGTAAAACAATTCGCGTGCCGTATGTAATTAACAAAATTTGTATGAATTTTAAAAAGACGAATTTATAAGGAGTTTTGTAATTATTTTTATGTGCAAGAAGGTTTCTGTGATTTCATTTAGTGGGACGGGCATATTAATAATATTACATTCACACATTTTCACATTCAGAATGGGACAATTACATTAAATAAATAATGAAATAATAAGAGATTACTTCACGCTACAAGCTACATGTGGGAAAGGTAGGACTGAATAAACATAGAATTTTACAGGGCTGTAAGCGCTATGCAATGGTATAAATAAATAATGTATAAAATTAATAAAAGCATAAAAAGACATGTCAAAAATTAACTATCTTTATCGTGCATTAAGCAAAAGGCATTATCGATATTAATAGTTTTAAGAAAGTGAGTAATAGCCAATTTGATCACATCAGGACATTTCAAACATTGAATCTTTTGATTAGCCACACGACATTCATTTAAATAAGGATAATAATCAAAATGTGATAATTAAATATCACTCAGTCCAATGGTAATAATTTATAAAGTTAGGATGTATAAAACACTAGGACCTGCCGTTATGTATGGATCGGAATGATGAGCTATGAAGAAGACTGATGAGAAAAGATTGCATACCGCAGAAGTGAGATTGTTCAGATAGATGTGTGGAGTGACGAGAATGGATAAAATATGGAATGAGTATATAAGAGGAAGCTTAAAAGTAGCACCAGTGACAAAGAAGTTTAAAGGAAATCGTCTAAGTTGGTATCGACATGTGAAGAGGAGGGAGGGAGATGGAGAGGTAAAGGAAGACCGAAGAATAATGGATAGATTGTGTGAGACAGGACATGAAAGAGAAAGGGGTGAATAATGAGATAAGGCTTACTGCGTCGACCCCAAGTAACTTGGGAAATGGGCAGGGAGAAGAAGATGTATAAGACAAAATGATATGATTTTTTCTTTTCTTAAAATTATACATATTTTTGTCAAATAATGTTTTGACTAAAATAGTTTTATCTTATTTTGTGAATATTTGCTATTACAACGTAGATGCACGATAAGCAAGAAACAAGGTCGTTCAATTTCTGCAGTCATCAACAATTAAAACAAAAACACTTACAAGGCATTATGCTCATTATGATGGCACGTATAAAAACATGTTGATATAAAAAAAAACATTAAAATGAGACTGACTTCCCTGTTCTTGCGTATTTTTTATTTAAATAACGCACAATATTTAATAACATTTTATTTAAAATTCTTATTTGTGAGATGTCACAGTTTTTTTAAAGTTTTATTTAAAAAAATCTTTATAATAAAATCAACTATAATTATAAAATTATAAATGATTAAATTGTGTTATATTGTTGTGGCCTTAAAACTTCTGGAGAAAATAAACTATGGATAGCAAATTATTCCAGGAAATTTCGTTTGCTGAATGATTTTTAATTAAAGATTACAAGGAGTTTTTGCGTAGTAGGTTGTATAGTTTTTGTTATACCGACCCGGGCATGCTTTGTTCGGACTTTGCCTCAGTCTGCGCTCGTAATTTGCATCAAAAGTGTTCATATTCCAAAGTCGGTTTTGTAATAGCCGTCTCAAAATTAGTCCGCTAGTATCCAAAAGAAACGTAGACGAACTACAATCCTTTTTTTTATCAAATTTTTAGTGTTATATACATTATTAACTAAGATTACTACAACATATTTTTAACTGTGACTTAATTTAAAATCTTCCAATATATTATCTGTGATGAGTAATCTGTGGCTGTATGGGGTTGACAATTACAAGTTTTTGCTCCAGCTGATTTAACTCGGCTCGGGCAACGAACTCGAGCGTATTTCATAACCTGACCAACGGCCAGATGCGTGCCGAATCAAGTGCGCAGACAAAATTATAAGGAAATCTATATGTATTACTCATTTATAACAATAATAATAATATAGCCATTTTTTTAAATACATGCATAGATTTAATTGTAAACGTTATATTTAATTACATTATAATATTAACAAAAATAAATATTTACAGGCTTTAAATATATAACATATTTAAGGCTCCTGGCGGGTATAGGCCTCCTCCAACATTTTCCTCGTTGTTCTTACCTTTACTTTCTTTGCCCAGTCTTCTCCAGCATTTTCCTTAATTTCATCTACCCAACGTTCTCTGGCTCTTTTGCCACTTGGACCTGACCAATTAGTAACTAATTGAGTCCATCTGTCAGTCTTGCTACATGACCAGCCCATCTCCACATCAGATGTTTCACTTTCATATGTTCCATAGTATCTATAAACTTGGTTTTTTGCGTATGTTTTCTGCTTTTTGTTCGTCCTTCAATTTAATATTCAGAATACTCCTTTCCATGACACGCTGGGTTCTCTGTATTCTGTCTCTAGCATAATTGTTATACATATATCGGGTTTGTATTCGCATGACATGCAGGGGAGTAGACAACCATACATGATATCCTTTTTCAATTTCAAGGGAAGTTTTGATTTCATTATTTCTTTCAAACTCCAGAACCTACTCCATTATTGCTATTATTCTTTACTCCTTTATTGACATTGATTTGTAAAATAATAATGCTACTTTTTATATATACTTTTAATTCGAAATCCATATTTATTGTCTATTATATAAACATATAAGAAGATTTAAAATAAATCTTTTAGATTATTGTATAATGCCATTGAGACATCTAACACCTTAGTCTCTCCCGTGACCATGATTGCTGTAAAGCAATCGAAACGTCGGGAACCAAAAATCATAATAAATTCGCGAAATAATCCGAAAAGATAGTTTTATTTTGAAATGTCAAATATTCGCGTAAATCTAAGAAAGTATTAAATCTTTTAGAATTTATTTGCATATTTATTTTGATTTTTGATTTCCGATGTTTCAAATGTTTTACTGCAATTATGGTCACGGGGTAGTCTCTCCCGTAATTACATAAGGCATTGTGTCTTCAATTACAAGTATGATTATCGTATGTATAAAATACGAGGACTTTCCTTTGCACACATAAATATTTGTTCCTAAACGGCTGGCGTACCTGTAGAGTACTTAATTAGGTACAATATTGATTCGATACAAATTGCGCTTAATTTTTCCTAACTTCATTTTATTATGTTGTAGCAATTAAAATCCCAATTTTAATTTATTAGAAAAATAATAAAAAAAAAAAAATCTGCCGGCATGCCAAACATAGTCAAGGCTTTAATAAAAATGAAATTGACCGTATAAAATGAATTTGAGCCAAGGTAACTTCAGTTTTTGCTGCCTCAGTTCGCTGCAGTGACTGTAAACACATATATGTATATAATAAAGTTTAGATATGGTTTTAATAACGCAAATATCATCTTCATAGCTTTAGCATTATATATTTTTCCGCTATAAGTATTTATTTTCCAATTATGATTTATTTAAAAACTGAAAAAATATATCGAAGTAGCATTAGAAGAACGTTTCAAAATTTTGTATTCACCCTCGATTCGCTTGGTGTCATCCCTAGGTTGGTATGGAATAGATAGACTATATATGTATTATAATATAGACATAGGGACAAAATAAAGAGTTCTGAACCTTTTAATTTTCGAGCTGTTTTGTTGGGTTTTCCCTATTTTTTTATATTTAAACCACCCCTCCACACCTTCAACAAAACAAAAAAAAAGTATTATTCAAATTGGTCCAGCTGTTTTTGAGTTTTAGCGAGAAACATGAATTTTAAACAATCTTTTTAAAAACGAAACTCGTGTTTGCATGTAAAAATTTCTGAGACGTGAACTAACACTTTCTTTTACCGTCTTTATCTTATAAATCACTCACCATTTAATTAGTTGATAATTAATGAACTATCACACGGAAACAATTACGTTTTCGTTTTTGAATAATTCTGTTTTGTAAAGTTAACAGAACAATATGATGGCAAAAAATCTTTAGTATTAAATGTATGGTTCTTACAAACACTAGAAGAAACAATAAATCAAAGATTTTAGAGTCATTATTATAATGAATACATTATTTTTAACTGCTCTGCAGTTTTTAATGTACAATTTTAAAAATATAGTTTTTATTAAATAAAATATTAAATAAAATTACTTAGTTTTGTTTTCTTACTAATATAACCACTTGCGAACTAAGATTAGGACAAGTTATGAAATCACAGACTACATGACATGTGGACCAAATAATAGCTCACATTTGAATACAATGCGTGTAACGCGTTGAATACGTCAGTATAGCTCGCGACTGGTTAGAACAGCTTTATCTCACCGTGTGACTGTCTGTAGCTAATCACAAGCTGAGATTTTATACCTATTTGGAAAAAACAATTATACATAATAAGTTAAAATTAATCTGCGATGACTATTTCAATAAGACTTAAAAAAATAATAATTGATGTACACATATTATTATATGTATAGATATAATAAAATATAAAATACGATTTTATATACATATACACTAGCGACTCACCCTCGCTTCGCTTCGGGTTCGTCCCTAGACAAAAACAAAACTATCCCACGGGAACCGTACATTTTTCCGGGATGATATATAGCCTATAGCCCTATAGCCTTCCTCAGTTAACGGGCTATCTAATGTAAAAAGAATTTTTCAAATCGGATTAGTAGTTTCTGAGATTAGCGCGTTCAACCAAACAAACAAACTTTTCAGCTTTATAAAATCGTTTATATATAAAATATTAGCGTTTAATAAATACTTCACTTTACTTCAGTTTGTAATAAACACAGCGTCTCATGAAACGAAAGTTCCAATAAAAATTAAGTATAAAATTCGGGTACTAAGTGGGTGTAACATAATGTAGTCATAATTATCAGTCCCCATGTATCTTTATAGAAAACTGGTTTTGTTCAACGATTATGTCTTGGGAACATTGTAGCTTGAATCACTATAATGTAATGCAAATGTGCTCAAAGCTCGCACAGTGTATTTGCGTTTATTCCTTTTTGTTTTTGTATTAAGTCTAGTATTTATTGTATTACGTAACGAATATTGATATTAATAATAATTTGTTTTTTTTTTTATTTAAGCGTTTTAGCGTTTGCATGATGAAATTACATTATATAATTTTGGCATGAAAAGTCTTTAAACGCAAGTTAATATTTTATACAAATCTTTACATTGATATATCCTATTCAGCAAATAAACTAAAAAAACTGAATGATGAATTAATTAAATTTAATTAGTAATTTACCTAAGTCAAAAGTGTATACTGTTGTCTTATGTATCATTTTAAATTCAATAAAAAACACATATAGATTGAATACTTCACCGTTTTGAATAAAGTAGTACATTTTTTTGAAATCGGTATAATATTTTGTCTTTACAACAGCCATATGAAAACTTCTTTTGAAAATATTACTTAAATATAAAATTTTATTTTGACTACAGCTACAATGGTTTTTTTTTTCTTAAAATATTTTAAATCTGCTCATGATTTATGGAACTTGTTGTAAAGGCTATTTTGTCTAAAGATGATACATGTTAAATATCAAGTGCCAGGAAAGGAAACGTGAACAATAAACGGATGCATTTCCTTTACTCCTGTATCTCCATCAGCTTGTAATGACAATGGAATAACAAATTGTATGCATATTATGCATAATGTCATTTATTAGTTGCTTATTACGACATAGGCTTATTGTATAGTACACTTGCGGTTCACCCTTGCTTCGTTCGGGTTCGCCTATAAAAAAAAAAACAAAAATAAATCTATCCCACGGGAACCGTACATTTTCAAGGGATAAAAAGTAGTAAGTAATAAGGTAAAAAGTAGCTTATGTGTTATTCCAGACTATAATCTATCTCTGTGCCAAATATGGGCGTGATTGAGTACAAACATCCAAACATCTATACTTTCACATTTATAATATTAGTATAGATTACTAGCAACCCGTTGTTTCTTCGTTTAAGTGCGAATTCTTATTTATAGCCTTTTTGTATCTTTTGACCGACTTCAAAAGGGGGAGTTTAATTTTTTTTTGTGTTAAATGCATATGTACTCGTATATGCGATATATTCGTCAGTTGTGAACTAATTTTTATAATTTTTTTCAATGAATAAGTTTTGTCTTAAGGGCGATTCCATATTAATTCACATACATGATAATAACATTTTTAAGTGATTTTGAGTTCGGTTTACCTTTTATTAAAAAGTAATTACTGTATTAAGTAATTATTACTTTAGTAACATGCCATGCCAGAATGTTCCCTATATCAGTTATTCAGATTATACTAAAAAACCCAAAATATTTTCACAGAAAGTCGGACATTGGCAATGTGGTTTTGCTAGCGGCAGCTAGTCCGTTTTAACAGTTTCAAAAGTGGAATTGCAAAGCATCGTGACGATACGATATTACAACTTCTACACTTTGTGTGGAATAACCCAGTAACTTCAAGCGAGTCCTACTTACATATAATTGAAAACTTTTTCGATCTTAACATATGAACATATGTATTATTATTAAAAAAAAATATACAAAATTCTGAATTTTCGAACGTACTATGTAAACCAAATGTAACAATAGTTTCAGATTTAAAGGAAAATGATAGAGGTTGTATATTAAATATTTTTAAAATATTAGAATTTCATATTAGAGTGCGGGTCGATATGACTAGATATTTGCACGTGAAATAAAAAACGCACGTGAAGCCGCGGGCTAAGCTTCTATCATATAAACTACTAGCGACTCACACTCGCTTCGCTCGCGTTCGTCCCTAGGTACTTTTTCACGGTAAGCTATGTTTAGGTATACATAAATAGTAGCTTGCTACTCCTAGGATATTCATTTATTTAAATTATATAATGATTTAACCTCGTTTTGCTCGGGTGCGTAATCCGTACTCAGATTTTGTTCACAATTTCGTGGGTTTTAATTTTTTTTGCGGAACCCTGATTCTTTTTCTAAAATAAAAGTAGCCTAAGTTACTCCCTATGACATCAGCTATTTGCCAATGAAAGTCCCGTCAAAATCGGTCCAGCCGTTTCTGAGATTAGCCGGAACAAACAGACAGACAGACAGACCGACAGACAGACAGACAGACAAAAATTGTAAAAAATGTTGTTATGGTATATGCACTGTGTATACATCCATATGCATTTAGTAAAAAGCGGTTATTTTAATATTACAAACAGACACTCCAATTTTATTTATCTGTATAGATGAAACTATATGAAAATAAGCTCAACCTTATTAGCCAGACATCGTGACTACATTCCGCGGATTGTTCTACTATTCGGAGAAAGTTAGTATTGAGCGGACGATCGGAAATAATATACGATATCTCGACGTGTTTGATTACTTTATCGCTGACATCATTGTTTTTTGGCAAAATAGTATCTGAATGTGTGTCAAAAGATTGCAAAGTCAATGTTTTTTTTTTATTTTTGATATGGATTTTTTATAAATAACCTATATTCGTTTAAAATAAGATTGATGTCGAAGATCCCAACCACATATGTAGGATGTACATACCGAGGCGGGATCTCATATATCTCTATTTGATAACATTTCTAACCCGCACCTGCTTTGTTACAATCAATATCCCATGAAAATAATTGATGTACAAGTATAATCAATATATAATATAGTAAAATACAGTGATTTAACATATTTTACGAAAATGCGTGGAAAAAATTGTAGATACATACATATACATAATGGCAGGAAGTCATCGAATCTTTACTGATAATTTTAGCATATATTTTGAATGTATTTCCTCCATTTTAATATAACAAGAATTTAATGGTTTTTAAGATCGCCATTTGAGCATTCTGAATATCAATAATTAACTAGATCAAAACGTATGATTTTAAATTGACTTAAAATTTAATTTTATTGGATTTGTGCAACAAAGTTTTAGCATAAAAAAGGGTATAAAATGACTAGTTATTTCTGAAGTCTGGGTATTCTATGATCTATCTTAATTTATCCAGTGAATATTTCAAGCGTCTACGTGTTGCCGTTATCAGTATCGAGCAAAAACGAGGAAAAAAATCACGTTTGTTGTATAGGAGCCCCCTTAAATATTTATTTTATTCTTTTTTTAGTATTTGTTGTTATAGCGGCAATAGAAATAAATCATCTGTGAAAATTTCAACTGTTTAACTATCACGGTCCATGAGATACAGCCTGGTGACGGACGGACAGACAGATGGACGGACAGTGAAGTCTTAGTAATAGGGTTCCGTTTTACCCTTTGGGTACGGAACCCTAAAAAACGACATATCTAAGAGTTAACTCAGTAAAAACATTATCGTCCCATGTGAGAATGAAACCCGCGATAAGCGTCGAAGTAGGCCATGCCAGTTAGCCACAATGCCACTGTGCTATGACAATCATCGTATACAATAACATATAACCATCATAAGGTTAATGACATATTATTTTCTTCTGCGCTCCCACGTGCTCGTCTCACTAATTACTCAGTACTTATTCCATAATTACTGGTAACTGGTTCTTGCGAAAATTATTCAATTGTTTTCATTATTTCCAGTAACTGTATTTCGCCGTTGGCTATAATTTTAAGAATTATTATAAAATTTTCAAGTGTTATAAAGTTATAATATCATTTGATGTTATAATATTTGTGAAATATTTGGATTATTACTATTGTCTCTATTGTTTATAAAACGTGTATATATATATATATATATATATATATATATATATATATATATATATATATATATATATATATATATATTGTGAGTAAAACGGACCCCTAATAATAATTTCTTCCGTTGTCAGATGTAATAACTATTTTAATTGACGGTTATATACCTCCGTTATTAGTAGAGTACGGTTGAAATTTGGAGAGGAGGTTCCATAATCTGCTAAATGTTGCTGACTCTTAGTCGGTTTAACGAATATTATAAATATGAAATACATCGCATTTTACACTAATGTTATTAGAACAAATACATATTTATATGTAGGTATTAATATATAATTAAATTAAATATCAATCATCAGGCTTCGCTATCGAGAATTTTCATTGTAGATATCAGAAAAAGCATCAGTTTTTAGATACCTAGATTACGAAACTTGCTATTATTACAGCATTCATTAAATTTCTAACGGCGTTTACTTTTTAACCGGTACAGAAAAATACTATCGTAACGAATTTCAATAATACTTTCCTTTATGGCGTATGGCTAAAGTTCATTCACCAGTAATCAGAAAAGTGTTCTGAAGAATCCGGCGTGACTAAAGAGGTTCCACCGCAGATGCGTGTATCTAATCATACGTGTCACTGTAATGCTTGGTTCCGTTACGCGCGTGCCGGCGTTACTATATACTTTAGATCTACTATTGCTATAGTAAAAGATTAGTTTTCTATTCTTGCTAACGTATTGTTACTTTGTTGTGTATGTTTTACATATTGGACTTGATGGTGTTTTACAAATTATGATTTAATTGTTATAATGGAAGTAAGTATAGATAATGTTATTTTATTAATGGCGCAAGATATATTAACATCGGCAATATTTGCTCGTACATAAAAGATTTTTTATATCTTTTATCATATATCGTACCTATACAATACTATACTACTGACTCCTGACATACAGGTTTAATCTAGTTTGGGAGTCAGAGGCTTCAACAGGCTTATATAACAACGAACAAATATGTCAATAAAGAAATATTATTATTATTATACGGTCTATATTATTTACGTATTGTAAAATTATAGAATATTTGTCATCTGGTATGGTATATCTGCCATATCATACGTTTATGGTATTATTTTGAAAACTTCGCAGGTGTGCTCCTAACTAATCAGGTTTCTTTACAATTATATGAATTCTACAACAACAAGTTACCAATAGACAAACATACACTACATACATAGTATATATGTACCTATGTATATATAAAGAATCTTGTGGAACTAATATGCTTCCGCCGTTAATAAATATATGCAATCATATCTTCGCGTCACACTAATGCTCGATTCTTAACGGAATCGAGCATTATTATCACACATGTTACAATTTTCACTTAGTAGTTACATCAGAAAGGATGAAGTCTCTTTTAACGCCTTCATTGCAATATGAATAGTAAAAAATGTCACAAATTACGATTGATGAGGTTTGATTTTCATGTGGGACAAACTATGGTTTCAACATTATTGGTAATACTTTGCAATAGATTAATTTTTCCTGGCTACGGGTAGGTTAAGTGACATTGGGATAAACTCAATTCCACATATAAATGCTCTCCGCCCCACACATTAACCAAGCAAAAATATGTACATACATACATATTATACGTATATTTTAAAGATTATATTAAATAACTAAGTAATCTCTTCTTCTTCTTCTGCCTGGCATTTATTAATCCCGGCTATTGCCAGGGTCTGCCTTCCTGCTAAGCCTACTCCACTTTGCACGGTCTTTCGCGTCATCCTGTGTAAGTCCATTGGTTCTCATATCCTGCTTCACGACATCCAGCCATCGCTTTCTTGGGCGCCCGGGAGGTCTTGTTCCAGGGACAAATATATCAAGGCACTTTCTTCCAACATAGTCCTCAGACCTACGCGCGACATGACCATACCACCTCAGACGACGCTCTTGGAGCTTATCCGCTACGTCACGGACCCCGAGACTGCCTCGGATGAACGTGTTGCGTATGCGGTCAGCCCGCGTTACGCCGCACATCCACCTCAGCATCTTCATCTCCGTGACGTGAAGCTCCTGAGTGTGCCGAGACAGCGATGGCCAGCACTCGCTTCCGTATAGGAGGACTGGTCGGATGATGCTCTTGTATATCTGTCCCTTGAGCTTGGGCGGTATTCTGCGATCGCAGACCACACCTGTGACCTCCCGCCATTTGGCCCAAGCAGCTCTTATACGGGCTTGAACGTCGTGATCGATGCTTCCGGACTCGTGCAGGACGGATCCAAGGTACCTGAACTTCTCCGACTTAACGGCTGGTTCAAGCCCTATTTGGATGGTGCTAGAGTCCGGACTCCCGCAAGCCATGTACTCGGTCTTCGCCACATTTAGTTTAAGACCGCCGTTCTCAAGCGTACCCTTCCACAGGTTCACTCTACGCTCCAGCTCTAGACGGTTCTCATCAACGAGCACTATGTCATCGGCATACATCATCAACCATGGAGGCTGGTCCTGGATGCATGTCGAGACAACATCTAGTACTACGTTGAATAAGAACGGGCTAAGAGCGGAGCCCTGGTGGACCCCTACAGTGATTGGAAAGGGCTCGGTATCGCCAACAGCGGTTCTAACCACGGAAGCGGAATTGCGGTACAAGTCTCTGATAATGTCAATATAGGTCTCAGGCACGCCTTTGAATCGCAACGCCCACCAGATGCATTGACGAGGCACACAGTCAAAGGCCTTCTGCAGGTCCAAGAATGCCAAATGCAGAGTTCTCCTTTTCTCCCTGTAAGCCTCAATCAAAGTTCTGAGGGCAAAAATGGCGTCCATGGTGCCCGATCCTGGCTGGAACCCATATTGACACTCAGAGACAGAACACTCTTGGCGGAGCCTGAGGTCGATCACGCGTTCGAAGAGCTTCATGGTGTGACACATGATTTTGATCCCTCTATAACTACTGCAATCTTGAACACTGCCCCTGCCTTTGTATAAAGGGGTTACAAAGCTAAAGCGCCACTGGTTTGGCATCTTTCCAGTGTTCAAGATGCAGTTAAAGAGATCAGTAAGCATGAGCACACCAAGAGAGCCCAACGATTTCCACGCCTCGATCGGTATGTCGTCAGGTCCCGACGACATACCGATCGATAAATAACTAAGTAATCTAACCTAATTTAATTGATGGGAAATGAATCACACTGTTTTGATTTGTAATTAATTATTACCTTAATGTAATTTTTTAACCATGTTAGAACATCTTGTAGTGACCGGATGGTCGCAACAGTGTTAGTAACAAGTGTAAGAACGCCATAAGATACGCCGCAGGCGTTATACTGGAAGAGTAATTACGTCTGTTATGTGTGTAGGACGCTTTATTTAGTTTATTTCGATGAAACATGTATTAGTGTGTATTATGGATATGTATAAACTATAATTAATGTAAAATCGATTTTTTTTGCTCTAAAAATAAATTAGGTAACTATTTACACATAGTACGTACATATATAATCATACAGATTTCAAAATCATCTTTAAAATAAGCAAATGTTTATCCTAAGAATACAATCACATTTTTTTTTTATATTTTATTAATTACTAGCGACTACCCTCGCTCCGCTCGAGTTCTTCCCTGGTTACATTTTAACGTTTACTATAGATTTCTCAGAGATAAAATATTTTCCCGCAGTAAAAAGTATCCTATAACCACCTATCTTCATACCAAATTTCATCAAAATCTGTCCAGTGGTTTTTTCGTGATGCGATCACAGACAGACAGACAATAGTTCTAAAAACTATATACGGCCTCTGAATCGATAGTAATGTCTATTTCAATAAGATTTTCCAAAAAATATGTATTGTACTGATTCGACTTAATTAGATTTTTATTATATGTATGGATTTTAATAGTTTTGATTTGCTTGAAGGTTTTTTTTTGAAAAAAGCCCGAAAAGTAGAAGAAGATATGTTGAGTGTAATTAAGAAACTTTATATAAATTAGGGAAGAGCAAGATAAAAAGTCACATTAGTAAATCATAATTGTATTAAATAAATGCAATAACAAATTAAACTAAGACTGCATTCTGATCACTGTATCTGTTAATGTGCCTAATACTTTAATCGGATTAGAAAACGTTAGTAATTTATTGTAATTACTAAATGCCGTATTAACATCAAGAGCCAGTATGCCGATATATTCTATAGAGAAAGAATTAGAAATGGCATAAGCATAGATTTAAATCAATATATATAGGTGACCTATAAAATTAATTTATGGTTAGGTCGTGTTTTACCAAATCTAAAACTATTTAAGTCTACTTATAGTTATAAGTAAATCTTATGCTACTTATACTCGCATTTGTCAAAGCTACTTTTTTTCTTATTCACACTTTATTTTGATTATAAAAAAAAACGTGTGTGTACTTATGTGCGCACCTAAGAAGTTCTTTGACGTAACAGAACAAAAATAGCTAAAGATTTCATCCCGTATGTCACAACTCTCTGTTTGTAAAAGGAATGCAGTTAACTTCATCATGTCGCTTTTTGACTTCCGGTGTGCGCGCGCATCGTAAAAATTTAACTTTCATATTTTTTTCCAAACGTGACAAAAGAAGTATAACTTCAAAAATAATATTTTGTTTAACATGACTCGTTTTTCTACGCTTGGTGACATTTGTAGATTTTTTTATTTAACATAAGTAAAACAGCTTCCTTATAAAGTTATACTAGTTTAGCCGTGCTTAGATTTCAGGCAAAAGTTAAGTAATCAGCATCCGAGATCTCAACATTTTTGTATATAATGTTCGCGCTTTAGCCTTGGTGTTCTGAGAAGAATAATTGCTTAGTGCTACTTCAAATTAAAAAAGGGTTCTGTACTTTATAATGGGTCTTTTTTCATAGTTTGTATAACAAAATATTAAAGTTGTGTACGATATTATTAAAAAAATCAATGGGATGTTATTTCGTAGACACACTGTAAATGATATTTTTATTATGATTTAATGAAGTGAAAAATTGTTTTTGATTTATTCAGTCATTCTAGAGATTAACGAGTACAAACAAATATACAAAATAATATTTTAATAGTTGTTGGGCATTTCTCATAGTCAAATCTTGTTATATGTATATAAACATCTCATGTCACGGTGTATGTGGTCGCATTCCTCCGAAACGGCTCTACCGATTTTATTGATTTTTTGTATACATATTTGGTAGGTATGAGAATAGGTTGTAAAGTATTTTTCACCCTCCTACCCCCACCTCACATTTTTGTATGAACCATATCAAAATAATTCAATATTATATAAATAGTAAATACATAGGGATGAACCCTAGCGAAGCGAGGGTGAGTCGCTAAAACATAAAGCAAAAGAGGTTTTTTTTTTGTAGATTGAACGCAGGCGAAGCCGCGGATTCTACTAGTAATCATATAAATTCATTAATATACCGAACATTTTTTAAAGATGAAGCATTTAATAATATTTTCATTATGTACATATGTAAATAACTAACCTATGTAGTTATAAACCAAATGTCACTGTGAATCCGTGTGACCGTTTTTATTTTCACACCAAGGTACCCCATTCCTCTGAATAGCGGTGTAGATAAATAGAGCAAAGAGAACAATGATGCATCGACGGTTTTTTAACTGACCGAGTTGTTAACCAGCGTTCTTGTGGGAAAATCGCGAAATGTGATATTAACGGTTTAACTGAGGACCAATTAAAAACTGTTATGTATGTATTTTCGTCACTCACTCGTAATAGATTTAATGGGTTCTTTGAGCAGCGGCACAATTGGATGGGCTCTGTTTTATTATTCATTATTTTTAACGACTGTCTGTCTGGTAGTAATTAACAGGTTATAAACTATATGGGTCATCACATTTAATTTCTTTATTAGTATTGCCAATTTATTTTGTGGATGTAATAGGCTAAAATCGAAACAAAAAATATTGGAAAGCGTTTTATAGTTAGTATTTTTCATACTGATTGAATTAAATCTTAGTAATTTGTAGTGTTTTGTATACACCTGTATATAATATTTAACATATATGTATATATAAAAATTTAACGTTCAAAATCGCAAATCTGTTGTTTATTCCCCTAGTCTATACAGATAAATAAAATTGGAGTGTCTGTTTGTAATATTAAAATAACGGTTTTTTACTAAATGCATATACTAGATGTATACACGGTACATATACCAAAACAACATTTTTTTTACAATTTTTTGTCTGTCTGTCTGTTTGTTCCGGCTAATCTCCGAAACGATTGGACTGATTTTGACAGGACTTTCACTGGCAGATAGCTGCTGTTATAAGTAGTAACTAAGGCTACTGGTATTTTAGAAAAAGAATCCGCGAAAAAAAATGAAAACCCATAAAATTGAGGACAAAATCCGCGTACGGCGTACGCAATAACGTACGTACGTAACGTAAATCGCTATATAATTAAAATGAATATCTTAAAAGTAGCAAGCTACTATTTATGTATAAACATAGCTAACAGTGAAAACGTACCTAGTGACGAACGCGAGCGAAGCGAGCGTGAGTCGCTTGTAATTAATATTAGACAAAGCCATAGCGAAGCCTGGCCGGATTTAACTAGTGTTATATAAAAGTAGACAAATTTCTAATTGAGAAAAAATATATGAATATTGATTCAATGTAGTCTACTTAAACTATTAATGTACAGGCAATTGAAGTGTATTCGACCATGGGCTTAGTTTAATCAAAACGTTTAACTTTGGTTTTCGTATAGCCTTTCTATTCGATGTGTTTATTTTTGTAATACCAGTTTTTGCGTTTGAATTTGTTATAACAACTTTAATTAATAATTTTGCTTAAATGAAAATTAAAAGTGTCTATGTGTATGTACGTATCATTAACCCCTCGAGGACCGCATACACGCCGGCGTGTACGATAACAATTGTATTCTCGGAAATTCGCACGGATTTCTTAGAAACTATCCTGAGAGATTAATAATATTGATGAAATTTCAATAAAATTACGTTTTTTTTTGTTGAAAGGTATGTTGTTACACTTCAAGCGAGCTAACAAACGATTAACAAAATGTTGAATTCAAAAACATAGCCCTCGGTAAAGCTAGCTTACATAGTTTTCTTTTCTATATTTTACAGATAATTATTATATTCGATAATAATCTACCAATGAATGTCGTTAGATACATAGAAACAAAAAAATGTAATGGCTGCTCGGAACTTAGATGTCGTACGAATAATATGAATGATGCGAAATATGAGCACAATATTTTGAAATTAAAGATGGACACTTTAATTTTATTTATACGTTTACATTAATGGGAGATCTATTCTGCAACTATTCAATTGTTTTTTACTAGCGACTGACCCCCGCTCCGCTCGGGTTCGTTCCTACTTACGTTTTAATTTTTATTATAGATTTCTCAGAGATGAGATATTTACCCGCAATAAAAGTATCCTATACATACGTTGACCCGGATAAACAGCTATCATCATACCAAATTCCATTAAAATCTGTCCAGTGGTTTCTCGTGATGCGATCACAAACAGACAGACAGACAGACAAAAATTATAAAAACTATAGATCGGGCTACACAGGCCTGGCGATAATAATTACTATTTCAACGAGATTTAAAAAAAATGAATGTACAGATTCGACTCAGAATTTTATTATATATGTATATAGATTTAATTTTCAATAAAAGGTAGTTCTATTTAGAGCGGATATACATATTGTAGGTATTCCATTATATCTGTAATGATTGCATAATGATCAAAGTGCGGTGTGTCGTAGGCGTGACCTATGTATCCTGGATGCTGCGCCCTACGCGCCATTGTTTGTTACATGGCTTTATTACTCTCGTCATGACTACATGTTGATGGAAGGAAATTAAGTTTAATAGTTATTATGAAGGTGTAGTTAGATATTTGAGATTTCTCAACTTGTAAAGACGAAATTTTAATGAATTTTATAAGTATAAATATATTATAAATAAATATAAATATGTTGGGACATTAACACACAGCACCATGTAGTTCCATGGTAAGCTACAAACAGTTCAGTACCTTTTTCTGCTCTTTTTGTCAATCGATTTCCTTTTTTTTTATTTAATAGCTATTGATGAGCTTTAGTGTTTCTAATAAAAAAAATGGAAATTTTTTTTTTTTTAATATAGATATGTAAATTTTATTCATATATGTTTTCCTCAAATAATCAAATTTTTTAACAATTATTATAAGACCACTAGACGAACACTAGTATTTAACGTTAATAGTGCCATTGGTTAAATAAAAAAAGGTTTATTAATATCTAATATGAAATATCTATGTATACATATATACAGGTATTGCCATTAAGTCATAATGTTGCATTTTATTTAATCACATCAGAGGTATATTAATTAAACCCATAAAATTCTTCAACGACTTAGAAAACCGTTAATTAAGTTTATGATTTATTTCGTGTATATTTTATGTTAACTTTAAGTATCCATTTACTTGAGTATTACATATTAGTAGATGTTCATATAAAAACTTAGTTAAATACGAAATTTTAACTCAATTTCCAGTCATAAAATTACTCTATATAAGGGCTTTTTAATAAATTTATTTGCTATCAAACTAAAATTAGAGCGGAAGTTGCTACAAAGTGTACGTAAATGTTTGCGGCACAAACATACGATAACGGTAGGTTCTACACCGGCCCTAAATCTGTCTACACGTTGCATTATGTACTAAGTTAGGAAATATTTTTAAATGCAAACATTACCAATTTCCCTAGATAAATTTTCGTTGTTTTATCCAAAAATATATATTATAATACTAGTTTTTAAGCACGGTTCCACTCACGTAATACAGGTGATAAAAATACCCTATATTACTTAGGCACGTTTAGTTTTTACTGAAAGTACTTTTAATTTTTTTTATTGACAAACGGATAAACAATTTTTTCACTATATAAGTTAAAAAAATAGGTAGGTATATCCATGACTTTTTTTTCGTGCACAGTTTCTAAAATAAAAAAAAAATCACTCTCGTGAAAAAATACAAAAAAATGTGCTTATTTTGTATAGGATTCTTAACTTAATAAGATTTTGTAGATGGCTTTTATTTATTCGATGGATTTAACCCCGTGAGGAACGCGTACACGCCAGCGAATCAGTTTTTTAGAAATTATCCATAATTTCTTAGAAATTATCCAGGAGGGGTTAATTATTCTGTCAAATATTATATATTAAATAACATAACCTTAAATTGCTATTAAATATATAGTTTTGTGTTCTCATGACTCTTGGAAGTGTTCACAGATAAAAATTGTTTCAAGTCTATTATGTTTGTCCAAAAGTCAATATTATCTATTCTGTAGTATTAATTAATAATAGAAAAAAATTTAAAAAGTTCAATGTACTTCCTAAATATTATAATCTATACTAAAATATCTACCAATCAACATTGACAATATTACATGAGAAACCACTCATTTTGATTGCGTCACACAGTACCGGTGGTCCATTCATATTTTGCCGCTGGGATCGGAATAATTACTAGCAATTGTTACGTGCAGTTTCAATTTAAACTGTAACTCTTACAACTATCACGTAAGTGTTATTTTTTTCACAGTTTGATTATTTCTTTTGAATTACAATATTTTATTTTATATACGCCCGAAGCAAGCCATTATCGCTTTTTATACAAACTTTTTAAATATGTACATTGCAGGCTTATGTATGACTAGCAACTTACCCTCGCTTCGCTCGGGTGCGTCCTTAGGTACGTTTTAATTTTTTTGAGCGAAACCCTAATTCTTTTTCTAAAATAAAAGTAACCTAAGCTACTCCTTATAATATCAGCCATCTGCCGTTTCGAAGATTAGCCGGAACAATCAGACAGACAGATAGACAGAATTTAAAAAAAATAATATTTTTCTTATAAGTACCGTATATAATTACATATGCGTTTAGTATAAAGCTGTTATTTTGACATTACAAACAGACACTTCAATTTTATTTATCTAGTATAGATTCTCGCTTTTCATTATTTAGTTGCTAATTAATTTGAGCGTTTATATGCTAAGAGTACGTATTTTATGTAGTGGTTGATTATAGTGTTCGCAAATAAATGGAACTAAAAATATAAAAATACATATATAATTAAAAAGGCGATTTAATTATTTAAAGTATAACATCTTGTATTGCGATTATTATCGTATCCTATAAAACAAATGTACACTTAAATTCACTGTACAAATGTCCGCGTGGGATTGTGGCATGAATACTTACTGCATTCTCCTGCTGAATCGCAATACAATCTTTTGGACGAAATGTATATAATTAGCCCATATTTGTTATCTATTTAATAAAAAAAAAGTCTTTTTTAAATTTATTGACAGAATAATAAATACAGAAAAGGCACAGTCTATATTCCTGGGTCTTGATACGTAATTTACTGATATAAAATTATATTATAAGTAATTTACGATTAAAATAATGAATCCTCGTTCAATGAATTAAATTAGTAATTTAGATTCAATAGTTTAGTTAAGATTGCCTTTCAGTATTTACGACTAATTTACTTGAGTACCTATCGCTCGATACACCGGAATAAACAGTAGCCTTTAGCTATAGTCTTGTATAAGCGGTCTTTTACATTTAATAGTATAAGAAAATTAAGTTTATATTGTATATTATTAAAAAATTTAATGCATGCCTTTTTTTACATACATGTAGTTATGTGGGATTCACCGGCTAGAAAAGTCAGTGTTACCCACTAAGCCCAACGGGACCTCCCCCGTCTTAATGGGGCGTCGCAGGATCACTTTTGATGTATGTCTAAATTAACTAAATTGACTGATTCAATTATAACGGAACAAAATTTAAATAATTAAAATAGTCATTGTTCTTCAATATAGAATCCTATGTTTAAATAGATATTTTTGATAATTAATAATAAAAATTCGTATTTTTCACCGTCCTATTACTAGGTATGGATTAAAGCCGCTTTAACCAAATGTCGGCTGGTGGACTTCATATGATTTCGAAAATTATTTAGGTTTTTTATTTGTTTATTTATTTATTTGCTATCTACGATATTTTCTACGCGGAATGTTATTCACTTGCTAATAAGCAAGTTGTAAACATGTTGAAAATGAGATACGTCCAGGAAAATTAGAAGTAAGATGGACTGGGTTTTAATACCGCTTTACTTTTTTATTAAAACGATCATGCAAGCTGTCTACCATTGCTATATACTTTTTTCAAATAGCTTATCATAATACAAGTGGTTTTAACGATTAACATTTACTATGTATAGGATGTAACATGCGGTTATTGCTAAAAAACTGACTCAATCAAATACACGAATTACCGTTAATGAAGCGTAAACACTTTTGATACTTAAATTTTGCAATACATTGCAGTGTATGACCTGATTCGGCCTCATTATTTATATATAAATTATTAATCCACCTGTCAATATGTATCGGATAGTATAGGTGTGCCTTATGGCTCATTGGTTGTACAGTCAGTTTTTTGTTTGAGAGAAATCGCTTAGGTTTTTTTGTGTTATTTTATAAGTTATATTTATAATGTTTTATTTCTTATTGCGTAAAATTATTTACGTATAATTTCTGCTTTCACGGATGCTTGTAATTCTGTATTGGTAGTTGGTTTAGTTCTTAGTTCAGTCTCTGTCACCCATTTGGCTCAGTTTGTAGTGACCCTACTTGCTGTGCCAGCGGTCGCGGGTTCGAGTCCCGCTGGGAGCATTCATTTGTGTAATGAACATGAATGTTTGTACTCCAGTCATAGGTGTTAATATTTATAATATGTATGTAATTAAAGTTATATATGTGTAGTGTATCAACTATCCGCCATAACACAGGCCTCGTAGCTTACCGTGGAACTAGATGGTAGATATGTTAATGTTCCAACATATTTATTATTATTTATTAATACATAGTAAATGTTTGTCAGGAATGCATTTTAGGGAAACGTTAATTTTAGATCTACATTAGACGTACGGCATTAGTGTGGGCTAATAAGTTTCAAAGCAGTCTAAAACATTTATACATATTCTTTCCATTTTTTTTTATAGTTCGATAAATCATATACATACTGTTCTTGCAGTCTAGCGATTATAATAATTGTTTGGTTCCAATATTATTACTTTTAATTTAAGTTAAGAAAAAGAAATTTCCGGAAAATGTTTGTGCATAAAATTACGGTAAGTAAAACGATAAAGACTTTCAATTAGTAGTTTACTTTTATTCATATCTCAATACTTAGAATAAATGAGTAAATACCCATACTATCACTACATATCTAGTATAAAACAAAGTCGCTTTCCGCTGTCTGTCCATCCCTATGTATGCTTAGATCTTTAATACTACGCGACGGATTTTGATGCGGTTTTTTAATAGATAGAGTGATTCAAGAGGAAGGTTTATATGTATGATCTATATAAATAAATAAAATTGGAGTGTCTGTTTATAATATTAAAATAACCGCTTTTTACTAAAGCTTACTTACATATGGATGTATACACAGTGCATATACCAAAACAACATTTTTTACAATTTTTGTCTGTCTGTCTGTCTGTCTGTTTGTTCCGGCTAATTTCTGAAACAGCTGGACCAATTTTAACGGGACTTTCACTAGCAGATAGCTGATGTAATAAGGAGTAACTTAGGCTTTTATTTTAGAAAAAAAAAATAGAGTCTCATGAAAAAAAAAAAAAAAGAATGTTTTGGGAAGCATCCTAGGGACGAACCCAAGCGAAGCGAGGGTGAGTCGCTAGTACATGCATATTATAGTACAGAAAAGCCGAGAAATTCAAAGATTTGTATTTCATACTAACCGTTAAAACGTAGGAGGGTTAGTCGCTAGTGTAAAGCTTTACGTACGAGTACGGCATATACGTCCTCATAATAGATTTGGAAAGTATTATCCTTGCTATTATAACTTTGACAATTTGAAAATTTGCATTGCAAATTTTTTCTATAACCAATCGCTATGTGTCGAGCAATAAAATAAGTAATAAAAACAAGTAACAGCAGACAGTATGTTATGAAATAGAAAGAGCGTGCAATGTGCGATTTTACATACGTAATGAAGAAAGCGCGACTTGATCGAATGTAAAAAGTTAGTGTTTGAAAATCATTGCTCATAGTTTTCTATGTCTGACTTGAGAACTAAAAAATTATAACATAACTATATCTTTGCGAAAAGAGTATATATAGATAACTAGCGTTTTCTACTGCTACTTACGTTTTCTCAGAGACGAGATATTTTCCCACAGTAAAAAATATTCTATATGTTGACCCGGATAACCAATTATAATCATACTAAATTTCATCAAAATCTGTCCAGTGGTTTTTCCGTAATACGGTAACAGACAGACAGACAAAAATTTTAAAAACTATAGATTCGGCCTCTGTATCGATAATAATGTCTATTGCAATAAGATTTTCCTAATAATATTTAATGTACAGATTCGGCTTAGTTAGAATGTTATAATATGTTTATATAGATTAAATATGTTTCAGAACGTTTGACGACAATTCAGCGTAAACAAAATTAGATTCTAAATTAATTATAGGGACAAAAAATGTAACCTAACATTTTTTGTAAATCATTAGAATTTACTAACCACTTACCTCTAATTTTTATGTACATATATGTATATTAATTGTGCTGTCTTTTATTTTAGATCCAAGGTATATTAATGATTTACTACCTTTTTTACACATTATGATTATTTAATATAGTTTATTGTTCTTATCTTACCGTCCTTATCTTAATCGTGTCTTCTCCATTCTGACATTGGCGAAGTAATCTGTGCTCAACAGGCATGCTTTGAAGCCATTGACAAGAAAATTGAATTGAATTGAAAAAAAAAGTAATAGTTGAGATATGTTTATATACATGTTTATTTACTCACAGTTACGGATATTGGTAATATTAACCACATTTAGGGATAACTCCTTTAGGATCAATTTTCATATAGGTAAGGCCCCTGGTATGGAAATTTTATGAGGAGTGAAATTAATACGATAGAATACGATATAATAGAATCTTGCGCATCTTTCACTTTGTAAGATGCTACATGATTTTAATTTTTTTTTCTTGTAGGAGTTTCTATTTCTTGTAGGAGTAAACTCCAGTCATGAGTCGGTTACACTTTTTTTTAACCTAATTTGTAGCCACGGTCCTATATAAGAATTTTCAGTCGAATATTAATTATTCTAATAAAAACACATGCTGCATATTTCTCCAGGGTGTGTGTCTCAGAAATCTATAACGAGAAATGCAATAGTTACCCATATAAGGTGTGAATAGAAAGTCTTTAGTAAAAAGCTCACAGTAAACTACATTACCTAAGACTAATAAAATTTTATAGGTCACATAAAAATAAATATAATATGTTTTTGATGTACTGAATATTCTAAAACATTCATCTGATTGCGATGAATCTTTAAAGAGTTGTATTCGCCTGAGAGGTTTTCTGATATAGAGCTATCAATGTACATACATATATATTTATATACGATGGGTGACGCGTTAGCTGTAAAATATAAAAGTTGTCTTTACCACAATACACCGAAGCGGAATCAGGCCGTGTCGCTATTGTATCTATATACCTGTTATTGCTTCGTTGGTTTAGTGGTTAGCATGTACAGCTGCAGATCCAGAGATCCTGAGTTCGAGTCCCGGATCAGGCTAAGTTTACTTATTGAGTCTTTCTGTTTCGAAAGTCTCAGTAACAGCCCAGAGGTGGAAAGTTGGCGGTGTTTATTCCTCATGGGTCGAAGAGCACGTAAAACCGTCGGTCCTACCTGATCTCTCATTGATTGTGTACAAGTATCGTCCTACTGGAGTATGAGAGTGACAGGAATAGAGAGTGTACTTGTGTCTGTATGCACACGCACTGCGCTATATCTCCTGCGCAGATGCTAATTATATATTAGCACTGATTAGAGATTTTATTTTTTTGTATAATGTTTTTGTACCTATTTTTGTACCTATTTAATTTTAGAAATTTTACTAATAATATTGTATGTTAAAAGTGTGATAATAAGAAATTTGTATTGCATAATCAATTAGACCACTTTGATTTGTTGGCGCAACTAGTTTTATATGCGAATGCTTTATAAGTGATTAATGATAGTTTAAAAAGCCTCGAAACGGAATATTAAACAAAAAATAGAACATTATTTATATATATATATATATATATATATATATATATATATATATATATATATATATATATATATATATATAAGCAATATAAATATTAAATTATAAGATACATATTCGTAATGTAATAAATACTAGCGACTCACCCTCGGTTCGATCGGGTAACATATAACTTCCCCATACAAACTTTCACCCAAAATTTCACCCCTTTAAGGGATGATTTCCCGGATAAAAAATATGTGCTTCCGTCCCGTCTCAAACTATGTTCTTACCAAATTTCATCTAAATTAAAATAATGAATAACACGATAGGGACGCTATATAATATCCTGACTTTTTTTTTCTCTACATCTAAAGTACCTACTTGTGAAATCAGTAGACCTAATTAATATCATTATAACACTGTGCTCTACTTAGTTATAACTCTATAGGCTTGCGCTCACTCCGCTTAGGTGTGCCCCCAGACGAGACATTTTCCGACTTAATTCGCAAATATGATCACTGAAATGTATGCACGCGCATACTTTCTGATTGACTGCACCAAATTGGAAAATTCTTTTTTTTGTGTTTGTTTCTGTCAGGAAAGCTTTTTATAAAAGAAAATCAAAAATTTTTTTGTACAATAAGATATCTTTTTGAATATGAAAAGTGAATGGGTGAGATAGTTTTTAATCCGGAAATCATCCCTTAAGGGGGTGAAAATGGTGAACGTTTGTATGCGGAAGCAAGCTAGGGAGAAACCCGAGCGAAGCGATGGCGAGTTGTTAGTTTTATATAAAAAAAATATTTAAAGCCTACTTCATTCCAATTTTGGGGTATCTATAACAAATAAATTATTTTATTATTAGCACCACCTGTTTCTGTTAACTATTGAGTAATATATCTACATACATACCTTTAATACCAATTAATACAATATTTCGACTTAAAATCGAAAAAAATAAAATCATAATCATTGTTTTAAGGCAATAGAATAATTAAATGTTGTTATTTTTTTCAGTAATAATTAATGTTGTAACGTTCTCTTGAATGTAAAACATTAGAGAATATATAATTGTTATGAAATATACTGGTAATGTATAACAAATATATAATGAGTATTTCTATTATTATTTCAATGAAGTAATGGCAATCTCAGTAAGAGCACGTAAAGGACACGAATGAAAGTGAAATATGATGATAATTAAATAATGCGTGTTGGCTGGTCTGTTAATTTATCTTTTTTTTTCTATGTAATCTTTCGTATACAACTTAACATATGACATGAATAATTATAATAATTTTAAAAAATTAACACTATTAGTAGTAAATTCAAACTACTGTAGATATATAGATGTAGATAGATTTGTATAGA
The DNA here is from genome assembly GCA_033884665.1 of Argynnis bischoffii washingtonia. NCBI lineage: Eukaryota > Metazoa > Arthropoda > Insecta > Lepidoptera > Nymphalidae > Argynnis > Argynnis bischoffii. Next base: position 13,208,268 of record CM066621.1, on the reverse strand, counting down.
TGGGTCGTTCTTCTTTTCTTGCGACAATCATGTGTCCCTCATCTCATTTTGTGTCATATTAGAGTATACATTATTATATATTCATTGTTTGAATTTACATCCTCATCACTTTATACCTTTTAATACTAAATAATCTTAAACTTTCTGTAGCCCATAATTTTTTTGCATGTGTTTATTTTTCATTAAATACCGTGACAGAGTAGTAATTCATAATGATGTCCTACCGAAAATAAACCACTCTGTCACAGTGTTTTCTCGAAAATAGCCACAAAACAAACAACATTACGGGCATGAAAACAAAGATTAAATGATCCAAATGAAAATTAAATGCATTTGCAAAAAAATATCCAACTCTGAAATAAAAGAAACCAAACTGAAATAAAAGAATTGTTACTTGAAAAACTCGAAAAACTGAGAAACACCAATTCATTGTCGCAAGAAAAGAAGAACGACCCAGATACAAATTTTTGTTGACAACTACGCTTGTTTTATAGACCGCTTATCATTACTTTTATCATTAGCATTTGTCCTTGTATGTTTTAAACAGAAAACAAGTACGTGATAGTGAAAATATGAAAATTTCTCATCTAAGGGCATAGAAGAAAGTGGTAAAGCGTGTACGCGCGAAAGCTGTCACTAACACATTGTACGATAACATTACAAATACTATTTATCTCTCGATACTTATAAAAGAACTTGATTCAAATAACGTTTTTGCGTAAAAACTTGTGTAAAGCGGCAAGCTTAATGAGTTTCTTTAAGGTATTATAATCACTTAGTAATTCTATATGAAATTCAAGTAGGTTTAGGTAACAAAATTAGCGTGCCTAGATAACTTTGTGCGTAATATGTCTTGATTTATTTTTAAATAAAATACATTTTTATTGAATGATTTCATAAAACATGAAAAATATAATAATATGAATAATACTATAAAATGAAAATTTTATTCCTATTATTAGCTACGAGTTTTTTTTAAATATTTTATATATTAAATACCTAGTCTCTAACTTTTATTTTGCTAATCTGTTAAAATATGCAGTGTCGTGGATTTTTATTGAGATACTAAAAGTGCAATTTTCAAAATGATGCATTAAAACGTTTCTGGAAAAATGCAAAAGTAACAGAAAAAAACCGCATCCAAATTCGTTCAGTAGTTCCCGAGATTAGCGCAAATAGTACATACGTACATTCACATGCTCGTCGACGACTTCCACTTATACATTTGTATATATTTTCTAAAGGATAAAATAAAGTTAACCCACTGTTTACGTACTTGATTACATAAGACATAATGCATGTAAAAATTATTGAATTTCACCGAACAGAGACCCTACAAACAACTACGAAGCAAACAATATTTATTTGTTCATACAAAATATATCAAATGATATAAGACGATAGAATTTCAATGAAGTAATCGGGTATTTCTTAAGACAACTAAACCCGTATAAGCCCTTTTAATAGTTCTCCAGTTACTACAGATGCGCTTGCGCATATTACGTCACTTTTTCACTCGTGCTTAAAGTTATCCTTATAAGTAAGAAAATTAGTTCGTAATTATAATAATTACAGTAATAATGTGTCGGTCTGTTTGTCCAGATGTGAGTATGCGGTCAACGTAAGTGAACTGTTTAGAATTCCACTAAACGTTTTGTGTGTTTTAATTATTTATCAGTGCGCGACTAGCCGTTGGACTTGACTTTATATTATGCACCAGATGTTTGTAGAACTAAGTAACTAACTGCTTGCGAAGATACTAAATTAATTATATACATAATATAATAAAACTGTAGAGGTCGAGTGTCTGTACATAGAAAAAAAATGCCAAAAACCGAGTTAGGGGGATGTAAGAAGAGAAATAAAACAAATCTAGACATTTTCTAATTTTTTGTTTCTCTGTTTGTTTGTCTGTTTGTCTGTTTGTACGGGCTAATCTCTGAAACTGTTGGACTGATTTAAATGAAATTTTGCATGGTGGTACCTTATATCCCCGGTCAACATCTTAGATACTTTTCATCCCAAAATTAAAAAGTTCCCGTGGGATAGTTAAATAAATATAAAAGATATTTAACGCTATCGTAGATAGATTTAAAGAAATTTGAATGAAACCGTGTTAAAAGCGAACTATCGAAAAATATAGAGTCAAGTTGACTTCAGAAAATAATATTATGCAGTCGGAGACATACGAGTAAATATGTACCTCTACTACCTACTTTTGTCTCGCAGTAGGTTTAACACAGGATAATCTAATCCTAAACATATTACCCCCTTTTTTGACTTCGTCGCAGTCAGGGAAAAAAATAATATTTATAAAATATGAATAAATTTTCGGCAGTCAGCTCAAAGAGAAAACCAACATGAAGTCCAGCTTATGACCGAAGTGTTAAACAGTGAAAGTTCGTGGATATAATACAAATCAAATAAGATAGGTGAATGACTTCTAAAAGAATGCGACATTGCAAGTTATGTAAGACGACGCTATCAGTGGGGAAAAAATATAAACTTGACTTACACGCAAATTATGTAATTAAATGAACTGTTATCTACATTATTAAAATGCATGTTTTTTTTTGTTACAGGTGAGGAATCTCTTTTCTTAAAAATGTCTTGTCTGGATGCTGAGCAAATAACTTAAGGTGAGTTTATTTAATTTCATACTGATGGTATATTTTGTGTGTAATTCCGTATGCATGCGAAGCAAAAGATTTAGTAACAAATACAAATTATACTTTTCATTAGTAGTGCACTATATAAATCTGTGCGAAAATCGAACCCGTGCTTTCCACTATACTACAGCCAGTAACATCATTAAGTCCGTATAGGTTAAGTTTTAAAATCATTAGTTATTTATATCAAAATATTAAAATTTCGTTGTTATTCAATAGTTACTAGGTGGAGTAACCAAATGATGCACGCAAAGGCTATTATAAAACGAGATAAGTACATTTTGCCCTTTTCATATTCTGCTTATTTTCTTAATCGTGGGGTTACTGACATTTAGCGTCTCATCTAAATAAGGACTCTGACATATGGTCTGGGGGACTTAACAGCGTAATTGATGGATATTTCTTCATAATATTTCAAATGTAACTTGTTTGTAGGATTTATTTCGCCGTACGACTAATTTTATAATTAGTATTGAAAAGTATAATATATGCTTTACTATTTTGGGTCTAAAGATTAAGCACGAATCGTATTTAAAATTCTTATATTACTTACTATCGACTCACCCTCGCTTCACTCGGGTTCGTCCCTAGCTTGCTTCCCAATACAAACTTTCATCCCCATTTTTACCCCCTTACGGGATGATTTGCCGGATAAAAAGAATCCTATATCCTTTCCGGCTCAAACTTCTTACCAAATTTCATCTAAATCGGTTCAGTAGATCCAGAGATTACCCCCTGCAACCTCACAAACTTACAAAGATTACCTTTTTACAATATTTGTATAGATTTCAATTACATTCTGTGCTTTCCATAATGTTGCAAATACTAAAAAATCAGATTTAAAAGACGTTTGTAGCAAAATAATTAAAAAATAAATTGAAAAAGGCCAAAGTACGTTTTTTTTTAAAGATTATAATAAAAATGATGCCTGTGAAACTGTTTTTCTTCCTATCCATAAAAAAACCTATCTATAAAAAAAAACTTCTCAATTTTTTTTACTGCAAGTAAATAAAATAAGTGCTTAAATGGTTGTTTACTTTCATCAAGAGAATGCTTAGTATGATGACCGTCTTGGATGAAAGTAAGCGCGGACAGCTTATTAGTATTGGACATATGTTGTGCTAATGATAAATGATATATAAATAAATATGTTGGGACATTAACACACAGCACCATCTAGTTCCATGGTAAGTTACGAGGCTTGTGTTATGGATACCAGATAGTTGATACGCTACTCATATATTAACTTTAAATACATATTTATTATAAATATAAACACCCATGACTGGAGTACAAACAGTCATCGCACAAATGAAAGCCCCCAGCGGAACTCGAACCCGTGACCGCTGGCACAGAAAGGGTCACTACAAACTGAGCCAAACGTGTTGTAACGAAAAACGTGTTGTAAAGCAAAAACAGTTTTAAAATTGTTATATTTATATAATGTGTAAGTATATAGGCACTGCAATATATTTATTCATATTTCATACTAATTCAATATATTCCCAATAGTTAATAGTCTGCCTACTTTCTATCACTTGCGTGTATGTCCGTAATTAAAGAGCCTTAAACACTCAGGAAAAACGAAGCTCTTTTTTAGTGAAATAACATATTATGAAACAAAAATTGTATGTCTTTATAATATTGTAAGATATTGTGTATATTACCAATTTTGGCAATGCCTGGATATAAAATACTACTAATAGGGTTTTAATCAAATATCATATAATTTAGAATAAGCTGCCATTGACGACACGTTTGGCTTAGTTTGTGACCCTACTTACTGTGCCAGCGGTCGCAGGTTCGAGTCCCACTGGGGGCATTCATTTGTGTGATGAGCACGAAAGTTTGTATTCCTGTCATGGGTGTTTATAATATGTATGTATTTAAAAGTTATATACGTATCCATAACACAAGCCTTGTAGCTTACCTTGGAACTAGATGGTGCTGTGTGTTAATGTCCCAACATATTAATTAATTTATTTAATTGGCTTTTCAGTTAAATGCCTTGAGTCAGTGATAGTTATAGCGTGAAGAAGTATACATAGAAGTAGTAAGAAACAAACATACGTACTAAATAAGTAATTCATCAACAAACCTTTGCAGTTATAATATTTGAATGATTAAAGTATTAAAACATGATTATCATCATATCTAACGAGACATTCGTACGAATGGTACTTTGTAAATTGATTCGACATTAGGTACTATTGGTTCAAATAATTTCTTTAACATAATCCTCCGTGTCAAGGCGCTCCCGCTTGCGTGTTTTGACGCTGGCTTTTCATACCACATTTTAATGATATCTTCATTGTACGTACTTTATTTTAGCCTTCACATTTTAACGGCATTAAGTAAATGAATTGGTTATTCTGTTTATTTCTTTAGTTATGTCTAATATTCACTTTGGAAGAGTGTTAATATTCATTTATTTTAAGTATTGCTTTATTATTATTTTTTTATTATGATGCGATTTGTTATAAAAGAGAAAGCATTTTTAAAGCTTAACGTACAAAATAAGTTATTAATTTTAATCTGTAGCAACATCCTTCAAAAAAGATTTTATATTAAAAATAATACTATCTAAATGTAATTTTTTGTACGTCATTTCACATTAACAACTTCGTAAACATGCTAAGTGAAAACTGAAGTCCATTTTGTTGAAGCGATTATATATTGCTTATTTACCACTCAAAAGAGTATTAGAAAATCTTTAATAAACTTTCAATACTTAAATGATTTAAAATGTTTTATTACCTTTTATTTGTTTCAAAATGAAATAAATTAATTAAAAATTTTCCTTTTTATTATTTATACAGTATATAAAAAAAACGCTACATTACAGTAAATAAAATTGGAGTGTATGTTTGTAATATTAAAATAACCGCTTTTTATTAAATGCATATGGATGTATACACGGTACCTATACCAAAACATTATTTTTTACAATTTTTGTCTTTCTGTCTGTCTGTATGTTTGTTCTGGCTAAACTCTGATATGGCTGAACCGATTTTGACGGGACTTTCACCTGGTAGATAGCAGATTTAATAAGGAGTAACTTAAGCTACTTTTATTTTAGAAAAAACATAGGGTCAACGAAAAAAATTAAAACCAAATTAATTAATTAATTTTGTTTTGGGAAGCAACCTAGGGGCAAACCCGAGCGAAGCGAGGGTGAGTCGCTATTAATCTTTTAATTTCGTCATATCGGTCCGTATGGAATAGACTTTTTACTACTTAGACGAACAGACTTTCTTAAATTGCCGAATAAATAATAAACATATATTACATACATATGTAGGTACTAACGGCTCACCTTCGCCACGGGTTCGTCGCTAGTGAAAAATAAAAACAAATCTATCCCAGAGGAACCATACATTTTTCCGGGATAAAAGGTAGTCTGTTTGCTATCCAGACTATAATCTATCCCTATGCTAAATTTTAATCCAGATCCGTTCAGATGTTCTGGCGTGATTGAGTAACAAACATCCATCCATCCAAACTTTCACATTTATATAGTAGTAGGATTGTTTAGACTTCTCTTATTCAGTAAAAAAACTATGAATACAAAGTCTATATAAACATAACTTATATAACATCACAGTTTTTAACGTTAGGGCGCGGCATAACGCAATAAGTAGCGTAACGCAATTGTCTCATTTGTGGACAGCCTTGCGCTTTATTGTGCCTTTTCACACCAAAAAGGTTGTTTCTAAATTAATTACACTTTAAGGTCATATTATGTTTGTTTGGATACTTTTAAAATTTTATATGTAAATATATTGTTAATGTATGGAAACAATACAAGTTAGATTTGAGTTCGAGTTTTCTAGTTGAATTTGGCTCAACTGCTAGTTTTAACTTCGAATGTACAGGCCAATGTTTTATAGCAATATCATACTTTTTAAACCCTTATTGTTTCCTTATCGTACTGTTTTTTAAAGGATATAACTTCCCTCGCTCTAAGTATATGTTTTCATAGAAAGTAGAGTCCTCTTAGAATTACAATACTAAATACATACCAAACTTTACGAAGATGTATCGCGTATTGTTTGTGTTCGGTCGCGGTTTTGGAATCGCGCGTTTAAATGGCCGCATTGATATTACATCGCATTTTTTCTACTAACTGATCGTGGTATAGAAATTGCGTCGAACAATTTTATTCAGGCGACTGAAGTTATATGTTAGGAGCGCATTAATAGCTATGGATGCGACATTGTGCCTTTATAAAGCACATACATTGCCGTTTGCTAATGTACGTTTGCTAACACTACTGTGTGTTCTCCTTATCATTTACCTCTTCTTTTTAAACATGACTACCTTTTGCAAATATAGTTAAGGAAAAACATCTTGAGGAAATATATGTACATACTATCTAAAGGAACCTAACTACTCTTCAAAAGACACTACACCATGGCTGAATCTTACTCGAATTATTAAGGGGAAGCCCGCGCCTAGCAGAGGGATTTAAAATGGCTGAGATATAAATAAATAACCTCATTTTATATTATATTGTACTAATACCACTTGTTTTAATTTTAAACAGGAAACACCTTGAAAAAGTTTATATTATGTTTATAAATTTTAAATATTTAAATTAGATAACTTAATGGGTGGATGTTTATTGTTGCTATTTACAACCTTAAAAATCCATAATATATGTTACCTTGAAACCTTGTGACTTATGACCGAAGTCGCTGTTCAAAAATACAATGATCGTTAAAGAATTTATAGTTCTAATAAAAATGAAGATCTGTCTGCCTACCTGGTTTCGACCCCTTGACCCTTTTGCAGTTAAAGCTTAAAAAATATTGCAGTGGTTTTTTTTTATTTCATTCAGACCGCTAAATCCGACAAAATAAAAATATTACATTTATATTTAGGGTTCTATACCCAAAAGGTTCAAACGGACACATATTACTATACCAACACTAACCGTTTGTTGGTCTATCCTAGTTATAGGCTATATCCTTTAAACAGTAATGTGTTGAATTTTTTGTAAACTATGGCTGATTTTCTAAAAATCGAATCATTTAAAAAATTAACAGATAAAAAGCCCTAAATCATATATCAATAAAATAAATATAGAAAAACAAATATTAGGCAAGTCTGATTTGTACTCGGAAATTTTATTCAACATTTTTTGGATAATTTGCGTTATATTATATTATGTGGTGCTACAGAATCCTCAATTCAACTGGCACTAGTTTTATAATTTATGAAATATAATTCATACTTCACAACCGTTTTGACATTAATCCTTAATGGTTACATGGAAAATTATATTTATTAAAAAAACACCTTTTTGTCAGTGTTTTTGAATTAATCGCAAATATACCGATATTTGCTTCCATCATCTCATGCCACATGATTTTGTCAACACGCAGTATTAAATAACAATGCGTCGTTCGTGACCCGGTTGCGTCTAATGTGTGGGCGCAGGTCTCATTGTGCACCTACCAGCGATACTTATCTGGCGCTAGGGACTAAATTTATCTTATTTTTAGTTATGGTTCTATGTCATGACTAATCAAACCAAAGTTTTGTCATGTTCGTTCTTATGCAAGTTTTATGTTAACTTAATTCGTATATCTTTACACTTTATTTTTTTTTTTGCCTCTGTAAAGTTTTATATTTATGTTACTTCAATGATAATATGAGGTAGGAATTGTATATAAGGTAATAAGGAACAATATAATAAAAAGCACAATAAAGATGGTCTGGGAATGGTGCAAGATAGTGACAATAGACTCCTTAATAATTTAGTTTAAAAAACCTTATTGGGTTTATTCATAGGACTTTGACTCATATAGTAATATTTACTTAAGCTTGAATAGTAAACCATCTGGAAATATTTTTGGATTTATTATATTGCAAAATGTCTTAAATGTAACACAAATCAAATAAATACTCGCAATAAAAATTAATTGTCACCCATTAGTTTGTTCGCGTTCTAGGGCAGTCATATTTGGTAAGTAGGATACATATAGTTTCTCTTTAAGTTGTACTATATTTTTATATAGCGTGCCTTTATATGAAACGCAATAAGGTTGCGGTTTCGTTGTTAATTTTTGTTTTGTAAATTGTTAGGGTTCGATACCCGAAGGGTGCCAACGGAACCCTATTACTAAGCCTCCGCCGTCCGTTAGTCCGTCCGTCTGTCAGAAGGCTGTATCTCTTGATTTTTTTTTAAAGTTCGTTATCGATCGTTAATATATAACATACAAAGGGTAAAAGTCATAATGATAAAAAGTACATGTACGATGGTACGGAATCCTTCGTGTGCGAATTCGACTCGCACTTGACCTATTCTTAGTATTTTTACAACATTTTTATTGGGTGGGGCTAATCTTCTATCTTGGTCTACAACAACATTTTAAGTGTTTACACTTAGTACTAAATCTCAAAACTTAATACTAGATCTTATCATAATTGTTGTAATAGTGACATTTGCTACAATTTTGGTGGGTAATTTTGTTACAACTTTGGTAGGTAATCTTTTTAAAGATTTATGCCGAGATTTGTGTTTTTAAATTTAGTAATATGTAGTGTTCATAATTTTATTATATAATATTTTGAATGTGTGGGCTCACAGATCACACAGAAGATCACAGATCACAGAATATTTTCTATGACTCATAACTGAATTCAAACAAATCGATTTTATAACCAAAATTATACACTTGTTCAAATCAATTAAGTTGATTTATGAATGTTGATTGACAGGTGCTTTTTCAAAGTTTGGTGAATGTTTGTATTATTTTCTAAAGGATTACAAAATGTATTTAAATTGTTAGTTTCGTTACAATAATTGTATTAATTGCTCAAATTTACTTAAAAAAATGGAATGTATGAATAATTTTTAATATAATAAAATATCAATTTCTTGTGATCCATTTTTTTTTGGTTGTAATGCTTCGTAATTATTTAAGCGAATTGACATTTTAAATTCAAACAAAACTAATGTAGAACTGTAATTAATGTCTATATATATAATAAAATTCTAACTGATTCGAATCTGTGTCTATATACATAATAAAGTTCTACGTCGAATCTGTACGTTAAATATTTTTTGGAAATTATTATTAAAATTATTATCGATACAGAGGTAGAATCTATAGTTTTTAGATTTTTTGTCTGTCTGTCTGTTACCGTATCACGAAAAAATCACTGGACAGATTTTGATAAAATTTGGTATGCTGATAGCTGGTTATCCGGGTCCAATATATAGGATACTTTTTATTGCGAGAAAATATTTCATCTCTGAGAAATCTATACTAAACGTTAAAACGTGTTGCTAGTTAGTGTAATAATAAATAATATTAAACCACTGCTTTGAAGTATTTTTTGCATTAAAAGCTGTCTCTATCTTAATTATCCCCTGATTTTCTGAACTTTATACACTGATTTAGTATTTAAAGTTATAAGAAAATAATGTTATTGGTTTATTTTAATGCAACCAATTACGGATGTGGTGATATTTGACTTACAAAAGCCCTACTGACGTTTCACTTCGTCGGCCACGATACACAATGGGATGTGAAGCAAGACCTTGACTGAAGGAAGCTGTTTGTTGGTATTTTATGTGTATAATAGATCTATAATCTGCGGTTTAAATGTTCTTGGCTTACTTATTTCTGATTAGTGAATATTTTGTATATATTTTTTTTTCATTTTATTATTGAATTTAGACTATGTAACATATTTGGATGATTGTTACTTTGCAAGTAGACAATCGCTATACGCTACAACATTATATTATGTAAGATAATAAATATATATTAATTGATTAAGATTCTAGTTCCAAAATTAAAAACAAATTTGAATGTTTATCGAAGTTAATGTATGTATATATAATTTTATTTAAAGAGGAGCACGACTATTTCTCTTTAGGAGTGTTTTTGAAATTAATAATATAATATATAAATATTTCTAACCATATATACTAATAAACACTAGAATGGAATACATTGTGTATTCCATACGAGTGTGTTTTGGTATTAACTATTAGGTGAAAGATTAGTTACAGTCACTAGCACAATTATAAGAGAAGCAAAAACAACAACAGGTTTATTTGTTTTACCTTCAACTTTTACATATTTCTCTTTCGATTGAATCCCATTGATAATACCATATAAAAGCCTTGACCGATTATTGGTAGTGATGGGAAATCACTTTCCATGAGTTCTCAAACACTTCTGCTTCGACCTTGAATGGTACTTAATTGTCTCTTTAATTGCGGTCATTATTTTGCTTATAAAGTCACAGTGTGATGCAAACTTGGGTATTGTTATAACGTGGGAATATTTATAAATAATTTTATTTTAATAAAATTTAAAATATACTTATGTATTTCTAAATATAAAAATAAGGAGCCAATGTCCGATAAATTTAAAGTATCTATATATAATATACTAATATTATAAATGTGAAAGATTGTGAGTATGGATGTATGTTTGTTACTCTTTCACGTCAGAACGGCTGAACGGATCCGGATGAAATTTGACATAGAGATAGATTATAGTCTAGAATAACACATGCCTACTTTTTATTCCGGAAAAATGTATGGTTCCCGTGGAATAGGTTTGTTTTTGATTTCCTAGAGGCGAACCCGAGCGAAACGAGGGTGAGCCGCTAATATGGAATATTTTGATATTAAAAAAAGCTTTTAGAATTAATTATTTTAAATTTATTAGCATTGCTAAAAACTGGGAAAGCTTAGATCAGAACTTAATTTTTCTTATTGCACTTAGAGTTTTTTTAAATAATACAATTTTACATAAGAGTAAATTAGATGTGACATTTTGCAGTACTTTATAGGCATAGTTTATAAAAAGTGCGCTGTGTAACATACTATCGCGGTCGATAGAACGAAATCGGTAGGATATAGGACAAGACAGAGGTACATCTTGTGGTTTCTGTGGGTTGTGAAAATATTTTTTTAGAGTCGTATTTCAGTAAAGTAAATGCGGGTCACTAATAACCTATCATTTATAGTGCGATCTGTACGACCTTCAATTTAATAAACTGGTATTCTGCATATACGTGTGTCTATATATACCCTACATGAACTGTTTCAAATACTAACCTCTATTGGTGCTGTCAGTTATTAAAGGCCATGAACATAATAATTAATTAGTTGCGAAATCAATAACAATGCATGTGGGACAGCGGGTCGCTTTCATCGTCCGTATCTGTCGATCACGATCAACCGCACCTTTTTCGGGCTCAGCAATTCAATATGTTAACGCTTTCGAAAATAATAACATTGTAAATAACGCATTAGCTGTTATGATAGTTTAGAACTTTAGTGGAAGTATATATATTGTGTTTGGTAAAAAATTGTGATGAACTCTAAGTGTAAATAAAATCTAAGTATTCACGAGAGCATAAAATGAAAGTGATTGAGTTGAAATAATCAAAATTTACATTTTTAATATTCTACGTTTGAACTGTTAAAAACCTTATTAGTAAATAAGATAGTTTTTAATTCAATTTTTATGTTAATCGTTTCAAAGCGTGCCAGTTGAGTACAGATTACTTGGCCAATGTCACGTAGAAAGATAGTTTTACTTTTAAGTTGATTTTATTTCAAGTTGTTTCAGATAATCGGAAGGATTTGAACTTAATTTATATAAATAATACTTGAAAGCAATTGTCATATTCAATATTTTCAGTAAATAAATATATAGAATACTAGCGAGTCGCTTCACTCGGGCTCATCCCTAGGTAGGTTTTAATGGTTAGTATAGAATATAGACTATATAATATATATTAAATACATATGTAGGTATGATGAGTTTTTATGGGTTGAATACAATATAATAATAATATAATAATAATGTGTTTTTCCATGGGAATGAGATAATCTCCGGCGGTAAAAAGTAGCCTATCCAACTCTTCGATTATCTCCACACAAAAAATCACGCCAATCCGTCACTCTGTTTCGACGTGAAAGAAGGACAAACAAAAAAACACACTATCACATTTATAAAATTAAGTATGGGTTTATAATATTATACTATCGACAGATTGTGTATAAAAGCCTTATTAGTATATACATGTAAATGGACACAGGCTACTTAGGTTTTGATTCGGTTTGATTTCCCAATTCGATCACGCGTGTAGAGTGTGCCTAGAGTTTGGTGCATGTCGAAATTTGTGCTTTGAGAAATTCATTGGAGCATAATTTATAGATTATATGCGTAATGCATATTGATCAGTGTTTTGACTTTTGACTGTTGATAGCTGTATCTGATTATTTGCTAATGTACAAGATATAATCTGCTCTCGCTTCATTCAAGCTCCAATGGTGTGACCTTGTGAAATGTCTGTGTCGATTAATTATTTTTTACTATGTTCTACTTTTCTACCTAAACGTCAAGACGTCTCTATTAATTGTTATGTATACATTTGATATATGTTATTTTAGTCGATTCCCAAGGAGGGTTGATAACATACGCGGCCAGTCGTGAAACTTTTGCCAAATTCTATCAGCAGTACGCAAGATGTACTGCGCCGAAGTGATTGGGAAATGGGCAGAGAGATAATAATTTGATATGTTATTATATACTATACATATACACCTAATTTAAATTTTAATCATTGGTTTAATAATAGTATAATTTTGACTGCTTCGGTGGTGGAGGGGCTAGCATATACGGCTACATATCCTGACGTTCTAGGTTGGAGTCCCGGTTTGGGCCAAGTTTAGTTACTGAGTCATCCTGTTAAGAAAGTCCTAGAAATATTCCGGAGTTGGAAAGTTGGCAGCGTTTCACCCCCAAGCCTCGGAGAGTACGTAAAGCCGTCGGCCGTGTGCCTTTAGTAGTACTTGTCGAGTAGTCGTCCCACGGTCCACCATATGAGAGTGACAGGAATAGAGAGTGCTATTGTGTCTGCGTGCACTCTTGTGCATTGTAATATCTCCTGTGCACATGGCTAGTCTCAATAAAATTGGCCGCCGTGGCCGAAATCGGTCGAGAGAACATTTAAATATTAATTTTCTCTTAATAAAATATATTTAGCATTTTCAAATATTATACTCTCTATACATGCACATAAAAATATCAACAATTATCTTTTCATTACTCCTGGGTATTGGGTAAGTACATTATTTTATTTACACATAATAGAGCAATAAATTTAATGGGTCATCAATTGCAATACATAATATTTAAAACAGTAGGGCTAGATAATACAAATGCCTGCAGACGACGTATGGAGGCAGATAAAACGCCATTTCATCTTCTGGGTTTGTGTGGATCTTTAATGCATAAGGGCAGTAGGTACCCATCTAGGAAAACAAGGCCAAGCCCAGATTTGTAAGCCTAGGTGAATATTTGACGACACGTTTGGCTCAGTGTGTAGTGACCCTACTTGCTGCGCCAGCGGTCGCGGGTTCGAGTCCCGCTGGGGGCATACATATTGTGTGAGCGCGAATGTTTGTACTCCAGTCATGGGTGTTTATATTTATAATATGTATGTATTTAAAGTTATATATATGTAGTGTATCAACTATCTGGTATTCATAACACAAGCCTCGTAGCTTATCATGGAACTAGATGGTGCTGTGTGTTAATGTCCCAACATATTTATTTATTTTATAATACATGGAAAACGTAATATAATAGAACTATAGCTCTTTTATTAAATAAACTTGATCACTTGATCTAAATAGGTGTTACTTTTACGGGAATATTTTTAATCTATAAAGGCTTCCACACCTGTGCCGTTAATTACATATGCATTGATGAAAATCGCAAATAAATAAAAAAAAAATGTAGCAATTTTTTTCTACCTTAATATGAATATTTTTTGTGGACTTGGCAAAATATGTTTGTTATAGATTATTTTGATTTCACGTAAACTAAGACAATAATCGAATGAGCAAGTACAGTTATTTCTCGCTTCCTAAACGATAATGTTCTTGTTATTATTGACTTAATTATAAAATTGAAATAAAATTAACTGTAATACGTGTATTTGTCTGTATAACTGTGTATGAACATAACGTGTGTTTGACGACACGTTTGGCTCAGTTTGTAGTGACCTTAATTGCTATGCCGACGATCGCGGGTTCGAGTCCCGCTGGGGGTATTCATTTGTGTAATGACCACGCCTGTTTGTACTCCAGCCATGGGTGTCTATTTATAATATGTATGTATTTAAAGTTATATATGTGTAGTGTATCAACTATCTGGTATCCATAACACAATCCTCGTAGCTTACCATGGAACTAGATGGTGCTGTGTGTTAATGTCCCAACATATTTATTTATATTTATTTACATACATATAGGCACGTAAATAGGTGTTTACTCAGTTTAAACATTTTCCGCAGGTAAAACTCATACAACATTGGCTCATAGACTCGATAGCTAGTTCAACGTCTTCCTAAACCTTTCTCACGCGATCAAAAGGAATGCACTATACAGTAAACAGTTGCAATGCAAATGTTCATTAATTACATGTGTATTGACTTTCAAATCATTACCGTACAGAGAAAGAGCGCTAGATCCATCTATTACATTGAGAATATGTCTACAGTTGCCTTTGCGCATTATTAAAGTGCAAATTAAGTAAGCTAAGAGTATAAGAGTTTGGCGACACGTTTGGTTCAGTTTATAGTGACCCTACTTGGTGTGCCAGCGGTCGCGGGTTCGACCCCCGCTGGGGACATTGATTTGTGTACTGAGCACGAATGTTTGTACTCCAGTGATGTGTGTTCACATTTATAAAATTTATGTATTTAAAGTTATATATGTGTAATGTATCAACTATCCGGTATTCATAACACAGCCTCGTAGCTTACCATGGACCTAGATGGTACTGTGTGTAACTGTCCCAATATATTTAAAAAACAGAGTATATAGTCTATGTACACAGAACATGCAGATATACGTACATTGATATATATATATATGTAACATAAACCACAACAAATAGTACTTATATGGCCAATGTGTAAGTGTGACTAGAAATTTTTGTTCCTGAACTAATGACAAGACTATTATCAAGTAGTCAAATGACAAAAGAATTTATTAACTTTGTGACCTGAATATTTTTATAACTAATAAATAATAATGTAAGATTTGATGTTAGGTCCTTAACCTATCTGCTTGTCGTATGAAATGTATTTTGTATTCAAATGGGGATCAGGCTATAGTCCACGCTTGTCAACAGCATTAGGGTGGTATACCTGCTTCACGTATTGATTTTCCAAGCAAGAGTGTTACCACTGGGTTATAATTACCTATTAAAGGTATTATTTAAATGAATCGAAAGTTTATTCACAAGAAAAAAAAGACTAAAACTAAAAGTAAATCTACATTTTTATTTATACAAAACAAGTGAACACTTCATACAATATCAATATTCATAAATTTTATTTATTTCACATATGTATATTCTACTTATGTACTGATACTTCGCCAATCTACACATTTTTAATGATTAATTATAGATTTCCATAGTTTAACAAATATTATATTTCGTCGCTTCATTCTTCAGATATTATTTTTACCCTGTAGTCCCCTCCCCTTGCGCTAGCAACTACGCACGTCTTTAGATAAGTTTTTTAAGTACCTACATTTTTTTTTTTTTTGTTTTTACTTACAACTTAACTATTTCTACTTCGGGTTTCGATCGTGTAGTTTCGTCATTCCTTTTTCGTGCGCAGCAACGAACGGACGTCTTTAATTTACTTAGAATACGTGTAGTATAAGGTGTTACTATGCCAAAACGTAAGACTAAAGATAAGATTGAATATTATAAAAGCAAGTTACGAAAGTTGGAAAATAAAAGTCGTCGTCGGATAAGATGCCTATCATCTTCATCGGATTCGGAACAAGACACAAGAGATACAAGTAAGTACATGTTTCATCTAAAAATTGGTGCTTAAGTCCTTATAAATGGTACTAATAGTTATTTAAATAGTAATAATTATCTTAACTATGATAAAAACGCCTGGAGAATGTCCGAGATGGCATTACAAAGGCTAATTCAGTTAATAATGCCTGAAGGTTACCCAAGATGGTAACATGACGGTTAATTTGTACCAGGAGGTTATCCGAGATGGTAACACGAAGGTTAATTTATACTGGGAGGTTATCCGCGATGATAACACAATAGTTTTTAAAATAAGACAGATATAATTTCTATAACTTAGAAATAACAGATAATGCTGTTCTTATATTTGTAAAGTAAAAGTTATGACTACCTTTATATTTATAAAGTAAAAGTTACGACTTGAATCTGGAAAATATTTCCAGATTCAATTGGAATTGAGGATCCCATAAATGTGAACTCGGTTACTGACGCAGAGCCAGGGACACCAATAGAAGCACCAAATGAAGGAATTACTGGTCCTGTGTGAATACACCGGGTTATAACAATTTGGAATATGGTCACCCTTTATTGAAAACCTATTTAATCCCAGAGAATTGTACTTGGCTTCAAGCGCCAATACTTAATCCGGAGATTTCTGCAGCTATGCCCGAATCGGGTAGAGCTCGGGATAAGGAAATGGCCACTACCCAACGACAATTGGGTGTAGGAATTACTGCAATTAACTGAGGTCACAAGCGGATCGGCTACCGCATTCCCACCTCTACCAGCCAGTCGAAGACCAGTCACACTTACAAGCCGCGTATCTCAACGCGACGTCAGTGACCCAGGTACATGCAGGCAGAATTCAGTTTTATTATAATTGCTGGACAAATATAACGAATAATATGACAGTTCTTAGGTGTATTAACCAAGATATAGATATCCCTTTTATCAAAAATGTAATCCAATATAATTTCGCCAAGACGAGTTGGTCTAACAAAGAAAGACGTGATATGACAATCGCTATTAACAGACTCTTAGGTCTGTGTGCTATTAGTATCTGTGAACCGGTGGAAAATCGATTTATTTCACGAATATTCTTAGCACCTAAGTCAAACGGTGAAAAAAGGTTTATTTTAAATCTTAAATTATTAAATAAGTTTATAGAAAAAAAAACACATTTTAAAATGGAAAATCATAGGACAGCGTCGAAGCTTATACCCAAACATGGTTTTTTGGCTTCTATAGATCTAAAAGAAGCTTACCTTTTAGTTCCTGTCATGAAATCTTTTCGTAAGTACCTGCGTTTTTAATTTGAAAATCATAAATCCAAAACTATAACATATGAATTTAATGCAATGCCATATGGTCTTTCCGTTGCCCCTAGGGTATTTACCAAAATCATGAAAGAAGTTATGACCTATCTTAGACATCAAGGTTACAAATCAATCATATACCTGGATGACATGTTATGCATAGGAAAATCCTACGCCGAGTGCCTTAGTAACGTCATGGAGACTTTAAGAATATTAACTTGCCTTGGTTTTGTAATAAATTATAAGAAGACTTCATTAATACCTGAACAAAGTTGTAAATATTTAGGATTCATTTATAATACTACTAATCTTTCTATTTCGTTACCTATTGAGAAACGTCACAGTATAGCACAGCTTGTTATAAAATTTCTAAGTTTACCCCCTTGTACAATTAGGGAATTAGCTAATTTAATCGGTGTACTTACCGCAGCATGTCCCGCCGTTAAATACGGTTGGTTATATACAAAAACACTAGAGCGTCAAAAATACCTTTTGTTGAAAAAAATTCTACATTATGACTGCAAAATAAATCTAGAAAAATGCATTATTAATGACTTAAATTGGTGGTTACTTAATATATTTAAAACTTCTAACTTCACTAAAACTCCAGATGTTAAATTAGAGATATTTTCAGACGCATCAAAAACAGGATGGGGAGCTTATTGCAATGGCAATCGAGCTCATGGAGCTTGGAAAGAGACTGAAAGTAATTTTCATATTAATTACCTCGCATTATTAGCTATTTTTCTAGCATTAAAAACCTTTGCGAAAGAATTGATAGACTGTGCTATATTTTTACGAGTGGATAATAATACAGCTTTAAGTTATATAAATAGAATGGGAGGAATACAATATCCTCATTTAAACGACCTTACTTTTAAAAATTTGGCAGTGGTGTGAGAAGCGAAATATATGGTTATTCGCGTCATATATTAATACTAAAGAAAATATTGAAGCGGATGCAGAATCAAGAAAAATTAACCCTGATATAGAATAGAGTTTATCAGACAAAGCTTTTGAAACTATTTTGTGTAAATTGGGTCAACCTGAGATTGACTTTTTCGCTTCTCGCATTAATGCTAAATGCGAAATATATGCAGCCTGGTTCCCCGATCCAGGTGCATCTTTTTGCATTTACGATTAACTGGAAACATAAATTTCTTTATGCTTTCCCTCCATTTTCGTTAATACCAAAGTGTCTTAATAAAATAATAAACGATGAAGCGTGTGGTATATTTGTGTTTCCATGGTGGTCGTCACAACCATGGTTCCCCATATTAAAAGAATTAATCTGTTCTGAAACAATATATTTCGAATCCAGTAAATTTTTTGCTTCAATCCAATTTCAGGAACTATCACAATCCGCTACACAGCCATCTTATGCTGGCTGCGGCGATACTCTCCGAGAAGCCTTCCTTCGGCGTAACATCCCAGTCCAAACTATAGATCTCATGCTGGCATCACTTTCTGATAATACCAAAAAACAGTGTATCATATAAACTCTGGTGGCAGTTTTGACATGAAATTTTAACATGAATATATTTGACGGTACGGTAGCAAAAGTAATATCATTCCTAACTGAAGAATTCAATAAAGGTGCCTCGTACGGTTCACTAAATTCTCATAGATCTGCGCTTTCTTTACTTCTTGGCAATAATATTGGGTCCGATGAATGCATTAAGCGGTTGCTAAAAGGAGTCTACAAACTCAAGCCAAGTAGACCAAAATACACTCACACTTGGGACCCACAGATAGTACTTAATCATATCCCTAATTGGTACCCAAATAGAGATCTTGAGTTGAGTCAATTAACAAAGAAAGTAGTTATACTACTTGCGTTGTGTACGGCACAGCGAGTTCAAACTCTAACGTTGATAAAGATAAGTAATATACATATCTCAGATGCGGGAGTAAAAATCTTAATAACTGACGTTATTAAGACTTCGGCCCAGGAAGAGACCAACCTATACTTTATTTGCCTTTTTTTCATTCAGAATAAAAATATTTGCCCAGCTACCATACTTACAGATTATATTCATGTTATTAAGAAGTTGAGAGACAAAAATATAAACAATTTAATACTGACAATTAAAAAGCCTCACAGGACAGCTACAGCTCAAACGATAAGTCGATGGATTAAATTGGTTTTATCAGAAAGTAGGGTTAATATCTCAATATTCAGTGCACACAGTACACGACACACTTCAACTTCTTCTGCAAATTCCGCTGGTGTATGTATTGATACCATACGGAAAACTACGGGATGGACAAGTCGTTCTGAAACTTTTGCTAAATTTTACAAACTTAATGTGATTAATGAAGCAGAATTTGCAGAATCAGTATGCAAAAATATTTGATTTAAATTAGCTATATGATCTATCAATACTTTATGTTTGCCTAATATTAAACGTTCATTTTGTAAAAATCCTTGTTTTAAATTGAAACATAACATTGCAAATCTCATGTAAACTCTTAAAATCTACAGGGTAAAAATAATATCTGAAGAATGAAGCGACGAAATATAATATATGATCAAACGAACTTCCAAGTGAAGTTCGATCATTATTATATGAGTCGCTTCATTCGAAGATATTAGTTCCCTACCCACCCACAAAACCCTCAAGAGATTTGCAAAATATCAAGTTCTCTAAAATAATGACGAAACTACACGATCGAAACCCGAAGTAGAAATAGTTAAGTTGTAAGTAAAAACAAAAAAAAAAAAAATGTAGGTACTTAAAAAACTTATCTAAAGACGTGCGTAGTTGCTAGCGCAAGGGGAGGGGACTACAGGGTAAAAATAATATCTTCGAATGAAGCGACTCATATAATAATGATCGAACTTCACTTGGAAGTTCGTTTGATCATATATAATATTTTAATGTATTAACCTCAAAGATATAAATTTTTAAAAAAAACCTCTGAGGATGGATTATTTAGTTATTAAAATTTATCAAAGCTCGTTTTATCAAAGACCTATTTCTTAAAAATTTATTATGCATCGTGTATTTTTCATTATTTTGCAATAATATCGTTAGGTTATTCATCATTCTTTACAAGTGATATTTGTTAACATTTTAGATAGTTCATTAATCAAATGAAACATGTAACCGGTCTGCCCTTGATAGTCGAGCGATCATTCTTTGTAAAACAGTCCACTTGTCATGTAGGCATAGGCATTCAGATAAGATATTATACTCTCGATCTTATTAGAAGGCTACGAAATAATACGAATAATTTTATATAAACTTAATTTGCTTTTAACTGGTAAGAAAAACTAAGGCATTCAGTAGTCCCTGATTTGTTTTCGCTATGTCTTTCTATGGCTACACTGTAAATAAAAATACACATTTACATATGTAGGAAGAAAATTAAAACATAACCTTTGTTCTATTGGTGGTTATAGTTTTATATTTAAAGCGTAAGAAGTAGATCCTTTTCAAATTTTCATAATTCATACGTTTTGTAAAGGTCTATTTCAATAAATTATATTTTATTTTTGAATTTATAAATTGTACCAGTTATTTCCTTTCGACTCATGCAAACGCATATTAAGAAATCTATAAAATTTATCTACCGTCTGGTCTAAAATGCAAAGCGGGACAGTGAGGATTAGTATAAACGTGCAGTACTTGTCGTTTACACAGCTTAAGTATTGAAATTAAAACAGGTCGTGCCAGTTGCATGCAAATACCATTAATAGTTACGTACAAGTGTGATTTATCGGCGGCTATTCCGTTATTGTGAATTGAACAGGCCTTCATTATGTTTAATTAGAGGTTATTATGCTTTTTTGAGCTTTTTTCATAAAGAGGTAATTAAGCTTTAAGGAAATTTGTATAATTGGAAAAAAGCGAAAAATATTGTGATTTTGATAATGTGTCGATTTATTTATCTTTCTTTTAAGGTAAGGGCGCTTTGTGATTTTTAGAGTTTATTAGCAATATCCGCGGCTTCGCTCGCGTTCAAACTTCCGGTCGCTAGCAAACTTCATAGAGTCACCCGCGTCCCATGTGGCTAATCTGAAGATTGCCTGAAAGTTTTACTAAAATAACTCAGCCGAGTCACGAATCGATTTATATATACGTATATATAGATTTTTTTCATTATTATTATACGTACTCCAAGAGTACGCATTTCAAAAATTTTTGATATATCATGGAGTCCCAGATACGGACCTGAGCAAACTACATATCATTTAAAGAGAACGTAACGCTTGCGCGATGCAGCATACTAGTACCGCCATCTAGTGGACAAACTTTGAACTTCTATACTTGCAAAATTTTTCTTATTTTAATATCTAGATTACATTCTCAAATTTCGTAGCTGAAATATAGTCTCTATTATAAGACAAATAAAAGCAAGTCTATCCCACGGGAACCGTACATTTTACCGGGATAATAGATATAGAAAATAAACTTTAAATTAAATCAAACCCAACAATTTATTAGGTACATTACACAATATATATGATATAAAAGCTTGTTTGTGAGACTTATCTATTTTAAATATTAAATATATTTTTGTTTATCTACACAGGTATACAATTGATATAGGCTACTTTTTGTCGTAAAATATTAAGTTTTTTGGAAATTTTACTTGGAGAGAAGTCACTAATAGTTATGGAAAAAATTCAGTCTTATCTAAAATCGCTTAGAGTTCTATATCAAGAAATAATTAATCAGCAATATTAACTTTGTTTTCGAAGAGGTGTTAGTCATATTTTTATTTTGTATAAATGCAGCGGATGGATATATCATAAAAACGAGTACATTTTAATACATATGTTGGTATGCAATATCACATTTAAACCCCAGAGGCCTATAGTTCTAAGAAAGTCGAACCCAGCCAATGTAATCCCATGAATAATAATGCATGAAAGCGCATGCCGGAAGTGAGGAGAAATTATGTCTTTAATACAAACACACATATACAGTTAACAAATAGTGTAATCAGTGGATTGTAGTATATTTATTGTTATATATTTAATTTATATAATATCTCCAAATATTTTTTTTGTATATTTTACTAATGCAATTGTTTATATAATTTCTGCAAACATTTTTTTTAATGTAGTAAGTTGAACGATTTAAAATATCACACAACCATAAATAAATGCGAATTTTTATATGTATGTATATGTCTGTTTGTTTGTTGGCTGGGCAGATTTGGTTGTACATACATAGTACACGGGAAAACTATAACTTGGAGTAATATATAGGCATATGTATTTAACCTTTTTTAACGTCCCACTGCTGGGCACGGGCCTCCCTTCAACGAGGGGGATGAGACCATAGTCCTCCATGCTGGTCAAGTGCGGGTTGGCAGATTTCACCTGTCTTTCGAAAATTTGCTAGGTTTTCTCAGACATGCAGGTTTCCTCACGATGTTTTCTTTCACCGTATGACAAGTGGTAATCATGTTGAAAATGATTCACACGTGAAAATATCAGAGGTGCGAGACCCGGGATTTAAACCCGCTTCACTTGTACCTTGTTGAAACAGGTGGCTAAAAATATTATATATACACAAACCATACCCGAGCGAAGCGAAGGTTAGCTACTAGTTAATTAATAATTATTATCTGTTTTAATAAATATTTCATACATAAGATATGTAAGAAAAGTAAATAAGGTATGCACTTACAGAATATTTTTATTCCCATCAAACTTATTCGTGTGGGAAAATTGTATTTTTTATAATTTTTTCTATAATTGGAACCCCACCCAGGCTAAAGCTATGCAATCATTTCATCCACATTGAATTAAAATTGATTGTCTATCCTGTTTTCTACCATTTATTTTGTTCACATAGTAAATAAATTATATGCCTTCATCATTTTACATTTTTACCTATTACCATTAAAGTGATTGACTACAATTGATGTACTTTTTACTTTTCGCAAAAAAACTGTTGGCTAATACGGAAGAATCAGTAGTATTATTGTGAGAATTATTTCTCTTTATTGTTTAAAGAATTATCTTGCATGAAACCATTCTCAAAGATCGAAAAACAAGTTTCAAATGAATTATGACAATTTGAATAAATCATTTCACTGTAATGTGTGTAATGACGGTCTATAGATGCAATTTTTGATTGAGAAATATTTTTGGCATGTTTTCTTTGGATTTTTTACCGGTTACTGACCGTACTAATTAAAAACAAGTATGAAGTTCTCTTGATCTGTTACATCATTATTATCTAAATATTGGCAATTACGGTGTTTTTTCATTTAAATATCTAAATGTAATACATACAATATATTTTATTTATAGGTAGGTCTGTCGCATCGTAAAAAAATCACTCTTATCATTCATTTTTCGGGTTTCGCACTTGAATGGTGCCAACGGAACCCTATTACTAAGCCTCCGCTGTCCGTTCCTCCGCCTGTCTGTCAGAGGGTATCTCATGAACCGTAATAGGTAGAGAGTTGAAGTTTTCACAGAGTGTGTATTTTTATTGCCGCTGTAACAACAAATAATAAATAAAAATAAAAATATAAGAAACATTTTTTTACGTTCGTAATCGATTATCGAAGTTAATATACTACATACATAGAGCAAAAGTCATATTAATAAAGAGTACAAACCCGTCGTGTGCGAATTCGACTTGCACTTGACCGATTTTTCATAACGCACCAAAAAAGTATTACTTCAATAATACAATGTCATGCCATAACTCAACTGACAAAAACGAAACTTCAAACATTTTTTTTGAATATAAAACCTCTAGGCATTTATAGTAGGCTGATATATAATCCATACTAAAGTGGTACATACTAGTAATGAAGATTTATTGGAACTTTAATTACTTTACTCTATTGAAGATAAAATATTAGAAATATTATTTATTTTCCTAACAAATCAATACAACATGATTTGTGTACGCCATTCTCCTGGTGTCGATTTTGCTGTAGGCGACGTATGTAGATCATGCGATAGTTTTGTTGTTGTACCGTCAACAAAATGTAAATACATGATATTTATATAGTACGCACATTTTTCAAAAATACCCAAATTGTTTACATAATAAATAATAATCTACCATTATATAAAATCAACACGAAACAAATATAATCATACACACACAATATTACGTTTCTGTAAGTAATTTAATGTATAATAGTAATATAAAATCACAGCTAAAATTAATACAAACATTATTATAAAATACTAACAACTTACCCTTGCTTCGCTCGGGTGCTCTCTAAGCTTGAATGATTTAGGAACGTATAAAAGACAAACACACGAACATTCATTTTTATTTATATAGATTTCGTTTATTCATAATTATAATATTTTAGCGATCTACTTTTTTTGCTAACCGTATATCTGATTGTATGGCTATTATTGTGTTACAGATTTTTATCTGGCTAGTTCAGCCCGCGGCTAAGATCCCATTAAACTTTGATTCGATTCTGAAGGCGTCTTATTGTAATTATCGCAACGAAAGTTATTTATTGATCCATTTGTATAACGATTTGTATTTATTTGTTCGAGTTATGCAGTATCTTGTATCATGTCACTTTATCTCCAAACATAATTTTGATTTATTTTTATGTATTCGTAATATTGTTACGTGTATTCACAAAGCTTCCTTTCACCATATTATGTACATATTTATTTTAGTTTTTTAATATTTACGTGATGGGAATAGAACATAAGTGATAAGATGTAGCCTAAATTTTGGCATTTCCATTTAAAACATGTATTAAATGTTATTTTAATTCAATTTTAGTTAGAAATCCATAAACAATTACTTGTTTATATACTCTTATGATATATTAATATTTACAATGAAAAAGATACGGGGGCAATGAAATATTTACCATTATCTAAAAGTAGGTAAATATTCTCTTGCATTTATAGAAGGTGGTTTTTCTCAGGTGCTAACATGAAATTTCATAACACTCAGGGATATTATAACACAGTGTAACCTGACTTCCTTCAACAGAATATATTACGGTAAAGAAATAACCCTTATATCTTACATTTAAAGTTTAATTTGTAGTAAAAATGAATTTCTTCATAACTTTACTCACAGGGATATCAGATTCAGTGCGCTTCGGTGCTTGGGCTTGCAGATATCGATTACATTGTGCTATGCAATTTTGCTGTGAATGCCCTTTGCTAGGGAAAATTAAGCAGTAAAACACTATTTTTGAATACATACTTCGTTCGTAAACAAAAAGTAATCGCTTGCTTCGTATATCTGGTATAAAACGATTTCGTACCCTTATATTCTAACAGAATACATAACAATATGTTATATGTAGTTTAGTAAAATAAATTAAAATTAACATACGTACTGTGTAACACGTATATTAGCTAAAAGGTACAGTTTGTGCAACATTTTTTTTTATATAGTTAACGATATTACTGTTACAATTTATGCTTTATTACAAAATCCAAGACAAGGCTTTAAGAGTGACCGAGGGGCTCAAAGTTAAAAATCTTAACTATTCTAGAGGAGATAAATCGTCATTGTTTTATTGAATTATATCTTAGGCTAAATCCTAGATCAAAGTCTATATATCGTAAATTAGTATAACTAAATATAAAAAATTGCTGATATAGGATGAAAATATGTAATGTATTATGTGTAGATGTATGTAATATCATTGCACAAAAGAAACCGCCACTGTAATATGTGATCTCACATGCGACGTCGTGTCGTGAATCATGACAGCACGCGGCCATCATAAAGAAATTACACTCATTGAATCTTATAACCTTCGATAGTATATAATTATAGCAAGTTGCAAGTTAATGAGATTTACTTTGATGTATTTATACATCAATCTAATTAAGAAATCTTCTGAAAGTGCATTTTTATAGGTTAACTAGCGACTCACCCTCGCTTCGCTCGGGTTCGTTCCTAGCTTGGATATAGTAACTTGGATATAGCTTTTTTTTAAGTATTAAAACCTTCCGTGGACCTTAAGGGACATACAAAAAAATAAATTAGCCGAATCGGTCCAGCCATTCTTGAGTTATGCGCTTACCAACATACATTTTTATTTATATAGATATGATGAACAAGACAGTTAAAAATCACAGCGAAATAAATTGCTTTATTTTTTTCTTAGTAGTGTTTCTCATTAGATGCTCTAAACGGGTGTTACCTTGAAAGGTTTATGGAAGTTTCCTTACATTAAAATCTATAAAATCATCAATTTTCAAAATTCCCGGTAAATTTTCCAAGCAAAACTATCAAATGAATAAACTGTAAGCATCTTACCTTATGGTGTTATTTAATGGTAATCCAGAGTCCGAATTCATAGACCAGGATAGATGTTCAGTTAATTATTATTAAGAATTGTTAATACATTACAAACAAGTAAACTAGCAAACAAAACTTCACACTATAAGTTAAGATTTTACTTTCTAATTAACTTAATGTTATTTGTTTTTATGTTTAGTCTTATTTATTTGAAACGAAAACACTATCTTCGGAATTCTCGGCAATCTTATTATTTAGCTGTATAAAGCGAAAGAAGGAGAAATACAAAGCAGTAAGCGGCCATATTTAAAAGCGTTACTTAGTTATAAGATATTTTATTTAACTTGTTCATTTTATAAATTCTAGTTCCTATAATCATATTATATATTCATTTTTCGTTCATTGGCATAGTTGTGACATCGTCTACTGAAGAAATATATATATATATATATATAGGCAAAGATAAAACAGTATGGTACCTTTTTTTCCTCTGATTTTCAACAGATTTCACACAATAAGTTAAGATTTTACGTTCTAATTAACTTTTATTATTAAGGTTTTCCTCTTAAATGTTTTTACTGTAATAATTAATGTTTGAATAAACAACACTAGTAGTTCAAGCAGTCGCTGCACTCTTACGCAACACGCGCCAATACAAATAATTGCCACCTATTGTCCGAACTATCCAGCCATTACATGTTTAAATATTATATAAAACAATTTTGTAATGTTTTTTGTAACTACTAATACTTGGATCGAAATTGAATGAAAAATATATATCTAACATGATGTAGAAATTATAATATGGTCACAGCTTTAAAGATTGAAGTATTGTGTCATTTTAATAGCTTTTAGAATTTTTGGCTTATTCGAATTTGTTCATCGACTTAAAATCAGAGGCAGCTCAGATGTATGTTTTTATGGGTATATATCGCGATAACTTTAATAATTATTCTATTATTTGAATTTAATATTTAATTTATTTAATGAATCTTTGGGTATATGGAAAATCATTATAGGTTTTGAATGAGTACTTATCGAAATACACGCGACACACGCAGTGTAATAATCATGTGTTTTAAACAAAAGTTTGAATAGATATTGCTTTTACCTTGGATTAACACATAGAAATACTTACCTACATGTAGTTTTTTTTCATCGATCCACCTAATACAAATAGCCACGTGTAAAAATTACTATTAAAATATGCCTAGATAATGTCGGCAAGACAACAAGTACATATAGGCTGGGCTAAGAAAGTTTTATTAAATAACGTTTTATTTGTGAAATCTCACTCGGACCATAAGGCTGACAATTGCCTTTTTATATTTACGCAAATATTTGACCTTTTAAATAAAACTATATTTTGTCTCTCCCGTGATCATAATCGCTGTGAAGCATTCGAAACGTCGCGAACCAAAAATCAGAATAAATCCACGAAAAAATCCGAAAAGATAGTTTTACTTAAAAGCTGACAATTACCTTTATAGTTATTTTAATTGTGTAGGTACATAAAATATCTAATATGACCCTTCGAAGCGAAGAATTACACGTGAACATACTGTGCATGTAGAGCCGTGGACAAAAGCCAGTTTTCAGTTTAAAAAAATATATCGAAGAAACCGGCGAAAATGTCATAATCTCACTAGGTAATCACCTATGGTAATATTCTCAGAAGCGATATAACCTAACAGTCCTTCTAGTAATTTTGGGCGCAACAGAATTCTATACACGTGAGTGCCTACGTATGTATGAATTATAATGATGATTATCACGAAATACTCGATAAAGCCGATCGTATTCTTCAATACGTGACTAGCTACGGTTGCATACCAACTGTTACTACTGCCTCTGATCGTCACCTTGAATGTGCACGCACTTTCTAAGATAATCTTTGTTATTATTTAGCGATTATTAGATTATAGTCGGCTTCAACTAATTATACGTGATTATTGAGTTGTTGTGTTATATTATGATACGATGTATTTAGCTTTTACTTACTTGTGATCGACTATTAAAAGTAATATCCATATTTTAGTTATTTTCTTTATTTTGAGAAAATTCAATTAGTTTTTAAATATGCGTGTACCAAACTTAGCAAATCTATACTAATATTATAAAGCTGAAGAGTTTGTTTGTTTGTTTGGTTGAACGCGCTAATCTCAGGAACTACTAATCCGATTTGAAAAATTCTTTTTGCACTAGATGTCCCGTTAACTGAGGAAGGCTATAGGCTATATATCATCCCGGAAAAATATACGATTCCCGTGGGATTGATGTGTTTTTGTCTAGGGACGAACCCGAAGCGAAGCGAGGGTGAGTCGCTAGTTAGTAAATAATTTTAAAAGCATAAGAAGACTAGCGAATCGCTCTCGCTCCGCTCGGTTATAGATTTCTCAGAAATGAGATATTTTCCTGTAGTAAAAAGTATCCTATATTTCGTCCCGAATAGCCAGCTATCATTGTACCAAATTTCATTAAAATCTGTCCAGTGGTTTTCTCGTGATGGGTTCCCAGACAGACAGACAAAAATTCTATATAACTATATAACTATTTCAATAAGATTTCCCAAAAAATATTTAATGTAAAGATTCGACTTAGAATTTTATTATATGTAGGTATAAAAAAATTATTAATTATCATCTATACATATAATAAAATTGTAACTAAGCCGAATCTGTACATTAAATATTTTTTTGGAAAATCTTATAGAAATAGACATTATTATTGAAACAGAGGCGGAACCAATAGTTTTTAGTATTTTTGTCTGTCTGTCTGCCTGTTACCGCATCACGGAAAAACCACTGGAGGGATTTTGATGAAATTTGGTATGATGATAGCTGATTATCCGGGTCAACATATAGGATATTTTTTACTGTGGGAAAATATCTCATCACTGAGAAATTTATACTAAACGTTAAAACGTAAATAGGGACGAACCCGAGCGGAGCGAGGGTGAGTCGCTAGTTAGTTTCATAAATATGTATGTTTTTAAACTTATATTTCCCTTTAGTGATATCAAAGTGACCGACTAATGTATTCATCTCAGAATAACGCTGTTATATCGGTTAAACGAAGTTCATGAGTTTTGTATTTGCCCTTCCCACGGACCCTAACTTATTATTTACATAACACATAAACCTCCATCCTGACACCTACGAACAACTTTCGCTCACAGTTGTTTATATTTGATGGTGTTTTCTAAATTTTACATTATTTATAGGTAGCTAGAAATGTTTTAAGTTACATAATTTGAAAAACATTATATATTTTTAATTTACTAAAAAAACAAAATTATGTAGCAGTATTTTCCACTGTATTACTATTTATTTCGTACACTTGATCTCAATCAATTTAGTTATTTTTTTATGGTTATTACTAGCGACTCACCCTCGCTTCGATCGGATTCGTCCCTAGCTTGGATATAGTATGTTATCCGAGATAGACATATGCCATCGCGGACTTTTTTTGTAGATCTTTTTAAGGTTTACAATACTGTAGTACATTATTTTTGATCTATCTCGTAGGGTTTAAAAAAATGTGTTTATTTACGACATCACATTAAAAACTTCTTAAATTATCAGTGTTTCTCTACTATATTATCTCTACATATATTATTACATATAAACCTTCCTCTTGAATCACTCTATCTATTAAAAAAAACCGCATCAAAATCCGTTGCGTAGTTTTAAAGACCTAAGCATATATTATAGGGACAGTAGATATTGATAATAATAATACAGTTGAAGGAATTTTTGTGTTTGAACGTGTCAGCACGTTAGCACGTAGAGACCAGTCTCAAGCGCTGGCATCCAAAGGCAGAGTTGCGAGCAAAAGATTACTATATATTTTAAAAAGCCATTTTTATTTAAAAAAAATACATACCAATATTTGTAAACATTTGTTCCATTACTTCTGATTGACATAGCGATGACTAGAGTGAATTTATATATTGACTAGCAAAACCCGCGGCTTCGCTCATGCTAAAACTACAACAAAAAAACTTGTAAAAGCCTACCTTTTCATACAAATGTTCATACAAATTTTAATCCCTTATTTTATCTCCTTGTGGGATGAATTTCAAAAAACGCTAAAATACGTATTTATTTAATTGTATTGAAGAACATTAATACCAAGTTTCAAGAAATTCTGATCATACATATTTTTTGAGTTGTGTTATAACGTGTACTCCCGTGGGAATGAGATAATCTCCCGTGGTAAGAAGGATCCTATATGTTGACTCGGATATCCAGCTATCATCATACCCTTCAGTGGTTTTTCTGTGATGCGGTAACAAACAGACAGATAGACAGACAGACAAAAATCGATAATAATGCCTATTTCAATAAAATTTTCCAAAAAATATTTAATGTACCGATTCGGCTAAGTTAGAATTTTATTATATGTATAGATAAAACACTAAATTGCGTGTAATATTATGAATATCTTTATTTTCTATATTATGTATTATTAAAATTATTATAGCAGATACATTAAAAAACGGTTGTAATTGAACTTTTGTTTAATTTATAGGTGCAATTCACAAATCACTTCGCGACATAACCACGAGCGTGCGAAGCGACGGCGGTCACACGGCTGTTATGCTATTGTTTAGCTCATTTAATTACCATTGCTGAATTCACGGCAATAATGCTCTGTTTTTAAACGAAAACGATTAATCTTTTGACATATGAATTTACTTCTTAGTCGAAGGTTAGGGGTTCTATTATACTTAGATTGTTTTTATGTTTAGTCTTATTTATTTGAAATGAATACGGTACCTTCGGAACTCTCAGCAATCATATTAGCTGTATAAAGCGAAAGAAGGAGAAATACAAAGCGGTAAGTGGTCATATTTAAGAGCGTTACTTAGTTATAAGATGTTTCATTTAACTTGTTCATTTTGTAAATTCTAGTTCCTATATCATAATATATTAATTTTTCGTTGGTAGGTTGGTAGCTTTTTCTCCTCTGCTTTAGTAGGTATTGATAAACTTTTTATCAATAAAAAAAATGGCAATAGTTTTTTTTATATACATAGGTTAATTCTATTTATATATGTTTTACTCAAATTTTGAATAATGATCATGATCGATTTTCGAAATAGTATTTAAAAATGATTAAAAAAACACTTGCAACTTTATAAACAATTATGTATGTGCGCTTCAAAAATGCGAATTCCCACTTGATATTATATTTTTTATACATTCTTGTGTAACACAAGTACGTGTATACTTTTTTAATAAAAAAGTATGTGACTTTTACAATTATAATACCTCGGGAGGACCAAAAAGTGAATTTCCTCACGCAGTACATTCGCATGGCGCGTTTAGAATAGTTAATTGTCATATTACCATTTACGAATAAACAGGGTCTTGAACTCTTAACACTGTGCTTATAGTAGTTATTATACACCTAATAAACAAAATACAAAATGATGATTCATAAGTGCTTGTAAAAGTCTATTTGAATAATTTGTTGATATTGTGTGTTTTAAATTGGTCTGCATATATTTTAATATAATATGTATGTTTTGAATTAAACTTTATGTTATTAACTATTTTTAAAACAATTTGTTAGCCTTATTTACTTTAAATATTAAATGAGCAATTCTTGTATATTTATATATTTTATTTCGTGTATCTCGGAAACGACTCTAACGATTTGGATCAAATTATGTATTTAGACAAGGTTTCGCTTTTTAAGTTTATCTACATCTGTTCTGAAAAATCGCAAGTTTTCCAAAAAAAAAAAAAAAACTCAATTCCATAAAAAAGGAAACGCTGAGCGAAGCTCGATCGCCCAGGTGTGTTACTTTATATGTATGTATCTATACTAATATTATTAATATTATAAAGCTGAAGAGTTTGTTTGGTTGAGCGCGCTAATCTCAGGAACTACTAATTCGATAAGAAAAAAATCGTTATGTATTAGATAGCCCATTAACTGAGGAAGGTTATAGGCTATATATCATCCCTGTAAAATGTACGGTTCCCGTGGGATAGATTTGTTTTTGTCTAGGGACGAACCCGAAGCGAAGCGAGGCTGAGTCGCTAGTGTAGGTATAATATGTAATGTTCCGATGATGTACTAATTTTTATGAAACTTTTTTTATTAAGTAGTTTCTAGGGTTTTACAATATTTGAATAAAATTATCTTTACGCTAGTAAAAAGTGAAGAAGTAGATAAAATATGCTTTTCTCACTCCGTAAAGAAAAGTGCTCGAAGATAAAAAAAAAATTATCTCGAAGCAATGGATTATATTATAGCCCTCTGTTGCGCGTTATAGAAAGAAGTATTTAAATTAACATTAAAATATTCTCATACCACTTTGTATAACATTTCCAGTTCATATGTAGTTAAGCCTATAACAGTTTAGATAAGACCATTTATTTTTAAATAAAAAAAAAAATATTGCATTATGTTAATTAGTGATATAAGATTAATGTTTTAGTGAGAAAATTTGAAAGCTCATAATGATATCTTTAAAGGGCATTAGAAAGTATTGTAAATTAAATGTTAATTTCCATCTTTAATATAAAGAAAATAGACATAATAATATAGTTTTACGATTGGAAAGTTGAAATATTAACTATTTGGTTATGATTGAAATCACATAAAGTATATTTATAGTATGTAATTATAAAAATATCAATAAGTCATGAAGTTACTACAACTGTATTGTATAATTGATTGTATCAATAGCTGTTTTGCTATCATATCATCGATTTCGTTGTTTTGACGTGAATGGAATAAAAAAGTACTTTATTTCCATTAACTAACAATTCACCCGTACGTTTTAATTATTTTTTTTTATATATAAATAGCCTAGGTTACTCCTTATAATATCAGCTATCTGCCAGCGAAAGTCGCGTTAAAATTGGTCCAGGCGTTTCGGAGATTAGCCGGAACAAACAAACAGACAGACAGACAAAAATTCTAAAAATTGTGTTTTTCTTATAAGTGCCGTATATAATTTCATAGGCATTTAGTATAAAGCTGTTATTTTGACATTACAAACAGACACTTCAATTTTATTTATCTGTATAGATAAAACATTTGAAAGAAAATAAACTTTTTAAAGTCCTTATGTATTATCGATGTTCTGAATTTTAACTCGAAAAATTATCAATATACATTGATAGATCGATTTCATTTAATGTAATTTATGATGACGACATTGCTAGTAACCGGAAAAAGTTTAAAGTTTCGGAAAACTTTTTCCTTAGATAGGAGCTTTTACTCAGGACGACTTCGTTTATATGGTATGTCTGTCCCATCATAAGCCAAGAACCGTAACAAGTTTCTCTTAAGGAGGAAATTACGTTTCCTTTGCATATGTTAAGGCGATATATCGCTCGTGTTACATATTGATGATTACATCTTTTCCTTATACCATCATTTATAAGTAAGAAGAAATTAACAGGCGTTTGCGCTTTACCATGATAGCATAACAGCCTATATCATTTGAACCTATTATCCGTTAGGAAAAGTTTTCTTAAATTTGTTTTAGACATTACTTTATCCTTCATGAATACTTTTAATTTTCGAAGATAAGGTATATCCCAATTTCTTGTAAAATTACCGTTAAAAGCTTTTTCGTATAAAATTTGGTATAAAACGATAGGCAGACAAAAAAAAAAAACTATTTTATAGGTATATTGGATCTTAAAAATTCGTTCTTTGTTAGGAGCTACATTATCCTTTAGAGTAGTATTCAGCCCTTTATAACGTCCCACTGCTGGGCACGGGCCTCCCTTCAATGCGAGGGGAATCAGGCCATAGTCCACCACGCTGGCCAAGTGCGGATTGGCGGACTTCACATGTCTTTCGAAAACTTGCTAGGTTTTCTCAGACATGCAGGTTTCCTCACGATGTTTTCCTTCACCGTAAGGCAAGTGGTAATCATGTTAGAAATGATTCGCACATGAAAATATCAGAGGTGCGAGACCCGGGATTTGAACCCGCTTCACTCGGTTTCCCAAGCGAGCGCGTTACCACTGGGCTACCACTGCCTTCCTTTAGAGTACAGACTTAAAATATTTTCATTGATAGATAATAATAGGAGGCTATTTTATTGCCGACATAGTATGCGAGTGAAGGTGACAGATAGTCACTTATATTTAAACCGACATTAGAAAAAAAAGCAAACGTTATACATAGTGGAAGTCGGGATAAAATTGTGTATATGTATGCTAATACCAAAAATAATAACTTTTTTGTCCGACATGAAAGAGGGCCTACTTTTAAATAAAACTATCTTTTCAGATTTTTTCGCGGATTTATTTTGATTTTTGTTTCCCGACGTTTCGATTGCTTTACAGCAATCATGGTCACGGGAGAGACTAAGATGTTAGATGTCACAAAGCATTATTATAGTTGTTACAGACAGCCTACCCACAATTAACAAAAATGAAAATTGTGAGTTCAGCCCGGTTCAATCGGTTCAGCCGTTTAGTCGTGAAAAGGTAACAAACAAACAAACAAACAGATTTACTTTCGCATTTATAATATTAGTATTATTAAGATGGATTTAACACGATTTCTTGGTTAATTGTTAACCGATTTTCATGATTATAATTTTTAATGAAAAGAGAAAAATTAGACTTAAAAGTATTTACTTCTAGGTTAGGTATAGATATCATAATGACTTTAAAAGTTTTAAACTATTAAAGTTATTTTGCAATCCGTATGTACGATTTTAGTTATAAAAAGTTATTATAACTTTAATTAACTCCGAAACATTATTTTTACATTTAACATAGACAATAGTACAAGTAATAGTACGAAGTTAAATGAAAAACGGTAACGACGTGACAGTTAGAGCCATCATAGAGTTCAGAAAGTGTATCGAAGTTCCTTCTGGTTATGGCTCGTTTTGTAAATTAATAGTTGTACATATGAAGTAAGTCTTTCGAGTAAAATTTAGATATTACTTTGGTAATTTAAATTGTCTTATCCTATACAGGTACGTTTTAACGGTTAGTATGGAATAGATAGACTATATACTACTATATGATATATAGCCTAAAGCCTTCCTCAATAAACGGGCTATCTAATGCAGAAGAATTTTTAAAATTGGATTAATAGTTTCTGAGATTAGCGCGTTCAATTAAACAAACAAACTCTGCCTCATTATAATATCAGTATAGATAAAATGGATAAAAAATAATAGCTTATAAAATTGGGTGTAAGGGTGGTATGCCGTTATTTAAATGCTTTAAGTCAATCTTGGACAAAGAGATTGAATTATAACATTTGAATAAAGGCAATTATTGCTGTATCGGTTCGTCGAAATATTTTTTTTGGAAATATAGTAATATTATTATTATTTTATTATTTTTTATAAACAGAAATTATAATTTTTAATGTAATATAACTACAATATTATGGTTTTAAATGTACTCGTAATATTTCATTATTTACATTTAACAATATCATATTGTCTGTAAGTGGGGCACATTTGCGTCTTTTAGGAAAATAGTTCACAAAATACAACTTGCATACAAATGAATGGCACAATACGTTGCAAAAGCCTTGAGTAAACTAAAATCTTGCAAACAATTACTTACAAATATTTAAGAAATATTCTAATAATTCTAGTGACAATGGGAAAAAACAATAAAACTAGCTAGCTTAGTGTCCATTGACCTAAATTTTCAATTCAAAAACTTTATGAAGTCTATATTATTTTTAACATATCTATTCTTATTATACTAGTGATCCGTTCGTTTTTCTATAAGCTGTTTTACTAATTTAGAGATGAAATTAAAAAAAATCTCAAGGCTTAAATCTCTAAATCCAATCATTTAAACATACGTTATCTATGATTTTCAATGAGTCAATCTGTCTCTAAAAATTTCCAATAAGTCAATTGTTTTCCACGTGAAGATGTGTGTGGAAAATATATTATATTTTGTGTTTGAGTTATAAAATTATATTAAATAATGTAAAATATTTGAATCATCTATACTAATATTATAAACAGGAAAGATTTGTTTGTTTTTTGTTTGTTCGTTTGTACCGAATAAGCTCCGACACTACTGGACCGATTTAGATGAAATTTAGTAAAAAGACAGTTTGAGACCCTGGGAAGGACATACGATAGGTTTATTCCGGAAATCATCCCTTAAGGTGGTGAAAATGGGGATGAAAGTTTGTATGGGGAATCAACCTAGAGACGAAGCCGAGTGAAGCGTAGGTGAATCGCTAGTCATTTAATAATAGAAATAACTTTTATTTTTTATAAACAGTCGTAATAACTTAAAAATTATTTGGTAACAAACATCTTTAAATATCAAGTGTATCGTTACATGACTTTTTTATATCAAGAATAGTAACGTAAAAGTTTAACAATAGCGCATTCCCGTTACGCAAAACATCTTGCCACGCCATTTATAGAATCTAAAAGCGTGTTATACAAAAAATTTAACTGTGCAACGTACTTGACCTTACACAACATCTGCTGTATAGGTCCGATAGATCCAAACATTAATGGGTTTATTGAAAATAGGGACCAATTACGAAGGTGAGATGATTGTATAGAAATAACTGGTTGGCATGTGCCGGTGAAAACATCTGGATAATTAGTATTGGACTGTTTACTTTTAACTGTATTCTATTTATATGGAACCGCGCGTCCGCAAAAACCAAAAAAAGCTGATAAGCAGCTGGCAATTTACCTTTAGATGTTTTAAATGTAGTTCATTCTAATAATTTATGATTTAAGAAAAAAGAGTAACATGTGTTACAATATTTACTTAGAGGCAGGTTGAGAAAAAATATAATAAATGTATGTAAATCAATTTTTAATGCTGAATACAGTAATTTAATTATATTATGGTGTCAGGTTAAAAGATAAGATCTATTAGATGAAATATCTTCTTTAATTGGCTTTTCCGCACTTAGACACAAATTGTCTGCTATGCGTGACACATAAGCGAGATACACGTTGAGACATGCTTAATCAAATTACATAAGATTATAAAAAACTTAGGTATATAACGCTAAAAATAAATTTAGGTGTACATATGAAAAAAGTCAAGTGATTAAGATACCTTTCTTTATACTTTAATATATGTATACTGTATATATTGTGTTAACAACGAGCTTTATAATATGTACATATATATGAACTCATAAAAGCTCTTAAAAGTTCTCCATAAAACTTTCCCAAACAACGCCCTATGCCCAAACGGAAACCGAGACTCATTTAAATAAACGAATTTTGAACAATGATTACATGATTATCGTTAACTAATTACGTAATGTTACAAATCGCAATGTGTCGGTCCATCAGTCGGTCTTTATGTACGAAAGCACGCGCCGCGCCATTGTTAATTGGAAAACGTTTCGAATTTTTAAATTCCAATTCTATGGTATTCAGTGAAGAGGAGTTTTATTACTCTATAGTGGTTGATGTTGTGAGTATATATGTATGTACAAATATATACATATGTAAATTTAAATAGTAAAATTGTGATTTTTGTGACATTCTAAGGCTCTGGAATTATGTCCATATATGGTGGGTACAGGTCTCTAAACTTTTGCTTTTCTTAATTATTAAATATTACACGCTTTAACCTATAATTATGAATTAACGATTACCATAAAACATGTGCCAATGATAAATGCATATCATAATTTCATGTTGTAATATCAAACCAATAAACTAATAAACTAACAACTTTCACTTATATTAGTAAGGCGCACCTCTGATATTTTCATGTACGAATCATTTTCAACATGATTACCACTTGTCTTACGGTGAAGGAAAACATCGTGAAACCTGCGTGTCTGTGAGAACCTAACAAGTTTTTGAAAGACATGTGAAGTTCGCCCCGCACTTAGTCAGCATGGTGGACTATGGCGTGATCCTTCCTCGTATTGAACCGAGGCCCGTGCCCAGCAGTGGGTCGTTAAAAAGGGTTGAATACATAAGATATCTTAAACGAACAATAGAAACAGAGTTTCGTTTGTATTCCTTGCAAAGGTATTAAAAGTAAACATGACAATGTTAATTAGTGCAATTCCAGCGAACACCTGATCTTATTTATATGGGCTGAAGACATTACCGTCCTTATAAGTAATGTAGAGTCATAGGTCTTATCAGTATGCAAAAGTCGTGTGTTCTTTGTGAAGCTCTATATTCTTTATATTGATAATGGATATTATTTTTATCTGTAATTTCTTTTTGTTGGAGAAAATGTATTCTAAGGAAGTTTGCGAAAAGGGAAAACAGCCTTTTTAGAATCTTAAAAAAACGACATACAGACACTAAAAAATAAAAAACAACTGAACGGTGGTTTTCATTTACTATAGATACCAAATCAGATATTTTCAAAGTCGGTGATAGCCGACAATGCTTTAAAATGTATAAAAGTTTAATAACTTTTCTCAATTAGAAAATAACTTATAACATTTATTGTAAATATTAATATTTTTATGTTCACAATACTAAGTTTTATATTAAAATACGCTGAATTTGCAGGTGCGACAGGCTTTCACTGTTACATAATTTATTTTTCCTTCCTACATGTTATATTCGAAACAAATGTGTAAATACAGCAATATATTATGCGATATTCGACTCCTAAAGGGCTTTTGTATGAATAATAGACTAGTATTATAATTTTAAATGGCTATAACAGTTCGATGGCTCTTTCACTATGAATTATGCACGTTGAGAAATGTTATATACATTTGTAGCTTTTAGTGACTAACGACCCTGCAGCATTTTATTATTATATTTCGTCGCTTCATTCTTCAGATATTATTTTTACCCTGTAGTCCCCTCCCCTTGCGCTAGCAACTACGCACGTCTTTAGATAAGTTTTTTAAGTACCTACATTTTTTTTTTTTTTGTTTTTACTTACAACTTAACTATTTCTACTTCGGGTTTCGATCGTGTAGTTTCGTCATTCCTTTTTCGTGCGCAGCAACGAACGGACGTCTTTAATTTACTTAGAATACGTGTAGTATAAGGTGTTACTATGCCAAAACGTAAGACTAAAGATAAGATTGAATATTATAAAAGCAAGTTACGAAAGTTGGAAAATAAAAGTCGTCGTCGGATAAGATGCCTATCATCTTCATCGGATTCGGAACAAGACACAAGAGATACAAGTAAGTACATGTTTCATCTAAAAATTGGTGCTTAAGTCCTTATAAATGGTACTAATAGTTATTTAAATAGTAATAATTATCTTAACTATGATAAAAACGCCTGGAGAATGTCCGAGATGGCATTACAAAGGCTAATTCAGTTAATAATGCCTGAAGGTTACCCAAGATGGTAACATGACGGTTAATTTGTACCAGGAGGTTATCCGAGATGGTAACACGAAGGTTAATTTATACTGGGAGGTTATCCGCGATGATAACACAATAGTTTTTAAAATAAGACAGATATAATTTCTATAACTTAGAAATAACAGATAATGCTGTTCTTATATTTGTAAAGTAAAAGTTATGACTACCTTTATATTTATAAAGTAAAAGTTACGACTTGAATCTGGAAAATATTTCCAGATTCAATTGGAATTGAGGATCCCATAAATGTGAACTCGGTTACTGACGCAGAGCCAGGGACACCAATAGAAGCACCAAATGAAGGAATTACTGGTCCTGTGTGAATACACCGGGTTA
This sequence comes from Argynnis bischoffii washingtonia, assembly GCA_033884665.1. NCBI lineage: Eukaryota > Metazoa > Arthropoda > Insecta > Lepidoptera > Nymphalidae > Argynnis > Argynnis bischoffii. Next base: position 13,167,586 of record CM066621.1, on the reverse strand, counting down.
TAACAATTTGGAATATGGTCACCCTTTATTGAAAACCTATTTAATCCCAGAGAATTGTACTTGGCTTCAAGCGCCAATACTTAATCCGGAGATTTCTGCAGCTATGCCCGAATCGGGTAGAGCTCGGGATAAGGAAATGGCCACTACCCAACGACAATTGGGTGTAGGAATTACTGCAATTAACTGAGGTCACAAGCGGATCGGCTACCGCATTCCCACCTCTACCAGCCAGTCGAAGACCAGTCACACTTACAAGCCGCGTATCTCAACGCGACGTCAGTGACCCAGGTACATGCAGGCAGAATTCAGTTTTATTATAATTGCTGGACAAATATAACGAATAATATGACAGTTCTTAGGTGTATTAACCAAGATATAGATATCCCTTTTATCAAAAATGTAATCCAATATAATTTCGCCAAGACGAGTTGGTCTAACAAAGAAAGACGTGATATGACAATCGCTATTAACAGACTCTTAGGTCTGTGTGCTATTAGTATCTGTGAACCGGTGGAAAATCGATTTATTTCACGAATATTCTTAGCACCTAAGTCAAACGGTGAAAAAAGGTTTATTTTAAATCTTAAATTATTAAATAAGTTTATAGAAAAAAAAACACATTTTAAAATGGAAAATCATAGGACAGCGTCGAAGCTTATACCCAAACATGGTTTTTTGGCTTCTATAGATCTAAAAGAAGCTTACCTTTTAGTTCCTGTCATGAAATCTTTTCGTAAGTACCTGCGTTTTTAATTTGAAAATCATAAATCCAAAACTATAACATATGAATTTAATGCAATGCCATATGGTCTTTCCGTTGCCCCTAGGGTATTTACCAAAATCATGAAAGAAGTTATGACCTATCTTAGACATCAAGGTTACAAATCAATCATATACCTGGATGACATGTTATGCATAGGAAAATCCTACGCCGAGTGCCTTAGTAACGTCATGGAGACTTTAAGAATATTAACTTGCCTTGGTTTTGTAATAAATTATAAGAAGACTTCATTAATACCTGAACAAAGTTGTAAATATTTAGGATTCATTTATAATACTACTAATCTTTCTATTTCGTTACCTATTGAGAAACGTCACAGTATAGCACAGCTTGTTATAAAATTTCTAAGTTTACCCCCTTGTACAATTAGGGAATTAGCTAATTTAATCGGTGTACTTACCGCAGCATGTCCCGCCGTTAAATACGGTTGGTTATATACAAAAACACTAGAGCGTCAAAAATACCTTTTGTTGAAAAAAATTCTACATTATGACTGCAAAATAAATCTAGAAAAATGCATTATTAATGACTTAAATTGGTGGTTACTTAATATATTTAAAACTTCTAACTTCACTAAAACTCCAGATGTTAAATTAGAGATATTTTCAGACGCATCAAAAACAGGATGGGGAGCTTATTGCAATGGCAATCGAGCTCATGGAGCTTGGAAAGAGACTGAAAGTAATTTTCATATTAATTACCTCGCATTATTAGCTATTTTTCTAGCATTAAAAACCTTTGCGAAAGAATTGATAGACTGTGCTATATTTTTACGAGTGGATAATAATACAGCTTTAAGTTATATAAATAGAATGGGAGGAATACAATATCCTCATTTAAACGACCTTACTTTTAAAAATTTGGCAGTGGTGTGAGAAGCGAAATATATGGTTATTCGCGTCATATATTAATACTAAAGAAAATATTGAAGCGGATGCAGAATCAAGAAAAATTAACCCTGATATAGAATAGAGTTTATCAGACAAAGCTTTTGAAACTATTTTGTGTAAATTGGGTCAACCTGAGATTGACTTTTTCGCTTCTCGCATTAATGCTAAATGCGAAATATATGCAGCCTGGTTCCCCGATCCAGGTGCATCTTTTTGCATTTACGATTAACTGGAAACATAAATTTCTTTATGCTTTCCCTCCATTTTCGTTAATACCAAAGTGTCTTAATAAAATAATAAACGATGAAGCGTGTGGTATATTTGTGTTTCCATGGTGGTCGTCACAACCATGGTTCCCCATATTAAAAGAATTAATCTGTTCTGAAACAATATATTTCGAATCCAGTAAATTTTTTGCTTCAATCCAATTTCAGGAACTATCACAATCCGCTACACAGCCATCTTATGCTGGCTGCGGCGATACTCTCCGAGAAGCCTTCCTTCGGCGTAACATCCCAGTCCAAACTATAGATCTCATGCTGGCATCACTTTCTGATAATACCAAAAAACAGTGTATCATATAAACTCTGGTGGCAGTTTTGACATGAAATTTTAACATGAATATATTTGACGGTACGGTAGCAAAAGTAATATCATTCCTAACTGAAGAATTCAATAAAGGTGCCTCGTACGGTTCACTAAATTCTCATAGATCTGCGCTTTCTTTACTTCTTGGCAATAATATTGGGTCCGATGAATGCATTAAGCGGTTGCTAAAAGGAGTCTACAAACTCAAGCCAAGTAGACCAAAATACACTCACACTTGGGACCCACAGATAGTACTTAATCATATCCCTAATTGGTACCCAAATAGAGATCTTGAGTTGAGTCAATTAACAAAGAAAGTAGTTATACTACTTGCGTTGTGTACGGCACAGCGAGTTCAAACTCTAACGTTGATAAAGATAAGTAATATACATATCTCAGATGCGGGAGTAAAAATCTTAATAACTGACGTTATTAAGACTTCGGCCCAGGAAGAGACCAACCTATACTTTATTTGCCTTTTTTTCATTCAGAATAAAAATATTTGCCCAGCTACCATACTTACAGATTATATTCATGTTATTAAGAAGTTGAGAGACAAAAATATAAACAATTTAATACTGACAATTAAAAAGCCTCACAGGACAGCTACAGCTCAAACGATAAGTCGATGGATTAAATTGGTTTTATCAGAAAGTAGGGTTAATATCTCAATATTCAGTGCACACAGTACACGACACACTTCAACTTCTTCTGCAAATTCCGCTGGTGTATGTATTGATACCATACGGAAAACTACGGGATGGACAAGTCGTTCTGAAACTTTTGCTAAATTTTACAAACTTAATGTGATTAATGAAGCAGAATTTGCAGAATCAGTATGCAAAAATATTTGATTTAAATTAGCTATATGATCTATCAATACTTTATGTTTGCCTAATATTAAACGTTCATTTTGTAAAAATCCTTGTTTTAAATTGAAACATAACATTGCAAATCTCATGTAAACTCTTAAAATCTACAGGGTAAAAATAATATCTGAAGAATGAAGCGACGAAATATAATATATGATCAAACGAACTTCCAAGTGAAGTTCGATCATTATTATATGAGTCGCTTCATTCGAAGATATTAGTTCCCTACCCACCCACAAAACCCTCAAGAGATTTGCAAAATATCAAGTTCTCTAAAATAATGACGAAACTACACGATCGAAACCCGAAGTAGAAATAGTTAAGTTGTAAGTAAAAACAAAAAAAAAAAAATGTAGGTACTTAAAAAACTTATCTAAAGACGTGCGTAGTTGCTAGCGCAAGGGGAGGGGACTACAGGGTAAAAATAATATCTTCGAATGAAGCGACTCATATAATAATGATCGAACTTCACTTGGAAGTTCGTTTGATCATATATTTTAATTCATATTATTTAGAAGAATATATTTTTCTGTAACAAGTAGACGTAGACTTATCTAATATATTTAAACTAGCAATTCATGTATATTTATGTCTTTATTTATTTATACCGGCGATCTCGGAAACGGCTCTAAGGATTTCGCAAAAATTTGGTATGTGGGGGTTTTCAGGTGCGAAAAATCGATCTAGATTAGTCTCATGTCTTCGAGTTTTCATGCATGTTTTCTTTTGCGTTATTCTACGCAGAACATGCTCGATAATTTTTTACAGTCAGGCATAAGCATCGTGGTAAAGCGACCAAGGTGTAAGATCATAGGTGTGTCCGAGTTAGAATCTCGATCAAGTACAAAGTTTTTATTTTTTTTGTATTTATTAAATTTTTAAGTTTTTTTTATCTAAAAGAAAGTATATAACAAAAAAGAATTCCGAACGAACCTCGGTCGCCCAGGTACTGTTTGTATAAGTGACATTCCAATCCAGCTGTACGAAATTCTCCATAGAATTGAGTTATTCGAATAAATAAGTCTTAAATACATCAATTAAAATATTTAAATTTCTCAACAGTAAGAAATATACACACAATATATACCTACTAATAGAAGAGTTGTTACATAGCATCATTTTGATCTATAAAAATTCTTTAAATAATGATGATAAAAACAACTTTTCGTCTACCTAATCTAATAACCGGACTCTATTCTACTTTTGTGATTGGAAATTGCGTTACATCACTTATATTCGATAGTGCTGTCAAATAAATGGAATAATTATTGACCATTATCGATTTTATAATCGGTTAGTGAAAAGCCATCGATCTAATTTGTTACGTAATATTTAATGTGAATGTTATTTAAACATGTGAGTATATAATCGTTATACACGTATGTACAGGCAAGGTGTGGCGTGCTCTACTTTTAAAATTATTAACGAATTGTAACCGACCTTGCTTTACGTCGGCGCTATATACTAATAAAGCTTCTTTCTATCCCAATCAATCTTTCTTTTTCTATGGATAAAATACCTATAGCTTAGGGTTAAATCCGATTTAGAACTATTTGTTTAGGATAAAGCAGACACCCCTTTTTATTTCCAGGTTAAAAAATAGTCCAGATCCTCTTACTCACTCACTCCATCCATCTATTATTCGGCAAAGAAAGTGAAGATCGGCTTAGCCGTTTATATACTTGAACGTTGTATATTTTACCAATAGCGGCTCACTCTCGTTTTGCTCGGGTTCGTCCCTAAACGTTTTAACAGTTAGTATGGAATAGATATACTATATATTACTACTCCGCTCCCTTGGGTAGTAGCATGATTATTTATAGCCAATAGCCTTCCTTAATAAACGGGCTATCTAATGAAAAATAATTTTTCAAATCGAATTAGTAGTTCCTGAGATTAGCGCGTTCAAATAAACAAACAAACTCTGCCTCTTTATAATATTAGTATAGATTTGTAAAAAACAAAGTTTAAGACTGTCAACATTGTAGCCCAAAAGGTTTTACATGTTTAATGAATCTACAAAGTCACGGGCAGAAGTTATATAAAAAGATCAATCGATACGTTCTACACAAGCGAATAACGTAAAGTTGTAAAAATACTAACTACATGTCGCGTGCCGACAATACTTTGAATTCTGTATGGCGACTTTCTAATTGTTACTCGCGTTACAATATAACCTTAATTCTGTTCACGCTCGTTATGAGAACAATTTAGTGTAACATATTACGAACTTAGAAAACTTATCTGAGAAGTTATACCTATATACTTTAGTAAGGTATATATGTCTGTATCATGGCTGATTAGTAAAACTGAGTTATAGTCAAAAGTTACAATAGTAGGTACAATATACTTTTCAATAAAATCTTTGAAGTCCATTTTAATCTGCTTAATTATTATGGATTTGAGTGTATATAACTCGAAATACTGCTGACAATTCATATTTAAATTTTAAATAAAACTACACTTTGACACAGTTTGTAGTGACCCTACTTACTGGGCCAGCGGTCACGGGTTCTAGTCCCGCTGGGGGCAGTCATTTGTGTGATAAGCACCAATGTTTGTACTCCAGTCATATGTGTTTATATTTATAATACGTATGTATTTAAAGTTATATATGTGTAGCATATCAGTATCTGGAATCCATAACACAGACCTCATAGCTATGGTAAACTTACCATGGAACTAGATGGTGCTGTGTGTTAATGTCCCGATATATTTATTATATTTATTTATTTATTTATTTATTTATTTATTATCTTCTCGAATTTATTTTGATTTTTGGTTTCCGACGTTCCGAATGCTTTACAGCTATCATACTATCAAAAGATAGTATTATTTAAAATTTCAAATATTCGCGTAAATCTAAGAAAGTATTATGAAAATACACTATGTTTAAAGTTACATTAAATTGTCACCATCAAGCTGATTTGATGATGGAGCCAGAAGGTGGAATGTGAGAGAGTGAAACTCTTTAATGGCTCCTTGTAAAATCTTTGACCTTGGGCTCATATGATTCATTTTAACGTAGAACACATGTTGTGAGTTAAAAGCGTGTTATTTTTAATTTTTATAATCATAACTATGTATATTTAAAATTTAAAATAGAATGCGATTAACATAACTATTTAAAGAAAACCGGTATTGCAGACTGTAATTAACGTTTTACTAAAATGATAAACAAAAAATTCATGTTCCTTACATAGAAACGGCGATAAAATACAATCTAAAGTACTCTAATTATTTAAAGAGTATTCAATACATTAACAAAAAATAAGCAACATTCTGAATTAAGAAATTGCTTTCCATCATAATACTTCAAGTGTCCCAGATTACAGGTACAGATAAGAGTGCGTTAAAAGAAGATTCTTTTTATAACAATTTTCTATACATATAATAAAATTCTGAGTAGAATTTGTACATTCAATATTTTTTGGAAAATCTTACAGAAATAGTCATTATTATCGATACGATTTTTAGAATTGTTGTCTGTCTGTCTGTCTGTCTGTCTGGGAACGTATCACGAGAAAACGGCTGGACCGATTTCGATGAACTTTGGTATGATGATAGCTGGTTATCCGGGTCAACATAAAGGATATTTTTTACAGAGAGAAAATATCTCATCTCTGAGAAATCTACGAGTATACTAAACGTTAAAACGCAACTAGAGATGAACACGAGCGGAGCGAGCTTAAGTCGCTAGTCTTTTTATAACAATCTTTCGTATAACAAATTTCAATTAATTTATACGGTGTATGGCAATATCATATTATATTATACAATTCTCTAAAGTATAACATTTCAGAGGCAAACAGGGCATAACTGACATAAACACCGGTCAAGCGCGAACCTACTCCAACAATCTCATTTCCGATTTCGTAATTTCTTTTCTAAATATATTGATAATAACACAGTGCATTACAAACAAACGCTTAGTACGTATAAATTATAGTATATTACATATTGCAATCAACCTGTTTTTCTTTAAAATAATTAATTCACCAACTATTGATAAAGATTCTTGTTGAAGACATCTAACGTTTGGAGTTAATAAAATTGGGATTTATTTGAAATACATTAATTCATCTACAGGATTCTCTATTCATACAAATATTAAACTGTTTAATATTCGGAAAGGCATAAGTTTGATTAGTATTTACGCGTTAAATTTTTGTAATCGTCGCAACCATCAACATTAAGAAATCAATTGCTTAAAATTAAGAATATAATTAATTAATTTAAGTCAATTAAAATGCTTATTTAAGATATATCCTTCCTACAAAATTATATTATGACGGTAAGTATGGAATAGATAGACTATATATTATATATATACATAGTTATGATAAGTTGTTGTGGGTTAAATTATAACGGGTTTTCATGTGGGAATGAGATTATCTCTCATGATAAAAATAGCCTCTGCCACTCTCTAGCCCTCCAACTATTTCCACACAAAAAAATTACGTCAATTCGTCACTCTGTTTCGACGTGAAAGAAGGACAAGCAAACAAATATACTTTCACTTTTATAATATTAAAGTAAGAGTATGGATAACAGAATTATTGTAAGACAATTTTTGAAGTATTTGAATATTTACTTCAAAAAATTTAAGCAATATTGCTTATTAAATTGTAGGAGGACCATTTTGTAAAAGATCGCTTTACTTTTATGTTACTAACAGTGACGGATTTACACACTTTCCAAGCATAGGGTGTTAAATTTTTGCCACTCTTTCCTCTATAATTGTCAGTTTCTGAATTATTTTTACTATATCATAATTTGGTTGAAATTACACAAAAAAATAGTTTCTGGGTATATTTCCGAGCCAACCAATTGTGTTTCGAATCGTTACGGAAGTCTTTATGATTTTTGTAAGACGTCTAAAACATCTGTCCTAAAATTTGCCGCCCTAAGCTTTAAGCCTAGTCAGCCTGCTGATAAATTTTCCACTGATTACTGAAATTAAATTAATATTATATTTAATACCTATATTCTCAAGTACAGAATTAATTATAAATACAAGTGATTTTATTTGTACACTGCATAAAACCTATTGCCCTGCAACAAGGGCTACATGTACATTAAAGTTTGCAATTAAAATGCTACTCACGTCGTGGGTCATTGTTTCGTTTAAAGAGAATTCAGAAGGTTAATGTTAATTTGCAAAACTTTACACATTTTGCTTTATATAAAGTGTATTTATCTGTACTAATGCATTTTTGCTATGTAGGAATATTTTTTTCAAAAATGATGCTAAAGTCATTTAGGATGAAGACAAAATGATCTCCAGACCAGTTTATAATGTTACATTTTAACTATATGTTTGTCCTATGTAGTAAATAAAATTAGTTTAATTTATATTAATTTATGTAGAAAAACGCCCAGCAAAGTGAAGAACATACATATAAATAAACATGCAAACATTTTGAGAGTTATGGTTTTTGTGACAAATAATGACTTCAAATAAGTCGAGTCTTATTAATCGATATCGGCTACGGCACGATTAGCCATCTGTCACAGAAGATATAGTGCTCTCCAAAGCATGGGGTGTAACAACGCAACCTGCCTGTCTCATGGTTGTCACTGACAATTACTCCATAGGAAATTTCAGTAACTATGCTTGGTCCGACATAGGACTTGAACTCAGGACCTCGGGTCTGTAGCCGTAAATGCTAGCTACTAGACCAATGAGGCAGCTAAATATGTCACTCCAAATTTGAAGGGTGTCAACATATTGACTAAAATAGCTTTGTTCAAAGGGATTCAAGGTACTCATGGTAACGTAAGAACAAAATATATAAACTTGATATGATGGAATCCCAAGGTTTACAACGTCGTGCTGATCTGTTAGATTGTTAATATTTATCAATTCTTTGAGTAAGTATCGATGTCTTAAAAGTCATATATGTGACCTTTCATTTTAATATTGTATAATAAATCAACTTCATAAAACTACAATTTAATGATATATTATAAACAATGAAAATTTTCCTCTTAAGGTCTAAAATTATGATCCAGAAGTCTCTTTATAACGTGGTATAGATGAATACTAAGAAAGTAGTAGATAAATTAATAACAACATATCTCCTAAATACTAATTAAATAGCGTCTTAAAGTTTGTATATATATGTTCTGTGATGATCCATTCACCATCAGCCGTTTAACCAAAAAAATAATAAGCAATTTTAAGATGTACTGGAGTGAATTAGCTACAAGTTGGCTTGAAAAAATATATTTAAAGGTTTTAAGAAAGTAATGAAGCACTAAGTGTAACGGATCAATAGAACTATGACACAAAAAAAATTATTCACTAAGCTTAAAAGTTAATTTATGCACTATTAAATCTCATGAACAAACTTTGACAGAACAAACGTTTGATCTGTATTCTGAATCTATACTTAATATTATAAAGCTGAAGAGTTTGTTTGTTTGTTTGGTTGAACGCGCTAATCTCAGGAACTACTGATCCGATTTGAAAAATTCTTTTTGCATTGGATAGCCCGTTAACTGAGAAAGGCTATAGGCTATATATCATACCGGAAAAATGCACAGTTCCCGTGGGATAAATTTATTTTTGCCTATTACATATAATACACATAACACATATTATATGATAGAGTAGAAAAAGCTTACACCCATCTGTCTCATATGCAATTGAAAGTTGTCATTAGACTTATCGCAAAAATCTCCACTTGTATGCGATTATTTGCATCCTGATATTATAAATCATTACTCATTTGCCTTTCTATCCTCTTAGAATTGCAAAATCTGCTTTATATCATACATATTAAGATATATTACTAGAAATGGTAGCATTAGTATGCGAACATCTATAAAAATACATTTAAGTAGATACTATTGTGCTGGTATAAGGTTCAATTTCCTTTGTTTAGTTTTGCAACGTAACGCATCTGGAAGTATAGCGGATGCAGTACAGTCTGCCACGCTTTCCTGTCTTTGAAGCGCCCGATGTTTTTTGTTTCAACTGTGCTAGACATACTAACGTTAGAATTGTTTATGATCACTCGGATTAGATCCATATATGGATATTAATAAAAAGATTTCCGTTAGAAAAACTAACCATCCTTAACTATTGGTCTAGATTACAAATCTACACACATAATAAAATTGTAACTAAGCCGAATCTGTACATTAAATATGTTTTGGAAAATCTTATTGAAATAGACATTATTATCGATACAGAGGCCGAATCTATAGTTTTTAGAATGTTTGTCTGTCTGTCTGTCTGTCTATCTGTCTGTCTGTGACCGCATCATAGAAAAACCAATGGAGGGATTTTAATGAAATTTGGTATGATGATAGCTGGTTGTCCGGGTCAACGTATTGGATACTTTTTACTGCGGGAAAATATCTCATCTCTGAGAAATCTATACTAAACGTTAAAACTTAAGTAGGGACGAACTCGAGCGGGTTATATTACATATATAGTATATTAATATATTAATCTATCTAATGTAACCTTTAAATAAAGTAACGGTGCCTGCTAGAGGTACAAGGTACAGAATCGATGCCGACAATAATGTATGGAAGCTTGTTAGTGAAAAAATGCGCCATAGGATATATTTTCATATATTTTTGTTTAATGGTGCTTCCACACAGAAGTTAAAAAATGACAGATAAATTACATATTATTTTTTAACAGAGATTTTTTTTATCATTCAGTAACATGTTAACTATTGTTAGATGTTTTCGAAGCTTCCACACTGATAAAACATATCGTAGAATATTTCCTAACATTTTATAACCATTCTGCAAAAACCGCTATCGCCCGGCTTTAAAGTTTTCTAAGAAAAGTTACGTTTGTTTGTTGTTTTTATATTTTGCTGTTAATTATTTTGTTTGCAAATGTTAGAAAAAATTAATGAAAAGAAAATATATAACAACTTTTGTTAAAAATTGTTTTTTTTTGTGATAAAATGTTCACTAACAAATGTTTAACATTTTTTTTTAACTCCGGTGTGGAAGCACCTTACAGCTAACAGACAGGTGTCGCGCTATATTATTTTAATATTTGTAATATTAATATAACAATTTTGCACCATACAATTCCAGAATTCGTTATAATAGACTCAGTACATAAATTAATGACAATTGGTATAAGCTAACATTTTTTCAGAAAATGAAAAATCAATCTAATTTCTACTATGTTTGTTTCAGGCGCAAAGAATGGAGTGCGGAACCATAGACTTTGGAAGAAAGCGTGGTGACCAGGTAAGGCATCATACGTCATTATCATTATTGTTTTTATTATTTGAAAAAAGTTTATACTGTTTACATGTAATATATGTAATAATATGATAACTCAATAATTGTTACTAATATTAAAGTCTCTTTGTTACTCTTTTCTTTTCTCATACAGCAATGTAGTTATAATAAACTACTATTTTTCATCGTAATACTTTTCCACATATATACCTAGTAGTACATATATTACATTAAAAGAGTACATCGACTTTAAATCACTTCAAAAAAATATTCCTCTTTATGTGGATTTTTCTTGAAATTTAAATTATACGATAAGGTTATTAGGATTATCTATAACCGCTTTGCTCCATAAATCTAAAATCATTCCGAGTAGCATGATTTTAGACAGTCTAAAAGGTTTTTTAATAAATAAGCTACAAAATCCAAAAATAATATTTCAAATCAGACAAATTATTTAAGAGATTAACACGTTTTAACATTAGTATAGACATCTAGTATCATATAGAGTGTCTGTTTGTAATATTAAAATAACCGCTTTTTACTAAATGCATATGGATGTATACACGGTACATATACCAAAACAACATTTTTTACAATTTTTGTCTGTCTGTCTGTCGGTTTGTTCCGGCTAATCTCCGAAACGGCTGGACCGATTTTGACGGGACTTTCACTGGCAGATAGCTGATGTTATAAGGAGTAACTTAGGCTACTTTTATTTTAGAAAAGGATTCAGAGTTCCGCGAAAAAAAATTAAAACCCATGAAATTGTGAACAAAATCCGCGTACGGCGCACGCACCCGAGCGAAGCGAGAGTAAATCGCTATATAATTTAAATTAATATCTAAGAGTAGTAAGCTACTATTTATGTATAAACATAGTTAACCGTGAAAACGTACCTAGGGACGAACGCGAGCGAAACGAGCGTGAGTCGCTAGTTTATAATATTAGTAAAGACTGTATAGATAATATTCCGTACGAATGCAAATCATTAGCGATCTGTACATATAAGAGAAATAAACCTTTATGTAATGAATAGTTACGTAAAATACTGTCACCTAATGATATATTGATAGTTTTATCTCATAACATTTTCTTTACTTATTGTCAGTTGTATTTTAATTTGTTAGATCACATTATTTTTTTCCCATTACTCATATTAATTTAGCATGTTAAAAATAATTTAGTAATCTATACATATGTATGTATAATTCTATTCAAACATACATCTAATACATGTATTAGATGTATGTATGTAATCTGTACATTAAATTTTTTTTTGGAAAATCTTATTGAAATAGTCATTATTATCGACACAGAGGCTGAATCTATAGTTTTTAGAATTTTTGTCTGTCTTTCTGTCTGGGAACGCATCACGAGAAAACCACTGGACAGATTTTTACTGCGGGAAAATACCTCATCTCTGAGAAATCTATACTAACCGTTAAAACGTGCCAAGGGGCGAACCCGGGCGGAGCGAGGGCGAGTCGCTAGTATCTAATAAAGTTTGCATTTGTAAAAAATTTGGTGAAGCGGGTTTAAAACCTGAGTCTCGTACATTTGATATTTTCACATATGATTATCACTTACCAATGCGACAAAGGAAAGTACGGTGATGAAACTTCGATGTTTGAGAGAACATCACTAGTTTTTTAGAAGACCTAAAGTGCCAACACAGATTATGACAGCGTGGTCTGGTCCAATCCAATCCCGTTAAAAGTTAGGCTCATACTAGCTAGTGATATGTTATAATTCCCATATTTAACTTTTCCTAAAAGTCTAAAGTAGTTCTCTCGCCAAACTGGAATAATTTATCTATTATTTTTGTTTATTATAAAAATAAGTACTTACTTAAGTTATTAAGAAGGTATATAATGTATATATTACACTAGCGACTCACGCTCGCTTCGCTCGCATTTGTCCCTAGGTACGTTTTCACAGTTGCAGCTTGCTACTCCTAAGATATTCATATAAATTATATAGCGATTTACCCTCGTTTTGCTCGGGTGCGTACGCCATACGCGGATTTTATTCACAATTTCAAGGGTTTTAATTTTTTTTCGCGGAACCCTGATCATTTTTCTAAAATAATAGTAGCCTAAGTTACTCCTTATAACATCAGCTATCTGCCAGTGAAAGTCCCGTCAAAATCGGTCCAGCCGTTTCGGAGATTAGCCGGAACAAACAGACAGACATATAGACAGACAGACAGGCAGACAAACAGACGGACAAAAATTGTAAAAAATGTTTGTTTTGGTATATGTACCGTGTATACATCCATATGCATTTAGTAAAAAGCGGTTTTTTTTTTTTTTTTTTTTTATGAGATTCAGTGACAAACGAGCAGACAGACCACCTGATGGAAAGTAGTACCTGTCGCCCATAACACCTACGGTTCATGCACTTAGGTTTTAAGTAACAAAAATGCAGAACCACAGGTGCGTTGTCACTGTAAGGACTAAGATGATATGCCTCTTGCCTGTAATTACGCTGGCTACCTTATCCTTCATACCGGAACACAACAATGCAATCATTGTTGCTTGGCGGCAGAAATAGATAAGGGGGTGGTACCCATCCAGTCGGACTCCTCAGGCTTGACAGAGTCCTACCACCGGTAAATAACCGGTAAATAATTTTAATATTACAAATAGACACTCCAATTTTATTTATCTGTATAGATTTTTTATAATATATTTTATTTTTTATAATATATTTATAAAAAATATTATATAACGATTTTTATCAGAAGACTTACCCACTAAAGAAATGAATTTTTGCATTTTGCATTCTTCGGAAGTTACGTAAAAGATCTTTAAAAATGTAACCTTTAAATGAACTTATGAATGAACGCTTTCTTTTTTATGAATGAAACAATTTTCCTTAATAATTATTGTACCGTTGACTGCTTAGTCTGGAGATTTAAAACAATATCTATGAATACACTAAACATTAGGGAGTAAGTCTCAACACAATAATATCATATTTTATATTTCAAAATTTCATTCAAATTCGTTGACTCGGTAAAACGTGGAAAAGTAACAAAAACACTTACTAACTCACTAAACTATTCACTTATATGATTATATAGTTTACTTCATATATACTTAGTAGGTTAGGCTAACAAGTAGTTATTGTTAAGCGACACCCACTATTTGCATATCTTGATGAAATGGAAATCTATTAATAGAACTAAGCTTCACCTTGCAACCATTAATGTCCACCTTTTGTGCGTGAAGCATTATCTATACATATAATAAAATTGTAGAGGTCGAATGTCTGTACATGGAAAAAAATATGCTAAAAATCAAGTCAGGGGGATATACGAAGAGAAATAGAATAAATCCAGATATTTTTCAAATTTTTGTTTTTCTGTCTGTTTGTCTGTTTCTACGGGCTAATCTTCGAAATTGTTATACCGATTTAAATGAAATTTTTCATGGCGGTACCTTATGTCCCCGGTCAACATCTTAGATACTTTTTATCCCGGAAAATTAAAGAGTTCCTGTGGGATAGTTAAAAAATTATAGTAACTTATACAGCTTAGTACACAAAAACTACTGATTGGTTTCAATGAAACTTTACAATAATATATCAGAATAACAAATAGGCTATGTAGCCTATTTTATCCCGGAAAAATTTATGGTTCCCGTGGGATAGACTTGTTTTTGTTTATTTAGAGGCGAACCCGAGCGAAGCGAGGGTGAGCAGCTAGTTTATAATTATTCTAACGATGCTTTTGGTGTTTTGACTTGAGTATTAAAAAGAGTTTTTGGTAATAATTATCACAATAACTGATTACATCAGACGGCTTTGTTTTATAAATATCAAATATACTGTTATATATTTAAGTTGAAAAGGCAGTTAAACTCCAGTTGAAATGTCAAAGCCTTTTGACATTTCAAATGACAATACTCTTTCACTTTCTCTGCCTTTAGACAGCTGCCAAATTATGCAACCGAATAATTGATAGTGGACACCTGCCATAATAAATGTGTATCGCACAAAGCAAGCAGATGTATTGCATCTGTTTTTACTGTAACAAGTGTTTTTAATTGATGAATTAAAGTAATTATAGATGGCTAAAATAGTTTCCTTTTATTTTTATACATCAATAAAATCAATTATTCTTAGTTACTACAATATCGATCATCATCAATATTATTTTTAAAATTGTTAAAAATAAATATCGTAGTATCCACTTTGCTATAATTTATGTTCGAAATGTCGGACAACCGAATCGATTCTATTCGATTGTAGTAATCGAGTGGTTTGTGTAACGGTTCCGCTCTACGCACGACTTCGATATATTATCTTGAGAAAATAATCGCGTTGTGGTCACAAACAGATTCTTATATTGTATAGTCGAAATTCATTACTATAGAGGGTTAACATTTTAAAATTTAAAGGGTTTTCTAATAGTTTTCAGTAAATGCTTGCATTTATCAAGTAGGCGATGTTATATTGCCGTGCTTCGTATAGCATTTTAAGTCCTTGGTACTTCTTATGTCTGAACTTATTTTGTCTTACTTCTGTGGCTACGATTCATAAGAATATTATTCCATTGTGCTAAATGTTCTATTTGTTTTTGTTAATAATATCGTCTTGTATGATACAAATTTAATTTGTAGATTTTGAACCTTCTATTTTTTTTCAAAGAAGAAAAAGCATTTCATTGACTAATTACGGGGTTTTTTTATCATACGAAAATATCTATTAGTTGTCTCATTATATATTTTGTTTATACCTAATGCATATGTACATAATACATGTACTTTATTTATATATAATGCTTATTTATGTAAATATTTTGTAACCATATTATTTTATCTTTTAGGTAAATTAACTACTACATAACACTACACTTCCATCGAGTAACTGGAAGAGATCTCACCTACATGTCTGTCTTTTTTAGATTTTTTCAAATTTAATTTACTCTTCCGAATATTTTATATGAAAATTTATATCTATATAAGTCACTGCGACTGTGTTTAGTTGTTTATATTATTTGTAATTTTACTTCATTGTAAAAATTTCAAAAGAAGTTTTGATATTTTTAAAATTACAGTTGTTTGTTATTTGCTTTCATAAGCAATATCATATAGCATCTCGTAAATAATTTACACTTAATGAATGCAAATATTTGTTGCAAACGTTTACTAACAATATTACCACATAGCCTTACAGTGTTTGTTCAGTCAACATTTCAGTTCAATACTATTTCATATGATTACACTCTTAGGATTCTTACATTGAAATTAGGTGCTGTACTAAACATAAACATTTTAAATACTAGTTAGTTTTGTCCTAAATATTATCACTTATATATTACACTAGCAAATATCCTTCGCTTCGCTCGGGTTCGTCCTTAGTGAAAAACAAAAACAAATGTATTTTCCTGGATAATGGTATGGTCCATGGTAGCCTATGTGTTATTCCAGACTATAATATTTCTGTGCCATATTTCATCCAGATCTGTTCAGCCATTCTGGAGTTATTAATTAAAAAAAACATCTATCCGTCCAAACTTTCGCATTTATAATATTAATAGCGAATCACCCTCGCCCCGCTCGGGTTCGTCCCTAGGAAGGTTTTAACCGTGAGTATAGATTTCTCAGAAATGAGATATTTTCTCGCAGTAAAAAGTATCCTATATGTTGACCCGGATAACCAGCTATCATCATACCAAAGTTCATCAAAATATGTCCAGTGGTTTTCTCGTGATGCTTTCCCAGACAGGCAGGCAGTCAGACAGGCAAAAATTCTAAAAACTATAGATTCGGTCTCTGTATCGATAATAATGACTATTTCAATAAGATTTTCCAAAAAATATTTAATGTACAGATTCGACTCAGGTAGAATTTTACTATACGAGTATGGATTAAATTACTATTTTGCTAATAAATTCTGAGTTCCTATATTCCATATAGAAAATTTGTTAAAGCAAGAGAAATCTGGTTATGGTGGTGAAGGCTCTATTCTCACGACGTCCCATGAAACATTTACCGTTTATATCTAAGGATGGGTACACACTGCTATTGAATTTTATAACAGTCTTAAAGTATGTATATTTTTTCTAATAATTAATAATAACAATGGGATATAAAAGAATTACTTCTTGATAAAGTTATCTCGTTTTAATTAAGATTACCATTGTTCTGGTTTATTACTTTTTTTATTTGCAGATGTTTGCTTGCACTTTTTATATGCTACCTATTATTATTATTCTTCTTATATATTATAAATACAATTTATTTTAATATTTCTTGGGCGTTCATTTGTTTCTCAATATCACGTAAACCGATCGACAGATTTAGGTGTTTGGAACTGTGTCCTAAATTTTCATTGACTGATTTTTAACTTAATACAAAAAAAAAGTTATGGTAGTATATTAGTTTTTGCAAAAAATGACCTACGAATAAACAGACTTGAGCGAAGCGCATATCACTCTTTATTAGTAAATGAGGACTTTACGTACACCTACTTATAACAAAGTTCCTAATATTTTAAACTATTCAGACGGACCATATATACATAGATACGTTTTAATCTTTTTGAGCGGAATCCTAATTCTTTTGCTAAAATAAAAGTAGTCGAAGTTACTCCTTATCACATCAGCTATCTGCCAGTGAAAGTCCCTTCGAAATCGGTCCAGCGGTTTTTGTAATTAGCCGGAACAAACAGACAGACGGACAAAATTAAAAAAATGTGTTTTTCTTATATGTACCGTATATATTTTCATATGCATGAAGTAAGAAGTTATTATTTTGATGTTACAAACAGACACTTCAATTTTATTCATCTGTATAGATTATTTAGGACAGCTATTGTCATAAGATTGACTCAGACGGTGTTGGGTCAAACCGCTAGTTAAGTTTTCAGCACCATTCTCACAATAATAATAAACAATGGATGATAGTCTTCACGAAATTATATCGTATTTTACGAACTGTCAGCCATAAGCTTTGCTTGTGGCAGCTCAATGCAGTTACTTTAGCTGTCTCCGAAGGTTTACAATTGTTAGAACAATATCACTAATTTCCATTTTACAATAAACATATTTTATATTATTGTTAAGATAGAAGTGTTTTCTAATGTTTACTTTAATTAAAATTAATTAGTTATTAATTTAACTTACCATTTATGGTATACTCTTATTCCTACGGTATAGGCAAGAGCTGTCAAATGCTTTCGTTAAAATTAGGCAAACACTACATTTGTGGAGACCTTTTTTTCCTAGAAAAATGAAGTTCCCAAAATTCAGATATGATAGGGGATAGTCTTTAAAATTTGTATTTTAAAAGAAAATCGAGCTGTTGGTAGAATGAAATTAAAAAAAAAAAAGTTTCTGATTGTGATTCAGTCAATACTCATAAATTTTACAATTTTAAAAAAAAGTTGAAAATTTGAAAAATTGAAGAAAATTTGTTGGCCTACATAAGAACCTGTCCCATTAAGCGGTAATTTGACGTCACACAGCCATCGATCAGACCGGACCGGGATCGACAACCGGTTACAACGGTACAAGTTAAGGAGAAGACCTACACCCGATGCCCAAAATTGGAAACTTATGTATTACATTTATTTATATATGGAAGTACATACATATATATAAGGTCCGGTAGTACGACAGACAGATTAACATATTATAGTATTATTTTAACAATCTGCATTTTTTTAATCTTAGAAATCAGAAAAAACTTATATGACACTTTTTTCCTTGAAAAATACGTTATCCGGAAGCTACAGTCGTTAAAGAGTAGGAAAAAGTTTTTAAATAAATAAAATAAAAATATTTTATTCCATAGATATAATTATAATTTCAATACAATTCATAATAATTCTATTATACTAAGTATATTTGATCACGAGTGAGTCTAACGTATTTGTTATAGCTAATTTGTTTCATTTATTGGACGAAAGTGTTATGTGTTAGAAACTAAAGCGTACCGATAAGGGGTTACTACTTGCTGGTAATCTTAATAAAAGTTAAATTCTCATAGCTCAAGTTTTGATAACATTATTTAAGTGATAAGGTATAGAGAAAGACAAAGCGGAACAGCGGTATGTTAAATATGTATACTTAAAAAGGTGGGGTTCAGGTAAAGGCACTTGAACTCCTTTACTCAAAGTACAAGATCAAAATTCATTAGCCCACTTTCGAACCAGTTTCTTTGAGTGGTAAGTTGATGTCACAGAGTCATCTATCACAACGAATTTATCGATGACTGGATGAAGTGCTTCTTAAAAGGATTGAGAAAAGAAATGTGATAAATTTTAAGAAAAAATAATGGTAAATGAAGTTTTTATATACTCGTACATGAATTGAAAATAAATAACTTTAAAATGGTAGTTATGTGGGTAGATAATATGGACAAACGTTTCTTGTTTTCTAACATCTTTGTAATTTAGGCTTACAAATTCATTTTCCGAACAAATATTATAAGAAAAAGTACTAAATATAAAATTTTACTAAATGTTAGTAAAAATATTATAATTGTTATCAAGTTACAAGCTAGTCCTTAAGGCGCGGTGAATGTTTTGCTACAGATTCGACTTCTGTTCTAAACATATTGCAAACAAGTTATTTGTGGAACATCGAAAATGAGGAAAAACATAAATTATGAATTTATAACTATTTACATGTTTATATAAACAAGATAAGTTTTACTATGCATTTTTCTTGATATGGTTTAAAAGTAAGAGAAAATTTTATTTTCCTAATTTTCCCTCGATAATTAATCCAAAGTTCATGACAATGACGTCATTAGACCATCTAACTCTATAATCATAAAATGTTCATTTATTTTGTATTTATAGTTAAATATATAATGTAGATTTTTATATTGTAAAAAATATATTTAATATTTATAGTATTAAAATTGATATAAAACCTATACCTACATATAAAAAACATCTGTTTATCTTTATATTTATTATAATCGGGATTTTAGTTTTCCACTTTTATTGTCTTTGTTCTTCTCTCCGTTCTGTTTGTAAATTCTTTTCTATAAATTCAATGTCAAATTTAATTTTCTTTGCTTGAATGAGACAAACAGTTAATGTATATAATGCCACATTACATTCATTGTATAGCCGAGCCTTAAGACGCCACGCCATAGCCAAGCAACGCCAAGCCAAAGCCATCCGTTATCTGTCTGCCGGTTGTGAGTGACATCACATCCAACCAACAAATCAAGAGGGTATAAATGCCCAGATTGTTAAATTTCTCGAATTATTATTTTGTAAGAATTGACATAAGTAGAAATTCTGTCAGCCTGTATAGAGTTACTTTATAAACTAATACATAGATTGCAATTTGTTTCTTGCCTCTACATGTTGTCTGAAGGTGGGCAGCGTTATCGCATATTATCCTTAAGCAAATAATTAAATTACAGATTTGTATGTTGATCCATAAATAACATTGTTTCCTTTATCTTAAAATAAATAACGCCTAACAAAAACGAATGCTTATTGACAATAATTATAAGGGAATTGGTTTTTTTAAAATATGTATTATGTAGGTTAATTATGATTGCAAAGACAATAAAAGTAGACAGTTCATCTTAGGCTGTTAACTCAAATGCAAACTTTCTACCTACGACATAAGATATAATGACCGTAAGCTATAAAGTTACGATTCATCGTCCCGTTACGAAGCATCGATTCGTTTTTGAATCGGCATAATTGACAATAACAAACGTACTTAGCAGAGATGACATGAAGATTGTAAATCCACTGATAAATAAATGATGCAACAAAGGAAAGCTTTTTACATTCTACATAATAACTTTTTATGATACGCGTACTTCCATACATAAATTTGTAAATTGTTGATCTACTCGTTAAAGATGCAACATTTAATTAAAAGCTTTTTAAATGGGTACGGTATGACTTATACATAAATATCACCTGTAAATACGAAAGTATATAAGTCAGAGATTGAGTGTGTGCTTGTTACTTTTTAAAGCTAAAAAGGCTTAGTGAAATTCAGAATGGAATAGTTTATAAAGCGATATGTATTAATCTAGGGAATGACAACCATTTGGTACATAAAGTTTTAAATATCCCTGGCCACCTGCCACTTGGTGGTCAAATATGCAGAAAGAGATCCAGAGAGACAACCTGAGTATACAGACAAGCCAAAGTAGAATTCCCTGGCGCAATTATATAAGGAGACACGACCCTAGCTAAACGGGGAAGAAAGGTGGACAAAGACGAAGAGATGTTTTAATCAAGGGACTAGCACATTACTTTTTATTAATGAACCTTTCAAGCGAGCAAAGCCGTAGAAAAAAGTAGCAATATTTCAAAGAATGCTTCCTATTATAGTAACCATTGCGTAAATAATGGAGAGGAAAGTGAAGTTATATTACAATCAATATTTTAAGCCTTTTAGTCGTAAAATTTATACTATATGTTTTTTTTGTTAACTTTAGTTGTAGCCTCCTTAATTAAGAAAGAAGGTCAAAATCAGTTCAAACTTATTTATTTTTCGAATTTATAATCAACTGCTCTTAATAGATAAATCATCTACATGAATATCTTTAAATTTATAAAAAAAAAACATCATTATTATCGAAAATGTCATGTAACATACCACCATTCCTCTCTTAATATCCCCTTATCCTTTCCCTGGAAATGATTTGAAACACATTTTGTTGTACTATTGAAAGAAGAACGATCCAAGAAACTAACAAAGGAGGAAAAGTTTTAATAAAATCAAATCTACCAGAAAAATAAAATAAAAAAATAAAATGCATTAATAAAACCCTTCTTTTAAAATATCACATTAAATAGAATAATTTTTGTATTTCTATTAGAATTGGAATTAAAATCAACAGCTTATTATATAATCTTTAATTTAATATAATAATACTTTCTTAGATTTACGCGAATATTTGACATCTACATATACCTACTAATATTATAAAGAGGTAAGGTTTGTGAGGTTGTAGGGGGTAATCTCTGGATCTACCGAACCGATTGAGGTGAAATTTGGTAGAAGATAGTTTCAGACCCTGGAAAGGACATAGGATACTTTCTATGCCGGAAATCTTCCCTTAAGGGGGTGAAAATGGGGATGAAAGTTTGTATTAGGGGAATCAATCTAGGGACGAACCCGAGCGAAGCGAAGGTGACTCACTAGTTTTAAATAAAACAATCTTTTCGGATTTTTTCACGAATTTATTTATGGTTACCTACCTGTGACCACGATTACTGTAAAGTATTCGAAACGTCGGGAACCAAAAATCAAAATAAATCCACGCCAAAATTCGAAAAGATACTTTAATTTAATATTTAATGGCGAGCGAAGTGAAGCTCACAAGACACTCGTAAATAACTATCTTAGTTCAAGTTTTTACACTCGATGAGTCATAAACATAACAAATTATGCCATCGGAAGTTGTTACATTCTCACGTGTAATTTTTCCCATATATAGGTACCTTGTAAGGATTCGTCGAGATTTCTCTCAGATTTCTTGAGAACCTTATCTTATGTATACCAGATTTACATGACGATTTAAAACATAGCTAGCTTTATATTTTTGCATGCAACTTTGTAATCTTTGTGAGAGAGGTCGTCGGTTCTATTTTGGGGATAGACAATTTTTTATTGTCTTTCTAATATATAGAAAAAAATGAGAAGATTACACTTTTCGCTGTTTTCTTTGATATGCTAAATATTATATATATAAAAACTTTAAATGTAAATAGATTGTAGTTATAAAATCTAATTAAATTATTTAAAATACCTCAACACAATTTTGAGAAGCTTGTGAATTAAACACTCTAAAATGATGTTATTTAGTATCTAATTCATTTGTGAAACATTAAGTGTTACTTTTTATTGAAATTATAACAGAAGTTCGTAAAGAATGGTCTATTTATTATTAAAAATTGATTGAATACATCGATAGTAATATAAACACGAGGAGAATGCTTTTTGTTGTTTTTTAATGTACTAATGTTCAAAACTATCAGCCAGTTTAAAAAAAAATATATATATTTAAAGCCTATTTATTAAGAAATAATGTTTGACTTTTAATAATCACGAGTATCGGGAGGAGAAATGGCACAATGAATAATCTACCCGAGTAAAAAATTGATAATAATATTATAAATAAAAAGTTATACGTATTTTGTAATCAAGAAGAATATTTTGTAATCAAGAAGAAAGAATGTATAGTAAACCATGCAAATAACAAAAGTAGGCTATACAGTGACCTCTGAACTTGCATCTGATGTGCAAAACGACAGATAGGTACATTTAGAAAGTAACTGTTCTTGTGGGAATTGTTACAGCTTTTATGTAAGTACTTAAAAATCAAAACTTCACTTGTTAAAGTTTTACGACTTAAGTCGAAACTCTTGAAAGCTTTTTAAGACATTTTATCAGACATTTGAAGTAATAGATTTTTTATTTAGATAAATCGTGGAGTGGTAAAACAGTTTTACTACACTACACCACACTACACCATATACATATCTAGGTTTGAGCCTTGCACATGACATATAAAGAAAAGAAATGAAAAAAAAGGTCAAGTGCGAGTGAAATTCGCACACGAAGGATACGGTACCATCGCACATGTAATTTTTATTAGTATGACTGTTACTCTATGTATGTATGTAGTATATTAACTTCGATGATCGATTACGAATGTTAAAAAATGTTACTTGTATTTTTATATTTTATTTTTATAATTTGTTGTTATAGCGGCAACAGAAATACATACTCTGTGAAAATTTCAACTCTCTACTTTTTACGGTTCATGAGATACAACCCCCTCTGACAGACGGGCGGACTAACGGACGGACAGCGTAAGCGTAGTTATAGGGTTCTGTTGGCACCCTTCGGGTATTTAACCCTAAAAATCATGGCATTAGATAAAAGTTCTACAGTAGTAATAAATTAGTTGTTATATAAATAATATTTAAATCCAGCAGTGAGCTAAAGCACTATGAAATTAGTAGGCACGCCTTGTTTCTTGACTTACCTGCTGGGATCACTATGAAACGATATAAGAATTTTTAACGCTTCATTATATGTAATACAATGTATCACTCGAATTCTATATTAAAGCAATTGCTATCTCTGCTTGGATAGAATTAAAATTAAAGTAAAAATTGGTCAAGTGTGAGTCGACTAAATATAAAAGAATATTCCGTATATTTAAAGACTTTAATATTTGTCAGCATTTTTTGTTGTATAACTTTAAATTTGAAACCTTTACATTATATCTGATGAAACTGTTAGTCAGAACATGTAATTTAAGCTTAGATTTGTTAAGGATCGAATATTTATAGTTATTTCGTATTAAATGTCCAGTAGCTTTAAACATCAAGCTTTTATATGAAAATATATAATAAATTGCTAATTAAGTCTTCACATTAAGAACTGACAAATATTATTGGCAATATAATAAATGGCTTGTATCTTATGTTGCGTAATGCACTTAGCGATCGCCCAATGCATTTGAGAGCCGTGAAAGTCAGATGCGACCCAAAACTATTTCCTTCGTCACCTCGATTTCGGTAATTGCGGTAAAAACTTTGCAACATTTTGCTATTAATATAGTTTTTTATTATCTCGCAGTTCTGGTTTAAATGAATAAGTGCATTCTAGATTAGTGGCTAATATCTAAATATATCTATACTAGTTTTATAAGTTTTTACTTTTTCATTATTCAAGGCATTCATTAATATAGGTACATATTTTATTTCTAACTACTTACTTTTTGAAGTTTAGTATAGATTTCTCAGAGACGAAATATTTTCCCCCAGTAAAAAGTATCCTATATGTTGACCCGGATAACCAGCTATCATCATACCAAACATCAAAATCCCTCCAGTGGTTCTTCCATGATGCCGTAACAGACAGACAGATAGACATACAGACATACAAAAATTCTAATAAAAATAAATTCGGCCTCTATACGATAATAATGTCTATTTCAATAAGATTTTCCAAAAAATATTTAATGGACAGATTCGGCTTAGTTACACTCTTATTATACGTATAGATATAGATATACATATGCTTGACTTATTGTTTGAGACTTCACATCTCAATAAATGCGATATCTGCTTAGGACACACTTAGTATATTAGGGTTAAAAAAATATAATAATTAATAACAACGATGCTGCGTGAATAAGGACACATTATTGGCATGTCAAGTAATGTATTTTCTGGAGGGATTTGGCGCTGCGAGCTGAAATACAGGTTTCATAGTTCAGCTACAAATGCTTCATTCACTTAATAGAGATATTGTTTTTTTGGATTAAATTATTTTGTAAAAACTTGTAAACATGTTTTGGATGATAAATTATATTATTATATTATTAAATACGCTCTGCTTATAACAATACTACGTATATAATATTAATACAGATTAGTATTAGTAAAAAAGCTCTGTCTCTAAATATATATAATAAAACCAGTCAAGTGCGAGTCGGACTCGAACACTAAGCTTTCCACCTCTCAGCTCTTCCATCATAATCTATTTTTTTAATTTGCATGGCGGCCATTTTGAAATACGCCATTTTGTTTTTTATTATTTGTTGTTATAGCGGCAACAGAAATAAACACTCTGTGAAAATATCAACTCTCTACCTACTACGGTTTATGAGATACAGCTCGCTGAGAGACAGACGGACGAACAACGGTGGCTTAATAATAGGGTCCCGTTGGTACACTCCGCGTACGGAATCCTAAAAAGCAATGAACGAAAATGTTTAATTAATTTAAGAAGACTATAAACCGTTAAGAGCAATTACATTATCTAACAAACGCTTAATTTATCTTTCTTGCCCTATAAGAGAGGTATTTTGACCACAGCTAACATGCATCTGTCCTATTGTTGTTGGTATAAAATGTCGGTGAACGGCCCAAGTTGAAAAGAGGTTAGAGATCCTTGAATTGTCTATAGTTTAAGGAATAGAATGTCTAATGAATGACTACAAAACTGTAACCTTTAAAGGATTTGAGCTAATTTTCAAGCTATATTAAAATAATAATTTATAATCGATTAGCATTATATGAAAGAGCTCATCGAGAGAATAAAAATGTAGTAAATACAGGGTTATTTGTACTCGATTTACTTATATTTGCAAAAATATATCTCACTAGTATCTATATTTAATATTTAATATATCTATACTAATATTATAAAGCTGAAGAGTTTGTTTGTTTGTTTGTTTGTTTGTTTGTTAGGTTGAACGCGCTAATCTCAGGAACTACTGATCCGATTTAAAAAAATCTTTTTGCATTTGATAGCCCATTAACTGAGGAAGGCTATAGGCTATATATATCATCCCGGAAAAGCGAACGGGTCCCGTGGGATAGAGTTGTTTTTGTCTAGGGACGAACCCGAAGCGAAGCGAGGGTGAGTCGCTAGTATATTATAAAAAGGCAGAGTTTGTTTGTTTAAACGCGCTAATCTCAGTACTTACTAATCCGATTTGAAAAATTATTTTTGCATTAGATAGCCCGTTTATTGAGGAAGGCTATAGGCGTATACGTATAGTATATAGTCTATATATTGACGGGACAAACCCGAGCGAAGCGAGAGTGAGTCGCTAGTAACTAAATATTTATAAAACCTCAGAGTAAAATAGATGTGACTTATGGACAGACCAATATAACAATTTTATTGTTTTTGCCATTTCATGATTTTGATTATTTTACCCTAAATTCGTTTAAAACGCTTGCAATTATTATTTATTATACCTTTTATGTAATATTTGTATTGTCGTTCTAATGTGACAGATACCTCCTCCTTCATTTGGTGAATAACCTCCTACGAAGGAGGTTATTCACCAAATGAAGAAAGATTTGGATATGGTATCAAGATATATAGAAAAGATAATGTAGTTAAAACTGTACGCATACCTATGTCATTAGGCCGATAAGGATGAAGCTTTTAACATGCCTTTTCTGCAACTAAAAGTTTATTGTATTCAGCCCTTTTTAATGTACCACTTGCTGGACACGTGCCTTCCTTCAATCCGAAGGGGATCAGGCCTTAGTCCACCACGCTGACCAAGTGTGGGTTGATGAACTGCGCATGACTTTCGAAAACTTGTAAAGCTCTCTTAAACATGCAGGTTTCCTCACGATGCTTTGCTTAATCATAAGACAAGTTGTAATCATGTTCAAAATGATTCGCACATGAAAATATTAGAACTGCGAGACCCGAGATTTGAACCTGCTTCACTCGGTTTCCCTAGCGAGTGCGTTACCACTGTGCGACCACTGCCTTAAAGTTTATTATTTGAATATAATATAAACTGAGTTATAATTTCATAGTATATTGTAATTAAATGTAAATTTTTAGTATTTTCCGTATATAATATTCTGTTTATAGTCTATATAAAGTGTAATATACTGTATATTACTGTAGGCAAATTACACAAATTATTACAGCTCGCACTTTCACACCATCTCGTAGTCTACTCATATTTGATTGTATGATTTATTAAGTTTCCGCCTCGCGACGTAATTGAATATTCTCAATCGGATTGATCATCGCTTCCACTTGAAACGTTGACTGTAGGATGACAATGAGAGTGTGGTTTTAAATGTTTTTATATTGTCGTAACCAAAATAGTTTTACAAAATAATCATTATTAATAGCAAATACATAAATTTACATTAAACCTTTATTTTACCTAATTAAAATTATTTACATTATTATTGTATGTACATATATGTTATAGGTAATGATTTATATGTGCGCAAACGCAACATATGGGTTAAATAGGTACTACTTACATTTGATATAATATTTGTTCTAAATCCTACACTAATTCTATTTTTGCATCGTTTTTGCTAATTTCATAATAGCAATATTAAACGATTAAAAATTAATATTTAATCTGTACTAGAATAATCATAATTTTTCTATAGAAATAAGCGTTATTAAAATATTATGGTTACCCTAAAAATAAGTGACGCACTTATTCATCGTAGGTCAGTTCAGCGCGGGTCGAACTTTCCCATACTTTTGTTGGCTTAAAGTTCAATGCATATGTTTCATCATTGGATTACAGTTCTCTTCTCTGTAAAAGGTTAATAATGATTTGTAAGTTTAATTTTATATTTAGGCGTTTTCTGGTAACAAAATTGTACACATAGTTACCCTAAATTCTTCAAAAAATATTTTTGAAAATGTATGAGTATGATCTGATTAAGTGGCTTTTAATTGGATAATATTTAAAGACTTCAATAGGATCTCATCAAAAGCGACAAAAGCCACATAGAAAACAATAAATATTTATTGGTTTCTATATGGCTTTTGTCGCTTTTGATGAGATCCTATTGGAGTTTTTCATTAGGGTTGATATATCTTATTTTTACTTTAGCACGAGTTTATAAGTTCTACTTATATGTAAAATAACATTAATTGTAACTTATTAATAAATTGTAGCTTATTAATTAAATAATTATAATATTAATATTAATTATAATATACAAGGGCTGGAAATCCCTTTGAGATTTGATACATTTGACGAAAATATGAATAGGTAAGGCAAAGGCGTGTCAAACAATGTTTGCTTCTATAGTCAAAATAGAAAATTAAAAAAAAAACACATTAATTAAAATAATTTTAAAACAGATATTTTTACATAAACAACTAGTGCGGCGCCATGTGATATATTCAAATTGATTATTATCGATATAAATAATATTCTATATATTATGAAATCGTTACGATATCATTTGTAATATTATTACTCAAGTGAAATATCGATATTTACCGTGTCTCGTTGATTTATGTTATACGATTAGCGATTGCGATGGATAATATGCCTATTTATTTAAGACCAGTTTCTAACTTTATTGGTTCATAATCATAAGCATTTGTAAAATGTAATAGATGTTATATGATATTAATTATTTCATATTTCTGTACATTTTATGATAGTATAATACTAGCATTTACCTGGGGCGTTGCTTGCGTAGTTTAAAAATTTGTGTTTACTTACTTTCCAAACCCATTCTTACCTCATAGATGATGAATTACTAAACATCTTTTTTTAGAGAATATCAGAAATGAAATAAACTTTATTCAATTAGACTTATTACAAGTGCTTTTGAATCTAGTTCCTATGTTATAGGAATCTCTGTTAAATTTCTACTTATGTATCTCTAGTAGTATCTATAGTATGTATGATTTTAAGTATTATTAATTGAGATGTATAAATACTCGCTCGAACTAAGAAAGATTATAAAATATTTTATTCCAACACTAACCAATCAATAATTTATGATCTCTTATAAGATTAACCAACAACATGCGAGTGTACTGAATAAGTCACGGCTTCCTGCAAACAACGGAGAATTGGGGCAGTGAATGCAATTAGATAATATAAAATATCTTCGTATGTACAAATATATATGTACCTACGTATTACTAATAATAGGCAATGGCATTTTGGTTAAGATTACTTAAATATTTATTAAAGATGTTTTTTCTTATGGGGAATCAAAGACTTTTTATGAGAAATGATGGTCATTAAGTCACATTCACACTATTGACGAGCTTTTGTGTTATAAATAAAACAAAACACGAATAGTTTCCATTTGTTTTCTTTATACCTATAGATAGGAAAATTGAAAATTATACATATACCCTGGTTTTTCGTAAAATCTCCAGTAGTTATTATGGTCGAATTTACCACTAATAGACCTCTAGTTAATATAATCAGCTAATTAAAGTCAATAACAGTGCATTCAAAGTCATTTAAGATTGATGGCAGATATAATTCTGGCGACTTGCGTATCGTACTCGGTAAGTCACGGCTCCCTATTAACAACGGCTTGGGAACTGGGGCAGTGACTGAGATCAATGCAACTATTACTGATTTGGTCCACCGGTTACAAGCTTGTTTATTTACAACTTGACCACAATTCAATTGTTTTCAATCATTATCATATGTCTTTTTTATATTAGATAGGGATGTAACTATGAACTCTCGATTTTGTTTGCGTGGATCAACTATGGCTAATTACTACAAATTAAAAAGTTTCAGACAAACTTCAACGTGATCCCTTCTTTGCTCCTTTTTTACCGATTTTAAAATATAATAAATCGATTTTAAATAATCAGATCAACACTTTTTTTCACTTGTTGTTGTTGTTGTCACATATACATTTCACATCTCAAGAGTGGTGGTGAATTTGCAGTCGGTACCTTAATTTCAGTAAAAAATAATACTAACTTTAATCGTTTCATAGTGGCTTATCCTATATAATAAACTATCAACTGACTAAATTCATGGTTTTATATTAGTAAATAGTAATGTTGGAAACTTCGTGATTAATCAGTCAGTTAGTGAGTGTGTGGTATTTCACAACATAGGTCTTAATAAAGTTTACATGTTCTGGATCTTTTATATTTGTTGGAAACAGAAAAATGAGTTTTTTCATTTTAATAATACTAAATATGATAGCTTTATTTGAGATATTTTATATAGTTAATAATAATAATAAGTTGTTAAAATGTAGTTACTAACACAAAGTTATTTTATTTAAATTGTAATTTTTAATTTACCTAGTTTTAATATAAAGATTAATGATAAATTAAAAATTGGTAAAGAAACTTATGGACTTTGGAGATAGGTCCAATTATTTAATTACTTTAATAAAGATAGAAAAAAAAACTTGTATTAGACATTTTCTATTGGTGATGTATATTTTTTTACCATTTCGTATATAGAATACTTTGTCGTATTGTTTCGCAATGAATCAGCTGATAGTGATACTATAAAGAACAATAAATAGTGAAAGTTTATTTGGACCGTGTTGGAATGGAATCATTGAAGAAATTCGATTACATTCAAATCAGGTGCGTTAAAAGTAGCTGCATATAGGAGAATTTATATCGCTTAGCTACCGTAACGCGGAATGCAAGATTAAAAATAATCACAATATATAAGATGTATGCATACTATTACTATGACATACAGATCAAAAACAACCCTCCTCTGGGCTTTCCCACGGTCGGGTAAAAACGTATAACTTCAATTTAACCTAAATAGCAATTTACTTTAAACTTTACATCATATTTCATCATTTAAGAGGGAATATTTTTGTTAAATATAGTATATCGGTCCACATAGGAGGTGTAATTTAACGATAAAAAAAAAAACATGAAAATTGGTAAATACCGACGACAATGTCGTGTTACCTTCTAAAAAAAATATACACCAGAATTGAGTATTACTGCTTTTTTGAATTTGATGAAATATACATACATATAAAGACAGAAAGAGTTACTTGACTATATAAAAATCTCCAATGTGTGACAGCTCTAACAATTACTTTCGTTGCCAAGATGAGAATATAGATCGACGCCGAGTCTTGACTCCGAATTAGTTTCAATGAGCATTTATTGTCCCATTACAGGATTTGACCTTATTACAATATTTCACTGTTGTTGTAGTTTTGGCAATCGGTGTTTATCAATTACGTCTAGATAAATTACTAGAAACAAGTATTGCGTTTTAAGTGACCTGCGTGTCATTTCTCAAGAATTCAAGAATTTTTAGTTGTTACCAAAGCATGATCTTTGACCAAGTTCAGTTATGTTTGGAGCTGTAGTACTTATTATATTTTACACGTTTATCCGTGTTTAAGTTATTTGTTAAAGTTGCCATTTTATGATTTTGTGTATTAATTTACAAACATTAGGTATATCGATGTCGTATGTAAAGGTTATCCATCAAAATATATGGACAGGATAATATATATTTATAATATTTTTAAGTACTTTTCTTTCTTTTACGTAGTTAATATTTCCTATTGGTTTTAATTTAGTCTTAATTTCAAAATCGAATATTTAATTACTATAACATTTTTTATTTATTATTTTGTATGTGAAGTATCACGTATACATTGAATAAGTAATAATAATGTCCTCCTGACCGATTCCGGCCACGGCGGCCTATTTTATTGAGACTAGCCAACTCCGCAGGAGATATTATAGTGCACAAGTGTACGCGCAGACACAAGTGCACTCTCTATTCCTGTCACTCTCATACTCCGGTGGGACGACTACTCGACACGACCGGTGAGAGTTAAGGCGCAGGATCGACGGCTTTACATGCTCTTCGAGGCACGGGGGTGAAACACCGCCAACTTCCCAACTCCGGGCTGTTACTGAGGCTTACTATACAGAAAGACTCAATAACTAAACTTGGCCTGACCCGGGTCTCGAACCCAGGACCTCAGGATGTGCAGCCGTACATGCTAGCCACTACACCACCGAGGCAGTATTGAATAAGTACGAGTTCTTCATTTAATTACTATTTCAATAGCTATGAATGTTCGGATTCTTGATACCGATCAATACTTGATTAGCGAAAGTCAATAGAAAGGCGGAGGGTCATCGTGATATTGCAAACCGACAGACAAATCTGCCCTACTAACAAGCTAACATTTATCTAAATTGATTTTACAAAAAGAAACAATATTTTATCGATTGTTCAAGTAATACGTAGGCATCGAATATAAATATATATTTGTTAATTTAATATTTAGGGGTGTTTCATAGGTAATAGAGTATAGTCAAGTATTTTTTTTTCAACCTATCCCATATTTTAGCGATGTCGTGAGCAAAATGTTACGGTGACTCTGAAGTATATATCACCATGAAATATATATCATGAAAGTTTATACTAATGAAAATGAGAGATTTAACTAATGAAATATTAAGATATACTTATATAATTAATAAGCGCTTCTTTAAATCAACCATACACCGACAGACAGCTTGGTTTTTGTAATATATAAATATGGGCTCCTAAATATTGACAAAAATAATTATTTACAATGTAATATACAAGCGTAGAAAGTTCACGCAGCTTGGAACTTGCGGTTAGTGCCTACATCATAGACAACAGGTTGTGTTTAAACTACCATCTTTGACTAACCGTTAATCCCTTTCACCGGTTAGCTTTATGCCAGAGATTCCCAAAGTGTGGTTTCAAACGATTATAAGAGGCTCATGACAAGATTTACTTTATTAAAAATATTATGTTTCGGGCCACTTCATATGAAGAATCTTAAAATTATACTTTTGTGACATTAAAATTTAAATTCTGAAAAAAGTTTGACATTCATAAAATTAGTATGTGCAAATACATAGAATAAAATCCCTACATTCCATGATAGTGTTTTTTATAAAAATATATGGTAAAAAGGTAATATAAGAAATTATAGATTCTATCTGATTCTGAATAGATAAGAGTTTGTACCCTTTGTAGGTATACGGTTGAAGAGCTAACTAAGTTTGAGTAAACCTGTTTCATCAATTTGCCTGAAGAAATTGATCTTCACTTTACTTATTATGAAGCGTTATAAATGTTTAAGAAATATGTTATTTATTATAAGAAAATTCATCCTTAACACGTGACCCGCCCACACGAATTTTTATAGTTTTTTATAATAGCCTATATCACTCACTTAAATTATTTTTAACATAAACGATAGATACATACATAATGTATGTATGTATGTATATACATATGTATGTGTGTATTTATGCAAGTACACCGCCTACCATTTTATATACTGATTCCTCTACCCTAAAGTTGCCTGGAAGAGATCGCTTCTAGCGATAAGGCCGCCTGCTATGCATCTTTTCTTTTTTTTTGTTATATCTTTTACTTATTTATTTATTTCTTGTGTGGTGTGCAATAAAGTGTTCATTATTATTATTATTATTAATATACATAAGAGGGAGTCGGTGCTTAAAATTATGTAAATACCATATTTTATTATTTTGCTACATTATAATATTATACGTATATAATATACGTATAAAAATATATAACTAAAATATTCTCAATATTAATTGGTGAGTCATTTTATGTTACGCATAATTAATTACGAAAATTCATTCATTCGTCACTTTATCGTGAATATCTAAAATTATGGGCGGCAAGAAATATAGTTCAATTGATTAATTTTGCTTTAGTTATTCAAATTTCCAGTGTTTTATACATTCTAGTATTTTAGTGTCGGCGTGATAGGTCAGTCAAGATATAAAGTGTAAAACGTGGTAGTAACATCTGCATATTGCTTAAGAAGGCCAAGACTTTGTTTGGTAGAATGACAATAAAGCTTTATCAGAACCATGTTTATTTAGATCAGGTACTACGTTTATTTTTGTTTTTTTTGGCTTTGGAAGCATCTCTTATTATCTTATTAAAACTATTCACATTTATTATAAAAATATAATTTAATTTTATATAAGTTTTTATATAAGTTAGAGATTTCGAAAACGATTCTTAATTTTTTTTAATTAATGAGGCTTTTCCTGAGTGATATTAACAAATTCAAAGTGAGCGGATACGTGAGCGAACACTAATATAATAATATGATGAACTAGCGACTCACCCTCGCTTCCCTAGGTTGCTTCCCTATATAAACTTTCATCCCCATTTTCACCCCCCTAAGGGATGATTTCCAGGATAAAAACTATCCTACGTCCTTCCCAGGGTCTCAAACTATCTTCTTACCTCATCTAAACCGGTCCAGTAGTTTTTTAATCCTTTATTCCTTACAAACGTCCAAAAATACAAATCTTTCCTCTTTGTAATATTAGTGTAGAGTATAGATAAAATGTATGAATATTTGTAGTCCTTCTAAGTCTATGGAATATTTTTGATTTTATTTTATAAAGACCTAATCAAAACCAGATAAGTACTTAGATACTAAATAAGTAGGTACCACTATTTCTTTTAACTTGTTATTATCTCGATCAACTATTAATTCTGCAAACCAATACAAGTTTTCTATCTGATATGAAACCTTTTGATTTATAAACTTAAATTGAATTCATTCGCCATAGATGATTATCTAGTTAGTAGAAGTGCGGTTGAGTAATTTTGCAGATATTTTTCAATAGGCGCAATTACAAAGTTAATAATACTAATAATTAATCCAAGCTTTTTTTAATTTTGCTTTGAAAATTAAATTTATTTCTAATATTATCATGTATTCTTTTATTTATTTTTAAGTTTTTAAAATTAATATATAAATTTTGTAAGCAAACTGTAAAAACTTTATTGCAAGCAATTCCATAGTCAAAAGTTATAGGCTATAGCTATTATTGTATATGTACACAGCAATTAATATAACTTATTATATGATATCCCATTTCAAATATAAATTAAAAAAAAAATATTATTAACTTTTTTTAAACCGTAATATATTATGTTCTTAACCTTCTGACGATGTTTAACCATTATTCATGACCTTCAACATTTTTATGAATAAAACAAATATTTACTATCATTATTCAAATATTCATCCATTTATTTTATTTTTGTTCCAGGCAAAAGAAAAGAGCAACAGAGAAGATTTGAAAACAGACATACAACATCGAAAAGAAAGCTTTTATAGAGTAAGTTAAACATTTTGACTATATTCTACAGACTATATTTAGTATAGATTTCTCAGAGATGAGATATTTTCTCGCAGTTAAAAGTATCCTATATGTTGATCCGGATATCCAGCTTTTATCATACCAAATTTCATCAAAACCTGTCCAGTGGTGTTCTCGTGATTCGGTCACAGACAGACAGGTAGAGAGACAAAAATTCTAAAAACTCTACATTCGGCCTCTATATCGAAAATAATGTCCATTTCAATAAGATTTTCCAAAAAATATTTAATGTACAGATTTGGTTCAGTTAGAATTTTATTATATGTATAGGATAGGAAAGATATTTTAATAATAATAGTAAATCCCTACTATAAAAAATACATATTTTCTAATGTATTCTTTTATTTTTATTTCAGGAGGCTCCGTCGGACGAAGACTCGGCGGTGTCTTCTGCGCCCGCCTCACTCTCTCCTCAACCGCTCAACGAAATGTGGGTGAGTGTCGGTTGTTATTAACAACAATTATAAGGTACTATTTTTACTGTGTCGTGGACCAATATTAACTGCACAGGAAAAGACTTAGGCAACTAAATATTTAAAAAAAAATCTTTTACGATCTAAAAAAAGAGTATTTATATAAATACTATTTTTTTAATTATTATAATAATAATACTTTCTTAGATTTACGCGAATATTTGACATTTCAAAATAAAACTATCTTTTCGGATTATTTCGCGAATTTATTATGATTTTTGTCTGTAACAACTGTATAATGCCATTGAGACATCTAACACCTTAGTCTCTCTCGTGACCATGATTGCAGTAAAGCAATCGAAACGTCGGGAACCAAAAATCATAATAAATTCGCGAAATAATCCGAAAAGATAGTTTTATTTTGAAATATTATAATAATAATTAAGAAATAAATACTTATTATTATTAAATTAAGCGTAAGCTTTTAACATTAATTCGAAAT
Organism: Argynnis bischoffii washingtonia; assembly: GCA_033884665.1. Taxonomy (NCBI): domain Eukaryota; kingdom Metazoa; phylum Arthropoda; class Insecta; order Lepidoptera; family Nymphalidae; genus Argynnis; species Argynnis bischoffii. The sequence continues at coordinate 13,130,866 of CM066621.1, read as the reverse complement.
GGTGGTAACTTAAAAACGTTAAGTTTTGAATGAATAATTGTTTTGAATTGTAATTAAAATTATAAGAAAAAAGTGAAATCTATCAGCGCAATATTATTATCTAAATCCTTTTATTTACTATTATAATATATTTTTTACGTTATTATAAAATATATCCGCAATTTGTAATCTATACATGTAATAAAATTGCAACCAAACCAAATTTGTACATTGAATATTTTTTGGAAAATCTTATACAAATAGACATTATTATCGACAGAGATGCCGAATCTATAGTTTTTAGAATTTTTGTCTGTCTGTCTGACTGTCTGTCTGTCTGTTACCGCATCACGGAAAAAGCACTGGAAGGATTTTGATGAAATTTAGTATCATGATAGCTGGTCATCTGGGACAACATATAGGATACTTTTTACTGCGAGAAAGTATCTCATAGAACCCGAGCGGAGCGAGGATGAGTCGCTAGTTATAAATAAAATTTGCATAATAACACGGCTCATCATATCTTCTAAACAATTGAACGTGCATTTACCGCATTCGTACAGCTAATCATAAGGCATCAATTTTAGAGAAAGCAAATTGCGAATACAGACAGACGCGCTACATACACTAAATAATTATTCAGAGCCTGTGTACAAATGCTGATTTTAATATATATTTATACTAAATTTTATGAATCAAATGAAATTAAAGTTTATTCAACTTATGAAACTTATCTTGACTAAGACAACTTTTTAGACGACATTTGTATGTTGGTAAATAAAATACGCCTGAAATATATTATAAGCTCAAAACTGAATTCGGTCGTACAAAGTACATACACGGGTAAATTGAACTTATTGTACTTATATATAAATTTTTTTAAGTACTTCAAATATTTAATTTTCTTAGCTGGCACAGCAAGTAGGGTCACTAAAAACTGAGCCAAACGTGTCTTCAACTATATATGTAATTAGAAGTGAATATATAATTAGAATCGTCTGTATAAAATCAATATTATAAATAGTATACTTTCCCGTACATATTACATGTATCGCTTCGAAAGGTTTTCATTAACATGGCAGACGTTTGTCGGTTCCCGTTGAAATTATTGGAATTAAAATCTAGGTAAGTGGTAGGAGAGAACGTCATAATGTTTAGTTTTATAATTTCCTTTAGTTTTTCGATGATACTTGTTTTACGGCAATCATCGATTTATTATTAAATAGATTTTGTATGTATGTATGTATTCAGCCCTTTTTTTAACGTCCCACTGCTGGGCACGGGCCTCCCTTCAAGACGAGGGGAATCAGGCCATAGTCCACCACGCTGGCCAAGTGCGGATTGGCGGACTTCGCATGTCTTTCGAAAACTTGCTAGGTTCTCTCAGACATGCAGGTTTCCTCACGATGTTTTCCTTCACCGTAAGGCAAGTGGTAATCATGTTAGAAATGATTCGCACATGAAAATATCAGAGGTGCGAGACCCGGGATTTGAACCCGCTTCACTCGGTTTCCCAAGCGAGCACGTTACCACTGGGCTACCACTGCCTTCTATAATAGCCTTCTATAAAATAGATTTTATATCAATGTAATTCTGCTAAACATATTTATTTATGTGATTTTCGTTTTTACCAATGAATATATCGTATTTATGATCGATTTTAAAAAAAAGCTCAGTTTAGTTTATGCACAAACTATATAGAAAGCTACGCATGTTGTAGGTTTGTTTTTTGTGCGTATAGTATGCGATATATTTATGATTTTCATATTTCTTTTTTTAATAAATAGGTTTTATATGTTAAGAATTAAAAGTCCTTTTGTAGGGGTTTTTTTGGATGTACCGTTACAAGTATACATATGTATGTATATTGAATACTTATTTTGAAAAATATCATGAATTATCAAAATCTAAAATTTATATATTTGGGTTATTGAGTAATGTAAAATGTTCTTTAACAGACAATGTCAATTTCACCATAAGTACTCTGTAAATCGTCCATCTTCACTGTTAAATATAATTATTGTGGTATAGGTTCAGACTAAAGAAAAATATAGACGAAGTACGCCAAAATAAATGTCGAAGCCAAAAATAGTAGCGTGATTTGTTGTTTATGCTACTCTTCTCGATTTTGCTATACAGATCGTTTACTTTCCTTAAAGATTAACGGAACTTTTATAAAGATATTTGTCGTTATTTTGTGAAGAAAATATGAATAATAAGAATATAATATTATTTTGTTTTTCTAAGCATTAGTTCCTTTGATAGAGAAATAGCATAAGATTAGTTTTTTATTATAGATAATAAAATCCGTTAGCTATTTTTCTTTATTAACATTTATTTACTCATCACTCAGTATACAAATTGTCTTTTGTTATTATTATTATATAATATTATTCCTTAGTCTGAGGATAGATACCTATAGGTATTATATTAAATATATGTATATGTACGGTCCTTACGTTTCTACGTTTCTCAAGTTCTACTTTGAAGAGAATTATAATAATAATTAAACTTAGTAATTACTTTGATTTGCGTAAATCCGGTCAGTTAGTTATTTATTTTCTATAATTGACTTATATGTAATTATATATTTAAATGGAATGTGTAACAATAATTTTTAATAGATATACATAATTACTATAGTTTTCAAATGTTTATTTTTTACAGTTGTATGTAACAAATATTGTAAATGCAATAGTGGTTCCGTTTATTTTATTTTACAAAACACTTGCTCGATGTTTTATTTCATAGATACTACTAGCGATTCACCCTCGCTCCGCTCGTGTTCGTCCCTAGTTACGTTTTAAGGTTTAGTACAGATTTCTCAGAGATGAGATATTTACCTGCAGTAAAAAGTATTTTATATGTTGACCCGGATAACCTGCTATCATCATACCAAATTTCATCAAAATCTGTCAAGTGGTTTTCTCGTGATGCGTTCCCATACAGACAGATAAAAATTCTAAAAAAAAAATAGATTCAGCCTCTGTATCGATAATAATGACTATTTCAATAAGATTTTTCAAAAAATATTTAATGTACAGATTCGACTCAGAATTTTATTATATGTATGTATATATAGATATAGGCAAAATACTTTATAGATACAATATGCAGGTTTTTTTTTACCCTAATGCTTGGAACATCAAGTGGTTTCAGTCAAAGATTTATGTATATTTTTCTATTTATACGTATCTAGATGCACTATGCAGTATGCCGCATCTAAATAGTCACGTTTTCGTGATTCGTTTAGTTATGTGTTATCATGGTAACGCCTGAAGTACTATTACGATCTCAATCACTCAACGCCATTTTTATTTTCACTAAAATAAATCTTAATTAACGAAATATTATATAAAATATATGTATATAGACATAAAAATTAATAATTCTAATAATTTAATTTCCTTATAATAAATGGCAATGCCAGATAGATTTTTTGTAAATAGATTTCTAAAATTATTTTTCAAAACCTACAAAGTGTGTGAGCTCACTCATCTTAATATGGACACTTTCATGGGCTCTGGACATATGTATGTACCCTTGCATCCTCTAAAATATACGAAAGTTTAGTGTCAAAGGTGTAGTACCAGAGCTTGAATTTGGAAGCGGGTGTGTAATGTAAAATAATAAATATTGTTTTTATTTAGAATTACATATGGCATAGATTCATAGTTTGACTTATAAAATGTTGGTACTATACCTATAATATAGATATTAGTATAGAAGTTCTCTTTTTCAAATCACTTCAGGCAATTTATTCGCTACCCTGCATCCTTGTTAGTATTAAAATTAGCAAACCTACTAAAAGAGCATAATATTATTTAACTTTTAAGTTTTAAATGTCAAACAATGTGTCCTCATGAGATACATCATTTGTAAAGGTATGGAATTCGGAATTGGCCTTGAAGCATCACGAGAACATCGCTCACGGAGTAAATATCGTTATTGCGATACGAACATGTCACCCACTAAACTATTGGCGCTTGTTTCTTGCGTCACTCCATTGTTTTGTAGGGTGACCAACTTTGAAGCTTTGAGACTTTAGTTATTTTTAATTTAATTATAATTAATTTGTTAATTAACAGTATATTAATAACCTAAAACATTAGCGTTGCTAGTCTTGTAAATGTTAGATGATGATGCATAAAAAGAGTGAGAAAAAATTTCATATCATTATTATTACTTATATCTCTAATGAAGTATGACTAAAGATTATTTTAATTAATTTATTGTATAGATGTATTTATAGTATTCTAATGATTATATAAAATTAGTTTTCTAGCTTTATAGAATCATTCACGTTAATTAAAGTGATTCCATCCATGATAAGAAAACTTATATCTGATAATTATTTGTTTATTTATGTACAATATACAAAGTAGTCAATAATTAGTTAAGAAAATTGTGTACATAGGATGCTTTATTTTTTTAAAGATATCTCTTCCAAAAACCCTCGATTATAGGAAACTACATTTATATCAATAAAATATGGTGTAGACTGTAGCTAAATCTTATTAATTAAGTATAAAAACTGTGATATGATTAGTATTAGAAAGTCCCTAACCTTGACAGCCTCTAACTAACCAAACTCATGGTGACAGTCGTGCGGGCAATGCCGGAGTGCGGCAGAGCGGGCGGCGTTAGCGGCGCGCGAGTGCACGCGACTGTCGGACGCGTTGCGAGACGCGCGCGACCAACTCGAGCTCATGGAGTTCAGGCTACTCGAGCTAGAAGACGCTAGCCCGGATAAGGTATGTGCTCGAGTTTCAGTTTCAAGTACATACGAGTATATGTGTGCTCGAGTTTTTTTTGGTTTACGCGTAATATTTTTTGGATTGTGCTCGACTTTGATCATTTAAGTGATTGTTTTATTTATATGTAATAGAAGTTTGTGAATATGTGCTCGAGTTTTAGTATGGATTTATTCGAAAAGGTGAGTTCTTGAAATTGTATGTTTATTTATTTCCAATCTCATAAATAGGCAATAAATTATTTAAAAGAAAATTAAATGAAAAAAAAACAATAGTTTTTTTTTAAATTGGCGTCGTAATGTTACTTCTGGTTTTAAATGGCAGTGTTTTGTTCGATGAGCCTCTTGCTTGAAGGTTTTAGTCAACGGAGCGATAACTGGTTGGAAATTGATTTGTGATTAAGCTATTACTTATCTGAATGCTTATCAATTATGTTGGCGCTAAGATAATTGCCTTTAAAAGCAAAATATATAATCGATTAACATAGTAAAATTTGATTTATTATGACAGTATTATTATTAATTTTAAGTTTATGCTGTTATTGCTTGTATGTGTGTATGTATCTAATTCATGCTGTAACGACTAAACATATTTTAATGAAATAACATAGGCTTCTGTTAAAAATAAAAGCTAAAAGGTGACGCTATCTGTATATTATTATATATATATATATATTATTATATAAAATGCACCTAAAGTATTTAAAGTTGCTAGTAGGTATTTATATACATAAATTAAAAATGTTACCTCCCAAGAACAGAATGCTCCCGTTTGATTCACTACCTACGTAATTATACGTAATTATAACATGTTATGCAGTACGATAGAGGTACTAACTGCAGGTGCAAGCAATACGAAACAAACCAAATATATAAAGCATTCGTCATGCAAACTTCCTGCAAGACGTGCATATCTTATTTCTGACTCCTTAAACCTTATATGGGAACATTTTCCTATTGATTTGACAACTCATGCGCAAAAAGAGAGGTTCTGTGTTAACTATACATTTTTTAAAAAGAGATAAAATTAGTTTCTTTCAAACTTCTATATTTAAAGTAAAGAATATAAATTCCTTTGCTTTAAAATATGAGAGTATAGAAAGTTTTTGTTCGTGTTATAAGATGTTTCTTAATCATGTGTTAACTTGTAACTCTATCGCTTTTTAAGTAACGTATGAAATAATTTTATGCGAGTACCCAACCTTCAAGCAATTATTTATCATTAAACCTTGTAGTGATGTAAACAAACATGTGACACGCCTATTGCAGGAGTCGATCTAAAATATTGTTATTTTTTCTGACGCTACAAAACGGCAATCTTGTGTGAATTTGCACGTGATTTAATTTAATGAACTTTTTATATTGGTCATATTGCGAATGAATTGTTGGTAATGTTTTAAAAGTAACGTTTGCATAAATATATTTAAATATCTTTTTCATTCATTTCTATATTTATTTAATGTCACTTGCGTTCTTAATCTACTAGGTAATATGTATTAAGCAACATATTCAGTACTAGCTTCCTTCGTTTTAACGTTTAGTATAGATTTTTCGAAGATGATTTTTTTCTTGCAATAATAAGTATCCTATATTGACCCGGATAACCGGCTATCATCATACCAAATTTCATCAAAATCTGTCCAATGGTTTTCTCGTGTTGCGTTCACAAACAGACATAAAATTTCTAAAAACTACAGTTTCGGCCTCTGTATCGATAATAATGACTGTTTCAATAAGATTTTCCAAAAAAATATTCAATTCGACTCAGAATTTTATATGTATAGATTATAGTAATAGGAAAAAAAGAAAAAAATAATAACTTGTATGTAGGGTTATATTTTAATCTATGCAATCACTAAAATTAATTAGTAGTGGTTGAAAATCAACCATAATTCATTAAGTTTGATTTATTGAGGTTGAAGTGATATACGCGAGCGAATTCGCGGGTAAAAGAAAGTCAATAAATTTTGGCTTTTTGCAGTCCTTCTCTATATAAACTTTGACTATTCCAAAGCTCATACTACTTTGTACATGTAATATGCTTAAAAAGAAGTTGAAAAATTTTCCCTTCACGTATTAATATATAGAAAATGTGATCTAATTTTTTGACATAAGCTGAGATTGTGATCAAAAGTGGTACATTAAACATCAATAACACAGTACCTACATAGTAAAATTTCCTCTAACTTCATCTCTACGAAGTATACATTAAATTTGTAATACCCATCACAATACCTCGGTGTACAAGATATCTTTATTTGTTTATCATCGATCAGAGGTCACGCTTGAGAATCTTAGCATATTTAATAGAAACGAAAGGATATTTTGCAAGGCCATAGGAAAATCTTGTTTATTATATATATCTATGCCTGTATAATGCCAATAAAAGTTTATTATCTTTGTTTTTCTCACGCAAATGTAATTTACATACAAGTATACCTTGTAAATGCTTGGACGTATTTACTTCTAAACATATAATAAAATTCTGAATTAAATCTGTACATTAAATATTTTTTGGTAAATCTTATTGAAATGGTCATTGTTATCGATACAGAGGTCTATAGTTTTTAGATTTTTTGTCTGTCTGTCTGTCTGTCTGGGACGCATTACGAGAAAACTACTGGACAGATTTTTATGAAATGTGGTATGATGATAGCGGGTCAAGATATAGGATAGTTTTTACTGTGGGAAAATGTCTCATCTCTGAGAAATCTATACTGTATGAGGCGAGTCGCTAGTTATGAAATAAAATTATATTTTTTAAATGCGTAAATCATAATTTTTACTGTCTTATAGCCATAGTGATCTCCTTGGATATGATGTCATAACGCAGTACATACGGTTTTGGACGCTACCGTTTCCTCTTTCCGTTCCGTTTGTACTTTGTACGCAATTAAAGTCTATTTACGCACTGAATGTACCGTAATGCGTGTCTAATGTTTAGAACCTAAGATTTAGTCTCATATCTAGAAATTAATGTTTTCTTGTAAAATTATTGTTTTATGGTCAATCCTGTATATTCATTTCATACAAATAAAATCTTAGTTTTTATGTTTAATTATTTACTATCGATTATTATAAACTATACATATAATAAAACAGTAGAGGTCGAATGTCTGTTCATAGAAAAAAAAGCTAAAAACCGAGTCAGGGGAATGTAAGAAGAAAAATAGAACAAATAGAGATTTTTCTCAAATTTTTTGTTACTCTGTCTTTGTTTCTTTGTACCGATTTTAATGAAAATTTTGTATGGTGGTACCTAATATCCCTGGTCAACATTTTAAACACTTTTCATCCCGGAAAATTAAAAGCTTCCCGTGGGATAGTTAAAAACTATATTAACTTATACAGCTTAGTACACAAAAAGTACATACATCAGAATAACAAATAGGCTACTTTTTATCCTGGATAAATGTACGGTTTCCGTGGGATAGATTTGTATATATATGTATTATATATGTATTGTATATGCCGCTAGCATATAATATTATCTGTTATGATAAAGATGTTAATACGTAGAAAATTTGAGTTTTGAACTCGCAATACTTGTAAAGGAGATTACGCATTTCTATGGCTTCATAGTGCTACAAATATCTACTGAAGTGTAATCGACTGTTGGTAATTGGATACCTTAATAGTGTTTTTCGTTGCGTATTTACTGCGAAAATTCATAACTCCTCTAAGTATGATAATGCCATCTAAAAATGATGTCAGTATATTCAATATTTTTCTAAATATTAATTTACTAGAATGCACAGTGGTTGTTGTCAATTCGATTTTCTTTTTATAATGTCAATTGTTCAATAAAAATGAAATTACAAATGTAATCTGTATAATGTAATTACATTTGTAATTTCCTTTTGATTTGTGAACTAAAGGTACAGCATACCTATTTAAACTTAAGTTTCCTTCATATAATATTTTAATTAAAATTCTCTCTATAATAATAAGCCTTTAAATAATTTTACAATTGTTGCAATAAATATCATTTCATCACGTAGCTAATTAGATCGTTGCGTTAAAACAAACGATTTCACGGTTAACGCCCGCGCCTGCGCCTTACGGATATCTTTTTATTATCCAGCTTCTACCGCCTAAGGTAATCTTAGATCTATATCAAACGAGAACCAGCGGTCTTTTGTAACATATGTATTCATAATCAAAATATCTTAATGTTAATACCATTCATAACAAAACCTTTTAAAGACTTTAGATTGATGTAGGTTGGATAGCCACTGCTACACTACCAAACTAAGGTGCGCCCACGCAATTCGTGTACCGAAAACAAATTATCTCGTCAGTTATTGTTTAAAGTTTAACCTAATAATACGTAACCTCGTTAAAATATTATAGCAATGGATCAAAGCGTTTTTATGTGGCGTTTAATTAACATTGTAAAGCACCTTTTCTTTAAACGTTACGTTTGTACTATTTGATAATATGCAAAATTTATTCGTATTCATGTTCACATTACTCTATTGAATATTCATGAGTTGAAAAAAATGATAAAAGCAGTATTTTTACTTTTATGAAATACTTTTTGTATAACAAAGAATCATTTAAATATATCTTAAAATATGTTCACTGTTATTTTTAGGGTGCTAGGGATAACCTAACTGACTCAGATTCGGGCTGCGTCTCACCCGGCTCCCGAATAAAAGACTCTGCGTCGCCCGAACTCAAACGAATGGACTCCGGCTACAAGTCCCCCCACACACCGAGCAGCCCCTGCAACCCTCGAAGGAATCTCTCACATGATGACTTCAAGGATGACTTCGCCAAAGCCCAAGTATTAGCAGATGTTCTAGAAAGGAATTCAGAAACCAGTGACTCGTTGAAGAGTAATCCGGTGAAGGACCATTTAGAGCAAATGATTCTAAACGCGGCGTCGGCGGAAGACAGGAGTTGCTTGGAACAGGTTTTGATGATGCTCTATAATTTCCAAGCATTGAGCAGTTCTGTTAGTGAAGATGAATGCTATCAGGTGAGGTGTTTGCTAAAACTCGTTACTTATATCTTAAAAAACTTTTTATTATGCTTAGTTAACGTAAGTGTAAATTGATGTAAGTTTGACGTAAGTTAACGATAAAATGATTATTAAAATATTCTATTCCTTTTAAGGTTCTATTTTTGAGCATTAAACTTCTTTGAAATGATTCAAAATTGAATGAATGGCTATTCATAGTTAATTAAAAAGCTTTGATTGTCACTTGTAACTTTCATGTCATAGTTATCATACACAAACATCAATCATGTAATATTAGAAATAGATTTAAATTCCCATTTTCAGGCGAAACCAAAAAGAATATGTGATTTGAGACTAAAATCCGACATCGACATTCCATCGCACAAAACTCACAAAGCGATCGCGACTGTCACACCTTACCAACAAAAAGGCTACAAGTCTGACTCCTTAGAAAGTCTTTGCGAGGAACGAAAACCAAATAACATATTGCAAGAGAGCGGTATATTCGAGGGCGTTGAAACTGAATCACAAGGGACTCAAACTGAAGAAAGTTTTGAATACAGCGGTGAATTGAACACTGAAATACAACGACTGAATAGTATTAGAGAAAAACTAGAAAAACAAGGTGTTAGGAATAGAAATCTCAACGATGGCGATAGTTTAGAATGTAAATGCGTTAAATTGGGCAAGAAACACAAACAGTATTACGAAAGGAGGCTCAAGTTTTTAGAAGGCAAGATTTCGATATATGAAGCTGCACAGGACGTAAAGGAGGCAAAGCTCGCTCAGAGATTGCAAAAGGAATTTCTACTTGAAAATCGAATACAAGTAGGTTTTGAACATCTTTTAAATTTTGCACATATATGTATTTCCTTATTTATTCTTTTAAACTTCATTTTTTGTAACCCATCGACAATAAAATGAATAGAAATTACATGTAATAATAAATGTAAAGTATTTACATTATTTAAGCATAATTAAATAATTTTATAGGAGCTTGAAACGCAGCTATTAGAACTTCAAGACAAGTACGAGAGGCTCGAAGAGGATTGCTGCGAACTGGAGGAGATAGAGAACGATACTCGCTTACATTGGCAACAGTAAGTATACTATTATTACTAGTACTATTTATTATTTAACTGACTTCAAGAAAGGAGGAGTTTCTCAATTCTTCGGGTTTTTTTGTTGTTAATAAAAGTATTATTTATCATATAAATATTATTTTTATTTATTTAAGATGAAAATGTAATGTTGCAATTTGCTTATTTTATCTGATTAAACGCACAAATTGAAATGGATTCACTGATATAAATAGTATAAAAAATATGTATGTATGACTATAAAATTTAATTCATTTGGTCGAGAAGATTTAAATACACAACTTAATTACTTACAATCCAATATAGATTGTATATCTGTATTAGAAAAATTATAAAGAGGTAAAACTGAAATTACAAGCTACAGATTCGATTCTGAAAATTATTTCACTACATAGTAAAAGAAGATACATTATCGAGTGTTATTTTCTATTCCAATAAAAATGTGTTTGCTGTTAGAAATTAAAATAACGTTGAATCGAAAAAAAGCCGCTTTTACTGGCGTGCGTTCTCTAAACGGTTTGAAGTGAAGCAATAAAATGTATAACAAATAGCACTTATTTTTCTTTATTTAAGATTCGTTGTTTTTAAAAACACGGCACCTAGGGATGTATGCCATTGAAATAAGGGTAAGCCGCTAGTCACTACATCACTACATATTATATTCCCCCTGCCGTTTCTGTCTGTCTGTTTGTCTAAATGCGATAAACTCAAAAAGTACGGAAACTCCGTTCAGTACAAAAAAAGTACCGAAAAAGTAAAAAAAAAAAACTACTTTTTGAGTTTCATTCATATATATATTTCACCAATGAACGGAGTGATTCATGAGGAAGGTTTAGGTGTATAATTCATTACGGGTTTATATAAATTAGTTGAAATATAACGAATATTGTTGAACTTGTCGAAAATCATGACGAATGTCTAAAGAGTTGTATGTAAACAATGCTATATGTACACAATTAGGAAACAAAGCTAAGCCGATAGTAGCTAATAATATTGGTTTGCAGACTAGAAATGGACTACGAGTTATGTTCGGCGCAGCTCCGCGACATGACGGAGCAGCGCGAGTGCTCGCGCGCGCACGCCGAGCGCCTCGCCGCCGACCTCGCCGCGCGGGACTGCGCGCTGCGGGCCAGGGAGGTGCGCACCATACTGCTATATATATTATACTATACTACACTACACTATGATATATTACACTATACTACTCGACACTATAATAATAATAGGTTTTACACTACTACTATAAATAGTTATTGACTGTTTTTGTTATTTCCGAACACTATAAATACTTAACGGGTTTGACTGAAATTGAGAACAGACATAGTTTTCATCCCGGATCCAATATATAGGCCTTATTATATCGACATTCATAACACTTGGACTAAAATTTGCATATTAAACACGTTTCATGTATGAGTAACACAAGATTATAACACTATAGTCTATACTCTAATAAATATAATTGTTGGGCTATTTTTTTTATATCTTCAATGAGAAAACTATTTATTTAACAAAAAATATATATATACCAATACATTTTTTTTTTTTCATTTTAATTAAGACAATTTTCTTGTGCTAGACCTTAAAGTAACTATTTTCATTTTAACATTTTATCTTACACCATCTCTTACATCGTTAATATTTGTAAAATTTATTTAATATTTATGTATGAGTATTTGTACTTTATTGCCAAAGATAATATTTATATTCTATTATAATCGTCTGTTTATTACTAAGACTAAAGAATTATATAGACGGAATCCACCAAAATAAATGTCCAAGTTAAAAATAGTAGCGTGATTTGTTGTTTATGCTACTATTTTCGATCGTTTACTTTTTTTTAAAGAATAAGGGAAATTTTACAATTTTATAAAAGTATAAGTCGTTATTTGGAGATGAAAATGTGAATAATCAGAATGGATGTTTTAATTTATTAAAATTTATTTACATATTACTCAGTATAGAAAATGTCAATTTTGACATTTTCACTCAGTATAGAAATGTTATTTTAAAATATTGTGTAGTATAAAATATTATTGTTTAGCCTTAGTCTAAGGTTTATTATTATATTTTTCCTAAATATCAAAATATAATATTAACATATCTTCTCATATATCACCAGCACGAGCTTCTCTCCCGGCTGCAGAGCCTGGAGCGCGCGGTGCCGGCTCTCATTGCGTGGAACGTACTGCGGGCCGTCGGCTTCACGGCGTCTTGCGGTACACAGGTGATATACACATTTACACATTCTATACTTATTGTTTTTATTTTGTTTATCTCTTACAGATTTCGCAGCAAAAAGAAAGATAAGAGATCTCCGGCCCATTTTTTAGCTGTTGTTATTATTTTGTATGTTTTCTATAATTTCATGGACTCAAAAACTATGTTATGTCTTTTGGAAGACTTACGTGAACGTGCAGAAGTACTTAAAGACGAAAATTTATTCAAAGTGTATTTCATGTCTGAGTGTCTAATAGGGATTTGTTCAAAGTTCAAATATGTATAAGAGTCTGTTTTTAATGTCAGAGTAACAACTTTTTAATCAATGCATATAAAAATATATACGGTAGATGCTTAGAAGTAAAACACAATTTTTAAAATTTTTGTTTGTCAGTCTGTCTGTTTGTTCCGGCTTTAAAATTTCCGAAACGGCTGGATTGATTTTGATGGGACTTTCATTGAGAGAGCTGATATTATAAGGAGTAACTTAAGCTATTTTCATTTTCCGCTCAAAAAAATTAAAACATAAGTCGCTAGTTTGTTAAAAGTTTCCCGTCTTACGAAATAATAAGAACTAAAATCAATGTAACATTTCCACGTACGACAGAAAGCGTTAATGCACCGCATGTCGCCCCTCGCGCCGGACACGAAGGCGGCCATCAAACAGATCAAACAGGAAAGGGAACAGTCTAGTGCTGTGGCCGTCTGCGAGGGTGTCCGCGGGTCGCAACTCACAGAGCTACAGATGCAGATACACAAGTAAGTTGTCTTTGTGTTATTTATATAAATCCGTTATTAAATATGTGAAAGTTAGTCTGTCTGTAAGGACATCATCCTAGGGACGGACATAGGCCACCTATAATCCCAGTTCCATTTACCAGGCGAGCGAAGTCGCGGTCACAACTAGTTTAAAATAAAAGGATCTCTAGCCATACAAATAAGCAAGACTGTCGTCGTCTGTGAAAGTACTCGTGTCTCGTAGGTCACTAAGCTACACATGCAAATAAATAGTTATATAATATATTACAAATTCCAAAAGAAATTAAATTATACACATTAAAATTTTTAATAATATGAGCTGTTATTTTTAATCAAGTACCTGGGCGACCGAGCTTCGCTCGGAGTTCTTGAAAGATTGTATATTTTACATTAAATGACTTAGTGTTACTGAGGAAGTTGTATAGATGTCGCGATAAGAACAATTTTCTTTTTAATTTGGCTTAAAAATAATTTTACATTAAGTGACTAAGTGTTACTGAGACAGTGGTATAGATGTCGCGATAAGAACAATTTTCTTTTTAATTTGGCTTAAAAATAATTTTACATTAAGTGACTAAGTGTTACTGAGACAGTTGTATAGATGTCGCGATAAGAATAATTTTCTTTTTCATTTGGCTTAAAAATAATTTTACATTAAGTGACTAAGTGTTACTGAGAAAGTTGTATAGATGTCGCGATAAGAACAATTTTCTTTTTAATTTGGCTTAAAAATAATTTTACATTAAGTGACTAAGTGTTACTGAGACAGTTGTATAGATGTCGCGATAAGAATAATTTTCTTTTTAATTTGGCTTAAAAATAATTTTACATTAAGTGACTAAGTGTTACTGACAGAGTTGTATAGATGCCGCGATTAAATTTTGCGTAGAATAATGCATAAGAAAAACGCATGAAAACTCGAAAACACGCGTTTTCCCAGACATGTGACTAATCTAGATCAATTTTTCGCCCCCGAAAGCCCCCATATACCAAATTTCAGCAAAATCGTTAGAGCCGGAGAAGAGAAGAGATCGCCGGTATAAATAAATAAATAAAGATATAAATATACAAGAATTGCTCGTTTAAATATATAAAATAGATGAAAATGTCCAATTTTACCTACTGAAACAATTTCCTTCAAATTTTTATTTTCTTAGTCTCTATATGTGAGGTACATTTCACTAATGTCTTCAAAATTTTTGTTTTCTTTTCATTGAATCCGAATATAATCTAAATTGTGCAATTTTTAACTGAAAATGCTTAATCTACATTCACACTAATATGATAAATACGAAAGATTTGTATTTTTGTATGTTTGTAACGGATAAATCAAAAACTACTGGACCGATTTATATTAAATTTGGTAAATCATCTTAAGGAGGTGAAAATGGGGATGAAAGTTTGTATCGGGAATCAACCTAGAAACGAACCCGAGGAAAGTGAGGGTGAGTCGCTAGTATTATATAATTTTACTTAAAAAACTTAAACCCACCTCTATTACACTATATCGAATAATAATAGTTCAAATCGAAAGTCTGTGAATCATTGTGTTTGTTTCTTCATCACTTTCTATGGGTTTAACTGAATTACAATGGATATATCCTATATCCCGATCAATCAAAAAAGTACTAGATACACAATCGCGACAAAAACTGTCCTCACCGAATGAGCGCTCATTTGAACATTTGAGCGCGATTATTTTTTTTGTGAAAATAACTTTAAGCATTGCATTTAAGGTTCAATTTACATTGTTGTACATTTATTTCAACTAGAATAATTACCTAAACATAATTGGTGACAGTTTTAAGAGAACTTTTGCATGGGATTAAATAATAAATATAATAAATGCCCTGCTACATGAGCAAAGCCGCGGGCAATAACTACTCAGTAATATAACGTTATCTGTACTATCAATCTTTCCATCTATTTTATCTGTAAAATATGTATTTGCACTATCGATAGGGACATATTTATATTATTATCTTATACAAATACTCGTACTTGATTATGTATAATGAGAACTTACGCCAGTTGATAACGAAAGTGTATTTTTTTAAAGTTTCAAAATCCTTCATAAGATTTGAGTTAGTATTTTAAAATCTAATAAAAAATTGCTAATAATATTAATATGAGAGGTTGACAATATATTCCAATCTTGCTTCTTACTAATATTATAAATATGAAAGTTTAGATGTTTGGATGTTTGTTACTCAATCACTCCAGAACAGATAACACATAAGCCACCTTTTATCCCGTAAAAATATACGGTTCCCGTGGGATAGATTTGTTTTCGTTTTTCTAGAGGCGAAACCGAGCGAAGCGAGCTTGACCCGCTAGTACTATATAAAAATATTAACTATTCACTAATAGCAATACTGACCTCAAACTTGCTTAGCTCCTAAGTACAATTATACTGCGCGTGTCTTTCGTTAATTTTTCTTTATATATAGTATAGTTATATACATATAGTAGTAGTTATATATCTTTATATAATTTAGATACCTATTGTAATGGACTGAAAAAATATACCCTATGATACGTAATGTCTGACATAGAAAAATACAAATTTGCATTAATATCATCAGTACGGCTTATGTAATAAAAAACAGTTTTGTTTTATTGCTGCATTAGAAATTTTAAAATAAAATGTATTATTAAATAAATAGTACTTAATTTTCATTAAATATATAGGTATTTTTGGTGATATTTACTTTGAAATTACAACATCAATGACTAATTTAATAACAATATTTAACGTATGAATGACGTCACTCATTTACATGTCTCAATAAACTTTGAAGGACACGATTATATGTATATTAGAATATTGACATTCGTATGACTGTCTGGCGTTTATGGTAATGTATTATGCTGTTAAATTATAAATATCTTTGTCGTAGTATGAGTGAGTCAGTGTACAAAAAGTAAGAATTGCTAACATATAAATATATATATGTAAACTAGTTTTTAACCGTGGCTCTTGTTTCATATTAAGCGGGGTGGCAATAAAAGATAGCCTACGTCCGTCCCCATGATGTTATCTATGCCTTTGCTGTATTTCATAATTTCATCAACAGATAGATACTTTAATATTTAAAATTTAATTGAAGAAAACAAAATGTGACCAACCAATCGTGTGTCTATATTACCTCTATTTATTTGTCCTAATACTATGTGAAGTGTACATAATAGTACATACATAATGGTACATTTTGAGTGTGTATCGGAGTTTTTTTTTTCTATTTAAAAGATTATTATAATTGACAATTGTACTTTTTATCATATCTTACGCTTATAGAAAATGTAATATTTTCAGATTAATATCAGAAAAAAGAGATATAGAAAAACAAACGTCACAAGTGAAGAAAGTTCTAGAAGATAAGGTTAAGAGCTTAGAAGAAGAATTAGAAATAGCCAAGAGGCAAGTAACCGCCGCCATGTGTGGCGCTGAAGTGAAAAAAGATAAGATTGAAGAAAAGATAGAAGATTTGGAAGATAAGATAAAGAAAGAAAAGCAAAATGAACAGGTGAGTTCAACAATATTTAGTAAAAAAAATTTGTAGAATGATGGTAATAGTGAATTGTACTTGCAAAATATTTAGCCAGAGATCCCTAAGCAAGAATAATTCTTGTCAAGTTGAGGGGTTTTTTTTAAGCCGGAACCCTCCGACACGGTGGTCGGAGTCTTTATTTACAATGTTTGTTTTTTATCAGAAGGTAAATAAAGAAGGGTCATTTTGTTTCATGTTAGTTTAATCTTATTTACGATACAATATACGCGATTTTATATATAAAATGTGTCAATTTTACTGTTTTTACTATCTATTACATGATGCTCATCGTCAAGTTGAGGTTGGTAATTAGACGATCTTTTATTCTACGAGAAATATGGGTTGTGGTATTTGGTAGAGGGTATACGTGCTAAAATGTCGAATGGGTTAAACTAGAAAAACGTACCTGAAGTTATAGAACAAAATGCCAGAAATTAGTACATATAAAAAATTATTAAATAATCGGGCTCGATCCAATATAAACGTAATTATCTCCAAATAGAACATAACAATATGAACAGTAGCTACGAGATTTACATCCTTTAGTTGTAATACTCATCTCATGAGATCACTCAGTATTACAGCTTCCTTTGACATAAATAACAACAAACAATATAAAAGCAAAGCAAACAGAGCGTACATTTGTTATCTCGACAGCCGTAGTGCGTGACGAATTTCTATAATAAATTATCTTTTCCTAGATTTTCTTAAACTGCGCTGAAGTAATAAATTGATTCAAATTATACATTATTTATTGCTTTCCGTCATTTCATTAAGACATTGTTGTTTGTTAAGCTCAGTGTATCTATACATTTAATAAAATTCAAACTAAATCGAATCTGTACATTAAATAATTTTTTGGAAAATCTTATTGAAGTCATTATTATCGATACAGAGGCGGAATTTATATTTTTAAGAATTTTTGACCAATCAAGGTTTAGTACCTTGGCTCTATTTGTGTCATTATTTTGTAAAATGTCCAGGTTAAAGGAATCTGCCCACTACACCTTCTCGTACCATGACCTTGCTAGGTCTGTGTCTACTTGTGTCATGTGTCATGCAAAAAGTGCTGAGTGGATTTTAATTCAATTTTATGTAGTGATAACATAATACTCGGGTCAACATTTGGGATACCTTTTACTACAGGCAATTTTTTTATTTCCACGAGAAAACACAATAACTGGTTCTATCGAGTCGTTCTTAGGAATCATTATGTCTAACGCTGGCTAAACCTTATGAGATACATCAAAACAATGTACTAGAAAATTGTAGATCTTAAAAAGGCATATAGAAAAGTTTGCAATAGCATATCTCTATCTCCTAAGGTATACTCGCAATAACTATTTTGATTCATTTGACACGTGCCTTGGGACGCACACGAGCGAAGCGAACTCTACATCACTAGTTAGGAATAATTTTAAGACATATATAAAATAATACTTTCTTAGATTTACGCGAATATTTGATATTTCAAATAAAACTATCTTTTCGGATTTTTTCGCAGATTTATTTTGATTTTTGGTTCTCGACGTTTCGAATGTTTTACAGCAATCATGGTCATGGGAGAGACCATGATTGCTGTAAAGCAAAAAAGATAGTTTTATATAAAACATATATAACACATTATTTTGATCAAACCACATTCCACAGCTCCCAGCAGACCCACTAACACAAGCCAAGATCCAAGCATTACTAGCAACAGAGCAAGAGCTGAAGGCCCGTATAGCGGAGCTGGAGCGGCGCGAGGCGGCGTACCTGGAGATGCTGACGCAGGCGGACGACATGTGGGCGGACATGGAGGGCGGGTACAAGAAGAGGATAGAGGAGGCTGTGCATACTGAAAATAATCTTAGAGGGAAGGTAGGATTAATGATTGTAATTGTTTTCTATTATCTATACATATAATAAAATTGTAGAGGTCGAATGTCTGTACATAGAAAAAAAAATGCTAAAAACTGAGTCCGGGGTATGTAAGAAGAGAAATAGAACAAATCAAAAAAAAATATTTTTTTTTTGTTTCTTTGTCTGTTCGTCTGTTTGTATGGGCTAATCTCCAAACGATTGGAGCGATTTAAATGAAATTTTGTGTAGTACCTTGTATTTCCGGTCAAAAACTTAAATACTTTTCATCCCGGTAATTTAAAGAGTTCCCGTGGGATAGTTAAAAATTTTTAGTAAATTATACAGCTTAGTACACAAAAATTACTGATTGGATTTCAATGAAACTTTACAATAATATAGTTCATACATTAAAATAACAAATAGGCTACTTTTTATCCCGAAAAATGTACGGTTCCCGTGGGATAGATTTGTTTTTGTTTATCTAGAGGAGAAACCGAGCGAAGCGAGGGTGAGCCGCTAATAAATAAATAAATATAAATATGTTGGGACATTAACACATCACCATCTAGTTCCATAGTAAGCTGCTTGGCTTACCATGGAACGAGGCTTGTGTAATAAATAAATATATTAATAAAATTAAATTAATGTGTTATATTAAGCATGAAAATCTTCAGAAGATAAATATAACAAAAAAAATAATGATTTTCTTGTTCAGGTAAAGAAACTAGAAGCAGAAAGAGATCAATGGAAGAACTGCTTCGAGCCGCTGAAGAAGAAGTTGCGAGAAATAGAAGAATCCGAGTCCGGTATGAGAATAGCGCTTGAGAAAGCAGAAAGAGATGCCAAAACTCTGAAAATACAGAATAATAATCTGACCACCTTGTTTGGAAAAGCCGATGCCGAAGCTAAGAAGGCTGAAGCAACAGTTAAAGCTCTTGAGAGTAAATTTAAGGTAACTTTGAACAATTAAAAAATGTATATCTTTAAATTATGTACACAACTTAAAAAAATGTGATACTTTCTTTCTTTTTCTTTTTTTTTTTGATTTACGAGCATATGTAACGTTTTAAATAGATTTTTTTCCGGATATTTTCGCGGCTTTATTTTCATTTGATGAAAAACTCTAAATTAAAACCTCGGAAAAAAAAACTAAAAATATAATTATTTCATAGAATAAACGACTGGAACATTTAAAATTTATTAATTTGATTAGAAATGAATTATTTTTCTATCACACTAATATTTTAAATGTAACGTCTAATAACAGTGTTGAACATAATTTAAAACGGAATTTGAATTTTGTATACTTAACTATAAAGGCTAGTTTCCATCGATGTAACAACACACGAGTTGAAAAACGGACAAAAACTAACCTAACTTTTCAACAATTTCGTTTCATTTTTGTTATTTTTCTTTTTCTGTAATTTATGTTCTTTTTTATATATATTGTGTAAACTTAGTCTACCCATACTGTATAAATAATGAAAATCCGAAATTGGCTTATATAAGGACTTTTTCTTTTATGTACTTTCCGTTTCTGTATATATCTGTGGATTTTCGTTTGAATAAATAAATTAATAAACAAATAAATAAATAAACAAATTTTCAGAAGGAAATTGATCATCTACGTAAAACGAACAAACAGCTAGATGAAGACCTGAAGAGCCATCGCGAACTGTCAAAGAAGACTGAAGCTAGTTTTATGGGGGACTTAGAATGTATTAGAAAGGAACTTTCTAGAGCATGCAAAAACAATCAAGAACTTGAAGTCACTAACAGCGAGTTGAAAGAAGAGGTAAGACTTTATATTATGATGGATATCATGGGGTTTTAATAGGGTTTAATTAATGGAAAGCTTTATGGGATTGCGAAACTTTAATAGCTATTTTTTTAATTGTCAGATATAAGTTATCTATCAACTGAACGACAATCTGTCGATAAAATATTTTTTCTTGTTTTTTTTTTTATATTTTTTCATTATTTAAATTGACTTTTTTGTATTTTTCGAAAATATATTTAAAAGTTTTTTATGTTGCAGTATAATTTATTAATAATAACTTTTATCTGATGATTAAAAAACGGTTTTATATTAATTTTTACTACTTGTTTTTTTTGGGAAGCAAATATACATACATATATTGTGGGATTACGAGTTCTTAATTGTATTGTCCAATATTCAAGTAAAGGATTTATATATGAAATACACTTCTTGTTATGTTTTTGAGTAATTAGTGGGTCCTTTTTTTGTGCTTTATTTTTTTTTTAATATTGGACGATATTATTTTAATAATAAATATATTATGTTATATTTGGTGTTTAGTTAGTGCTTCTAGATTTGGGTTTAGAGCTTGTAGATTATTATAACCTTAATCTGTTTAGTAGCTAGATGTTTTTTGGTATGTTGGTTGAGATTGAGTTGGTTTGGATATTGTTGGTTGAGAATGTATGGTTTTAAAAACTTTTGATATGAAATAAAAATTAAAATCTAAATAATTTAACAACAACTGACAAGATTCTATATCAATAGTTTTATTATACCGCTTTTTATTGACACGAGAACGATGTTTTCATAAGAGATTGATCGTTTCACGAGGACGAGTGCATGTTCCACCAAATGTGAATAGTGTCGTGTAAATATTGCATGGGAATAAACAATTAAAATGCATAGAAACCGAGATGAAATTAAGGAGAAATGTGTTTTAGGTTGAATCATTAGAAAAGCAGCTAGCGTTAACTCAAAAAGCTCTCAATCAATGTAAAAGAAAGTGCGATGATAAAGTAAAAACTATGAGCCACGAACTATCAATTAAGACAGAGGAATTAGAGGAGCTAAGGAGTGAAATGCGACAGAGTTTCAACGCTTCGAGAATAGATTTAAAGCCAGAAAAAACGGAATATGTGGACGAAGGATATTCCATATATACAGCTATACCAAAAAAGACTGATTACAACAGAATGCATCACAGCATGAGCTATATAACTGAGTCGCATTGCTCATGTCCAGCGTTGAGGAATCAGTTAGTCAGTCAGTTGATAGAGGATTTGTTCGATAGAATACATAATACTGTAGATGAAGATTTAACTAAGCTTTGTAAAGAGATAATGCCGGTTAACGGCAAAGTCACGGATGAGAATAAAGCCAAAATAACTAATTATCTTCTAATGGCGATATCTAAGGAGCTCATAAGGTCCATAGGTGATGCTGATGCGAAGACCGACAGTGAGGTGAGTGCGATCTTAATTTGTGACTAAATTAATATAATAATTGCGTTAGTTTTGTGTTTAATCGACTAATGGTTGAGGTACAACTGAATTAACATATTGACTTTCAAGTTTTCAATTCTTTGTCTTTTTGAAAAAAATCTCTTGAGGATATTTTATATTTTGATCATCGATGATAAATCGTTTATTTCAAGTTTTTAATTATTCTATGAACAATTGTAAGATTTTCAAATTACTTCATTTAAATTCCTTTTTATCTGGTGTTTTTTATCTTTATCTTAAGACAACAAATTGCATATAAGATATTATTTATTTATTTTTAGTTAACTAAATTCAAATAGAAGTAAGACAACATAAAACATGTGTTTTATGTTTGTGTTTTATTTATATTTGTATTTTATTTACTTAAAAATAAGTGAATAATATTAATACATGTAGGAACGTCTATGTATAAATAAATATTATGGCAGGTGATAACACCTGTATTTAAAAGTAAATACCTAAGCTAAAAGTAATACCGACTTGATCGATTTCGGCCACGGCGGCCAATCTATCGAAACTATTCAACTGTGCAGGAGATATTATAGCGCAGCGCGTGTATGCGCAGGGACCAGTGCACTGTCTATTCCTGCTACTCACAAAGTTTGACGGGATGATGCTTTGATACGACCGGTGATAGTTAAGTTGTAGGACCAACGGCTTTACGTTCTCCCTGAGGCACGGGGGTGAAATATTGGCAATTTCCTAACTTCGGGCTATTACTGAGAATATGTTAACAAAAAAACTCAATAACTAAGCTTAGCCCGACCCGGGACTCGAACCTAAGGGCTCCGGATCTGCATCCGTACTTGCTAGGCATTAGAGGACTGACACAGCTAGCGAGCACTTACACGTATACACGGTAACTGCTTCGGTGGTCTAGTGGCTAGAATGGACGGCTCTGCACATCCGGAGGTCCTGAGTTCAAGTCCTAAGGCGAGCCAAGTTGTGTTATTGAGTGTTTCTTTTTAGAATATCTCAACAACAGCTCGAAGTTGAAAAGTTGGCGTTGTGATACTCTTGTGCCTTACAGAGAATTTGTCGCGCCAGTTTTACGTCTGTTCTCTTACTGGTTGTGTCGAACTGTGACAGGAATAAAGAGAGCGCTTGAATCTGTGCGTATAGACTATAGTTGTGTACTATTATATCTCCTGCGCGTCTGGTTAGTCTCAGTGAGACTGGCTGTGACCGACATCGGTCAGGAGGTCATCATCATCATGACAGCCGTGTTGTCAGGAGTGGCAGCGCTCGGCGCTGGGCGCGCAGTGCCCGGCGGCGCGGTCGCTGGGCAACGCGGGCGTGGTGCGCGGCGCGGCGCGGCTGGCGTCCGTGGCGTGCGCGTGCGCCGCCGCGCGCCTGTGCGCCGCCGCGCCGCGCGCGCGCCACGCCGTGCGCGAGTGCCAGGAGGTGGGTTGTGCTTGTGTGTGCGAGAGTGTCAGGAGATTCTTGTCATGTTATAAAAATATGCAATCTAAAATTTATATAGTGAAACGATGTAATATCTAAATCCTAATGAGAATTAAAAAAAATCTTATACCAAATAACAGCCGTTTCAATATTTGCTGTTTAAATAATTATATAATGCCTGAAACTTAGAATTATATTTAGTTACGCCTTTCTTTTTCTAGTAATTTGTGAATTTTCATAATTTATATGTTTTATATAAACAGGAAGTTTTGGAGCATGGCGATGTGAAAATTATGGAGGAACAATTAGCGAGTGCGATCGAAAGTATTGTTGTAAGTTTATTATATATATACTATTCTTGATATATTTACATTTTATGATAATCTATTTCAAAATATTAACCATGCAAATTATTTATTTCAGAATTGTCCATCTTGTGCGTTGGGTACAAATGCGATAGTTTGGAGCACGGATGTATAGTGCACCTATTATTGTGCGAATTATGTGAGTCATATTATATATTTCCATACATTTAATCATAATGAAAATAATATTTTGATCATTATCAAAATAACTATTGCACTTAATCACATTATTGTTATACGAAAATCAGTATGTGTGTATGTATGTCTCGCCTTCACGCTGAAACGGCTGGACTTTGATGTTTAGTATACAGATAGTCTAAGACTTGGACTAACATTATACGCTGCTGTTAGTTATAAAATTGTCACCTAGGACAAGTCACTAGGTATTAAAATGATTATTTTTAGTTTTTACTTACTTTTTTTAAATTAAACTTAGTTAATTATATATTAATTTTTTTTTTGCAGTTAACCTCCACCGACC
Source organism: Argynnis bischoffii washingtonia (assembly GCA_033884665.1). Taxonomy (NCBI): domain Eukaryota; kingdom Metazoa; phylum Arthropoda; class Insecta; order Lepidoptera; family Nymphalidae; genus Argynnis; species Argynnis bischoffii. Next base: position 13,106,182 of record CM066621.1, on the reverse strand, counting down.
TCAATCTGGTGCCTTCATTAGTGTAATTAGCGACTGTATATATACTTTGTATTATACTCTAGGTATAACTATACCTAAGCTATAAGTGAACATATCGAACAAAGCGTACCTTCAATCGAATAAGATTAACGAAATAAATGTTTTTTTTAGTTTCATTTTATTTACTTTATTTATCGTTTCCGTGCCAATTGTGTTGTAAATAACTTTTAAGATTAATTTCGACTTACACGAAGTTTGTTTTTACATGTTTCATGTATTGAAAGAATATTATTAATTAATAAAATATGAATTTCATTGGAATAAATGAATATTTAATTTTATTATGGAGTTTTATTGTTATCATTATTTCTTTCGTCTTAAAATTTTGGTCGGGAACTGTCAAATTTTGAACTGACAGAATAATCATTCTATCTGCAAAATGACGTTTGGATTTTGTAAATTGTAAAGTTTTTTCAATAGTAGTTACAAATATGTAGGACATTTCTATCAGTTTCAAAACAAATATTTAAAAAGAGCCTAATATTTCTGTACAAATGCATAATCATTGGTAAAGTTAGTATTTGTAGTTTAAAGTTAGTATAAATATTTACCGTGGTATACAATATACCCTAGTGTTTTGCAAAGTAATCTTTTCTGCAAATTATTTTAGTATTTTTTGTAATTAGAATAATTAAGAATAGTACCTATTTTCATTGTATTTCACGTTTAGTTATGATAGAAGAATCATGTTATTAAGAAGCATGACGTACTTCTTGCAGATACCAACATCAGAAACCATACAGAAAAAATGTTGTCACAGAAGTTGAGCGAGTTTCTTTCAAAAATACCGCTAGATTTCAGATCCAAAACTGATTCAATGCACAACGCATCCCTCTGTTCTTGTTCCATATGTGATTCAATTTCTTGTTTCAAGCTAAGAAATAAAAATTCTGCATTATCTTGCTCGTGCAGCATTTGCAAACCTTCCATATCTTGTATAGATTCAGCCAAATGTTTTCTACATATTCCTACTGAAAAAATTAAAGAAAAACCTCATTCAAAAAAAGGTAAGAAACACATAGAAAAACAATGTGTTCACGAATCGATTGACAATCAAAAACAAAGTATTCATAAATCAACTAATGAAAAAAAACAAGTTGTTTATGAGACGACAACTAATGATAAAAAACAAAGCGGTCATGAATCAAATGATAATAAAAAAGAAAATGTACGTGAACCGATTAACAATAAACAATCTGAAAGTAATAAACATTCTCATACAACAATCAAATCTAAAGATAAAACAAATGAGAAAAACATTGCTAAATATTATGAAAAATCATTAACTCAAATTGAAAGTATTGTTGTAACTTACACTAAGAAAGATCGAGATATATCCAAAGCTGAACTCAGCGCACAAATAATGAATGTTCCGTATGAGAAACTTAAAGATTCCTTATCGATTCCTAAGAGTAACAAAGATACATGTACTGACACTAACGAAAAACCATCATTTAACACAAATGTGCAAATGATACCAGATATTTTAACAAGACTGAAGGAAATATATAAAGTATGTAGTTGTAAAGTATGTGAATGTATTCCCAAAATATCTTTGCCTCCTAAAGTATTGTGCACATGCAGTCCTTGTGATTGTGATGAGTGTACAAATAGTCCGAACTTACATTCCAGATGTCCTTGTGTTAAATGTGTTAGAAAAGACTGTCGAGGTATCGTTAAAAAGACTGAAGATGTAAAATCTTGTAACTGTAAACCTTGTGAATGTATGGAATGCATGGATAGGTCAAACAGATTATGCAATTGTGAACCTTGCCAATGTGCTGAATGTGCAATGAATACTCTAAGAAAAAGATCAATTATACTAGCCCATGTACAAGGGAGTTTTAGCCAAAATACGTGTCAATGTGAACCATGTGAATGTGCGAATTGCACATATAATTATTCGACAGTGGCAACAAATTTAAGGCGTGATATATCAACAGACATTTCGTACAGACACTGTCAATGTGGTACCTGCCTAAATGATACCTGTCAATCAGGTAGGGAAGATTGCAGGTGTGACCAAAATAAAATAATGAGGAAGCCCGTTCAAAATGACAGTCACGATTATGATATTCACAGAACGGTTTTAAGTGATCAAAATGTTAGAAAATATTATAATAATTTCGATACAATTGCCATGTTTGCATTATCTGATAATTATTCAAATTCAGTCTTCCATTCTAAAGAAAATTGTAAATGCTTAGAATGCGAATGCCTTATGTGTAAGGAAAGAGAGAAAAAATATTCGAATAAAAAGTCTTCTAAATATTTATCTCAGGATAATTTAGAAAAATTAAATAATATTTGCAAATGTGTACCATGTGAATGTGAAATATGCACAGGTACTCAAAATAAAATTGGACGAAGTATTACTTTAAATACTACAAAAAGTTCTCATACCGGTTGTGCCTGCAATATCTGTGACTGTGTTTTATGCAAAGGAATTAGATATGATAAAACATATCGCAATACAGCTAAAGAGAAAACGGCACATTTCATCTTTGAACCAGCTACCAAAGATATTCCATATGAAAATATTTACCCCTTAAAAAAAGGAAAGCTGTTAACGCCTTCTGCATTTGAAGCTAAAATATCTTTACCTTCCAGATTAAATTTTCAATCAGGCTTTAATAATAAAAAGATGAAAAAACCAACAGAAAGAAGAGTATCCTTAAAAGTGAATTCAAAGGAATCTTTTCATACTAAATTGTCACATCATCAGAAATTTACAGTTTGTTGTACTGACTCAAAACAGAATTTTTTGGAAAGTGAAAATTCACAGCAAATCTTATATCGAAATATAGTGGATCCTATTATAAATAATTTTCTAGGGAATATTAACTTTACAAACCAAGTACCCGATGGTAATGAAACTGATATAGTTTCATCGAATAGTAACATTCATCTTGGTAAATCAAGAGCAGACAGTAACATATTTAATAATAATTTACACAGCCCATTAAATGTAAATATGGAAAAAACGTTAGAAAAATATTTAACAGACAGAAATTCTAATACCAAACTGGCAGTAGACGATTTTGATAATAATACTATTGTCTTAAATAGTAATGTTGTTGATAATATTGATGAACCAATATTGCATATGATCAAAGGTGAACAGTCGAAGCTACAAGAAAAAGATGATATAGCACACAAAACGAGTATACTATCCATTTATAAATCACCTTCCAAAAGTATTACATGTGATAATATATCAATAGCAAGATATAGCGAGGGATCTGATTTGATTGATTCTGAAAATAGAAATACTATTTGTTTACGAACACCTAAAGGCGACCGTTGCGTTGAACCTGCATATAATAAAAGGGTAGAAGTGGTTAAAAGCGGAGAAAATAATGAAATCAATGAGACTATTCATAAAGATATACTAAACAACAAAAACAAGAATAAGCGGTTTACAAAACGTATTCCAATGTATAATAAAATGTACAGACGACTATTAAAACGCATTCGAGTACATAAAATGAAGAAAACTCGGAGACAGAGGAGATTAGAAATAAGTAACTTGAACGATGAACACAATAAAGCCAAAGAGCGATTAGAAGATAATTTAGAAAAGAAAACTGAAAATCGTGTGGATGTAAGGACGAATGATATAATTAATTCTATTGATACCTTCTTTTCACCAGAACTTAATATGTTAAACAAAATAAAAACAGAAGTTGAGGTACGTAAATGTTGTTAAAACATTCTTCATATTTTAGTTCATAATTTAAGGAATATCTTGAAATAAATAATTTTGTTTGTAAAATTTGCTTACAGAATATAGATAAAAGCGTATTTAATATGCCATGGCCAATATTACGAAAGAATATTTCTTTAAACTGTGCAGCGGTAAGAAAAAGTATGGGTGTCTGTACTATTCCTAGTTTAGAAATGGACATTAAATGTCCTAAAAAATCAGTGTCACTGAGCACAGCAAGTGATGATTATGATAACAAAGCTCATGGAAAAAAAGCATTGGTACCTGATTAAGTCCAGTTATTTAAAAAAAAATTATTACCTAGTCTATATGAGGATTAGAATAAATGCATAGAATATTTTTGATTTAATTTCCAGAACCGATTACTTGTAGAAGTAAATAATTTATTGAATTCCCCGCTCTTACGATCGTCACATTCTTGTCGTTATTTGGATATGGCTTGTCAAAGTTCAGGCTTTATAAAACAGGTAAGAATTTTGGAGTTGATTCAAAATTGTAATCATAATTCTAGTTTTTACTTCTTCAACAATAAAACAAATATTGAAAATATTAATTAATTATTTAAACTCTTCATTCATTGATTCTTTAGATCTTGTATATCATTGCTTCAACACTTATCTTCGATATGTAAAAGGATATATCGATGAAATAAATTATTTTCAGAGTTCAACAAAGCAAATTCAAATGAAATATGACGATGCTATAACACAAACTATTGCTCTGACTATTCGAGTCGATAAAGAGACCAATTGTAACATTTTGCAATCAATGGTTGGAATTTTTTCTACCAAAAATGATCTATATTGTTTTGAATAAGTTAATATTTAAGATCCATTAAAACCAAAATCTTGCAGGAAAATCTTCAGAATAATATAAAATATTTATTGCATATGATATTAGAACGAGCTGTAAAGAAATCGGATATAATGACTCCTAAGCTTATTCCTGTTGAGGGTCTAGCGGATGATTTACCTAAAGTTGATGTAAATTGTTTTTATAATTATATTTTATATATTTTTTATCTAGTTTTTAAAGAAACAAAAAAAACCTGCAAGTATAAATATATTCAATGATTTTTGTCAAGGTTCATTTTCTTGTGCTTCGTAGATTACTATTTAGTTTCAGTTTACTAATTTTAGATTGAATTCCTTAAACCAAATCTTTTCTGTTGTTTTGATTTTATAGCTTATTATTATTTTTATGAACATGATGTGAATTTTAAAATCTTTTTCATAATTTTAATATAGTCTGTGAAAAGCAGTTGCGAGGGTCTCAAAGCGATCTTTACTGGACTAAGGAAGGTTTCTGATCACACTCTGCTTGTAAGATGGAAGGTGCCTCCCAAAGTCGCAGATATACAAGGTTATGAGGTATTATCTATATGTAAATATAATAAAATTGTAACTAAGTCGAATCTGTAGATTAAATATTTTTTGGAAATTTTTTTTGAAATAGACATTATTATCGATACAGAGGTCAAATCTATTGTTTTTAGAATTTATGTCTGTCTGTCATTGCATTACGGAAAAACCACTGGAGGGTATTTGATGAAATTTGGTTTGGTGATAGTTGGTTATCCGGGTCCATATATAGGATACTTTTTACTGCGGAAAAATATCTCGTGTCTGAGAAATCTATGCTAAACGTTAAAACGGATCCGAACGGAACGAGGATGAGTCGCTAGTTATATTTATATTATTCAGATAAGATATTTTTTACGATAGCAAAACTTTTACTTATTTCGATTTTTTAATATGTGTTTAAAACCAAATAATATCATCCAAATAATAATATTTTTCAGCTTCAAGTAGACGGTCGTTCAGTACAAAAGATATTTAGTCCAACCAGATGTATGGCAATACTTACGTGTCTTCCACACTGTGACAAAATACTGCTAACCATTCGAACTCTTACCACTTCTGAAATACCATCAGATCATTATCCAGCTTCTACTATCGTATATCGTCCGAAACTTAAATACTTGATGTAACTTTACATTATACGTGTAATTTTCTGTGTGTAGTAAATTAATCAATTTTTTTCTTCTGTAACAAACTATAGTTTGAAACTATGTATTAGTTCGGTAGACTATCAACATTAATCAGTTAATCAAATGTGAGTAACTTCTAACTTAACAATTATTACATAGAAAGGTATTTTAGGTTACCTTGTGGTCAGTTTTATCATGTTTTGGCTTGTATTACATCAAAACGAAAATGAATGAATTAGAAAATAAACATATAGTTTCGTATGAGCTAGTTTTATTTTTCAAATTCTAGGAGGCTTTAGCTATTAAATAATTTCCAGTCAATATTTTTGCATGCGAAAATTAGATGCAGAAAGAACACATCTTTCTCCGTATCCAGTATGAGCAATGTCAACTTTCCAAAATTACTATCACCATATTCCAAAAAGTTTGTTATTTAAAAATGTCATTAAGTACCAACCAAATTTTCATATGGTTGGTTTCATTTTTTTCTTGGTTCAAAGTGCACGGTTGTGGGTAGTCAAAATGACGTGTCTGTTTTTTTTTTTGATGAGAACATAAAATATTATGTGGATTAGAAGTTCTGAGAATAATAAAATTTTAAACGCCTATTCTGATCTTACAATAAATTGGTGGTATGCTGCAAATGTTAACATCTAAAGATCAAAATTCATAATCTTTTGCTGCTTAGAAAAATAAAATACTTGATAATGATTTCAAAATTTCCCTAATTTCCCTAGACTAGCGAGTAGGCTCGACGAATCACATAATTAAAATGATCTCACTTTTTTTCTTTTTTTTTTTATGGTACTCAGTGATAAACGAGCAGACAGGCCCACCTGATGGAAAGCGATACCTGTCGCCCATAACACCTACGGTCCATGCACTTAAGTTTTATGTAACAAAACTGCAGAACCGACGGTACGTTGTCACTATGAGGACTAAGATGTTATGCCTCTTGCCTGTAATTGCGCTGGCTACCTTATCCTTCAAACCGGAACACAACAATGCAATCATTGTTGCTTGGCGGCAGAAATAGATAAGGGGGCGGTACCCATCCAGTCGGACTCCTCAGGCTTGACAGAGTCCTACCACCGGTAACTACCACTTCTGAAACTTGTTAACAAGAAAGAAATATAAGCGTCACTATTTACAGAGTTATCAGACATCAGCTTCTCTATTCCTAAGTATAAAACGACAAACTTTCATAAAAAAATTCAACCATGTTAGGGTACGAATTTTTGAAAATCCGTTTTCTTGCTAACCTTCGCTTAAGGGGAATTTAATTCAAAATAATTACGAGTAGGTATCAGGTACCTATTACAGATTTAGGTCCGATCTACACTATAGAGCCGCTCACGGCTCGTTCTCGGTCCGATATCAGTCTGGTAAAGTATTTCTATTCAATAAACAATGAGTGCATTCACACCATCACTGAAAGTCATGTTCCTGTCGAATCACACTCTAGCATCGTTTCTTGTATAAAATACTTTAACAGAACGATATTAAACGGAAAATGGACTATTTTCGCTACGATAGTGTGGTTCGGGCCTTACACCTACGTTACACTGGTATATTCGATGGTATATTCGAATGATTGATAAAAAAATAATTACTAATCTGATTTTTAGTTAAAATCTTTTGATTTGGCTAAAACTTAATCAACTCCGTTTTTATTTACATTTTACAGTATGAAATATATACCTACTAGGTATAATATATTTTTTGTCTTCTAATTCTTTATGGTTTTAATTTTCTTTTAAAAAAATTGCAAGTCGCATATTGTTATTTACTGAGGACTAGTTCTAAAAATCTATTGTCATAATGTATAACACTGTCATTGCATATTCTCCTAACTATGTGAGCAAAATTTTCAAATTACAATTCACTTAATATGAGTGTTGAGCATCATGAACAGAATCCAACGTAGATATATCCCGAGTATCAAACGAAATGAGCTGCCACTAAAAGAAAAGGAAACTAATTTCAATGATGAATTTGAAGAAGTACTGCCTCCGAAATCAAGAAGAAATCCCTTTAAAACGAATAAACCTATGACGAACAGGAGTTGCTTTGTCAGTCCGGATTGCAAGGATGTAGAACTTACGACGGAAGATTCGGGTGCATACGTGGATGATCATGTACGTGTTAGTTATAGTTTGTACCTGATACAATTGTCCTAGTTCTAATGAATTAAGAAAAACTACTATTTCTTTAATGTAATTGTAAAAAAAGTCATGTTTTCATAATATTTAATGCCCGCGATACCGATCGCGATAAAAATATCCAATCTTTTACAAATTAAAATATTAGTGCAATACGATAGGGTGATCACTAGAACAGTACCTACACCTACAGTATTTTAAAATTTGCTTCTTAAACAATGATATAATAAAAACAAGCTCATGCGTACGATAAAATCGTTGAAAAGTAATGTCCAAACTCATTTCTAGTTCAACACTCTCATAAAACAGCAATATGATTTCGATCCCGCCATTCCGGATACTATAAGGCATTTGAAAGAATTAAGAAAAGTACTTTGTGGTGTATCCAAAGTTGATAATTGCTCTCAATATGGCAATGAGAGAGAATCCTATATAAAAACATCTGATGGCTCTAAGTGGCAAAGCGTTGATGATACTAATAATATAGAACAGTATCTTACTTCAGATAAAGGTAATTGTTAAATTTGCTCAATTATATATTATATTACACCAGACGTACTGCAGGATATCATCCTTTCTTGGTTTACATTCCGACCATTCGCACTAAGCGCTTTTCATCATCTTTTATAATGCGCACAGCTAAGAAGTGGAATGCCCTGCCTGCGTCTGTTTTTCCGAGAGTGTATGACCTGAAACTCTTTAAGGTGCGTGTTAACAGGCTTCTCTTGGGCAAATTCGCTACATCGTAGATCTTATCTATGCCTTCGAGCTAAGATGAAGGTCAAGAGTATGCCCATTATTATTAATTAAAAAAAAATTAAACGTATAAAATTAGTCCAAGTAAATAGTAGGTAGGTACGTTACGTTACGTGTGATTTAAGTACCCTATTTAAAAACTCTAATAGGATCTCATCAAAAGCGACATAAGCCACATAAAACCAATAAATATTTATATAGTTAGGTATAGGTAGTTCATTATTCACCCTCACGAGACGAGACCCCAATTAGACGACACGTTTGGGTCAGCTTGTACTTGCTGTACCAGCGATAGCGGGTTCGAGTCCCGCTGGTGTGATCCATTTGTGTGATGAGCACGAATGTTTTTACTCCAATCATGCGTATTTATATTTATAATATGTATGTAGTTTAAGTTATATATGTGTAGTGTATCAACTATCTGATATCCATAACACAAGCCTCGTAGCTTACCAAGGAACTAGATGGTGCTGTGTTAATGACTCAACATATATAAAAAAAATAAAAAAAACTACGCTCGGACACTAACTCATGCTGTACCCTAATACTAACACTAAGTTTACTTCACGAGTATCTTATACAATCTTCATCTCGTGTGACATAAACCCGCCATATTCATAATCCAAAGATCTAACTAGTTATCTCCTATATAAACTAGTTGATAGTTTGCCACTTTTAGGTTTCATTTATAAGTTGTTTCATACTCCGTTCCTTAAATTTTTCCATTAGAGTCATTACTCTAATGTAAGAATTTAAATTATAAGGATTATCTTTTAATTAGGCTATGGAAATCAAAAATTAAATAAACTGATAACAGTAAAATTAATTTATTTTGACACTAGAAAGTATAAAATCCATATAATTTTCTTATACGTTATCCTCTTATCGTACCTATATGTAGAATGTTTATAGTGATTAACAAAAAGGTACACCAACTTTAAAATAACGCACAAGAGATAAATTGAGTAATTACCGGTTTTTTTTAAATCGGTCAAAAATAAATCAAATTTTACTAAGGAACCCGAATATTTACGAATGTTTGCCATAATTCAATTGTCACTTGAATTCGACCGCGGCCGTTGACTGTGAAATGCGACCAGCTCGTAAAACCTTAATCATTTAATATGCGCGTTCCCTTTTATATCTCATCCTATCTAAATAATTGCGTAGTCCGCAATAAGTAATTTAAGTCTATGAAAATTTGAGATTCAGAATTTGCTTTGAATATTTGACCTTTCAATAAGCATTTTCCAGCAACAATAACGATTTTCGCTTCCAATTAGCGACTAATTGGAGTTTAAAAGTAGGTAATCTGTTTTACTCCGATGTTATAAATGCCATGTTAAATTGTCGCTTTCCATTAAAAGTTTTTTATAAATACAAGCGAATAATATTGTTTTTGTTGTTCTGTAAATGGGTTTTCTGAGTCTATTTTTAGATAATGGATTTTGGTATTCGTAATTAATGGCTTTGGTTATCGGTTTGCGTGTAGAAATAAAAATGTGGTATATATATGTATATGTCTAAGTGAAAACTACTTTTAGTCAAAACTACTTTTGACTAAAGAGGTTGGTCAAAAGTAGTTTTGACTGCAGGCCTTGATCAATAACAGTTCTGACTGGCATATCGGTTAAAACTCTTAAAAACTTAAGAAAATACGTAGGTTGAAAGTTACTCGAAAGAACCTTTTCTTTCCTTCTAGGTAAGATTAGGTTATAACAGTGACCAGTTACATATGGGGCCGTGTTTTGACCAGTGACCATAAGTTTAAGAGTTTTTAATGATATGCCAGTCAAAACTGCTAATGACTAAGGCCTGCAGTCAAAACTACTTACGATTGTTTTTGTCAGTCAAAAATAGTTTTGACCACGAAAGAGTTCTGACTGTAACATATTATACGTATTGTATTCAACGTATTATTCGCACCCGAATTTTGTACTTGTTAGCAGTTCTATTTCTATCTTTACCAACTAGTCTTTACCGGTGGTAGGACTCTGTCAAGCCTGAGGAGTCCGACTGGATGGGTACCACCCCCTTATCTATTTCTGCCGCCAAGCAACAATGATTGCTTTGTTGTGTTTCGGTTTGAAGGATAAGGTAGCCAGCGCAATTACAGGCAAGAGACATATCATCTTAGTCCTCACAGTGACAACGCACCTGTGGTTCTGCATTTTTGTTACTTAAAACCTAAGTGCATGAACCATAGGTGTTATGGGCGACAGGTACTGCTTTCCATCAGGTGGTCTGTCTGCTCGTTTGTCACTGAATCTCATAAAAAAAAAACCTTATAATACCTTTATTCTTTGAGTAATTACTTTATGTAATTACTTTTCCAGATAATATCACTTCTCATGTACCCATAAGTGCAAACATACGAATATGCGAAACACCTCATATTAAAGTGATTGCTGAGAAATTTACAAAATTCAAAAAAAATAACGTTGAAGTTAGAAAATTGGAAGAAAAACTTGTATGCGTAGAATACGACATTTTTAAAGAATCAGGTGGCGATGTGATGGAACAAGAAAAACTTATACAAAAGATGAGAGCTTACTTCTCGTTGAAGCCCACAAGTGATAGCGGTACATTTTATAATAAAAGTATAAAAATTCATACAGTAGGCGATCATCCATTAATTTTATAGAAAATGCTGCGGTTTCGCCGCCAAAATAAATGTCAAAGTCAAAAATGGTAGTGTGATTTGTCACATGTATATTATTTTAAAACATTATTGTTTGGCTTCATATTTAGTTCTATGACGCTCTATAAGTATTATTCTTTAGTCCGAGTCGATATATTATTGTCTATATATTAATGTTTTATGCAATACTAGCATAAAACAAATCTATCCCACGGGATCCATACATTTTTTCCGGGATAAAAATTATGTGTTATTTTCATGTATGAGCTATATTATTGTAAACTTTCTTAAAAATCCATTCAGTAGCTTTTGCGTGACGTCCTTTCTGTTCAGTAAACTTTTTAATAAAAATAATTAAATTATATATTTAAGTATATTTAATGAATAAGTTTACTGAATACTTTAAAAACATAAAGAGAGAATGTGTAATTTCAATAATAAATTATTTTAATTTCAGTACCTAACACCATACCGTCCACAATAAAAAACAAATTCAATATTCAAGAAGAAGACCTGAAAAAACTAAACGAGAAAGAAATAGAAATGATAGATTCAAAAATAGCAGAAAATAAGCCATACTTGGACGATCTTAAGCGAGTTCTCAAACGAAAGCAAGCTTCACAATTTAGAAAGAGAAAAAGTAATTTAGACCTTATGACGTTGTACGAAATGGCTAAAATGGATGCTTTAGTTTTAGATAAAGATTTTTCAACAAATCTTTTAACTGAAAAGGAATTAAATGAAATAAAAGATTTGATTATCAAGACGAGTGCTAAAAGCGTCCATGGTCTGAGTAAACGCACTATAAAACAACGAATGTCGAATTTAAAAAATAATAATATTGCAGCATCTCAAAGCATTATAGCGGAATTGATTGGTTGTGACAAATAAAATGCTAGTTTTACTCAGATTTTTTATTTAATATTATCATTTTTATGGGCGGCGGCAGAATCATTTCCAGGTGGTTGCATTTGCTTTTTCACATTAAACTACTAACTAATGTAATGATTAAAATGACTTATTTAATGATTAACTGTATAATTTTTATTCATATCTTATTTATTTATTTTCCTTTGTTTGGAGATAATCTTTAAACAGGGATTTTACTGTAATAATTTGTTTAACTTTTTCTGTGGTCTGCTTCAGCAGCAGGTCTGCTGCATCGTTGGGGCGTCGGGATTGACAGCGTAAGCGAACCTGCGACACCCCATTATGATAGGGGAGGTTTTGTTGGGTTTTAGTGGGTAGTACCGGCTTTACCGGTGAGTCCTTTTAAATAAGTATAACAAAATACCAATTTATTACTGCTAGCGCCATCTACGAAGGAAAACATTCCTTCGTAGTAAACTTATAATTAATGACTGTATTGAACCACTCGGTGATGACTGTCGTGCCTAAATGCATTTCCCAACGTGAAAAAAAGGAGGGTTAGTAAAAGCAAGTGTAACCCCCCCCCCCCCCCCCCCCTTCCCCCAACCCTACCACCCATGACTATATTTATATATATATAAAATATATTTTATTCGAGTATATTATCTACATAAAAAAAATACAATTTTTATAAGTCTTCTTGTATTATAAAAATTCAGTATAAATAAGACAAGATATTAATTCTACTTTTACCACATTTCACTTATTGCAAATATGTATATATTTTCTTTTTAAACTATTTATTCCCATTTTCTTTGGTTTCTGGATTCATGGCAGGATCTAGACCGAGCTTCTTCATTTCTACCGCCATTTCAAAAAGATAGTCATAGCATTCGGTCCTGTGAAATGATAACAATTAAGTTTTAACGTAAAATATGAGAAAATAGGGGGTAGAATTATCTGTTGTATACCAACTCCGCCATTTTGTTCTTTTTTAAATTCGTAAAGTACAATGAAACGAATAGTAAAAATACACTTAATTAAATAAATGTTATGTGAATTATATAATGCCTGTAGTGTCACATTTCTCAAAAGATCCCTGTTTGAAAACAATAAGCTTTAAAAACCGGTCAAGTGCGAGTCGGACTCGCACACAAAAGATTCTGTACCATCGTACAAAATATACCACTATGTAGCAGCTACCAATCAATTATTTTTTGAAATTCATAATATCACCAGCATATATAATAGCCATATCGCAACCACACTTGGCCAGCGTGGTGGACTTTGGCCTGATCCCCCTCGTTAAAGGGAGGCCCACGCCCAGCAGTAGGATGTAAATTGGATTCATTTTCTGTACTTAAACTCGCATTTGGTCTGTTGTTTGTTGATGTAATACCTATCATGTTTTCTCTATACCTTCTTATTATTGAATATCAAAAGAAATAAAACAAGTATACGGTTTAAAGCTAAAGGGATGCTATGTATTATTTACTCATGTGTATAAATTTAGATTTACATCATACTGTTTATCTGAACTGGTGCGCAACTTAAACCAGCTTGGCAACTGGCTTCCCTTAAGGCGGCCGATCATGGGATCCGCCGCCTTGAGGGAAGCCAGTTGCCATATATAAGAATATGGATACTTACATAGTCTTAGCCTGCTGCCAGCTGTCGCCCCACACGTACACGCCGTGGCGGCGCACGAGCACGGCGCTGGCGCCCGGGAACTGCCGCAGCGCGCGGGACAGGCTCCCCGCCAGATCCCTCTCGAAGGGTGTGTTCTCTATTATCGGGACTATTAACTTCTCATCGTAACGGAGATTGCGGTTTAGTGACGCGTCTTTTATACCCTGGATTGTTGAAATAATAATAAACTTTACATATTATAATAAAATTGTAACCAAGCCGAATCTGCGCATTTAATAAAAAAAATGAAATCTTATTGAAAAAGACATTATTATCTATACATAGGTCGAATCTATAGTTTTTAGAATTTTTGTCTGTCTGTCTGTGAGCGCATCACGAGAAAACCACAGAATAGATTTTGATGCAATTCGATATGATGATAACTGATCCGGGTCAACATATAGGAAACTTTTTACTACGAGAAAATATCTTATCTACCAGAAATCTATACTAAATTTTAAAACGTAACTAAAGACAAAACGAGCGGAGCGAGGGTGAGTCGCTAGTTGTGTTAATAAAGTCAGTTGGTCGGCATCGTGGATCAATCACCCGGTAGGAACAAAGTACCTTTGGCTGTGCCCTTGATTTATAATTTAGGTCATAAAAATTGTTACGAGTACTAAGATATCATAAACACCAAGCAACTTACAATATCAAACTCATCGAAGAAAGGCCTAGAGAGTGCATACAAATTTAATTCAACAAATATCCCTTAACATTTAATTAATTTATTTTTATGTGAATATAACTCTCACAACAGCATTTAAAGATCAATTTACATTGTAGTATATTTATTTCAACTAGAATAATTACATAAACACAATCGGTGACAGTTTTAAGAGAACTCTTGCATTGGATTGTATATCTAGTATACTTCCCGTCACGTAAAAAGAACGCTGGTCGTTTACCTGCGATTTATCGATAAAATTAGTGGCATGATAGCGCAACGCTATGTTTATACATAAATAGTAGCTTGCTACTTCTAAGATATTCATTTAAATTATATAGCTATTTACCCTCGTTTCGCTCGGGTGCGTACGCCGTACGCGGATTTTGTTTACAATTTCATGGGTTTTAATTTTTTTCGCGGAACCCTGATTCTTTTTCTAAAATAAAAGTAGCCTAAGTTATAACAGCAGCTATCTGTCAGTGTCAAAGTCCCGTCAAGATCGGTCCAGCCATTTCGGAGATTAGCCGGAACAAACAGACAGACAGACAAAAACTGTATGGTATGGTATATGTACAGTGTGTACATCCATATGCATTTAGTAGTAGTAAAAAGTAGTTATTTTAATATTACAAACAGACTCCAATTTTATTTATCTGTATAAACAATAGTCTAGTACTTTAGGACGCGACTGCACCCATCACCCCGTGCGCAGACTCATCCCCTCCACTATCGCTCAGCGTCATTTTTACGTGAAGGGACCTATAATTTTTTAATTAAATTAATATAATAAAATATAATGAATATTAAAACCCAAACCCACCTTAATCATCTCCTGGTGGGTGATCTCGAACACGTCCCCATACAGTAAAGTGACGCGCACCGCGTGCGGCGAGTGCGTGTGTATGACGGCGCCCGCGCCGCGGAGTCTGTACGCCAGCATAAATAATGGGGTACACTGGCTTTTCTTTAACCTTGTTGACAACATAAGATTTTATTAAAAGTAAAATGTAAGTACATAGGTAACTTATAATTTAGGAACAATTGAGGGACACGTGAAGTAACTACCGGTGGTTGACGCAGACTAAATACTCATTCGAGTGAATGAGTATATGAACAATAAAAAAATACATACAAGTATCTATCCATCGCTAGGTACAACCCTATGTGTCTTGTACAATCCTGGGTACGTCGTATTAATATCAATTCCATACTAATATTATAAACTAGCAGAACCCGCGGCTGCGTTCGCGATCAAACTACAAAAAGTACGAAATTCATTGCAAATATGTCCAAGGAATAAAAAGTTTCATACAAACTTTTATCCCCTATTTAACCCTATGAGGGTTGAATTTTGAAAAACCCTTCCTTAGTGGATGCTTTTGTCATAAGAGGAATACGTGTGCGAAATTTCAATTTTCTGGCCTTAAGGGTTTGGCCTGTACGTTGATACATCAGTCAATCACTTTTGCCTTTTATATATATAGAAGATAGATAATACAGACGTAACTCTGTTTGTCTGTAACGTTTTCACTCCTAAACCGCTAAACTAATTTTCATTAATTTTGGTATGGTTAGTTATCTGTACTTTTTCTTATTAGAGATAGACATTTCACATATAATGGCGGCTGTCAATACCTATCTTTTGTATAGTGAGGGTAATATATGTATACTAATATTATAAATAGGCCGTTTGTTTGTATGTTTATTTGTTTGTTTGTTTGAACGCTTTAATTAAGCGAAAAATTATTTTTGTATCAGATAGCCCATTTATTGAGGAAGGCTATAATATATCATCTTGCTACTACCCAAGGGAGCGGAGCAGTAATCATAAATGTCAACAAATCGGGCAGACTTCAACATATTATATATATATATATATATATATATATATATATATATATATATATATATATATATATATCGAACCTGAGCGAAGCGAGGGTGATTCCCTATTACTAATACCCTAAAACGCATGAGCGAAGCCACAAATCCTGCTAGTTTAACGTATTTTGTAAAGAGCTAATGTCAAATTTCAATTTTTAGTAAGAAAAAAGACAGATGGATAGTTAATTTAGATTCACTATAATCTGTTATAATTACTAGATAAAAGGCTGAATACAGATTGCAATAATTAGGTTTATATATAAAAAATCAATCAGTCATTCCTTATATCATATTGGAATATAGAACTAATAAACCTAAGACCTTACTCTCTGTGTATTCAGTGGTTCTTAGCGTTAACCTCTAAGGAAACTCACTTTAAAAAAAATCAGAGATTCACAGTAAAAAAATCAGAAGATTACAAGTTTGAATTGCACACTGAATATCATCAAAAATTAAATTTTTAACTTTGATTTACTTGTAGTCTTTTTTAAGCATATAACTCAACGGTTTAAAACTTAAAAACAATTGTTTTGACACATCTATCTAATTTTTTACACTATAAATAAAATAGATCTATGCAAGGTAAAGTTCTACATTTATATAAATAATTAGCAATTTACACTCGTTTCGCTCGGGTTCGTCCTTAGGTACATTTTAATTTATTTCAGTGAAAACCTAATTATTAAAAAAAAATAAAAGTAGCCTAAGTTACTCTTTATAATATCAGCTATATGCCAGTGAAAGTCCCACCACAGTCAGTTCAGCACTTTTAGAGATTAGCCAGAACAAACATAAAAATTTAAAAAAATGTGTTTTGTTTATAAGTACCCTACATAATTTTATATGCATTGAGCAAGCAGACAGACAAAAATTTCAAAAATTGTGTTTTCCTTATAAGTACCATATATAATTTCATATGCATTTAGTAAAAAGCTGTTCTTTTGACATTACATGCAGACACTTCAATTTTTCTTAATTGTATTACTTTTTTTCTGGAGGGGGCAGTTCCAAATCCTCATCATTTATATTCTGTACAAACAGATCATCTGGTTTCATTCTCTCCTTCTGTACACCAGATGGCGCTATATATATTTTGTCTCTGAAATAAGAAAGCCATTATGTTAATTATGTACTACTTCTAATAGAAAAAATATAAATAAGTACTGGTTGTATTAAATAACCCCTGAAAATGAGAAATAAGAAGTGAAATTAAAAAGTAATTTTCAATAAATTGGGGAATGTACTTAAGAACTACTATATTATTATGTTGTTTGAATAACAATTTAAATTAATAATTAAGACAACAGAGGATGCCTCTGGCACATTTATAAGTAATGACATTAAATCAAATAAATGTCATAGTAAAATACCACAAAATGCCCATAATTGTAAAAAATTAAAAACTGTAAACCTGGTGCACCAAAATATACAGGGCATGATAGGTAAAGATCTTGAACTGGAGTTATTTATGAATGGTGAAAATATTCATATTTTATGTTTAACAGAACACTGGCTTTCTATTTCTCAGTCCATATTTAACTTCAGCGGTCACCAGGTAGCTAGTATGTTCAATAGAGAAAAAACTATACGTGGGGGCTCTTTAATAATAATAAGTAAACTTTTAAAATATAAAGAACGTAAAGACATTGTGAGCCTCTCTGTTGAGCAGACTATTGAACTAGCCTGCGCAGAGCTTGAGCACTTCATTGTTGTATGCGTATACAGACCTCCTAATGGGTTATATGAGTATTTTGAGAAAGTATTAGAAGAAACTTTGTTAAAATTAAATAGTTCTAATAAATTCATTGTTGTTTGTGGTGATTTTAATATAAACTTATTAGAAAATTCCACTTTAAGTCTCAGATTCAAATCCATGCTTCTATCATATAACCTAAATAATTTATTTCTTGAACCAACTAGAATCACTGCTACCAGTGCTACATGTATTGATAATATATTTACAAATTATAAACCATTCTCTAAATCTATTATAAACAAGTTGAGTTCAGACCATTGTGGTCAGTTAGCTTCATTTTCTTATACTTTAAATGACAATAAAAATATGTTAAAAAAGACTTTTGTCCCCATAAATACTACACGTATGGAGAAGTTCAGAGGTAATATTGTAGCAAAACTTCCTTATTTATCTTACAATAATGACCCCAACTTCTTATATAATTCTTTGTTTAAATTAATAAAAACAGAATTTTCTACAATATTTACTTCTAAAACAATCAATTCAGGGGGTCTCTTGTCATTTAGTGAATGGGCAACTCCTGGCATCTACAAGAGCAGGCAAAGACTATATGAATTGTATGGTGAAAAATCTTATAATCATAGTACATCGTTTGCTTCTTTTGTAAGTGCCTACTCAAAAATGTTTAGGAGAGTATGTTCCATGGCAAAATCTTTGTATATTAAAGACAAAATAAAAAATGCACATAATAAAGTAAAAGTGACATGGAACATAATTGCTTGTGAAAGTGGGAGAGTCACAGATCGCAGCTTCGATTTTAAGTTGAATATAAACAATAATTTTATTACTTCAAACCAAGAAGTTGCATCTGAGTTTGAAAAATTTTTCACTGACATTCCAATTTCAACAACGCAATCACTCAATTCATCTCCCGCTATTGCCGAATCTTTACTTAAGAAACATGTTAAAGAATGTAATGTAGTATTTAAATTTAAACCTGTATACCCCAAAGATATCATTGCAGCCTTCAAAAGTTTGGATCTCAAGGAAACCGCTGACCTATGGGGTATATCTGTAAAAGTTATTAGCTCGGTAATTGATGTTGTTGCACCTCATTTAGCTACTGTATTTAATAGCAGTATAGAGCATGGTGCGTTTCCTGATCTAATGAAACACAGTAAAATTATTCCTATTTTTAAATCAGGTAGTACCTTAGACCCTAATAATTTTAGACCAATTTCGGTACTGCCAACGTTTAGTAAAATTTTTGAGAAAATCATACTCGCGCAAATGTTAACGCATTTCAATGCACACAATCTACTTCATAAGAAACAGTTTGGATTTACGAAAGGCCGCTCCACGGCAGATGCTAGTGTTGAGTTAGTAAGAAATATTTTTGAGGCTTGGGAAAGGTCACAAGATGCACTTGGGATATTCTGTGACTTATCCAAGGCCTTTGATTGTGTGCATCATGAGACGCTGATCAGGAAACTGCATCATTATGGTATTAGAAATAAGGCACTCGACCTTTTGAATTCGTATTTAAATAATAGAATACAGAGGGTTGATGTTAATGGTAAGAGATCTCCTGGAGCTCCGTTAGATATGGGGGTTCCGCAAGGGTCTATTTTCGGCCCCTTCCTTTTTCTAATTTATATTAATGATTTGCCATCTTTTGTACAGGACAAACATGAGATAGTATTGTTCGCTGATGACACTTCACTTATTTTTAAAGTGAAGCGAAATTTGCTTATGTACGACGATGTAAATGATGCTCTCTCAAAGGTTGTCTATTGGTTTGATTCAAATAATTTATTATTAAATAATAAAAAGACAAAATTAATAAAATTCACAACACCCAATGTTAAACTTGTTGATAATGGTGTAATATTAAATGGGGAAATGTTAAAACCGGTAGAGTCCACTAAATTCCTGGGTATTATCATAGATTCCAAATTGCAGTGGGGCCCCCATATTGAGGGACTAGCGAGTAGACTCAGCTCTGCAGCGTTCGCGGTAAAAAAAATTAGACTTCTTACTAATGTAGATACAGCTCGCATAGTATATTTTAGCTATTTTCATAGTATTATGTCGTATGGTATCTTACTCTGGGGAAATGCAGCAACTGTTAATACGATTTTTGTACTGCAGAAAAGAGCTATTCGTGCAATTTATAGTTTAGGTCCTAGAGCGTCATTAAGAGATAAGTTTAAAGAAATAAAAATATTGACTGTTGCTTCTCAGTACGTGTACGAATGTGTTATGTATGTTCGTAAAAATATACACGAATTTCCCAAGAATTGTGACATGCATAACTTTAATACTAGGAGCAAACACAAACTTGTAATGCCTGTAACTCGTTTAAAGAGAGTCAGTAATTCTTTTTATGGACAATGTATACGCTTGTACAACAGGATCCCAGAAAATGTTCAAAAAGCTTCTATCATTAAATTCAAAAAAATTGTTAAAGAACGTTTGTGTGCTAAAGGCTATTATACAATAAATAATTTCATAGAAGATAGCACGCCTTGGGAATGAAGTGATCGCCTCCAGGCTACTTCAACTTTATAAAAATATTGTAAATTACAATTTATTAAAAAAATATTAGTCCCGCTGAGTTTCTTTCGCCAGTTCTTCTCAGGTCTGAGGTTTCATTTTTCCGAACTGGTAGTAGACTCATGACGTTCAGTAAAAAATTGTAATAATTTAATGCTGAATAAAATATTTTGAATTTTGAATTTTGAATTTTTAACCTATTTTCATTAATAATAATCAATATCTTTCATATATTTATCTCTATAAGTGATCTCTTCCAGTCAACCCATGTACGTGAGAAATAGTGGGACAGAAAGAGAAAGTGCAGAAAAAAAAATATATATAATATATATAATGGTAAAATTATTATATACTACTACTATTATACTATATATATATATATATATATATATATATATATATATATATATATATATATATATATATATATATATATATATATCAGTCAATAAATATTTATCCAAACTTACCCTTCCTTGATAGATATTCCTCCACCTGTTCCTGTAACCCATCCTAAGTGATAAAACTGATTGCACAGTTCAGGTATTAAGTTCCTTGGGTGTTCCTGTGTAATAGATTTTATTAACCTTGGTTTACCGACCACATATAGAAACATAAAAAATATGTTAAAGAGATATGTGATAGAATAAATATTTAATTGTCAATTTATTATTTGAGGCATTAAGTGAATGTCTTTTACATTCCATAGATTCTTCCATCCAATATATGTCTTTATCACAATCAACTTTTGGTTTTTATAATTTAATCTGTTATACTGATCACAGCAGATCCATTTTCTACTAATTAAATTGATAAAATTCAACATAGTTTGATAACTATGTTAAGTTGAGGTCTTGCAATATTTAGGAATAACATTTTCTATGTAGTTGTCATTAAATCACGTAATCATAATTTTAAAAGAATAAGTAAATAACAAGAACATACTACAGTTATGTGAATGTCTTTAGAATTATTCTTTGAGTGAAAATGCATTGATAAAAAACCATTTGTAATATTTTTACATATTATATTAAGTAATTATTTTCGCGGAACACAGCGCTCCTTAACAACTTCATATAAATACTATTTCTATTGCAATAATATGGATTAATTTGTACGTTAAATGCTTGGAAGACAATATAATAGTTTTAAAATTCAATCACATTTTGTTATTTAGAAAAACAAAGTAATAAGAATTCTCTTTACAGGATAAAAATAGGTATAAAACAATAAGTAATTCTTAATTTTTAACTTACGGGACCAAATTCCGTCATTGTAGAAAATTCACTCAGCTCTAACTACTAACGATTCTTGTAACAAATACTGTTATCTCTACGTTATTTAATAGATAATGGTTATCTGTTTTCTTATTTAACTACCATACAAAAATCAACAAATACAAATTTACAAAACAAACTTCAGCTGTCACATATTTTTGACATTTAATCTATCAAATTGTATCGATATCGTTTAAATATCGATTTAAAAATTATAAATAATATATTTTAAGCAAAAAAGAGTACATATTTAACTCAATATAACATCATTATTGCTTATTAAGAAATAATTAGCAAATTTAAAGGGAATTTATGTATTTAGTTTTGGCAAAATACACCAGTTTACTATATATCTATTCACCTATCCTAATAATCATTAGAATCGATATTAAACATCAAAAGCAGGTTGCCTTGATTACAAACTAAGAATATAGAAATGCTACGCATGCCTTGATGATAAATGCAAGTATATTATTTCGTTTAGAAACAAGCATCAAGCTTATTGTAAAATAAGTGAACTTGAAATCCTTAACATAAAATATTGTAACAGGTACCTAGCAATATATAAATATTATATTAAAAATATGTGTTAGTGCTTAAAAAAAATAATTCATTGATTTTTCAAGATATATAATGTTACTGGCCAATATGATTCTATTTTTGGCGGCATTTTGTCAAAAATCTTTCTTCAAAATTAGCATGCCAAAATTACAGTTGTAGAAAGCAGCAAATCAAAATAAACCACTGTGATCATTGACCATGATAAAATTTATGAATTATTTGTTATTAATCATATTTAAAAAATAAAGTAAGTACATACATAGTACCTCTTAATGTTTATAGGTTGGTAATAGTTATTACTTGATTTGTTTATACATAAGTCTTGATTATTATTGGTGTTTGTTCGTTTCTTTCAGAATCGGTTGTACGGCTGTCTTAATGATTGCCAATTTCTTAGATTTTTACTTACTAGGTAGGTAAAAAAAAGGTAGTGAATGAGACGTGTGTAGTATTATAATTTACATATTGTATAGATTAGTTCCACTGCTTAATAATTTTATAAAATCAAGTAAGTACATAATAATATGTATTTAATAGAAAACAATGCGAGACGTACCAGAATGTTTACATCGTCGTTACAAAGCTCTCGACGAACTAATTAAAGAAATAAGTACACAGAAATATTCTAACCACTGCTCAAGTGACGATCCTGGCATCAAACTTATGTGCGATTTTTGGAATATACTCAAAGAGGATCCGGATGTTGATTTAACAGTAAGTCAACATAAAACTTACTTTTGTCTGTCTGCATATTTTTAGAGTTTTAAATGTATACGATTCATTTTACATTACATAGTATCTTATATAACATACATTCAAATAGGTAAGTATGTTATTGCATTAAGAGCTGTTTTTAATAAATTGCACTCAATTCGCATCCGTAACAATATAATTCAAGAATTTGACATTGTAATGGCTTCGTAGATTTGAATGATATTTTAAACAAGAACAAGCGCTGTATTGTATCTAATTTGGTGCATTGGCAACTTTTGAATAGTCTGTGGCATCATACTTAACATGTGTCAGAATAAAAAAATAATAATAAATTACTTTGCACGAGAGACAAGGAACAACAAGACTTTGCACTTAATGCTTAATCAAGCAGATCCATTTATGCCAGCGCTAGTTAGATCAACATTCCTTTTAAGGATAAAGAAGCCAAAAGGCATATACAGAATCCTTATAATTTCATCATGTCCTTCTCTTCATGTCTGTCTGTCTGTATGTCACAGCCGTTTTACTTGGACTTTCGAGGCTACCTTTGTGTTGTTGAGAATCAGACTCTAACTTGAACGTTTTGCGTACTAGTTCTTTTTAATGCATTATATATAGTACGTAAACATTTCTTTTATTCCTCATACCTCATAATACTTATGCTTAATTATTATTATAGTCATAAAAGTATTGTAATTCAATAATGATAAAGAGAATGTGAAAATGTAGAAAAAATATAAGGTTCAATTAATTGCAACGGTATGTTACGCGATATCACGCATGGCTTGTCAGAGAACTGCGGGTCAAATGGTTAAATAAACATTTTATCGTAAACGAACGATTATTTTCCGATTTTCAATACTACACATTACGTTTTATACTGCACAATGCACATGCACTTGTACCTATTTCAGTAAAAACGAATTTATTTTGCTCTGGAATTATTTATTGTAGGTATAATAATTTGACCAATATTTTCTACTAATTGTAAGTCTAAAGTTGTGAGTTTGATCAACGCATAAGCGTAATGTGAAATGTACAGTCGATAATCGATTACTGCCGTAGGCAAGATATTGATAAAATCGATTATTTAAATATAAGATCAATTAAATGTGCGATTTCTGAATAAGCGATTTCCATACAAATCCCACTTTAGTTATAACTTAAATTAGCCAAGTTAAAGCCGAATTTTTCAATACAGATACAAAGAAAAGAACAATTTTTCATTACAGAATTCATTAAAATAGTTTCAATAAACATGAAGCTTATTTCGTTACCTATTTAATGTTGTGAGATCCATTAAATAGTCAAATCAGAAAACAGTACACGTCCATTCAGCCAATATGCATTCGCGTCATTAATTTCGCGTTGTATTTCAAAACGATCAATATTAAACAATTATTATTAATGCCACTGATTAAAGGAACGCAGTGTATTTTTCCAAATTATTTTGTTTCGGAAATCAATGCTTTATGAAGTTAGTTTATACGTGAAAGCTACTATGAAATTGGCAGTAGACATTTTTACGCTACAAATTTCGTTATGAAAATTATGTTAGGAAATTTTATAATTGCTGACAACAGATACTAATTAGCAAGATATTTAGAACACAACTTACATACATATTTTACTTATAAATACATTAAAAACGTTATTAATGTACTTCACATTTTAGGAAAAATGATACATTGTCTTAGATTATTTATTTGATATTGTTATCATGAAGCTATACAAATTAAGTATTATTTAGGGTATTTCCCTTTTACTAGCAGGCCGTTCAACAACGTTTGGGGACGAATACACACAGTAATAGTAAGTTTGGACATCAGCAAGTAAGCTGTTATATGGCAGGATGTTGTAATAGGAATGAAGACAAGAAACAGGAATCTAAACCAAAACAGTTAGTTTTTATCATTTTACATTCTTTATCTATATATAATATATACGTACTAAACGTTGTGTTTAGTATACGTTCTCAGACAGATAGACAGACAAAAAAATTAAAACTAGATTCGGCCTCTGTATTGATAATAATGACTATTCCAAAAAGGTTTTTCAAGAAACATTTATTAGATTTTTTATTTGTATTGAGTATAGACTAATGTTAAATGGTGTTAATATTGCTGAGCAAATACTTAGAGCTGAGTTGCCGAGAAGATAAACTATGATATCTCTGTTTACTGTTATCTTAAGGTACTAGAATCTACATGAATAATTAATCAATCGCTGAATTCTTAGAGACCTACATACTTAACTAGGTAGGTTATCTTCATAGCGAGAATTTTATGCGTTTTTTAAGATTTTTTTCAATTTGCCATCATAAATAATAACTTAAATTTTATAATTTTTTATATGTATATACTTATTTTGTCTCATTTTTTTTATAATAGTACATGCGGTAGACAAAATACGGATAGTGCCAAATCTAAATCGCCGCAGCAAGCAAATGAATCGTTACCACTTAATAATGTGCTTTGCAATTTGAAAGAGGTACATAAATATATACCATTAGATACTGTATTGTATTCAGCTCTTTTTTACGTCCCACTGCTGGGCATGGGCCTCCTTTCAACGAGGAGGATCAGGTCAAAGTCCACTACGCTGGCCAAGTGCGGGTTGACGGACTTCACATGTCTTTCAAAAACTTGTTAAGTTCTCTCAGACATGCAGGTTTCCTTACGATGGTTTTTTCACCGTAAAACAACCGGTAATTATGTTGAAAAGAGATTCGCATATGACAATATCAGAGGTGTGAGGCCTGGGATTTGATGTTGCTTCACTTGGTCTCTCAAGCAAGCGCGTTAACCCCTGTTGAAAAACTCCAATAGGATCCCATCAAAAGCGATAAAAGCGACATAGAAACCGATAAATATTTATTGGTTTCTATGTGGCTTTTGTCGCTATTGATGGGATCCTATTGGAGTTTTTAAACAGGGACATTGCGCTACCACTGCTTCTTACAAACTATATTAATGAATTACAAATATAATTTTATTAAATTTTATACGATACAAGGCAATTACTTAATAGATTAGATAGCAAAATTCTTTGTATAGGTTGCATCTTTCGAGAAAAAATGTCAAGCGAAAGTGAACGATTTATCAGAAAGACAGAAACAGTTGCAACAACAAATTCAAGTGTTGGAAGAAAGGGAGAAAGATGGCGTTCAAAAGCTCAAAGAAGCAGACTGTATGTGGTCGTGTATGGAAGAGAGTTATAAGAAGAAAATAGCGGAATCTATGGAAAGGCAGAAAAACTTGTTAAAACAGGTAGGTAGTTTAAGCTTTCTTCAAAGCGAATTTTTTTTTAATTTCGCAGAGTAAGTTAAAAAAGTATATTTCTAATACAATATTAACAAAATAAGTAATTCGTTCAGTCTTTCCCGTGACCATATTTGTTGTAAGCATTTGAAACGTCGGGAATCAAAAATGTAAACAAATCCGCGAATTTTTTTTTTTAAATAAAATAAGTCTTAATTAATTAGTTTTTATCAAAAATCCAGTAAATAAATAAAAGGAAGTCTTATCTAGATAAGTTTATTGTAATTATTTTTTATTAAAGCACAAAATTTTAGCTTAAAGAAGCAGAAGCTAGCAGTATAAAATGGCGGAAGAACAAAAAAGATTTAGATTTCCAAATGGATCATATATCTAAATGTCATCAAGAAATAAAACAGAAAATAAACGAAAAACAGAGTGATATTAAATGTATTGATATGGAGATCAGTAACTTTAAAACTCGCATCGAAAGTAATAAAAAAGATCTCGAAGGTTCTAAGAAATCACTCGACAATAAAAAAAAAGCTTCAGATGTAAGTTTAGTTCAGTTACTTTTGATACTACGTTGTCCCTTTAAATAAATTATGGGACATATTAGCATATTAAAGGGGTAATTTATCTTTAAAAAAAGGTACACTCAAATTAAGGTACACAAAAATTTTATTCAGCTTAAATTATACAATTTTTTTACTTAACATCATGAGTCTACTACCAGTTCGGAAAAAAGAAGCCTCAGACCTGAGTAGAACTGACGAAAGAAACTCAGCAGAAAAGATTTTTTTTTTATCTTTTTTTTCTAAGTTAAATTATAAAATATACTAATTTTACAACATTGAAGTAGGCTAGAGGCGATCACATCATTCCCAAGGCGTGCCATCTTCTATAAAATCATTATTTGTATAACAGATAGTCTTTAGAACACAAACGTTCTTAAGCAATTTCCTTGCACTTGGAACATTAACTTAAGAATCATTTTATTATAATAGTACACTTGACGAGAAGAGAAATTAAATAATATGTGATTATTTTAACTATATATTTTGTACGTAGTCTAGTAGAAAATGTACATAAACTATAATTGTGGTTACGACAAATATTGTCATTCTAAGTAAAACTATCTTTTCGGATTTTGGCTAACGGAAAAATTCCGAAAAGATAGTTTTATTTAAAATGTCAAATATTCGCGTAAATCTAAGAAAGTAAGATGTCATTCTACAATCGTCAGCAATAGAAAACGTAAATAAAATATGAATATGACACAATGTGTCGATATGCCAATATAGAAAAATTGGTACGTCATTGTCTTAGTAACTGCCCGTCATTGGCGTTAAAAATATTAATACACAAGCAACTTACCCTCTCTTCCTTGAGTACCTGTTTCCTCCGGGTCATCTGTGTACAAAATTTCATCTAAATCTGTTTAGGCATTCTAATGTCAAGTAGTAACAAATATCCGTACATACAGACTTTAGAATATATAATAGTAGCCCGATTTTAGGCTAAAATTGCCAAAATAGCAACAGAAGCTACTAATTTGGAGAAAACTTTAAAACAAGAATATGAATTTAAAAAAACAAAAGAGCAAGAAGGTATTAAATATGTTAAAGAAGCTCGAGAAGATTTACAGAAACTCTGTAAAGTATTGTTACAAATGAAACTCGAAAATGAAGACATGGCGGCTGAGGCTAGTGTTTATTGAGACATAGAACGAATAGATAACTAGTTTAGTAGTTAATTTTTTCATTTGACTTTCTACTATCGGTATCGTTAATAGAATCGCAATATTTAGAACTTTAATATACCGCAATAAGATGCTTTTGATCAAATCATAGACGTAGAGAATGAACTGAGCAAAACTCTCATCTAGAAATAGAGAAAGCGAACGTGCGGCCAATTAGTACCTGTCTTTTATCCCAATTTGAATTTATAAACGTAATGATAAAAAAATATAAAACAGTGTTAAAAAAAAAAACTGGTTATAAATGTCTATCTTAAAATGAGTCTTTAATTAATAAAGAAGGCTTCGGGCCGCACATTCCTTTTGTCTCTGTCGCGCCTTTTTGCCATATTTAGTTTACGGATGGCAAAGAAACAGTCCACTTTCTATATCTATGGATCAAATATAATATGGTTAATGGTACTCATCAAACTGAATATTAATTTCTCTTATATCTTATTCATTGTACCTACTTGTTATTTGTAAAGTAATATATGCTACTTAGATTATAATTAATTTAATTTTTGTTTGTATCTTTAGGAGCATATATTTTAATATTTTATAGTTTTCTATTAAATTAGTTTAAATGCTTTACTTTTTCCCTTTGATAAAAATTACTAAATGTTCATCCTATCTTTTATTTTTGTTTAGTCGACATTAATTGTAAGCTTTAGTTATTCTTTAGAATAGAAAGATTTTTTAGAGTAGAAATATAGAACTATTGTTATATATTAAATGGCAATTTTGCAAGATTATTCATAGTAAATACACTTCATTTAGTTTTACCAATTTTAAATGAATTATTTTAAATAACGTTTTATAGAGAGAAGCTTTACTTTTGGAAGTTGATTTACTAAAAGAATCAGCCGACCAATGCAAAGATAAATGTAAACACAAAGAAGACAGTATAAAAGATGAAATAAAAGTTTTAGATAAAGAGATAGCTGAATACAAAGTAAAATGTATACAATGTCACGAATGTACCGATACAGTGGATATTAGAAAATTTTGTACAGACTGTCCAAGGTGTATTTCTGAGAGGGATTGTTTGTATGAAAATGATAAATGTAGCCCCGATCGTTCATTAGATTGTGTATGTACGTCTGTCAAACAGAAGTTTCTAGATAATGTGTTTGATAATATGTACTCGATATTGGAAAGGCAAATCAAAACGGGGCCAGGAAAAGCTGTGGCTGAGGCCGTTTTGAATTGCCTAAAGAAAAGTAGGAACGGTAAAATCAATAGTGAGACGAAGAAGATTTTGCAAGACTTCATATTGACGACGATTAAGAAGAATTTGAGGTTGACGGTCATTGGTGGTGCTTTTAAGACTAGATGTGAGGTTGGTGAGATCTAATTTGTTTCAGAGTGATTTTATAACTGCAATAGTGTGTGTGTGCATGTGTGTTTGTGTGTTTTGTTGCTATTTTACACTGTAAAGGTTCAACAAATTCGACTAAAATATCGCTTAATTAATGCAATTTCTTATCGATGTAGCCATAACGTGAGTGGTGTGTTCAGTGTATAATAATGGAAATCATCAATAGAGGTTCAATTAGTAGCTACCTTAAATTTAAAAAAAAAAGCGTTTTGTTTATGCTTGGAATTAACATTTTTTTACGTTTGTTTGTGTGCTTGTTTGTTGTTGATGTCTTACTAATTTATTATTTATATTTATATTTTAATTGGTGAAGATGACTATTATTTACAATCATTCTTCGTATGTTATATGATTCGTTAGTCTATATTATCGTTAGATTTTTAGATGTTCACATTAAATTCCATAATAATAAGTTTTTCTAAGTTTCAATTGAAAAAGTAATTATTGTTCTGTTAATTATTCAGTTAAAAAGTAACTATTATTTAATTAATAATTATAAGTATTTGGTTAACTTTTACATTTAGATGGATAAGGAAACTTACGATCAACTGATGCTTTGTCTGAAACAAGTTAAAGTGACTAAACCGGTGAAGGCCGACCAAGGAACGGATGCTAAAAAGGTGTTACATTGTTCAAATCAATTATTAATTTCTTTAAAAAAATGATTTCTTTATTGATGTTAGATGCTAGTTACTTCTTCTTCTGAGCCAAAGACAGGAGTTCTAAAGACATTTTTTTTAAATTTTCAATTGTACTATTAAGTGAATATGATTGCTGTTGCTGTGTCGAAAGTAAATTAGAAGTCAAGTATTCAGAAAAGACCAGAAAGCATTCGATGACTATTTCTATCAAAGATTGCGGATTTGACTTCTTACTCGTATCGTACATACATACATACATATGTATATATGTATATATAGGTATATATCATATATACATGCATGTTTAATAATTAATTACTCTTTTTTATTATCATGTGTCAAGATGTAGGTAAGTATGTAATGTTATTACAAAAGAAATTTAATTTGAAGGAGCCATGTCAGCGCTGGGGCGGCACAAGCGAGTGTAACTGTCCAAACGGACCAAAGCAATGCATCTGTACTAAGAAAGCTTTGCCGCAAATAAAAGAACCTACTAGTTGTCCGCCGGAGAAAGATAAGGAAGACACGGTAAGATTTTATATTTACTTTTTGTATAATATGTAAATAGTAAAGTGGCTAATCTCATTGAAACTAGCCAACTGCGCAGGAGATATTATAGTGCACAAGTGTACGCGCAGACACAAGTGCACTCTCTATTCCTGTCACTCTCATACTCCGGTGGGACGACTACTCGACACGACCGGTGCATTTGCTTATGACATGAATTAAATAATTTCTAATTCCAACACCTTAATGTTGCGTGGAAGAGATCGTTGTTTTAAGCGACAACACCGCCTCTTATACATACTACATAGTTCTCATTTTATTTTTCTTGTTGTACTATTTTTTTTTCTTTTGTGGGTGTACAATGTACATTAAAGAATACTAATTATTATTATCTTATATATTTAAACGAGCAATTCTTGTATATTTATATCTTTATTTATTTATTTATACCGGCGATCTCGGAAACGGCTCTAACGATTTTGCTGAAATTTGGTATATGGGGGCTTTCGGGGGCGAAAAATTGATCTAGATTAGTCACATGTCTGGGAAAACGCGTGTTTTCGAGTTTTCATGCGTTTTTCTTATGCATTATTCTACGCAAAATTTAATCGCGACATCTATACAACTCTCTCAGTAACACTTAGTCACTTAATGTAAAATTATTTTTAAGCCAAATTAAAAAGAAAATTGTTCTAATCGCGACATCTATACAACTTTCTCGGTAACACTTAGTCACTTAATGTAAAATATACAATCTTTCAAGAACCCCGAGCGAAGCTCGGTCGCCCAGGTACTTGTAGTAAATCATCTTATATAGTTTAATTAAAACTTAAACGCATGCACGCACGCACGCACGCACGCACGCACACGCGCTTGCACATGAAAACAAACACATATAAACTACTTCTAGTCTACTACAAGAAAGTATTACCTACAAGTCTATACTAATATTATAAATGCGAAAGTAACTCTCTCTGTCTGTTACCTTTTCACGCTTAATCCGCTAAGCAGGTTTAGATGATATTTAATATGAAGATAGTTTTAGACCCTGGAAAAGACATAGGATAGTTTTTATCCCGGAAATCGTGCCTTAAGGGTGTGAAAATTGTAGAGGAAGTGTGTATGGGGAATAAATAATTTCTCAAGTAGGGGATATATTTATTTTATTCTTTAAAGTACTTACCAACTTTTCTATACGTACGTATGTATAGTCTATATATTCCATACTAACCGTTTAGAATACCTATAAAACACAAATGTACGGTGTCAGGGTGAAGTGGTGTTGTGCCCGCACAAAGAGTCGGCGGCGTGCGGCGTCGATTGCGCGATGAGAACGCCCAGCGCGGTCGGGTTTGAAGTCGCGCAATGGCGGCCTGACCCTTGCCAGGGTTAGATATTGCTTACTTTAATGTACTGTATTGTAATACTTTCTTAGATTTACGCGAATATTTGATATTTTAAATAAAACTATCTTTTTGTAATATTTTGCGGATTTATTTTGATTTTTGGTTCCCGAAGTTTCGAATGCTTTATAGCAATCATGGTTTTGGGAGAGACTAAGGTTTTAGACGTCACAAAGGCGTTATATATTTGTTACAGACGTGTCGAAACGTCAGTAACCAAAAACAGTAATCTGAAAAGATAATTAAATTTAAAAGTATTGTATTGTAATTTGTCACTTACCAGGGTTAGACTGTGCTTATCTATGCGTATCTATGAAAGATAAAAAGTCTTAAGGCTCTGGTGACTGAGTGGTGATGCACTCACTTGGGAACCAAGTGAAAAGAATTCAAATTCCAGGTCTCGTTCTTTTGATATTCTCACGTGTGATTCATTTCCAACATGATTACCACTTGTCTCATGGTGAAGGAAAACAACGTGAGGAAACCTGCATGTCTGAGAGAACCTAGCAAGTTTTCGAAAAACATGCTCAGTCCGCTCGCACTTGGCCAGCGTGGTGGACTATGGCCTGATTCGACTCGTATTGAAGGAAGGCCCATGCCCAGCAATGGAAGGTTACAAAGGGCTGAATACAATACCTAAATGTATTGTTTGTATGTAATGTATGTCCTCCTAGTGGGAGTCTTGGAGTACTATTAAATTTTAACAGCAGGTTTACATATTTGACTCTTACTACTCAATTCTATCTTTAACATTTCATTAACTATTATGTATATTATTTTTATAAAATTTTACTTACATTTATTATAGAGCCAACTTGCCAATTTAAAAACATGCGAGCAGTGCAGTGTGTTCTCGGCCCTGAAGCTATTTCTCCTGTATTAGGAACTAAAATATTTGGAGATCAGGTATACATAGTGTTTTTATATATTATGTATAAATTTATAAAATATAAACTCCTATGCAATTCTATATTTTTATTAAAAAAAGTCTTAAGTCTTATATTTATTTGTATTACTTACATACTTTTTTAAGCTTAAAGAGTGCTTAAAGCAGGTAGTGACCTGCTTTATGCGAATGATATAGTAAAACTATTGTTACCAACTAGACCTAAAATTGTATCTTTGGATCTAAGTCATTATAAGAAAGATTAACTAATTAAGTAAATTAATTAATTTATATTCATTCATAGATTTTCTTCATATTAATGCAAGCCATACATAAAATATTTCTTTTTAGAATACATGTAAATGTGGCTCCTACGAGACAGAAACATGTGTATGTCAGAAAGGTGAGAGTATTTTGTATATTTTGTAACATATGATATGGGAGTACAAAATTAAAGAGATATTGTTATATAATACTTTCTTAGATTTAACACGAAAATTTGACATTTTAAGTAAAACTACATATCGTCTCGGATTTTTTCGTTTTCGTCGAAAAAATCCTAAAAAATGATAGTTTTATTTAGGATATTGCTATAATCATTTTAGATATGAGAAAAAGACCTCGTGATAGCATGATAGAAGAAGTCATGGGTAGGTACATGGATGTAGCGCCCATAGAGAAAGTGAGCTTTACGATGATTAGCAGCGACTCTGTTAACTTGAAACCAATTTGAATAAAGCATTATAGTACGAAAGTATTCAAAATAAACAGTGTGGATGGTTTTTCTTTTGATTTGGCAACTATGAAATTTGTATGTATCATATAACTGGATCTTAATAAATTTGGGTTTATTTTGGTGGTTTTATTTAAATTTTGTATACATTTTCTATCTTAAATCTTCGTCTTAATTCGTTATTTGTGTTATCTATTAATTAATTAGTTTGATTGATTGATTTTATTTTTAATCTTAGTGAAATATTTATAACGATGTTACCTAATCTTATAGTAATTTATACATATTTTGAATTTCTAAAAATTCTGCTTTCATTTGTTTTGTACTCCCATATTTATTCAAAATTAGTTTTTTTTTGTGATTACAATTCTGTAAATTTCTTTTATATAAAAATGAATTATTACAGATTCAAAACATGTGAAAGCAGGATTAGATAAATCTTGTGATAAAAATACGTGCACTTCAGTATTTGAACAAAAAACTTCTGTATCCCTTATAGAAGAAAGTAAGCTTACTTTAATAAAAGAAAGACCTAATGTTGATAAACATAATACAATAATAAGAGAGACATCTAATCTTAATAAGAAAATAGACCAGTCACCTCAAAAACATCATAAACAACATAATAAAATACCAAAAAAGATTGATTCTAATGCAGACAATCAACAGTCAACTAACATTTTACTTAAAGATAAAATTGTTTCAACAAAAGAAACAGTGGAAGAGGCAAAAGTGTTACCAAAACTGACGAAAGTATCACCGAAAGTGACGAAATCATCGCCAGAAAAGATAGCTATGGATATTCCAAAAAGAGAGGATAGTTCATGTAAACGATATTGTAGTAAAAATGAAAGATTATCATGTAGCAGCTTAACAAAATTCCGAACAAACTTCCGAACAAAATTTCTGGAAACTTCCGAACAAATAGAAAGTACGTGTAAGAAGAACAAACACAAAAAAACTGAAAAAATGTACAAGCTCAAGGTATTGGGCATTAATAATAATAAGGAACCATTGTTTGCATTAAAGGAAGAAAATTCAGGACAATTCAAAGTTTTATTGGATAAAGAGCATGAAAAGTATCAAAGAGAAATGATAAAAAGTTGTGAAGGAAACAATTGTAAGGAATTTGCTAACCTTAAGAAAACTACATCAGGGCATTTCACTCTTGATTTAAATGGAAAGAAAGAAGATGCAGGCAAACATGCACTTATAGTAAAGTCAGAATCTGGCAGCCTACAAGTATTAACGGATAAATCTAAAATAGACTTTTCACTCGAAAGAGACTCAGTCACACGTAAGTCTGTACTATCAGCTCATGCATTGAAACGTCTCTTGAAAAGATTACCTTCAAGAACAAGCATGTACAGCAATAAAAGTTCAAACAGATCTCAAATCATAAGTATAAAATCTAATAGTGATTCGAGTTTGTATGAAAAAGTTAAGTTTAACATTCACAATCATCATAATTTACTGATAGATCCCTCAGTCGTTCTCAGAAAGACATGTTCTGGTGAATATACTCTAGTACTAAGCAAAGAATCGAAGAAAGCCTTCATAAATAATGTGAAACATTATTTGAGTAGTTCTTCCAAGGGACAAGTACCCATAAAAGTAACTGCCTCCGGTGTTATAATTGTTGATGTAAACACCATAAGAAATAATAAAAAACATTACGGCTCTTTAAAAATTACGCCTTCTGGCAACATATTTGTTTCTTTAGATGACGATTCGATCAAAGTGCTATCAAAAGAAACGTTGGACAAAGTTGATCCTTGTAGTTGTAAAGCAATATCGACTACATGTAACGCTCAATTTCAAGATGGCTCCTGCGATAAAAGTAAATGTGTTTGTAAAAATATTTGCTACAAATCAAAGAAATGGTTTTATGAACATATGGCTACCAAATCTTCTATCACGACGAAATGTGGTATAGACAAAAAAATCGATAATATTTTTGATTGTTTTAACATATGCGATTCTATTGAAAGTGAATGTTTATTCAGAGATCATAACGAAAGGAAGTTATTACATGAAGACACAAACAATTATAGCTGTGAAACGAAATTAGAACACGATTTTGATAAGTGCTATCATGTTAGTGAAACAGTTTGTCCATATCACGACTACCAACATGAAAATATGGCGCATGAATCAGAAATTCATATTACATTTAAAGATTCTGAACTAATAAAAGAACCAATAAAAGAAGTATATACAAAAGATAACATACGCCACGATTGGAATTCTTTAGAATATCTTCCACCCCAACTGCCGCAGTTTCTAAAGGATTTCACTTACGTATAGTTCAATTTTAAAAAAAATTCTCATGGTTTTTGATCATATAAGTGTTTTATTGCGAGTGTAAATTTTCATAGCAATAAATACGTGCATATAAGCTCATTTATTTTCTCGCGCACTATTTATCAAAGCGAAAGTATAATGTGAACTCGTTTACTTTGTGATATATGTCGCTATAATTCTTTTGAAGTACACATTAGTTGCAGTATTTTGCAAGAGTCGCGCCGAACGCCCTCGATGAATGACCAAAGTTTCTTTGTGACATTATGAATTTTTAGAATGCCGGTTAGGGCGAGAATTTATGTTCTAGAATTTTCGTTTAAGTGAATTGTGGTCGTGTGGCAATTTGTGAGATTGGTAACCCAGTTTGTTTCTAGTAGAAACAAAGGTTGTTAGTCATCTAAATTGTCGTCTAGACGGAATTGTAAAAATTATGCGTGTTTTATTCAATTTTATTCGTCGCTAGCATTTTTGGAGTTTGTGTCATTTTGGAAAGAAGAAGTTATTTTATATAGTCAAGTATGTCGCGTAAGTTGTATACTATAGTAACTATGATTCAGTCAGTCAGTCGGTTAATTTAATTTGTCAGTCAGACATCTAGCAGTGGATTCCAATAATCTATCTATAAATAAATAAATATAAATATGTTGGGACATTAACATACAGCACCATCTAGTTCCATGGTAAGCTACGAGGATTGTGTTATGGATACCAGATAGTTGATACACTACACATGTATAAACTTTAAATACATACATATTATAAATTTAAACATCCGTGACTGGAGTACAAGCATTGGTGCTCATCACACGAATGAATGCCCCCAGCGGGACTCGAACCCGTGACCGTTGGCACAGCAAGAATGGTCACTACAAACTGAGCCAAACGTGTCGTCATCTATCTGTGGTTATTCGTACTAGAGATACGAATTTGAAATAATTTGTATGAAGCTTATGTCACTTTATCTCTAGTAAGGAAAACCAAAGATAGGTAATTTTGATCCAGAATTAGACGACGAAAAAATTTAAAACGTTAGTTCAACAGCCTATTCCAAGATTTTTAATGCAAGAAGAATATTTTTGAGTTCGGTTTTTAATATTTTACTTCATTTTTTAATTTTTTATTTTTATTTACGCAACATGAATATATGAGTGAGTAAAATATTAAAGAAACTTGTAATGCAATTCAATTATAACATAGTTTACTAACAGGGGGCGTAGCTCAGATGGTAGAGCGCTCGCTTAGCATGCGAGAGGTACCGGGATCGATACCCGGCGCCTCCAATCTGTTTTTTTAAACTAATAAAATTCTTTAAAATAATATAAATATCATAAAATAATATTATTTTATTAAATTATTTATGAATAATGATAATTGTACATAGTTTGTTTAGTTTGCTTTAGACATGACCTGTGAAATTTGTTTTAATTACAGTTATTTGGCGATATGTCAATACTTAACATTAAGCTCTAAAATCTACGAAAAATATGGCGTTCGCTCATACGTACATAAATATTAACTATATAATATGAGGAAGAAGAATCAATATCTACATACATTTGTACAAATATACATATGTACAAATATCGTGAGGAAATTCGTATTTATATAGGAAAATAGAAATTTAACTTAGTTTCGTTAAATTATCCATAAAGTAAGATATGAGTCCCATTATAGTCACCAAGTATAGGGAACTTAGGATAGCAAATGGTTAAACTTTGCGTGCAGCTGCATATGAGCGTGATCGAGCTTCGAATGCTAAGCACGGCGCGTTAGAGCTTTCAGTTTAAAGCTTTTACGTGGATCCGCATTATCTTTGCGTTATTTAAAATGAAAAGGACTAATTTTTATAGTAATATTATTATAGTAATTATGATTGTAGTAGAACATTGTTTAGTATGTATGTTTGTTTTTGCAACTTTGGTAACGTATGTATATGTGTTTTTGTGAAGGTAATATTTTTTTTATTCTAGAATTCTTTTCATCTTTCCCGTAATATCCACGGTTTTATTATATTTTGTCCTTACTACATAGTGAAAATATTAACTTGCAAAATGATCTAAAAATATAACAGACCATAAAATAAAAAAATGCATTCATTTTCTTCGCTAAGTAATATTTTTCGTTTGTGATTTTTCCATTTATTTAAAATTTGAATGATACTTTATTTAAAATTATACTTTTTAATCGTTATAATATACATTACTTAAAATGTATACTAGAAATATGATACCTATTCTTCTTATTTTAACCTAAATAAGTAAGTGTATAAAACTAACAATTCAACTAGAAATGAATGCGAAACTTTTTTGACATAAAATTTTATACCTAACTTCAATATAGGACACAGGATTATTCTACCCGTTTCCTTACAATTTCAGTACGAAAGTAAAGGAATAGTGAAGTAAAAACTCCAAAGGCTACGATACTTACACCCTCACGAGGCTTATTGAATACAAATTGTTTCTTTATCAGCCAACTTTGTGCGAATTGCAAGAAAATGTACAGACGCCCAAAGAAATGTATATTTTAGAGAATTTTACTCTCTATTTTCATGCTTTAAGATTTTTTCTTCAATGCATATTGTACTTGTATGGTGTACTGTACATTCTTCAGATACAGTATATTTTGATGTTCTCTGTAGGTGCGATTGGAACGTGATTTCGCTTTTTATTGTCAATAGCAAAATATATTTCCCCAAAACATTTGATTCGTATAAAGAAATTGAATACTAAATTTAGATTTACACATTGTCACAAGCTGTTTTTCAAAATCTATATTCATTATATTATGAGGAATTTTTAGTCGCTAGTATTATGTTTTCAAATAAAAATCAATTAATGGACTCTAATAAATAATTTCAATAGCATATAAAAAACTATTGGCACATAAGTGATATCTTAAATGTTTTGTAACCACATGATTCTTTTAAATAAAACTGTCTTTTCGGATTATTTCGCGGAGACTAAGGTTTTTAACATCTCAAAGGTGTTATATACTTTTTACCCTTTTTACCCACAATTTACAAAATTATTTCAAAAATGACACCAAAATACTTTACAATATTTGTATGATTTTAATTCTAACATGATTCTTTGTGAGTAAAGTAAGATTGCTTACTCACGCAAATTAAGTATTTTTTTTCTTAATATATTATAATATAGTTGTTATATAGCTTACCTGTTACATAATATAATACATTCATATTTTTTTTAATAAAAAAATGGCACTTTGCCGACGTGCGAAAATTCTGAACGAATAAAAGCTTGACCTCATTTGTATTGCGCCTGTATTTCAAAGTAAAAGAAACAAAAAATCCTGAAGATAGCGTGCCTCAACTTCGGTATTTCGCCCCGTCACGTCAAGGAGCATTTTTTCACGATTGATTTATGACCCCTGATCTAGTTTTTGTGTTGAGATAACAAGTTTAGGGCGGTAATTGAATAGTGTTGATAATAGTTTTATTTTTAAATTTATTGTCTATTGGCTGGAAGATTTGTTTTTTTTACAGATATTTTAGCGGAAGTTTAAGTGATTTTACATGTTTCCTTATGATGAGTTTTTGGTTCTTATTATTTAGATGTATTATGCATTCTGTTTTAACGATTCAAAGTTTGCATTTGCTGGAATCTGATCATGCTGAAAATTTTGCACAACTACCTATGACGCTTTAGTACAATAATATGCAATGAAGCTGCCTTTATGATAGAGCCAAAAATTATTGTATAGAGACTCCCTTTGCTATACTCAATAAGCTTGTTTTACAAAAAGACTTATAACACAGACTGAAGTGCACGACGTTAATAAACTTTTTAAAATGTTATATTAAGATTTCTATTGAATAAAATATTATTTTACGTATTTTTTTCTTAGAAATATGTTTTTAAATGATGTACTTTAATATAAAATTACAAATGTGGGTCCTATTTCCTTTAGCGAAAATTAATTAACTCTACCATCAAATGCATAAGGTTTCCTTGGCTTCGTTCCCGGCCTTTGAGAATCTTTTTGTTCTGAAAACTGTATGTACATTATTTAAAAAAAATATATTAAGCTTTTCAGATCTTTTATACAGGCTTGTTTGTAAAAATTTGCGAAATTTTTGTATAAAACTTTATACTCGATGCCTTGCCTGTAGCTCTCTATGTCTTAGGTGAGCTTTTGAATAAATTATTCATTACAAGTACATAATATTGCAGGTGTTGAGACATTTTTTATATAATTTAATTAATAAAAAATACTTCTACAGACAATATAAAATCTGGGCCTAATAGTTCTTACACATTGCACGATCACAACCGTAATATTGGTTGCAGTATCTATTTGTATGGGGGTCGCGATACACAATGCTTGATAGAGGAAAAGGAAGGAGGGAGGACTCGTTGGTCTAATGGCTAAATGTGTAGATGTATAATGTAATGGCTGTGGGTCAGGAGGTCCTGAGTTGAGTTCCGAGTCGGGTCAGTTATAGTTATTGGGGTCAGTCAAGAAATTCTCAGTAACAGCCCGGAGCTAGGAGGTTGGTATTGTTATACTTCCGTGTTGTTCCATAAGATGATGAGAGTATGGAAGAGTGTTGTGTTGTTGAGTGTCTCAGTACGATTGGCCGCCATAGACAAAACCAGTCAAGACGACATTATTATAGTATAAGCTGTTGATTGCAGTTACTTATTTTTCTGGTAGGATTAGTATTTGCATCCTTTAATGTACCAGGATCAACCTGTAGCATATATAGATCTCCGGCCCACAATACTATATTTATTCAAAAATTCAGTCAGTTCGTAACTCCGTTGAAGTTTTATGAAGTAAAAGAATCTGAAAAGTGCGAGTCCCATTCGCACACCGAAGGATTCGTAGCATGAAACATTAAAATGAGTTTATAGTCACAACTTTTTTTTTGTGATCTTTGTGTGTGACAAATTTACGTATTTCGGATTT
Organism: Argynnis bischoffii washingtonia; assembly: GCA_033884665.1. NCBI lineage: Eukaryota > Metazoa > Arthropoda > Insecta > Lepidoptera > Nymphalidae > Argynnis > Argynnis bischoffii. The sequence continues at coordinate 13,065,165 of CM066621.1, read as the reverse complement.
ATCCCTTTACTGGTTCATCAAAGATAATAATCATAGATATAAAACATCGCTTCTTCGAAAGTACCCTATAGGTTTTAATTCTCTTGCGAGTGTCAAAATATGCCATGTTCATAACTTTTGATTGCATTGACTTACAAGTTTGATTTTTTCACAACTCTAAGGGATTGCAGATTTTTATTGGATATTATTTTAATTCCCTATATACCTTTACGCGTTCCTGAGAAAAAGGGACTTAATAGACAGACATACAGACAGATAGACAGCCGAACAACGAAGTGATCGTATAAGTGTTCCTTTTTTCCTTTTGAGGTAAGGAACCCCTCAAAATCTACAACACGTAATATTATAAAGTAAGTATTTCTAATAACAATTAAGAGAACAACTAAGAGCAAATAGCACTACGTACTAAGCGACGTAGTCGGTGTCGAAACGCCGGAAAATAAAAATGAAGTGTTGAAGTTTAGCACTTGACCTGGCAACTAACGTGTACAGCGGAAGTCCATAAAACTAGATGACGTACATTATATAGACACTAGTAGGTATAAACAAACTTTTTGGATGTTTTAGTATACTTAGATTATTTTTTATTTTGGTACTTGTTTTATTCCTAATTTCAAAAATAAAATATTTCTAATATTTTTTTTATATTCTCTTAGCAATCAATTGTAGAAAGTTGACTTGTCTAAGGATGCATGTAAGGCTAAGTAATAAGTTTCACGATTAGATTTTTTGATAGATTCTGGTCAACTTTATAGTATAATCTATGAAATACATATGTTAATCTTTAAGAACGTTTGTATGTTAAATGTATGGGTTTAAAGTTAAGCTTATCGTCCCCTAAACCAAATATCGATTACACCGATGATACGGCGATGCGGGAAGTTATAGTGCACAAGTGTTTGGGCAAACACAAGTGCACTCTCTATCCGCCTTACTTTGTGTTCTCCAAGGCACAGTAAATATAATTATTTACATGAGAAGCCATAGACAAAAGTTAGATTTTTGTATTTTCCCTGCAAAAATGTTCTTTTTAACGATTTATTGCATTATGTAAATAATGGTTATTTTATAACTACAAAGGAACAAAATGTATTTCTTAAAATGTTACATTAGCATAATGGTACTACAAAAACCTCAGAAATAAGGAAGAAGGTATGATCTTGAGAATTCTTTAAACAAAAAGTGCAGCGCTTCGGTATTTCCTTTGCTGTCTAGAATTATTTTATTCGAGTGAATTTATATTTACTTGCATATTTTTGTTAGGGTTCTGCTTTCATTATAAATAAGTTTATGTTAGAATGCTTAAAAAGTATATTCAGCCCTTTTCAACGTCCCACTGCTGGGCACGGGCCTTTCTTCAGTACAAGGGGGATCAAAAAATATTTATGATCAGTATTTCTTGAAACTTGGTATTAATGCTCTTCAATACAATTAAATAAATACGTGTTTTAGCGTTTTTTTTAAATTCATCCCATAAGGAGATAAAATAACTAATAAGGGATGAAAATTTGTATGAAATTTTAAAGTTTTTTTTGTTGTACTTTTAGCGCGAGCGAAGACGCGGTTTTCGCTAGTTTCTAATATAGTATGGTTTTTTATAGTTTTTGTTTGTGGAAATTGTATTAATATCTTTTCTTTCATGCAATGCAATAGAACGATTTTAATTGCCAATTTCCTTAAATTCTATAGAATACTAGTAGACGAAGAAATCTATAGTTTTTCTTTTGAACGATTGTGCAGATTTCATTGAAATATTTAGGTGAAATATTGATTAAAAATAACAGCTCATATTATTAAAAATTTTAAATGTACATAATTTAATTTCTTTTGGAATTTGTAATATATTATATAACTATTGCACGCTTACCATAATTTGGGCTCTGGAATGCAGAGTGTAATGCGGTAGAAAATTGTGTTTTGTATGAACCGTTCAGGAATGTTGTAATGAGAATTGCGAATTGATTTAAATTTATGCATATTAGGTATATTATTAACGCTGCGACAGGATGATCTTCCAATTTAAACAACACTTTACAATTTTATTCGTTTTTTCTTATATTATTACTAAGCAAAAGTTTCAACAGCAATTTCAACAGAAATTATTTTTATATATCACCTTAAAATGTTAAACATTTTTTTTTTAATTTTACGTTTAGTTTATTCAATACAATGTTATGATGTTTTTAACAACTGTGTGTCCTATTAATAAATAAATAAATAAATATGTGCACTATACGAAGTAATCAATCGGAATGCCTCATATAACGACTAACAACAAATTATGAAAAATAAATCCCACCCGTTTTACTTTTACAGCGCCCCCTTATGAAATTATCTATTATAGTTTTAAAGTTGACAGTGCTGCCATTAGATACAAGTCCCAATAAAATAAATCAATATAGAATATAATAGTCAATACGAATCCATATTAATTATATAATAAATAAATAAATGTTAACAATATCATGACGTTTATGAGAAATAATTAAAAAAAATATCTGTTAACTTTACTTATTGTCTATTTTATATTACGCGTATAGTTTTAGATTCTATGATAAAATATTGATTTGTTAGTATAGTATAGTCTGATTTGTACAATAAGTATTTTTTATTATTATCGATACAAAGGTTGAATATAGCTTTTGATCTTTGTCTGTCTGTCTTTTTGTCTGGGAACGCATCACGAGAAAACCACTGGATAGATTATGAAATTTGGTATGTTGTTAGCTGGTTATACGGGTCAATATAGGATACTTTTTACTGCGGGAAAATATCTTTCTTATCTCTGAGAATATGATGCAAGGTTCCTAACAAATATCTCTTCTTAAAGTGGCATCGACATGTCAAGTTAAGTCAAACCAAAGAATAAAATTAAAAAATCAAAAATTCTAATTGTCTAAACCCAAATTTGTAGGTACTTACGCATACCACATAAAGTACTTTTTTTAACGAAACAAGGTGCGTTTTAATTTTGTCTTCCGAAAAGTAATGAACAAAGATTTGAAAAAGCGCAGTTCAATTTTAAATTGTGCCTTTTCGAGGACACTTTTAAGGCGCTAATTCTGTATCTTGAGTTTTTGTATCAATATTTGTGACTAATTTTAGTAATTACTCATCTACACGTCTGTTCGTACCTATGTTCACTTTCTTCATCATCATAAAGTTCATTTTTTTTTTAATTATATCCTCTTTTCCTGGGGAATACTTTTTTCCTTTACATTGTGTGGGTTATAGTAACATATAGACATTTGTCTATGTGTTGTATTTTTATTGAGCTATATGAAGAAGCTATTTAAAATCACAGACTGACACTTCAATTTTACTTATAAATAATATTATTATACCTACTATAGTTTTTATATAACATAATATAAACAAAGTTAATATTTTTACTCCGTGAAATACAATCCTTTTAAAATCCACACACATTTATCAAAGACTGACAATTTATCATGGGGTGGAATTTAAATACACGTATTATCGCGAATTTTTGTGTTTTCCGTTAAACAATCAATCAGTGTTGGATCTGCGCTACGGCAAGGGAATCAATCACATACAGCCGTGTTCATAATGTAGGTACTTTTCTTTAATATATAAATCAACAATTTTTTCCTTATGAACTTACAATATTGACAAATAATTAAATATAAAAATGAGAATTCTGTTTCTACAAAGTATACTTTGATTTGATTTCGTTTATTTTCTAAGTTAATTTTAAGGTTCCTAAGGGTTGAAACTAATTAAGTTGAAGCCGTCTTCATCATTCTACTTTTAAAGTTTTGTATCTTTTAATCTGTTATAAACAACAATAATAATCACGTATTTTAATATTGCATTATTATAAATATTGTTAAGTGCTTTGTATTTTTGTATTTGATAGATTTTCATTAATTTATCGATTATGAAAACTTTATACTGTACGTTATTTAATTACTTATAAAATGGGTTGTCCCCTTTTGACATTTGTCATCTACACATATTTACAAAGTGGTTTATGTGTTTGATTAAATATTATTTTATATACTTAAGAATATATTTTATACTTAGACATATTGAACATTGAAATATTTTCAACAAACCAACGTATCTTATATTGTTGTTGTAAGTATGAAATCGCCTCAAGATAGTTCCCCTAGACGCGTAGCGCTCTAATGTATTGGAAAATTGAAAATTTGCTATGCGATGATGTGCGGTAACGCTGTAGTTGGCCTATTCCGAGCAAAGCTTAAGGATTTCGCGGGATCCAAATAGAATATTTGAATTGCATTTACTTGAATACCTGTTGTGTCAACGGATTTTGTTTTAAATAAAAATATTTTGGCTCAGTTATCTAAGACTCGGTATGTGGAAATTTTGCTGTAAGTAAAGCAATTATTCTCTAGATATAAACATACTAAGGTACGTTTTCACGGTAACTATAACACGAATAAACTATGTATATGTACATACATAGGTATAGAAAAGTAAATAACCACTTTAAAAATAAACATAAAATATACATATATCCCTTACTTGAGAAATGATCCCCCATACAAATTTTCATTGCCCTTTTTATCCCCTTAAGGGATGATTAACGGGATAAAAACTATCATATGTCCTTCCCATTGTCTCAAACTATCTCCATACCAAATATTATCTAAATCGGTTCGGCGGATTAAGCGTGAAAAAGGAGACAGACAGACAGACAGACAGAGTCACTTTTGCATTTATATAATATTATGGATTAATGGATAAAGATTATGCAAATTGGCATTAAACTGAAGTTTTTCGATGCGTTAATTATAACGTCTTACTCGATAATTTACATTACGTTGCGGGTTTAGTTTTATTTTCTATTATTTTAAAAGTTTATAAAACTATTTTACATTTGTAGTGAGCGAATTGCAACTGTAAAGTAAATTTAATTTTTCTTGCTAGAATTTTTCTATTGCAACACCAACTCGATATACAATTTAAATCGGAAAACAATAAGATGTAAGGGGATTGTAGGGAGTGCAGCAACTGTAATACCAACATGGTTCCCACTCCTAACAGGTTTATTGTCTACACTTGGTACATATGTTTATGTATTTTGTTTATAACTTTTTTAATAATACAATCTCATTGGCAACTCAACTACATATCTACATTAAAACTACCGACTAGTTAAATAAATAAATAAATATGTTGGGACATTAGCACACAGCACCAACTACTTCCATGGTAAGCTACGAGGCTTGTGTTATGGATACCAGGTAGTGGATACACTACACATATATAATTTAAATACATACATATTATAAATATAAACACCCATGACTGGAGTACAAACATTCGCGCTCACACAAATGAATGCCCCCAGCGGGACTCGAACCCGCGACCGCTGGCACAGCAAGTAGGGTCACTACACACTGAGCCAAACGTGTCGTCATCAGTTATAGTATAACTAAAATAAAAATTTACTAGTTTCAAATATATTTTATTTAGACATGAGGTAAATCATTGTGTGTGTATTAAGTCTTTTTTAACGTTCCATTGCTGAGCACAGGCATCCCTTCAATACGAGGGGGATCAGGCTCCAGGGCTATGGTCCACGCTGGTCAAGTGCAGGTTGGCGGCTTCACATGTCTTTCGTAAACTTGCTACGTTCTCTCAGACTTGCAGGTTTCTTTATGATGTTTTCCTTTACAATAAGATAAGTAAAATATCAGAGGTCCGCGTCCCAGATATGAATCCGCTTTACTTGGTTTCCCAACGTAGCGCGTTACCACTGTGCTACGACTGCCTCCCCTGTCATTCCCTTCCAAATCAATATATAATCGTTAGTTATTTATAATGGATATGTATTGTGTATATTAACAATTTCTATTAAATTATATCAATTAATAAATTCATTTTCCCATTTTTACCTATCTATTATCAATGTCGTTGATCGTTCTTACTAGTAATATAAAATATGAAGATAAACTTAAACTCAAAACCATAGAATAAAAAAACAAAATAAAAAAAACGTTTCTAACTGAAAATATCCAACTCTACAATAATTAATCATTAATAAATTAAATCGTATTCTTAATTCTAAATGAATAACTGTGATTGTGATTAATATGATTTTCAAGAACTTGGGATAAATACATATACATTTTTTAGGCATCGTCAGATTCCTTTCTATGTTAAAGTGTTATTGCATTTATGATTAGATAACAGTACTTACATTGTGTAATGATGGTATGGTAAGTTTTGACAGGACTGCTAACAGCGAGATCGTTTGTTTAGTATGTAGCTCTCGACGACACACTCTATTGATGTTTCCGAATGAGTGACCTGATAAATACTATGAGCTGTTATTACCATCTATTCGTATTTTAGTTTTTAGAATTTAACCTGCAGGTTTAAGTTTGGAATCTTGATTCCACAGTTATTGCCGGTAAATATGTATTCAGCCCTTTTTAATGTCCCAGTACTGTGCACGGGCCTCCCTTCAATACGAGGGGAATCAGGCCATGCGGGTTGGTGGACTGCACATGTCTTTCGAAAACTTGCTAGGTTCTCTCAGACATGCAGGTTTCCTCACGATGTTTTCCTTCACCGTAAGACAAGTGGTAATGACGTTGGAAATGATTTGAGGTGCGAGACCCGGATTTGAAACAACTTCAGTCGGTTTCCCAAGCGAACGCGTTACCGATGGTCTACCACTGCATTCATTCATTTCCGGTAAATATATTAAGATTAAATACAATTGCTACTCAAACTATTGTTATGTGTATATATTAGATACTCTTGTTCTAATCTAAAGGTAGATTTTATGGTCTTACGAAGGTTATTGATATTGATTTAACTTTGTATACATCGAAAAGTAATCTGTAGATCACTAAATTCTGTCAAAATCCGTCAGTTTATCCTAACACGATGAGCTTGTTTATTAAAGTTTTAAGATATTTCAGCTTCAACTTTATCTATAACATTTCATCAAAATAAAAAAAAAAATCATTATTTCCTAACTGCCATTTAAAAGAAACATGTAAAATAGATATTAATTTTTTTTTTCAAATTAAAATATCTCCTCTACACAATTATATAAGGGTATAGAAATCGAATCACATACTCCTTGATTTTGCGAAGATCACGTGCGGAATACAAATGAGCAAGTCCCGCCGTCTATTGAACGTTTCGCCCTTAGGCTACTACAGTATACGGAATAGTGCACAGTCACGATATTTTTCTACCGACGATGGTTATGTCGGTTAAAATAGTGTTTTAAAAGAAATTGGATATGAGAATGGCATAATAAATATACAAAATATGTAACTGAATGTGTTTTAAATAGGTTTTTCGTGAAGTATACCTATACATATAACTGCTTGGTAGAAACTAGAAACAGCTGTAAGTACTCGTAACCTACTAAAATTACTTAAAATCAATTCAGAAGTTGATCTTGATCTAGTAGGTTGTGTTTTTGAAGAATACGCGCATCTAAAAATTCATATTATGGATTAATTTTTCCAATGGTCCCGTCAGAAAGGCAATTTATACAGAAATACGTGATTTATTGAAAAAACAAGATCGCAAAAAGACAACATTTCGTCTTATCGCCTCTACTAGTGACAAGAATTCTGGCTCTGGTTTTTTACCCAAAAAATTGACATTGCCATTCAGCGGGAGATTGCGGCATTCTTGCCACTATTCCATGCGCATGATTTGTACAGTAATAATTAAGTGTACATTTGTTTTGTATATATAATTAAATATATTGGTAATTTCCTTTATTGTACATAAACTTTTAAAAAATAAAAAAATATTAATATTGTATATCGCGTTCGAGTGGTTCTGTAGATATAGAGCCTTAGAAAGAAGTAATCGAAAAAATACGTTACCAACGCTTTTACTACGAGAACTAAAGGAGTAAGCGTTTTTTGTGATCTCCTGAATGAAAGATAGCTGAAACATGATCTAATAAAACAAGTTTTCGACTATTTGATTTATGGAATGGTTATGAGATCTTCATATTGTGTGGGATGTAAAAAATGTATGCATGAGACCAGTTGTTCCTCAGATCTTGCTGTTAAGCTGAATGTAGAGTTACTCTTATAGAATATTAAAATATTCGTAAGTCGACATTTTGTATGGATCATTTACGAATTTACTCGTAAAAATTAAATAATACGTTTGGCTAGCCCCTCGTGCTAGTACTAAAATGTAATAAAAGCTGCAATTACAAAAAATAAGTAGTTTTAACATTTTTAAAATAACCATTATATACTCGTACATCGTACTCGTTCTTGCAGTATGTATTATTGCAATATACATATTATGCCTATAGATATATAATATTTACACATAATACATTGCAAGGAATACTAATGTTTGTCAGTACACATTACATATATCTATTGCAAGGAATAGTTAAGATAGAAATGCATATCAGCATGCATATCAGTCGGTTTAGCTTATCTTTACATATAATAAAAATGTAACTAAGCCGAATCTGTACATTAGATATTTTTTTTAATTTTATTTAAATAGACTTTATTATCGATACAGAAGTCAAATTCATAGTTTTTAGAATTTTTGTCTGTCTCTCTGTCTGTCTACCGCATGGAAAACCACTGGACAAACATTGATGAAATATGGTATGATGATAGCTGGTTATCCGGGTCAAAATATAGGATATTTTTTACTGCGGGAAAATATTTCATTTCTGAATTAAATGTTAAAACGTAACTAGGGACGAGCCCGAGCGGAGCGAGGGTGAGTTGCTAGTCTGAAATAAACTTAAGACCCCTTCTTAGATTTTTAGATTGTGGCTTATCTTTTGTACACATATATTTCCAGTGAATTATATAAAGAACTAGCTATGTACTTACCCTCACTTCACTCGGATGCGTCCTACGTACGTTTTAATTTTTTTGAGTGGAACCCTAATTCTTTTTCTAAAATAAAAATAGCCTAAGTTACTTCTTATAACATTAGCTTTCTGCCAGTGAAAGTCCCGTCAAGATTGGTCCAGCCGTTTCGGAGTTAGCCGAAACAAACAGACAGACAAACATTTTAAAAGTTGTTTTTCTTATAAGTACCGTATATAATTTCATATACATTTAGTAAAAAGCTGTTATTTTGACATTACAAATAAACACTTCAATTTTATTTATCTGTATAGTTAATTCATGAAAACCTCCATGATTCCAGCAACATCAACGTTTTTTAATTATCACCTGTCCAACACTAAAAAGGTACTCAAAAAACATGAATAATTTTAATATTTTATTAATTGTCTACGCAGAGCAACGTTACAGTCCTCTTCATCGCATGAAATATTTAAATTTTAATTCGTAACCAGTGTCATTTTATTGGGCTGACCGCTATAAAGCTGCCCGCCTCTACGGTTGTAGTCCGGTCATACATAAACAAGAGTTGCTAAAATACAGTTGAAGTAAATGACAAAAACAAGTACGTACTGTTTCATTAACATTTTTTTTTAATATGAGTTCCAAGCACGCGAAAAAGTATATAATGTTTTTTTTTTATAAGAAAAAAGATTAACTACATGACATGTAAGTTACGCAACAGTTACACTATTTTAGGGCTAGAATACAGAATCTTAGGGAAATTGGTGGAGATATTAAGAGTCTCCACAAACGATGTTTCTTTAATGCGCTGTAGCAATTTTTCCGCGTTTGTATTAAGACGAATGGAAACAATCTGCATTATCAGCGCAGAATATGCACAGACCACACACAGGTATGTTTATGAAATGGTCATAGGCAGGTTTATAAAATGTAATGTGCACTGGCCATTAGGTTCTCATGTTGTTTTCGGAACTAATGAAAGCAGTTTACTGCACTACTAACTTAACACCTCCTGGTTAATTTCTAACTGTATCTCGACAGGTTAACAGTAACAACAACAGTACTTATTGTGTGTGGATGCTTCGATCAATAATACATTTATAGTGATTTTATCGGTCTGAGCTTTTCGATTTTATATTTTAAGCAACATGCTTATATATAAGAAATTTACTGCATTATGTTAAAAAATAACTAACTCTTCTCTAACCTACATACATATATATACTATACGTCAATATTTATATTTTTTTGAAGTGAAACTTTTTTAGAATTGTTGTGATTTGAAACTCGATGAAATGAAATTGCGACGCTAAAAAGAGATAAATAAATAAATATATAGAATTATGCCGGCGAGAGAATGAGATAAAATACATTGCCATGGTAAATGTTGTTATTGTCTGATAAATATATAATATTATATTATTTTCCTATATGATATTTTATAAAAATATGATTGTAATATGCCTAATATGTCTTATTTATTAGGAAGTGAAAAATAATAAAATTAATTACTTAATAATATGTAATGTATATTTATGTTAAATAAAATGTAAAAAACTTTTAAACTTGGTAAAAATATTATTTAATAAAAAAAAAAACTTTATAATTATCCTACTCCTGATTCATTCACATTCATTCATTTACCATGTGTGAATTGCACATAGACGTACTTTAAAAAAAATATAATCTCTGATCTCATTCTTTTTAAAATAAATAGAAAAACAAACAAAATCTACTTAGTCTTTTATTTGTTATTTCTTATTACTATTATAAAATGAACAAATATATAATGTTAAATATTTTCACTATATAAAACAATTTACCATTCAAAGTAGTCAATGTGTGTGCAAGAGTTGATATTACCACAATGCCGTCTGTCCGATAGTGCGGGGCAATCGCGGCCGTTCCTTTGTTTCTGTCTAACAACTGTACGAGTTCTAAACTTGTTTCCGAAGCCGCAGGTCACAGAACAAGGCGTCCATTCACTCCAATCTGACACGAGACAGTCTTCAGCTATTAAAAAAAAAAACGTGTGTGTACTTATGTACGTACGTAAGAAGTTATAATTCCTTGGCGTAACAGAAAAAAATAGCTTAAGATTTCATCCCGTATATCACAACTCTCTGTTTGTAAAAGGAATGCAGCTAACTTCATCATGTCGCTTTTTGGCTGTCGGTGTGCGCGCGCATCGTAAAAATTTTACCCTCATAATTTTTTCCAAACATGCCAAAAGAAGTAAAACTTCAAAAGAAATTAAAACATTAGAAATATTCATACCTTCGCTGTTTTTTATTCGCAACAGCTATTTTTTAAGTCATATTTTGTATTAGTTTTGTTTCTCAAATATTAGAAATATTTAAAAAGATGTTTGATGAGACTGAATATTTTATCGTGATATCTTTGTGAACTCATTTCTTAGCTAATAATTTATTATTACCAATTGTTGCGTTATGACGCTATGAATGTCGTTGATAGATTTTGTTTTAGACATGTTTTATTTTTTCAATAAATATCATGTAATGACTATTAACATTTTTAGTTATTGTATGTAAATATGTTATATAATATGTTAGTTTGTTTGTAACGCATGGTTTATTATGCTCTCCGATTGTTACATTGATGAGATGTGCAGAAACAATAGTTTGTGAGTTAGTACCATGAACATGCGATGGTTGGCGCGTTTCATCTGATTATGTATGTTTTATTAATTAGAATATAATAGGCATAATCTAAAAGGTAATTTAATGCATAAACGATGTTTTTGTACTAACAACTTAACATTTGGCCAAATCCAGGGCGGGTCGCTAGTGTATTGTGAATATTATATTACTTCAAAAATAATATTTTATTTCTGTATTGTAAATGGAAAATCAACATAAAATATACATAAGTTATTTAAAGAAAAAAATATTGTAAATACTTACGTTGGATTCTATTAACTGCATGATGGAGCCTGGACCTGAAGTGTCTAGGCAGATGCTTGCCCAGACCAAGTTTTCTGCCTTTAGCTACAGCCAAGACTACATCGTCCATATTTCTAAGATCGCTATCAAATTCTTGTACAGTCGTTGTACTGTAAAGAAAAAGTTAGTAATACTTCCTTTATCAGTAGGTGTTTTTTTTTATAAAAATAAAGTACTTATGTAAGTTTATACCTATTTTGTTATTAATAGTGACCGTATAAAAAGTAAAATAATAATACTGTATTTTGATAAAATTTAAACTTAGAGAATCATACATAAGAGAAGAAAAAGACAAACACATAACAACGCCAAAAAATTGTGGCCCAATATTAATTTGGGCATGTACCTACTTATTATAAAGTTATTCAGAAACAAAATATTAATTATCAGAATAACTGTTAATTATGTTTAGCAGAATAACTGTTAAAAATCGGAAATTTTACGAAAAAAATATTAAAACCTACATGGTTAACGCTGGCTAAGACCTATTTATGTCTATTTAAAACGCACCTAGGGATGCACTATGTTGCTAGTAGATAATATACGTAAATGTAAATTATAAAGTACTAGCGACTCACCCTCGCTTCGCTTGGGTTCGTCACTAGGTTGCTTCCCAAAACAAAATTAATTAATTAATTTGATTTTTTTTTTTTCGTGGGACCCTATTTTTTTAAATAAAAGTAGCCTAAGTTACTCTTTATAACATCAGCTATCTGCCAGTGAAAGTCCCGTCAAAATAGGACCAGCTAATTTAGAGATTAGCCGGAACAAACAGACAGACAGACAGACAGACAGATAGACAAGAATTGTAAAAAAAATGTTGTTTTGGTATATGTACCGTGTATACATCCATATGCATTTAGTAAAAAGCGGTTATTTTAATATTACAAACAGACATTCTTATTTTATTTATTTGTATTGATTAAATTTAGTTGTTGATAAAATACATACGTAATAGGCGATTGTGTTACTACAATAACATTATTGTCAGGCACATTATATCTTGGAGTTCCAACTGCGTCTTCTTCTAAATCCTTTAACTGGTCCATATAATTTTTGGTCGTCACATCTGTTTGTGCTAATGGATATTCGTCAATCACATTCACTCTTCTTCTTGGCGTACCTTTACGCTTATCTTTTTGTTTAAGAGAAAATAGCAGTTCTTTTCTTGCTAGGTTGTTTACTTCTTTAGTTGAATATTCTTTGATCTAAATAAAAGTATATTAGTTATTACGAAATAAAAAGTAAAAATGAAAGAGGTTCTTGATGGCAGAATTTACCTTATTAAATTCAATTTTTGCGATCGGAGGTAGTTCTCTTAAATCGGGATAGTAGAAGCCTGCGGCAGGGTGATTAGGGTTTCGAGGGCTGTGCTTAGTCACAGGAGCTGGAGGTACAGTCTCCCAACGAGGGGCAGTAAAAGTCAGACCACTGGCTGCTCCAGCGTCTAACGGTTCTAGCTGTAAAGTATAGAAAATTTGAATTATGTCAAAACGAATAATTCTAATTCCTTAAGGAAAAAATATATAAGTAGTTAAGTATGGTGCTAATACATGATTTCATTAAAAATTTTACATGTGTTAAAGGTGTTAAAACACTATGTCCTCACTATCCAAAATAATTGAACAAGATATTAGTAAAATCAATATAATATGTTAATATTTTTGATGATTGACATGTTAATTCTGGTACAGTGGGTTACGGTAAATAGAAATAGAAATTTGTACATTCTACACATAACTATAGTAACTATATAATATAGAAATATTTTAGTATATAAGTTTAATCAAATACAGATAAAGTCTCTATTCATTTTGATTATCTAATGGAAAGCAATCTTACATGACCAGAAAGAGATAAGTTCGGGAACGATTTAATAATTCTTTTGACGAGACCGTCTGGTCGGAGAGTCTTCTCGAACCCACGAACTTGTTCTTCATCCATAACAGCTGGCAAATGCACCACCAAAATTTTATCAAAGGCTTGGATAGAAGTAAACTCAATATTTACCTCAAGAGTAATTTCTTCAACCCACGATGAATCAATGCATAGATCTAAACTATCAACTCCAACAAACCAATCAGGTGATGGTATGATACGAGTAATGATTGATACCTGCAAACAATATGGAATTACTAGCGACTCACCCTCGCTTCGCTTCGGGTTCGTCCCTAGACAAAGACTTCACTTTTCCGGGATGATATATAGCCTATAGCCTTCCTCAGTTAACGGGCTATCAAATGCATTAAGAATTTTTCAAATCGGATCAGTAGTTCCTGAGATTATCGCGTTCAACCAAACAAACAAACTCTTCAGCTTTATAATATTAGTATAGATTTTGTTTGAATTTGTTTTGGTAACTTTAGTTCGTATAATATTTATATGTGATAACATTCTGCTAACAAATTGGAATATTTTCGATACCATTTTAATTTTGTTTTTAGGTTCTTTTGATACGTTGAAAAAAGGTTTTTTAATTTGTTATTCAAAATGTTATTGAAGTGATCATAGCAATCGATTAGTATTTTTATATATGCACAGTTCAGTTTGATGTTCGATATTTTTTTTAAATATTGATGGTACATCGATATCTATAAATTTAATTGATAGCTGTCTGTACATGGAAGATATTTGAGAAAAACTATTATTGTGGGTACTTATTAAAGTAATAGAACCCAAAACAATGTTTTAAGATTTATTTCTGTTTGCCTGTACGTTTGTGCGAGCTAGTCTCAGAAACGGCTTAACCGATTTGGGTGCGGTTTTCATTAGCGTAATGTGGTAAGTTTCACTTAATATTTATTGCTATTTATTGTTTTATTTCAATCGGTTCATAAATAAAAAAAATATGTCAATTTAAAGACTAGGATGAACTAGGGACGAATGCAAGCGAAACTAGGATGAGTCGCTAGAATAGAATAAGATTACAATTTTATATTTTATAATGTGACAAACTTACCAAACTATGATCTCCATCAACAAAAACCATGTTTCCAGTTTCACCAGTACCGTCACCAACAGATGGCGCTGAGAACTGGTCGTAGATTCTCATGTCCTCTTCTCCTTCTTCTACTATTTCATCGAATTTACCGAACTCAGCAAAGTTCCGAACTGACTGCCTAGCTACTTCTCCAACATGGTATAACTGATATGAGCTGTTGTGGGATTGACCTACAATAATAATTGTACATTCGTTTTAATATAATAATTATTAGGAATATTTAGAAAATTGTGGTTGTAGTCTAAATAGAATATTATATTATATAGATAAACACACAAACATATAGCAGAGTAGTTAGACGTTTTTCTTATGGAGGATACAGAGAACAATTTATTTTCCAGTTGCTTGATGGACGTTTCCAAAATTCCACAATTAATCATTATCGTATTATTAATGAAATCCGTATTGTAAATATCAATGTCTTAAACTTCTGTATTGTTACGTACGACCCGGAGCGGTTAACATTTTTTACTATAAAGTAGGTATATGTATAGATAATTTTTAAAATAATTACTTAAATTTTAACTCAATTACATTCAAAGTTATTGCTTGTGTTCCTGTTGCAAAATAAACTAGACCGTAGACAAAACAGGATAGTTGGCTTAGAACTTAGTATATAAAAATGTCATCTATACATATAATAAAATTCTGAGTCGAATCTGTACCTTAAATATTTTTTGGAAAATCTTATTGAAATAGAATTTACTATCGATACAGAGACCGAATCTATAGTTTTTAGATTTTTTGTCTGTCTGTCTGTCTGTCTGCCTGTCTGTCTGTCTGTCTGTTACCGCATCACAGAAAAATCACTGGAGGGATTTTGATGAAATTTGGCATACCATTTTATTTGGCATATCATCATAATGATAGCTGGATATCCCGGTCAACATATAGGGTACTTTTCACCGCGGGAGATTATCTCATTCCCACGGGAATACACGTTATAACATAACCCAAAAAATATTTATGATCAGAATTTCTCGAAACTTGGTATTAATGCTCTTCAATACAATTAAATAAATACATGTTTTAGCGTTTTTTGAAATTCATCCCATAAGGAGATAAAATAAGGTATGAAAATTTGTATGAAACCTACCTTTTTAAAGTTTTTTTATTGTAGTTTCAGCGCGAGCGAAGCCGCGGGTTTTGCTTGTAAATTAAATAAAGCAACGAATGTGAAAAGAGACTTGGCATTTTAGTAGGCTAAAGGTGACTGACCCATATATTTTTAGAATTCTAGCATCAAATATATTGTTATTATAGGTTGGTCGTAATTTGAAGACATCAAAGTAATCTGCGTATCCGTTTTCGATCTCTTGTGCTCCACAAATAAATACAGACTTAATTAAAGTAAATGTATTGTATTCAGCCCTTTTTAACGTTCCACTGCTGGGCACGGGCCTCCCTTCTATACGAGGGGAATCAGGCCATAGTCCACCACGCTGGCCAAGTGCGGATTGGCGGACTTCACATGTCTTTCGAAAACTTGCTAGGTTCTCTCAGACATGCAGGTTTCCTCACGATGTTTTCCTTCACCGTAAGGCAAGTGGTAATCATGTTAGAAAATGATTCGCACATGAAAATATCAGAGGTGCGAGACCCGGGATTTGAACCCGCTTCACTCGGTTATCCAAGCGAACGCGTTACCACTGGGCTACCACTGCCTTCTTATTTTGATTTTTGGTTCTCGGCGTTTAGAATGCTTTACAACAATTATGGTCACGGGAGAGACTAAAAAAATCGAAATGACGGAAACCAAAAATTGTACTAGTATAAAATTATTGTAAAAGAAAGAATTTCTCAAATGGATAATCGATTATACTTTTTTGATTGAAAAAAACATGTACAAATAGAATTGCCTGAGGGAGAAGTCTAATTTAATACGTAAATTCACTGTCGGATATGATTTTTTTTTAGTGTAACACGCAGGTTACCTTTTATTATTGATCTTGGGAGGTTCAGTGACTGTATTAGGGTTTCCAAAAA
Organism: Argynnis bischoffii washingtonia; assembly: GCA_033884665.1. NCBI lineage: Eukaryota > Metazoa > Arthropoda > Insecta > Lepidoptera > Nymphalidae > Argynnis > Argynnis bischoffii. Next base: position 13,048,390 of record CM066621.1, on the reverse strand, counting down.
AGCAGTTACTTACATTTAACCTTTATCTTTGAAAATATTAAAGACTCACTAACTGTTATTTTTCGATCTTTGCAATTTGGATTCGTTTCACACGAGTGAAACACTTCCAACTTCCCAATTCCAAGCCTTTTTTGAATTTGAAATTGAGACATTAAGGCTATAAACTCAACAACTTAATGGGCCCAATCCGAGATTCGAATCTTTAAATCTTCACCCGTATACATATATTGGTCATTAGACTAATATATAAATTATTTCAATTGGTGTTTTTGCACTACTTTTAATAAATACCAACTTTTTTATTGAAATCAGACAAAAGGATTAGAAAGAAAAAACGACAAATGCCTCTCGCAAAGCGTCGTATTCAAAGAGTTTTTTTCCTATCGAATAATTTGATAATACAACGAATACTTTGTTTTCTGGTCACGACTAGACTAGTTAATTGTGTAAAGGAAGATTAGTATCCTCTGGGTAAGTAAAATAATTTGTTTAGTTTTAGTTCGTTAGAAAACTATCCCGAACATCCATACTAATTTTATAAATGTGAGAGTTTATGAGGATGTTTGTATAGATGTATGGATGTATATTAGTCTGTCACGCAAAAACTACTGAATGGATTTTAATAAAACTTTACAAGAATATAGCTCTTACATCAAAATAACACATAGGCTACTTCTTATCCCGGAAAAAATTGTAGTTCTCATGGGATTTAGATTGTAGATTTGTTTTTGTTTTTCTAGTGCTAGTTATTGAATCAATCTATATATGTATGTATTATGTAAAATAAAGTATTATATATAAATAGCAAAAAAAAATATTTCTATTTCACTCAGCACTGTAATAATATTATATATTTCCATTATTGATTATTTTGTTTTACGATTATTCCACATATTTTATATTTATATATGAACTAGGTACATGAACAAAATAATTATTATTTTATTTAAAACTAGCGACTCACCCTCGCTCTGCTCGGGTTCTTCTCTACTTATGTTTTAAAGTTTAGTATAGATTTCTCAGAGATGAGATATTTTCCAGCAGTTAAAAGTATCCTATAAGTTGACCCGGATAACTAGCTATTATCATACCAAATTTCATCAAAATCCCTCCAGTAGTTTTTCCGTGATGCGGTAACAGACAGACAGACAAAAATTCTTAAAACTATAGATTCGGCCTTTGCATGGATAATAATGTCTATTTCAATAAAATTTTCAAAAAAATATTTAATGTACAGATTCGGCTTAGTTACAATTTTATTATATGTATACATAACAATATTTGTGACAAACATCTTTCTATTGGATTGTTCTAAATCGACAACGATTTCAATTCAATAAACTTATCTAAAAGCACTTTAGGAGAAAATATGTCATCGAGCAATCGGGAAAACGCAGTCTGATCATATCAGAAAAAGGGATAAATAAATGTTTTATCCAAGCAAGAGAAGTTACGATTTTACTTAATAAATTGCTTACATTTTTACTAACTCTTTTATTTATACTCTTACTTCGCCCGAGTGCGTTCGTAGGTGCCTAACAGGAGCCTATATGTTAGTGTACAGGCCTATGACCTGATCTATCGATGTACTAAATTTCATCCAAAACCGCTTAACCGTTTTAGTGTGAAGGAGTGAAAAAAATTAAAGAGTGCGTGTATGAATGTGTACACGCGCAAGAAGTAAAACTTCTGTAGGTTATCGGTAATCTTTATGAAATTCAATTTATCTTTTAAATAATTGGGATAGGTGAGATACTAAAAATAACGCATATTAGTCATATTACAATCATATATTTATAGAATGTCATTTAATACCTCGACTGTCGATCGACCTCCTAGAGGTCGATATCAAAAATACCCTTGACTGTCAAGCGACCTCCTAGAGGTCGATTAGTCCCGATGTGATTTAACATGTGATTTCTCGCGTTTAAACTATGTTTATTTTTATCTAGCTTTTGTAACGTGTAAAGAAAAAGACAAGGAATAATATCATACTACATGTCAAAAAAGTAATAACTCCAATAACATAAATTTTAGTAATTTGTGCAGGCAACTTATTTAAATTTTGGCGGTCTTCGAACTTAATATTAAGTGAGTAAAAATTATTAAAATAGTGTAAAATTATTATTACAAAGATTGGAATATGATGGAAGGGTAAGTAATTAACAGTCTTTATTTCATAGTATATGTTTTGAATAAAGATTTTATACAGAAACTTTTACATTTATCAAACATCGTAAGCATTGACGCGCACTAAGTCCTTATATTTTCACTTTTTATGGATAAAAAATACACTAGTGACAGCATATTATCTATATTAACATGATTTAAATTTTTAACTACATAACTACGTATAATTGAATTTGTAAATCTTCTATTAGATTTTAAGTAATTAGTAATATCAAAACACGTAACCCAAAACCGACCCGCCATTTTTGACGGTTGTTGGATAGTATGGATAAGGCTTTTTTAATATTGATTAGAATATTTTCATTGGCTTTTTTAGCATTGTTTGAAATTTTGCATTTTATAAATATTTTAACTGATTTCCTAAAAAAAATATTTAGATTTTTTAAAACAGTACGATTTTTATTTTATAGATACAATTTCAACATAGACATTACTTTAAATATTATAAAAATTAAAAAAAACTGACTGCATAAAAGCTAACTAAAAGAAATTAAAAGAAGTTGACGAAGGAATATAGTATAATACAGTCGGAGACATACATATGTACATCTCGCGAGAAGGATGAAACGTGGGTTTTTTTATTTTTATAGTATATTTTTTTATTTACAGCTTTTTGGTTTTATTAGACATTTTATAATAGGTCTTTGAAATTATTATCTTGAAGTTGCCGTTTTACAATACTGGCCATTTTAAACGTAATTTACGAATGGCTGGCAGTAAATTCTAAATTTAAATTAATTTTATTTTAAAAGTATCGAGTACTATTTTCAAATTCGATCATTTGCTTATTAATTAGTGTTTTGTTTTCACTACATTTGATTGTTTTTCATAAATATGGGCACAATAAAAATATGAGTAATTATGAAATACGAGTTCCGTCGCGGTAACAATGCTGCACAAACAGCTCGCAACATTAATGACGTGTACGGAGTGAACACTACAAACGAACGCACAACTGAACGCTTCCGACATCGAAATTTTGATTTAAAAAATGAACACCGTGGTCGCCCGAAGACTAAAACCAGCAACGACAAATTAAAGGCGATAGTGGAAGTTGATGATACTCAATCTATGACTGAGTTAGCAGTAGGTTTCAACGTTAGTATCAAAAAAATATTGGTCCATTTACATCGAATTGGCAAGGTAAAAAAACTTAACGGGTGGCGCATGAACTAAACGATCTCCAATGCGACGAATGCGTTGAGGTATGCCTTGCGTTGTTTAACATACATAGAAATGAAGGGATTTTGAATCACACTGTCATCGTGTTGGTTAGACCTCGGTTCAGCACCTAGACAATGCCCCGAACGAAAACTTACCCCTAAAAAAGTCATGGCTACTATTTAGTGGTCTAGTGTCGGTATAATTCATCACAGCTTTTTACCAAATGGCACTAGCATTACTGCGGATGTGTACTGTGAGAAACCGGACACAATAATGGAGAAGCTTGCCAATCTCCGGCCAGCCTTGGTTAATTGCTCGACTTCGCTGCTCTTTTAAGACAAACCTCGACCTCATACGGCACAATAGGCGGTCTCAAAGCTACAAAAACTAGTGTTTGAAGCTTTGTGTCATCCACCGTAAACACCAGACATTGCGCCGACAGACTTCTACTTTTTCCAAAATTTGGACAACTTCATGGCAGATAAAAAGTTCAATACCCGAGAGGCAGTGCAAGATGCCTTTGAAGAGTTGGTTGACTCCCGTACACCTGGCTTCTTTAAGAAGGGCATTGAAAATTACTACTGTGCTGGTAGAGATGCATCAATAGCATGGGTGCATATTTTGATTGATAGAAATGAAAAATATTTATGAAAAAAAAAGACTAACTTTCTATGTATTAAACGGCAACTTCATAGGTAGAGACCTAATATTTAGCTATTTTTTTATCCTAAATTACTTTTAAATATGTAAGTTGTGTTCTTTTAAATATTTTTATGATCGCCAAAAATCTTTATTTTGAGACCCCATTCGATTGGTTTGGAAGAATTTTTTTTAAGACACACAAATTGGCGACTGATATCTGCTATTATAATTTTTATATAACCTATGACACTCGCGTAAATACAAAATTAACGACATATAAATCATCAAAATCGGCCCATGCGTTTGGTTTCTAGAGTGCCACAAGGGAAAAAACATACATACACACATACATACATATATACATACGTATATACATATATACATACATACATATGTACATACATACATACATAAATACATAGGCTGATAAACACATTACCCTCCTTTGCGTTGCGCAGTTGGGTAAAAAATATGTTTATTTGCATCTATTAAACTAGTGATTCAATATGGTATATGTATCGTGTACACATCCATATGCATTTAGTAAAAAGCGGTTATTTTAAAATTTACAAACAGACACTCTAATTTTATTTATCTGTATAGATATAATCTGTTCAGATGCGATAGTATTGGTCGTATCCATACTTTTGTAGCGTCCCTTGTAATTTTTATAGTGAAATTGTTAGTTTTCGTAATTGATTTCTAAAATGTTCTAGTAAGGCAGCATGCCTGTTTATTGTATTTTTCCATTTGTAAATATCACTAAATTGTAAAATGTACACATTTTTAAATGAAATATTAAGCAGAATTTGCTCTGTGATCCAAAGTTTGAGATGACGATTTTTAGCACTTATTTTCAAGTGTTTGGTTTGTTGTTTAATTCTCGTAAACTAAATAGTTATAAGAACTCAAACTATGTTAGTATTATCTATGTGGACTAAACTATAATATAAATGATTATCCTAAATCTCTTGGTCTTCAATGCTCTCAGAATTTAAGTATAAAAAATACCTCTTTTTTATCCTGTGCTAAGTCGCCGTGATTGAGACGTGTTGTTGTAAAGCTTGTGGTGTGAAAAAATGTACAGTGAGTTGAGTTGTTTTTATCAATTAATATAAAATATTGTATCTTTAATTCAATGGTATAAAAAACTTTTTAAAATAATAGTTTTATTTTGTAATAATTCCTGATTTCATACTATGTACTGATAAAAATCACTTACAGTGATTTCAACTTAGAATTAACTATATATTATTAAATACAATTGAACTTATATTTTTATAAATTGTTAGTATACTTCAAAACGATTCCAACGACATAAGCTTTATATATAGCTTTCATATAATTTTTTTAGAAACATTGTTATTTTAATGATGCGTACATATTTCGCGGGAGGTCCTCGGAAAGTAGCCGACAGATGCGCCATATTCGTGCAAAATGACAGCGACAGTTGAGAGGTTAAGAAAAGAATGTAATATTATATATCATTTGTCAGACAATAATAACGGTTACCATGACAACAAACGTTTACCTCGCCCAATGACACTTTTCGTAACGCATTCGCCATCTTACTCTCCATGTCAAGCATGCGTAAAAAAGTTTTACTTCAAAAACATACACATTAAAAAAATCCCATTTACAATAGTAGTCGGATTATATATATCTAGAAAATAATTATTGTGGTATATACCTAACATTAAAATTGTAAGTATAAGAAGTTTTTGCATAATCAATATACAAACCAAACATAGACGACCATTGCGCTTTCGGTCGATGCAGCGGATAGTCTTTGGGAAATGTCTCTTCACTCCACAAAAATTTCATCGTCACTTTATAAACAGCCATGTCTACGTCACAACCCGAACAAAGGTCGACATAAAAATAAATAAAAAACAATATGGCCGCCATTAGCGGTCGAGACTTCATGGCGAACGGATGTGGACGAACACGTTCACTTTTATAGAAAACTGAATATAAAATTATCACGCGGTTTTATAAGAAGTCGAATATTTTTTTGTATTTTAGTTTGTACGGTTCCGCGTGCGTGCTGCACTACCGAGGAGAGAACGTGGACTTTTCTATTTTGAGTCCTCTGATCGTTTGGACGGAAATAAACGTCGGGTGACGATCTGTTTTAGAATGAACTGATTCGAAATACTGTTTCATTTGCACTGTAAAATATAAATTTTCTGGAATAAGAGTGAAATTATTATTTCAACTGTTTATTTACTTAAATACTTGTTTTCAAGCGTTATTAAGTCCAATATTGAATTTTAACAATTTAATTGAATATGTTTTTACTACGTACCGTATGTACTGTACATAGATCGTATAATAAAATAATATATTCGATCTTAAAGTAAATTAACGTTTTTTGCTTATTTTAAACATGGTTTATAGCGCGCGATAATAGATTTATAAACAATTTATAAATTATCATAGAAAAACTGTAATTAAAAATTTTAGACGATGAGAATAATAAATATAGTTTAGTAATTTCAAGAAAAGAGTAAAACAGTAAAAACATTTATTATCACAAAATAATTTCAACGAATATACCATATACCTTTTTTATTCTAATATATAAAACTAAAAAGTATGTTTCTTTATTTATTTAAACACGCTAATGTCTGGAACGACCAGACTAACTTGAAAAATATTTTTGCATTTTATAGTCTACTAACGTTTTTCCGCAGTTCTAACCGCGTAGTACATTATTGTATTTCTATATTTTTATAAATTATAGTCTAGTTGTATGTTACTCTTATGTATAAGCTATGTGATAGTAAAGTTTCATTAAAATCTGTTCAGTAGATTTTGCGTGATAGAAAAACATGCATCCATCGAAGCCCCGAGTCAACACAAGTTATTGTATATTGGAAAATAAATCCATTGATAGATTATGATAATGTTAAAAAAATACTCTCCTTACTAAATACACTTTATTTGATTCTTGAAAAAAATAAATAAAACAAGATATGAATCTATACTTAATATTATAAAACTGAGGAGTTTGTTTGTTTGTTTGTTGTTTGTTTGTTTGTTTGTTTGGTTGAACGCGCTAATATCAGGAACTACTAATCCGATTTGCAAAATTCTTTTTGCATTCAATAGCTTGTTAACTGAGGAAGGCTATAGGTTAATATATCATCCCGGAAAAATGTACGGTTCTCGTGGGATAGATTTGTTTTTGTCTAGGGGCGAACCCGAAGCGAAGCGAGGGTAAGTCGTTAGTTTATTATAAGAAACTATTGAAGTGTTCCACTATTGGGATCTTTTCGGATTATTTCGCGGATTTATTTTAATTTTTAGTTCCTAACGTTTCGGAAGCTTTACAGCAATCATGGTCACGGGAGAGACTAAGGTTTTAGACATCTCAAAGGCGTTATATACTTGTTACAGACAGTTCCTACCCACAATTACAAAAATGATCTCAAAAATTCAAAAATGGTAGAGTACCTTACAATATTTGTTGATTTTAATTCTAAACATTTAATATATATTTTTGTAAGTATTTTTATTAAATACAGTCATATTATTTATTTAAAGTTTTAAATTGATATGACAAAGTAGGTTAAAATGGACTTCCGATGTATTGTTTACACAGTTACAAGTGAAGCTAATATTATATATGTTCCAAATGTTTTACTGAAACAGTCAATTTTACATTTTCATTAGATAAGTGTCTGACTATCTATTCTTTCAATCTCATACTCCGGTGAGACGACCATTCTACATTGCCCGTGTAAGATCAGGCACAGGACCGACGGATTTAATGCTCTTCGAGGTACTGCGTAAACATTGCCAACATCTCAATTTCGGGCAAGATTTTCTTAACAGAAAGATTAAACAATTAAACTTGGCACGACTCAGGATTCGAACGTAGAACTTCCGGATCTGCAGCCGTACATGCTAGCCACTAGACCACCAAGGCAATTAAGGCAACAATACACAGATGTTATATCCGAGCTGTAATAATATGTCTGGCAATTGGCGGAACAGTGAAAATGTACGCGGTAATGCAAGCGTCATCAGTTGGAGAAGATGGTCCCGTTAACTTTGGGGTTCCTATATACATCAAGTAAAATAGCAAATATTTTGAAAAACCCTCATAATTGTTGGTTTAAAAGCTCTACAATTTCAGAAATTTGTTTCATATAATCAGAATAATAGAAAAGTAATTTTGTTTGTTGATACATTCTAGTTTTGTTATTTAATTAGCTCTGAATAGCATTCAGTCATGTTATTATCAAATAGCTATTGTTCTTAGATATTTTTAAAATTATAAAGCTTTAAAAGTTGTCTAATAAGTCTTGTATTAGTATATGAAAATATCCTAATTTTAAGTACAGATACTTTAGTAAAATGTTGATTAAGGCGTCAAGAGGTGCTTCACTTGTGTATTGTCTTTTTAGAACTGCCTTAAAATTTATGTTAAACAATCAGGAATAATAAATAAAATAGAAATAAATATACATAATAACAATTCAATTATTAATATATCCAATATCCACCATTTTTTACCAATACATCTGTACAAACCAATTTATTCTATTTTACCATTAAAAATATTACAATGTCAATAAAAGCTTTGAGTAAAGAATCTCCGCACTAGTTTAAAGTTTGCGATTGCCGACATCTTTATACTACGAAATTTCTTCTAAAATAGAAATTTTCTGTATTAGAAATAAACTTTCAGCAATAACGCTACAATTATTATACTTGCTATATGTATAATACTGTTATGGTCTATATGCTGTCTACAAAATTTCCATTATTTATACGTTCTGAGTCGAATCTGTACATTAAATATTTTTTGGAAAATCTTATTGTAATAGTCATTATTATCGATACAGAGGCCGAATCTATAGATTTTCGAATTTTCGTCTGTCTGTCTGTCTGGGAACGTATCACGAGAAAGCCACTGGACAGATCTTGATAAATTTTGGTATGATGATAGCTTTTTTTTTTTTTTTTTTTTAACGTCAGGAAAACCCCTGTTACGGGTACCCGCTCGCTAATGGGGAAGCGAGTCGGGTTATGTGGGACTCCTGCCGCGATGTGCGGCAGCCTACCCACTAAAAACCTGACCAAAACCTCCTCGTCGCCATAAGGCCGGGGCCGCGGGCACCAAAAAAGACTCTTCCGCGACCCCGACGGCGAGCGCCTGCTAAGGCCCGTCTCCATGTCAGGGGCTGAGATGTTCGACCACCCCTGACGGCCTCTTCCCGCCAGAACAGTGGACGGCCGGCCTCCCCTAGCCGACCGCCCTCTGGCACCTTCCATTGGTTTGGCGGACACCAAACCAATGAGGCTGCTCCAAAGTCCACTCTGCTAAACAGAGAAGTACCCGGAGCAACCCCACCAAACCTCACCACCCACCGAAGTGGGCAACACCACCTCGGCTGCAGAGGACAGGGAGAGCGGCAACGAAACACCGACACGCCTCTTCCCCTGCAGCCCCACCACGTCCGCCCCCCTCTTATCCGATCGCGGGATCGCCAAAGCGACCCCACAACCAGTGGCCGCAACGCCGTCAGATGCAGCCACGACGAGAGAGAGGCCCCAACCCTTCCACAAAATGTGGAAACCAATCCACCCACCGAAGTGGGCACCCACCACTCGCCGCACAAGCGGCCCCGTCCTCCTGGCGCCCCAACCGCGTTCGACGGCCCACGGTCAGGGCACCCACAACCATCCCCCCATTAGTGGCCGCAACGCCGTCAGATGCAGCCACTAACGAGAGGCCCCAATTTGTCCACCGAAGTGGACACCCGTCTTGCCCACCTAAGTGGGCCCCCCCACACCGGTGACCGCAACTCCGGAAGCCGAAGCCTCAACGGAGAGCGGCCCCGTCCGGGGTGCCTCAACCGCGTTCGACGGCCCACGGCCAGAGGCACCCCTCCCCCTGCTGTTGGTCCGCGCCGGATTTCTCCGGTACCACCCGCTGCCCAGGTATGATGATAGCTGGTTATCCGGGTCAACATATAGGATACTTTTTATTGCGGGAAAATATCTCATCTCTGAGAAACCTATACTAACCGTTAAAATGTTCCATAATAAAATGTTAATATAGCTTATGTATTACAATATACTATATAATATACTAAAAAGTTTTTTATCAATTGTTTCGTTTGGATAGTTGTTGTTGATTTTTTTTGCGATTAGACATTATATTACAGACTTGTACATGCTTATTTGAAGTTTTCAGCGTTCTTGAATGGTAAAAATTAATAAAATTCTTTTTTTTTTTATTAATTTCGGTAACATCACTATAGTTTTGAGTCATTTACCATTTATGAAAAATTTAAACAATTTACTACGGTTTTTAATTTCAAACCAACAAATAGTATATGATAAATTATACCATTTACCGTTTACCATTTATGAAATAGAACTCCGTGACAGATACCGTAAAGTAAATAATAGAAATCCATTAGTATCCCTTTGGATGGAGGAATTTTAAGATCCTTACATTTTCTCCTTTATAACAACTATAAAATTAGTCGCAACTTTATTATTTCATGCATAAGGCTTATAATTCAAATGCAAATGATTTGGAAAATTGCAAAATGAATCCATCTTTCTCAGAACGTGGAATTTAAATTGGTTTGGACAATGATGTTACAGTATCAAAATTGAAATTGAACTCAGTTGTCATGGAAATAAGGTTGAATTTAATTTTTAAATAGAAACAGCTAAGCATACACACTCGTTGCATCGTGTCTCAAATGAGTTTCCAGATCTCTTTAGGTATACTCTTTTAATGAAATAATGTTTTCTTACTCTAAGACTGTATTGAATTTATCTATTAAACGCAACCTTTGTTAGAGCATACATTTATACTTTTATCTTTTTGTGAAAATTCAACAGTTACGTATAGTTTTAAAGTACATATTCTTAATATTTTTTAAAGCAGTGGTAGCCCAGTGGTGATGCGCTCGCTTGGGAAACGGAGTGAAGCGGGTTCAAATCCCGGGTTTCGCACCTCTGATATTTTCTTGTGCGAATCATTTCTAACATGATTACCGATTGATTGAAATGATTTTTACTCTTACGGTGAAGAAAAACATCGTGAGGAAACCTGCATGTCTGAAAGAACCTAGGAAGTTTTCAAAAGACATGTGAAGTCCGCCAACCCGTAGTTGGCTAGCGTGGTGGACTATGGCCTGATCTCCCTCGTAATGAAGGGAGGCCCATGCCCAGCAGTTGCATGTTAAAAAGGGCTGAATAAAAGAAAACATATTCTTAAACTAATAATTTTCATTTTCTTTTGCTTACGCTCGTGGCTAATTTTTAGTTTTTGAGTTTATTGTATTGCAAATAACTTTGTCAAGAGATTAATATGAACACGGCAATTTAAATTTTTATCATTCAAATCAATTGTTTGTTAGTCTTGCTAAAACTCAAAAACAGCTGAACCGGTTTGATTTTTTTTTTGCTAGCGGTGAGTCTGGGGTTCTCATTTTTTTATATTTAAACCAAGTTAAAAAAAATTGGGAAAACCCAAAAGAACAGCTGGAAAATCGTAAAGTTCACAACTGTTTATTTTGTATTGGAATCACTAGTTACAAAATTCTCGATTTTAAGTTGGAGAAAAATAATATATGTATTATGTACGAATATATAATATATAGTCTATCTATTCAATACTAACCGTTAAAACGCTAGTTTATAATAAGTATAGTTTTATACTTTAATTACCAATGTATCTCCACTGAAGGCGGATTCGATTTTCGCTAGCAAGAATACATTACATAATATTATATACTTATTTAAAAAAAAAAATATTTTTTATTATTTTTAATAAGATCTGTTTCAAGAACAGTAGTGCTATTTTATAATAACTTTTATGTAACTACAGTTATACATACAACTATGAACACGGATTCAGCTGTAGAGTATGAAAATTCTTACAGAAAAGTCTTGAAGCTCTCTTATAACTTTAATCAAAACCTAACTCGTTGTCATGTTCTACTAAATTATACAGATATTCTATATAAGAAACAAGAAAGAAAAAACATTTCTCTTTTCTAAGGTATTATCTTGATTTAATTAATTTACCAAGAAAACCATAATTATAAAATTAATTAGAGGCTCATTTAAGCTTATTACCTGTTATCATTGAATATATTATGTACATCGTTACTCAATATTAATGTAGACAGCTTTATAATTATCAAAATGCCATTCTAATGAAACGTTGTACTAATATTACGTTATTAACTGATATTAATGTTGCCACAATAAGCAGATATTATTTAATGGAGAAGTAAAATTATAACTCATTAGGCATATATTTTACTACCGGCTTACCCTCGCTTCGCTAGTTGCCTTTTGTATTTACAAAATCAGGCAACTTTTGTCAATTTTGGATGTTTTTATTACTGGAAGTAAGTTGTAATTTTTATATGCAACTGTCTATCTGTTTGAGCCTTATGAAGGAACAAAAATACATACATACACATACAATTTTATGCATCTCTAATTATGTTCTTAAGACCGATCTTGGCTATGGCGGCTAATCTCACTGAGACTAGTCAATTGCGCAGGAGATATTATAGTGCATAAGTGTTCGCGAAGGCACCATGGACTCTTTTTTTCTTTCACTTTCACACTTTTTTTTTGGTACCCATCCAGTCGGACTCCTCAGGCTTGACAGAGTCCTACTACCGGTACACTTCGATGGATCGAAAATTTAACACGACCGATGAGAGATCAGGTGGAGGACCTACGACTTAACTTGCTGTCCGAGGCATGAGGGTAACAAAACTATTGTAGGGTTAGAGAATGAAATAAAGTTCTTCTTACCAGAAGAAAAAAGTTATATAATCTCTATAGCATTAACCCTTATCTACTTAAATTATGTGTTACTCAAAGTACATGAAAATAACATAATGTTCAAATTAATCCTTTAGCAACATTATTTATTATTTAAACATTACTGATTTTAAATTATCTCTTAATTTTAAATTATTATATTATCACTAAATGTATCAAAATCAATTTTGTTAATAATATAGTTCCAAAAATGTGTAAAATGTGTTGAAAAGATTCTATTTCTAACCTATAGTCAAACTCACTTACGATATATTAAATTAATATATTTTTTGTTCCATCAAAGGACGTTGTAATATATGAAATTTTACATTTTCTAATGAATTTTTTCCATAAATCCGTCATTTTTCTTCACTTAAACCGGTTTTGGTGATTTTTTGTATTTTTGAAGTAATCTCCATAATATTTAGGGGCTCTTAGTTATACCTGGGACTCAATAGATGGCGCTGTGGTTGAGATCTAGTTTTTTTTAATTCGAATTAACGAGCATTGTGGCACGACGACTGTCTAACGGGTCGGCTAGTGATACTATAGAAATACAAATTCACAAATATATTATGTATTAATCAATAAGTTAATCGTTTTAAGCAGACTAAAAAAGTATAAGGAAAAATACCTACATACCGCATTTACCTTTTAAAATTTTATTTCTTAAAGAGTATTACGTCTAGACAGCTCATAATATAAATTGTGAAATACTAAAGTGGCGTAGAATATATTTTGTACGTACTCTATAACGTTACACGAGGCTGGACCGTCCCGTTTAATGCGGCGTGAAGAAAAACAAATAACATTGTAGGGCGAGGGAGGCAGACGGACGGAAGACATTGGCGATCCTTTTATATTTACATATACATACATGTGTTATATATTAGGAGCTGTTTATGTTCGTGTATTTAGGATTTATAGATCTAAAAAAATATTTATCTATCTATATAAATAAAAATGAATGTTGCTAAGCGCAAAACTCGAGAACGGCTCGACCAATTAAGCAAATTTTTTTTCGTATGTTCCTTAAGGTACACGGAATGTTCTAATAAAGAGAAAAAATATAAAATAACCTGCCTACTTTTCTATACCTATGTATATACATTGTACTAACCGTCAAAACGTACATATGTAGCTAGGGATGAACTCGAGCGAAGCAAGGGTAAGTCGCTAGTAGATACATAATTCACAAAATCATCATCGGAATGAAGTGTAAACCTTCTTTTATAAATATTTAGAAAGGATAGGATTCGACTATTTTGAGAATCAATAAAATGAACAACCAGGAGACAAATATGTTATGTTATGTTATGTTATCTTATGTTTTCTTGCTGTTAGCCCTGGGGGCCTTGACAGCGTAACCGGTTGGGGGGGGGGGGGGGGGCTAGTAAGCCCGTCCTCAAAGCTTAGAGCCTAAATTGACTGGCTCGGAAATAAGAGAATGAAGGCGCTTACGCGCCTCCGGGATCTGAGAATGAAATTTAAAAATTGAATTTAAAATTTTAAATTTGATAAATTAAAATAATACATTACCCTAAGTGGAGTGCAATGTATGTATCTGAGTGTAACTGTAAATTACTGTGAATAGCGACCATGTTAGTACGGTCGTCTGTCTGGGGTCCCGACCGCGCCCGATCGCGGCCAAGGTATGACGAACCTAGGCGGTCTGCGCCGTCGCCGGCGGCGACGCAGCCAAGTTCGTGTATTGAACGCGGCGTTCGCTATCGTTATAGCGTCGTCGGGGTCTGTTAAAATGTTCCGCGGCCGTCTTGCTCGCGGGTCGTTTTGTTTCGGCACGTAAGAACACGATTGCACCACTAACGGGTTAGGGTGCGACGCCGCTAAGTCGAAATGCCTTTGAGAGGCGTCTTTGACGAATTTTTTAACCGAGACTAGTTCGAAGTCCCTATGTAGGTCTACGTTTCTTACGTACCACGGGCAGCCTGACGCGATACGTAAGAATTTATTTTGTAACGTCTGTAGCGAGTCGAGATTCACATGCGCGAATGCGACACTGGCGTACGTCATTATAGGGCGTATGCAAGTTTTGTATAGTGTCAGCTTATTTCTAAGAGACATTTTACTATGCTTGCATAGAAAAGGGTATAATCGGCTAAGGACGAATGCGGCCCTTCTGCGTGCTTCGCGAAGGTGCGGCCTAAAGGACAGTTTACTGTCAAAAGTAACTCCTAAATATTTAACCTGTCCTTTCCAGGGGATCGGCTTGCCAAGAAGACGAATCGTCGAGACGGAGTCGAACTTGCGCAGGGGAAACTATAAGGCTGCGCTCTTTTCTGGATTCACCTCGATTCTCCATCGGCGGAACCAGACGCCTATGGCGTCGGCCGCTTTCTGAAGGCGACGGTGAATTCGATCTTTCGACCAAGAAGATGTGTACATCGCGGTGTCGTCTGCGTACAGCGCGAGTTCCACTGCCGGGGTACGGGGAATGTCGCTAGTGTATAGCGCGTAGAGGAGGGGCGAGAGCAGCGAGCCCTGAGGGACTCCCGCTCGGACAGGGCGGGGGGAGGACAGCGTGCCCTCCACTCTGAAGCGGAAAGTACGATTCGATAGATAGTCTCGCAAGATGTGTACGAGACTGTCCGGCACGCCTAAGTTACGTAGCTTGTATAATAAGCCGTTGTGCCAAACTTTATCGAACGCTTTCGCTATATCGAGGAAAATGGCCGCTGAGCATCTCCTGCGTCGGGATCTGATTTTGTACTGAAGTAAGTACTCCGCAAGGCGGTGCACTTGATGTACGCTAGAATGGTTGGCTCTAAAGCCGAATTGTTCATTAGGGAGGAGGGACTTAGACACGACTACCTCTTGTAGGCGAGTCAATATGAGTTTTTCATAAACTTTGCCTAGCGCGCTTATGAGACTTATAGGGCGGTAACTGGCGGGCATATTGCTAGGTTTACCCGG
Organism: Argynnis bischoffii washingtonia; assembly: GCA_033884665.1. Taxonomy (NCBI): domain Eukaryota; kingdom Metazoa; phylum Arthropoda; class Insecta; order Lepidoptera; family Nymphalidae; genus Argynnis; species Argynnis bischoffii. The sequence continues at coordinate 13,032,640 of CM066621.1, read as the reverse complement.
CTTGCGAATTCCTATTACTACGGCTTCTTTCCACTCGTCTGGGAAAGAGCAGCATAGCAACAGAGTGTTGAAAATTGTTACTAATAGGGACACGATCTGTCTCGGTAGGGATTTAATTATTTTATTGTTTATACGGTCTGGCCCCGGGGCCTTCATAGGGTTAAGCCCTTTGATCACCGACTTAACTTCGTCGTATGACGTCGGGCGAAGCGGTTCGCCCGAGGGAGGCATGGCGGCCCATGCTGTGACCTCTGAGTCTATCGCGTGAACGTGACCCGGGTCACACGGTTGAGTGCTAGGCGAACACTGCGATTCGATACTATCTGCAAGGCATTCGGCTTTATCTGAGTCGTCTGACGCGATGGAGTTATCTGGCTTTATAAGAGGGGGCATCGTAGTGAGAGACTCGTCTCTAAAGGCTCTCGACAGCGCCCAGAAAGCCTGAGCCGAAGGTTCGAGCCCCTCGAGGAGCCTATCCCACGAATGCCCTCTCAGCTCGTCGAATCGAGCCCTAACCTGTCTCTTGAGGTTGTTTAACTCGCTGCGATTTCTTGCGCACGGGTACGTGTCGTGAGCTCTGTTGGCTGCGTTCTTTCGTCTAATTAAATCCTTTAGGTCTCGCGGGACCTTGAAACGCCCGTCCGGGGGTACAACTATTACGCGGGTACATGTATCTATAGTACTATTGACGTATTCTGTAAATTTACTGGCCGCTGCCTTCGCTTGATCGGCAGAATCGATGATGTCAGGTATAACATCGCGTAGGGGAGAGTCTTGCGACCGAAGAAGCTCGGCGAACTTCTTCCAATCAACAACCTTTCTAGTTAACGGGCCTGAAGGGCGGTCATGACCTAATTTAATGATTACCGGCCGGTGGTCTGAGTCTAGCTCGGATAACGCTTCTATGGAACGCAGTCGTAAGGCTACGTTCCTTAGAATCGCTATATCGAGGACCTCCGGCGTGCCTCTGTGGCCAAAACGCGTGGGCGTCAGTGGCCCTATAATTTCAAAATTGAGGGATGGGTGGTTGGCTAACTCATCGAGCACTCGCCCCTTGGAGCTAATGCGCGTTGAGTGCCAGCGCGTGTGTTTGCAGTTCAGGTCCCCGGTCAAAATGACCGAGTCTCCCATGCCGAGTAGCGACCTAATGTCGCTCTCTAGCACTGCTTTGTTTGGCGAGAGATATACCGATGCTATTATGACCGGCTGATGGCCCGTCATATGTACCTGACATACCGACGCCTCGATGTTCGCGAGCGGCGGTGGATCTAAGGGGACGCAATGTCATGTTTTCTTGAAATAAATAATAGTGCCGCCTCCCCTGTTGGCGGTTCTATCATTTCTAACTAAACGATAGTTCGCGATTTTCGATCGCGCGTTGCCGGTTTTAAGAACGTCTCTTGTACGCAGAGAACGTCTATACTATAATCTGACAAGAAATCGCGAACTAACCCGATATGAGTTTTAATGTTATTCGCGTTGTATGTGCAGATAGTAATACCGCGGGGTTTTGTTCGCCCTAGCCGCGAATCGGATGCATGAATTATTGTGTTATTTACCGCCATTGGAAAAGTTAATAGGCGGGGGCTTGGAAGCTCGTGATAGCTTCGATTAGGCCGGCGTGTTCTATCGCGGCCTGCATACGCGCCTGAGGGGCGCCGTTCGTGGCACGTATTTTATTCGCGAAAACGCTGAGTTCGCGAATATCGAATGACCCGACGAAGTCCATGACCACTGAGAGGTCAGAAGCCAGGGACTGACTCGCCGGCATCGCGGGGGCTACGCGAGCCCTGGGCGGGAGCAGCGCGGGCTGCTGGGCCGGGGCCGGTCGCGGAGCGGGCGCTTGCACCGGTCGCGGTGCTTGCTGCGTGGGCCTCGGGGCCGGAGTCGGGCACGGCATCGGAGCCGGAGCCGAAGCTACGGGACGAGGCGCGGGAGGAGCGGCGGCTTTAAACCACGCGTTCGTGGTCGGGGGTGGCGCGGGAACGAACACCCGGGGTGCTCCCTGGGTGCTTGTTGGGAGGGCCTCGAAGCCCTCGCTTTCTTGGCCCCCTTTCGCGTACGCCTACGCGGGGCCCTGGAGCACCCGCGATAATTCGCGGGGTGCCCCTGGGTCTCGCACAGCACGCAGCTGGGCGGCACTTCAGGGTCCGGGACCTTGCGCGGACATTCGGCGGTCACGTGGTCATCGAGGCATTTTACGCACCTCGGGCGCGCGTAACAGTTTCTGGCCGAGTGACCGTATAATTGGCAGGAGACAAATATTTTTATATATACATTTTTTATAATTATTGAGTGATATTCAGTCAGACAATATTAGTATATTGTAAAGAGGTAAATTTATAAGTTTGTGATTTTGTCTGTAGAAAGTAATCTCTGAAACTACTGAACTTATTTAGATGATATTTGGTAAGAATATAGTTTGAGATCCTGGGAAGGACATAGGGTAATTTTATCCTGGAAATCATCCCTTAAGGGGGTGAAAATTGGGATGAAGTTTGTATGGGGAATCAACCTAGGGACAAATCGAACGAAGCAAGGGTAAGTCGCTAGTTTATGATAAAGAAATACAAACGAAGTCGATTTGAAGGAAACACTTGTTTTCTTGATAAAAAGCTTAAGACTATTAATTGTAAGAAGGGAAATGTGACATGGAAGGCGAATCATTAAGAATGCTCCAATTTGTGAAAGCTTTTTGGCGATCGCGTGGTTTGCCACAATTCTTATTATATGTACCTACCTACATTACTATACGTACTAAATAGAGGACTGCCTCCGGAAATGGATCACAAGACCTATATATGGCAGATACCAGTTTCCCTTTGCTTTAAGAAACTGTCTAATTCACATTCGTATTAGTGGGGAAAGAAGAATAAAACTATTTTTAAAGGTACTCTAAGGTGCCCTTTTGACACATATCTAAAAAATAACAATTAAAAAAACAATATTTTTATCAGCTGGATTACTTACACTGTGTATATTCCTTTACCAAATACCTTTATATATTATAATATTTGAATTTCTAATCTAACGCTGACATGTTTTTAACTGATGGACGATGGTGAATTAATTGACGATGCAATCGCTCGGCTCTTTGTGGTAAATCGAACCCCAGGTACGGCATTAATTGTATTCTTGCGGGAAGCTCTTCATTAAATAGCGGGTGATGTGTGAATTAGGTGTGTTTATTTATGTCTGGATATGACATGAAATTATTTTTTTAGATTAATTATTAAAATCAAACAATTGTTTTAGAAATCTCCGTAAATATTTTTTGAAATACATCAATCCATACTAATATTGTAAATGAGAAAGTAACTCTGTCTATCTGTCTGTCTCCTTTTCACGCTTAATCCGCTGAACCGATTTAAATGATATTTGGTATGGAGATAGTTTGAGACCCTGGGAAGGACGTAGGATAGTTTTTATCCCGGAAATCACCCCTTAAGGGGATGAAAAGGGCGATGAAAGTTTGTATGGTAATCATGTGTCAAGTAAGGGATATACATATATATTTTTAAGTATTATATATATATATATATATATATATATATATATATATATATATATATATATAATTCTATATTCTTTCTCATATATATATATATATATATTATTCTATACTAACCGTGAAAATGTACCTAGGGGCGAACGCGAGCGATGCGATCGTGAGTTGCTAGTTAATGATAAAAGTGGATATTCAAAAATTATGGGAATACTTACGTCCATATTTTGGCCAATCTTCTATTCTTGTACTACTAGATTTGAACCTGCTGCCCCACAATTAGTCAAATATTCAAACATAATCAATGATATTAGTTTTACTATCTTTACTTGTTACGGGATATATTTAACGACAGATTCTAGATCACGTTAAAATTCAAATTATCCCAAAACTCCGAACTATCCGTAGATACTTTATCGTCTAATTGCGTCATTTGTATATCGGACCGATAGCGGGTAAACAGAGCAAATTGGCAATTAAATGGGTCTTTTGTGGTCAATCCGTAGCTCCCAATCACCCAGTGACGTGTGGATTTGTCGATGTTTGATACGTTTTAAATTTATCCGACAATTGATGAGACTTAGGAAATTTAAATTTGAGTTAAATTTTAATGCCAAAGCTCTTCAAACTATTTTTAAAGCTTAAAAGCGAAAGTCTTTAGATAAGCTTATTAGTTTGAATAGTATACTGCATTATTTTAATGACATCGTCAAAAACTATTTATTTACAAATTTATTAATTAACTAGTAGCTAACCCTCGCTTCGCTCGGGTATGGTTTGTGTATATATAATATTATTAGCCACCTGTTTCAACAAGGTACAAGTGAAGCGGGTTCAAATCCCGGGTCTCGCACCTCTGATATTTTCATGTGTGAATCTTTTTCAACATGATTACCACTTGTCATACGGTGATAGAAAACATCGTGAGGAAACCTGCATGTCTGAGAAAACCTAGCAAATTTTCGAAAGACAGGTGAAATCTGCCAAACCGCACTTGACCAGCATGGTGGACTATGGTATCATCCCCCTCGTTGAAGGGAGGCCCGTGCCTAGCAGTGGGACGTCAAAAAAGGTTAAATACATATGCCTATATATTACTCCAACTTATAGTTTTTCCGTGTACTATGTATGTACAACCAAATCTGTCCAGCCAACAAACAAACAGACATATACATACATACAAAAATTCGCATTTATTTATGGTTGTGTGATATTTTAAATCACACTACATTAAAAAAAAATGTATGCAGAAATTATATAACCAATTGCATTAGAAAAATATAAAAAAAATTGGAGATATTATATAAATTAAATATATAACAATAAAGATACTACAATCCACTGATTACACTATTTGTTAACTGTATATGTGTGTTTGTATTAAAGACATAATTTTTCCTCACTTCCGGCACGCGCTGGCTGGCACATTGGCTGGGTTCGACTTTCTTAGAACTATAGGCCCCTGGGGTTTAAATGTGATATTGCACACCAACATATGTATTAAAATGTACTCGTATTTATGATATATCCATCCGCTGCATTTATACAAGATAAAAATATGACCTCTTCTAAAACAAAGTTAATATTGCTGATTAATTAATTCTTGATATAGAACTCTAAGCGTTTTTACACAAGACTGAAATTTTTCTATAACTATTAGTGACTTCTCTCCAAGTAAAATTTTGCAAACAACTAATATTTTACGACAAAAACTACTTTTTGTCTACCCTATATCATCTATATACCTGTGTAGATAAACAAAAATATATTTAGTATTTAAAATAGATAAGTCTCGCAAACAAGCTTTTATATCATATATATTGTGTAATGTACCTAATAAATTGTTGGGTTTGATTTAATTTAAAGTTTATTTTCTATATCTATTATCCCGGTAAAATGTACGGTTCCCGTGGGATAGACTTGCTTTTATTTGTCTTATAATAGAGACTATATTTCAGCTACGAAATTTGAGAATGTAATCTAGATACTAAAATGAGAAAAATTTTGCAAGTATAGAAGTTCAAAGTTTGTCCACTAGATGGCGGTACTAGTATGCTGCATCGCGCAAGCATTACGTTCTCTTTAAATGATATGTAGTTAGCTCAGGTTTGTACCTGGAAGTCAGAATTATATATATATATATATATATATATATGAAATTTTTTGAAATGCGTACTCTTGGAGTACGTATAATAATAATGATAAAAATCTATATATACGTATATATAAATCGATCCGTGACTCCAAAACGGCTGGAGTGATTTTAGTAAAATTTTCAGGCAATCTTCAGATTAGCCCCACGGGACGCGGGTGATCCTGTGAAGTTTGCTAGCGACCGGAAGTTTGAACGCGAGCGAAGCCGCGGATATTGCTAGTAAACTCTAAAAATCACAAAGTGCCCTTACCTTAAAAGAAGGATAAAAAAATCGACACATTATCAAAATCACAATATTTTTCGCTTTTTTCCAATTATACCCATTTCCTTAAAGCTCTACTTCTTCATAAAAAAAGCTCAAAAAAGCATAATAACCTCTAATTAAACATAATGAAGGCCTGTTAATTCACAATAACGGAATAGCCGCCGATAAATCACACTTGTACGTAACTATTAATGGTATGTGCATGCAACTGGCACGACCTGTTTTAATTTCAATACTTAAGGTGTGTAAACAACAAGTACCTACTGCACGTTTATAATAATCTTTACTGTCCCGCTTTGCATTTTAGACCAGATGCTAGATAAATTTTGTAGATTTATTAATATATGTTTGCAGGAGTCGAAAGGAAATAACTGATACAATTTTTACATTTAAAATCTATACATATAATAAAATTCTAAGCCGAATCTGTACATTAAATATTTCTTTGAAAATCTTATTGAAATATGTTCTTTTTATGAGATTCAGTGACAAACGAGCAGGCAGACCGGTTTTACCGGTGGTAGGACTCTGTCAAGCCTGAGGAGTCCGACTGGATGGGTACCACCCCCTTATCTATTTCTGCCGCCAAGCAACAATGATTGCATTGTTGTGTTCCGGTTTGAAGGATAAGGTAGCCAGCGCAATTACAGGCAAGAGGCATATCATCTTAGTCCTCACAGTGACAACGCACCTGTGGTTGTGCATTTTTCTCTCTCAGTAACACTTAGTCACTCAATGTAAAATTATTTTAAGCCAAATTAAAAAGAAAATTATTCTTATCGCGACATCTATACAACTCTGTCAGTAACACTTAGTCATTTAATGTAAAATTATTTTTAAGCCAAATTAAAAAGAAAATTGCTCTTATAGCGACATCTATACAACTTTCTCAGTAACATTTAGTCACTTAATGTAAAATATACAATCTTTCAAGAACTCCGAGCGAAGCTCGGTCGCCCAGGTACTATTTATTAAAATAGATAATAAGGATTAATTAACTAGTAGCTAACTAAAATAGGTAAATCACGCGACAAGCTTGTATATCATACTAGCTTTTGCCCGCGACTTCGTCCGCGTAAAATAGTGACTGCTCGCAGAGCTACCGGGCGGCAGCCAGCGCCCTCCCCTCTCACGGGCTGAAAGCGCGCACCCATAGTCCGCCTAAAGTTAAATATGTATATTTAAAACTATGATATCTCCTAAGATATTCATTGAAATCAAATGATGTCAAGCGCAATTTTGTTCAAAATTAAATATTTGTTATGAATAACGTATTTATTTGGATAAGGATTAATATCATGTTTATAAAAACACCTTCGGAAGTAATGCATTATTTTAGAACAAATTTGATTACCATAAAAAGGGTTATATTTAGTCAACCTTAAAAGATAGACATATGCTGTCGCGGACTTTTTTTTAGAACTTTTAAAGGGGAACAATATCGTTATACACAATTTTTACATAACTTTAACCGTTTACACAGCGCACACAACGGAAGCTCACAAAAGAAATTATTTATTCCCGTTTTTGCAACATTTTTCATTTATGCTCCGCTCCTATTAGTCGTAGCGTGATGTTATATATTCTAAAGCTTCCTCGATAAATGGACTATCCAACACAAAAAGAATTTTTCAATTCCTACTAGCAGTTCCTGAGATTAGCGCGTTCAACCAAACAACAAACAAACAAACAAACTCTTCAGCTTTATTATAATATTAGTATAGATATATTATTTTTTTCAACATGATTACCTACCACTAAACTTACGGTGTATGAAAACATTATGAGGACATGTATACCTGAGAGCACCTAGACATAATAAGAAATCCGAAAACCCGCACTTGGTTAGCGTGGTGGATGATCCCCCTTGTATTAAAGGGAGGCCCAGTGCCCAGCAGTGGGACGTAAAAAGGGCAAGTGGTCAGAGCACTAAATACTAAGGGATTTTTTGGAATTACTAATGGTTCCAATAAATCAATTTTTTTATTTCAAAACTTTGAGAGTACAGTGTCAAATTGATAAATAAAGTATATAGTTATAAATTAATAAATAGGATATAAGCTTTATATGAGATATAGTAATTTACGAAAAGCTCTTGCTTTAAAATCTTCTTATTTCAAAATTATGTAGGTACTTGTTGTTAATATTAAAATTTTAGTTTGTATACAATAGTTGAGCGTAGAAATACCAAAATAAAACTATTTATAATGAGTTTGAATCTGACCCATTTTAAGAATTTCATAGATTTTTATAATTTCATTTTAATTATGATGAAAAAATCCTGAGATACTTGCCCTATTTTTTAGTGAAGAATTTTTAAATCTGGAACCGATGTTATTTTTAGTGTTTTGTAAATAATTTCAAGATAAGAATAACAAAATAAAATATATGAAATCATTTTGTTTGGTTTTCTGTTACTTTCATATTATTTTCCTATGCTGGAACTTATTTTATGAAAACTGTTATATTAATGTTGTTAGTTAAAATAAAATAACATGATAGCTTGTGAATTCATGTAATGTCTAATTATAAAATAAACTAATACATCAAAATCTTTAACCAATTAGCATATATTACATATCATTATATATCATTAACTATAAAATAACAGTTAACGTATAAGTTAATGATAGGTATTTTTAAATAGAGTATCTGTATTGATCGCAATATATAGTACAGTAGATATAGTATTATTTTTTGACAGAATCAAGTGTAAGAAAATCAGCTTTTTAATATTTGAAGTGCATTACTTGAAAAAGAAACATGTAAATTCTATAACAATTTTATGTGAATCTAAAAGGTTACATAAAGAAGGATTGGGGTGTAATGGGAGGTAAATATTGACAGTGCCGAAACGTGCCCATACAACCTATGGCAGGATCAAACTTTTTCTTGTCCGCCCTTCGGACTGCATTAATCGATATAATAGATATTATGGTGAACTAACCACAATGAATAAACTAAATAACTCAGTGTAAGAATCTCTACTTTTATGTTATTTTTAATGTTTTGAATAAGAAAGTTTATTGGTTTATCCTTATCTGGAGCAGTAATGGGCCATTGGTTTTTTCACTTATCCCGTTTATATCTCTACATGCTATGCCAGCGGTCGCGGGTTCGAGTCCCGCTGGGGGCATTCATTTGTGTGATGGGTGTTTATATTTATAGAATTATTATTATTTATATGTATATATTTAAAGTTATTTATGTGTAGTGCATCAACTAGCTGGCATCAATAACACAAGCCTCGTAGCTTACCATGGAACTAGATGGTGTTATGTGGTAATGCCCCAACATTTTTATTTATTAATTATTTATTTAATAATTAAATTATTTTTTGAGACACCTATTTATTCAATTTATCTTTATAGCTAAAACAACGCAATTTAAATGGAGGAGGTATTCAATTCAAATATACGTTATTTTTGTATATTGATGTCGTCGCCAATTTTGAAGGTTTTAACCTTTCTCATCTAAAATTTCACATAAACTCTATGAAGTAAATATTAAAGATTATTTTAGGCACTTTATTAAAAAAAAGTAATTACCAACCTATAAAGTATCTTAAAATAATACATAAATAACGAATTAGCGCCTTCAAGGAGATTGCTCTTCAAATGGAATTTTGATAAATTACTGTTGTTAAGTACCTAACTTTCAAGTGGCGTATTTCTTTCATACGAAAATAAAAAATAGTATTGGTAAGTCCAAAAATGAGCTAAAACGTTATTTATTTTTTTACAAAAATGATAAAGCTCTGCTTTAAATATAATTCTTAATTCTTCTAGCTTTTATCTATACATATAATAAAATTCTGAGTCGAATCTGTACATTAAATATTTTTTGGAAAATCTATTTGAAATAGTCATAATTACATTATTATCAATTCAGAGGCCGAATCTATAGTTTTAAGAATTTTTATCTGTCTGTACTTAATTTTCAATAAGTATTTTATTACACTCATAGGTTGTATTGCACTATTGGAGTTCAAAGTCAAGTTACTCTAAAGGAATTCACTCTAATACGAAAGTGTCCTTCTCATATTACGAAATAGTTTATTCTAAATGTATAAGAATAAATGCTAATAATATATAAAAGATATTGCTAATTTGAAAAACTTCAGAAATAGAAATTAAGTGTTTGAAATAAAGTTATAAATAAACAAAAAATATTTTATTCACACCGTCTGAAACTGAGGTCGCAAATTTGAATCCCGTAAGTTGCCAGAACTGAACAATGTACTTGTTTTTACTCTTATTTTTTAACCCTCGACGCAAAAAGAGCAGTGAAATAAGTTAAACATCTACGTGTGTCTGTATGTGGCATCGTAGCGCTAAAACGGATGAACCGATTTTAATTTAGTTTTTTTTTGTTTCTAAGGTGACTTCATCGCAAGTGTTCTTAGCTATATGGTGCTGTCATACTCAATTCTTTACGAAAATACTGCAGAGACGTCGCGTTTAAGCTCATTGAATTGTTATTGCGTTGGAGATTTTCAAAAAATCAAGTAGTTACTTGTTAAATCGTTATACGCATCAAAATATAATTAACTAGCGTCTCACGCTCGCTTCGCTCGCGTTCAACTCTAGGTAAGTTTTCACAGTTAGTATAGAATAAATTATATATATGTACATTATACAGGTATAGAAAAGTAAGTACCTACTTTAAAAATCAAAAAAATATATATATATATATATGTATATCCTTTACTTGATACATGGTTTCCCATACAAATTTTCATCGCCCTTTTCACCGCCTTAAGGGATGATTTCCGGGATAAAAACTATCCTTTGTCCTTCCCAGGGTCTCAAAGTATCTCCATACCAAATATCATCTAAATCGGTTCAGCGGATTTAGCGTAAAAAGGAGACAGACAGACAGACAGACAGACAAAGTTACTTTTGCATTTATAATATTAAGTATGGAAGTATGGATTTTCTATTGTTTTATTATATTTCTATAACAAATTTCCTCGTGATAGGCGTAGATCTCAAAACTGATTTATTGATACTGATTTACATTTACATATAAATATTACAACAGAATTGAAAGTAAATACGAGTTTCCTAAATATGTTTCCCGATCTCATATTTAGGTTAACAGGAGTTATTTAGTAAAGCGTTATATGACAACCCTAGTGTAGAAATAGCATTACAAAGTTGTAACTCCATTTAATAACACCTATGTATATGCTTATCTAAGGTCCGTATTGCATGTAATTGTGAATTGTTTGAGTAGGGACGACAGCGGGTTATCTGAGCGGCCAAGATTTATAATAAGGGGTTTGAATGCCGTGAGAACTGGGAAATTGTTTGTAAAGTTAGTATGTAAGGTATTTAGTTTAGTAAATTCTTGTTTTTACTCGACCGCTTCAGAAGTATGAAGTTTTTCGGATCTTTATGGATATCTCCTATCTGAGACCCTCATAATTATAAGAACCTGGGCGACCGAGCTTCGCTCGGAGTTCTTTTTTGTTATATCGTATTTTTAGATAAAAAAATTAAAAACTTCAATAAATAAATAAAAAAAAAAAAACTTTGAATTCCAACTGGGATCGATCCCAGACATATGTGTTTTTCAACTTACGCGTTGACCGCTTGACCACGATGCTTACAACCGAGTGAAAGATATTATCGACCATATTCTACGTGAAATAATGCAAAAAGAAAACTGCATGAAAACTCGAAAACAAGCGTTTTCCCAGACATGAGACTAATCTACTAATCATGAGACTAACAAAAAGATATAAATATACAAGAATTGATCGTTTAAATATATAAGATAAGATTAGATAGATTATGTGTAATATAACAATTGTATTTTTATTAAGGAAAACTTTTGGCTCACAACAGGTAATACCCAGAGCATTACAATCATTTTTCATTTAAAATATACCTCGAAATGTACAAAATTTAGTGTTATGCAAACAATATGCATTTTCTCACCCAGAGTAACGAGAGTACGTAAAATTTAAAGCACTAAATCACTGGGCATTTAGGCCGGTATAAAGAAAAAAAGTATTTGTTCAACTAAAAGTAAAGTAAAAAAATAAAATTGCGCTCTAAAAATAAAGGAAAATGGGCGCTTGCGAATAAAATAATAGTGCGAAAGCTGTTACCGCAGCGGCCGGACTGGCTCGTTTTGACCACTTTCAGGAAATACGTGTTAGTGTTAAACATAATATGCATACTTTATATTTTATTTTATACAGGTTTTAGTGCGAAATTTTGTTAGTATGTTTTGAAAATAAAATATTCCTAATACTTGACTAGGCAGTGGTAGCCCAGTGGTAACGCGCTCTCTTGGAAAACCGAGTGAAGCGGGTTCAAATCTCGGGTCTCGCACCTCTGATATTTTCATGTGCGAATCATTTCTAACATGATTACCTTACGGTGAAGGAAGACATCGTGAGGAAACGTGCATGTCTTAGAAAACCTAGCAAGTTTTCGAAAGACATATGAAGTCCGCCAACCCGCACTTAGCCAACGTGGTGGACTATGGCCTGATTCCCCTCGTATTGAAATGGGGCCCGTGCCCAGCAGTGGGACGTTTAAAGAGCTGAATACAATAATACTTGACTAAATATTAGAGACATAATTATTAGCTAAAATTGAGAGAGACTTTTCATCCCGGAAAATTAAAGAGTTCCCGTGGGATAGTTAAAAAACCAATAGTAATTTATACAGCTTAGTACACAAAAACTACTGATTGGATTTTAATGAAACTTTACTATAATAGTTCATACATCAGAATAGTAAATAGGCTACTTTTATCCCGGAAAAATGTACGGTTCCCGTGGGATAGATTTTTCTTTGTTTGTCTAGAGGCGAACTCAAGCGAAGCGAGGGTGAGCCGCTAGTTGTAAATAAATGTATAAGTATCATCAACAACAACACATCAGATTTTTTGAAAGAAAACGAATGAAGATGGTGATATTTTTAGTAATAGATAGATGTACGTATAGCTTAAACAGTGGGTCTATACGTTTCAACCGCGGACCAACTAAACGGCAACACCTGTTTGGTGGTTCGGCTACAAATTGTTTATTTACTTGCAAATAGTGCTTGTGAATAGTGTGAATTAATAACCACATTGACCGGAAGCGGAATATGGAGGGATCGGATGGTACAGTAATAGTGTTGACTCTTTACAAACCCAAACGTAGTTCGCAGGTTCACTTAATGTGCTAATCTAATAAATTGCTTATAAAATAGTCGCGTTTTATATATCTGTATGAGCTCTATAATAATTGCCCTCTGTCTCTTATAAGATCCAATCAACTTTTTAATTTTAGTCATATTAAAAATTTTGGCGCTCCTCAAAATTTGCCACCCTAGGTCCGGGCCTCACGGGCCTAAGCCTAAATCCGCTAATCACGCATCGTTGTTTTTCAGTCCTCGATTTAGCATGTTTGATAGAAAATCTCAATAACTATTATAGTATGACCCGGGACTTGAAACTGGGCATAAAAATATGTATAAGCCACATGCAAGATGCATTTCATGTAATATGTCTTCACGCTACGCTGCCACAAAATCACGCGGTCTTACCACTAAATGTTGAAAATATTTAATTATTTACTACAATTTTCTAACCGTAGCGGTGATACTGACCAAAGGTGACAAAGCGGTAACGTCTGCTTTGCGGCGCGTTCATTTATTTACCAACAAATAGTGTATGCGGCTGACGTGAATCAAAAACCACTGTAGGAGATATTCGCATATTTGAATAAATGTTAAGCTTAGTTGACATTGAATACAAAAGCTTTTAGATTTTTAGAATGTTAAAAGTAAGAGTAATACCGACAGTTTATTTTATACATAGCTAGTGATTCGCCCTGGTTTCACTCGTGTATAAAGTGATCTACATACATACATATAACACATAGGTTTGTCCTTAGCTTAGTCTTACATGTAAAAGACTAGGTCAACCAGGAGTATTTGATAAGGTACTTGCTTATTTTTTAAATTCAATTCGGTTTAAAAGTCCAATGCTAATTTTTACTCAACAAATTAAATAAATATAAATAAATATGTTGGTACAATAACACACAGCACCATCTAGTTTAATGGTAAGCTACGAGACTTGTGTTATGGATACCAGATTGTTGATACACTACACGTACATAACTTTAAATACATACATACATATTATAAATATAAACACCAATGACTGGAGTAAAACGTTCGTGCTCATCACACAAATGAAATCCCCCAGCGTGACTCGAACCCACGACCGCTGGCACTACAAACTGAGTCAAACGTGTCGTCTAAACTAATATTAATATATTTGATATAAACTTTAATTTCTAAGCGAGCTCAAAAAAATAGAAGTAATAGTAAATAGTGTAATATTAGGTAATATCTTAGCCAATATTGAATCGTTTTGATCGTTCTTTTTTTAATGAATAGATAAAATTTCACATAGAAAATTCGTCAATATGCCTTTCTACTTGCAACGTAGCTATTATAAATTACATCAAAGTCACGTATGTATAAGGATAGAACCAAACAACATGTGCAGAATAAAGTTTGTGGTAATAAATCGTTCCGTCTCCCGGGACTACTGACCGTATACTGAAACGCGAGCATCTGGACGGTGGTTACAGTTTTCTACTTACTTTTGGCCACTCGTTTATTTTTACGACAAAAGGTGCCAAAGGATTTTACTATTTCGGGGTCACGAACTTTTAATTTTCTTCCTTTTTTTTCTATTGCGTAACAAGTGACTTTGGTATTCTTCTTTGAATATTATTGATAAAAACTATTATATTAATTTTTTTATAATCGAAAGATTATCTTGAGAGATTTTCATGATTATCTTATTTTAGATATATTTTAAGAAAATGAAATGTGTGTGTACTTATGCGCGCACGTAAGAAGTTAAACTTCTTTGTCTAACAGAACAAAAATAGCTAAAGATTTCCTCCCTATGTCACAACTCTCTGTTTGTAAAAGGAATGATAAATTAATAACCGGACTCTGTCAAGCCTGAGGAGTCCGACTGGATGGGTACCACCCCCTTATCTATTTCTGCCGCCAAACAACAATGATTGCATTGTTGTGTTCCGGTTTGAAGGATAAGGTAGCCAGCGCAATTACAGGCACGAGGCATATCATCTTAGTCCTCACAGTGATAACGTACCGGCGGTTCTGCAGTTTTGTTATGTAAAAGTGCATGAACCGTAGGTGTTATGGGCGACAGGTATCGCTTTCCATCAGGTGGACCTGTCTGCTCGTTTATCACTGAGTATCATAAAAAAAAAAAAAAAAAAAAAATAAAAAAATATCGCAATGAAATGAAAACAAATTAATAATTAAATAAGTGATATTAGGCATATTACAATCATATATTTATAGAATATCATTTAAAGAAAGAATTCAATATTATATATCATTTGTCAGTTACCATGGCAACAAATAGTTATCAGCTAACTTCATCATGTCGATTTGGCTGTCGGTGTGCGCGCGCATCCTAAAAATTTTACTCTCATAATTTTTTCCAAACGTTTCAAAGTATAACTTCAAAAAAAAAAACAGCTCTTGTTTATGTCGATTAGTTTTAGCCCTTATATTTGCTTTATAATATAAATACTACATTCTTGAGTTTTCGGGCCAGCAATTGTACACTATCAATTATAAGAAACTACAGAACTACTACTACTACAGAACTAATTATAAAAAAATATCCACATTTTCAGAAAATATTTAATATATCTATCAATTGTGCTCTTATTTATCCGAGGCCAAATTTAAAAAGCACTAACTACTCGTAAATTTTAAAACAGTACGTCTCGCTATAAAATAATTATAGTGGTGTCAGACAAAATAAACACGGGGCGATTTAACGTTTAACTTTTAGGTACATTTGAACTCCGCAATTTAGTTATGGCATCGAAAAATTTTCCAGACGAGCGTTTTAATTAAACTCCATGTTAACCAGCGATAAATTCGTCAACGTTTTATATCAGCTTATACATGGATAGCAATGACTTTAGCTAAAAGGGTATGAAAATATATTGTAATTGTAACGTTCATGGGTTACCGAACAGGGAAAATGTTACCTACTTCTGAACGTTTTTGAAAGACTTGATGATGTTTTTAATACTAAATACTTTATTCAATTTGTATTAAGATAGACTATCTTCATACATGTATCATCATATTTGTGCTTATTTGGGCTAATCTCAGAAACCATTGCACAGTTTTGATACTTTCATCAATTAAAAAAAAATTAAAGACTGCGTGTATAAATGTGTACACGCGCAAGAAGTAAAACTTCTGTAGGTTATCGGTATTCTTTATGAAATTCAATTTATCTTTTAAATAATTAGGATAGGTGAGATACTAAAAATAACGCATATTAGGCATATTACAATCATATATTTATAGAATATAATTTAAGGAAAGGATACAATATTATATATAATTTGTCAGACAATAACAACGGTTACCATGGCAACAAATGTACCTACATTTTTTCGTAACGCATTCACCAGCTTACCCCCCGAGTCAAGCGTGCATAAAGAAGTTTTACTTCAAAAAACATTATTCGTATTTTTTATTTATTTGTCAATGGTTTTAAAGCGTGACAGTTGAGCAAATATTACTTCGCCAATGTGAAGTAGAATATAGAAGACACGATGGAGATTGATAAGTAAAATAAGATTATTAATATAAATTAAATTGAAATAGATAAACTAAAGTAGATCCTTTGTAAATTTTGAACCTACAACAAAAGATAGCGAGTATGTATTGTAATTGATGAAGACAACAAGGGTGTACCATAACATAGTTAATTGTAAACATAATTAAACCCAGTCGAATAATTATATCTATAAGGTGGTTTTATTTATTGGTTTATTTTTTTAAGTTAAAATTAATTATTATATAATTTATATCAGCGAGAATATAATTTTATAAGATTACAAGGATTAAAACAATTTCATCTTTATTATTTTTGTTACAGTTTTGTCTGGGTTTGAGATACTTAATTAAATTATATTATAATTAAAAAGTTTATACTTTCAGTTTTAATAAATTACATTATATAAAGGCAGTGATAGATCAGTGGTGATGCGCTCGCTTCGGAAACGGAGTGAAGTGGGTTCAAATCCCGGGTTTCGCGCCTCTAATATTTTCATGTGCGGATGTATATATTTATGTGAAGTTTGCCAACCTGCACTTGGCCACTGTGGTGGACTATGACCTGATCCCCCTCGTATTGAAGGCAGGCCCGTGCCCAGCAGTTGGACTTAAAAAAAGAGCTGAATACAATACATTACATAATATGTTAATATTTTAAGTATTTGTATATAGATAAAAGTATTTATTCGTATTTGTCACGGTTTTAGTTTTATTTTGTGTTCCCGACGTTTCGAATGCTGTACAGCTAACATGATCGTAGTTGGAAAAAATAACTTTATTTCCAATGTTAAATATTCGCATATACATATCTAAGAAAATATTTTACTAAATATAAAAATTTCCCTTGCCCGCGCTCAGTAGTGGGACGTAAAAAAGGGCTGAATACATATTATGTATGTACATATAAATATGAATATAAAAATTATTTTTTTATTATGAAATTTAAAGAAAGATTCTGTCGGCACATGGACCCTTCACTAACTCCGCATGTTGCCGTTTTGCGGATCTTATTGGATTACGGTTGACGAAACCTGCTGTCGCGACGAAAACGAAATTCTGGTCTGTCATCTGTTTTAAGGCAATTTTGAAAGAATATAACTCTCTTTGTTCATAGCACACAATTTTATATTACATGATGATAAAGGAAATGGGTTTTTATATTAAATAAATGAATTTTACATCTTTCATGAAGATTTGACATTCACCTAGTTAATGCTAATGTATATGGCATGAATTAAATTTTGGCACGTGCTAAAGTTTAGGAATACCAGTGTACTGCTACGCATGCCGTATATATATCGATAAAAAAAAATCGAAGGGTCTTATTCACCTTGGAAAGTAGAAAGAACATAAAGGTGGTTTAAAAATATTATAAAATTCTATATTTTTGTTTATTATATACCGACTCACACTTGTTCCGCTCGGGTTCGTCCCTACTTACGTTTTAAGGTTTAGTGTAGATTTCTCAGAGATGAGATATTTTTCCGCATTAAAAAATATCCTATATGTTGACCTGGGTAACCAGCTACCATCATACCAAATTTAATCAAAATCTCTCCAGTGGTTTTTCGGTGATGCGGTGCCAGACAGACAGGCAAAAATTCTAACTATAGATTCGGCCTCTGCATCGATAATAATGCCTATTTCAATAAGATTTTCCAAAAAATATTTAATATACAGATTCGGCTTAGTTAGAATTTTATTATATGTATACATGATAGAGGAGGATTTAGTTAGTTACCTTTTTCTGCTAGCATGTATAACCTTATTATTGTTTAAAGTCATTATGTTATTGGGTTTAGTTTATATTTTTTTTTATTTCGAGTAGAGGCTACGTCTCAAGCGGGGCTGAGGCCCGAGACGCCATCATGACTTACATTGGAAATACGTGGCTTAGTAACGTTGCATTGGTTGATTTTATTTTATTTAGTACTTGGGCGACCGAGCTTCGCTCTGAGTTATTTTTTATTATATCATATTTTTTAGATAAAAATAACTAAAAACTTGAATAAATACAAAAAAAAAAACAAAAATAAAAACTTTGTTTTCGACCGGGATTCGGACCGGGACCCTGTGATTGTTAATTTTGCACCTTGGCCGCTTGATCACGATGCTTATGTCCGAGCGTAAGAAATTATCGACCATATTTTGCGTGGAATAATGCGAAAGAAAACTGCATGAAAACTCGAAAACACGCGATTTCCCAGACATAAGACTAAGAGATTCTAGATCGATTTTTCGCCCCTGAAAACCCTCACATACTCAGCTAAATCGTTAGAGCCGTTTCCGAGAGTATATTAAATAAATAAATATACAAGAATTGCTCGTTTAAATATATTAGATATAAAAGTCTACCAGCAGTTTTAAAATAATATACATTTATGACTTATATACATATACAAGTGAAATATAGGTTAGTAATTGTAAATCTATTTAAAGGTAAACACAGTTGACCGTGGTGGGTCATATAGAGTTATGTTTTAATATTGTAGTTGTTAATCGATGATCGACGTCCCAGAACCCGCTGCTCCATTAAATTAATTATTAGAATTACCGTTTCAAGTGTTGTTACCGTTACATCGTGATTTTCCTCATTAAATTGTATTGAAGATTGAATTCTTTATTATTTAAGCCCTGATAACGCCCACAAGATTAGTAACCACTAAAGATTATGTTCGTAGAATGATAACACGACATATATATCTATACTAATATTATAAAGCTGAAGAGTTTGTTTGTTTGTTTGGTTGAACGCGCTAATCTCAGGAATTATTAATCCCATTTGAAAAATTCTTTTTGCATGGGATAGCCCGTTAACTGCGGAAGGCTATAGGCTATATATTATCCCGGAAAATGCACGATTCCCGTGGGATAAATTTGTTTTTGTCTAGGGACGAACCCGAAGTGAAGCGAGGGTGAGTCGCTAGTGTATAAAAGAAATTATTATGTATAAATGATGTTTGCTTTAAGGTGAGGACTTTACGGATTGTTTAATTTTTTAAATCATCCGTCCCAAGACACGTATTTAACGTATTTTAGTATTATATAGTGTTTTTAACAGCATCCAAGCAAATTCAGAGAAAATAAATTATTTTTATCAACCAAACTCTGCGATAAGACTCGTTACTGTCACCGTTATCTGAGCATAAATAATTCAAAGAAATATCTTCATATTTTTCCTTAATCTACAAACTAAATGTTTTGAGGATGGCTAATTAAAAGTTAGAAGTGGATATGTTAAATTGAATGCTGTCAACTTCAGCGACTCCGGTTATAGCGGATACGATTAATGAGATATGTCTAGATTTAGACATAGCTTTTTTTATAGACTGCCTAGGTATCAGTATAGGTAACTATTAAGGTAATGACAGTTTTGATTTTCGTGATCTATAGCAAATTGTAGGTACCGTGTAAATGTTATATTGTAGTATATCGTTGATTAAATAGAAACGTCATTTTCCAAAAAAAAATAAAATTGATAATATGATTATTACATAATACAAGTCTATTATCAACATATTTTATATGTATAAATGACATTTAACAAATTACAAAAAAATCCGTACTTGTAATATTCATTTTTGTAGAAAAAAGACATTTCTTGCAAGAAATGTCTCCATTTAATAAAAAATAATTAAAACAACACATCGTTATGTAAATATCTTTAAAATGGTATACCTATGATACTTATATATAAAATATATAATACTTAAAAAGAAAAATGAATTTTAATAAAATTATAAACTTCAAATGCTTGTACTGTAAAATTTGTTCTTTTTTGTTTCTTTCTCTTAACCGACGATATGTATGTATGTAGCTAAACACTCAAAATCGAAAGCAGACATTTTATTTTGAGGTTGTATATAATTACTTGTTTCGCCAGATATGAAAAACTATAATAATGAAGTTTAATTATACATATGACATGCATATTTAATGTTTCCTTACGTTTTGATGTAAGTAGGCAGAAAATGACCATCTCTCCACTAGCGGACATGCTACTGGTTCCTCAAACGACACTACACTAAAGACAGTAAAATGGTGTTTTGTACTGAAAATCCTTCTTTCATGCTACGTATAAATATGTATATGGAAGCAGTCTCTGATAGGGGAAGAAACATGTATGTATTAGGTAATATGATAATGATAATACTTTTCGATTGTAATGATAGCATGAGCATAAGAATATTATATATTGCAACACATCTTACAATATATATGTATTTTATAAGATGTACTATATTTCTAATATAAATAAAATATATTTGTCGGTTTATCGCATACTCTCTATATGAAATCTTCCTGGATAACTTCTTGACCCGGTTTAGTAAATATTTCTATTCCCCTGTAGTCAATATCCATAATTTACAACGACGTTCAAGCAAATATGTTCAGCGATTTCCTAAGATTTATGGATACTTAAATTTTGTTAGATGCTGTGCATAGTTATAGTCAAAGAGACGGCTGTTAACAACGTAATATAATATATTGCATACTTAATAATATATGATGAAAGTGAATTACATTTTAAAATGTTACTGTAAATAATCTAATTATAATACTGTAACTACACTACATAATTTGAGAAGTAATTTTGCTTCTTATGCTACTAACATTATAAACTAGCAATATCTACTACGCTATGCCTGCATTCAAACTTCCAATCGCTACTAAACTTCACAGAATTACTCGCTGGACTAATCTGAAGATTGCCTAAGCCTATATATATATATATATATATATATATATATATATATATATATATATATATATATATTACAAGTTAATTACTTAATATAATTTTATATTTCAACTTTTCGTGATGTGAAAGGAAAATTGCGTTTGAGAAATTAAATTTGATAAGTGTCAAATCTTAAACGTACCTACCGAACAAAAATAACGTAGGTACGTATTAACTTTTGTAAGTACAAATGTTTAATGGTATCGATTAATATATTTAGTTGTACCTTTACATGTATACATTCAGAGATTTTTAACGTCCCACTGCTAGGCACTGGGCTTCCTTCAGTACATGGGGGATCAGGCCATAGTTCACCTTTATGTCTACATTAATTTAATTATGGATATATATGGATATATTATATACACGTTAACTTTTTACAGCTTGCTCCCTTCCTATGACATACATTTTCCAAATATTACTATAATGCACACGAAAATTTCAGGAGAACTTTTATAGCTAATAAATTAAATATTCTCATAAACATTCCTCTATATCCTTAATATTTTTAATATATTATTGCTAAGTATAAGTCGTAATATAACCATTTTACGTTGCGATTTACTATATAGATTGAAAACATATTCTAAATTTATAGATATAATGTTCTACTTTGTTTCAAAAACTCAAAAAACTAGCAACTCACTCTCGCTTCGCTCGGGTTAGTCCTGAGGTACATTTTAACGCATACTATCTTGTATGTTACACAGTACGATAAAATGAGATAGAAATTATGACAATCCAACTAACTGATCATGTAGTAGTTCGAAGAATATCGTCTAATATGTTAGATCATGGAACGAAATTTAAAAACTCTTTATAGTTAGATAAGTGTGCATAATGAAAAGTCAATTATACGGGTTGCGATTTTCCCATGGGTTCATGGGGTTTTGTCTCGTTACATATTTTGAAATCATCAGTCTTCAATTGTCTTAAAAGCGCGATAGATGCGTGGGCAATTTTAAAATCTAAGCTATGATGTGAAGTTCTTCACTTACTTTTTTAGAATGCATAACAAGTTCATTGTTCAGTGTGTCGTGTTACATAATATAGGTTTGTATCAAAATTATAATACGGCTTCATTTATTATGTCTGCTGAACTGCTAAATAGAATGAAATAAAAAAAAATTAACTGAAATATTTTTTACTCTCAAGAACTAAAAGCAGGTTTTACTGCAGCCTTCTGTGCATAACTTCAAGATATACTTCAAAATACTTTAAGACCTATCCATAATGGTGGATATTTTCTTCGAAATTCATATGTGAAACTCGAAGATAAAATATTATGTTTATTAAAAACAATAAAGAAAATTAATTTATACGTAATAACTTACATACACGTACAATAAAAGAAAAAGTAAACTAGTACCGCCTTTTTTCAAAGTCGGTATAAAAGTAGTTTGACAAAAAGTAAGCTCTATATAATATGTAAAACAAATAAATATAAAGTACCAAGAAACCATAACATTATAGGAGGTTCATACAACTAAAGCCAATATAGATGTTGCAAAACGAATCTACCTCCACGACCGAGCCTCGATTAGTTCTAATGCATGACGTGACATGTAGGAGCAAGCTTGCGCACATATGATGCGATTTAGCGACGTACCAGGCGGCCATAACCGCGGCGGAGGTTTAATTTTCCGGTAATCTATACACTAATACGATTTCGGTTATGACGCCCCGCGGCTGTCGCCCGCCATATTGAGTTACGCGCGTCATCGTGACGTCGCGCCGCTGTTAAATTGCAGGTAAAATATTGAATTATGATATACGAAAATTTGCTGTCTCTGGAGTTTAGGAGATATTGATTTTTTTATGATGAAAATATAAAATGTACATGCTTTTATCAATTGTTCTGTTTCGTTTCTATTTATAACGCAGCCTCAACGTATATCTAAATCTGAAGAATAATTTTGAAATATACTCCCATATAAAATCTAGTTATTTTAAAACAAAAAAATAATAATAAATCAGTAATAATAAATGCACGAGGGAAAAGAAAAAGTCAAGCTATCTGCTGACAAAAAGGCAGAATACATATAGCCATTTCAAAATTTTCACATCCAGTAAAAAATACAATGAATATGGCGAGAATTATAAATGTAGTTGTATTTTTTTTATTTAAATTTAAACAAAAGTAGGTTACAAATTCATATAATTAGCAATGTACACATTTATACTAAATTAGTTTCTAAATTTGATTAACATAGGTGCAGTTAGTTCCTACTAAATGGTAGAGTGTAGACCCATGACGTTTAGTAAAAATATTTAAAAATCACCTCCTAGTTAAATTCTAAGAAATCAATTGTTAACTAACACACCGGTGTGCCTGCGACTCTCAAGGGGTTAATACTGAATAAAATATTTAGTATTTAAATTTACGAAATTACCTTGAAAAAATGATTTCAGATATAATTTTAGTTAAGAACAAATTATAATACAGATTTTTTACTGCTTTTCGCAACAGCAAGTACAGCCAATCAACCCTCCCTCAATTCCGTAACCACAATTGGTCCCGGATCTTTCCGACCCGTAAATTAGTTCTCGTTAACATATGGATTCCCGAATTTTAGCTAACAAGCGTTGACCTCTGAAACTTCGTAATAAATGACCGGACACGCCTCAATTAGCGGCCGATGCTATGGACGGTTAATGGGGTTCTGAATTTCTTTTATCTTTTAGTAATCCTATTTGTTTTATTGTAAAACATATATTTACATAATTAATATATATATATATATATATATATACACTATTAGCGACTCCCCCACGGGAGTTGGTTCCCCATATAAACTTTCATACCCATTTTCATCTCTTTAAGGGATGATTTTCGGAATAAAAAATATCCTATGTCCTTCCCAGGGTCTCAAAATACCTCCATACCAAATTTCGTCTAAATCGGTTCAGCGGATTAAGCGTGAAACGGAGACAGGCAGACAGAGTTAATTATAATATTATTATGGTACTAGCACTGACGCTCGCTTCGCTCGCGTTCGCCCCTAGGTACGTTTTCACGGTTAGCTATGTTTAGGTATATATAAATAGTAGCTTGCTACTCCTAAGATATTCATTTATTTAAATTATATAGCGATTTACTCTCGTTTTGCTCGGGTGCGTACACCGTACTTGGATTTTGATCACAATTTTATGGGTTTTAATTATTTTTTTGCGGAACCCTGATCCTTTTTCTAAAATAAAAGTAGCTTAAGTTACTCCTTATAACATCAGCTATAATAGCAGCCAGTGAAAGTCCTGTCAAAATCGGTACAGCCGTTTCAAAGGCTGTCTGTAACAACTATATAATGCTTTTGTGACATCTAACACCTTAGCCTCTCCCGTGACCATGATTGCTGTAAAGCAATCGAAACGTCGGGAAACAAAAATCAAAATAAATCCGCGAAAAAATCCGACAAGATCGTTTTATTTAAATGGCTTATGTAGTTTATGTTAGTCAAAATTCTCAGTTATAAGTGTATAATAATGAGTCAGCACAACAAGTCAAAAAAATAATATGAATAGTTTTAAAACTGTATGCAGTACTGATGGATATCAATACACTAGCCTTTAGACAAATTATATGCCTAAGATATTTTTTTATTAATTTAGATATAAGTTAAAAATGTAACATTTAATTTATATATTATTTATTAAGTTAATTTATATACTATTTCGCTTGGATTCGCTCTTATCCAACAAACACTAACATATTATATGTTTCCAGTCCAACAATTTTAGCGTGTAGGATAAACAAACATACATTCATAAGTATAATAGTAGTCTGACAAAAAACCCCTACAACAGTGTATATTTTATATATTATATTTTTATTTTTCAGAGTGCGTGGTTATATTGGGGCCGTAAGTTTCTCTGATGTTTAGCAGTTGGCCCTTAAGTGTGAATCGAGCTTACAATATAACGTCTCTCTGGGGAGTCTACCGTTTTATGCCGTCTGACCGTAACTTTGTTGAGTAAAATATATTTTATTTTAGGTTTGTTATTTAGATTTGCATTGCGGAGAACAAATTTGGTTGGTAAATTTATTTTAAAGGCAAAATATTTCAATTACATATTTTTACAACCATCATTCAGTAAAACTCGTTCCGCTCGGGTTCGTCCCTAGTTACGTTTTAACGTTTAGTATAGATTTTTCAGAGATGAGATATTTTCCTGCAGTAAAAAGTGTCCTATATGATGACCCGGATAACCAGCTATCATCATACCAAATGTCATCTAAATCTGTTTAGTGGTTTTCTCGTGATGCATTCCCAGACAGATACACAAACATAAAGACAGACAGAGAGACAGAGAGCAGACAAAAATTCTAAAAATTAAAGATTCGGCCTCTGTATAGATAATAATTAACTATTTCAATAAGTTTTTCCAAAAAATATTTAATGTACAGATTCGAATCAGTTACAATTTAATTATATGTATAGATAGCAATAAAGATTGTACCCAGCCCTTTTTAACGTCCCACTGCTAGGCACGGGCCTCCCTTCAGTACGAGGGGGATCAGGCCATAGTCCACCACGCTGGCCAAGTGCGGGTTGGCGGACTTCACATGTCTTTCGAAAACTTGCTAGGTTCTCTCAGACATGCAGGTTTCCTCACGATGTTTTAATTCACCGTAAGGCAAGTGGTAATCAAGTTAGAAATGATTCGCACATGAAAATAAAGCAAATAAAAGCAGTAAAGATTAATAAAACATGATGGATAAGGAAAATGAATAAAATATACTTAACAGATAATGTTTCCCTGGTGACCATTTTTCTGTCTTTAACCAAAATTTGCCTGCAGTGAGGCAGGTTAATTTCTTTTTGCATAAACTCGCTCAAATCCTATACATCTTACTGTATTCTATTTAACTGGTACTACATGAAAATACTTCTTCTAAATTTACTTCTTTTAAGAGGTCTATGACGTATCAATATTGAATATAAGCTATGTTATTTTTACTTAAATCCTAGAACCTTTGTCATTTAATTTTACAGTATGAAAAAGATAGCATAAATATACTTACAAACAGTTTTTCACTTTTGCATTTATATTTTGTGTTAGTTTTATTATTGTAACTGGGCGACCGAGCTTTGCGAGTTCTTTTTTAATACATCGTATTTTTTTGATAAAATTAACTAAAAGCTTGAATAAATACTAAAAAAAAAACAAAAGCAAAAACTCTGTATCCGAGCGGGATTCGAACTCGGACACCTCTGATTGTCAATCTTGCACTTTGGCCGCTTGACCACGATGCTTGTGCCCGATCTTAAGAAATAATGGACCATATTTCGCGTGGAATAGTGTGAAAGAAAACCGCATAAAAATTCGAAAACACGCGTTTTCCCAGACGTAAGACTAACCTAGATCGATTTTTCGCCCCCGAAAACCTCCACATACCAAATTTTAGCTAAAACGTTAGAGCCGTTTCCGAGATCGTATAAATAAATAAATATACAAGAATTGCTTGTTTAGATTGATAAAATGTTAAATTGGTTGTAGACACATCTATCTATCTATACATATAATAAAAATGTAACTAAGCCGAATCTGTATATCAAATATTTTTTGGAAAAACTTATTGAAATAGACATTATTATCGATACAGAGGCCGAATCTATAGTTTTAAGAATTTTTGTCTGTCTGTATGTCTATCTACTGTCTGTGACCGCATCATGGAAAAACCACTGGAGGGATTTTGATGAAATTTGGCACAATGATAGCTGTTTATCCGGGTAAACAAATAGGATACTTTGTAATGCGGTAAAATATTTCATCTCTAAGAAATTTACTGAACGTTAAAACGTAAGTAGGGACGAATCTGAGCGGAGTGAGAGTGAATCACTAGTATCTAAATAAGTCTAGATTTAAACCTCGAATATAAAAGTTTATGAACACATGATTAAGACCTAAATTATATTCAAGCTCCATCAAATCCCTATCAGAATTATTCATAGAGCAGTGTGCATTTCATTTTCGGTACATGGCGTGGTAACGAGTTTGTCAAGGCTGATAGAGTCTGCATATGTATGACCGAAAGATATCTTTATAGAAGGGGCATTCTATTTTAAAAGACAAATTAAAATAAAATCTATTTTTATGTAGATAAAAATTTACACTATCGCATATTATTCTTTGCATACATACATAAAACAATTTATACTTATAATAAAATTCTGTGTTGAATCTATACATTACATATTTTTTGGAAAATCTTATCGAAATAGTCATTTATTATCTATCTGTCTGTCTGTCTATCTGGGAACGCATCACGAGGAAACCACTTGACAGATTTTGATGAAATTTGGTATGATTATAGCTGGCTATCCGGGTCAACATATACTTAAGATACTTTTTGCTGCTTGAAAATATCTTATCTCCGAGAAATCTATACTAAACGTTAAAACGTTACTAGGGACCATCCCGCGGGGATCGAGGATGAGTCACTAGTTTTTCATAAAATAATAAATATGATATAACAAAGTCACATGACGCACATTAAATTTGTTCTTGTGAGTGAAGCCTTAAAATGAAATAAAGATTTTGCTATTATATTTTACACGTCCTATATGTATGAAGAGACATGCGCCTACCAGAATCATTTCATATTCATAACATTCAAGTGAGAATCATGTAAAATTAAAATTACAGAAGTAAAATAGAGTGTTTATCAAATCTTATAACATTAAATGAGCAATTCTTGTATATAAATATATTTTATTTTGTGTATCTCAAGACGGCTCTAAAATATTTAGGTTCCAATTTCGTTTTTAGATAAGGTTTTACTTTTTAAGTTTATCTAGGGTAAGTCGCCTTCTAAGGGAGAGATGCCTATACGGGAGAGATGCCTACTAAATTTAAAAATTAAAATTTTGCGTGATCCGGAACGCATACATAATACATCAGTCGACTTTCAATTGATATTTTGGTGTTAATTTATAAAATAAGGCAAGTGTAGTTAATATAAACGTTATAATATAATCTTTGAGATAGTTTGCAGTAATTTTTTTTTCCTAAATTCTTCAGTTAAATAGTATTAAATTGTTTCCATAATGTAACATTGTGATCTTGTTTTGTTACCAATCCACCATTTTATATTGTAAATACTTTAGGGTGTGTTCAGAGTCGATAGGCATCTTTCCCTAATGATCGGGAGAGATGCCCAATGATATTTCGGGGTTAGATGCCCAGTATATTAATTTGTTCTCCCCCTACGTGCGTTCACCTTGTGGTAGGGGAGCTCATTAGCGTCCGGCAGTTCAGCCGAGCGATAATTAAGGCAGTGGTAGCCTAGTAGTAACGTGGCGCTCGCTTGGGAAACCGAGTGAAGCAGCTTATAATCCCGGGTCTCGCACCTCTGATATTTTCTTGTGCGAATCATTTCTATCATGATTACCACTTGCCTTACGGTGAAGGAAAACATCGTGGGGAAACATGCATGTCTGAAAGAACCTAGCAAGTTTTCAAAACATGTGAAGTCCGCCAACCCTCACTTGGTCAGCGTGGTAGATTATGGCCTGATCC
This sequence comes from Argynnis bischoffii washingtonia, assembly GCA_033884665.1. Classification (NCBI taxonomy): domain Eukaryota; kingdom Metazoa; phylum Arthropoda; class Insecta; order Lepidoptera; family Nymphalidae; genus Argynnis; species Argynnis bischoffii. Next base: position 13,003,807 of record CM066621.1, on the reverse strand, counting down.
CTCTCGTACTAAAGGGAGTTCTGTTCCCAACAGTGGAACGTAATTATTGGACTCATTTTCTGTACTTACACACGCATTTGGTCTGTTGTTCGTTGATCCTATCATGTTTTCCGATTTCTACACCTTCTTATTATTGAATATCAAAAGAAATAAAAAAAGTATACAGTTTAAAGCTAAAGTACTTGGCGCGCGTTCGTTAATATATAAAGATGCTGGCATAAATTTATATACTTTTGAACTGTAATTGCAAAGTACTTCGTAGCCCCTTAATTTCCGTAGGGCAAACTGGCCCGTTACCGAAACTCGCGTAAAGTATGGACATGGCATTTAATTATCAACGGGTATAAGCGGCTGTTGACCCAAAACACCCAGTAATTGACATTTTTGCGTTTTTTTTTTATAAATATGAATATTTTCAAATACTGTTTATTTTATTAATTATTAAAAAGAAATAAATATGAATGAATTTAACGTTAGAGATTTAGTTTATGTACTGGATTCGATTTCTGACTTTGCCTGAGTTGAAATTTTGAGATTATAGGTACTTGAAGTTTTATTTCGTTTTAGTTGAATATAGATTGTATTAGAATAAACTTGACTTGTTGAGTTCTGTCTTATTATTTTTGGAATACTACTAATATTAATCTTTACTAGTATGTCGTGTTTCCTTCCAGTCATGTTGCACTGGACGTTATTGTTCCAGCAAGAAAATTAAATTTAAGACTTTTTTTTTATAAATGACAACATGTGATACAATAGTTCTTTATTATTTAACTAGCGACTCACCGTCGCTTCGCACGGGTTCGTCCCTAGGTTAATTCTTAATAAAACTTTCATCGCCATTTTCACCCCCTTAAGGGATAATTCCCAGGATAAAAATGTCCTTCCCAGGGTCTCAAACTATCTTCTTACCAAATTCATCTAAATCGGTTTAGTAGGTCCAGAGGTTACCCCCTACAATCTAACAAATTCACAAACTTTACCTCTTTATAATATTAGTATAGATATACGAATATATCACGTTCCATACAGGGGGTAGTATAATTTAAATTAAATTTGAGTATAAATTAAATTAATCATTAAATGCTATTCCAAATTTGGAAAAGTAATTACCGCGTTTCTAATTACAGTAGCAAAAATAGGGATCTATGGGGTTGTGAGTACGGTTTTGCATAAATTATACAATTGGTTTTAATTTCACCCACAGGGTCGACGCTTTCAATAAAGTGTTTGGGTAATTATCTACTGTACGTTTGTTTAAATAAACTGTACTTCGAATTCGGGTTGCTGAATATATTATTGTCTAACTATATATGGTCTATCTTTTAACAACCATATTGATGGTTATCTCGTCTGTGATGCTGGATAATGTTGACAGGTGTCTCAGTTTTAGGGAAATTTGGTGAAAAAATTAGCAGAATATATTATTAGTGGTGCGCCTGGGGGTTTTGGCCTCGGACTTTCGTTACAGTGAATGAGCGTATATGGTCAAGGTGGTATTTTGTTTTTCATACCATAAAGTGTAACGTTTACCAAATTTTTTTGTGCTTTTGATTTTATACAATTATTAAAAAATGTAAAACTCTTGTACAATTTGTAAGCGTATCACGTAACATACACAGAAAGTCATACAATACTATCAGATATAAATAATATAATATACAGTATCGAAATCTAACATACTATTACAGTAAGCAGTTTTTAAAGCCTTCATTTAATTATGTATTTGCATTATCGTTTTCTATTTTATTCCTTAAAAATATGAAGAATTATAAAAAGCTTCTATCCTTTTTATAAAAGTACATAAAGCCAATGAAAGTTATTCAACGATTTTCTGGTCTTTAATTTCTTTTACCTCGGGATGACTAAGCTTCGCTAAAATAACTGAAAGCAAGTTGGTGCTACAAGAGCTACCTTTCTTCAGATTATGTAGATTGACTAAAATATTTTAAAATTTTCATACATTCAAAGCAAATTATTCGTCTGAAAAGTTTTACTAGTAAAAAGATAGATGAGAATGAAATTTTAAAAATATAGAGATAGTTTTAGTAACTGTATTGTCGAAACATACATAATTATTAAAAACTAGGTATTGTGAGTTTTCGAGTTCGAACTTTTGGCCCATGAATAGCTACTGGGTTTTTCTGTCAATGCCATGCTGTCAGTAGCAGCGCTAGTAACTCCAGTCAGGAAATTGATAAATAACTCTTAAAATTCTAGGTCTACCTGGCCAATGTTAGGTCAAAATGGAGGAATTTTAAATGGTAAAATGGAAATGCTAGATTTTATACTAGCAGTGCATGTTTTCAAAATAATAATAATAACATATATTTTAAACTAGCGACTCACGCTCGCTTCGCTCGCGTTCGTCCCTAGGTACGTTTTCACGGTTAGTTATGTTTAGGTATACATAAATAGTAGCTTACTACTTCTAAGATATTCATTTAAATTATATAGAGTGCGTACGCCGTACGCGGATTTTGTTTACAATTTTATGACAGACAGACAGACAAAAATGTAAAAAATGTTGTTTTGGTATATGTACCGTGTATACATCCATATGCATTTAGTAAAAAGCGGTTATTTTAATATTACAAACAGACACTCCAATTTTATTTATCTGTATAGATAACAAGTATGAATTTTCATACAAACTTATTTCATCCCATTTCACCTCACACGGTTTAACGAATATACAGGTTCAGCACTTTTTGAAAATGTAATTGTTTTTATTGATTTATACGTCTTTATACAAGCTGACCCGACAGAGATGTCCTATCAAAATTCTAAACAAGTTTCTTTGTGGACTTTGAATCCATACAAAAAACTTTTAAAAAAGCACATCAACCATTTTAGTGATTTTTTTTAAATACTCCGTACAATTTTTTAATTCTTGCTCCAAAAAAATCTAATTCACTATTATAAATATATTAAAAGCGAACGAACAGTTTTTGATTCTTATTTATATACACATTGATTTAGAACAAACATAACATAATGATTTCTGCATACATCTTCTTTACTGTGCTTCTATCACCATTTAAACAGATATAGAGTGACCAAAAACTCCGATTAAAATCAAAGGAAAAGATCCAAGGTCCAACTAAATAGACACTTTTAGGCAATCATAATTATACTGAACGATGTATAGAATTCAGTTGGAACAAGTTTCTTTTGTTATAAATGAATCAAATAGCCTGTCAGTTTGGAAAATTAACATCTATAATATTTTGTTTTGTGTTTTTCCTTTGATGATATATTATTCAGTTTGAACGTTAGTAATTTTAAATAAATTATCACTTAGTTTTGAATGATTGAAGTTAAAACATAAAAAAGGTATAAAACATTTTATCGCAGATTGTTTCTTGGCTCCACTTCACAGTAGTAATGTCCTGAAAGATACGTGCACAACTATACATATAATAAAATTCTAACTGAGTCGAATCTGTACATTAAACATATATTTTTAAATATGATTGAAATATATATTATTATCAATACAGACGCCGAATCTATAGTTTTAGAATTTCTGTGTCTGTCTGTATGTAAATTTGGTATGATGATAGCTGGGTATCTGGGTCAACATATAGGATACTTTTTACTGCGGGTAAATATCTCATCTCTGAGAAATCTATACTAAACGTTAAAACGTATCTTGGGTCGTATATATAAATATATAATACGTATTCGTTACCTTATATACTTATGAATTTATAACCTTCGATAGCTTTAAGTTAGACATCGGTCGGTTGCGTACCTATTTTTTACTCCAGCTCATAATTATTAACAACTCAATTTCATGCAAGTCCATTCAGCTGTTTCAGCTGAATGACAAACATATGTATATTGTACATACATACATACATGCATACATACATACATGCATACATACATAAACAAACTTTCATATTTATAGTAGCAGTCCGATTGTCTATTTAAATTGTCTAACGTGTAAGAAAACGTTCTTTTTAATCGATTTTAATCGGAGGTATACTATACAAAAAGTTATTAAAAAGCCTGTTAAATATAAGAAAAATTATAAGGAACATTATTTTCTCGAATATAATGAACACGATGATATATTTTCTCCCAATCACATTAATAGAGTAGTGAAACTCGATTTTATGACTGTAATTAATTTTAGAATATGGGGACATTCTAAGCTATTGTGTTAGATTTATTGATATGTACTCGTAACTCTAAAATTTATGTGTTTTTAAAACTTTTAAAATTATTTAATTTAGGTACAGGAAAAATAACATCTATATCTATACATATAATAAAATTATAATTGATCGCTGTCCGTACATGGAAGATATTGAGAAAAACTATTATTGGGGATCTTTATTAACGCAATAGCACTCAAAATAATTATGTTAGTTTTTTTGCCTGTTTGTATGTTTGTCTGTGCGTCTGTGCGAACTAATCTTAGAAACGGTTTAACCGATTAGGGTTCGGTTTTCACTAATGTATTGTGGTAAGCTTCACGTAAGATTTAGTATTTGTTTTATTTCAATCGGTTCCTAAAGAAAAAAAGTTATGTCAATTTAAAGAATCATCTAGCTAGTTTTTAAATAAAAATAGTTTTAATTTACTGTATTTAAATAAAAAAAAAGCAATTTAGAGTATACTTATTATTTATTACTATAGGTATTAGGTACTGTAATTTCTATTCGTATTTGTTTGATTGTCTTTCTTTCATACAGAAATGGTCATCAAGCAATTCTCGTGGCATTGCTATAAATCAAAATGTCACTATGTATGTCTGAGTCAAGTGATAATGTCTTATATTAATAATGTAGTGTATCCAAACCTTTTAATATTTCCTGTCTAAAATGAACCTGCTACAACTCGTAACAAGAGCTACCACTGTGTCATACATCACATAGAGAATAATCAATATTCTTATATAACCTATAATTATTAGCAGTACAATAGCTTTTTCCTTTGAATAACAAAGTATTCATCTTGAAAAGAAACGCCACACAAAGGGACGTGTTCGAAGATTTGTTTCATACAGGGTAATTCAATTTCTTAATATAATGTTATAAGTTATAACTTAGTTTTCTGGTCACGATTTCACTATGTAATTACGTAAAGCCTGTTTTTTTTACTTGTGACTTATTAACCGACTTCCAAAATTAGGCAATTAATAATAAATAAATATGAGTAGACTTTAACACACAGCACCATCTAGTTCCATGGTAAGCTACGAGGCTTATGTTATAGATACCAGATAGTTGATACTATACATATATACATAACTTTAAATAAAGACATATTATAAATATAAACACCCATAACTGGAGTGCAAACATCACACAAATAAATGCCCCCAGCGGGCCTCGAACCTGCGACCGCTGGCACAGCAAAAGGGTCACTACAAACTGAGCTAAACGTAAAGGTCAAAGGCAATAATAATAGGTACTCATTTCTCCAGAAATATTTTTATCATTTTTTTTCATACTTTTTGTTATGTAAACATCAATAAAAATCTCACAATAATCTTAATTTCCAAATCTTAAAATCCAAAGTATTTAAGTAGAAAATATGTCAGCGAGCAAACAGGTAAAGGACATCGATAGCATCTTCCTATAAGGTAGACGGGGCAAATAAATGCCTAATCCCGACCGAGAAGAGCAACGAAATGTATCTTATCTTCGGAGATAAAAGAAAAACTTTCTAGTTCCCCTCAGAATTCCAACGCCATTGTCTCCGATTGTCCTAATTATATAAATAAAAGTTTCCGGCGAAGAGCATGTTTTTGAGAAAAAAATCAGCTGATACAAGCGTTACTTTTGCGTAATCGCCGCTTTGATGGAGTTCCTAACTTTTTTAGATATAACAAAATGAATTAACGGACGTCCTGTCTATTGTCTAATCGGATTCTTGATCTCGCCGCCGTTGTTTCAGAACGATGAAACATTGAATTAATGACTGTATTTTTAGGATTACGTTGCGAAACTGTGCAAATGGAATCTTTATGGTGTAGCCTTTATGGTGTATCTGTCTAATTACTATGGTTGTTTATTTTAATAACGCTACTGGAAATAAGCTTTTTTTTATTCAATTTTTGGAGTTAGTAGGTGACGTTTTTGACTTGTAATGAAAAATATCCTAAAACAAAGCTTAAAACAAAAGGAGTAATATTACTTAGTACAATTTTCTGTAATGAAATGTAAATTTATTTAGTATTTTTATTTTGTTGAAAAATACGCAACCCGTGGTACCCAGGTTCGACTCCCACTTGGCAGTTTTTTGTTTACACTCTTCCCAATGAATGACAATTCTTATTTTTATTTACTAGCTCACTTTTGTTCTTCGTAACTGATTGACGTCATCATGTTGAAGGTCAAGCAAGACAAAATGAATGGACACGTTTAAAGATCTACCGGTATATTGTAATGGTGTTATACTGTATATATTGGTTATACTTTTATCTCTTCTAATATTATAAACAGGTAAAGTTTGTAAGTTTGTGATTTTGTGAGGTTGTAGGGGGTAATCTCTGGATCTACTGAACCGATTTAGATGAAATTTGGTACGAAGATGTTTAAGACCCTGGGAAGGACAGAGGATATTTTTATCCCGGAAATGATCTCTTAAGGGGGTGAAAATGGGGATGAATGTTTGAATGGGGAATGAACCGAAGCGAGGGTGTGTCGCTAGGTTTTTATATGGGCTTAGTGTAAAATGTAATAGAAGAAAAAAAAAAATTTAAAAATTATTTAGCTGTTACCTACGTATGTGTCTATTTCAAAATCTATTTAAAAATGAATGGAATTTTAACGCAATAATATTTTTACTACATTTTGTATTATTATTATTATTAAAATTAAGCAAAAAAAAGTATTTCAATCAATAGAGATTTAGCATTTGCATAGAAATCACGAAAACTCTAGCAAGAGGTCATATAACAACGCTCTTTGTGTAGTAGATATTGATTACAGCTTTATAACATTAGTGTAGTTTGTATACTTTTAAGTGAACCATATAAATAAAATAAACAATTTTATAATTTCAATTCACCACATCTTAAAAAAGATGGCCACCATTCCCGCTGTGCTGTCATCACAAGCGGACGTGTTTAGCACTTTCTTCCTTTTATTGGATACTTCGAATCCAGAAATAGGAAAAGGGATTTCATTTCATGGTATCGTAAACACGCAAATATTTAGTTTAGGTGTTTTAATTTCGTGTATTGCGACGTGTGTGGAGTGTTTTGATATTGGCGTAAATGTTCCGAGTTCTTTTTGTGTTTCAGATGAAATAATGTTACGAGTATACGAGGGAGGGATATTTTTCTTAAAATATTTAATTTATTTTCAATTGAAAATACATACTTGTCAAGCGAAGAGCAATGAACAATAATTACTTGTATATAAATTCAAAATTCAAATCCTAAAAAGCTAAGACATGAATTCAAAACCTTGTGCTGAAACAAAGGAGATAAACTCTCTTATTTACTACCTAATTTTAGTCAATAATCTCTGAAGATACAGTTGTTTCTAATCCTAACGTCGCGTCGTCAATATTGTACGTGCTATTAAATATTGGCGTTAAGCCTTTTAAACTGTCGTAACTGATGCCCTTATCATGTAAATAGAAAGATGTTTTTCGTCCAAGTGGAAATAGATAAACATTGATTGAAACTATGTACTTTATACACTGTTGGATATAGTTGAGTGGGTTTTTTTTTTATTTTACCATAATATCTCTAGATAGCATTTGGTTACTGAATAATATCTCATGAGTACTACTAGATACCATGGATTATGGAATAATAAGCCTATGTTACTTTTAGATCCATAAAATATATCTGTATAAAAATAACGGCAAATAAACCGACATAAATGCTGACATTTAAAAGTGTTATTAAGTTTTTATATAAAACTAAGTTTTTTGATTTTTTGGGGGATTTATTTAGATTTTCGGGATCGAATGTTTGAAACAAGAAATTAACATAAATTTGAAAAAATAATTTATTTTAAAATTTCAAATACTCGTGTTAAACGAGTATTTTGATACGATAATGATTGTTCTTACATGTGCATATCTTTATTGTGTAATCATTCCGGCGTGTGTCTGTTTGTAATTTTTCTAAACATATGTCCTCACTTGGAAAGTTCTTAGCTATAGTTGAATCCAGGTGATGCTGTTGTTGAAATTCAGGTTTTTTTAATTTAGGTTGGACCTAAAGACCTCTGTAGCAAGACAACTTCTGCCTACAAATTCCATTTGTACTATTACATTTCTAAATTAGCGACTCACCCTCGCTTCGCTTGGGTTCGTCCCTAGATACGTTTTAACGGTTTGTATGCAATGGATAGACTTAATATTATTTAATGCAAGAAGAATTTTTTAAATCGGACTAATATTTTTTGAGATTAACGCGTTCATTTAAACAAACAAACTATGTCTCTTTATATTAGTAATAATATAGAAAATGCCTTTATCTACTATATGTATTTAAATAAAATTAATGATATGAGCAAAGACAAGTAACAGATGTAGTATAGGAAGTGAATAAAATGATCCATGAAGAATTTTCAAATTAATATCACTCTGTTTGTGTCTTAATAAAAAGAATAAGATCCAACTCGTTTAATCTACACGCTTTCTGAGAAAAAGTTAGATAACACTTTTTACTGGCTTGTTCGTTTATTATTAAAAAAGTTTCAAGTAGAAAGCGTTGCACTCTGGATTCTGAATTCTAACCTGAAAAAGTAGAAATAAAAATTCATAATCTTGTTCTTGTTGCATTATTAAACAACGAATTCTACTCAAGTTCTCATATTTCAAAGCTTAATGCAAAAAGTGCATAACGTGCAACATATTTCTTAAGCTTTCATCTTTAATACTTATTAAGTTCTTTTATTTTACCATTTTTTGCGTTAGTTTAAGAAGAAAGTATTTATATAAAATATTAGCTCAATATTAGATCAAAATTAAATATTTCTATAGATAAACTGCCTATCACTTATAACACGGTAATGTTACATGGTAATGTTATATTAACAACATGTTATATATAACATTACCGTGCTTATAATGAATCGTTAATATTTTATATAGTACCTAACACTAAATTTTTTTTGTGTTCGTGTTTATAATATAATTCTAATCTACTATTTTTTATATGAAGATTGACAAACTAAAAAAAAAACGCTTTTACTGGTAGCCGTTGAAGAGTTTCACTATCCGCGCCATCAGATCACGTCGACGCTGTACAAATAATAAAATTGTAACTGAGCCGAATCTGTACATTAAATATATTTTGGAAAATCTTATTGAAATAATCATTATTATCGAAACAGAGGCCGAATCTATAGTTTTTAGAATGTTTGTCTGTCTTTCTGTCTGTTACCGCATCACTAGAAAACTACTGGATAGATTTTGATGAAATTTTGTATGATAACAGCTGGTTATCCCGGTCAACATGTAGGATACTTTTTACTGCGGAAAAATATCTGTAAAGCCGTATCCGCTTGTAAAGTTCAAAGTTAAAATTCTACTTGTAATGTCATATCAAGATATGATAAAAAGATAAAAAAGACAGATTAGATCTAATAACGTACTTCAAATTATATGTTTTTTTTTTTAATTTTATCGAACACGATATACCTATTCTCTGTCAAAGAAAATTTAATAGGCCACCACATCGGGGCATACTTTAATGGAATATAATTTAAAGCCGTCTCCTAAAAATCGGTGAACATACATAAAAAAATACATACAGACGTAAATAGAAACTTCTCCTTTTTGGAAGTCGGTAAAAAATAAAAGTTATGTTTCATTTTTAGTCCAATTATGTAGGTGGTGTTTTAATACAAAATTAACTTTGTACTATTATCCGAAAGCAATTAATTCTCTTTATTAAAATTAATCATTCTAAAAACTTTTTAAACAGTCTAAGATATATGAACTTGAGAAAATTGGACATTTTCTCTACATTGTTTATTGATAGTAGAGATGGTGCTTCGAATTATTAAGGATTTGTAAATATAATAAAAAAAACCGTTTTCTGAATTCATATACTTCAGACGTATATTGCACTGAACTTCTTTTTAAACGTTGGAAGATACATCACCACCTGCATACATACAAGGGGCTTATGTGGGTCTCACCGCCCAGAAAAGACATTACTACCCAGTAAAACCGAATGGAATCTTTCCTGTCTTAACGGATCGTGGCAGAAACGCTGACGCACTCAGCCACGACATCTAGACCTACAGCATAGCTGGCAGACCACAACATCCAATGGGTTACTCTCGCGGTCCACTTGGCTATCAGAGAAGAACCAGAAGCAACTCGCATAGTATACCGACCACCGAAGTGGGCAACCTACCTGTCTCTCAGTCTCTCAAGATGCCTTAAATCAAGGTTATCTCACATTTGATTAAATTTTAATTTTCCCTGGAATAAATTAATATTAAAAAAACAAATTTAAAAACAAGCTATTATATCATTGTACCTGGGCGACCGAGCTTCGCTCGGAGTTCTTGAAAGATTGTATATTTTACATTAAGTGACTAAGTGTTACCGAGAAAGTTGTATAGATGTCGCGATAAGAACAATTTTCTTTTTAATTTGGCTTAAAAATAATTTTACATTAAGTGACTAAGTGTTACTGAGACAGTTGTATAGATGTCGCCATAAGAATAATTTTCTTTTTAATTTGGCTTAAAAATAATTTGACATTAAGTGACTAAGTGATACTGAGACAATTGTATAGATGTCGCTATTTAATTTTGCGTAGAATAATGCATAAGAAAAACGCATGAAAACTCGAAAACACGCGTTTTCCCAGACATGTGACTAATCTAGATCAATTTTTCGCCCCCGAAAGCCCCCATATACAAAATTTCAGCAAAATCGTTAGAGCCGTTCCCGAGATCGCTGGTATAAATAAATAAATAAATAAACAAGAATTGCTCGTTTAAATATATAAGATAAATTGTGTAATGTAATAAATTCGTTTGATATAACTCAAAGTTTTTTTTTTTTTTTAAGTATCCATATTCTTCTCAGCAAACTCTTTCATTTGATAGCCATATCGTGGGCGTGTATAAAAAAACATAGTCCACCATCGTTGAGAGTCCGCCATGTTGGATTTGGAATGACGTCACTCATCGAACAAAGCATTTTCATCTAAACTAAACGTGTATGCAAAATTTTAGCTCAATCGGTCGAGGATAACTGCTTTAAAATTCAGTTGCAAGATTTGACCCCAACAAACATTCATACAAACATTGCAAGTTAAATAAAAGCTCGTAATAAATTGATTGTAATGGCGCAGAAAACATAAGTCAAAAGTTAAATTTTAGCAGCTGAATAGATTTCATATTATCAATATTTTCGTAGCAAGTATTGCTCTTTAATCTCTTACATATTTCATGTACTAACTTTTGCTGCATTTTGAACGTTAGATTGGTACGAAAAACGAACTCCACCTGTAGAATACTACAGGTGGAGTTCGTTATTTCTATGGCACACCTTGGGAATAAAGTGATCGCTCCCGACTACTTCAACTTTATAGAATTATTGTAAATTACAATTTAACTTTATAAAAAATGTAACGAAATAATATTAGTCCCACTTAGTTTCTTTCGCCAGTTCTTCTCAGGTCTGAGGCTTTTTCTGTCCGAATTGGTAGTAGACTCATGACGTTCAGTAAGAAATTGTAATAATTTAGTGTTTTTTGAATTTGATTTTGAAAAATCTATATAAGACGTCAGGGATTTGAGTTATACACTACTTCAAGAGCTGGTGAAAAAAATTTTATTTAGATCTTTTAGTAATAAAAAAAACGAAAACAATATCTAATGCAATCTCTTCACTTCACAGAATATATAAAACTTTTATCCAGCAGTAGGCAAAGACAACAAATAGTAATAATTCATCGCGTTTTGCTTCACGATAATGCAGAGATAAATAAAATTGTGTGGGCGATTCCCAATGCTTGGGGCTATACTTTGTATTTACTACGAGTACAGTAATAACGCAAATTGTCTGTATTGTTAATCTTAAAATATTTATTTATTTGTACACGAAACCCGCGGGATATAAAGGCGCAACCACTAGTATTACACAGTCGCAGTTAGTATGTCATCACACTCTACATTCGTTAGCTTATGTCTCATATAAGTATATTCTATATTATCTAGGTATATATAGGTATATTCAGGTATATAGGCAGCGGTAGCCCATTAGAAACGTACTCGCTTGGGAATTGAATGAGGCGGATTCAAATCCCGGGTCTCGCATGTCTGATATTTTCATGTGCGAATCATTGCCAACATGATTACTACTCGTATTACGATGAAGGAAAACATCGTGAGGTAGATTGCATGTCTCAGATACCCTAGCAAGTTATTGAAAGACGTGAAGTCCACAAACTCGTACTTAGCTATAAGTATACCCCTTGTATTAAAAGGATGCCCGTGCCCAGCAGTGGGACGTTAAAAAGTGTTGAATATACATATTATGTTTAATATATTATTACCATAGCAAAAGTGAGTATTTTAGTGATGTTAATTGATGAAATACAAGCAAAATGTAACAAAGCATTGTCAATTTTAAACATAACATGCTCAATGTTTCGTCGACGCGGCCAGGCGTGGAAGTCAAATGAATTCTGAATACAGTTGTCATTGTTAAGGGAGTTTACATACTGAACATCTCATTCATTACACTGTTTTATTTATTAATACTTCTTGTTACAATTATATAAAGCTAATAATAAACTACTATATTTATCAACGCTTTAATGATAAACAAAGCAAATTAATATCTTAATATTTTTTAATAATATGGAGATGAATGGTACCTTTTTCGTATTGTCAATAGCTCTATCCCTATACTATCCTAATATACCCTCATTTTCACAATGCTCCGTAGACTTGTCTGCCGATAACGACCACAACAACTATAGGTTTGTTCCTACTACACTCTGCTTTCAGATAAATGTCATGGGTAAATCCGCATGATATTACCATGAAGTGGGCTGGCTGGATTACTAATAACCCTACCTCCCCCCATACAGTGAACACGTCTTTGGGGCTAATGTATTCTTGGGTAATGTATTATTAATTTAGCCATAAAATATTTTATTAAAGCTTGTCATCTTTTCAGCTCATTTTGCACAAACCCTTTTTGCTTATAAGGAGCTATCTTCCGTCTATTTTGTTATTGTTTGCGAGACTAGTTCCTTTATTCATTTTAAAACTTTCAAAGTAGCCTTTATAATTCACAATTATAATATAAAGTACAATATAAAACTTTTTGTTTTATATTTTATTTACATTGTTTGTAAAAGGCTTTAGCTGTAGCTTCTGAAAGCGCATTAAATATTCGCGCGGAGTGTCTGGTGCGGGATGCACAGGGACTGGCGCGTGCGATGACTAGGAATTTCATATTTAATATCAAACGTTTCTTTCTAATTCTAAGAGCGAGCGAAGAATTTTTTCTCCGTTTGTTCTTAGGTTATGTTGGTGAAGATATTCGGTTGAGAGCGTAAATTGTAAGATTACTGCTCGTATACATACAATACACATATTTAGCTTACTATGCTTACAGGTTAAAAAATAAATTTTGTGAATATTTTTTTCCAGTTGATAATCTATATCGAATTGTCCATTTTTTTAAAAGTCAAGCCTTCTTGCTGCCATGATTTGCTGGTGTCACTTATTTAGGCCATACAAATGGGAAAAGTAAAGAATGTTTCTTCCAGTAGCAACGTTCCAAAGCAAGTGTTAGTTTAAATACTGAAACATTTACTTGCAAATTGCGTTTAATTTTAATGATTACAAGAGGGTTTATAAGAGAAAGAGTTACAAAGAAGTTGTAACAGTAATACCGAGCAACAAGAAGAAAATATAGAAATTGGGACTGTATTTGAAAAGTTACTGGAAGCTCAAATAGGGGCTTGGTATGTACCCTTATTAGACCTTTGTTCTTTTCCATTAATATAGAAAAATGTGCACTGTTTAAGAATACGGGGAATACAAAAGGGGGTTAGAAATTTGAAAGGGAATAGTGCAAGTGCTTAAAGATATCACAGGATCTAACAGACTACATAAAAAGTAGATTCACTATTAGTGTATTGAAAAATAAATTTTCTAAGCCAGAAATCGAACCTTATATTTTTGATAAAAATATCCTTCCTTTACTTTAATTTATTCTAACATCCGATGTCGCTAATAACGACCAAATTCTTTGTACTTTTAAAAATAAATCCCTCTGAACATTAACGCTATTATTCCATATCTTTCTTAATTTAATCTTCCATCGTTATCTTCATCCACTGAACAAATAATTTTAAATATTCACTTTTAGTATATTTACTTTAGTAAATCTTAATTATGATTGAAATGACTCATTAATTAACATATTTAATGGTAATTTATTAGATTAAAAAACCAGTGAAAATGACTTTTGTCATGAATAATGAAAATGTCAGGGTTCAAACATACTAAGTATAATAAATACTTTGTGGCATCCCACGTTTATTGATATCAATAATTGTTTTAATGACGTTTTCATAGCAGTTATTAGTATTTATTTATTTATTAAAATATGTTTTGATTTCTTTTGAATTGAATTCAAAAATCTCACTATTTGATTACATCTAATGCTAATTAAGCTTTTTATATCAAACAAATAACACCTGGATATTGAACAAACTGTCAAACTAATCTATAAATGTATGTAAAAACTAAAAGTAGATTTTAATAAAGTTAAAATTGGGAACATCGTCAAACTAATATCTGTAAAACATATAAAAAATGCTCTTACCTTGAAAAATATTTGACAACTAACAACTCACCCTCGCTCCGCTCGGGTTCGTCCCTTCGTCTCTGAGATGAGATATTTTCCCGCAATAAAAAGTATCCTATACGTTGACCCGGATAACCAGCTATCATCATACCAAATTTCACTAATGAAAATCTGTCTAGTGGTTTTTTCGTGATGCGGTAACAGACAGACAGACAAAAATTCTAAAAACTATAGATTAGGCTTTTGTATCGATAATAAAGTCTATTTCAATAAGATTTTCCAAAAAATATTTAATGTGCAGATTCGGCTTAGTTACAATTTTATTATAATTTCTAGCGACTCACCCTCGCTTCGCTCGGGTTCGTCCCTAGGTACGTTTTAACGGGTGGTATGGCATAGACTATATTATATACGTACATACTTATGTACATACTTATGATTTTTTAATATTAGAAATGGGCTTACTCTTGACCTTAATCTTAGCTCGAAAGCACAAGTGCCCAAAGTAGGTAAGTATTATAAATTATTACATATATTTTTAGAATTTTTAGAATTTTTGTCTGTCTGTCTGTTACCGCATCACGAGAAAACTACTGGACAGATTTTGATGTAATTTGCCATGGTGATAGCTGGCTATCCGGGTTAACATATAGGATACTTTTTACCGCGGGAAAATATCTCATTTCTGAGAAAAATACAAAAACTGCAATGTAAGAGTATAGTAATATGTAAAACCTAAGAATTTTGTTTTTGGTCATCTAAACGCGGGCGAAGCCGCGGGCAATGCTAGTATATATAGAAGTAAAAGGTATCCTAAATGTTGACCCGAATAATAAGTTCACAAAATTTCGTTGAAATTGGTTTATTAGGTACCTTTTGCGTAAAACGCGCACAGACAAACAGACAAAAATTTTAATAACTATTGTTTTGGGGTCTATATTGTATACATAATACGTTATAGTAATTTTTTTTTAATATTTCATGTACAGATTTCGATAAGTTACTGCTTTATTATAGTATTTATAGTATAGATAATATAATTTGACAATAAGATAATAAAAAAACGTAGCGGAATAATAAAATCTTGATAGCTAATTTAGATTTTACGATAGACTATGATATGTGAAATAAATTACGCTTTTTCATGAATAAATTTAAAAGTTACAGGCATGGCAATAATTTATTCAAAAGTCATACATTTTTATGTTCCTCATGTTTCTCGATTATATTGTGTTTGATGTTTTGTGTGTGTTAATGAGATCGATCACCGCCATTATACAAGTTATATTGAAATTGAAATCAAAATATTCGTATGTAATAAATAATAATATATTAAGATGTTTTCTTTGATACTATACGTGTATGATTCCTTACAATCAACTGTATAAAATAAATACTAACGTTAAAATTTTTAGGATGGAGGAAAAAGTAATATATGTCTTCATTCAATTACTGTGTCTTTTTAACATTGAGTGAGTTTATTGTATGGCTTCTACCTAATGTATTTTAAAAGGTTTTCTATTTTCTTAATAAGGTAGGTAGGTATCTTGTTATTAACTGATTTTTTAGATGATAATTATTTTGATGACACGTTTGGCTCAGATACTGTGCCAGCGGTCGCGGGTTTGAGTCCTGCTGGGGGCATTCATTTGTGTGATGAGCACGAATGTTTGTACTGTAGTCATGGGTGTTTATATTTATAAGTACCTAGGCGACCGAGCTTCGCTCGGTGTTTTTGGCCAAAAGTACAATTTATTTCTAATTTGGCTTAAAAAAAAACTTGAATAAATACAAAAAAAAACAAAAGTAAAAACATTGTGTCCGACCGGGATTTGAACCCTGTCCTGTGATTTTCAATCTTGCGCCTTGGCCGCATGGCCACGATGCTTATGCCTGAGCGTGCGAAATTAGCAACCATATTTTGCATGGAATAATGCAAAAGAAAAACGCATGGAAACTCAAAAACACGCGTTTTCCCAGACAGAAAACTAATCTAGATCGATTTTTCGGCCCCGAAAACCTCATGCAAAATTTCAGCAAAATCGTTAGAGCTGTTTACGAGATCGCCGATATAAATAAATATACAAGAAAATAGATTCGTTTCCATTGTTCTTGAAACTTATTTTCTTTAATTATACATTCTTTTTGACCCTTCATTGGATTTCTTCCAGCCATCAATGGGTAAGGAAGTCTTACTAGCCACAGCAAAACACAGCGAAATTAAATTGAAGAATTAAAAGTATGTTTTTATACAAATTATACATTATTTACTACGTCCCGCTTTAACCAAAATAGATTATACACCCTTCGACAGTTTGAAGTCGTGAAGTTAGGGAGAAGGAATTCTCAAGATTACCAAAGTGTCCTTCCCACATTACAAAATAGTTAGCCCGTCCTCACCTTAGAGTCATGTAGAAATGAAATCGGCGAAGTTTTTCAAATTGTTAATTTTATTCATGACAAGCGTGTCCCTACGTTGAGGTTAGTATAGATTTCTCAGAGATGAGATATTTTACCGAAGTAAAAAATGTTCAAATTTTTTTTTTGTTCCGGCCGGCACGCCCCGTATAGTACCACTCTCTCACAGGAGACCGGCTTGAAGTGGCAGCTATGCTGTCGCGTTTCGTCCGGTAAGTGAGAGTCCGGGAGGCCCACTCCCCATTCCTCCTGCCTCGCCCCTCCCTCGCCTTCCTCCCCCTCCCTCGTCACTCCCTCCTCCCTTCCTCTCCCTCCCTCCCTCCCTTTCCTGAAAGGCCAGCAACGCATCTGCAAGCCCTGCAGTGTTGCAGATGTCCACGGGCGGAGGTGATCACTTCCCATCAGGTGAGCCTCTTGCCCGTTTGCCCCCTTTGTCCCATAAAAAACAAAAAAAAAAAATTGAACCGGATAATCAGCTATCGTCATATCAAATTTCATCAAAATCAGTCCAGTGGTTTTCTCGTGATACGTTCCCAGACAGACAGACAGATAGATAAAAATTGTAAAAACTATAGATTCGGATTAATGTACGGATGGAGCTCGATGAGAATTTTATAATATTATTATGTTTAGATAAATTTCAGTGTTGTCAGCCTGTAGCAAAAAGAAACTCAATACTTGCTCGAATTTTGAATTGCAATGTTTTTAATCTCGTAGTGCGTAACTACCGGCTTTAAACTCACTTTGAAAATTATTATTTCCTTGCTTTTTTTTCAATTTATTTATTTTTTATTTTAAAAAGTATATAGGATACTTTTTACTGCGGGAAAATATGTCATCTCTGAGCTAAACGTTAAAACGTAACTAGGGACGAACCCGAGCGGAGCGAGAGTGAGTTGCTAGTTTAGAAATAAATTTAACTATATCTGTTTTATTTTTTATGTGCATGGAAATTATAAGTATATGTATTATACAATATTTAAAATATATATTATAATATATTTACTACTGAAATATATAATAGTAATCTATATCTATACATAGGTATAATAAAATTCTAACTGAGTCGAATCTGTACATTAAATATTTTTCGGAAAATCTTATTGAACAGATAATACAGAGACCGAATTTAATTTTTTTGAACTTTCGTCTGTCTGTCTATCTGCCTGTCTGGGAACGCATTACGAGAAAACCACTGGACAGATTTTAATGAAATTTGGTTTGACGATAGCTGGTTATTCGGGTCAATATATAGGATACTTTTTAATGCGGGAAAATATCTCATCTCTGAGAAATCTATACTAAACCTTAAAACGTAACTAGGGACGATCCCGCGCGGATCGAGGGTGAGTCGCTAGTTTATAATATAAAAAAAAAACAATGTGCATGTCGCCTTTTCATTATTCTTTAATCTAAGGCTTCTAAGAGCGCTAGTTGAAGTTGTGTCGTTAACCCTTTGTACTTTACAACATGTTCACAATAACAGGGTATGATGGCTGGAAGTTGGAGATAATTGTTTGATGCCTTTGAATCTCTGACACTAGCGTTCTCAACTTTCACCTGGAATGTTGGTAATGTAAAATGAAGACATAAATTTTATACGAACAAGCATTTATAACAAAATTTTATCTTAAAATATCCATTTGGAAATTTCAGTCATTTTCAAGATTTTACACATCGGAAAAATTATGAAGTAAGCTTATTTTATACTAGCGACTCCCCCTCCCTTCGCTTCGGGTTCGTCCCTAGATAAAAACAAATCTATCCCACCGAAACCGTAGATTTTTCCGGGATGATATATAGCCTATAGCCTTCCTCAGTTAACGGGCTATCTAATGAAAAAGATTTTTTCAAATCAGATTAGTAGTTCCTGAGATTAGTGTGTTCAACCAAACAAACAAACAAACAAACTCTCCAGCTTTATAATATTAATATAGATTTTTGCAATTCCTCTATTAGCCTTATTGAAATACTAGCATTGCCCGCGGCTCCGCCCGCGTTCAGATGACCAAAAACCAAATTCTTAGGTTTTACGTACTAGTATAATATTACATAATATAATAATTTCATTGCGCATTGCATGCTTGGTAAATAATGGCAGTGATTGACAATGCCACAAAGGTCCCTCCGTTAATTTCATATTTGATTTAGTAATATTGCACTTTTTATTTTAACAATAACGTTTATAGTTTGTCTATATTTCTGTTTTGTATGTTTGTTTAGTTTTGTGCTCTAAACTTTCAAACTACTGAATTATTTTAATCATTTATTTACTAATAGTCAGCTATTGATTAATTTATATTTAGCAGATTATTTAAATTACATAATAATTACTTTTCTTAATGTTAACTTGTCGCGAAACAGGGATGGGTAAGCGCTAGTTAGTAATTAATATATTCCGAAACGATTTTCAAAAGAAGATGTTGGGGAAAGTGAGGATTCCAAGTAGCACATTTTTAAGGTAAATAAGTAAATAATTCTAAGCAAATGCTTTTTATTATTTCGGCTCGGCTAATATGATTAAAGTCGTAAACATTTTATAGTCCTTTAAGCCTTTTCACCTTTCAAAAAATGGTGTCAAAAATTTTTTAAAAAGTTGAGGTATAACAGTTCCTAAAATACTTTTATCGAAAATTATCTTGCAGAATATACGTTTTGTAGTTTTTAATATATGCACTAATTTTAATTACCCGCTTTGTCAGTTTAACAACCATAAACTTTTCTTCCATAAAATGTTAAAAAATAATATGAAACGAACTTATTTTTACGGTCGATAAAATTAGTATATTGGGGAAACGTTAGTATTATTCGTATTTATTTTAGTGTTAACTTAGCAAAATACGTAAGAGTAAGAAAAACAACGAAGTATTTTGCTAAACGGAACCTTATAATGCTGGAGTTGGACTTGCATTTGCCCAGTTTTTATGTTAAAAGATTTACAAACATTAAAATTATTTACTAAACAATAAATATTTACAAATATTTCCATTTGAAAATTGTTTCGGCCAACAAAATATTCCTAATACTTATGTTATTAATTTTGAACATGGCCGGAGGGATATGGGTAATTTAGTAGTAATTCTAATAAAATCATAGAAACGTATGTATATATATTCAAAATCTATCTATACATTCAATTTTTTGGAATTAAAACTATCGATTTTAAAAACACATAGCGACATCTATTGTCGAATGTCTAAATAACACAAATATTTTTGGAGTTATTTTAATGAATAAAATAGAGCTATTATTCTTTTTTTTTATCAAGATAAGTTTTTTTTAATAGTTTTTGCCATATTTAGTAAGTTACCTTGCTAAAATGTTTATAGTATCATCGTGGTTTTATTCTAACCAATTTTTGTATTTTGTCTCAAAAATAAGATATTTTCCCGCGGTAAAGACTATCCTATATGTTGAACCGGATAACCAGCTATCATCATACCAAATTTCTTCAAAATCCCTCCAGTGGTTTTTCTGTGATGCAGTCACTGACAGACAGACAGACAAAAATTAAAAAAACTGTACATTCGGCCTTTGTGTCGATAATAATGTGTATTTCAATAAGATTTTCCAAAAAATATTTAATGCACAGATGCGGCTTAGTTACAATTTTGATATATCTAGATGTAACTAATGTTTAAAGCCAAAAAGATTGTTTATTAATAATTTGAACACGGGCGGGGCCGCGGGTAATTTAGTAGTAATTCTAATTAAGTCATAGAAAGGTCTAATTTGTGCATTAATTTTTTTGGAATTAAAACTACGTATTTTAAAAACACATGGGGATATCTATTGCCGAATAGATATTCGGCAATAGATGTCGCCATTATTAAGATAAATAAGACAAAAATAAATAATTATTAAAATAACATTTTTAATGAATAAAATAGCGCTATTGATATTTTTTTTTTCTATAGAAGCTATTTTTATTTTTTGCCATATTTAGTAAGTTATCTTGCTATAATGTACGAGTATATAGTATCATCGTGGTTTTATTCCAACCAGTATTTGTATTTTTTCTCAGAAATGAGATATTTTCCCGCGGTAAAAATTACCCTATATGTTGACCCGGATAACCAGCTATGACCATACCAAATTTCATCAAAATCCCCTCAGTAGTTTTTCTGTGATGCGGTAACAGATAGACAGACAGACAGACAAACAAAAATTCTAAAAACTATAGATTTGGCCTCCGTATCGATAATAATGTCTATTTCAATAAGATTTTCCAAAAAATATTTAAGGTACAGATTCGACTTACAATTTTATTATATGTATAGATGTTTGCACGAAGATACTTTTAAAAGTGCATTTAAATTATTTTTATGTCAACGTAAAATTCGAATAAAAATGTCCAGTCGTACCTTATTAAAAGTATTTCGCGTTAAATTTTTATAGTTTTCACGTATCGATATGAAAAATTAAAGTGATATTGACATAAATTCGATGTTTTAATTTTACCGAGTCGTGAATGCCATTGAAATAACTACGCAATCTGCAGAATTTCGGAGAAATGAACGTTGAAGAGACTGTTTGAAATATAACCGAAGTTAAAGCAAAAAATAAAAATGCATTTTTAACAAAAAGGTGAATATGCCTCTAGAATAAAAATTGTAGGAAAAATTTTACCGCAATTTTTTTTAGTATTCGTATGCTGCGTATTTTTGGATTCATTAGTTTGAAGTTAATAAAAGTTGTTTAGATTCGCAATAAAATTATTATTTTCTTTGTACACTGCAGCGGCATTTTGTGTTTTACGCCTGCGTTTTAAATTTTCTGTATGGGATATTTGCTAAGCAACTTTCATTTAATCAATGGTTACATGTAGAAGTATATAGGTTTTTTTTTATGCGATTCAGTGACAAACGAGCAGACAGCCCACCTGATGGAAAGCAGTACCTGTCGCCCATAACACCTACGGTTCATGCACTTAGGTTGTAAGTAACAAAAATGCAGAACCACAGGTGCGTTGTCACTGTGAGGACTGAGGTGAGGAGAGGCATATTATGCCTCTTGCTTGTAATTGCGCTGGCTACCTTATCCTTCATACCGGAACACAACAATGCAATCATTGTTGCTTGGCGGCAGAAATAGATAAGGGGGTGGTACCCATCCAGTCGGACTCCTAAGGCTTGACAGAGTCCTACCACCGGTAATAACAATATTAACCTAAATTACTAATTGAAACCAAAAATTTGAAATAAAATTGGTTTTCAGGCAAAATGCAAGATAGTACCATCAATACACTAACTATACCTATAATGCAACAACGTGCGTATCGTATCAAATATTTTAAACCGACTTCTAAAAAGGAGGAGGTTCTATCTTCGCCTCTATGTTTTTTTAAATATATGTTCACAGATTTCTCGCAGAAGGCTTGACCGAATTTGCTACATTAAACTGTATTTTATTAGGGTAGGTCCCAAGGTGGTCCCTTAAATATTTTTTTGAAATAGAATATTTTTCGAGAAAATCAGAAAAAACATGAAATTTGAAGTACAGTACTAAATAATTAGTCTTTTTTAACCGACTTCCAAAAAAAGGAGGAGGTTCTCAATTCGACCGTATATATATATATATATATATATATATATATATATATATATATATATATATATATATATATATATATATATTATGTTTGTTCGTGGATTTTTTCGTCGTTTATGAACCGATTTTGATAATTCTGTTTTTTGTTGGGAATGAGATATCCCAATAGTGGTACCATGATAAGGAAACCAGGAGCTTGTGATGGGATCCCAGAGCAATCGAGGGGAACTTTCGAAAATTGTAGCGGCGACTAGTGCGCTTGTTAACATTTTCATTAGGTATTTTAAAGCACTACTATTTAATGAAGGTCTGGAGTCGATCTGATGATGGACCCGAAAGACAGTCGAGGGAACTCCTCGACGATTTACAGCAATTACCTGGTGTTTGGGCTTGATTAATTTGTATTGGTGATAAATCTACACTAAAAATAGAAAAATAAAAACTTAAAAAAAAAAAACGACTTCCAGGCACTGAAAAGTAAAAACTAACTGAACGGGGGTTTTCATTTAGAATAGATACTTAATCAGATATTTTCGAAGTCGGTGCCAGCCAATACAAATCAAAGCACACCGACTTCGAAAAAATCTGATTAAGTATCTATTCTAAATGTTTTTTTTTTTTTAAGTTTTTATTACCTACTTCTAATTATCATAAAGACTTGAAACTTTGGAAGTCTTTGCAGTATTTCTGATGATATTCGTAATACAGTTATTTGATATCATCGAGTAAGTCAATATCACTCACTACATAGTATAAAACAAAGTCGCTTCCCACTGTCTGTCTGTCCCTATGTATGCTTAGATCTTTAAAACTACGCAACGGATTTTGATGCGGTTTCTTTAATAGATAGAGTAGTTCAAGAGGAAGGTTTATATGTATAATACATGCATGTTATAGTACAGAAAAGCCGAGAAATTCAAAGATTTGTATTTCATACTAACCGTTAAAACGAACCTAAGGACGAACCCGAGAGAAGCGAGGGTCAGTCGCTAGTAGTATAATAAAAATATATAAAATATTTAAGTAATATGAGTACTTATTCACTTTATTCCGGGATAAATTCAGGGGAGTTCTTACATTAAGCATATCGTACCACTACCAATCATACCATTAGCTCTGACAAGCATTATGTACAAAACTTTAGTATTTGAGATAATTTCAAGACTCCCTAGACTCTAATAAAATCAAAACTCTCACCAAATCGATTTACAACCGACGGACCTGCTAACTTCGCACTTTATCTCAACTTACTCTCTTAGCCGGGGTTAAATGCAACTTGCCTGGCCTCTTTGAAACGAGATAACTTATTTATTTTGTTATAAAGCATATTATAAATGAATTATAGCGGATTTTGAAATTCAAAGGAAATTTCAACGAAAGTGCATTTAGTTATAATAACCATTAGTCTTAGCTCAAAATACGATCATATGACTGATCAGAATTTACCATATATTTTTAATGACTGAAAATTTAAAAATCAACCATGTAAGGTTGATTTTTAAATGCGGAAATCAATGAATATGTTTATTTTGTTGAGATAACTTAGCAACATGCAATATTTTGTATACATGTACATAATTAGCAGAGCATATTGGATGACATATGTATGTAATTTTCGAACGAACTTACATATTAAATTAAATTTTATTTTTCTAATATTTATTGTGTTGGAAATTCTTGCTATTACATCAAATCTAAAAACACTAACCAAAAATATTTAAGCTTCGCCTTTAAGTAATTAAAATAATGCACTGATTCTCATCAAATCCGTAACATCTTGTTTGCTAAACAATTCTTAATGTACCAGAAACATCTGAAATACATACAAAACTTTAGAATAAGTGCTGAAACTGCTATACCAAAGTCACGTATACCGTTAGATCCAAACAATAGAAGTTCAGAGCAAGTTTGAGAGCAATAAATCCCGGCGTCTTCCGGGACTGACCTTATCCTGAGTCTTGCCATCTGCACAACGGTTATTGCTTTCTACTTACTTTTGGCTTGTTTATTTTAACGGTTGAAGGTGTTAAAAGGACCTCTTATTATAGTAAAGGTAGTACCGATGTATACATATGTACCTGTACTATTTATATGTGCTGTAAAAAAACTTTATTTAAAATAAAAGTTTGATTCCCCATACAAACTTTCATCCCCATTTTCACCCCTTGAGGGATGATTTCCGGGATAAAATGTATCCTATGTCCTTCCCAGGCTCTCAAACTATCTTCTTACCAAATTTCATCTAAATCGGTTCAGTAGATCCAGAAATTACCCCTACAACCTCAAAAACTCACAAACTTTACCTCTTTATAATATTAACATAGATAAAGAAAATTACTTATATACTTAATTATATATACAAAACAAATGCACACTTAATTTTATTATTGTACAAGTCATGTATTATGTTAATATTAATCCATGGCTATGTTTTATCTCTCATTTTAATTAATTTAATTATGCTTTAAGTAGCTGCGGACAGAGCGGTAAATGACTGTATAATATAATAAAATAAAGATAAAATATCCAAAAATGCATTATGCGATAGAAGCCATAGCCGTAATTTATAAATTAGCACATAGTAACAAATAGATAGACACAGATTAAAAAAAGAAAACTTGAATATATATACATACATACCATTATACATACATACATACATACATACGAGTATATCTATAGTATCCAATATAAAATATTTCTGAAATTACTTTTTAACTATCTAAAGTTAAATAACACCGTTGTTAGAAATATAAGGTATGAATGATGAAAACAAACATATTCTTGGGGAGAATCCTATAAAGTGTAGTTAAAGTTTCGTAGCAATAAATTCACCGTCTCTCGAGACGGGCTTTATTTTGAATCTGGTGAGAATCTAGATAGCGGTTATTGGCTTCTTATTTTGTTTGAGCGCTTATATATTTTTAGCCGATTTCAAAATAGGAGGTAATCCATTCGGGGGTATATTTTATGTGTTTATTTTATGATAATTATGACCTAATTGGCCTCAGACGAAGCAACTTAACAACGGTTAACACGAAATTCCATATGCGAATTCAATTATTACAGCCCGTTCAAAAATCTACCGTGATTTGGCTGATGCGTCCAGGGTTCACTCTAAATGAGATATCTCCTCGATGGTCCACAGCATATGTACGAAATTTTGTATACATATTTTACTATAATAGCTCGTTCTTCACCATGGCCAGTCTGCTGCACTAAGAGTATGAGAGATCTCCTCAGCAGACAACGGCACAGACACGACATTTGTTATACGCGTACAATTAGTACCTTAATAGTGATGTAGGCACAAATATATATACACACAAACATACACAGACATCTTTTTTATACTTTTATATTTTTAAATAAGACCTTTTTCATTTACTTTTTATAAATTATGTTTGTGACAGATTCGAATAAAAAAGAGAAGAAAAGTATTGACATTAAAAAGGCATACAATATTAAGCACGACTTCTTATTTTATATTTTTAATAAAATAGATTAATCAATCGAATATTACTGCAACGGCCATAGTAACAAAAAAATATATTTTTTTACTATTAAATTATATAATCAGAGGTTATATCTGAAATAATATTCTTATTACGAAGTAAATAAATAGTAAAAATTTCGTTTAATTTAAAATTATATCAGATTATCTTATTTTTTTGTGAAGCCAAATAGTATAGATGTCTTATTGAGCTACATCGGCAGGGTAATGCACCTGAAAATTATACGAAAATTTGTCATGGATTAAAAAGGAATTTTGGACCTTTTGATCTTAAGTGTTTTAATATATTTGTGTACATTAAAATAATAGTATACAATAACTGTTTCTTAGGCGTGGTAGGTAGCCCAGAGGTAACGAGCTCGCTTGGGAAACCAAGTAAAGCGGGTTTAAATCTCGGGTCTCGCACCTCTGATATTTTCATGTGCGAATCATTTCTAACATGATTACCACTTGCTTTACGGTGAAGGAAAACATTGTGAGGAAACCTGCATGTCTGAGAGAACCTAGCAAAGTTTCAAAAGACATGTGAAGTCCGCCAACCCGCACTTGGCCAGTGTGGTGGACTATGGCCTGATCCCCCTCGTACTGAAGGGAGGCCCGTGCCCAGCAGTGGGACGTTAAAAAAGGGCTGAATACAACTGTTTCTTACACAGCAGCTTGACGTATGAATATTCAAAGTTTAGAGGAGTTTAAACTTCGTGCTACTTGTGACCCCCAAACTACTTGAATAAGTTTGTCGAAGTTTCTATTATTATTATTGAGCGTAATAAAATAAACAAATTAATAATAATGGATGATAATAACTACTTGAAATAGACGGACATGTATTTTTAACAATTATGTAGTTTTACTATTTCACAATAAGTGAAGTAATTGCCAAAACTGGAACTGTATAGGCATCAGAGCGCTATAACAACAAACAATAAAAAAACAAAACGGCGAATTACAAAATGGCCGTCATGCAAATTAAAAAATCTATTAATACATAGGGTTATACCTTATACGATGGTACGGAACACTTTGTATGAGAGTCCGACTCGCACTTGACCGGTTTTTAATATGATCTGATATTAATTATTTTTGTGCAAAACCAGAAAAACGTGTACGTTACATAGTAAAATAAAATAAAATGTCTGTTTTTAATAATATTTTCCTAGTTCTATCTTATCTATAGAAAAAATTCTGAGTCGAATCTGTACATTAAATATTTTTTTGGAAAATCTTATTGAAATAGACATTATTATCGATACAGAGGCCGAATCTATAGTTTTTAGAATATTTGTCTGTCTGTCTGAGAACGCATCACGGAGAAATCACTGGACCGATTTTTATGAAATTTTGTATGATGATAGCTGTTTACCCGATATAACATATACGATACTTTTTATTGCAGGTAAATTCCTCATCTCTGAAAAATCTATACTAACCGTTAAAACGTACCTAGGGACAAACCCGAGCGGAACGAGGGTGAGTCGCTAGTCATATATATAACTGTAACATTTCTAAATAATATTGATTAGAAATATCTATCAAAGCGAATTGTTACTTTGCACTTAAACGAGTACTCTGCAATTATTGAGTAAATAATGTCTAGTTTGTCCGGCGCTCTCTTAATTACTGACAATTGTTCCTTCTTTATACAACAGGACAGTGTCTGGCGTTCATTACTGTAATTTATTTTTCTTGCAACACAATAATAATTAATTTAGTATAAATAAGAAAGAAAAGACTGAAAGTATAAATAGTAAATACTTAAATTTTTATATTGTGACTGTTTGTATCTTTTCCAAAATTTTGGAATTGAATCGTTTTGATATTTTTATGTAGAATTTTTTTTTGTTATGTTATGCTTAAAATATTTATTTATTCAGTCATACAGACTGACAACGTACTGCTTAAACATGTTAGTTGAAATTTGAAGGAATTCTTTGGTAAAAAGTCGAGTAAATATTTTTTTTTATTCTATTCTAAAAGGAATACAAAGTAGTAGCGATAATTGCATATATATTTTTTATTATATACAACAATTATAAGAGAAAATATATCTATTAATATAATATATATTATAAATAACATAATATAGAATTGTTTTAATTTGTATTATTCGTGTAAAATCAATAAAATACAATATGAATACAAGTTAAACCATAAACCATAATCAAAGGTTGTTTGACATCAACCACAATAGATGTGTAATGAAGGCGAAAGTTTTGAAGCTCAATCCCCTGTGAATAGAGACGAGTGCATAATAACATGTATGGTATACCTACTTTAAAAATGAATATTAAATTGAATTCAAAATGCTTACATAGCATTAATTTTATTCTTAGCGAATCTTTACATATAAAAATTGTAACTGATCGCTGTCAGTCCATGGAAGATATTTGAGAAAAATCTATTATTGGGGTCTTTAATTACGCAATAGAACCCAAAACAATGATTTTTGTCTGTTTGTCTGTGCGTTACACTTTCATATTTATAATTTTAAAAAGTATCTTTATATGTACATAATATACCTAAGTATGATGAGTTGTTGTGGTTTGTATTTAATCGTGTTTTCCCATGGGACTGAGATAATCTCCCGCAGTACTCTGCGGGCTGGAGAGTGACCACGGGAGATTAATTCGTTCTCTATGTAAAACACGTTATAATACAACTCATAACAACTCATCATACCCATGTATATATAATGGACATATATGTATAGTCTATCTATTCCACACGTACCTAGAGACGAACCCGAGCGAAGCGAGGGTGAGTCGCTATTATATGAAATATGATTATAAAAATATTTTTGAAGTTTTACTTCCTTAGAAAAAATTATGAGAGTAAATTTTTACAATGCGCCCGCACACTATCAGCCAAAAAGCGACATGATGAAATTAGCTGAAAGCCACATGATGAAGTTAGCTCCATTCCTTTTACTAATATAAATATTTAGCTATTTTTGTTCTGTTACGTCAAAGAAAGTATAACTTCTTACGTGCGTACATAAATACCCACAGACTTTTTTTTTAAATCATTAGTTATTATTATTAATTGTTTTTAAGTCGTACTGATTTTTGAATAATTACTAATGTTAATCATTATAATATTAACGACGCGCAGCGTACTCTCAGTAAAGAGAACCCCATGTCATTTTCCATTGTACCCTTTACTCGCCGGCAAGAAACCCATTAAAATCAATTAACCCGTTTATGTATCGTGCCGGAGCCCCATTTCTCTCTCGAGATAAAATTCTTATATAATTATATCCTCTAACTGTCATTTAGAGCTTTCTACCAGTTTACAGGAGATTAGCGGAAACATACACACAAACACACATTTTTCAACGGTTTCAAAATCGATAAATTAACCATAATAAATGTATAAATTCAATACCAGGAAGCAATTTTTAATTCATAGAATTACATTTTGTTCATCAGCACTACGAGTATCTATATTGTAATACTAGTAATTCACCCTCGCTTCACTCGGGTTCGTCTCTAGGTTGCGTCCCCATACAAACTTTCACCCCCATATTCACCCACTTAAGGGATGATTTCCGGGATAAAAACTATCCTATGTCCTTTCCACCCTGAAAACTCACTATCTACTTACCAAACTAAACTCAAACTCAAACTATCTACTTACCAAATTTTATCTAAATCGGCTCAGTACTTTCGGAGCCTATTCGACACAAACAAAAAAAAATTTTTTTTCTATTTATAATATTAGAATACATAATAATAATCTTCGCACTCTACACATCTGCGAGTTATGAGAACACTAATAAAATTTCAGTACATCGTGATAAACAAGAATAAAGTTGTCTTAGAATTAATCTATACTAATATTATAAAGCTGAAGAGTTTGTTTCTTTGTTTGTTTGTTTGGTTGAACGCGCTAATCTCAGAAAGTACTAATCCGATTTGAAATTTTTTTTTGCATTAGATAGCCCGTTAACTGAGGAAGGCTATAGTTCCCGTGGGATAGATTTGTTTTTGTCTAGGGACGAACCCGAAGCGAAGCGAGGGTGAGTCGCTAGTAATATATATTTTAACATATTAATCGAAATTAAATAGTTGTTTTCATAAGCTTTCTTCCTAAGTATATTTTTTATAGATATTACATAAATATCTTAATACTTATATCTTGATAATACCTCAACGTGGTATCAACAATCGCATACCTCTTTCGCTTCTTTCAATGTAATCATTCTCTTCATACACGCTCGTCGTGAGGGCAGGCATTCGACCTTCTTAACTTTGATAGGCACTAGGTTTTCAAAAGTACTCTTAGGACTCTCTACTTCACATACTATACCACTATACAGGCCTTTTTACTCTTATTAAATTATTTTAACACATTTTCAATAACACTTTTGTTATAAAATATAACTAAAAACGGATTATTTCTTAGAAAATAGACACACTATAACAGCAATATTTCACTACAAATATGTAAAGCGATTCTTGTCTTCTGAAACCAAAAATAATTTGTGGCTAGATGTGTCCGACACCTTAAATGAACCTGACCTGTTTCTTTGTATACGGAAGTCTAAAAATAATAAAATACCAAATTGTATGTTCTGATATTATTTTTCAAACAATGTAGAAACATTACGAAATGAAAATTTCTTAGTTGTCACGCACTTCGATTAAATTAGTTTAAAACAAATATTTTCAAGAACAAAATAATATAATGAAATAAGTATTTCTTATATATTTAGAGTTTTTTTTAATATCTTTATTATATTTATTCTACTGTTGGATGTTTTGTACATCATTATCACAATCCCGTATGGTCTAGTGGCTAGGATACCTGGCTTTCACCCAGGAGGCTCGGGTTCGATTCCCGGTACGGGAAAAATGTATTTTAGTTTTAGATACAGGTAACTACCTATATAATATAGATTTTTTTGTACACTGTTTATTTCTTTATTGCTTAGTTCTTAGCAATATTTGAAGTTGAATCCTCAAAGTAATCAAGTAGTTTGTTTGAATTCGATAATACTATTTAACTTTATAAAGAAGTTACTCTAAAAACATGTAATTTTTTGGTTACTAAAAATATAAAGATAATATGCATTTCAAATAAAACCATCTTTTCGGATTATTTCGCGGGTCTATTTAGATTTTTGGTTTATATAAAAGATAGTTTTATTTAAAATGTCCAATATTCTCATAAATCTGAGAAAGTATCTTAAAGATATGCAATTAGAATAACAATATAACAGTAATTAAAAATAATAGTGAAAATTAACAAAACTTCTTTAGTTGCACTTCGCAGACTTTCAAACTTTTTTTAATAGAAGTCGTGTAAAGCCACGGAGTTGAAACTTGAAGCAAGACAATTATAATAGTCAGAGGAAGAGATTAAACAACCAACTTCCATCTAAGTTTTATAGAACTATGTTAATATAGGTATTTAACATTCATAATTTATATTCAGTTCATTTAAATTAAATGTTTTTTAAAGGTTATTGTGTTTATTGATACAATGTAAAGCCCTTGTATGTTCACCATGTTTTGTATTTTTGTGTTTATAGGCCGTTTTTTCATACATCTATTATGTATGGATAAAAAGAAATTTTTGATTTTAAAATATCATTTTTGTTCTAATGGTTTAAGGCTAGTCAAAAAAAGAGTGACCCGAGAAAACGGTCACAAACCTAAATTTAAAGGAACTACTTCATATAAATCCTACTAATATTATAAACGCGAAAGTTTGTAAGAATGTATGTATGTATGTATGTATGTATGTATGTATGTATGTATGTATGTATGTATGTATGTATGTATGTATGTATGTATGTATGTATGTATGTATGTATGTTTGTTACTCTTTCACGCCAGAATGGCTGAACGGATTTGGATGAAATTTGGCACAGAGATAGATTATAGTCTGAAATAACACATAGGTACACTTTTTATCTCGGAAAAATGTGCGGTTCGTATGGGATAGGTTTGTTTTTGTTATCCTAGAGGCGAACCCGAGCGAAGCGATGGTGAGCCGCTAGTATAATAATAAATATGTTGGGACATTAACACACAGTACCATCTAGTTCCATGGTAATATGTGAGTCTTGTGTTATGGTTACTAGATAGTTGATACACAACACACATATAACGTTAAATATGTACATAGATATTATAAATAAATATAAACACTCATGACTGGAGTACAAACATTCGTGCCCATCACACAAAGGAATGCACCCAACAGGACTGGAAGCTGCGACCGTTAGCACAGCAAGTAGGGTCACTACAAACTAAGCCAAACGTATGTGTATATTTATGAAAATGTTTATACCATGAACTAGGAATAGGCAACATTCCCATCGACCAACTTCTCCATTGCTGCGTGAAAGAATGAGAGAACAGTAATGCAATAAAACATTTTCGGGATTTGTGAAAATAGCGACATACTGAGCATTACATTATGTTTTGTACAGCTGATTTCGGTTAAAATGATGACTGAACTATTATATTAAAAAAGAATATAAGAATATAAAAGCAGCAAAGTATCAAATACATAAGTAGTGTAAAAAGTAAAAATAAATAAATATTTAATTATAATATTATTTTAAGTCGAGTCTAATATATAAATATGATAAACTATGTAATGTTTACTTAGTTTATCATATTTAAACACTAAAGCAGTGGTAGCCCAGTGGTAACGCGCTAGCTTAGGAAACTGAGTAAAGCGGGTTCAAGCCCCGGGTCTCGCACCTCTGATATTTTCATGTGCGAATCATTTCTAACATGATTACCACTTGATTTACGGTAAAGGAAAACATCGCGAGGAAACCTGTATGTCTGAGAAAACCTAGCAAGTTTTCGAAAGACATGTGAAGTCCGTCAATCCGCACTTGGCCAGCGTGGTGGACTATGGCCTGATCCCCCTCGTATAGAAGGGAGGCCAGTGCCTAATTATTCGCCCATATATTTATGTATATATACTGAAATAATTTCAATTAAAATTGGAAAAAAAACGTGTGTGTGTACTTTTGTATGCATGTAAGAAGTTTCTTACGTGTGTACTTCTTATAATACTTCTTTAGCGTAACAGAACAAAAATAGCTAAAGATTTCATCCCGTATGTCTCAACTCTTTGTTTGTAAAAGGAATGATAAATTAATAAAATAATTAAATAAGGCATAATAAGCATAATATTACAATCATATATTTCTAAAATATCATTTAATGAAAGAATATAGTATTATATATCATTTGTCAGACAATACCATGGCAACAAACGATTATCAGCTAACTTCATCATGTCGCTTTTTGACTGTCGGTGTGCGCGCACCTCGTAACCGATGCGATTCACGCATAACTTATGTTTTTCTGATCTAAAAGTACTTTTTCCCGTAGAATTTTTTAATAACATCCTTTATAATCTGCCAATTTAAAATCTTCAAACACCACCCGGAATCCATTAACTAATTGTTAATTATCTCACCCCACCGGCGATGACATCTTGATGAAGATCCGAAATTAATATCTTTCCTGAGGGGAATTTAGCTCACTGTGCACTTTTTAACTGTCATTTTTGATTGTTATGAACCATTCTCGATTAGTCTTATACATCCTTATACATACAATATACAGTTCAATTTAGGGGAATATTTAAAGGGGTTATAAGATTTGTTAATGTATTTACAGATTTATTAGAGGTTTCTAGTTCTTATTAATGCTAGTCATTAATAAGCTGTGTTCCTAGGTACGCGGATTTTAGTCGCAATTTCATGGTTTTTATTTTTTTTTGCGCAGAATCCATTCTTTTTCTAAAATAAAAGTAGCGCAAGTTACTCCTTATAACATCAGCTATCTGCCAGTGAAAGTCCCATTAAAATTGGTCCAGCCGTTTCGGAGATTAGCTGGAACAAATAGACAGACAGATAGAAAGACCGACAAAAGTTATAAAAAATGTTTTTTTTTTCTTATTAGAACCGTATATACTTTCTGTGCATTCAGTAAAAAGATTTTATTTTGACATTACAAACAGACACTTCAATTTTATTTATCTATGTATGTACATACGAGTATATACATATTTTTACAAATTATACAAAGAATTAGTATGTTTTCAAAATAGAGGGATATGTGTCTTTACAATTGTAAATTTTGAGATAAAAGTTTATTTCTTGGAATATATTGGAAAAGTTGAGTTAAGACCTGCACATGTTATTGAACACAGGCAATCGCTAAAGTTAAATTGTAGATCAATATCATACGAACCTAAATTTTAAAGTTCTATGTTTTGTTTTCTTATATCTTATCATTTTAAGGTATTAATATAGCAAATACTCCGGGCTTGTTTAAACATACTTCACATACAATATACAGCGTTAGACTCGATATGATATATATGTTGAAAATTTGTCTTATAGTTTTCTGTAATTGTAAGATACAATGTTTGTCGAAAAATTTTATTCTTACCAGAGAAGTTTTCGATTACTTCGTTAAAATAGTGAGGTTTTTTTTCATTGTGTTGTAGGTGATTCGATTACCGGCTCGTTAATCGTTGCTGTTTTAAAACAATAGTACCTGGGCGACCGAGCTTCGCTCGGAGTTCTTGAAAGATTGTATGTGACTAAGTGTTACTGAGAAAGTTGTATAGATGTCGCGATAAGAACAATTTTCTTTTTAATTTGGCTTAAAAATAATTTTACATTAAGTGACTAAGTGGTACTGAGACAGTTATATAGATGTCGCGATTAGAATAATTTTCTTTTTAATTTGGCTTAAAAATAATTTTACATTAAGTGACTAAGTGTTACTGACAGAGTTGTATAGATGTCGCGATTAAATTTTGCGTAGAATAATGCATAAGAAAAACGCATGAAAACTCGAAAACACACGTTTTCCCAGACATGTGACTAATCTAGATCAATTTTTCGCCCCCGAAAGCCCCCATATATCAAATTTCAGCAAAATCGTTAGAGCCGTTTCCGAGATCGTCGGTATAAATAAATAAATAAATAAATAAATAAATATACAAGAATTGCTCGTTTAAATATATAAGATTTATATAATGCATATTAAAATATTTAAAAAATAAAGGAACTTTCAATGAGTGAAACTTGATCTTCTATATTAAGGTACTTTTTTCCATGTTCTGTTCATTCGTTACTGTATATTAGGTACTGGAAAAGATGTTTGGATGCAGGATGATTGATCCATAGCAATAAATAACAAACACATTTCCCTGCTCTTGTTATATACTTTATTATTTAATAAACTAACATGCATATACCTAACTTAAGAATTTGTAAACTGAAAACTTAATTGGTGTATGTAGTTTTTATTTCTTTTTGTTTTATATTTAACTAAATACTGTTTGTCTTCCAAATAAATTAATTAAAAAAAATATCATAGAATCGACGTAACTTATGACTGACTTTAAAAGGCAGGCAATACTCAAATTCAGGCATATGTTTTGTTTCCTACGGTACGCGATATTTTCACCAACAGTGATTGATTTTTATCATAAGTTTTTTATTGAATATGTTTGATCTGACTCACGACATGAGTTTAAAAAAATATGAAGGGTGGAAATAATTAGAGTTTTTTTTGATAAAGAATTGTATAACTGAATAATTAAAGTTCATTGACCCGGGTGTTACATACATACTATACTACTATGTATTACGGTACATCACATGGTTAAATTTATAAGCCGATTAAAATGAACACGCTCTATCTTATACTAACAGCTCACGTCCCCAGGTACGTTTTAACATTTAGTATGGAATAGATAGACTATATATTATATTACTGCTCCGCTCCCTTGGGTAGTAGCATGATGATATATAGCCTATAGCCTTCCTCAAAAAACGGGCCACCTAATGCAAAAAGAATTTTTCAAATCGGATTAGTAGTTCCTGAGATTAGCGCGCAAATAAACAAACAAACTGCCTCTTTATAATATTAGTTTAGACTCAAATTTGTGACCTAATGGCAATAACCAAAAAAGTTGTAAAAACAAGTAATGTTAGTAGCTATTCAAACAATTGAGTAAACTAAGATAGTGAACATGGCGTATATTGCCCAAGTAAGATCCTCTAAGGGATGCTGTAAAGTGTATCGTAAGCACTTGGCACGTATGGAACTGTTGCCGCTGCGGGAATCAGAGAGGCTAGTAATTGTCACTCGAGTGTCTAAACAAATGGATGAAGATCAAAGGCTAAGTAATTGATTTTAGACTTGACTTTTTAAACTACTGACTTAATTATGTCAAGACGTTTTCTACATTTACGGAAATAGTTGATATTCAACACTTATAACATAAATAGTAATACATATGTTGGCATATTAACACACAGCACCATCTAGTTCCATGGTAAGCTACAAGGCTTGTGTTATGGATACCAGATAGTTAACACATTACACATATATCTAATATAACTGTAAATACATACATGCTATAAATATAAGCACTCATAACTGGATTACAAACATTCGTGCTCATCATTCAAATGAATGCCCCCAGCGGGACTCGAACCCACGACCCCTGACATAGCAAGTAGAGTCACTACAAACTGAGCCAAACATGTCGTCGCTAACAGTTTACCCAGTGTGTCCTACAAAATATATAAACCAAACTATTTTAAATACGATCTTGTTTCAATCTGTTTGTTTGTCTGATTTGCAGCTATTTCTCCGAATCTATTGGACATTATTGGTGCATCCACCCCTAATTATACTCCACACACACTGATATTCTATCTGAAAATTATTTAAAATTTTGAAAAAAAAAATGAACACAGGACAACACTTATAGTTTTCAATAAGCTTGGAAAAAAGATAACAATTTAGTATTTAACTTTTAAAATACTCATAACGTTCGAAACCCTTCACGAAAATTCAACTCGCACTTAGAAAATTTTGTATTAAAAAATATACCTTACAAAACAAACAAACTTATTCAATCCGAACCAATTTACGACCAAACTGAGAGAGTACCGAGAACTAAAATCAAGTCTGTGACTATCTAGGGGTCCCAGCGGGATGCTGTAAGTGCATCGCAAGCACTTGACACGTACGGAAACTTGTATACGATTCCCTGGGTTTAAGGTGGAGATGGAACTATCGAGGGTATCTCGACTAATGGATGCTGATATGCTTAAATTAATATTATACCAATATGTATAGATGTGTATCTAGAGGTATAGATTTAGTTGTATTGTATTTTTTCTTGTAAGTAGTTTAATGTGTTACGTTTATAAAAATATGCAATTGTTATAATATAAGAGCTTTTATTATATTTTAAAATTTGGTTTTGTAGAATTCAAACAGTTTAACCCTATAAAGTTATGTGCATACATATTAAGGTCATGTCATAATGATTTTTTAAGTTGTATTTTTTATTCAAAGTGAGCTTATATTAAGTTTCACTTTTAATTAAAAACAATATAATAATATTATAATTTAAAAACGATATTAATTTATGTTTATACAGCTAAAACACTTTATTTTTTAAGTCGATTATTGAAGGCAACACGATTTGGTTGATAGATTTTTGAAATTTTACCCCTCGATAATATCAATTCAGGTCATGAAGAACGAAATGCGTCGTTGGTTATTGCCACTCAATATTCATTATCATTGATATACACGGAAAGAGGAGTTAGAGTACGGAAGCAATATATCCACTTTAATCGCCCTTTTTGTAACAGCTATTTACGTTACTTCTTATTTTAGTATTAAAAAGCCTTATTTCTTGTAAAATCTGAACATTAGATTATCGTTATTTTTAAGGGTAGGGGTCTATAATGTACTTCTGATTGATTTTCTAACGGAATCTGCACAGTAGATGTTATAGTGCACAAGTGTGTGCGACATACACTAAATACAAGACCTCAGACCACGCTGGCGAAGTGCGAAAACTTGCTAGGTCCTTTCAGAGATGCAGGTTTCCTGACGATGATTTCCTTCACCGTAAGACAAGTGGTAATCATGTAGGAAACGATTCGTACATGACAGTATCAGAGATGCGAGACCGGAACTTGAACCCGCTTCACTTGGTTTCTCAAACGACCACGTTACCACTGAACTACCAATATCTTTTTTTTATATAAATAGTACATAAATAAATAGTATTAAATCTAGCTTTACTAGATAATCACTAAGCTTGCATTTTGGAAGTTAAGTACAGTTCTGCATACTAATATGCAAATCTGTGTATTTAACATATTTCCGTTTTGGCTGTGTTTACATGATTTCTATTGTAAGCCATGTCATCCTCACAGCTTTACACCAAAGTAAGTGCGGTATTAAAAATTTAAATGTAGCCAAGATGAAAACGTTTTTCTGGGTCTGCAATAGTGAGACAGATGAGATTACACGAACAAATAATGAATAATTAATTACACATTTACAACTTACTTAAAACATTTACTATATCATTCTACTAGTTGATAGTTCTTTTGGTAATATTACAGTGTAGATTAAAAGTAAAAGTTTTTAAAAACCTTTTAAATAAATATCATTTAATATTATTATTAAAATTTAATTAAATGACATAAAAATTGGTCAAGTGCGAGTCTGACCCGCACACAGACGGTTAAAATTTACGGTTTTCAGATTTTTCCCTTTACTCGTGTTATAAAACAATGCTTCATGCCAAATTTCATGATTCTAGTAGCCTATAGGTGGAAATATGCGGCATAAACGACGGTATCTTTTGATTGCGTTGATTTAGAAGATTTATTTTTCACAGCATCACGGGATTGCAGACAACGGAAGTATTTGATAGCAATTTCAACTTGATATCTCCACTCGTCCCTGAGAATAAAGGTCTTGAGAGATAGACGGACAGACACAAAAAATCAGATGGCCAATGAATTCATCCTATAAGGGTTCCTTTTTGCACTAGAGGTTCGGAACCCTATAATATTTTAAGAAGCAATAAATAATAGATTTACATTTTATAACATAAAACCTGTGACGCCTCCGAATTTGCTTAAAATATCAAATCAGTGTCAGGGAAAAATTAAAATTTAGATATCACATCAGCAATTATGTAATTTATTCTTATATTCTGAGAGACGCTATTAAATAAAATGACATAGTAAATATTTAGTTCCAATATCATCTGCAGATGTATTAATTTACCGATCAAATGACCACATAAAATATTCCCCAAATCAAAAATACATGTCGATTCCGTATAGAACGCAAGTTTTCAAACAAGTACTAGGTATCTCAAAGAAATGATTTAAATATTTTCATTCAATCATTGTTATAGAAAAAAATGAATAAAAAAGGATTCGGTTAAATGAATTGATGTGTTCTAAAAAGTTCTTTCTCAGTGTGCATATCCTGTACAGGTCGCAGCTGCGTTCCTCTGTAGGTAAGGAGCTCATTCAATATTTACGATTGTTGCAACTCGGTGTATGGTTTAAGATGAATAAAAGTCAAAATTTTTGATTTTGTCAAGTGCAATTTCCACTACATATTATTACAAATTACAAGTCCTTCGACGTTCTGAATTCGTGTTTGTTTGGATTAATCTCAGAAACTGCTGTATCGATTTTCGTATAGTTTTCAGTAATAGAAAGAGAAATTATCAGGGAATGTTATAAGCTATATTTTATAAATTTATAATGATATATTTTAAATTAAGTCGGACATATGCATTTTTTCTGAGAACTTCCGTAATGTTATAAATGTGATTGGCATCTAGAGACGCTTGTTTGTTTTTAAAAGATACTGTACTTTCGTTTCTTCTAATACTAATTTGATGTTAAGATTTATACATATAATAAAATTCTAACTGCGTCGAATCTGTACATTAAATATTTTTTGGAAAATCTTATTGAAATAGTCATTATTATCGATAAAGAGGCGGAATCTATAGTTTTAGAATTTGTCTGTCTGTCTGTGACCGCAACACGAGAAAACCACTGGACAGGTTTTGATGAAATTTGGTATGATAATAGCTGGTTATCCGGGTCAACATATAGGATACTTTTTACTGCGGGAAAATATCTCATTTCTGAGAAATCTTTACTAAACTTTAAAACGTAACGGACGAACCCGAGCGGAGCGAGGGTGAGTCGCTAGTTTTTTAATAATATGTTGAAAGTGAAACGTGTAACCTGAATTATTTTTATATACAAAACGGTCTATCGCAATTTTAGGCTTCCCTTATTATAGGTAGTTTCAAATGTATAGGTTAAAATTTTTTTGAGAACATCAATATTATACGGTTATATGAAACAGAATTTTTTAAAATTCAACTCGTCCGAACTTAAGTCTATTTAAAAAAAAATGAAGTCCCATTCTTACGGACGAGGTACAGTAATAATGCGTAATCTTAATATTTTTTTACGTGTTATAAACCAGCAAATACGTTTATAACTTGAAGCCGTTCCTTTCTTAAGACCATACATACGTTTACTATCAACAATGTATACATACATACAGGACGTTGAGTTTGCTCAGCTTACGCGACAGTATAGCTGCAACGTCAACAATATATGTATGCACACTTAGCTTCTCAAAGGCATTAAACTGGACCAATATAATTGGGCATCGAAGATTTTGCACTATTAATGATTAAATATAAGCTGTAGTTTAAAAGAAAATACTTATGGCGATCATAAAAATTTTAAGGCTCCATGGATGGCAAACCGTCTTCACTATACATGTATCATCTACTTATATTTATATAGAGTTAGATAGCTCAAATTTCGAAAAAATAGAATATATGGCATCATTCATATTACATAGAAATAAATTATATTAATATATATTCTATTTACATTTCTCTTGGCTTCTGGTGCATGTTGTACAGTTTATTGTACGTTAATTTATTGTTGAGTTAAAGATTGAGAATAAAGTTATTTATTGTTGAGTAGAAGCGTGACTGTTGTTTATGTGTTACATAGCTAATGATTTAATTGTATGATAAGGCATTGTGTTTCCCGAAAGGGAAATGAAATAAAATGTCTCTTTTGTGATCTTGAAGATATATCATTTCTTACAATTTTACTAACAGAATTTTACTAACTGCCTCGGTGGTGTAGTGGCTAGCATGTACGGCTGCACATCCTGAGGTCCTGGGTTCGAGTCCCGGGTCGGGCCAAGTTTAGTTATTGAGTCTTTCTGTATAGTAAGCCTCAGTAACAGCCCGGAGTTGGGAAGTTGGCGGTGTTTCACCCCCGTGCCTCGGAGAGCACGTAAAGCCGTCGGTCCTGCGCCTTAACTCTCACCGGTCGTGTCGAGTAGTCGTCCCACTGGAGTATGAGAGTGACAGGAATAGAGAGTGCACTTGTGTCTGCGCGTACACTTGTGCACTATAATATCTCCTGCGCAGTTGGCTAGTCTCAATCAGATTGGCCGCCGTGGCCGGAATCGGTCAGGAGAACATCACTAACAGAATGGTTTAGAAATTAATGTACTTGCTTTTTTCTGTATTTTATTTACTTTGCAGTACCTAGGCGTTTTTTTTTGTGAGGTCGTGTTTGTTTTTTGTAAAAAATATAAAAATTGATTTTTTTACAGATAATACAGCTATGTAGATAAACTTAAAAAGCAGAATCTTATCTAAATAAAAATTTGATCCCAATAGAGCCGTATTCGAGTTACACGAAATAATAATCAAGAATTGGTTATTTAATATTATAAGACAGGAATATTATATTGAATGTTAAAACTATTTATCAACATGTTAAGAAGATCTATCAAATATCACTTTACATTGAAAATAAGAAGCATTTACACAAAATTTTATTTTCCAATACACTATTGGTTGGAAAATTTTCCCGAACAAATTTTTGTTCAAAGTATGCCACAGTTTGAAATGCATCGCATTCTTGTGGATAGATTCTTCCTATAAGAAAAGCGGAGTGAAATTTTCCGCAACATTTTTTACATATGTTTTGATTTGTAGGATTACTTTTTTGCTTTGACAAACGTATAACTTTTAATTGAATATGTATCTGGGAATATAATCTGAAAATATGCAATCAGATAATGTGTTATTTTAAATGAATTTAAGCTGACTTCCAAAAATAACGAGATAACGAGTTTATGTATTATGGCAGTTTTTTGTATGTACATTGCATATCGATTATTTAAAGGTCTGGGCCGATATGCGTGATGCCTTTTTTTGTTTGAGTGTTTATATATACTTACTTGCGCAGTGGTTCCATAAAAAATCCATGAAACCATGGTGATTATCTGATGATGAGTCCGGAAATATGAGATGGAAATTCTGAACAAATGCAAAGTAATTTGACAGTGATTCAAAATATTTGATAAGAGTAGTTGTTACTTTGCTAAAAAAGTATACAACCGACCAGGAAACGTTCTGGGGGTAATCACAACACACCCTTTTTTTAATGTATAGCACACATACTTTGGAACCCTTATACATTTTTTTTATAAAACTACATAATTATATACATACCAGCGACGTTATCTATACATATAATAAAATTCTAACCGAATTGAATCTGTACATTAAATATTTTTTGGAAAATCTTATTGAAATAGACTTTATTATCGATACAGAGGCCGAATCTATAGTTTTTAGAACTTTTGTCTGTCTGTCTGTCTGTTACCGCATCATGGGAAAACTACCGGATAGATTTTGATGAAAGGTATGATGATAGCTGGTTATCCGGGTCAACATATAGGATAGTTTTTACTGAGGAAAAATATCTCATTTCTGAGCTAAACGTTAAAACGCAACTAGGACGAACCCGAGCGGAGCGAGCGTGAGTCGCTAGTGCTGTATAAATTTGGTGATTATCTGATTAGCTAGAAAAGGAGATTATTGTTGATTGTAACAGTTGTAAAATGATACTTACTAGATATCTAATAAGTAGCTTTTGCAGAAAGTATAATCGTAAATTATTTGCTCCATTTTTAAGCTTTAAAACCTTTTAGGTCTGTAATTTTTCAAGAGATTTAAAAAAATACAGACAAGTAGCAAATTAGTAGTAATTAAAATGAAGAATTTTCTGGATTAATAAATTTAACACAAAGAATGATAAAATAGAAATTATAATTAGTTAGAATGCAGAAGAAAATCATTTGTGTGACGATTTTATCGCTTCCGTTTGTCACTATAGTCAAGCTGTTCAGTACATCATGTGGCATCAAAATTGCTATTCAATTTTACCACTGATTCCTTGGCATTAGAGTTTAGTTTTGTAAAGCACAATTTTCTTTAATCCACACCTTTCAACATTCTTTTAGCCGAGTAAAAGCCCGCTCGAAGATTTAAG
The DNA here is from genome assembly GCA_033884665.1 of Argynnis bischoffii washingtonia. Lineage (NCBI taxonomy): Eukaryota > Metazoa > Arthropoda > Insecta > Lepidoptera > Nymphalidae > Argynnis > Argynnis bischoffii. The sequence continues at coordinate 12,960,320 of CM066621.1, read as the reverse complement.
AGTTTAAGAGCTCCCGCTTGTACGCTACTTCATGACGACAAAGCGGTATTGTAACGAGTTCAACCTATTTTTTAGATATTTAACAGCTTTTTGTTCTAAATATTAACTTTGAACACTAAACTTTTGTATGTTTCTACTAGATACTACTACTTCCTTACGTTTTTTTTTGTGTGTTATATTATATATATATATAAACTGTCACCTCGTCTTTAAAAAATCATATATTAAGTTAGTGTGGAAGTATGAAAAGCTAAGAAATTATTGACAGAAGCTAAGAAATTAAAATGTAACACCATTTCCATCGTACCGCGGAGGCATAATTTAACTTCTAGTACGATGGAAATAGTGTAATGATGGGAATAGTTAAGTTAATGTTTTCGATATAGTCTACTATTTAAATAACAATAAATATCAAGCCCTAGTCAAAATTATGCCTTTATGCAATATGCTGTAGAAATCCTTGGACCATGGAGTCAAAGTGCTAAACACTTCTTAAAATACATAACACCTCGTCTTATCTGAACTGATTTTCATGATTGTTGTTTTGATAAATACATACATAAATGGTGTATTTTAATCGGTATATTTTTAGTCAAAAAGTAATTATTATCGAGTGACCTAGAACAAGTTTTTGTAAATGATAGTACTTACAAAAAGTAAAGATACTTTGTATAAAACCCTTTTTAACGACCCACTGCTGGCCATGTGCGGGTTGGCGGACTTCACATGTCTTTTGAAAACTTGCTAGGTTCTCTCAGACATGCAGGTTTCCTTACAATATTTTCCTTTACCGTAAGACAAGTGGTTAATCATGTTGGAAATGATTCGCACATGAAAATATCATAGCTGCGAGACTCGGAATTCGAACCCGCTTCACTCGGTTTGACAAGCGAGCGCGTTACCACTGGGCTACCACTGCCTTTAAAAATATACTCTAGGTACTACCATTAAGTTATAAGTAAGGTATGTGTATAAAAACATATCAATAAATATACTTCGAATATAAAATGTCCGGTAAACCTACAATAATAGAAAATAGATGAAAACAATCTTCTAAAATGAACTATCGCGTAAAATACGGATATAACATTTATAGCATCATATACCAACCACAAATTTCACATTGTTGTTCTGACATAAACATTTAACACAGTAATTTGCACTAAATTCTTAAACTCAGATAGTTTGGTCGTTTACTTAGTAACGTTACCGCTAAATTACAGTTTCGCAAGTATAACACAAAGTGAACTTTGAAGAGAATGGTTTGTTTTGATAGCTTAATAAAATACTGATGCTATTGTAGCAATATGAACTGCAGCATTTTTTTCTTCTCATTTTAAGAGCTGAGCCACTTGGGTCTTATACTCGTGGGACTATATTGCTCTAAACTGCAGTAAAAATACATTTTAATATTAGTTTTCGTTCGAGTTGACATAAACTATTTTTATAGTAACACGTTGTGGAGAAAAAATAACCTCTCATAACACACGAATTTATCATTTAATGTTTATTTAAAGTTTCATTAATATAACTGTACAGACAAACAGATATTTTGTTTGCTTTCGTCTTATTTCCCTTGGAAATAGATAATGTATATTATTTGCAATTTCGAATTATTGCTATGTCAGGTGAAGAGTTAGATATAACAGTTGCTGCTGTATTATTCGTTAGGTAGGTACTTTAACTTAAATATACGTAATTTTTACATTTTACACTAGTAATTATATATGATCTGACATTTATTTTACTTACATTTAAAAAAAAGTTATAAAGCTCAAGTTATAAAGTACCTAAATAGCAAGAAAAAGCTTTAAGAAAGCTATTCGATAAGTGGCGGAACACCATATTTTCATACCTATAAAACTCTGTAAAATCTACTTTAAATCTGAATTTTATTCTCTGGAGAGCTAGTAATAGGGGTTTAAATATTCAACGGTATTCAATACCTATAAGTTTTAAGCTGGATGTTAAAACGAATACGCTTTCAAGCGATTCGAGATATTTATGGAAGTTGAAAATTTCGCAAACGTTTAGGAGCCAGCCCGTCTTAGGAAAAATATTGGATTTTATTTTCATGTGGTTATAAGAAAGTGTCCACTTTTCATACGTGAGTGAAATATTGTTCGTGCGATGTTGCTTCAAAATAATATTCTTATGTGTTGCAAGTTTATACTTGTTTTTTAAAATTTAATATATATTAAATATATTATAATATATTATTTTATTTATTGTAATAAAATTTCAAAAATAAGGATGGAAGCGGAAATAGATAAATTATGTTAGCGGAACTGCGAGCAAAAGCTATTATAGATTCTGCGAAAATTTTCGTGCGGAATGTTAATTTAAAAAAAATGCAATATTAGAACGTGAAAAGTGAAAAACAACAACAATTTAATTAATATTGACAAAGTATTTGATTGACAAGATTAATTGGCCTATGATATTGCGTTAGCGCTATTATTACACATTTTTCAAAGAATCTAAAGTAACGCTATATTAAATTAAGGGTTGATATTGATAAAAATGGTTATAGAAAATTAAAAATATGCTCTTTATGGATATTTTAAACCACACTAATTGCCTGGGTGGGCAAGTGGCTAGAATGCACGGTTACAGATCTGGAGTTAATGAGTTTTTCTGTTAATAAATCACGGTACAAAACCCGGAGTTGGGACGTTGACGGTATTACCCACGTGTTTAGGAGAGCACTTAAATCCATCAGTCCAGCATCTGATCTCTCTAATGTCAATCATGTCAAATTGGCGTCCCACCGGAATTTGAAATTGAAAGGAATAGGTATAGTGTCCTTGTGTCTTCGCGCACACTTGTGTACTACGATATTTCCTGCGTCTAGTGTGCTTAATAAATGGCTAGTCTCAATAAGATTAGCCGCCGTGGCTCTATCGTTTTCATATTTATAACTAATATATATGCATGTTTGTGTGTGTGTGTGTATATATATACATACTTGTCTTACAGTTACAGTAACAGATAGCCCAAATAATAAAAAAAAGCAAAGGCCTCTCCTCTACGTTTCCAGGTCTTTCAGTCTTGCGAAAGTACTTGCAAATTTGAATGGAATTTGTATAGTTATTCTTGCCACCTTGTTCGTGGTCTGATGCGACGCTTCCCTATCCCAGGGCTCTACTTTGTGGTAACTTTTCCCCACAGGTCGAAAGCATACGACAAGCGTGACCAGCCCAGTCCCATTTAAGCTTACTGGCTTTTTGAACGATGTCAGTAATTTGTATTTTGGAGCTTAATATGGCATTTGAACATTTTACGCGTACGTTTCTTACTCAAACAAAACATAATAATAATTGAATATTTGTTTTAGCCTAATTGCATTTGTTTAGGAGTACTTGAAGCTTTCTGTGGCAATTTGCCCTTTTAACACGGCATTTTATGTATTTTTTTGATAAAAAGTCCTGCACTATATATATATATATATACCGTAATATCATTAAAGACTAAACAATCCTCTATACGCATAACTCAACAGCTCATATCGCATTGCGTACATTCCATTATATACCAACGATTAATTGTCTGACGTACAATTTATGGTGTAATCCTAGCAACATAAAATACTTTACAGTGTGTCATTAATGGTTTGTCTGTCAAATACGGTTGACATGAAAATGACTGCAACACATTATGCTGTCTTTATAAGAAGAATAATGTGATTGCATCGAGCTTTTATTAGAGAATAGGATACAAAGTTAATCTAATATTACTATATTTATTTTCAATTACATATCTGGATAGCTTTTATGTTGTATAAAAATAAAATGTATGTATATTTCACGTATATACCTTCCTATGTATACTCTTTTTGTTATCTAATAATTAGTTTTAAATAAAAACTTACACTGACTTAAATATCATTAACAATATATAAGTATTCCGTTCATTGCTGCATATTTTTAGAAATTTATATGAAACTGCTTTTAAGGTATATCTTTTTAATTGAAAAAAACATTATGATTCATCTACCATTGGCAAAATATAGTGTAACTTACACAAAAAAAAAAAAACAAACTGGCAAAATGAATAATTTTTTGTTGGTTAAAATAATGTTTTTGTAATTCGAAAACTTATTATTAATTATTAAATGAGCCACATTTAGTATTTAGTATAAGAACAAGCCCCACTTGTTTGGAACATTTGACAAATCTATTATCGTTGTTATCTTATGAAGTCGACTAAACTTGGCGTTCCCTATCTAACTCATAAATCATTTTAGCCTGTCGCTTTTTACTAGGTCCCTTGAAACATTGCAAATGCTACACAAGTTATAAACTTATATCTATTTAAACGTATTAGTCTCAGGAGTTTGTTTTGGATATTTAGACGTGTATTATACCTTAACCAAGTTTGCTAAGCCAATATTGCTAATAGAAAAATTAAAAAATTTTTGAAAGACATCTAACTAGTCCTTAAATATATCAATTCTATACGATATGTAGCTTACTATTTGCAATAGCGATTGTAGAAATCTAAATTGATTTATATTTTGTTTGGTTAAGATAAAACGAATGAATGTCTTTCGTAAGAAAAATAGACGGAAGATGGTTAAAGGGCAACGAAATAAAGGGTCGTTATGCTTTCTAAGCTTCCTCAAGTTGAAGTTTACTTAAAGTTAACCAAAGATTTCTATTGTGTAGTTCCTGTGTAGAAAAAGGTCGACAGCATAGGTTTTTCCATATTCATCAATACATTTACGTATTTTCATTAAGTTAGTTTAAATAAACACTATTTCACTTTTATAACTTAGGTGGAAGAGATTTCTCTCAGAAATAAGTTTTTCCCTATAATATATATGTGTATCCAAATCAATCACTTTTAAAGTACAATAACTATAATTATCGTCTCAGCCCAATCACGTCCACTGTTAGACATAGGCCTCTCAAAAGATTTCCACGACCACCGGTCTTGTGCCCTCCGCATATAGTGGGCTCCAGCGACTTTGACCAAGTTTGCGCTCCACCTTGTGGGAGGCCTGCCCACGCTTCGCCTTCTGGTATGGGTTGCCACTCGAGAACTTTGCGTCCCCAACGACGGTCGGCCGGACGGTCGTTGGGAACTATATTTATATAAAAAATATATTTTTATGTCGCTAAATGTCGTACATTAGGCCTCAATTATATAAAGGCTTTTGTTTAGGCATCCTTGATGTAGTATGATTAAGACATTGTTTGTACTTGCTGGCTTAAAATAACACAGGATTTAAATTAAAGCTATGCTCAAACTAGAGTGTATCAAGATTACTTATTTTAATATTCACACGTATGTATGAAGATGTATGTATTTATTAGTATGTAAGTAGCAAAGGGAACAAGGCTATAGTGACACAACCTCGCTGCGCTCGGGTTCGTCCCTAGTTACGTTTTAACGTTTAGTTTAAATTTTTCAGAGATCAGATATTTTCTTGCAGTAAAAACTATCCTATATATTGACCCGGATAACCAAGTTATTACCATATCAAATTTCATCAAATCTGTCTAGTAATTTTCTCGTGATACTTACCCAGACAGACAGACATAAAAATTCAAAAAACTATAGGCTCGGCCGTATCGTCGGATCAATAATAATGACTAGCAATAAGATTTTCCAAAAAATATTTAATGTACAGATTCGACTCAGTTAGAATTTTATTATATGTATATAAATAATACAAAAATTTTATGTATAGACAGATTGTATTTATTAAAGAATTTCTACCATGGATGACAGGACACGATTAAGACTTAAATTACATTCCACTCTATCAAATACGCCGCTCAAATTATTCATAGTGCAGCCTGCGTCTCATTTTCGGGCCATTACATCGTATGGGGGTAACGAGTTTGTCGATGGTAATAACTTTATATTATGCATGACATGTTACTTTATCATGTTCATTTTTAGAAAAGGGATGACAAGGTGATAATGTCATGATTAAGTTGTTTCAGTTTATAGAAAGCCTAGAATATCTTAAATGGAAGTATCAGAGAAAATTCTTCGAACATTCCACATGTTGATTTATGTATTATATAAAAACGACTCACTCATTGATTTAGTATGTATTATATAAAAGTTACTTACTCATTGATTCAGTGAGTACTGATTTAATAGTAAGTACTAAAATTCGAAAACTTGGCAGGCCCTGAGATTTGGCAGGTAGGTTGTTCATAGGTAGGAGATGTCAGCCAAGAAAGGACTTTGCGACAGGTTAGGTTACAAGGCCGAATTAAGGAGATCTAAAGGCTATTGTAAAAAATCCTATGTTTTTAATGCTAGTGATATAATGTTGAGTTATTCGCATTACAAAACATAAATCAACTACGCTGCTGAAACTGCGGGCAATATATACTAGTTTTTTACTATAAATCGCCAATCATATAAATACTTACCTAAAAAACATATTATAATATCTGCCTAGGATTTACATTTTGTACTTAGGTTTTGATAAGTAAAATAAGAAGTATTGAATAATATATTTTATACTATCTTGTAGGCAGTATATTTTATACTATCTTGTAGGCAGTAGTAGCTCAGTGGTAAGTCACTTTGGAATCCGAGTGAAGCCGGTTCAAATCCCGGTTCTCACACCTCTGACATTTTTAAGTGCGACTCATTTCCAACATGATTATCACTTGTCTTACGTCAAAGAAGAACATCGTGAGGAACTCTGCATACCTGCATTTAGCCAGCGTGATAGACTTAGGCCTGAACCCCCATATCGAAGGGAGACCCTTGCCCAGCAGTGGGACGTTAAAAATGGCTGAATACATACTTACAAAATATAGATATACATGGCTTTTGACAAAATTGTTGTTACTTTTTTTAAATTTTCTGAAAATTAGCTGGCCAGTATCAAGCTTTTTGTTTTTTGTTTCAAGAACATTTGTTCAACTCACGGAACTTTTATGCTCTTATAAGTCGTGCGATCGTTAAAGCGTAATGATGACATAAACGCGGATATATGCCGTATATTTTTCTAACGCCCCTTTTATGTTCCTTCAGAATGCATAAGCTATTCCATGGTGAATGAAAACGATGTTACATATTAAAAAATATTGCAAACAACTAAATGTAATAAGAAAAATGAGTGAGTGTATTTAACTTAAATTTTCACTTACGCTATTTATTTTCACTTACAAGTGATGTAGTTGAATTTGAATATTTCTAAAAAAATATCTGCCTTTTTTTAAGGAATACAAGAAAACTTTCTATTCTTAGCTTAAATCATGAATCATAAAAAGATACTCGGATATTAGAGCCATGGTTTTTTTTAATTTCTCTAATAAGATCTCACAGGTATTATCTAGTACCTACTTGTTTTTACTTATATAAAAGAAGTCTACATGTTAATTAAAGATATAGACTTTCTTCAATATGATTTCTTCATTCGTTAAGACGTTATAGCACGAAGAATTAGCAAACACATAACAATACTCTTCCACTGACAAATTTTCACTATTATAAAATTAGTGTTATATAATCGGACTACATTTACGAGTATATATAAGAAAGTTTATGTAATATATGTGTGCGTAATACACAAAAAAACACATGAACTGTGTATGTTTTCCTCCTCGAACCTTTCTTAATGGAATGCCGCAGGATCGCTTAAGTACCACGAAGCGATCCGACGCTCCGACGGTAGGTCTGCAAAAGCAGACCACAAGCAAGGGGTTGCTCCCACGGTCTACTTTGCTACCAGAGAAGAACCAGGAGCGAGGAACCAGCATAATACATCGCCCACCAAAGTGGGCCGCCTCTCAACCCCCCAAACATGACAAGATGAACACATAGCGGAAGACCTAGGGACCCGACCGAAGCAAAGTTAAGTATATATAAATGTATAAATACTAATGGTATTTGATAATATCAATTTGTAACAATGTATCAATTTGCTTTTAATGGATAGAGAAAGTGGTCAAGTCCCCATTAACTGTTTATAACTTCAGCTGCTAATTGAGGCGTGTCCGGTCGTTTGTTCTGAACTTTCAGAGGTCAACAGTTGTTAGGTAGAATTCGTGAATCTGAACGTTAACGAGAACCTATTTATAGGGGAAAGGCGCCGAACAACTTTCGTTACAAAGGAAGGGTTGATTGTTGGTTTCTTTTTTATAGAATAAAAATGATTTTTACAAAAGCATTAAGGTTACATTCTATACATTAGTCTATGTTTAAATAAACCTTTAGGCTGTTTTTATAATTAACATTTATCTTGTTATACATAATATGAAAAAAAAACTAAGTATAAAAGCTGTAAAGCCATTGCAATAGTTCTATTTCCAAACAATATGAAAATTATCACTAGTGTATCTTTAAATTTTATGATGACACTAATAAAACTTCGATATATACCTTGTATATATTCTTATATCAATACTTTTGCAATGTCAACATAATTCATTTATAACCATCTCGGAAAGCATTTCTGCTGAGAAGAGCAGGCGAGAAACTCATCAGTTGCTTGTTTATAATAATAATGACATAATTTATAAGAATAATTTACACTAGTATATTACAAAAAATCGTGACTATATAGTCACTACAGGGTGGTATCGACATCTTCGTTAAAAAGCGCGGGAAACAAATTGAATATCCGTGCCCTTTTTATTTATTTTTAAATTCTATCGACTAAGGTCACATAAATAGATTTTTTATACATAGATCATTACATATTAATCAAATATATTACGTATATTTTCTATTAAAACGCTCATATATAAAAATGCAACCTTACAAAATGTAATAGACAAAATAAAAAGTTAACTGCTTTACTACACGTGTGCGTTCTAGGGCGTGTGTCTGTATTACTTCTTCTTTAGTTGTCTGACACCAAATAGGCATTCAACTGAAGCGAGCATAATAAAAAGGTAAAGATAACAAAATAAAGGCTACGTGAACTTGGTACCCGACTTTGGAAAAAAGATTTTTTTTTAAGTTGATTTGAAAGAATTCGGTTAGTAGTGGATAGTAGTGAAGCTAACTTCGTTTGTAGTAGTGCCAAAAAAATACAGACAACAAAAAAAAAATGTCATCCCCCGGAGTTGGAAAAAAAAATTCCGTTTAATTCTTTCTTTGTAGTAAAACAAAAAAAAATTTTTTTTCGAGTATTTTTGCAGAACGACTTTTATTACATAAATTCAATTTGAAAGCCGATACGATTACTATTAACGCTAAAAAAACTAAAAAAACCTTCGTAAAGGTTAGTAGTGGAAGAATCTTCAAGTGTATTGGAACAGAAGCTGATAAGAAGATAAGCGTTTGTAGTTGTTTGTAATAGTGTTAATTAAGTTTTTAGTAACTTTTCTTCATTTGTAATTGTTTGTAGTACCACAATTTCGATTGTAGTACCATTCTGTCGTTTGTACTTGTTTGTAGTAACCTTAATTTCATTTGTAGTACAATTGTTTTGTTTGTAGTTGTTAAAAATCGTTCTTTTGGGTTCTATAATTGCGTTAATAAAGACTCCAAATAATAGTTTTACTCAAATATGTTCCATATAGACAGCAATCAGTTACAATTTAATTATATGTATAGATTATGTAGTTCTGAATTCAAGTCACGTCAAAAGTTACTAGGCTAAGAAATTCTAAATAGCAAAAAATTGAGAGAGAGAGAGCTTATTGTTTACTCTTTGACTCGTGTCGGATTGTGTTCTCATCAGACAGAGGGAAATATGACAAGAATTAGAAAGAATGGTCGTTTAAATGAAAAAAGCTATGGTTATTATTATAACTGTATTATTATACACGCCAATATATTTAATAACTATAAATGGTTTGAGAAGCATTTTCGAATTCTTTTCTCCAAAAATGTAAAGATATTGTTCACAATGTTTACTCTTAAAAGTGTTTACACGAGACGTCGAACTCGTAACACCTTCGATAGCTCAGTTGGTAGAGCGGTGGACTGTAGTAGGTCAATAATTGATATCCATAGGTCGCTGGTTCAAATCCGGCTCGAAGGATTTTTAGTATATTATAAAAAGAATTTTTTTTCTATCAACATGCATAGCACATAAGTAGTGTAAAAAATATGATTATGCAATATACATATATATTTAAAAAAAAATATATACGGTCGAATTGAGAACCTTCTCCTTTTTTTGGAAGTCGGTTAAAAAATAGTTTCCTGGCTTCCTTGGATGACTGTTGACAATATTATTTGTACAAGCTTTTATTTATCTTACATAAATAGCACTAAATAAAATTTAACCTACAATGTTTGTTTGTTCGGGCCAAATCTTACAACTGAATTTTAAAGCAGTTATCCTCAACCGATTGAGCTGAAATGTTGCATACATGTTTAGTTTGGTTGACAATGTACCTATGATTAACTAAGTGACGTCATTCAAATTCATCATTTATTACGTTACACAATTTATAAGATTTAAAAACCTGTCGCGAGATTTACCTATTCTATAAAAAAAAAAAAACATTATTTTTCAACATTTTATTTCTTGTTTATCTACACAGGTATGTATCTTAAATTAATAATTTTCATTTAAATTACAAAATTGGTTGACATTGTTGTAACTTAAATTTTAATATGACACATTTATAAACAAACATAACATACAATCCCTTCCTTGTTTTTTTTATTATGCAGAATATATGGTGTCAGTCCCCAAAGTTCCATGTTCGTCTTAAAATATAAACCGGCACAAATATCTCGCATGTCCGGAGAAACTACTTCACTCGGCACTCGGGCTTGAGAGCACGATGTAACATATAAAGTTGTTCCTTATACAAGAAATAAAGTGAGATAAATAATTAATTATTTTTTATCTATATATTAATACGTGAAGCAAAAACTTTGTACCCCTTTTTACGAAAATTGCGCGGACGGAGGAGTATGAAATTTCCTACACCTATACTTTATATAGAGAAGGAGTGCAGAATCTTTTTAAAATTATGCATAAAAATACATTAAATCAATAAAAAAAACATTACACACACTACCATGTATTTGACACACACATGCATATACACTCTTTTGTTTTTTTTTAAAGTCAGTGGTCAAATTGAGAATAGATTAATATTGTAATATACACAAGACAATAAATATATAATTTAATGAATTATGGTTGATTTTCAACCACGCGGCGATCACTAGTTATAATTTATGCATAATATATTTCTTGCCAAGAGTTTTTACAAATTCTCATCTATAGGGGTAATAAAAAAAATTGTATAAAATAGTATATAAGCAAATATATGAATAATTGTTTATTAAATAAACCTAATAACTGAACTTGGCCTAACCCAGGATAGTTTTCTTATATATTATACATACATAATTTATGAACTAATATAAAAAAATTAAAAAAAGTGATAAATCTCTACATATAGTAAAAGTGTAACTGATCGCTATGTGTACAGACGAGAAAGATATTTGAGAAAAACTGTTATTAACAGTTTATTGACGCAATAAAAACTCAAAACAATGATTTTTAGAATTATTGTCTTGGTTTTGTGAGCACTAATCTCGAAAACGGCTTAACTGATTTTGATGCGGTTTTCACTAACGTATTGTGGTAAGCTTCACTTTATAATCAGTGTTGTTTTATTTAAATCGGTACATAAATAAAAAAGTAATGTCAGTTTAAAGAATCGCCTAAGAACGAAACCAAGCTAAGCGAGGGTGAGTCGCTAGTATTATCATAAGAAGAAAATGCCATTATGCATTCTTCATCTGCATTACTGAAAAAATATGAATCAAAAATATACTCTTCTTACAACAGTACCTATTTCTTTTTTGATATCGACTAAAAATATATTTGATAAATCCCTTGCATCCGCTTTAAACTGAAAGTAAAAGCCATAAACGTGCAGTCAGTTCATTTTATTTTTAACTGACCTCAAAAACTACCATTTTAAAAATAAAATAGAATAGGAAAACCATAACAGACAACGTATTGTATAATGTACATACATATATTGCTTGGCCTAGAAGTATGAAATTTTGCATAAGAGTGTGTTATTTAACAAAGGTGGTAACTAAAAGATTTTGGAAAATTAATTCGCAAAAAGTGTTATGTAGGGAATGAAATATTGTAAAGAAGGAATATTCAATTTTTTTTATTAATATATAAATTGTAACTTAAGATCTTTGCGATATACCTTTGTACTGTTATTTACGGTCAATACATATGGCATTACAAACCACCGCAACGTGCAAATGAAGTTTAAAGGACCGTAGTCTTTGGTTGAACGTAAGTGTATTGTCAATCAATGTTGATAACATTCTCCAAGAAGCTTTATATCTTACAAGAAATAAAATAATATTATAGTCTAGATCTCCGGCGATTCAATAAAACTGTAGACCAATATCTAAAATAAAGTAAAACTTCCGACTGTTACTGTAGTTTTAGGTATCTATTTACTCACATATTTGTTTCGTCAATAACCCAGATTGGGTGCAGAATTTCTCTTAAGACATCAAAGCCTCCCTTATATATTATAAGGGCGTAAAAGAATGTTTTTTCACTTGAAAAAATTGGTGTGATAAATAAATTAGGCTCAGATTTAAGCGTACATTTTCTCGAGCGAACCCAAAATGGTCGGGATTCAAAATTGAGGAAAAAAAATGTGTTTGTCATTTTGACACGTGAAAAGCTAAGTCGACATATTTATATTAGCAGGATTTATGTCTTGTTGACATTATCACTGCTTTACATAATTTTATAGCATGAAACTTGAAAAACGTAGTGAAGCGGGTTCAAAGCGGGTTCTAAGTGAAATCTATCATTTTTGACTTATTCAGTGCGAATCATTTTTAATATGATTACCAGATGCTATTGCAGAGTAAGAAAGCATTAAGAAACCTGCGTGTCTAAGAGTACAAATCCAAATAGTTTCTAAAGCATAAGTAGTAGACTATGGTCTGATGCCCCTCGCATTGATTGTCCGTGCTCAGGAGTGGGACGTTAATAGGGTTAAATTATTTAAATAATTTACACAAAATTCATAATTGCAAATTAAATGATGCGAATGTACTTGATGTACTCTTCAGAAAATAAATTACTGCTAACATTTAAAACATAAACCTAATAATCAATCTGATACTAAATATCAAAAATATCAAATATTATATTGATAGCAAAATAATAATATGCTTTATGTATTGTAGTAAATATACGTATGTGTTAAAAAGAAAACATCAAAATTATTGATTTACAAGCATTTTCAGAAAAAAAAGAACCATATTAAAGTTTTCCGGAACTTATTAGCTCGTCTGGTGCCGCAGTAAACATTTCTGGAGCTAAATGGTGATATGTGGCTTAGTTTTATTTACTGAACGCGCACCAACAAAGAATCTAACTTCAGTAGTACTTCAATTATAAACTTGAAAAGAACAAATAAAGTAATGGAAAACACATATCACTGTTTTCTTGATATATAGTGCAAAGTATATTATGATACCGGCTGCTCTCTAAACGATTGCAACAATTTCAAATGCACTTATCTTTCAGGCACGTCATTATAGTATACAGTATACACGTTCTTACTGAAATAAGCTGTTTAAATACAGTACCCGGCAACATGATTAAATAGATAAGACAGCTTGTGTTCAAATAGCGCTATTCACACTTAAAATAAACTTTGTTAAAATAGATTTTAAATAAGGATCGTCAATTGAACTGAAGTGTTGTCAGTTTGTGAGGATTTCATTATTATCAAATAAATATTATGCAAAATGTTGTATGTGTTTGCGTATATTTGTTTCTCCTTCACGCTGAGGGATTTAGAAGGAATTAAGCACACATATAAAATATGACCTTAAAACGTTGGGAAATGCATTTACGTATACCATGACCAGAAAATCCACTACTAACCCGATGGTAACTCCCCCGTCTTAATGAGATGTCGCAGGATCGATTACGCACTCAACCATCATACCACGATGGTGGCTACCGCAAGAGGGGCAGACTACAACAACCATGGAGTTGTATGGGTTGGGAAGTACCAAAAGCCACCCGCATGGTACACCATCCACCGAAGTGGGCAACTTCTTAGTGTGTATCTGGGCTTCACGCCCGGCTGGATTGCCGGACGCTAATGACCTTTCTCCACGACGAGGCTGGATTCTTTGGGGACAAAATAATATGACTTGAAGTAACACAGAGACTATTGTTGCACCCGAGTGAAGCAATGGTAAGTTGCTAGTAAAGAAATAAAATCTAGTATCTAATGTTTAGGTATATCGATATACATATGTATGTATATTTTAAAACGAAAAACCAACAGACATAATATTTTGAATGCAGCTTATAAAAGATCTTATGAAAATAAATATAAGAGAAATTTATAATATGCTATATACATATTTTTCTTTTTATCCTTATCTATACGATGTCCAGGAGGTCTATTCGTGTCATTGCCCCGACGTAATGACACATACAGTCTCTTGCTTTTAGCTAAATGAAATTCCACATGGGCTAAGATAGTGATGTAGGTTATGTGTTAAAATATTAACTAAAATATTTTATAGCATATACACGAGTATATCGATCGAGTATATATATATATATATATATATATATATGTGTTAAGTATATCGATTTGGGAATCACAGTACCTACTAATGTAAATGCGAAAGTGTTTGCTTTGCATCGGCTGGCACCGACTTCGAAAATATCTGATTAGGTATCTATAGTAAATGAAAAGTAGTCCATATCACAAATACTACAGAAAAATCTTTACTATTCCCTAAGTTTAAATAAATGTAAGGAAATAAAAAAAAGATTGATGACGATAACTAGCTTCGGTGAAACGCGTAGAAATACATACAAACATACATATATATATAGGTACATACACCTATAAAATACTGTATATTTGTTTGGAAGCCCTAATAGATTATCATATATGAATATTTTGCAGTTCCAATAATATTACATACATACATACATACATATACATATATGTATCGAATTGATAACTTATTTTGAAGTCGGTTAAAAACAGAGAAACACCCGAGTCGAAGCGAAACGTGTAAACCACTAGTTACTCGTAGTTTTAAGATTTTTTTTTAATAATTGATTAACTTATTGGCAGAGGACGCATATTAAGCCGCTAGCCGCCGTCAGTTAGTTTACTTTTCACCACTAAAGGCGCGCTAAGGATGAATTGTTCCTACCTTCTCCAAATAAGTAGGAAAATGGAAAATTTGTATCGAAAGTTTGTTATTTTTGAAGTCAAAAATGTGAAAATTGATGCTAAATCTTTCAAATTGTCGATGGAAATTGGAATGTTCCATAGAGCTACATGCTTCACATGTTAAATAAATAATATAAAAGACTGAATAAAGTTAAAATAAATATTTAAATAAAAATAAGCAGGTATATCCACATGAAACACCTTGTAAAGTAATAAACGACTGCTTTTGATTAACAATGGGATTTAAATTTCTTAGTTTTATTTGTCAGTTAAATAGCGCATAGTTTGTGTAGTGGACTTTCAATGAAAAGAGTCTGAAAGGCACTTATTTCGTTGAAAGCGTTGTAAAGCCTTTGTGTTGTATGAAGAGGTAGGCTAGCTGACTGGTTTTAAAAATTTTAAATTGACATGCGTTATGTTCAGAATGCTATGTCGATAAAAGCTCTTATATAGATATTTTTCTATATAAAAATAGCTATTAGCTGGACTATTTACAAAAAGAAAAAAATAGGTTTTAGTTGTCAATTTTGAGATATTAATACGATCATATACTACAAGTTTTCTTCAATTAATGGTTAGTAATAAGACTTTATAGGCAGAGTGATACTTTATATAAAATACTAGCGATTCACCCTCGCTCCGCGCGGGATCGTCCCTATTAACGTTTTAACGTTTAGTATAGATCACTCAGAGATGATATATTTTTCCGCAGTAAAAAGTATCCTGTACGTTGACCCGGATAACCAGCTATCATCATACCCATTAAAATATGTCCACTACATTCTCAGACAGACTGAGAGACAAAAATTCTAAAAAATCAATAGTTAATCTATAGTACAATAATGACTATTTCAATAAGATTTTCGAAAAAATATTTAATGTACAGATTCGACTCACAATTAGAATTTTATTATATGTATAGATGAATACCAATGATAAAACTTAAAAAAATATTAAATTTTACATTTATCTTTTATTTAATTAATAAAATAGAACTAATAGATAAACCGATAAGATAATACTAGTGCTTATAGCAATCAATCGCTTCGTCCCATGAGGAAAGCCCACAAATAATAGGACGGGTAATAATGTTATGGGTTTTAAGTGTTTTCTTACCTATTGTCGAGACTAATATTGTAAGTATATTAAAAAGATGGCTATTCGAGTTGAAAATACGAAATAGGTTCCGAAGCTTATGCATTGAACTCTAGTCTGTTATAATAGTTTCTTTGGTTTGCACAATTTTGCTACAGAATCCTAAACCATTAATATGATTAAAAAATTAAGTACAATATGAAATAATGTATGTATTTATAATACAAGTTATTTTGAACAAATACCTTGATCGCAAGGTATATATTTTGAAGATGTAAAATATTTTGACTTTCATTAAATACTGACCATTATATAAATTATCCATGTTTATATTAAATGACTAGCGACTCACCCTCGCTCCGCTCTTGTTCGTTCCTAGGTACGTTATAACGGTTAGTATAGATTTCTCAGAGATGAGACATTTTCCCACAGTAAAAAGTATCCTATATGTTGACCTGGATAACCAGCTATCATCATACCAAATTTTATTAAAATCTGTCCTGTAGTTTTCTCGTGATGCATTCTCAGACACACAGACAGACACAAGTTCTAAAAACTAAAGATTCAGCCCCTGTATTGGTAATAATGACAATTTCAATAAGATTTTCCAAAAAAATATCTGATGTGCAGATTCGACTTAAAATTTTATTATATGTATAGATAATAATAAACAACGTGCCAGTATTAACAACATATGCTAAAGTGTTGCATCGTTAATACCAAAATGTAATACGTTATAACATTAGGTAGGTACACTTGTATGCAGACATCTGAAATTGTAATCATTGTTCATGTTTGGTGCTTTTAAGTAAATTATGATAGATGAAGATATTTACTTTATCAATTCATAAATTATTTATATGGTCATATTATTATAACTAGCGACTCTAGGAAAACAAAAAAAAACAAACCTATCCCACGGGAACCGTACATTTTTTCAGGATAAAAAGTAACCTGTGTGTTATTCCAGTCTATAATCTATCTCTGTACCAAATTTCATCCAGATCCGTTCAGCCATTTGGGCGTGAAAGAGTAGCAAACATCCATACATCTTTCATCACAAACTTTCACATTTCTCATATTAATTTTTATATAATATTAATACGGATTTCGAAATCGACACTTAGATATTTTGAACATTTCACAATCGATCTGTAATAAATATCTTAATTTAAAGTAAAAAAAAAGAAAAAAAAAGATCATTTGACTTTGAATACCATCGAAATAAAAATAGATCCTGAAACAGACAATAAAATCGATTCACATAGCTATCGACAACGGTTAAAATCAAGCTTCACGTGACGGAAATCAGTTACTATCCGATTTGAATTTAAATTTGGCTTGTGCAAACGATTCCGGGATTAAAATTCAGCATTTGGAAGAGGTATTGTAATTAATCTTGTCTAGCACCGGGTTACCGGTCCCGCGCGCCGTTAATCTTTCTTGTCTCACGTATACAAATAGTATGAAACGATGGAGTTATGAAATTAGCTACCTTGTTTGAGAATGCTGTGTTTTGATTTTATAAAATTATTTTTGTTATATGTTTTTTCTATGTAAATTCACTTTATGAGAGTGAAATTAATAAATGTATTTTTAAACACAAAGTGTGTAAACATATGTAATAAATAACAGTAATTGATTGGTTCCCATTGCGATTTGTCGTGGAAGTAAAAGCACTAAACACATTTTTGAAAATAATTTGAGTCTTAAAATGATGTATTAAGTGTTATTATAATCCTACTATCCTACTTATATTATAAATGCGAAAGTTTGTGAGGATGTATGGATGTCTGGATGTATGGATGATTGTTACTCTTTCACGCAAAAAGTACTGAATGGATTTTAATGAAACTTTACAATAACATAGCTCAAACAACAGAATCACACATGGCTACTTTTTATCCCGGAAAAATGTGCGGATCCCGTCGGATAGAATTCTTTTTTCTCTAGTATAATATAATAATGTATAAGATAGAAATATAAATAAGCTACATAATATGGTTTTATTCCAGCATAAAATAGTGTTAAGACAAGCTATAAAATATCCCTATAAAGGTTATATAACATGATAATTTTATTAAAAGAATATTATTTTGAAGCTATACAACCATCAACTGCTATACAAATTGATGTTATTTACGATTTTCAAGTAATTTAAAAAGCGAAGTTTAGTAATGAAATGTGTTCGTGATATCGGACTGTAAGGGCTCTATTGCGTCGCGTCACGGCAGAAATCAGTAACAATGTTTGCGGAAACAATTTTGTATACATAAGTAGATACTTAGCCATGATATTCAAGATTTGTTTGAAATGGAAAAGTATATAAAAAAAAGATTTTATTGTCTTTTATACTAATAGAAAATCACTACTCTAGTAGGTACTACTTTGTACTATTAATATACTAGCGGCCCGCCTTCGCTTCGCTCGGGTTCTCTTCTACGAAAACAAAAACAAACCTATCCCACGGGAACCATACTTCAGACTATAACCTCTCTGTGCCAAATTTCATCCAGATCTGTTCAGCCGTTCTGGCATGAAAGAGTAACAAACATCCAAACCCCTTTTAGAAAGCTTATAACAGAGATAGGAGCTTAACTCATAATTTTTATGAATCCAAGGGGTTGACAAAATCCGAGCGTAGGACTGAGAAATCCTACCATTTTATTTGTAGGACGATTTGACAATTCAATTATGCATATTTTTAATAATAAATACTTTGAAATCAGCCGGTTATTAATAAATTTTGTGACGTTGTTATTTTAACAAATTCGGAGAGGAGGACGATTTGACAAAGACAATATTTTTTTCTTGTTTTATGTTGGATTATCCTAAAATTAAATCGTAAAGCAACCTGTCAGTAAGTTTTAGACTATCACCGTTTCATCACCGTGCGGCCACGCACCGGAAGGCGAAGCGTGGGCAGGCCTCCCACAAGGTGGACCGAAGACTTGGTCAAAGTCGCTGGAGCCCACTGGATGCGGATGGCACAAGACCGGTTGTCGTGGAAATCTTTGGGGGAGGCCTATGTCCAACAGTGGACGTGTTTCGGCTGAGATGACTATCAAATTCTCGTAGAAAGAAAAGCTGGGCGTCTCACCAAAATGAAGTTACTTACGAATTTAATTTGTTATTAATCATTAAAAGATTTGTGATGAACTCTAGACTATTTACTATGTTAATAATAAATCCATACAGTACAAGGGTTTCACTATATATTTCAAATGCTTTTTACCATTGAAATATAGCGTAAACGTATGCTTGGGAATAAAGAGGAAAAAGAACGTGTAAAAATGTTGTCGATTGTTTGCAACAACAATGACCGTATGTAGCAACGTGCTCTGAATGGAGAGAGTTTCGTGTAAAATGCATTATTGGATCGCTTCGTCATCTATATGGATACTATCTACATTGTTCTTAGCTCTCATTTATATAACTAGTGGCCGAAATGCATATTTGCAAATGCATATTTTGTATTGTTAACACTACATATATATATATATATATACCTATGACTTATCGAACTCAACAGTTCACGTCCTACGCCCCGCGTTTCTTTTGCAACAAAACTTTATTTCTATTTCATGAAATATATACAAAAATTCAAGTTATTTACTTGCTCTGTTACTTCGAAAAGGAACAAATACACTTTTGTGTTTTAATCTATAGGTACATATATTAAAATTCAGCGTCAAATATTTTTTGGAAAATCTTATT
Organism: Argynnis bischoffii washingtonia; assembly: GCA_033884665.1. Lineage (NCBI taxonomy): Eukaryota > Metazoa > Arthropoda > Insecta > Lepidoptera > Nymphalidae > Argynnis > Argynnis bischoffii. The sequence goes on along the minus strand of CM066621.1, from coordinate 12,940,344 downwards.
TCAATAGTCATTATTATCGATACAGAGGCCAAATCTATAGTTTTAAGAATTTTTCTCTGTCATTCTATCTGAGAATACATCATTACTTTTTGACTCATGCACAAAAAATATTAATCAAAAAGAGAGATATGGAAAAAACGCGAACATATTTATACATAAGAATTTAATTTTTATTTAAAATAGAATAGGATAATAATTCTATATTGCTACAACGACCACAGACCTTTAGGAGCGTAACATACATTACAAAAAGGAGCATAATACTTGATACGCAAAAACTAAGTAAAGACGCGAGTAAAAGTTACTATTTTATATAATATATTAGATTGGTACGTACATTTCGGATAGCCTTTACATAAAATAGCATCCCAAGCCTACCCAAGAGCAAAATATATTTGTACATATAAGTGGATTGCTCATTTAATTACCGTATACGTAACAAGCTCGCATATTCCTGAAAGGGAACTATTCCTAAATAAACACAGACAAAATAAACAAGTCTCGATTCATTCAATTAACGTTACTCGGCAACTCCCTAAGGTGTTCATTTACTTAAAAGTTATGGCGCATTTACTTGGAGTATAGATGTCATGGCGTATTGAAGAATAAATTAAATGAAGAAATTGTAAAAATTAACCTTTACTATGACTGAAGGTTTATAACAATTACCTATCGATTGATTGGTTTCATTCACGCACGAGATAATTTATTGTTTTAAGGTTGTAGATGTATGGATGTGTGAAAACGTTTTTAATAATAAAAATGGATTAAGGTCTACATTTAGCTTACTCAACAGGTGCTGTCCTGTCCAAACGTCAATAAATTTGTTTGAAATCTTTGAGTTTATACAAAAAAACTACAGAATTTTACAGAAAAAAGCACTTAGAGGTTTTCCCGAATTGCCTAACACTTTAAGAAACTTTTACTTTATTCCCTGAATACCTTATTCTAATGATGTTCTTATGTTACAGCGTTCATTTTTTATTTATATAGATTTCTGGCATAATAATCATATTATAAATGTGAAAATTTGGAAAGACGAATGTTTGTTCCTCAATCTCGCCAGAACCGCTGAACGGATCTGGATAAAATAAGGCACAGAGATAGATTATACAGCCTGTAATAGCTTTTATCTAGGTGTTTATCATGGAAAAAATGCAGGATAGATTTTTTTTCACAGAGCAAGGGGTGGACTATCTATCCCACACTAATCTGTAAAACTTAAAACTTACCTTAGAATGAACGCGTGCGAAGCGAGGGTGATTCGTTAGTATTTAATATATTGTTCAAAACAGTTCATAATTGTCTTAAAAAAAATTAAGCCTTCTGGTTTATATAATCATAAGTTCAACATTTCAGCTAAAGTGTATGAGTCAGTATTAATCTAATCTGGATACTTGCACATGAAGCGAGCAAATCGAATTCCGGACGCCACACGCTAGAGGGGCCGATAATTGAGTCTGATAGCCTACACAGATATGTATATTGTATATCTATTTCATAACTTTAAGTAAAATAATGAATATATGAAAAGACTTAGACGGAAAGAGTTAAGACAGTTTTTAAAATAATTAAATTTTTATTGTAATTATAAGCCTATATCTATTTAGAAAGACAAATTTTTAATTATAATTAATTTTTATTGTACAATGTACACATTTCATCTAGTAAAGGTTGATTTATTTTTAGATGTACTATATAATACAGTTTCATCAACCTATAGGCTAAATAAAATTAAAATCAAACAGGTAGCTACTTTCACATTTATATTATACTAGCGACTCATCCTCGCTTTGCTTCGGGTTCGTCCCGAGACAAAAACAAATCTATCCCACGGGAACCGTACATTTTTCCAGGACGATATATAGCCTATAGCCTTCCTCAGTTAACGGGATATATAATGCAAAAAGAATTTTTCAAATCGGATTAGTAGTTCCTGAGATTTGCGCGTTCAACCAAACAAACAAACAAACTCTTCAGCTTTATAATATTAAGTATAGAAGTGAAAATTATAGGTGATGCTCTGCACTGCAAGATGTTTCTCAGTCGGAAGTATAGTTCAATTGTTTTAACGTCCTAGTATTACACAAGCCTCCTTTCGGTGCCAGGGGTAACAAGCGATAGTATACCATACTAGTCAAGTACGGGTTGGCGTTTTTCAAAACCATAGTTGATTCTCACAGATGCGAATGTCGTCCTTCGCTATGTTAGTAAAAAAAAAACAAATTTTGAATATGAATAAACACGAACTAATCCTCTTTCATCGCTCTATTGCTACATATACTAAAACGAAAGCTCAATTGTTTCATAGAGATAGCAATTGTAGTAATTTGCTAACATTTTGCGATCATAAACATAGGATATTGTTCATTGCGCGGTCTGCACCTAGAAAATTTCCCTACGGGCGTGACTGGACAGTGCATACAGATTGCATGTACAGTCGACCACATATGTTAATATTACAAAGAAAAATAATCTCTATGCCTATATAATTAGATGTTATTTCGATGGCGAGGACCTTATATCACGCTTTAGAGGTTGTGTATTTGTTGACGTTTGTTCTCTTTATTATTTTGTTCTTTCATCTCGCAAATATTTTGTCTGCATCAGCTTGTTTGTTTCTCGAACTGAAAGTATTTGATTACTTCGAAAGAAAACCTATTCTAGTAGATTTTAAGGAAGACTATTTATTTTAAAACTAGCGACTCACCCTCGCTCCGCTCGGGTTCGTCCCTACTTACATTTTAATGTTTAGTATAGATTTCTCAGAGAAGAGATATTTTCCCGCAGTAAAAAGTATCCTATATGTTGACCCGGATAACCAGCTATCATCAAACCAAATTTCATCAAAATGATTTAACGACATGATTGGCTCAGTGTGTAGTGACGCTACTTGCTGTGCCAGCGGTCGCGGGTTCGAGTCCCGCTGGGGGCATTCATTTGTGTGAGCGCGAATGTTTGTATTCTAGTCATGGGTGTTTATATTTATAATATGTATGTATTTAAAGTTATATATGTGTAGTGTATCAACTATCTGGTATCCATAACACAAGCCTCGTTCGTAGCTTACCATGGAACTAGATGGTGCTGTATGTTAATGTCCCAAAATATTTATTTATTTATTTATTTATCAAAATCCCTCCTGTGGTTTTTCTGTGATGCGGTAACAGACAGATAGACAGACAGACAAAAATTCTAAAAACTATAGATTCGACCTCTGTATCGATAATAATATCTATTTCAATAAGATTTTTCAAAAAATATTTAATGTACAGATAAGGCTTGATGACAATTTTATTATATGTATAGATAAAAAAATATTATTGTTTAATGTGTTATTATAAAAATACAAGTAACCCTATATACTAAACCTATGAAAGTAATTTGATAAAAGCTCTAGTACTAGAAATAAAGCTCGTCATGGATTGACACCTAAATTATCTCTTTCAACAAAGCTCGTCAATCAGTAATTTTGTTATAATGTAAACAAGGACTAAGTAAGAATCGTTCTTATAACTTTATATGTTATATCATCATATGTATAATATTAGAAAGCAAAGACTACTATAACTATTACACTTATCAACTTAAAGAAGGAGATACTCCATTCGAGTGTATGTTTTTGGTTAATGTAATACAATATTTTCACCAATCGAAATCGATTTCATAATACTTTTTACGAATAGTTAATAATTCATTCCTGGTCCAGAAAAAATCCCTTTTCCTCTAAAGGTTTGAATAATTAGAAGCTCTTTGAAAGTATCCATTAAGATGTTTTTTGTTATAAGGTACATATTTATTTTTTACAATTTTACTATAGTATAGATGATTTGATACTAACGACTCACCCTCGCTTCGCTTCGGATTCGTCCCTGGACAAAAACAAATCTATCCCACGGGAACCATAGTTAACGGGCTATCTAATGCAAAAAGAATTTTTTAAATCGGATTAACAGTTCCTGAGATTAGCGGGCTCAACCAAACAAACAAACACTTCAGCTTTATAATATTAGTCTAGATCTGGTGAAAGGTATCATAAAACTAAATATAATATAACGATACTTAGAATCATAAATTAAGTGTACATTTGTTTTGTAATAGGTATACTTATAATTAAGTATTTTTGTAATTTCAATGTACCTTTTTCCTTTATTGTAAATAAATATATGTACATGCGTCATAAATATATACTTAGAATCAATGTCATTATATTATCTAAATGCATATGGTCGTCAGAACCGACCATGCGACATTCAATATAGGAGGTGTTATCTGTTGACTTGGTGTCATTTCCTTGCAGCGTGCGCGTTTCATATAGTTTATATATCAGAATAATAAATAGGCTACTTTTTATTCCGGAAAAATTTACGATTCCTGTTGGATAGATTTGTTTTATTTGTCTAGGGACGAACCCGAGCGAAGCGAGGGTGAGCCGCTAGTTTGGTTAAAATAAGTATTTGTAAGTATTTGTATTGATAAGTATTTGTATGATATAAATTCTATGACAAAAATACGATCATTGTCCATATCACTGAGATGCAACCACGGTAATATAGAACCATGACTAGTAACTTCTTGGAATACAATAATGTTTTGAAAATATTTACGTTTAGTATTGTTTTTATGATGTCATTATCACATTTAAACGTATACTAAACATAAAAATATGTACATAATAATATTCCCGAGACTGTATTTGATCAAAGCACATTACCATAAGAGCTTGACGGGTTCGCTAGTAATTTGCATGAAAAATTTCAACGTATTCACGGAGGACAATGAATCGTCTATAGCAAGAATGCTTGATATATGTCGTATATCAGGGTTGGTAAATGGGTATTCGGAATCAGCATAATTCACTAGTAGTGCTTTTAGGGCATATTGTACCAAAGATACTTTTTTAGAAAGATTTTGCACTATCGGACTACCTACTATTATAAATGCGATAGTATGTGTGTATGATTGTTACTCCTGTTGAAATAGTTGGAGAGATTTGGATTAGATTTAGTATAGAGATAGATTATGATCTGAACTTATTGGGCTACAGTTGGGTATTTAAAGACTCACTCTTGCATAGCGCAAATTGCGAGGCAAGTTTCCATTAAATCTTTATAGAAAAATATAAAACATTAGATTTAATTAAAAAAAACACATATTTCTATATTTTTTTTCCTAAAAACAATGAATCATAGAAAAACTTTTATGACCATCAAAATTCCAAAGTAAATCTCAATTCCCAAAGTTAAAATCATATTGTAAATATAAAAAAAAACACTGTACTAGTACTAATTATGTATAAAACTGTTAAATATAATGTTTTGTCATTATTAATAATACTCAGTAGGGTTTCTTGCGATTCCATATTACGTAAGAGGCTGCATTCTCGATAGCCGCAATCCTTTGGCACACCGGAACTGACGTCAAATTCATATTCCTAAATTCTGACTATGATAATACATGTTAATGTAACCCCAAAGTTGAATTAAACTTAGACTTTAATATTGTGGACTTTGCCTCCATAATTGATACCTACATAATTAGATAGTGAAAATTATAAAAAAAAAATAACTATACTAATATTACAAAGTGTTTTTTTTGCTTGAGTATAGTCATATCAAATAAATATGCTGGGACATTAACACACAACACCATCTAGTTCCATGGTAATCTACGAGGCTTGTGTTATGGATACCAGATAGTTGATACACTACACATATATAACTTTAAATACATACATATTATAAATATAAATATCCACGACTGGAGGACTCATCACACAAATGAATCACCCCAGCGACACTCGAATCCGCGACCGCTGGCACAGCAAGTAGGGTCACTATAAACGTGTTGTCAAGATTAAATAATATTGAATAAAGATATGCGAATATTATGAAAAGACATGGATATCTTTTTTTTTAAACTAAAATTGAGGCTTTAGGGTAATTTTAGGGTACATCCGCTATTTGAGAACTTTGTCTAAATTATCGCGCGTTACCACTGCGCTACTATTACCTCATTTATATATATGCCATAAGAAATATTAAACTAAGCAGAATTTGAACCCGCAACCTCGGACCCAGAAAACGCAATATATTTAAAATTCGGACATAACACAAACTATTTCCTTTCATCGTAGGCGAGATATTTCATACCCAATAACAACTCTGGTCACGTTTGTCTTCCATTAATATGTATGTAATTCAGAGCGTTATTGAACTTGACTTAGATGATGCCGGTATGAATGTGATGAAATTTTTAACAAACCCCGTATAATAAGTGTTCACAAAAAATATTTGTTTATTGTCAGAACACTTATTTACTTTATTATTATAAAAATCGTGGGTTTTAATAATTAATTTCTAATTCGTTAAATAATTCCTTTTTAGACTATACGAATATTTGATGTCTTACAACTGTTTTTAAGATATAATATGACCGTGTTCTCTGTAAAGTCCAAAATTTGAAACGTTGAAAACAAAAATCAAAATAAACCACGAATAATTACGAAAAAACTGTTTCATTTGAAATCATCCAATAACACAATGAAGCTGAACAAATTATAAACTTTTTTGTTGGTTATTTCATTAATTTAAAGCACCACCTAATTGGTGTCAAATTTCAAAAAATATTTTGCATTTTCTGGCATATTTGTTGAGAAAGATTCAAAGCAAAAGTCTCTATCATCACCTAATCATCGCACTGTGACCATTAGGAGCGAGGTAGCTATATAATTATATTCAACACCCTTTTTGGTGTGTGTAGTGAATGTCCTGGGTTCTAGTCTCAGTTCAGGGCAAGTAGTTTCTGAAACCGCACGGAGTTAAGAAGTTAGAGTTTTAATTCCTTGCCTCGAAGACCACGTCAAGCTTTCGGTCCTGTGTTTGTAGAGTCAAGTCGAATAGTGGTTTCATTGGACTTAAACTACAGAGTAATAGCTGTAATATACAGGTAGCGCCAAATTTTTAAAACTTCTTTACGCACGCTTGACTTGAGAGGTAAGCTGGTGAATGCGTTACGAAAAAATGTACGTACGTTTGTTGCCATGGTAACCGTTGTTATCGTCTGACAAATGATATAAAATATAATATTATATTCTTTCCTTAAATGATATTCTATAAATATATGATTGTAATATGCCTAACATGCGTTATTTTTAGTATTTCGCCTATCCTAATTATTTAAAACATAAATTGAATGTCATTAAGAGTACCGATAACCTACAGAAGTTTTACTTCTTGCGCGTGTACACATTCATACACGCATTCTTTAACATTTTTTATTACTTGTCCATATTTTATTCTAGTAATAGGTATTCTATCTGTTAATTAAATTTCATTAATATCGGTCCAGCCGCTTTATAAAATTTCACATTTACAGTATATAGTGTTTTTATGTGATAATCATATAAAATACGATAATAAAGATAATTATTCAAAAACGTTAAGCGATATAATAGTAATGGGTTTTATTAAAAACAACAAACGAGCGCCATTATGTTGCAGTCAATAAAACCATTCATACACCAGTGAACGAACGAACAGTTAAAGAGCAATAGTGTAAAATTTTATTCACCCATTATAGGAATTCGGCGTCCAACTGAATAAAATAAGCCTGTCCCGTTGACCAATTACACTTGGCTATCGACAGACGTCATTGTTATATTAATATATGATGGAAACTTATATTGATTTTATTTAACTTAATAAAGTATTGTAGGCAATGGTTGTTTTTCAGTGATTCGAATTGCTATATGAATCCATTTTTGCGTTATTTTAAAGTTTTTTTTTGTTATTTTACGTCGCTTAAGGCTATCCAAATGTAGGTCATTTTTATCGATATACCACGCGAATGAAACCGCATGCAATAACGATGGAATGTAGATATCATATATTTTGAAATAAATTTAAATTTAAAGTAACATAACTAAGTTTGTATAATTTATTTTAAAATAGTTATAAAAGCTTAGATATTTATAAAAAAAATACCCTAGAAAATATAAATGGACTGAATACATTAATAGTAAAGAAGGTTAGTTGTAAAATAACAAAATATACAGATACAAAACTATGAGCACTTAAATATTAACGCTAGTGGGGCGTACATTTTACTCGGGCGATTATCTCGTCGAAATCAGTCGGACTGAATGAAATAATCCCAACCTTAATGTAACCATAAAATCAAATGTCCTGAGACTTTATCCTAAAATATTTCATTCAAATAATATTCTCATAAAGAAAAAAGATTCATTGTAAAAGATATGATATTATAAGTTTAGACCTTTTTGGACCTTTTTGATAAATAGAATTTCGTCTAACGCCGTAATTTCGTTTAGAAAACACCAAGACTAATAAAATTTGTGGAATCATTCTTAAACACATTCTGTAGTAGATATCCCACTAAAAACGTAATGTCTAAATCCACCTCTTTTTCTACGTCCCACTACTGGGCATGGAGCACAATGTGAGAGGGGACGACCTTCAGTACGAGGGGAATCAGGCCGTAGTCCACCACGCTGGCAGAATGCGAGTTGGCGGACTTCACATGTTTTTCGAAAACTTGCTAGGTTCTCTCAGATATGCAGGTTTCCTCACGATGACTTCCTTCACTGTATTAGCAAGTGTTAATCATGATGGAAATGATTCGCACATGAGGTGCGAGACCCTAAATTTGTACTCGTTTCACTTGGTTTTCTAAGAGAGCGCGTTACCACTGGGCTACATCTGCTACACAACTTTAAAAAAAGTCGCAAAAATGAAATATATCCGAAACGATCTATTGCATTTAAAGGTAGCATACAAATTATTACTACACATATCGATATTTTTTTTTACAAAATATGATGTTTATTTAACAAAATATAATATTGTCGATGAGACTTCAAAAAAGTAGCAAATTTCACATTTCCTGAGTTCTCTTACTCCCTATTGTCACATTTTATCAATGAAAATATTTATTGATTAGCTTAGATTGGCAGTTGTCAATAGAACCTACGACCTTCGAAATATACTGTTTCGTAGATAGTAGGTATATCTAGCCAATTTATTATATATCTGTCTTATACTGGCTGTCTAGTAAGATAACACTAATTTGTTTTATATATATATAATTAACTATATTTGTAATTTCCTTTATTATAAAAAAAATATCAAATTTTCTTAACGGCTTATTAAATCTGAATTTAACATACTTGTAAAATCCATGTAAAAAAAATTGAAAATTGTATTATTTTCATAAGATGCTATTAGATAACAATAATATTACATAAAAGTATTCATACAAAGTAGCTTAGAAATAGATCATTGTTATTGTTAAAGTGCTTTTAATTACTTTTGTACATATTATCCATCCAATAGTTTATCCCACAAATGTCAAAACCCTTCGTACCCTTGTCTGGTCTATTTATTTTATGCATTCTAAACGAATGATTTTCACTGAAAGTTAATTTACTGTCCATTACATTAATGTCGTGATCGGAAGGATTCCACTGTCTTTTATGTCAAAATTAAATTTCTTTTATTAAATCTGTCCATCGGTGGCCGACAAATCGCTGAATTGATTTCAAATTCGTGAGACGCTTTGTAGCTTTGCGATTTACACTTTAAATAAAGCTCCGTCAAGTCTTTTTAAAATAAGAATTTATTAAAACTCAAAGGTACTATATTTTATTTTAAAAAACGCTTTTTGCATTCTGATTAGAAAGACAGGTAAATGTTTTGTTTCAAAACTAAAATAAATTCACACAAGTTCAGTGTGCTTAAACAGAAATAAGAGAAATTAATAATACACATTTTTTAATACTTCAAAAAACAACAAAGCCAACTAAAATCACAAAAGTAGGTCGTAACAAAGGCTTTTGCAAATTAAAACAGTGCCGCAATGAAAAATGAGAGTTATCAAATGCATGAGTGGATTCAAACAGATACACGTACTGTATAACACAATCGATTCCTGTACTATAGTGTAGGACGAAACACTAAGCTTGACACTCGAAACAAAAAAGCTCACGCAGGCTTTTGTTATTCTATTACACGTAGGCCACAATAAACATCTAATTCTTTTGCGCACCTCTGCACCCGTTTCCGTCTCTATCTCTCGTATACATCGAACTCTATCTAGAGTTTGGGTTCGAGGCACTGAGTTTCCCAGTTTTGCCCGAGAGCTCGCGGCGAGAGGACGTGGATTTTGTTATTTTTGCATCAAACACACGTTTCGGGCGTGTTTTTGCCGGGTATCTTAATGAAAAATTGATGAATTCGCGGTCCTAACGATCCATCGGTGGGTGTAGACTGTGTTCTAATTAAACATTGTGAAAGGATATGCTCGCTGCTACGTAAACGGTGAGTTACCTTACGTTGCCAATTGCAGGTGAATACGCGAATTGTTGCTTGTAGGTGCGATATTTCGGTTCTCTTTGCTCTACAATAATTTTATTTGCAGGTTAGATTCTTAAAATAATAATTACTATTAGTAACAGGTCATTGATTTATAAATTATTTTGTTATTTAGATTTTTGGTAAGTTAATTTAAATAAATATTAATAAGATTACAGATTTTTGTCGTAGATAAAAATTAAATTAATAATAAATTATGATAAAACTATCTTTTCGGATTATTTCGCGGATTTATTTTGATTTTTGGTTACCGACGTTTCTATTTGAGATTTTAAATAGTTTTATTCAAAATGTCAAATATTCCCGCAAATCTAAGAAAGTATTAAATAAATTACAAGCTAATTTTTAATGTTTCAAATAAGTTTTAATATACAATTCATTCCATCCAATTAAAAACTTAAATTCTGTAAAATATTTTTGATAAGGTGTTCTCAGTGTTTTATAATTTACACGTTTTTGTTTGTATCTTATATCATGAATATAAAAATATTTTTATTATAATATATTAGTATAACACCAAAAATACCAAACAAAAATGAACATAAGCACATTTAAAATTCTTTCGTGAAAAGAAAAATTAGGTGAAAAATAATAAAAATGATTGAGCGAGCTTTACCTCATTTTTACTAGAAGTTCCTTTTTATTATATTTTTTCTTTAAGCATGGTTCATTGACGCAAGAATTTCAATGACACTACTATGATTAGCTATATGTTGGAAAAATATATGTAACCTGTCTGTAATTCTCTCAAAAGTAAGACAAAATTATTTTAATTTTTTTTAATATAAAATAACAAAGATTGTCAAAGCACTTCAAAAATAATTAATTGTAATATATGTTATGTATATTGGCATTTTAAGTTAAGTATTATCTTGAATATTTTTGTATCTTTATTACAACTTACCCTGTGACTTCTAGTGAATATGACACAGGAAATGTTGGTTTCATTCACTTGACATTTTAATATTTTTCTTCTGTTTGAAGAAATCAGTAAAATAATTTTATAGAAGGTACAACTAAAAGTAATAGGTTTATTTACAACATACGATTTTAAAGAGAACACGAGGAAAACAAATAATTTCAATAAACTCGCTTCGAAACTTTTTCATCATTTCATCACACATTCTAAATGTCTTCTAAACAAAACCTGCCAAAACTATTCTATTTAATAATAAAATAACTGAGTTAACTGGAGCATAAATTTCATTACCCCTGTCGGTTCACTCGGTTTCCGTAAAATTTGTTCATTCTACGTTGCTACTCATAGTTAAGGTGTTCGTTTATGTAAGAAGATTTCTATATCTTACTTTATATTATAAATGTGAAAGTTTAGATTTTTGGATGTTTGTTACTCTATCACTCCAGAACGGCTGAACGAATCTGGCTGAAATTTGGCACAGAGATAGATTATGTCTGAAATAGCACATAGGCTACTTTTTATCCTGAAAAAATGTACAGTTCCCGTAGGATAGATTTGTTTCGTAATAAAAGCTTTGATGGACAAAGCCATGGGGCTTAGAAAGAGAAAAGATTTTTTTCAATGTTATTAGGTATCGACATGTAATGATTTAAAGCTATAAAATAACATTACTGCTATCTCACACATACATTTTTGTCAGGATAAAAGTTTTATTTTGTAGTTCAGTCTAAAATATATTATTTCTATGTTTACGCGTTATTCAGTAACAACCATAATACTTTCTTAGATTTTCGCGAATATTTGACATTTCGGGACAGTCTTTTTTTGCCTTTAAATTATTTCATATAATGACCTTAAATAAATGTTGAAATTATATCTTTTTTCGTACGTCCTTCATTTATACAGTAACAGGACAGACAGTTTGGTCTGCGTATATAGTTAAGAACTCTACTATAATGTAGTACTTATTGAATATCTGCAAGCCGATTAATCGTTTGATTCCTGAATCATTTCAACCCGTTGGTAATTTTCTAAAATTATAAAATTTCTGTTATAATAAAATTTTCTATCAATATAAAAAATAAACTCGTTAAAGTAACATTTCTTTAAAGGTCTTACAATTAAATACTTACTAATACTTTCTTAGATTTACGCGAATATTTGATATTTTAAATAAACTATGTTTTCGGATTATTTTGCGGATTTATTTAGATTTTTAGTTTCCGATATTTCGAGTGCTTTACAGCAAAGATTAAGTACTATTTTAATAAGTACATCCTAAAATGTAATATAACAAATTGTAGCATTACATGACGGAGCGCTAGAACCACCGCTTTCATTAAAGTTCACTTCACGACGCTACCTCATACTTTAGATACGTAACTCAAATTTCTACTGTGAGAATAAGATTTTAGCTAGAGTATTTATTTATTTGTATAAAGTATCTTATATAAATAAAAGAAAATCTTCTATATAAAAATATGCTGCTATTATATATAAATGTAAGAGTTTCTGTATGTGTGTAGTGTGTGTATGTTTGTTATTATTTCGTGGTGAAATGGCTAGAACGGTTTCGATGAAATTTAGTACACATATATATATATATATATATATAAGCACATAGGCTCCTGTTATGAATCTAGGGGAATGAGGGTAAGCCACTCGTGTAATATAAGAAAAACTTAGACATACTATCTTTCTTTTATCTTTATTTACCATTTTTGATTCCCATACAAACTTTCATTCCCATTTTAACCCCCTTAAGGGATGGTTTCCGGGATAAAAAGTATCCTATGTCCTTCCCAGGGCCTCAAACTATCTTCTTACCGAACTTCATCTAAATCGGTTCAGTAGATCTAGAGATTACCCCCTAATACCTCACAAACCCACAGAGTCACAAATTACCTCTTTACAATATTAGTATAGATAGTGTAGATTAAGAAAAATGTTCTGAAATACAGTAGTACGGTACTGTTTTTGATATCTAAAAGTTTTAGGAGAAATCGATAATTTTCAAAAGCAAAAGATATTGCGCTATACCTACGTCCTACGTACATAAATATTATAGTACCTGGGCGACCGAGCTTCGTACGATTCAAAAGTACAATTTTCTTTTTAGTTTGGCTTAAAAACAAAAAAAAAACTTGAATAAATACAAAATAAAGGACAAAAGTAAAAACTTTGTATCCGACCGGGATTCGAACCCTGTAATTGTTAATCTTGCCCACTTGACCACGATGCTTATTGCAAGAGTGATCTGATATATATTTAAGAAAAAATCTATCCATGAGGGTAGAATAATTCCTTTTAAGTGGTTTTTAAGTTTATTGAAGATGTAAAGGTTTTTAGATATTTGTATGTATTTATTACTGTATCATATTTATATATGTATATAAATATGATATTACATAAAGTCATTTTTACTTTGTCTTTGTCAGGGCTAATGTTAGAAATTGACCCAAATTGGTTTTGACAGAACTTTTATCGGGTATAAGATTAATTGAAAACAAGTTTTCGATATTAAAAATCCTCAAAAATAGCTTTTAGCAGTCTTAGAATTATTATTTTAGAAACTTAATATAAATTCATCGTTTATGTTTAAAGAAAAAAATCTAAATCAAGTGAGTTGATACAAAAAAAAAAACTTCAATGTTATAACTCTACGAAAACAATACTAACATTGAGTAATAATAATTATTTTTAAGTTTTCATTTTATTTTATTTAGTTATTATTATTAATGTAACATCGATATTTAAAAGAGCAACTGTTGAGTTTCTTGCCGGCTCTTCTCAGGAGAACTGCTTTCCGAGCTGGTGGTAGCTTCCTCACGGATTGACTACACTGACGTTCTTAAAATAAATTGACGATTCAAAAGTGCTTGAAAAGTCTATTTGAATGAAATTTCATTTCATGAGTCTTATTTTTTTGGCGTATCACGCGGGCGGGGCCGTGTCTGCTGCATTATATATTATTTAGGTTCGTATTATGTAAGTATAAGTAGATAGATAATACTCTTTATTGTACACCATATAATAATATAAATAAACAAACAACGAAAATAGTACAGAAAAAATGTACAGCAGGCGGCCTTATCGCTAAAAGCGATCTTTTTCAGGCAACCTTGAGGTGGAGGAGAATTGTGTTGCATAGACGTTAGGTATATATGTATATATAAGTAATAGATTATTTTTCATTTTGTATAGTAAATGTTAATAAAAGTAGCCAAGAACAAACCAAGATGTTATTTTCATGATAAATTAATAACAATAAAAATTAAAACTCAGCTTTGATTCTGAGATCTGTCTGTCTGTCGTGTTTTACTTTCCATATGCATGCATATGATTATTACAAGTAAACTTTGTTTATTTAAATATAATTATTAAATTAATTAGGTATTTCAAAATAGTAAACATAAAGACATGTAAATAATACTAGTTAGGAATTTGCTACAAAGTTCTAAGAACAATAACTAGCCACTGAGTTATTAAATTGATGTCTTAAATTATTAGACGTAACAGAAAAAAAATTGCTAAAGATTTCATCCCGTATTTCATAACTCTGTTTGTAAAAGGAATAATAAAATAATTAAATAAGGCATATTAGGCATATTACAATCATATATTTATAGAATATCATTTAAGGAAAGAATATAATATTATATATCATTTGTCAGTTAATAACAACGGCTACCATGGCAACAAACAGTTATCAGCTAACTTCATCACGCTTTCAGCTAACTTCATCATGTCGCTTTTTGGCTGTCGGTATCGGTGTTGCGCATCGTAAAATTTTTACACTCACAATTTTTCCAAACGTCCCAAAAGATATAATTTGAATAAGTTTCTTGATAACAAAATAGTAGCACATATTGAAAGAATTGCATCGCTATGCATGAAAATTTCATATTAATCTCAAACGAACAAAGAGAGAGCATTCCGAATAGCGTTTTTGTTCATAAAAATTTATGTCCTTTGAAATATTTTTTTCAATTGAGCGAAAAAATGTTTAAACGCGCCACTTTCCATTAGCTTCTGCGATGTACAGTGATTTAGGGTTCTCGGCTTGAATTATTATGATCATAATTTTTTGCAACGCCAGTCGACTGGAACTTTATTGTTATTTCATTTCAAATGGCATTTAACGTATTATTTATGTTATTATGTAATTTGTTGTGATAAAAATGTAAATAAAGGTCATATACTGAATGACAGTTGGTAAAGCTTCCGGGGCTATTACAAGTGTGAGACATATGATGTATATTATTTTCACATCGCATCTTTCAATACAAAAAAAAAGAAAATTTAGTATCTCAGGCATTTCTTTCTAAAAATGTTCATTTAGAGTTAATATTATTTTTCGTTTCTTTCATATTGATTACTTAATTTGCTTAAATCAAATGCGTCCTTTAGTAAGTTTACCTTAAAATTTTTATCCTCATAAACTATTTTGTCAAAAAATGCTGAATAAAAGAAAAATGAACAAACACAGGAAGTGTTTATAATAATATTAATTATTACTATCATTTACTTCAACTGGAAATCGAACTTGAGACCACTATCTTTAGTAGATAAATATCATTATTACCAACATAATTGTATTCTGAATCTGGCATTATTTCTCAATTTACGAGTGCAGTAGAATTTTTTCGCATCTCGCACGTTTTAGTGTTATAACAATACGTGACCGGTGACCAATAAAAATGGTATAGCTTTTTCGTTCATATTCTTTTCGAAATGTTTCTATACAAAGATATTTTTATAAAGTCATTATCGCTTTGAATAAATTCGAGTATAAAGAAAACATTAATTGCCTTGATGGTCTAGTGGCTGGTATGTATGGTAGCATAAGCGAAGGTTTTCAGTTTGAGTCCTGGGTGGGGCTAAGTATAGTTTTTTCTGTTTGGAAATTCTTAGTAGCAGGTCGGTGTTGGGAAGTTGGCAGTATTTCATACCTGTATCTTGAGAGCTTGAGAGCACATTAAACCTACGGTCCAGCGCCTCTCAAAGATGAATTTCATTTTAACAGTCAAAGAATTATAGTGTGTAATTGTGTTTGGACATACACTTGTGCACTACAATTATCTTCTTCGTAGTTCAGTTAACCTTAGTAAAGTTGGCCGCCGTGGCTTGTAGGAGGACATTATTACTCTTTAAATTTTTTTTAGCTCAGTCCTGTCTATAGTATAACAATAAGCATAAATTAATTATTCAATCAACTCTAATCAAATAAATAACCTTTTTTTTAATGTTGGGAAATGTATACATACAGGTTATGTGGGACTCAACGGCTTAAGAGAAGCCATTATTACCCACTAAACCCAACAGAACCTAGTAGGATCACTTACGTACTCAACCACGATACCCTAACGGCAGGTCTGCCAAAACAGACCATACAACCAAGTGGTTACTCCCACAGTCTACTCTGCTATCAGAGAAGTACCTGGAGCAACCCGCATAGCACACTGCCCACCGAAGTGGGCCGCCTCCCAGTGTGTTTCTTGGCTGCACGCCCGGCTGTACCTCGAGTAACATTTGGGCTACTGTTAGCAGTGACACATTCGAGCGGAGCATGGATATGTCGCTTGTTTTATCTAAATATCAGCTCTTTAATAACGCTATACCTACTCATATAAAAAAATATAATATATACTCATTCGTATGAAGTAGAGAACGTCCATCCGTACTCTTGTCACGCGCAAAGCAAGCAATAAAGTGCTTGAGCTGAAAATTGAAAGTGACTGGCGCTGTAAAACGTACGCAAATAAAAGTACGTTAACTTTGGCTTTTAGATCCAGTGTTTGGAAGTAAATTAAATCTACTATAGACGTTAATGAAATTCTTACCTTCAGTTTTCTGTAGGTACTATAAAAAAGTTACAAACATGTAATATTTATAGCATTTTTACGTACATCATATTTACTATATCTATATATATTCTTACAAACGTACAATATTATGAAATAAGTAAATCGATTTAGATTTATATAATCGAATTAAAATTGCGATATAAATAAAGAAATAAAAACCTCATTTGAGTATTAAATTGTACGGGAGTAGAGCTTGCCAACCTCCGGCAATCAAACCATGCAAATAAAAAAAAAGAAAAAAGTTTTTATAAAACAAGCCTTTAATAAATGTACTAAAACGAATAAGTTGTTCGTATATTTTATGTTGAATTTATCACTTTCTAAAAAAACGTGTGTTAAAAAACGGGCCACGTGTGCATGCATATTGTATATAATGAAATATGGATTATGGTATGTTCTCGTACATATAGTTTCCAAAAAGCGTATCCCATTGGAGACTATAAACTATAAGTTATTTGTTTTAGTAAGAGCAACAATTTATTACAGTTTTCCTAATGTTACTCCCGCGATTAACAACAAACGCTTTGGATTAGCCACTCGTAAAGAAATAATCCTGGATGCAACATAAGACAGTGGTAGCCCAGTGGTAACGCGCTCGCGTGGGAAACTGAGTGAAGCGGGTTCAAATCCCGGGTCTCGCACCTCTGATATTTTCATGTGCGAATCATTTCTAACATGATTACCTCTGAGAGAACCTAGCAAGTTTTCGAAAGACATGTGAAGTCCGCCAACCCGCACTTGGCCAGCGTGATGGACTATGGCCTGATTCCCTCGTATTGAAGGGAGGCCCGTGCCCAGCAGTGGGACGTTAAAAAGGGCTGAATACATACATACAACATCAGGTTATCTCTATCATTTTAGAGAATTTCCATTAGATTTTTCAATGTTCTAAGGTCATAAAATTAGAAGAAGTGGTTTAAAGGTTTGGAAGATTTAATCTAAATATGCATGTAAAGTTAAATGAAAGCTTGTAAAATCTATAGTATTCTTAGAGATAAATGTACACATAAACTCCACTTTAATACGTAATTGGGGTTGTACCTACTCTAAATATTCTACTTGGCAGCACTTGAATGTTCTTGAAACGCTACGTTTTTAGTTGCCGACTTCGAAATACGAAAGCAAGGATATGATATCTTTAAATGAAACTAGAACTATCTATATTATTTCAAGATATCAACTAGAAAGAAAAAATTTTTAAAAAAAAATAGACAATCATGAAAGATTGAGATAATTTATTATTCATAGCATGAACAATGATCAACATTCAAAAGATAGTTACCTATATTTTTTTTATTACTGACATTTTTATTTGTGTTTTTTTTTAATTTCTATTAGATATTTGGCATAAAAATTTCGTAGGATTTTTTTCATATTAGACATCTTTAAACCATATATATATATACAACATAATATTCTTTTTGATCTTTTTATATTTTTTTTTATATTCATTATTAATTTTTGCTATTATTTAGTAAATATTTCTTATTAAAAGTAATTTTTAGGGTTAGATTCTGGAAGCAAATAGCTTCCATTTTTTCTGCTTCATTAATGCTTTGACATAAAAAGTTTATATTTTTTTTTATTATATTCATCAGTAGATATTTCTTGAAAAAGACAAATTTCTTTTAAAAGTGAAAAATTTATAACACGTCTTTTATTAGTTCACTAGTAACTTTTCAGTAAACAAGAGAATGAAAAAAGTAAAAACTTGCGTAGCCTACCGTACATTTACGTATTGAAGCGAAACTAACGTTCGATGACCTAGTTGGAACTTTATTTCTGTGTATCACAAGTATACGGGAACTCTTCGATGTTTTTCCTTTGCCAATAAAGTATGTTGCAAAGGAAAAGGAGAACTCTAAGAAAAAAATATGCGGATTTGCAAACGCAAAAAATACTTAGGCTAAAGAAAATCGTATACTTATATATACTTGAAATTTTACAAATATTTATTTCTAAAGAATTTATATATAACAGTTAGTCTTTGCAATCTAAACTACAAACAATGACAATTCTATACTCACAAAAAGTACGGTCCAATTTAATACCTCGTATTTTGAATAATAAAGTTTAATAAAGAATCAATAAGACGTGATATTTATATGCGACTTACCCTCGCTTCCCTCGGGTGCGTCCTAGGTACTTTTTAATTTTCTTAAGAGAAATCCTAATTCTTTTTCTAAAATAAAATCTTATAAGATATCTGCCAGTGAAAGCCTCGTTAAAATTGGTCCAGCCGTTTTAGAGATTAGCTAGAATAAACAGGCAGACAGATAGAAAAAAAATAAAAATTGTGTTTTTCTTATAAATACCGCATATAATTCCATATGCATTTAGTATAAAGCTGTTATTTTGACAATACAAACAGACACTTCAATTTTATTTATCTGTATAGATAAATATGAAGAAAACAACTTATCATATATTTGAAATACATTGTATCTTCTAGATAACGAGGAAGCAGTATGAAAATTCACCGATTTTTAAGTTAGCCAAACTTCAATTTTTCAATTTCTCGCTACCGAGAAAAATTGAGAGATTATTGTACTTTTGAAAGTTTGAAAGTTTAGAGTGCGCAACTGGGGCAGTAGAAAAATAGCGTTTCCAAGCAATTTGCATAGGTATTGAGCTTTGTAAAAAGTATGACGTTTTATCTTATACACACTTCACTATTATAGTTTTAATATGATTAAAATTAACATTTATAGTCTAGGGTAGGATTAGTGATTTTTTAAGTAATCATAATAAGTCTTTGACTAATTTCGGGCCGGAAGCGAATTTCAGGCGTAATGTATCATGATATTGAACAATTTGAACAATGTGTACACAAACACAAGTGCAATATCTGTCCTTTTACTCTCAACGATGGGACGACAGTTTAACACAACCGGTGGAGATCAGGTGCAGGACAGGACTCATGTGCTCTCCGAAGCATGGTGATGTGTTACCACGAACTTTTCTACTCCTAGCTTGTACTATAGGTACCGTATCTATATATTAAAAGGTTAACGGTGTATAGCTTACCAAAGCGAGGCAAGAGTAGGTCGCTAGCTTAGCTTGAAAATTGTCTGTCGGGACACCGTTACCTAATTGCCATTGCCTACTACGTGTTAGGTCGCGTGTTCAATCCCTATGTGAAGCTATAGGCCGATCAAGCCAATTCGATAACAAATTCGTATCACTTTCGAAGTATACGTTTTCTAGCTTAAATACAAATAAAACAGTATATGAACTATATACATTGGTAGTTTGAGTTTTTAGTTTTTCTGGCCCCATACTAAGCGGAGATCATGCAGCAGTTATCTATACATATAAAACTAGCGACTCACGCTCGCGTTCGTACCTAGGTACGTTTTCGATTTACCCTCGGTTCGCTTGGGTGCGTACGCCGTACGCGGATTTTGTTCACAATCATGGGTTTTAATTTTTTTTCGCGGAAGTAGCCTAAGTTACTCCTTATAACATCAGCTATCTGCCAGTGAAAATCCCGTCAGAATCGGTTTAACCATTTCGGAGATTAGCCGGAACAAACAGACAGACAGACAAATTTTTAAAAAAATGTCGTTTTTGTATAGGGTAAAAGCCGGATAGTTGCGCTACCTTTTGAAAACCTTAAATTACATAAAAATTAAGTATCTACTTACAACATGCTCCATGTATAATAAAACATTGGTCTTTAATATTTCATTCTGACCTGTTTTTCTAAACACAATCAATATAGTTTTTCAGTAAATCCTGTTTTATTTGACCTCTACAAAAAGGGATAGTTGCCCTCTGTGGCGATAGTTGCCTCGTGTTAAAAATGCTTTGGGGGATACTTGCCTCATGCGGGGATAGAAGACTCATTATGAAATTGCTTTGTTTTTTTTTTTTGGTTAAAAGCAAATTTATATAATCAACCATTATTAATTATTAACATCAATTTATTAAGTAGGTACTAATCGAAATACTAATCAATACAAATTTTAAAATACATATAAAATCTCCAAAATTTAAGTTATAAATAATAATTAATTTTACAGATAAAAATAATATGGCAATCAACTTGTGCACAAATATTAAAATTAGTGGGTAGACGGATATCACCAAGATTTTTTTTAAAATCAATAACGAAGCCAGAACTTTCAATTTTTCACATGTTACACAATGTTCTTTGAATGATAAACAAGTTTCCTGGAAGCACACTCCAGTCTGATTTGGATTTAGTATTATTGTAATTTTAAAAACATTTACGATAATCATCAACTGAACTTTTCTAATTCGCATTTTCTATTTTTGTATGAATGTCTATAACTCTCTTAGTGTCTTTTCAGTGTCTCTTATCATGTTTAATTTCTTACTCCTTTTTTTGTACTTCTTTAGTAGCTTTTTCTTTAGCTATTTTTGTATTTATAATGCTTTTTTCACTTTCATTCTCAGAACTATAAATTGTTATTTGTCATCCTGTAGCTCTTTCTCCGTTCAGTTTAATAAATATATGTTTTCACATTCTGTATCACTGCTAGAGAAATCGACATATTTTTTTAATCTTTTACTTTCGTTTCGACCTCTTTTCTTCATAATTTTCATCTCGTTATCAGCTGATTTATTTTCTACCGTCTTAAAATCTTTTTATTTCTATGTCTCCATTCTAGTTCTTTAGTAATGTTTGTTTCTTCTTCTTTATTCTTTTTTGGACAAATTTTTTTGTTGGAATTTAAAACTTTTGCAGATTGTTTAGCCCTATTAGACATGCTAAACTCTTGCTCATATTTTTGCGAGGCATTTCGCCTACTTGCAACTCTCATTGCCCTTAGGGCGACTAACCGCAAAATTATATGGGGCAACTATCCTTTTCGGTACGGATACTTGCCCTTATCTTTTGAAAAAATAAATAAAAGCTATTTAACAGTATGTAACGGATCTGAATAAAATTTGGCACAGAGATAGATTATAGTCTGGAATAACACATAGGCTATTTTTATCCCGGAAAAATGTAGGGTTTCCAGGGGATAGGTTTGTTTTGTTTTCCTGGAGATGAACCCGAGCGAAGCGAGGGTGAGCCGCTAGTTAGTAATAAAATTTGCCAAAAGAAAAACTTATATATAACGTATCCGAGCGATGATAAGTCGCTAGTTTATATATTAAATAAGATTGTTAAAAATATTTAATAATTTTTTTACTATTACAATATCTACATCTCTTTCCGCTCGTATTATTTCGTTGAAATCGAAATTCTGGTGAACATAATCACAAATGACAAGGGACTTCGGCGAATCTCGTAATCTGAAATAGCTGCACTAAAAATATTTTTGTGTTAGTGTGTCACAACAGAAGTGTCCATTCAACAAGGTTGGGTTGAGTACGTGATTCATTGTATATTTTAATATTTACAAACGTTTATTTTAAAGAACAAAAAAACTTTAAAATAATTTATTACTGGATAGGCGAAAATAAAATCTCGATTAATGAATAATTTATTTGAACAGCAACTGCTTTTATATGAAATAATTTAAATAATAGTTTTTTAAAATTAATACTTTCTTAGATTTACGCGAATATTTGACATCCATATCATCATCATATCTTACTGTACCTACTAACATTATAAATGCGAAAGAAAGTCTCTTTGTTTGTTTGTTTGTTAGTTCCTATGTTGTCTATCTATTCCATACCAACCGTCAAAACTTACCTAGGAACGAACCCGTGCGAAGCAAGGGTGAGTCGTTAGTTTTAAATAAAATTGTCTTTTCGGATAGTTTTATTTAAAATATTTAAAAAAAAAAACAATTTTTGTTACGAAAGTAGAATATTTATTATGTATCTATAAAAATATACGTACTTAATATATCACAACTTAAATAATAAATCTTTAACTATTAGTTTTTAACTAAAAAGATTTATTAAGCTATTACTGAATTATATTATAATTAAGTGTTCGTTAAGTAGTCGGAATTTGACCATAATCGTTACCATATCTTTTTAAAAAAGCTATTTCAATTATTTTTTTATTAATAACACTAAATTTCGTCAATAACTACTAAACAAAAAGTATTTAAGTTTTTTTTCATTAAACTTTTATAGTGCACATCCTTAACGCATAATTCTTCATAAAAAATCATTAACTTCGGGTTATATCACATTCATACTCCTCCTTTATACAAATCAGTAAAAAAACATAGAGTAAGAAATAGATTTGTCTCGTGGGCTTTAAAACTATTTTTAAGTAAGACGTTTTGAATGCTTAGTTATTCGTGGTCACACGGCTATTAAGAAATAATACTGACTCAGCGTTTTGATAAGTTGAAATTAAATTTATTTGATCTTTAATTAAATATAGAAGAAACCTACATATAGAAAGTACATTTACATAATGTGTATTTAAATAATAATAATTTGTATTTAATTAAACTACTAATATTTTTTGAAGTTGTACTTTTTTCGGTACATTTTTACAGAATTTTTTTTATGATACGCGCGCACACCGACAGCCAAAAAGCGACATGATGAAGATAGCTGAAAGCGACATGATGAAGTTGGCTGTATTCCTTTTACAACCAGAGAGTTGTGACATACGGGATGAAATCTTTAGCTATTTTTGTTCTGTTACGCTACAGAAGTATAACTTCTTACGTACGTACATAAAGTACACACACACGTTTTTTTAAAAAATACTTTTGCGTCACTTAAGTTTTTTTATTTTATTTTATTTGACATTTCGTTATTTTTCTTAAGATATACTAATATTATAAATGCGAAATTTCGCTTAAGAGGAATTCTGTTTGTTTAGCACTTCTTTGTGTTGTTGTTTAACACATATGCTACTTTAAAAAAAAACAGTAATTAATATTTTGCTTTAGAAACAAGATATGCTCTAAGGAAAATTTTATGATTATGATTACGTCAAAAGACGCTCAAATACCCGAAGAAAACACCCGTTTATATAAATAATAGCATAATCTAAGCCAATTTCTATCTGCGTTTGAGAAATGTGTTTAATAATCTTTACACAATATACCTATTCAAAGTAAACCAGACTACAATGACAATAGAACCTTTTGATACAAAGCAAATATAAACACAATAATAAACTCTAACTTCAACGAAAAAGTTAATGTTATAGGAATGTTGCTAAAATCAACAGTTTGTGAAGTAATTTATTCATAGGGAAACTCGCAGTTGAATGAATCGACACCAACGCGTTGGGCATAGAATGAATTCTTTTCTTTATGCTACACAATATACGAGCTCTGTGTGTGCACTGTGTTTGTTAATTTAGCTGTGCACTTTGTTTTTTTTTCTACCGACTTCAATAAAGGAGGTTCGCAATTCGTCGGAATCTTTTTTTATGTATGTTCACAGATTACTCGAAAATGCCTGAACCGATTTGGAAAATTCTTTTTTTGTTTTAAAGAGTATACTTGGCAGTCCCATTCAAATTTTATCGAAATCGGACAAGCGGTTTTTAAAAAATTAACAAGAAATTATTTTTAAATAATCGAATAAGTTATTAAAAAAACATTGTTCTTACAAATTACCTGCTTATTACATCTACACAAAAAAAACGACTTTCAGGCACTAAAAAGTACAAAATGAACTATATTTAGACTTTCTTTGATAAGTTTAAGGAGATTCTATAGGTTTTGTTATGCTTCGTTAACTTATAAAGATATGGCTTTAATAAATAATCTAATAGATTAACTAAGATTCAAAAAATCAATATTTTTTGTTATGGCTGTTGCGCGAGAGGTAAAAGATTATTCTCTCCGCGATCGTAAAATTATATCAAGATTAATATAAGTAATGTACTCTTTAATTAGAATAAAAAAATTGTAATTGGTTGGTAGTTTCACACATTATTATTACTTTATATTATAAAGTCAAAAGTATCGCTAAGATGTTTTGTCTCGTTATATAACACAGACTCCCACATAATATCTCCTTTATTTCATGGCTTAAAGTGTCATAATCTCTGTGACAGCTGTACGATGTAGACAATCTCTTATATCTATATATATAATAAAATTATAACTGATCGCTGTCTGTACATGGAATATATTTGAGAAAAACTATTATTAGTGATCTTTATTAACGCAATAGATCCCAAAACAATCATTTTTTGATCTTTTGTCTTTGCGTTTGTGCGCACAGACAAGTCCGTTTGTGCGCGCTAATCTCAGAAACGTTTTAACCGATTTGAGTGCGATTTTCACTTATGTATTGTAGTAAACTTCACTTTACATTTAGTATTTGTTTTATTTTAATCGGTTCGCGAATAAAAAAGCTAAGTCAATAAGGGACAAGCAATAAAAACTTTTTGAGAAAAAAATAAAAACCGACTTCAAAAAAAGCACTAAAAAGTAAAAAATTGGTAGTTTTTATTTACTATAGATAAGTTAGAAGACTTCGAAAATATCTGATTAGGTATCTATAGTAAATGAAAACTACCAATCAGTTATTTTTTACTTTTTAGTCCTTTTTTGAAGTCTGTTTTTATTTTTTTCTCAAAAAGTTTTTATTTTTCCCTTTTTTAGTGTAGACATAATGATTGTAGCAAAGTATAAAGATTAACAAACTAAAATTCGCTTTTATTAGTAACACTAAAAATTCTGGCTCTAAAATTCGATTCTAACGTGTTGGTCTTGTCAAATCAAACAAAATGAAAACTAGTGGGCCAAACTATATTCAATTTTTATGGGACCAAATGGCAACTATTCCGCCTCAAACTAAAGAAGAATCTCGTAAATCGGATCATAAATCTCAGCGTAATCGGTGTACATACATAAAAAATACTCCTCCTTTTTGAAGTCGGTTAAAAACGAGATTTAACCCACGGTAACAATAAGCCTAATCCAGTAAAAACCATAAATCAGAAATACATAGAAAATCCGAAACAATACCAATAAATAACTACTCAAATCAAATTCTTGGTACACGGCAATGCTTTTACCAAATGACAGACGGACCTCAATGACCATTGATTGTATCAACTAAATGTCGTAGTTCTAGTTAATTTATTGGGTAAATATATTGAATAATGGATAATGGAAATGATATTATTACTTATATATATTCTGGTATATGTTAAAGATATTTGAAATTTTTTTTTACTAATATATTTTAAGTTCGAGTTAGAAAGCTTTAATTTTCTATCTAAGAAACAGTTTGGTTATCGTGCTTGTAGCATCAAGTACTCTAAAACTTAAAATAAAAAAGTGAAATAAATGAAATTAAAATGTTATTAAAGTAAATATTTTTTTTATTTTACACTAGAAAAATAAACTATTTTTTATAATGTTCTTTAGATTGTAAAATATGAAAAACATTGTTGCAGAGGGATTTGTACATTATTTAATTAAAAACGGTTTTCATTATATTTAACTGATATTATCATAAAAATATTTGCAACTAGCGACTCACGCTCGCTTCGCTCGCGTTCGTCCCTAGGTACGTTTTCGCGGTTAGCTATATTTATACATAAATAATAGCTTGTTACTACTAAGATATTCATTTATTTAAATTATATAGCGATTTACCCTCGTTTTGCTCGGGTGCGTACGCCGTACGCGGATTTTGTTCACAATTTCATGGGTTTTAATTTTTTTTCGCGGAATCCTGATTCTTTTTCTAAAATAAAAGTAGCCTAAGTTACTCCCTATAACATCAGCTATCTACCAGTGAAAATCCCGTCAAAATCAGTTCAGCCGTTTCAGAGATTAGCCGGAACAAACAGACAGACAGACAAAAATTGTAAAAAATGTTGTTTTGTTATCTGTACCGTGTATACATCCATATGCATTTAGTAAAAAGCGGTTATTTTAATATTACAAACAGACACTGCAATTTTATTTATCTGTATAGATGACAAGTTGTTTGTTGCATGCATGTTATATTATATACGATTTTTTATAAAATGTTCATGCATTGTACAGATCCATTCAACATCACAAAGTATTTTTTACTTTCAATCTCCACTTTCATCCACTTCATAAGAGTCAAAATATTGTCTTAAGGGACTTTTTATACGACGATCCTAAAAAAAGATTTGTATCAAACACAATAGAAGCTAAATCGAAATGCAAAATAAACAGCTTTCACTTTGTTTTCAGTTCCGGTTTCTAACATTCAAATATCCTATCGATTTCATCAATTACCATTTAAAGGTGTTTCAGAACGATGACAAAAATTAAGTCAAGTTGATAAGCAATGGGTAATATCTTTATTATATAATATAATAATACGTTTTAACGTTTAGTATAGATTTCTCAGAGATGACATATTTTCCCGCAACAAAAAGTATTCTATAATACCCGGATAACCAGCTATCGTCATAACAAGTTTCATCAAAATCTGTCCAGTGGTTTTCTCGTGATGCGGTCACAGACAGACAGACAAAAATCAAAAACATATACTTCAATTTTATTTATCTGTATAGATTGTAAATAATATACAGTAGAAAACTTACGAATTGTATTGAAATGACGTATCTAAGCGCTATTTCATGTGATGTGATGATCTATTTCGACAACGGCGGCCAATCCTTTACGGGATATTATAGTGCACAAATTTACGCGTAGACGCAAGTACATTCTCTATTCCTGTCCCTTTCATACTCCGTTGGAAAGACCGAGGAAACCGAGTATATAATGCCTAAAATAAAGTTATTTCAACTTCCGAGCAATATTAAAGGTTATGGCAATATTAAGCAATATTGTAATAAGACTTAGATGAAGTTAGAAACTTGAAGGTTAATAGCGTATATTTATGAATGGAATACCAAAGTTTCTCAGCGAGCAATGACTTACTATTTCCCTAGGTTCATGATTATAATGAAACAACATAAAGCTAGTTGCTTAGTAATTTACAGGTTTTAAGTAAATAAAACTAACATATACAATCTTTTAAATTTGACATGTTTGGTTCAGTTTGTAGTGATCCTACTTGCTGTGCTAGCGGTCGCGGGTTCCAGTCCCGCTGGGGACATTCATTTGTGTGATGAGTACTAATGTATGTATTCTATTCTTGGTTGTTTATATTTATAATATGTTTGCATTTAAAGTTATATATGTGTAGTAACTATCTGGTAGTTACTGCAGATTCAGATACTAGATAGTGCAGAGTGTTAATGCCCCAACATATTTATTGTATGATTTCTATTGTAAGTAGTTTATAATTTCAAATTATCGAAACATGTATATCTAAGATAAAAAATATAGATTATAGACGATACTAACACTATATTTATTTTGTTAACATGCTTCGGTGAGATATAATTCTCGTAAAATCAAAAGAAAAATACCATACAATAATTAATTATATAATTTTAATGTATACATATAATCGACTATTATTAATATGTAAATCTAGAAAATCTAGGAATATAATAGTATTACACAGTTACACAGTGTTAGTGCAACACATTGGATGGAAGCTATCGGCCATATAATGAACTATAGTAACTTAGTCATATGTAGATCAATACGAGCAATAAGTATTTCTTTGATAGCCAAAATTTCAGTATTAAAAAAACCCGATTCTTGCAATTATAAGCGATTTCATTATACATTTATACAGAAATAGTTTATATAAATACTTACTTTTTAATTTAAGTACAACGTTAAAATAACTTTAAAGAGTGTAGCAGACTTACTATGAGGAAATTGCACTGACGTCTTTGGACATGGTTTAACCTTTTAAATATTACTTTTTCACCCAAAGTACTTGTACTTGTGATTTTAGATCTCTGCTTCCACTCATAAGGGAGATATGGGGGTAACAGCCCCTAACGGTTTTATTTTTTTTCTCAGAAACTATGACAGATATTTAAATGAATCCAACGCGAAAAAATATATATCAATGAGCTCTATATTTAGTATTTTTTTATATTTTTTGATTAATTTTCAGAAGTGTAAAAAACAATATTTATTTTTTGAGGGTGGTTTTTCATATGAACTACTGGAGATACACCAACCAAAAAAATATTATATAATTATCTCAGAGTCTACTGCAACATATTATAAATACAAAAGTTTGCATTTGGTGGAACATAATTAAAAAAAACGAAAGCATATGAACTACATATTATAGATACAATAATGTATTGCATTTTTATATTTCACAAGTAATAAGTTATATTAAATTCAAATCTGTTTCTCTACACTGCAAATCCAAGTTGTAGACACTTTTAACACACTAAGCTTCTTCAATGTTAAATGCCGTAAACAAACTATAGATTTTTCACACACTGTGATACGTGTAAAAAGTGTCTACAAATCATGTATAGTTTGTTAATGGGCATTTTACATTGAACACACTCTACGCGTGTTATTTTAATACGTTTGTGAAATCCTGGGATTTGCAGTGTAATACTGTATTATAATATTCACAAACGTATTAAAATAACACGCGTAGAGTGTGTTCAATGTAAAATGCCCATTAACAAACTATACATGATTTGTAGACACTTTTTACACGTTTCACAGTGTGTGAAAAGTCTATAGTTTGTTTACGGCATTTAACATTGAAGAAGCTTAGTGTGTTAAAAGTGTCTACAACTTGGATTTGCAGTGTAGAGAAACAGATTTGAATTTAATATAACTTATTACTTGTGAAATATAAAAATGCAATACATTATTGTATCTATAATATGTAGTTCATATGCTTTCGTTTTTTTTAATTATGTTCCACCAAATGCAAACTTTTGTATTTATAATATGTTGCAGTAGACTCTGAGATAATTATATAATATTTTTTTGGTTGGTGTATCTCCAGTAGTTCATATGAAAAACCACTCTCAAAAAATAAATATTGTTTTTTACACTTCTGAAAATTAATCAAAAAATATAAAAAAAATACTAAATATAGAGCTCATTGATATATATTTTTTCGCGTTGGATTCATTTAAATATCTGTCATAGTTTCTGAGAAAAAAAATAAAACCGTTAGGGGCTGTTACCCCCATATCTCCCTTATGAGTGGAAGCAGAGATCTAAAATCACAAGTACAAGTACTTTGGGTGAAAAAGTAATATTTAAAAGGTTAAACCATGTCCAAAGACGTCAGTGCAATTTCCTCATAGTAAGTCTGCTACACTCTTTAATATTCCGCCATAAAATTCGATTCATAACGTATGATGAGATCGTTTAACATAAACAAAATGACCATATTATGGAATTAAGTGCCTCTATCATTATGAAGAGTATCAAAAATCATTTGTATATTAGCATTTTCTCGCGGCTCTGCTTGCACCGTTTAATTTTGTAGAATTACTCCACCCTCGTAAGTTACATTATAATGTAATAACTATGTACTCGTATATATATGTATATATATATAACTTTCCTTAATAAAAATACTATAACACACAAAAAGATTTTTTTTAAATCAAACTCCAATCCAAAGATAAGCGCATCCAAACAAACTAATTCTTCTACTTTGTAGATTAGTATAGAATATAAATATAATCCTCTAATAAAATTTTATAATATATGATTATGTACCAATTTTTTTTTAAATAGAGGACCTAAAACAAAGACGAAATCTAATTATAGCGACTCAGACGTGGCTTAAAAGAGTAAAGCGAACAATACACGTTTACAATGGATTGGTGGGCTTATAACTGTTATTGCAGATTTAAGACTTTACATTAAAAGAACGTATATTAATAGTAAATTATTTAATATATACACTTTTAAGCCGTGATTAAGTCTGTCAAAGGCAGCATAAGTGAATATTTATATAGGTAAAATAAGAATTCAGCTTATGGAACTTTGAATGTATGTACTCAGCCCTTTTTAACGTCCCATTGATGGGCACGGGCCTCCCTTCAGTACAAGGGGAATCAGGCCATAGTCCACCACTGCTGGCCAAGTGCGAGTTGGCGGACTTCACATGTCTTTCAAAAACTTGCTAGGTTCTCTCAGACATGCGGGTTTCGTCGCGATGTTTTCCTTCATCGTAAAACAAGTTGTAATTATGTGTAAAGGACTTTATAGAAATTTAGCATATTATAATTAATTTTAATTAAACAGCCTGTGCAACTACAAAATATACGTCAATAATGAAAAATATTTTCTGATATAATGTATTATAGTGATATTTCAAAACTAATCTAATGAGTTCAAACTTGAAGATTTTACTAGTAACCATTGAAAAATTTTATTTTTTCATTATATTGCTAGGTCAGCTCTATCAAATTACCATATAATCGACTTTCACTATTTCATTACATACATATACATTGTTCATGCAAGGGACTTAAAAATATGTCTAATAAACTTTATTTAAGTAGTTCTAAATAAAACTAACTGAACAAAACCGATATTAGCGTTCGTCCTTTAATATTTCGTCAATTTTCACCTAATTATTAGCTTGCATTTAAAGCCAAATTCAAATGTAGGTCGGCCGAATGCATACGAAATGAAGCGTCACAATCATAGTAATTAGTTCTATAATACTTTGCTGGGGGTAATGATAAATGTGGTGCGAGTACAGTGGAAAGCTTTTAAAATATTTGTTATTCTTAATGTCAACCAAGCTTTAATAGCTTTGGGAAGATAACACTAGCTGTGGCTTACCGTGTTCGAGTCGTGAATTATGTTTGTTTTAAAATTTTCATTTATACGTACGTTATTATGACTTAAATGAATTAATTATGTATTAATTACATATGGTTGAGGATTTTTAAGTATCAAAAATTAAAAACTGTGAAATATTAAAACACGTTACTTACCATGTATTAATTAATCTATAGTTATTTATAGTAGAAGAAACTATAGGTTTTATGCCAAAGATTTTTTTTACTTATAATTTTAGTCCTTAAAGTTAAAATACATTATAAAACCTTATAAAATAAGGTCTGTTATACTCTTAACCAGATCAAGTTGCGACCCTTATATCAGCAATAATTTATAGCAGAGAAAGCCTTTTTCCTTAGCTCTTACTTCAAGTCGTGAGTATCCATCCCTTAGGTATAGGAAATTTTATTGTAACCCGTGCTACTTATACTTAACCTTTAAACCTTTGCTGACTTTTACGATACGCGTAAAATAATATTTACCGTGATTACTTTTTACTTGTAGTAAATAAAAACTGACGTAAAAAAACTATATTTTCAAGCAAAGTCTGTTTACTGTACAGCATTTGAAACGTTAGGAACGAAAAAGCTAAATAAATACGTGAAAAAAATTCAAAAAGCTTGTTTTATTTAAAATCCCGGGTCTCGCACCTCTGATATTTTTATGTGCGAATCATTTCCAACATGATTATCATTGTCTTACGGTCAAAATTGCATGTATGAGACAACCTAGCAAGTTTTCGAAAGATATGTGAAGTCCGCCAACCCGCACTTGGCCAGCGTGGTGGACTATGACCTGATCCCTCTAGTATTCAAGGGAGGCACATACCCAGACTTGCGACGTTAAAAAGAGCTGAATACCTTTAAAATGTCAAATATTCACGTAAATCTAAGGTAGTAGTAGTAGGTATAAATTATTTAATTTTGTTTTTTTTACATAAATCTCTTAATGAATTTTCTCTATCTACGTACATGTACATTTTACCGGTGGTAGGACTCTGTCAAGCCTGAGGAGTCCGACTGGATGGGTACCACCCCCTTATCTATTTCTGCCGCCAAGCAACAATGATTGCATTGTTGTGATCCGGTTTGAAGGATAAGGTAGCCAGCGCAATTACAGGCAAGAGGCATATCATCTTAGTCCTCACAGTGACAACGCACCTGTAGTTCTGCATTTTTGTTACTTAAAACCTAAGAGCATGAACTGTAGATGTTATGGGCGACAGGTACTGCTTTCCATCAGGTGGTCTGTCTGCTCGCTTGTCACTGAATCTTATAAAAAAAAAAATTTTAAAGATACTGATTTCATTAAGGAGTAACCAGAAAATAAAACAAGTAGAATTGTTCCTAACTAATGTCTCCTAAATAAAATTTTAGTTTCATGGGTTAAATCTTAGCTGGTTAGCTTTCTGAATTTCGTAGTGAAATCTTTTGCTTTTATATCACAAGAATACTGGTAAACATATATAAAAAAATACCAATCGAATTGAGAACCTTAAAGAAGTTAAAAATGCCTCGGTAGTCTAGTCTCAGTGAAATTGCCAGCAGTGGCCAAAGTTATTGAGATAGACATTATTATTATCATTGGCGAACAGTAAGAAAATCTTTTTTACGACAGTCAAATTCGTGAGTGGTAAAATAACACTAGATGACAGTTTTCTATTAAAGAAAGATTTCTGGTCCAAAATATGTTGGAACATTAGTACACAACACCATCTAGTTCCATGGGTAGCTACGAGGCCTGTGTTATGGATACCAGATAGTTGATACACTACACATATATAACTTTAAATACATTCATATTATAACTATTATAACCCATGACTGCAGTAAAAATATTCGTGCTTATCACACAAATGAATGCCCCGAGCGGGTCTCGATCCCGTGACCGCTGGCGCAGCAAGTAGGGTCTCTACAAACTGAGCCAAACGAGTCGTCAAAATTTACGAACTTAAAAATATATACTAGAAAAAGAATACAATTTTTAAAAGTCTGTTGAAAAAAATAATATATAATACAGTCCTATTGACCTACGTCAGATGACGTTTCTCCCATTGGGCACTGTACGTGTCCGGCATTAAATTGTGCCTTATAATAAAAACAATGGAATGATATCTGAAGGTGACTCTAAGTGACAACATTATTAAGGGATGATCATTATTATAGGCTTTTATAAATGTATTTTTTTACTAATTTTCTTTGATCTTTATTTACATACTAGCGTCTTACCCCCGCTTCGCTTCGGGTTCGTCCCTAGACAAAAACAAATCTATCCCACGACAACCATACATTTTTCCGGGATGATAACATATAGCCTATAACCTTCCTCAGTTAATGGGCTATTTAATGCAAAAATAATTTTTCTAATCGGATTAGTAGTTTCTGAGATTAGCGCGTTCCAACCAAACAAACAAACAAACTCTTCAGCTTTATAATATTAGTATAGATTTCTAATTAAAAGTGTTTTTAACGTTTTTGGAAATGTCATATAAAAATAATTATTGAAATTATAATATACCTATGGTACAAAATGAAATGGTTTTATCAGACTATCAAATTAATAACGGATTAAGTAACAAATATTCACGAGGTTTACTTTTAAGATCGATTTTCAATACAAATTATTAATTCGTTTTCCTCGAAAAGACTTATATTAATGAATATTACTATACTTTACTTACCTTAATGGTATAAATAAATATTTGATTCAAATGAATTTTAGTTACATATTCTTTCTTCATTATTTGTACAGAAACAAAATATTTTTATCACGAATGTTTATGTCACTTTCCAAGACCATACAATTAGAACTATTCAAAGTATCATATAGCTTAGAATATTTAATTAAACATGTATAATGTATACTGATAAAATTTTCGTATCCATGTTGTATCGTATAGTAGTCCTTGGTTGTCCCAAGACATAATATATATACTTACATATGTATATATTATGTACATTGTACATTCATCCCGCGGGACTTTCATTTACTTTTTCCCATTACCTCACGGAAGTTTTTGGATGTAACGTTATAAAAAGAAGTCACTTTTAGGCTCACAAACTTTTTCCAAGATAAAAATACCACGTAGGGGTCTTTGCTTTGTTAGAAAAGTATACACGTTACATTAACATAATATATAATATGTACTTAAATGTACATACTTTCGTATTTAAATTAAAATTTTCAGTTAGTATAATGTATAAGTACACTCGAATTTTCTTTTTTAAATTAGCTTTTAATATATTTTTCTTGGAAATCACAACTAATAATATGTTTTACAATACTTTTAAGTACTTATACCATTTGCTTCTTACATTTAGATAGCTTGATCGTAAAATTCGCTTCAAGATTATTACCGTTGTAAGCTCTTCAATAATTGAATTGTTTCTCTACATGAACGTTCTATGATTTCATTAGTATTGACAATTTGTTTTTTATCTTAACTTTGAGCAATATACAA
This sequence comes from Argynnis bischoffii washingtonia, assembly GCA_033884665.1. Classification (NCBI taxonomy): domain Eukaryota; kingdom Metazoa; phylum Arthropoda; class Insecta; order Lepidoptera; family Nymphalidae; genus Argynnis; species Argynnis bischoffii. Next base: position 12,905,149 of record CM066621.1, on the reverse strand, counting down.
GTAATTATTCCGCTTGGTTAATATAATTATTTTACTTAAGAAATTTTGTCTCGAAATATATTATAACAGAAAAAGAATCATGAATCTTCTTTATTTATTACATTGTTAGTAACTTTCATATATACTCATTATATATATATATATATATATATATATATATATATATATATATATATATATATATATATATATATATATATATATATATATATATATAAGTTTCAGTTTAAGTTTTAAGATTATAAAAGCGAATCTCATTCTGCCGTTTCATTAGGCTTTAAGAGTAAAGACTGAATAATGAAAATGAGTGCGGGAAAACACCCGTACATCATAGTATTTCTCCCTATTTCCACTAAAATGAAACTTATTAATATCTATGAAATATATATCCATATATGTATCCATAATTTTTTTTAGATTATTCCATTTGCGGGTTAGATAAGGAGAGCTTAAAGTAGGCAGTGTCATTCAAACACATGCGAAAATGTGTTGCTATGAATTTCTTATTAACTTAAAATTTGTTCTAATTTACTCACGCAAAATAGAACCTTGTAAACAACAGATGCTTACACGCTTAGAGAAGTTTGTTGAAAGTTGAACTCATGTACGAGTATTACTAAACAAATCCGTACTTAACGTGCTACTTTACCGTAATATGTGTAAATTTTCATCTACTTCAGAAATATTTTTGACCGACTTCTAAAGGTTTCATACAATTCAGAGTATGTTTTGTGTGTGTTATGCAATATTCTTAAATTATGGAAAGATTTTCAAGATCGTTTTTGAAATAAAACTTCTTTACGCACGCTTGACTTGGAGGGTAAGCTGGCAAATGCGTTACGAAAAAATGGACGTACGTTTGTTGCCATGGTAACCGTTGTTATGGTGTGATAAATATACCTATATAATATTATATTCTTTCCTTAAATGATGTTCTATAAATATATGATTGTAATATGCCTAATATGCGTTATTTTTAGTATCTCGCCTATGCTAATTATTTAAAATATGAATTGAATTTTATAAATAGTACCGATAACCTACAGAATTTTACTTCTTGCGCGTGTACGCATTCATACATGCACTCTTTAATATATTTTTTTCAATATTCTTTTGTGGTCCTCAATATAAATCTGTAGGATAAAATAATTTAAAAGTAATTTCAAAATATTAAGTAATTTTATATTACTTTTAGTTAAAAAGTAATTATGGTATATCTGATTGTTTTTTAATTTCTTAATTGTTAGTAAATAACCGGCCATGACTTCAATTTTCACAAAAATTAATAGTACCTTAGGAGTTGTTAAACTACAATAAAATTAACCAATCCCGAGTATTGACGACTAGTGTTAACGACACGGTTGGCTCAAGTTATAGTGACCATACTTGCTATGCCGGCGGTCGCGGGTTCGAGTCCCGCTGGGGGCATTCGTTTGTGTGTCAGTCATGGGTGTTAATATTTATAATATGTATGTATTTAATGTTATATATGTGTAGTGTATCTACTATCTGGTATTTATGGCACAAACCTCGTAGCTTTCCAAGGAACTAGATGGTGCTGTGATAATCCTCCAACATATTTAAAGGCGATATTACAATATTGAACGATAGTATATGCTAACTCCGTGTACTTTAAAACAAGTTCATGTTCATATAAATAAAGCAAATAAGTAGGTGGAAGTACAATGTTGTAGAATATTTTTATTTAATATAATAATTTCACGTAAAGCGCAAAGCTATAAAATATTCACATAAATAAAAATTCGTTCATCATCCTTTCAATGACAGATCTAGGGACGGAGAAATAATTGATGATCTCCGATCCGTAAATGGGGTTCAGTTTATACTCGAAATACGAAGGGTTACCAGATGAATGATTGTTAACATATATTTTAGGAAATTTGTTTTTACATTAAATATTTATAATTTGGCTGGTGAACTTTTAAAAGCTACTAACTAAAAAAGCTTCGAAAACTAATGATATTTATAATAAGGACATATATCACTCTTGAATGTCACGTAAAGAAAAATTTACTTCAACTTTCTTTATGTAGCTACTTTAAACAACATTAGGAAATACTGGTGTCTTTTAGAAATAAATATAAATAAATATGTTGGGACATTAACACACATCACGATTTAGTTCCATTGTAAGTTACGAGGCTTGTGTTATGGATACCAGATAGTTGATACACTACACATATATCTAACTCTAAATATATATATTATAAATATGAACACCCATAACTAGAACACAAACATTCGTGCTAATCATACAAATAAATGGCCCCAGCGGGACTCGAATCCGCGACCGCTGGCATAGCAAGTTAGGTTATTAGGTAGGGCACTACAAATTGAGCAAAAAGTGTCGTTATCTTTTCATCCTCGTGATAAAAAGTATTTTATGGTCATACATATTTCTTACATAAAATTATGTATTCACCGGAATGTTTTATTATAATTATTTCAACCGTTTTGGAGATAAACGTACCCAAACAGATATATATTTACCCACATGACCTGATTCACAGATAAATACCAAATTTTATATAGTTAAAAGGATTTTACCAATGTCAAAGTAATAATATCTAATATCCTACATAAAAATAAGAAAAATCTTTGAAAATGTTAATACTAATGAGTAATCTTAAAATGAAATTGTCATTGAGATACTAAATATCGTTTAACGTCTGACAGAGGACAGGATCCTTCACAGACGCGGATGAGTTTCAGCTGACAATGTTGATTCAAACGGTTTGCACCTCAAAGGAACCGAAATAGATTAGAACGTTGACCCCACTACTGTGATATTTGACTAACGAACTCATTCACTGCTTTCGATACTAAATATTTATAGCACACCCAAGACGTATTCTAGTTTTGGCTTACATTTATAAAATTAACATTTTCTTATAGTGAAGAAATAATATTATTCATATAATTTATGGTAAAGATACTAAAACTAAAATTGGGTCATAATTATTTTCAATGAAATGAAATAAAAATATATATATATTATTTTACTGGAGACTTAACCTCGCTTCGCTCGGATTCCGGGTCTTTTTATCATATACTAGCGACTCACCCTCGCTTCGCTCGGGTTCGTCCCTAAGTTGCGTCCCTATACAAACTTTCATTCCCATTTTCACCCCCTTATGGAATGATTTCCGGGATAAAAATTCTATGTCCTTCCCAGGGTCTCAAACTATCTTCTTACTAAATTTTATCTTAATCGGTTCAGTAGTTTCGAAGCCTATTCGATACAAACAAACAAACAAATCTTTCCTCTTTATAATATTAGTATAGTAAATATATATGTATATATATATATATATATATATATATATATATTATTTCAAAGCGTTTAGGCTGCGCATACAGTAACCCACCACTCGGATAATTTTAAAATAAAGCTATTATAATTTCTTACAGTAAACTCATATCGGAATAAAAAATAACCTACTGCATTCGGTGGTAGCATTGCTTGCTATAAGTAAAAAAAATAGATTCGAATCAGTATTTTCAAAGATTAACCCCTACATACAAACTCACAAACTTTACGTCTTTGTAATATTAATGTAGATTTGAGTGAACTTTTATAATCTTTTACTTTGTAATCGTCTTAAATTTTTACATTTTATAATTTTAAATTAAACGTTAATATGTTACTGCATGAGAAAGCTAGCCCAGATGACAGTTGTGCTAAAAAAACCGGCAAGAAACTAAACTAAACTAGTTGCTCATTCATTTACACTCATTTTCCATTTTATTCTACGTGAGTACTAACTGCGTAAGTTATACTTTGACTCTAAAAAACACATTAAAAATTACAATTATTTAAGCTGATAAAACCAATGGCTATTAAAATGAAAAATACCATTAATCATAGATTATCTCGAGATTAGATTTAAATAATTAACACAAAAATTAAAACTTTATTTTTGTTTCAGGTTCAAAATCGTCATTATGAAAGCGGGATAGTATAGAACATAGTTAACGATAAAATGGCAAGGTTTGTTCTGATGTTGCTGCCGCTGGTCGCGGCTGCTTTGTCGTCTGACTCGGATACGTGCAATCCGGATAAGATGACCGTTTACAGAATGGTGCTACACACCTATTGGACGAGGGAGAAGTTTCCTAAGCATTACCCGGATTGGAGACCTCCTGCTCAGTGGTCTAAAATTTATGGTAAGTACCTAGTTTTTCATAAATACAGTTACTAGGTTAGGTAAGAGTACCTCTGTCACTCTCGAGGTTTAGGACTCTATAGAATACCGTACCAAACGCAATACGAAGAGTGTATAATTTTAATTGTAATATGTTTTCCATTGGGCTAAGTTTTTTTCGCTGTAAAGCTTATTTGCCTCAGCAATCCCCTAACAGTCTCCGTATAAAAATTTATATCAAATCGCATCAGCGTGACAGTACGATAAAGAAATAAACAAAAATATTCTTACATTCTATTAGTATGAACTAGCGACCTCTCTTGAAAAATTTAAAAAACTCACAATGCGTATTAGGCATAAACACTATTATATCTTGCAATTAATTACTAATGTCACAATTACAAATAACAATTAAAAATAATATAACCAAATATATTAATACTAGCGACTAACTCTTGCTCTGCTCGGGTTCGTATATGTTTTCATAGATTAGATATTTTCCCGCAGTAAAAAGTATCCTATATGTTGACCCTGATTCAACTATCATCATACCAATATTCATCAAAATCTGTCTAGTGGTTTTCCCGTGATGCGGTCACAGACAGACAGACAGACAGACAAAAAATCTAAAAACTATAAATTCGGCGTCTGTATCGATATTAATGACTATTTCAATAAGATTTCCAAAAAATATTTTATATACAGATTCGACTTAGAATTTTATTATATGTTTAGATGTAAAGTATCTACATTCTATACTACATCTATTTATAAAAGTTCATACTTTGTTTTTTCATGTCAATGCGGCTGAAAATATACATTAGATACTTATACGGGAGGATAACAGCTAGTCATTTAGTAATTGACGTTTGCTTCAAAAATACACGAATACCAAACTCATCTTAGTCAAACTAAAATATTGTAAAGCTTTGAATATTTTAAAATTAATCACGATACTCAGTCATAGTGCAAAAAAGAGCCGCTTAATATACTTTCATACTTTATTTTCATGTTTAATGTTTATTACTGGGTTTTATTAAGCACTTTGAACAGACGATAAAAATTTCAAATTATATGATTCATAGTTATTATACTACACTGTCGTTTGGTATTTCCATATCTTTCGCATGTCCACAGCATATTTTTTTTAATTATTTTAGAAAATCGTGGAATAATAAAATAAGTTTCTGCTGCATTGTCTATTATTATCATCAACCAGCGACTTAGCTTCGCTTCGGTTGGGTGTATCCTTAATTGGCTTTTGTATTTTACACGCCACCTTTAGGCCAGACTTTATTTCTGTAGCCTATTTTTACTCCACGTCTATAGTTTATCTGGGTATAAAATTTCATCCAAATCCGTTCAGTCGTTACTGCGTGGAGTAACAAGCATGTACACATATGTACGTACATACGTATATATAAAAACTTTTACATAATAGATTTAATGTAATTTATCCTTGCTTAGAAAATGAGTTTCAGGCTTTATATCCATATCTAAACTCACCCCTTTGGCTGCGTTTTTTTTGATGAGATTCAGTGACAAATGAGCAGACAGATCACCTGATGGAAAGCAGTACCTGTCGCCCATAGCACCTACGGTTCATGCACTTAGGTTTTAAGTAACAAAAATGCAGAATCACAGGTGCGTTGTCACTGTGAGGACTAAGATGATATGCCTCTTGCCTGTAATTGCACTGGCCACCTTATCTTTCATACCGGAACACAACAATGCAATCATTGTTGCTTGGCGGCAGAAATAGATAAGGGGGTGGTACCCATCCAGTCGGACTCCTCAGGCTTGACAGAGTCCTACCACCGGTATCTATATAGTGCGCACTAACACTGACTCGAACTAGTATTTTCCATGATTTTCTAATTTTTAAAGTCCACATAAAATTTTGCACAACTTCGTAACTTTGTAACGGCGGTCATTGTCCATGCTTTCTTCTACCCAATTAACACGCGTGAGCGTGGCGGATAACCAATCCCCGTTAAGTAGTGGGAGGGAAATAGATAGATTATATACCATATAAAATAAATGAGACAATTGTATAATGTGTGTTGCGTTAAAATAATAATAATAGTAACAAAATTAAAAAGTCAGTTTATCCGCACTTGGCCAGCGTGGTGGACTATGGCCTGGTCGCCCTCACATTAGGGGACATCAGTGTCCAGCAGTGTGACGTTAAAAGGGCTCAATTTTTATTGTTATTGGATAATGTCCTTCCATCATAAAGCATGTAACGTGTAAGGTAATAAAAAGCTAATAGGTTTTTTATTTATATAAGGGTGATTATTGTTTATGATATCTCATATTTTGAATTTCTAAACGTTAAAACGTTAAAACTAGGGACGAACCCGAACGGAGCGAGGGTGAGTCGCTAGTATGCATATATAAGAACATTTCAAGTCTGACTTAAACTAATAAGACTTTATAGTAGTACAGACATACTGAATTACATCATAATATTGAAAAAGCTATTGCAATTGACATTAGATATCGTTAAATAACACGAGAATCTTAATTAAAGTTGATACTAAATAACGTGTAGTGCTGGCAAGCTGCCAGTATGAGAATAGACTCATCGATATAGAGAGGAAAAGAAACTCCGTCACAACACTATTGTGTTTCGGGAAGTGTTATTCGGAATAGTAGACTTTGCATAAAACAATCAATTTAATTACTTGTTAATTAAATTTTGTATTTTTCTTGTATTACTGTTTCATTGATCTATTGGATCACAGAGCGGGTCGGAATCACAGATTCTGAGTTTAAGTCCTAAGTATAGCTAATACCTAATAAAATTTTCAATCAAGAATTTCTTAGTAAAAGTCCGGAATTGCGAAGTGCTTTGTTTTACATTAGTGATAAAAAGTAACCTCTAATTTGTATTTCTCTATAGTAGCTACAGATTTTCAATCATATGGCGATGATAATCGAACCTGCGATTGAGATCACTTAAAACTAACAAGACAATGAAAATTAACTTATGCAAGATTGAAATTGAATGCTTTTTAATTTAACAATAATATAACAGGAGCTTAATTGATTGCTCGGAATCAGCCTCTTGAAACCTTGTTTGTTTCTAATCTCCAAACTCTCTAATAAAATTAGTATCAAAGATGAATAAGCGAAAATATTACTCGTCGGATCCCATAAAATGGGATAAAAGCTTTGAAGTTCGGAAATCTCTTTAATTACCGCCAGGAATTTACTCGAAAGTCCCCTTTCGAAGAAATCCTATTATTTTATTAAAAATCCACTTGAATAGATTTTTTATTATTAAATAATGAAAGGTGCAACAAATCGATCGATTTTTAGCATTTCTTATTTTTACTAGTATGGGTTTTACAAAATATTCGTAAAAATTAAAAAATCTGTCAGGTATATGAAAGTTAAAACAAAAAATCGATTTTAGAACAAATACTCCACAAATATAATTTTATATTAACTCTAGTCCTGAAAAAGAATATAATATATTTTTATGAAAATTAAAAAATAACCTTAAAGTATATATGTAATTCGTATCTGGATTTTACACACAAAGTTTTAACTCTATACGACATAACATAAAACGGGTTAAAATTACATTTCCAGATTTGATTATTAAACAAGTATTCTTATTAATTCAATATTTTTTTTTGTATTAAATAATAATAGCTATTAAGTTACTTAACGTCCCACACCTATGAACCTTTCAATGCGAATGCGAGGATCTGGATAGTGGATACGTTCACCACGCTCGCCAAATGCGGGTTGGCACTTCACACGTCTCTCTATAACTGCTTACGTTCAATCAGACGTGCAGGTTTTCTCACGTCGTTTTCCTTCAACATATTAGTTCTATTATTGAAAATGGGATATAACAAATAAAAATATCAGATTGTCTAGACCGAGGTGTGAACTTGTTTTATATGACTTAGGGAGCGCTTTACCAATGGGCGGGCTGGGCTATCACTGCTTCGAGTACATATTTTACAATAAAATAAAAAATATTTTCTTTTTCGAAAGAAATGTAAGACAATATGAAACAAAAAAGTGTGAAGAGTATATTTAGAATATAGAAGACTGTTTTGAATAAAACTATCTTTTCGAGAGAGACTCTCCCTTGACCATGATTGCTGTAAAGCATTCGAAACGTCGGGAACCAAACTCCTAAATAACCTAACTTCTCTGATTTTACGCAAATTTGCGTAAAGAGAAGTGAGTTTTATTTAAAATGTCAAATATTCGCGTAAATCCAAGAAAGTATTATAGAAGAGTGCTTATAGTCTACACTTACACTTAGGTATATAAAAATACTACTGACCCTAGGTTGATGTCCCATACAAACTTTCATTCCCATCCTCACTTCTTTAAGGGATGATTTTCAGCATAAAAACTATCCTATATCCTTTCCAGGGTCTCAAACTATCTTCTTACCAAATTTCATCTTAATCTGTTCAGTAGTTTCGGAGCCTATTCGGTGCAAGCAAACAAACAAATCCTTCCTCTTTATAATATTAGTATAAACTAGCGACTCACGCTCGCTTCGCTTGCGTTCGTCCCTAGGTACGTTTTCGCGGTTAGCTATGTTTATACATACATAGTAGCTTGCTACTCCTAAGGTATTCATTTAAATTATATAGCGATTTACCCTCGCTTCGCTCGAGTGCGTACGCCGTACGCGGGTTTTGTTCACAATTTCGTGGGTTTTTAATTTTTTTCGCGGAATCCTAATTCTTTTTCTAAAATAAAAGTAGCCTTAGTTACTCCTTATAACAGCAGCTATCTACCAATGAAAGTCCCGTCAAAATCGGTCCAGCCATTTCAGAGATTAGCCGGAACAAACAGACAGACAGACAGACAAACAAAAAAAAATTTTAAAAAATGTTGTTTTGGTATATGTACTGTGTATACATCCATATGCATTTAGTAAAAAGCGATTATTTTAATATTACAAACAGACACTCCAATTTTATTTATCTGTATAGATAACGAGGAAAGATTTGTATTTTTGTATGTTTGTAACGAATAAACTCAAAACTACTGGATTAATTGAGACGAACATTGGTAAGAAGATAGTCTGAGACCCTGAGAAGGACATAGTATATCTTTTATTCCGGAAATCATCCCTTAAGGCGGTGAAAATGGGGATGAAAATTTGTATGGGGAATCAACCTAAGGTCGACCCCGAGCGAAGCGACGGTGAGTCGCTAGTCTTAAAATAATATCAAATACATTTATAACTTGATGCAAAATAAAAGCAAATGATTGAGTACGAGCTTAATGTTGAAGACATGAATAAATAAGGGATTATTGTAGGATACAATTGATCTAAATAAAACTCATGAGATTATTCTGTCAAAACAACACTGTTAGGAAAGCGATTCCAACTCGGTACATTTTATAAATACTTTTGTTTTCATTGGCAAAAAATATCTATGATACTTTCTTTGAGAATTGTTTTATGAGGGCGAATCAAAAAACAGTATTAAGACGAAGTGTATATTTATAGATCTTTATTTTATTTTAATAATATTTTACTACTTTTTTTCTGCAGTGGTTAATACTACATGTTTGTTAATATTTAGTAGGTATATTGTAGATATGCTGGGCTAATATCACAGGAGTTGTTACTCCTGTGTTTATTATTTTTCACTTTCTGTGTAATGTATTCTGTCACAAATAATTAAATAAGGCATATTAGGCATATTACAATCACATATTTATAGAATAGCATATACGGAAAGAATATAATATTATAAATTTTCAGACAATAACAACGGTTACCATGACAACATGACAATGTATTCTATCTCATTCTCCCGCCGACTTAATCCTATATATTTATGTGTTTGTCTCTTTTTAGTGCGCATTTCCGTTTCATTGAGTTTCAAATTAAAAGGATTCTATAGAAGTTTCACTTCAAAAAATATAGGTCTATAAAATATATACTTCGTCTTTTACGGTCTTCTGATTTGCCCTTATAAAACAAATCTCAGAGAAAGTATCGTAGGTATCATAGATATCGTTACAATTAAATAATATTATTTTTAATTAAAAATATAAAATCAATCCACTTTAAGGGTTGGTATTTTTTATTTAAATTTAAATAATAAAAGTTATAAAAAGAATAAACAAAAACATACATTCAAAAGATTTTCATGTCTTATATTCATAATAATAAGAAAATAGGTGTGTTCTATTAAAATCACAATGTTATTTTGATCTACACCTGCCTATTTCACTTTCAGTTCGAGCGCCACTACGTTAGATAAAATTAGTAAATTATTTTACTACGAGTTAGTCATATTGTGCTCGATGGATTATTCATACGAAAACTTGGCAGATCTTCAAACTGGCTAGTTGAGTGTCGTACTCCATTTGTAAAATGTACTCATGGTAACAAGTAAAAATTATAATTCATAATTCTGATATATTCAAAGTTCTTCTTAATCATAAGCTTTATATAAATAACTTAGTTTTTGATCGTGACTTCGTTCGCATATTTTAAAAATTAAATTTTATACATGGGATACATACATGAGGAGTATTATCAAGTCTATTGTTTGACGATATGTTTGGTTCAGTTTGTACTGAACCTATTTGCTGTGCCAGCGGTCGCGGGTTCGACTCCCGTTAAGGACATTCATTTGTGTAATAAGCACGAATATTTGTACTCCAGTCATGGGTATAGGCAGTGGTAGCCCAATGGTAACACGCTCGCTTGGGTAACCGAGTGAAGCGGGTTCAAATCCAGGGTCTAGCATCTCTGATATTTTCATGTGCGAATCATTTCTAACATGATTACCACTTGCTTTACGGTGAAGGAAAACATCGTGAGGAAACCTTTATGTCTGAGAGAACCTAACAAGTTTTCTAAAGACATGTGAAGTCCGCCAACTTGCACTTGGCCAGCATGGTGGACTATAGCTTGACCCCTCCTCCTATTAAAGGGAGGTCCACAGCAATAGGACGTTAAAAAGAACTGAATACGATACAATACAGTCATGGGTGTATAAAGTTATATGTGTGTAGTGTATCAACTATCTGGTATCCATAACACAAGCCTCGTAGCTTACCATGGAACTAGATGGTGCTGTGTGTTAATGTCCCAACATATTTATTTATTTTATTGTGATGCTTTTACCTTTGCTAAGTAAATCCATACTAATATTATAAAGGTGTAAGTAATTCTGTCTGTTACCTTATCACGCTTAAACCGCTGAACAGATGTTGATAATATTTCGTATGCACATAGATTGCACAATCCTGGGATCGGACATAGTCTACTTGATAGCACTGTCTTATCTTATCACTTATCACGCGAACGAAGCCATGGGCAAAACTAGTACGTTATAAAATGAAAAAATATTTTTTTCAAACAAAAAAGTAGTTCCAGAGTTAATGCATATTAAGAAACAAATGCAAACTTGAAAAGCTTTTTATGTCAATAATTTTATATCAAATTGTCAAGCTACAATCTAAGACTTCTAATCTTAGTTTAAAAATATATTAAGATCTTCAAAAAGCAGTATATCGTTAAAACAAATTCAAAAACATCCATGAAGCAATAGAACTGGCCTTATTAAAAGATATTGCGATGCCAATAAGATAGAGAGGATTAACGTCGTTGTTAGATTGCAGTATTTTTCTTAGCAAAGAGATATTAAGGGGGAGTCAAGCAAATAACACCATTAGTCTAAGGTACGCCTGCACCTAATTGCGATCGTTAACACGATACGTAAACTGTCCCTTTGTTTTGCTGGTTTTGTTATAATTTTTGTTAAATTATAACAGCTGTAATTTTTATTTCTATATGTAGTGTATGTATCATGGTAAGCTATTAGGCTTGTGTTATGGATACTAGATAGTTGATACACTACACATGTTATAGAACTTTAAATACATACATATTATAAATATAAACACACATGACTGGAGTACAAACATTTCTGCTCATCACATAAATGAATGCCCCCAGCGGGACTCGAACCCGCAAGCGCTGGCACAGCAAGTAGGATCACTACAAACTGAGCCAAACGTGTCGTCGAAAAAAATGAAATTTTTAATTTAGGACTGTTTTAACTTAAATAAGTAAAAAACATGGTCATTATTTGTATTGCTTTACGCCATAAGAATGTTTTCAGTGACCATGAAAACACATATACATTCTAGAATATAAGTATTAAGTACATTACTAAAACAAATCATTTACGAATTTCCGGTTGAGACCTATAAAAAAATAGTGTAGCAATTATGTCTAACAGAACATACGAGTACTTCTAACTTTAGCCATTATTGCCAGCTAGAATTGACTCAAATAGAGAGAGTAAATAGGTCAAGATTCTAATTGACTTGTTCATCGTGTAAAAACGTTTTAGCACAACTTACAGTATTTGTACTATGAAAAGTAATTAAAACTACTTGATAATGGCTTTATTCACTGGTCGCTTACTACTCAATATGTTGGGATATGTTGGGACATTATCTCACAGCATCATCTAGCTCCATGGTTGTGTTATGGACACCAGATAGTTGATACACTACTCATATATAACTTTAAATACATACATATTATAAATATAAACACCCATGACTGGAGTACATACATTCGTGCTCATCACACAAATGAATGCCCCCATCGAGACTTGAACCCGCGACCGTTGGCACAACACATAAGTTCACTACAAACTGAGCCAAATGTGTCGTCAAAATGATATAAAATACGAAACTTTTAATTGTTATTTATCACATTTGTGCTGTAAGCGTGAAAGTTCGTATGTGTGTATCGTGCATGTTTGTCATTTCTTCACGCTGAAACTGCTTGAATGATTTGGATGAAATTTAGTACACAGATAGATATACCAAAATAATACAAAGGTCACTGTTATTAATTAATAAAAATATTTATAATATTAGTAGCGACTCACCATCGCTCCGCTCGGGTTCGTCCTTAGTTACGTTTTAACGTTTAGTATAGATTTCTCAGAGATGAGATATTTTCCCGCAGTAAAAAGTATCCTTTATGTTGACCCGGATAACAAGCTATCATCATACCAAATTACATCAAAATCTGTACAGTAGTTTCCTCGTGTTGCGTTCCCAGACAGACAGACATACAACAATCCTAAAAACTATAATAGCTTCAGCCCCTATATCGATAATAATTATTATTTCAATAAGATTTTCCAAAAAATATTTAATGTACAGATTCGATTTAGAATTTAATTATATGTATAGATGAATGAATACAAGAGGCACTTTTAGGTGAAGGATAAGTCGTTAATAATAAAATAATATGCAACCAGTCAACATAAACAACTTGGGTTCTCCAAACATTGTAATCTTAGTCTTATGCGACCTTCAATAGTTTTTGCGATATCCTATGGGACTCCCATAATATATTCATATAGTAAATTACTTATATAATTTTCTATGATGTCAAAATTTTTATGCATTACTTCATTGTTACATAACAAAAGATATAAAAAAAAATAAAAACCGACTTCCAGGCACTGAAAAGTAAAAAATAACTAAACGGGGGTTTTCATTTAGAATAGATATTTAATCAGATTTTTTCGAAGTCGGTGTGCTTTGATTTGTATTGGCTGGCATATATATATATATATACACGGTCGAATTGAGAACCTCCTCCTTTTTTTGGAGGTCGGTTAATAAGACCTATATTGTAGTTATTAGTACTAGTGTTCGCCTTCGCATTAGCTTCGAATTTGACCATAATCATTATTGAATTTTTGAGGAATATATACATATATGAATAGAATTTACCCATAAATGTATATAAAAATGTTTCCAATTTTTTTTTTGATAACACTAAAACTTGTCAATAGCTACTAAATAAAAAAAAAAAAGAAAACCGTTTGATAAAGAGAGGAAAAAAGAAATCTTTTGTCTTCACCTATTTATTTAAAGATAAAATCTAATAAAAACCTCACTTTATGAGAGAAAATTCGAAATGATACATACAATGTGTTTTGTATTTTCAAAATATCCAGAAATTAAAAAATCGACTCATTACAGATGTTCGTAGGACAATTATTTATCTGTACACTTATTCTCGTGCTGTATCGCGGCCAAATGGCAGCGCAAGAGTTCAACAGTCTTATATCGCGTGAGTCACACTTATGTAAACAACGTCACACTGACAGATTCGTATTTACATACTTATGTTAGTACTAGCGACTCACCCTCGCTTCGCTCGGGGTCATCCCCACTTACTATAGTGACAAAAATTCTAAAAAACTGTAGATTCGGCCTCTGTATCGATAATAATGACTAGTTCAATAAGATTTTCCAAAAAGTATTTAATGTACAGATTCGGCTTACTTACAGTTTTATTATATGTGTATATTTTGCAGAGATCATATTAGTCCTCATCGGCATTAGACACCGCTATACAGCTTGTATTATCTCGATAGAGCCCAGAAGAATACGACGTGATATTGCAATAGATTATATCTATTCCGCATACAGACCGTTAGTCTATACATATAATAAAATCCTAACTAAGCCGAATCTGAACATTAAATATTTTTTGGAAAACCTTATTGAAAAAGACATTATTATCGATACAGAGGCCGAATCTAATAGTTTTTAGAATTTTTGTTTGTCTGTCAGTCTGTCTGTCTCTCTGTCTGTTACCGCATCACGGAAAAACCACTGGAGATATTTTAATTAGATTTAGTATGATGCTGTTTAATCCTGGTTAACATAAAGGATACTTTTTACTGCGGGAAAATATCTCATCTCTGAGAAATCTATACTAAACTTTAAAACGTACATATGTAAGTAGGGTCAAACCCGAGCGGAGCGAGGCTGAGTCGCTAGTAATATATAAAAAGCCATTGCCAATGATAAAACTAAAATGAACTATACGAAATAAATTATGATAATAATATATTCTGAATAATGCTTAATATTGAGCGATTTTCGTGATTTTTTTAATCTTTTACTACCATCTTTTTAGATTGTCACCTTGACTAAGCCGTACTTTTTTTAGAATTATAAATTGTTTTGTATATTTCGTTTTATTTTCGCTGTAATAAAACGCAAGTGGATTACTAAAGAGATTTACTTGTCAAATCAGATTTATTTATTAGCGTAACATTAAGATTACTTATAGAGATTTAAAATTATAGCAACATTTTGGCAAAGTTCTTGAATCTTATCGAAGGATAAACGTACTTTGTTTTAAAAACAAATTAGTGCTAAGATATTATAGCGTATTTCAAATAGAACTTAATCATCGTATTCTACAGAATAATTAATAACTTTGCATTACACATTTTTATAAGACACCTATTAATACAATAGTGAAGTATTCCAGTTCATATTATCTGGTAGATACATGTATGTATACAGCCTAACGCCTAGCTATTATTAACGTCCTATTGCTGGGCATGAGTCTGGGCGAGACAAAAAGGTATTCAGGCCATAATCCACCACGCTGGCCAAGTGCAGGGTTTCCAAGGTTTCCTCACGATGTCTTTCTTCACCGTAAGGCAATTGGTAATCTTGTTGAAAGTAGTTGTTTGCACATGAGAATATCAGACAGACCCAAGATTTAAACTCGCTTCATTATGTTTAACAAGCGAGCCCATCACCTCTGTGCTACACCACTTCCTTAAGAAAAGTAACTATGGATACATAAAAAATAAATTGTAAAATATTTTGACGGCACGTTTGGCTCAGTTTGTAGTGACACTACTTGCTGTGCCAGTGGTCGCGGGTTCGAGTCCCGCTGGGGGCATTCATTTGTGTGATGAGCACGAAAGTTTGTAATCCAATCATGAGTGTTTATATTTATAATATGTATGTGTTTAAAGTTATATATTTGTAGTGTATCGACTATGTGGTATCCATAACACAGGCCTCGTAGCTTACCATGGAACTAGATGGTGCTGTATGTTAATATCCCAACATATTAATTCACTGGAATTTGTCTTTGATTCATAGTAAAGTATCTTAAGTATGAAAATTCTTATAAATTTAACAATATTACTAAGGAAAAAATATTATAATTTAACTCATAATGAATTCATAGAACTTCATTTCTTTTGTTATTCAATGTATAATTTTAAAAAATATATTTAATGGCACGATTTACTTAATGGAGAAGATACGGGTAATGTTTAGAATAACCGGTAAAAAAGAGAATAGAGAGAATAGAACTTTGTAATCGTTGCTTAGTTGAGAGGTTACGTGTCCATGTCATTATTTCAATAACCACCGATTTTCTGTAAACTTTACATCTGATAATACTATTATTTTTCAAGTCTTTGTTATTTATTTATTTCTAAAAGCTTTTATACATTACTAGCGTTTCACCCTCGCTCCGCTAGCGTTCGTCCCTAGTTAAGTTTTAGTACAGATTTTAGTACAGATTTCGCCGAGATGAGATATTTTCCAGCAGTAAAAAGTATCTTTTATATTGACCCGGATTACCAGCTATCATCATACCAAATTTCATTAAAATCCCTCCAGTGGTTTTTCTGCGATGCGGTAACAGACAGACAGACAGACAAAAATTTTAAAAACTATAGATTCGGTCTCTGTATCGATAATAAAGTCTGTTTCAATAAGATTTTCCAAAAAAATATTAAAGGTACAGATTAGACTCAGTTTTTTTTATATGTATAGATTAGAAACTTCAAGAACAGAATGTACCTACTTGAAGTCTTATTAATTTAAAATGGTTTAGTCAAAGAAAATGTAAAATAAAGCTATTTTCTTATTAACTTGTTTTATTATATAAATTAAGCTCTCATTTTGTAATTGGATTAACAAAAGGCAGACAAAAGTGTATGAACTTTCAGTATTAAAAAAATCAGATATTAAAAATAACCACTTTTCTTCTGTTGCCCGCCCGCGTATATCTAAATAAAATAAAATCGTAACTAAGCCGAATTTGTACATTAAATATTTTTTGGAAAATCTTATTCAATTATAATCGACACAGAGGCCGAATCTATAGTTTATAGAATGTTTGTCTGTTTGTCTGTCTGTCTGTGACCGCATTATGGAACAACAACACTGGAGGAATTTTGATGAAATTTGGTATGATGATACTCGTAGCTGGTTATCTGGGTCAACATATAGGATACTTTTTGCTGCGAGAAAATACCTCATCTCTGAGAAATCTATACTAAACGCTAAAACGTAAATAGGGACGAAACCGAGAGGAGCGAGGGTGAATCGCTAGTCTATATATAAATAGGAAAAGACAAAACGGTTTAGAGAAAACAACAGCACATTACCTTTTTTTTCTCTGTTTTAGAACCCATTTTCTTTTTTTTTTGTTTAGCAGCTATTGACGAGCTTTTTTTCTATATAATTATTATGTGAATATAAATATGTGAATTTCAATCACTAAGGACACTAAACTCAATGATGCAGACATGTACGCAGGAGATATTATTTTTTAATTTTTTGACGGAAAACCCCCATATCTAAACTAACTAAACTAGCGAAACAGTTTGCTATATTCCATAATCAATGCCTATCTTGACCCTAAGGATATCTTCAAATAATAGGTTACTAACGACTCAACCTAAGTAACGGTTAGTATGGAATAGATAGGCTATTTTTATTATTGTTTTCACGTGGAAATGAGATATTCTCCTGCGGTAAAATGTAGCCTACATATATCACTCTTCAGCCCTCCAACTATCTCCACACAAAAAAAACACATGAATACGTGACTCTGTTTCGACGTGAAAGAAGGACAGACAAACAAACAAATAAACACTTTCACACTTATAATATTAAAAATATTATTATTATGGATTCTATTGTATTAATATCCGTAGCTTTATAGATAAGTACATCCGTTATTACGGAAACTATTGTTTTAATGTCATTGGCACGACTTTCCTTGTGAATCATTCTCCTTGAAATGTTATCAAGCGCACGGAAATGTCCCAGCCTTGTTCATTATTAGAATATAGCTAACCAGTTCAGAATGTAATGTAAATATAATAAAAAAAATAAACTTTCTCTTAATAATAGTGTATGGAAAAAAAAAGTTTTTGCAAGTTGCATAAATAATAAGTTCGTTTTGTTTTTGGTAATAAATATTTTGTAGTCATAAGAAGATTTGAATATTTTAGAATATTTATTGTATGCAGGTAGCCCAGTGGTAACGTGGTCACTTGGGAAACCGAATGAAGTGGGTTCAGATCTCGAGTCTTGCATCTTTGATATTTTGATGTGCGAATCATTTCCAACGTGATTATCACGTTGGAAATGATTCACACCAGCATGTCTGAGAGAACCTAGCAAGTTTTTAAAAATGTGCAGCTAACCCGCACTTGGCCAGCGTGGTGGACTATGGCCTGATACCTCTCGGATTGTAGGCAGGACCGTGTCCAGCAGTAGGGCGTTAAATACGGCTGAATACATATGTACATTTATTTCTTCCTGATATTTTGAACCAAAATAAAATCCATGAAAAATCCGAAAAGATAATTCAAAATAATTATAATAGATATTACGAGAATACATTATGATACCGAAATAAAAAGTACCTTATCTCATTCTCCTTCCGAAGAAACACTTTCTTACTAGTGTAATAGTTTCTGAAAGTAGAGTCAGTAGTAGTAAGTAGAGTTTTGCATATTTATTGTAATAAGAAAACTACATTAAAATTTTCTAACAAAGTTAAAAGTAAAACAAACTAGATAGTCATAATCAGATTTTTCCTCAAGTAAGAAACACTGAATTAACTTTCCCTTCGAAAGCTTTCCAAGCAAATTGTGTAATATTTTTTCTAGGATTTGTTTGCAAAGCAATTTGCTACCCTTTTTTCGCCTTTTCGTTCATCTCAGATTTTATACAACTTCATTAAAAGATCACTCTCGGAAAATTCATTTCGCTGGTGTTAAATACAGCGACATTAATTAATGGATTTAATTTGTACAGTTATATTTTATCTATATTGATGTGAGTATTATGAATGTAAAAGTAACTGTCTTGCTACTTGTAATTTTATCAAGATATTTATATTTGGCAAGGACGTTGACTATATTATGGAGATACATATAGGCTACCTTTGTATTAGTTTCTTTGATCATGCGAGTGGGCCGAAAAATATAGTATTATAATTGTGAATGTGTGTTTATTGGATTTTAAATAAAACTATCTTTTTCGCGTATTCATTTTGTTTTTTGGTTCCCGACGTTTCGATGCTTTACAGCAATCATGGTTACGGGAGAGACCTTATATAGACCGTACATATTAGAGTAGACTTAAGAATATATTGTGTTGATTGGTTTTTTTATTCACGCAGTTTTCATGACTCAACCGATCGGCGTTATTTTTCATATTTGTGTGTAATAGTTTAAAAACTGAGTTTGTTATTTCAGTTTATTATTATTCTAGGAGTCCTATCAAGGTTTAGTATTCTAAGCTGTAGTATTAGTATGTAGGAAAAGATGGTTCGTGATAGATTAATATTTCACAGTGAACGATGTAACAGAAGAATCGTTAGTATTGTTCTCTTAGTCTTTTATGTAGTGAACAGTGCGTGGAGTTGAAAATATTATTAGTAAGTACTTACTTACGTAAAAAGGAAACTCTTAGCAAAATATATTTTAAAAGTAAAACAAATGGAAATTGCAGATTAATGTTTTCATTCATTAAAGCTTAAGCTTTATAGAGCTTTTTAAAGCCCTTTGTTGCATAAGTGGTATGTGTCGAGCTTTGCCTGTAACTTGATCGGTATACATTTTAAAGAATATTACTGAAGAATAATATACATACATACAAAAAATTCATTGAACTTTACTTATTTCATTGAACTAGTTCGAAGAGAATAAAATAACAAATGAATATACATACGTGAAGGAGGTCATTATACATTTTTTTATTAAAGTTTCCATCCAGTTTTACATGTGGGAAATTACTCAAAGTAAAAGCAGAATTTTCTTTGTAATTATTTATTTTAACTTCTTAACGTGTAGCTCGCTCGCACCATCCGCTCACAATCCTCCATCTTACGTCCTTTCTAGCCTTCGTCCCTTTCTCTCCCATACTTTCGTCCTTTTCACTCGCTCTTACGTTCCGTTTCCCACATACATATGTCTTACTAATAAAATACTATTGTTTTTATTGTATTCCAATGTTGTTATTAATTTCTTATTTTTTTAATTAATTTTGAAAGATATAGAAGTACTTCCCTTGTTTTCTAAATAGACAAACAAAATTGACCTCTGGTTTCTTCCACAGGTGTATCCCATAGTCGCTCCTATGTATTATTCCGGTTGGGTCGTCGTGTATCCGCGCCAGTTAGACAGTTCGCAGAATCTGGTCGTTCTGATGCTTTGGGTTCGAGTCCAGGAACGATGGATGTGTTCGGAGCACCAGCTATCGGCCAAGGCGCCGGCCGTACTGAAGCAGAGTTTTTTGTAGATGGAAATCATTCTAGGGTAAGTATTTATTTTTTCTAATAATTATTCCACTAAAACATTGATATACATAAAAGTTTTAAGAATATTTGTAAGTTTGTTTATTGATTTCAAATGAAAAGCTAAGCAAATTTCGATAGCACTTGACACAATATGCCCTTAGGATGAACACTAAGAAATTCACCACCTTTAATACTGGTAATGCGTTCACTTCAAACAGATCAATATTATTTTCCAACACTGATCCTAAATTTATCTATAAATGACGTTTATCAAAACGAGACGAGTATTTTTTCTGGTTGAACTCGTTGTACTTTTATTATAAATGTGGATATGTGTATGTTTGTTACTTTTTCACGCTGAAACGCCTGGACTAATTTGGATAAAATAAGACATACAGATAACCTATACTATGACCTGGAATAACACGTAGGCATACTGTAAGGCACCTAGAAACCTAGCCGAGCAAAGCGAGGGCAGGTCAATAATTCGAATTATGTTTGACTCTAAACCTGAGCCTCGCAGAGAACGGGTTCTATTCTCGCAAGTTTTGTTTGATCAACAAACACATGTGATTGGGAGCTTTTACCTAGTATACATTGTTTCGTTGACCTCATTATGAAAACTGAGTGGACCCACATATGTATACATGACATGGTTAACCTTAAATTTGGATGACCAAATATGAGCAGTAATTTATTTACTTCAGTATAATAAGGTATTTGCTGTTGACTGCACATTTAAATTTATGAGAGATTTTTTGGGCTTAATTTGTTATTTTTAAACAACATTAATAATTATATTTTGAAATTCCCAATTACTTTATGCACTGTTAACTAAAACAAGCAGATATTTAAATAATTCATTTATTCTTCTTATTGTTAAGTTGCTCATATTTTAAATTACAGTTTCTTTTAATTAATATATAACGGAATAACCACATTTTCACTTTCCTCATGAATTAATTAATATTCCCAAACGTAGTTTATCTACGCTTGGCTGTAACAAGGCACGATAGGTACCCATGTTTAGCGTTCAAGGGATCAAGGCGGATTGTGGAGGATTGATCTTTGTTGATGTTCACGGTACAGATTGCTGTGTATTTATTGTGTATGTTGCCAAGAGTATGAGATTTCAATTAATTTTATTATATACTAGTGACTTAACCACGCTTCGCTCAAGAGGTCAGACTATATAGTAAATATCCTTTATAGTAAATATCATAGAAATTCATGCAGCTTTTGAGTGAATGAATTACAAAGAGACATACACACGCACGTACGCACACTCACACATACAGACTTTCGCATTTATGGAGTCTGTTTGCTGTTTTTTGTAGCCTTCTTACGTTTTAACGCTTAGTATAGATTTCTGTGATGCGGTAACAGACAGACAGACAAAAATTCTAAAAACTATAGATTTTGGCTCTGTATCGATAATAATGTCTATTTCAATCAGATTTTCCAAAAAATATTTAATGTATAAATTCGGCTTAGTTACAATTTTATTATATGTATGAATAGATATTATGCTATTATACAAATAAGCTGTCAAACCGTCAACATGTCATGTCTAGCGGTATGGTCTAGTATTATATATATCTGTCAATAATTAACTTTATGCAGCTTAGCGGCTTTACACGGAGGTGTGATATGTAAGTGGATAATGTGGAAAGGTTAATATTGAAGTAAAATTTAGCTATTAACTATAAATTTTTAATTCATGCTATTATAATAAATAGTCCCCCTACAATGTTACTAGCGACACCCTTGCTTCGCTCGAATTCATCCCTAGGTACGTTTTAAAGGTTAGTATGGAATAGATAGACCATATGTTATATGATATATTATAGCCTATTGCCTTCCTCAATAAACAGGCTATCTAATGCAAAAGGATTATTTCAAATTGGATTAGTAGTTACTGAGATTAGCGCGTTACAATAAAACAAACTCTGCCTCTTTATAATACTTTATTACTAGTATAGATAAAAAATATTTCTGTACCTGGAATATACATAAAATGTAAATTCCAACTGAAACTGATTTTGTTAACGACGAACTGAAATCCATGACACGGTTTGTTAAAACGAATTTGCTTACTGCTAACAAACTATTTCATAGTAAATAGTTACAAATTTTTAATGGCTTTTCATCTACTGAGGCAAAAATACTATTAACATATTTCCTCGCAAATTAATTTATATATAATATTTAAGTATCGAACAACATTACATGAACACCACGCCTCTAGATAATTAAAATAAAATTAAAACCTCACATCCGATAGCGAGTTCCGTGAAACGATAGCAATAAACACAATGACAGAGCTACAATAATTTTACAATTGAACTGGTGATACGTAAAGCAAACGCTTCGGTCCCCTCGAAAATATCGTATTTCAACACTAATTAATGCCCGAGAGAGCAAACAACAATTACGATACGTCAGAAACGAACAAATAAAAACTGTAGACAATTCAAATCGAGCTGTAATAAAAGGGGAATTTATCGTAGCTTCCATCGCGGCCATTTTACTGCCAGTTGAGACTAATTTCGGTTGTTTACCGCTTTACAGCAGTTTTTATGTCAGTTCATTTATAAGATGACATAGCATTCGCAGGTCAAGAGGTCAAGAGGTCAAAAGGTTAAATGTCCTTAACTCATGATTAAATGGCACTGGCATTTACTCGATCCTGCAAAACTGTAGTATTAGTTTCGTGACTTAATTAGAAAACTTTACGGGCTATTAGAGTCAAGTGCATTGAATATATCCCCAGGATTATGAATTCCGCAATATTCTAGTGTTTTCAATTTAAGTTTCTCTCGTAGAGTTAGTTAGTTGAGGAATGTTACGTGATTATTTAATACCTAAAGTTTTGCAATTAGACGGTTCATGTAGAAAGCTTCGTTTAAAAATATTTAGTTATATTTATTTACTAAATTTCCTTAGTATTTTTTTTTCTATAACGTATCAAATGTTAGTGAGCTGTCAAACACGTTACAAAGCCAGATGGCTCACCGACTGCTACATTAAAGCTGCACAGGGTCAAAACATACCATAATATTAGATATATTAGGTAATGGTATTTTGAAGTGTAGTTAAAATCTGTATGAATATTATAATGTGAAAGTTTGTGAATATGGATGTTTGTTACTCTTTTACACCAGAACGGCTGTAGGGATCTGTATGAAATTTAGCACAGAGATAGATTATAGTTTGGAATAACACATAAGCTACTTTTTATCCCGGAAAAATGTTAGGTTCGCGTGGGATAGGTTTGTTTTTGTTTTCCTAGAGGCGAACCCGAGCGACGTGAGGGTGAGCCGCTACTAAAGCATAAAGTTTGAATTCACTATCTAACTGAATGAAAAATATGTGAAGAAACAACAATTTTATTACATTTAAAAAAATTACATATTTAAATTTTCTAATATAAAATCATAAAAATAACTAAAAATTATGGTAAATAACTCGTTTTACATCACAAAAATATTTTTAGTGACCAAGAAAGCTTAAGACTAACAACTTTTTATATAAAATATTGAGTTTGAAATACATATGTATATGATATAATTTTGAACCCTTAGGTATCAGTAATGGCACGAATGATTCCATCTCCAGACTGGTTCATTGGAGTGGACAGCTTTGATCTCTGCGTCGACGGCAATTGGCTGGATAGTATTACTATAGAGGTAAGATTTCTTTGACTTACATTAGTATAAAAATATAACAATTTTCTTCAATTCGAGATGACCGTCTGTGTACATATGTATGTGACTTGTTTACAATTTGACATAAAATTTACTTAGTAAAAACAAAGAAAAACCAAAATATATCATGATAATATCGTTATTTTTTTTAAATTATACATTTTTAAGTTATATAGATAAGAATATAGAATATAAGAAATAAAATATGTAGAAAATTAGATGTTATTGTAATTATTACATAAAACTCTAAAGTTTTTTTTATCATAAATAAGTTTAAGAACTATTTAAAAATATAAAGTGGTATTTAAAAATATACAACTCAAGGACATATCTTTGTTAAGAAATAAACGTAGGTGAGCTCTTTAGCAAAGCTCTTGTGGATACTTTTTCTTTTGACAGCTGTATGCCTTTGTCTAACTCTAAATTGTATTTTATTTTCCTTTTATTTATAGCAGCAGGTAAAATATCACAAAAATTAGATTATACATTCACATATAATTTATACCATAATCTATAAAGGCGGGTATAATTAAAAAAATAACAATATGTTTTTTTATTCACTCCATTTAAAAGTTAAAAATGTTTAAAAAAACTATCTATAATAATGATTTTTTTTATCTAAAAGTATAAGTATATAAGTTTAACTATAAGTACAAAAAAATATATATTACATTTATTATACAGGTGGACCCCCTAGACGCGGGTACAGACAACGGGTTTACATTCACAGCGCCTAACTGGCCGACCGCCCCGCAGGGGGTCGCGTATCGCATAACATCAAAGTACCCGTCACACCCCGCCGGCTCCTTCTTCTACCCACATCTTAGAAGGTTGCCGCCAATAGCCACTTTTCAGTTTATAAAAGTAAGTGTTACTCAAAGTTATTTTATGTTCTGTTGAGATTTTCTTGTAAAATTCTCAAAATTATTACATTTTTAATTAATTTGCGTTATTATATGTTAGCTTTTAAGTTTGGTGTTAAAGAGATTGACATATTATGATTTTTAGATTATCAATGTGAATAAGTCGCTTAAAATAATAAATTTTTCATTGTAATATAATTTATTTTAATTGTTGTTTACAAATATATATATATATATATATATATATATATATATATATATATATATATATATATATATATATATATATATATATATATATATATATATATATATATTATTGTAGAATACTTTTTCTCGCTTTCTCGATATCTATCCCGCTATTAACCTTTCAAATATAGATAGTTTACAAACAAAACTATTATGGAATTTAGGACATTAACAACAGCTAAATATATATATAACAACATAGTAAGGTGAACTTTATATATTTTTTAATTTCTTAAATATATTTAGCACATATCAAACGATGATACGTTTTCTAAACATAGTTATTTAAAAAAATTTGATACGAATGGTTCATATTAGTTTTAAAAATCCACTAAAGTAAAAACGTTTATATATTGATGATGATGATGATGTTCTCCTGACCGATTCCGGCCACGGCGGCCAATCTCATTGAGACTAGCCAACTGCGCAGGAGATATTATAGTGCACAAGTGTACGCGCAGACACAAGTGCACTCTCTATTCCTGTCACTCTCATACTCCGGTGGGACGACTACTCGACACGACCGGTGAGAGTTAAGGCGCAGGACCGACGGCTTTACGTGCTCTCCGAGGCACGGGGGTGTAACACCGCCAACTTCCCAACTCCGGGCTGTTACTGAGGCTTATTATACAGAAAGACTCAATAACTAAACTTGGCCCGACCCGGGACTCGAACCCAGGACCTCAGGATGTGCAGCCGTACATGCTAGCCACTACACCACCGAGGCAGTTATATACATTAATGATAATTTAAGCTTACGTTAACAATTATCGTTTCTTAGCTCCGTGAATACGAGCTCTCCGAGGTTTTTCACCGCGATAGCGACGACAGACGATACGACGTGCTTCAACTCGACAAACTAAACCACAACAAGATTGATATGCTCGATGGTAACAGAGCTTTATCTATTGCTGAGGAAGTGGAGCGAGCTGAGGCACCCAGGATTTACTCTGAAGGATCTCTTACTACGCCGGATAGTGCTTACTCTTATTATTCTATGTAAGTGTTTTGTATTCTAATACCGATTCACATATATATGTATGTATTCTGCCCTTCTTAATGTCCCACTGCTGGGCACGGGTCTCCCTTCAATATGTGGGGGATCAAGCCATAGTCCACCACGCTGGCCAAGTGCACGTTGACAGACTTCACGCATATTTTGAAAACTTGCTAGGTTCTACTTGCTAGGGCAAGACAAGTGGTAGTCATGTTGGAAATGATTCATACTTGAAAATATATTAAAGCGTGCGCGACTCGAGATCTGTACCCGCTTCACTCGGATTTCCACACAACATAATAATTATAATATCAAGCCTGCACTGTAAATGAATTGTGATCCTTCTGTTTGATGCTATGTAATCAGTAGTCGCTGAAACTGATTCAGAGTACATTCACAATATTTTTTATTATTATTTTAATTACTTTTATTATTATATCAAATATCATACAATACAACACAAAACAATATCTTCATTTAATACGCGCTCATTCAATCTTAGAGCTATTACCTACACCTTATGGTTGCCTGGAATAGATCGCTCTTTAAACGATAAGGCAACTTGTACAATTTCCAACCATTTTGTATTTTTTTTCTGTTCTTGACTGAATGTACAATAAAGTATATTATTATTATTATATTATATACACACCCATCCAATCACCCATCCAGTTCAAACAACACAGCCACGACGGACGAACCTCGGTCAGCGAACGAGCTGCCCACATCAGGACCGACAGCGAGCGAGCGGTCAGCGCTACGCAGTCTCGCGCGAAGGTACCGCGCGAGACGGCGTCGTAAGCTACGCGCGGATAACACCGACCCAGCGGAACGGAGAAAGCGGAAAAGAGCGAGTATGTATTAGTGCCACCTTTAGGAAAAAAATATTTAAATTAGCCTATATGTTATTCCAGGTTATAAGTCTATCTGTGGACTAAATTTCATCACAATATTTTGAGCTGTTTCAGTGAGGAGTAGCAAATACACATATTATACAAATTTTCGCGTCTAATACAGAATGCTAGTTGTCTAGAATTAGCAGCTTTAGAGGTTTTCTGTATCTAAAAATTTATTTTCGTTACTTACTTTTAAACGCACTAGAAACCACTATTCTTGCGTGCGATCAAAACAGAATGTACATATATACCCATATATATGTATAGCTATTACCAGCAAATCTGAACGCCTTGACCGACATCTGCCAGAACAGGAATTGTTATTTCAGCATAATAATTCTTAATTCTGGTCATAGAACTTATTCTGTTTGTTTTTTTAATTCGTATATGAAATACAGTAATTAGAGTACAATGAGATTTGCTTATTATTAGACGTGAACGATAACAGGTAGAAATTCCTTCCAACAGATTAACAATAAAATACTAAGTTTTATATTTATGAGACAAGTTAAGATTTATTATTATAACAAAATAAAAACTGTTCGCTATAAATGGAATGCAGGAATTTAACCCTCGGTCGTAAACTGTAGTAACACAAACGACTTCAAAGCTACTGAATATGTAAATAATTTTAATCAAATTTGAAATTGTAGCTATTATTCGTGGTCCTACAACAATTATTATACACTAGCAGTACCCGCGGCTTCGCCAGCGTTCAAATTACTAAAAAAAACAAACTGTTTGACACACCGACTGCAGAGTCACCTATCGGGTCCATTGTGAATTTGAACCTTTCAGGGATCCACTCGAATATACACAAAAAATATCATTAAAATCGTCCCTGCCGTTTAAGAGAAATCAGTGACATACCAACAGCAGCGCCACCTACCGGGTTCAATTGTGTTTTCAAACCATAGAGGAGCCCCTTGAAATATACATACAAAACTTCATCCAAATCGGTACAGCCATTTAGGAGGATAAACACACGAACAGAAAAATTATATATATTAAGATAATTAAAACTCATATATATATTCAGATATTATTCATAGTTTGATATGACAGGTTTGGTTCAGTTTGTAGTGACAATACTTGCTGTGCCAGCAGTCGCGGATTCGAGTCCCGCAAGAGGCATTCATTTGTGTGATGAGCTTAAATATTTGTACTCCAGTCATGGGTGTTCATATTTATTATATGTTTTAAGGTTGTATATGTATAGTTTATCAACTATCGGGTAACCATAACACAAGCCTCGTAGCTTACTATGTAATTAGATGATGATGTGTGTTAATGTTCCAACATATGTATTTATCATTTATTTATAGTATGAATTAGATGTTTTTTATACTGGCAATTCTGAAAATTAGGCTTCATAAACATTTATTTAATTGATGATACTTGAAAGTAAGATATTACTTTGAGATAACACTTTTGTAACGTTTTAATATTTTATATTTAAATAAAATAAATAGAAATGAAAGGTTATTATTTTAATTAACTCATCTAATAAGAAATATAAGCCTAAAAAAGTTTTTGAATGTAAATTATATATTCTGTTTAGTTATAAGCACTTATTCAGAAGTGTGCTAGATAAAGTGTTAGTGCCATATTTTGCTTTCAATAAACACACTTTTTACAGTAAAAATAAATTTTCAATGCCATACAGTTAGTCAAAACTATATGAGTAAAAATTAGTCGAAGCAATTGATTAATAAAAATAAAAAACCCGACTGCATAAAAGTTACTAAAAAGATAAAAACAAGTTGACGAAGGAATATAGTATTATACAGTTTACGCGTTTGGTCTCCAGAATGCCATATTGCAACAAACATACATACATAGACTGATAAACGCACTACCCTCCTTTTGCGTCGCGCAGTCGGGTAAAAATGGGTCGAATGGGAATAACAATTAGTGTTTCAACCATCCGAACCACTATTTTCCTTCATTAATCACAAACGTCTTTATGTAACGAGCGAGTAAAATTGATTACAGGCGAATTGCATTTGCGACAGCTGATCGCTTCGATGTCGGCTGCGCTAAACCTTAATTATACTTTCAATTATAACTCCAATATTTGAAAAAGATTAGTATCAATTATTACAAGATTAGTGACTTACCCTCGATTCGCTCGGGTGCGTCCCTAGGTACTTTTTAAATACATATGAATAGTTATTGCAAGTGTACCTTAGGAGAAAGACTTAGCTATTGACTATATTGTACATTTTCTGTAGGCTTTATTTTTACCTACAATTTTCTAGTACATTATTTTGATGTATCTCTTAAGGTTTAGCCAGAGTCAGACACATAAACTAAGAACGACTCAATAGAATCAGTTACTGTGTTTTTTCATGGGAATAAAAGAATTTCCTGTAGTAAAAGGTATCCTAAATGTTATAAGTATGTAGGGTATAAGTACCATACAAATACACGTCTCAACCGCCTGTCTGTGACCGCATCACGGAACCAAAAAGAAACCACTGGATAGATTTTAATGAAATTTGACATGATGACAGCTGGTTATCCGTGTCAACAGTTAGGATACTTTTTACTGCGAGAAAATATCTCATCTCTGAGAAATTACTACCGTAGCCTTTGGTTTGGTGATCTTCATAATCTTATTTTACGATGGTATTTTTTTTTAATCTTAACAGAGCTGCTAGATTGCCGTGTATCGGAATGGGGAGAGTGGAGTCCGTGCAGGAACGATGGAGGCTGCGTTGGATCGGCGTTACGAACAAGAAGGATCATACGTCGACAGAGACCCGGCGGCAACCCTTGCCCACCCACGGCTCAGTCCCGGTGGTGCGCTTTGAACTGTTCGACCCCAGTACTGAAGGACGATTGGAGGAATAACCTCACGTAATGTGATTTAAATTATTTTAAATTTTTATAACTCCCATCCTATTTAGTGTCAACCTTTGTTAGTTATATTCCCGTTTTACATCACCCATTAAACAATAAAAATAACTTATTTTTATTTGTATCAAAATAATTTTTATTATAAGCATAAACAAAACGATAAATCAAGTTCAGTGAAATTCGATAGAGAGTTGTAACTAAATAGAGCCAGTTTCTTCAAAAACTTAGTACATTTTCCTTATACAATATTAGACCTTTACGTAGAATCCCTTTGACGGTGTACAAAAACTATAAATCGCTGTAGTTTAATGGTGGAAGATATAGCACATTTGACAAACTAACTTTTAACATTTATCTTAATTTTGTTTCATTTTATTGCCCAATATCAAACTAAGTTCTCTTATTTCCATTTATTGGCGTCTGTCTGTCCGTCCAGTAAAATTTATTTTAATTCCAATCGTATCTAACTGATATTTTAATGTAAATTCGTGGTGTGTAAAAATATTTCATAAAAAAATCTGTATAAAATAATTTATTAAGACTGTTCAGTGAGTAGACTTCTTTTGTTTGCTGCTGTACCTAGAAACCGCTTATTCAGTTTTATTTTCATTTATTTGTCAATTACACATTAGGTATAAAGTAAAATCTACACTAAATGTGGATAGGACGTATTAACACTATAAACTTAACTCCTTAAGTTACCTACAGAATTATTTATTCTACTTCGTATTTATTAGAAACTCACAAGAGAGGTAACGGGTTCATTTATTATCGATATGTAATAAGGGCAACTACAGACAAAGCTGACCGCACACGGTTGTCGCGTTTAATTAAATAAATACCTTTAAATAAAACTATGTTTTCGGATTATTTCGCGGATTTATTTTGATTTTTTTTTCCTGACGTTTCGAATGCTTTACAGTAATCATGATCACGAAATCATAATAAAACCGCGAAATAATCCGAAAAGATGGTTTTATATGAAATGTCAAATATTCGCGTAAATCTAAGAAAGAATTAAATGCCTTTACTTAGACGAGTAATAAAAAATTATGGTTAAATGTGTTAAATGTGAAGATTTTAATGATAATCTTCGAATAATTTGCCTAATTCAGTGCTATAGTGTGGAATAAAATATCAATAGTCCGCGTGTGGTTAGTCAATTAGTAGAGTATTCGTCTCACTGCGCCAGCTCTGTACTTTGGGTCAATATTTTACATATAATACTAATATATCTTGGATAATTTATATTATATCACATCAATGTCACAAGTCCTTTAATTGGAATGTTTGCATTATAAATATAATCTATCAATCACATTGATCCAAAATATAGAGTAAGCTATAAATACATATCGCTTAAGTCTTCAAATTTGTGACAGTAATTCAATAAAATGTAGTTGTTTTAGGGCGTAATGACTCCAAAGATGCAGCTTTTATTTTTAATACTTGTAAGTGTAAAAACGTAGTTAA
The DNA here is from genome assembly GCA_033884665.1 of Argynnis bischoffii washingtonia. Taxonomy (NCBI): domain Eukaryota; kingdom Metazoa; phylum Arthropoda; class Insecta; order Lepidoptera; family Nymphalidae; genus Argynnis; species Argynnis bischoffii. The sequence continues at coordinate 12,873,522 of CM066621.1, read as the reverse complement.
GTCTGTATTTAGATTAAGAATTACAGTAAATCGTTTATGAGATCACGTTTTTTTTTTAAATGTTGAAACATTAATTAATTTAAATATTATAGGAATATATTTAATATTAGTGTTTCTCTAAGTATGTAACATTTAATTTATCTTTTAGTGTTTATTGAAATAATATTGTGAAAGTATGTAAAAAAAGATTTAAAATGCTTGTGTATGCCAAAGAAATATGCTTAATTTTGATACCAGCACAAAATATCTCAGTTCAAATATTTTGAGGAGATGAAAGCAAGTTTTTAAAATGTAAAAAGATAAATGATTCATGTGCTTAACTAAAATCCCAAAAATACATATGTAACATTGTCTCTTAAATACAATAAAATAACAATAAATAAAATGTAAAAATGCTAGTAACTTTTAATAAAAAAAAATATTAAAAAACAGTTCAGTGTGCAAGTTTCCTAATACTAAATGTCAGTATTCGCAAGGCTGAACAAAAGAAACATGTCAAAGGGCAAAAGGCCCTACAAAGAGTAGATATAACTTTGCAAAGTAAAAAATTAAATAAAATTGTTACATAGAGCCCAAAACTTGTTAACCTTAGTGTACTTATTACTGAGTATGGGTGTTTTTTACAATGTAAATTATTCTGATTTCAATAATAAAACGTAATAACACAATTTGTCTTTCATTTTGTTTGTTTCATTTATTTTAAATATTGGTAGATCACGGACTGACATACTGACATACTAACATTTAATTAAAATTTTAAAAAAACATACAACAAACAAACAATTTTTTTCAAAAGTGCTTGTAAAAGTCTATTTGAATAAAGTAATCATTTGATTGTATAGTAACCTATAAAAATTATCATTATCCTGTATTTATTTACGATATCTTAAGTGGATTCTGTGGGAATTACCTCATGAGGAGATGAAAAGCCCTTTAGCCTATAAATGATCTGTATAAAGAAAAAAAAAGTGCGTGTGTGTGCAATCCACACATGGTAGAAATGTAACTTAATATTATATATTTGTCAGATAACAACAATGGTTACCATAGCAACACGGCAATGTACTCTATCTCATTCTCTCGCTGGCTTAATCCTATATATTTATGTGTTTATCTCTTTTTCGACAACGATACTAAAGAAGTTTCATTTCAAAACTACAATTCATTCCCTGCTCCTTTACGAAAAATAAAGTTACCCAACTGAATTAAGGAAATAGTATATGCATATAGCAAATTTAAATAAAATAACAGACAAAGCTGGTGGTTGTAATCCAATTTAAACTAAAAGTGTGATTTTTTAACAAAAATGTAACAGCGAACGCCAATACCTACATTTGTTTCCAACAACACTATTGAAGAGTTCCACAATTTATATCCAAGCTCCATTATCAGATCAACTCATGTTGCATTGTCACATATAATAGATTACACGTACTCACAAAGTTATATATCAATACAACAGTTAGAGGTATATAAAAACTAATTTCCCATTTTTTAATAAATAGTTAGTAAAAAAAAAAGTATTACTAATTATGTCTTCCATACTAATCTCACTAATACTAGCCAACTGTGCAGGAGATATTATAGTGCACAAGAGTACGCGCAGACACAAGTGCACTCTTTATTTCTTTCACTCTCAAACTTCGGTGGGGGGACTGCTCGATACGACCGGTGAGAGTTAAGGTACAAGACCTTTAGACGGCTTTACTAGGCACGAGGGTGAAACACCACTAACTTCCCAACTCCGGATAATTACGGGGACTTTTTTAACAGAAAGACTCAATAGATAAATATGTCCCGACCCGGGACTCGAATACAGGACATCCGAATGTGTAGCCGTACACGCTAGCCACTACACCACAGAGGCAGTTAAGTATATCTAATAAAAGTAAGTTAAAATAATCAAAACTCTAATCGAATCCTTAAGAACGATAACTTATTCAATACTTAGCACACCATCATTAAGTACTTTCATTAACAGCAGTAACCGTGTCTCTAAACCCACTCAGAGTTCTTAATTCGCCATTCAAAATGTAACACAATTAGACTCTGTCACAATTTGAAAGTGGGTTTTCTACTATCTTACGTTATTTAACATGACCTATTTGAAATTGGGTCGTGTAATAACGTTTCTGCGACGAGTTTTTGTAGGTTTTGTAATAGATATGCTAGACTTAGTTCAAAAAGTTAGTTTTTGTATAAAAGGGTTACATTTAGAGCGTGAGTCAAGTACAGTTGAGGATTTTTAATAAAACTTATAAGTTTAATCCATCATAATAATCCATCGTAATATAAAAGCGTGCTCAACAGTATACTGTTGAGCACGCTTTTATATTTAATAACTGTTTTCAGAAAATAGGCCTTTCCATCTTCTGGTTCCATTATAAACCACATTCATCTTAAGTGTGTAAAATATAAGTATATTTTAACTGTCTGGTTATTTTAGTAGATTGATTATTTACCTGCAAGTTTAGAGGTGCTGGGCTAGTTCCAAGTTGAACTGGAAGTAACTGAAAATATATATTATATTGAAATATAATTTCTATTTAGATAATATATTCACATTTAGGTAAAATATACGTATGTACGTATAACGTTTTCGTTTGAAATAACATTGTTTTAATTTTTTACTTGCTGCGCCAGCGGTCGCGGGTTCGAGTCCCGCTGGGGGCATTCATTTGTATAATGAGCACGAATGTTTGTTCTCCAGTCGTGGATATTTATAATATGTATGTATATAAAGTTATATATGTGTAGTGTATCAACTATCTGGTATCCATAACACAAGCCTCGTAGCTTACCATATAACTAGATAGTGCTGTGTGTTAATGTATCAACATATTTATTTATCACACTTTGAACATAATAAAATTAATTAATATATGTGATTATTTTCGTTAAATTTCATAAAATATGTAATATGTGTCAGAAAATAATAAAGTATGAAAATTCTAACCAAACAAAATATTTCGAAATAAATAAACCCTAATTTTAGTTTCTTTTCTAACAGCCACCAACCTTTTACCAACTTTTTATTCGTCAAAAGGGATTACAGGTGTTGAAGCCTACATATGAAAGTTTCGGGAAATTTCCATCTAGCCCACCCTTTTGAGAGATACAGTGCTTTCTATTTAATGCAAGATTACGTGAGTGACATTATACTATGAATTATTAAAATTAATTTTAACATCATTACTTCTATTATGCATTGATTTTATGGAGATTGTACTATTTTATACGGGATTGTTATTTCCCCTTTATTAAATTTTTATTTTTTTATTTTTTTCTCAAAGATCTTACATTCTTAGATTTACGCGAATATTTGACATTTTAAATAAAACTATCTTTTCGGATATTGCGCATGTATTTTGATTTTTAGTTCCCGCCGATTTGAATGCTTTACAGCAATCATGGTCACGGGGGAAACTAAGGTTTTACACGTCTCAAAGGCGTTATATACTTATTGCAGACGTGAAATAATTCGAAAAGATAGTTTTATTAAAAATCTCAGAGATCTTTTTATGTGCAAACGACATATTATTTACTCTCATTACGCCATACTAATTATGTAATTTTTCATGTTAAACGATAATTTATTGGTCTTCGTAATGAAAACAACGATTGGACCGCTTTGCCGTTGTCCAATTAAAATTAATAAGAGCTAATTAATTTCCGAATTTCCCTTTTGTCTCATATAATGGCATCGGTACATGACACTCGTTTAATGAAAACATTTAGAGTAATTTGTCGCTCTCTTGTCAATTCGACCATTTTTGTGTCTCTATAACATATTTTTTAAATAAATACTGTAAACTGAATTCTCGAAGGCTTTAATACTTAATTAAAATAATTTAATGGTTTTTGGTATATTCTAAATAATCATTACAAAATATCCAATTACAAAATTCATGTATAAGATAATATATGTACATATTTACTAAAACAAATCTATCTCACGGAAACCGTACATTTTTCCGGAATAAAAAGTAGCCTATACTATGTTATTTTGATGTATGATTGTAAAGTTTCAATCAGTGGTTTTTGTGTACTAAAATGTATGACTACTTTTAGTCACTACGTTACTCATCCCTTACATACCGATATAAGGTACCACCATGCAAAGGAGATGTTTCATATCCGGCCCACACAATGTACAGTATCTCAAAAAATCGAGAAAAATCCATGGAACTCGAGAAAAATATGGATAAATGGCATAAATGCATACTTTTTTGGTACAAAAATTATATTTATCAAATGTTTATAGCGAATTTCAACATGGCGTCTTGCAGATTTATGTTACTCTGTGGTTAAAAACAGTGACAGTAAACCACAGATTGTCAGATTGATTGAACATTAGTTTGATACCTAATAGTGATAGTCGTCTGCTAAACTAGATTATACTTACTTTACACAATATACAATTAGATCTAAAAGACATAAAACGATAAAACCTCAAACAATCATACTTGAACGATGAACGTAGAACTCATTTCCCTTTGATAATATCATTATGACAGCAATAAGCCAATAAATAAACATGTCAAACTTACCGCCGCCATGACGGATTTTTGTTTTTGTGTTGCAATTTCAATTGTATAGTTTTGTGTTATACCAAAAAACTAAACCAATTTGAAGTCATTGAATAGTTAAAAACTGTTTGAATTGCGATTCTCCATATTTTAGTATGGTGTACAAAGTGGTGGCCGGGGCTCCATACATTTTGAAACAACTCCTTTCATATAAATCGGTCTAACAGTTTTGGAGATTAGCTCGTACAAACAGACAAACAGACAGACAGAGAAAAATTTGAAAAAAATCTGGATTTGTTCTATTTCTCTTCTTACATCCTCCTGACTCGGTTTATAGCATTTTTTTTTCTATATGCAGACATTCGACCTTTACAGTTTTATTATATGTATAGATAATAAAAGCTTTTAAAAAACTAATTTTCATAATAAATAATAGGCTAAGGTTCTCTTAGCATCTTTTAGTATAGTGTTCATGTTTTCTGCAAAAAAAAACTTCTATTAAGATCTCTATTTTATAGTTAATCTACATTTTTTATATCATAAATGTTATAAAATACACAATATAATACAATTGTGCTACAGAATTAAAGTAAGATATATACTTAAATAAAGCAGAGAATTAATGCTTTCGATTCAATAACTTAATATCAAGAACACGTAGTAGATAATGAACACATCCCAACAAAATTTTTATGGCGTCACTAAGTCACTAAAATTGTAAACCTCAATAATTAACTTGTTACACTCAAATAAATTGCAAGCTTTAACTATCTTATTATGATAATATTGGATAAATGTGATAAAATAGAATTATAATTTTTATCAAATTTGCCATACTTTATTATTATATTATCGAACTTTATTATCTTATAATATTAAATGATCAATTCTTGTATATTTATATATACACAATTATTTTGTGTATCTCGGAAACGGCTCTAACATTTGGAACAACTTATCTATTTAGATAAAGTCTTGCTTTTTAAATTTATGTCAGTAGTGTCTTTTCTAAAGACATAACTTTTCCGATAAAACAAGATTTTATAAAAAAAACGTCCAAAGACGCTCGATCATCTCATTTTAAAACGTCAGTTTCTTGCAGATTTCTTCTCAGTTTTGATGTACATATGTCAAATCTTAGTAGTCGATTTTAGCCATAGATATCTTTACCAGCCCGTCAGCTTGAAACAGGTGCGACAGAGACAAAACGAATGTGCGGCCAGTAGTCTTATGTATTAATTGAAATACGATTAATGAAGATAGATATCTATAACCATTCCATTATAATATTATAATTTTTAACAAATTATAATATTATAAATTATTACAGATTCCATTTATAAATTCAAATTGAAATAAAAGACATGCATTGGCCGCACGTTCGCTTTCTCTCTTTCTAGAGAGTGATCAATTTCATGACAGTATTGCTCAGTCTATTCTCTAGGTCTAGGGTTTTAGCGTACTTATTATTAGTACTATTATCATAACGATTTGAAACTTTGTATCTAAAATCTAGATTACTAACATAACCTATATATTTTATTAAAGCTTTATTATACGCCATAATAGTATTTGAAATTATTCTCTAAGCCGTAATCAGTGCTTTGATTTAGTTTATTCCCTATTAATGGCACTGTACATTATAAATTTACTGAATACCTAATGTATAGTGATAATATGATTCAATTAGTACTTTATGGGATTGAAATTAAGTGATATGAGACAGTAATTGGAGTGTATGATCTTGGCAACATCTAAATTTCACAACACTCGGCGGCTAATTATTCATGAATATTTAGTACAGCTTTCTATATTATTACATTAATTTTAATGACAGTTTTGTCCTTATATAATGAAGACAAGTATGTTGGAAGTGTATGTATATAGAGGATTTTAGGAGCTACATAGAAATCGATTGTATGTTGTCTGGTGTTTTGACACATTTATGTCCCAGATATTATCTTTTGCTTTATCTTAATTTTTAAGGTTCCGCACCCGAAGGGTGCCAACGGAACCCTGTTACTATGCCTCCGCTGTCCGTCTGTCAGAGGGCCTGTAACTCATGAAGCGTAATAGGTAGAGAGTAGAAATTTTCATAAAGTATGTATTTCTGTTGCCGCTATAACAACAAAAAATAAAAATACAAGAAACATTATTTTTAACGTTCGTAATCGATCATCGTAGTTAATGTACTAAATACATAGAGTAAGAGTGATATTAATAAAAAGTACATGTACGATGGTACGGAACCCTACGTGCGCGAATTCGACTCGCATATACTTTTACACATTACCTTACCGAATCTGTCTTTGTTCCTTAAGAGGTTGAATTAAAAAAAAAAACAAATGTCTTGAAACATTATTTCATATTGGTCAAAGATAAGATATATGAATGTTTAAAAAAACGCTGTCGAAAATTCAGTACTTAATCTTCGATAGTTGCAATATCTACTGAGTTTTTCTATTACAAAATACTCAAATAAAAAAAAAAGTTGGCGGTTCACCTTTATCGAGCCTCGTAGAACTCAGTAAATTGTTGGTCATGTTGAATTTCTATTCCACAAGATTGTGAGAGTCAAAGGAATAAAGAGTGCATTTGTGTTTCCGTAGATACTGGCACTATATCGATGTATACTGCGCAGACAGCTTTATTTATAGTTTTAATTCGACGTTAAAGCTATTAAATTTCAAAATTAACACTTAGAGTCATTCGTATCTTCCTCACAATACGTGACACTAACAGAATATATTACGTCTGTTAAAGCAACTCTAAGCCACTAAAGAAAAAAAAAACTTGTCTGTCCTAAAGCTTAGTCCTCCTAAGCTTTAGGACAGACAAGTTTTTTACTCAATTAGTCCTTCTAATAACGGTCGTTACTGTTAATTTTTTAGATTATGTTTTTACTTTATAAAGCTTTTATTAACCTTTTACATATTTAGTTGCTATGAAAATGTAAGGAATGACCTACTTTACTATAATTATAACAAAGTTCTATTTAAGCTGCAGTAGCAAAACAGATAATAAAAAAGCTTTAATTTTTCGTAACTTAAATTTGAATCCACACTTATTAAGTTTGAACTCGTAAAAAGTTTACAATTTTGCTTCCTATGTAAAAAAGATATTTATTTTCGTAACTACTCTACGGAACTTTTTGCTCTACTTCTTAGCATTAAGAATCTTCTAATTAACGAGGTAACAGTGCCGGCTAATTACTGTTATATATTTCTCAAAAAGTCAATATAAAATGACTTATAATGATATATGTTTTTTAAATAAAACAAAGCTTCTTTTGAGGTTTTTTATTCTTATAACTTATTTTATAACAAAAAAGCAACATAAAATTGCAAAAAAATTCGGATAAATTTTATCAGTTAAAATGTATTTGATTATATTGTATAATTCGTTCGTTCATCCCTAGTTCGTTTTAAGGTTTAATATAGATTTCTCAGAGGTGAGATATTTTCCTTCAGTAAAAAGTATCCTATATGTTGACCCGGATATCCAGTTATCAATATATTAAATTTCATCAAAATCTGTCAAGTGGTTTTCTCGTGATGCCTCCTAAAAACTATAGATTTGGCCTCTGTATCGATAGTAATTAGTAATGACTATTTTAATAAGACTTCCCAATAAAATATTTAATGTACAGATCCGACTCAGTTAGAATTTTATTAAATATGTAAATTATATTGTTATAAAATTTTAAATTTTAAATTTTTGCTTTACCCTTTTGAATATCTGTTGTTCATTATTGTTGTATTTTTAGTGTAATCTAATTTTGGCCTTATTGTAACTCTCCTTTGTGTACAATGTGCAATCTTAATTAATATTGTAACGCTGTTTGATTACCAAATAAAAAAAATAAAAAAATAAAATAAAATAAATCCTATAAATCACTTATTTCAATACATGAACATGCGATATTGATATTATTGTTTGATTGGGCACACTAGGTTACTCCACATAAGCAAGAGAGAGAGAGACTCTCTCTGTGCAGAAAAACACATCAACTTATTATTTCCTTTAAGCCGTGTAAGTATTAAACAATACAAAACAACAAACTGTTCCGCATTTGTATGATATTAATAACATAAATGGATTGCTTATGGTGGTAGTTTGTCTAATAGATAACATATGCGTCTGCAGATATAGAGGTGCTAAGTTTGAGTTCAGGGCTACTTAGAATTACAGGGTTTGTGATTGGCGGAGTTTTAAACCCGTGCCTTGGATAGTACATAAATCTGTCAGTCTTGCGCCAGATCTCTCACAGGTCGTGTCGAATTGTCATCCAACATGTCATCCTGGACACTGAGAGTGAAAAAAATAGAGAATGCACTGAATCTGCGTGAATATTTGAGCAGATAACATTTTCTTGGACCTAACATTTCATTGTACCATCGTGACCGGAATCAGCCAATAGGACAGTTATTATTATAATAATGCATATTGTAGTACATAATATTTAATTAGATAATTATTATTTTACATTAATTGAAATTGAAAGATATAACTTTATATTATAAAGTCAGTGACAAAATATTGAATTTTAAAATTTAAAATTTCATAAAAATAAAGACATGAAAAAAAAATTTTAGTTTCACTGAGTTTCATTCGGCACACTGCGCTCATGAAATTTAGAAAAAATATAATATTTTTTATACAGAAAAAACATTTTGTGCATTGTAGTTGAATTTAACCTACTTACGCCAAATGATAATCAAACCCTCGACATCTGTACTTGAAGCTGTGCCAGTCATTAAACACAAAGTTCAAACATTACTTATATCACAAACTCAAAAGATTATACTATAAGCCCCTATAAAACCCTACAACAATCGTTCTGTAAGCGATAGTTATTGGCAATTACCGCAGAGTGGGCGGTTAAATGACGTATTTATTTACGCTTTGAACGGCTTTTCTGTAACGCGTGGGATGACATTTGAAGTCAGTTGTGATGTTATAAATTCCCCAATTGTATTTAGTTACTTTAATTTAATGCTCCTTTAGTGAACTTATTATTGAAAATTTAGTTTTTGAATTGTTTATATGCGTTTTTAAATTAGTTTAAACACTAAAATAATTTACGCAGTTACTGATGTTTAGCCGCGTGTGTAAAATTATAGTGTAATTTTATATAACTTATGTACATGTTAATATTGGAAAATGCATTTCATTTGCACATATACAAGTGGGCATATTGGACTCATCGGCTAGTAAAGCTACCCACTAAAACCTAACGGAACCTTTACTGACACTAGGGGTTGCTCCCGCATGGTATGGGGGAGCAACCCGTATGGTACCGTCCGTAGGAATTCAGGCCCTATCATGATATCCTATTTGTGAACACACATTGGGAGGAGGTAGCCTATCTACCTAAGCTGTCCTATAAGAATAAACTATAAATAAATAAAAAATACATATTTTTTTCTAATAAGACTAGTACACACTTTGTAGTTACAAAATTCAGCTCGTACAAACAAACAAACAAACAACAAACTTGTCAGATTCATTTGATAGAAGATTTACCGACTTCAAAGAGGAGGAAATACTAAATTTGAGTGAAATTATAAGTAGAGTGATTTTTGTGTGAGTGTGACAATAATGTGCATTCTATATGATTCGATATAAGGCAGGTGTAAAAAGTGGTTTTAAATTATGTACAAAAAATAAGGTAAAATAAATAAAGAAATAAAAAAAAACAATAAAATAAATAAAAAAATAGCTTTGGTAGGTACATATGTACATATAAATCTATTTTAGAATAACCCTGTATAATAAAACAAGACCTTTATTATATAACGGAAACCATAAACCAATTCGTATCGTCCACAAATCAGCTTTGTCTTTGATACTAATGTTAAATTAATTTTAACCTTAACTCAAAAATATTAAGGTACATTTTATATGGACTATATTTAAAATAAATGAAGTAGTTCAGACAGAAATACATAAGGTATTTCTGTCTAAACTACTTCAAAGGTATTTGCTAACTAATATACTACCAAGCAAACATTTGATTTTGGTCCAATACTTATTATTTAACACATAACCTCACTTCAATTATAGTCATTTTTACTGTTTACAACTAAAGCAACGGTAAATAAAAAAAAAAAACAAATTATTGCTAAAAAACGACTGTATGAAAAAACGAATGAAAAATATGAACCAAGTTGGCGTAATACTTTACGTGCTTTCCGATGCACGGGGGTGATACACCGTTAACTTCCCAAGTCCAGGCTGTTACTGAGGCTTACTAAACAGAAAGACTCAATAACTAAACTTGGCCCGGGACTCGTACCCATGACCTCCGGATGTGCAGCCGTATGATGGATGCTAGTCGATACACCACTGGATCATCAAATCATACTTAATATAATAAATGTAAGGGTGTTTAATTCTTCGTTCGTTCGTCCGTCCGTCCGTCCGAAGTTGAAGTAGTTGAAGTGTAGAGAGTCACATAGGCTACTATTTACCGCGAGAGATTATGTCATTCCCACGGAAATACACATAAATAACGACCTAAAAAAATATTTATGTTCAGAATTGCTTCAAACTTAGTATTAATGCTCTTCAATATAATTCAATAAATACGTGTTTTAGCGTTTTTTCGAAATTCATCTCATAAGGGGTAATATAGGGGATGACATTTTATATGACACCTACCTTCTTAGATTTTTTTGTTGTAATTTTAGCGTGAGCGAAGCCGCGGGTTCTGCTAGTACAATATAAATAAGAAAATATTACCTCTAGTAAAAATAGATAACACAATAATAATCAACAACAATATACGTGAGGGAATGATGTCCATTCGATGGAAATTGGAGTCGCGGGTTCCTTTGTACAGTAATGTCCATTTCAAACGGCAGATTATACATGCTTTAATGAACTATTAACGTGATCATGTTGGCAATTTCGGGGCAGAAGGTAGATATATGGAGACTATTCAGATTTATAAATGATATGTCTGTTGGTAGTTTAAGTCTTGTTAAGAGTTATGGGTAGATAGGGAACGTATCCATCATGTAATGTCTCCAACGATTTGTTTTAGCCAAAAATATAATTATTAAGTGTTAAATAAAATTATTGAATAATTTTGCAGGTAAATAGATACTATTTGCAACAATTATTTAATAAACTTCGAGACGTCTAAAACCGTCTGTTTGTCTGGGAACGCATCACGAGAGATTATTATTAGATTTTATAATATTAATAACAGGATCCCACGACGATGATAGTACCCAGCCATCTTTCCTATTGAAATTTGGGTGTTTTTTAATTTCTATGGCTTCCCGAATCATTCTAGGGCGATATCGAAACGTCGGGAACCAAAAATCAAAATAAATCCGCGAAAAAATCCGAAAAGATAGTTTTATTTAAAAAATCTATACTAAATGTCAAAACGTAACTAGGAACGAACCTGAACGGAGCGAGGGTGAGTCGCTAGTATTTAATATATTTAATATGCCTACTGACTTGGATTTTCTGATTTTATTTGGAAGCGCATTCGAGAGTTTCACTTTTTATTTGCTTATCCTATCTTAATGTATATTTTTCAAAATTTGCGATTTGTTTTAACGAAAAATAGTTTTTATCATGATTATTTTTTTTTTTTTTTTTTTTGCAAAATTAACAATTTTCATATCCGGAGAGGGATTCCGGAGTGAGAAACTAATAAACGGCTACTCTAAGCTATGTACAGTCTATCTATTCCATAGTAACCGTTAACGTGCCTAGGGACGAACCCCAGCGAAGCGGGGGTGAACCGCTAGTACAACAATATATAATAATCTGTAAGCTATCAGTTGTATTGTTAGGCCATAAAAATAAAGTTTATAAAAATCTTCTCTGATCGTTTCACTTAATTATGTTAAATAATTTTCTTATTCTTAACGAAATATGAAAATATTTAATGACACTCAAAATTGGTGTTTAAAATATATTTTTACTATTTTCAAATAGAAGAAAACTTTTTTAAAGAAAGACAATATAACATTTAATGTTAATGATAGTATGTTTTTCCTCTACTGTATATTTTCCTTCAAACCTTTACGCAATGGAGTGTTCACAATCATTAATCATCATTACAATTTATCATTCAGTCTAAGGCAGTGTCATTAATAATGAAATAATTATGATTTAGGGTAACTGTTACATGCAGATTGGCTTTATCATGGAGAGGATAATAATAGTGTTTATAAAATTTTGCTTGATTTTATTCTGAAGAAGTTAACTTTTCAAAAATACTTTGTTGACTATCTAAATTTCATGTTATACTAGTTTTAGTTCATGACTTCGCTCACGTGATAAACGGGATCAGTGGATATGTCGGATCCAAGGATGCAACCTTCGTCCTTGCCAAATTTTATCGAAATCTGTTCAGCGATCAGACTTTCACATTTATAATATTACTCACCCTCACTTCGTTCGGGTGCATCCTTAGGTTGCTTCCCCATACAAACTTTTATCGCTATTTTTACCCCCTTAAGGGATGATTTCCGGGATAAAAACTATCCTATGTCCTTCCCAGGGTCTAAAACTATCTTCTTACTAAATTTCATTTAAATCGGACCAGTAGTTTTGGAGCTTATTCGGTACAAACAAACAAACAAAAAAATCTTTCTTCTTTATAATATTAGTATAGTTAGCCATATTATCATATATGAATATTTTAAGACTCATACACTGGTCCTTTCAAACGAAATTTCCTCAAACTGTCAAAAGAATATCCGTACAGCTGTTCCTTCAGACATTAACTGTTTTCTAGTACCTACTCTTAATCGTAAACGAGGGGTCTTATAATGGAAACACATGTTTGTAAATGAAAAATTCAACCTTTCCAGGTTTATTTTACGACATGCTTTGCACTTTTACTTAAAATCCGAAGTGTAAAAAGTGATAACGAACTCATTTCTTTCAGCTTTTGAAAAGGTGACAAGTCTTTGAGGCAGCCAATGTGTTGAGAAAACTGGTGCGTCCTATATACACACTTTGACTGCGCTGTTTTAGAATGCAACATGTTTTTCTATAAGACAGTGGTAGTTCTATGGTAACGCGCTTGCTTGGAAAATCAAGTGAAGCAGGTTCAAATCCTATAGATATTGTCATGTGCGATTAATTTTCAACATTATTACTACTCGTCTTACGGTGAAGCAAAATATCGTGAGGAAACCTGCATGTTTTAGAGAATTTAGCAAGTTTTCGAAATACATACATTTACTTGTATAAATACGTATATTTTTGACGACACTTGTAAATAGGATATTTTTAGTAATAGAAGTATATATAGAAAAAGTGTATATATTTCTTTTTATTCATATTTATTAGTAAAGACATAAAAATTAAATATATGTATATAACACAGTAATTATTAACAATTTGTAAGCATGATTGGACGGTATAAAATCATTTACTGCGACGTGGCATGATAACACCACCTAAATATTTACATGTATCTTAACTTTGACGATTAATCTCCTTCATTTCTCCATACAGTATGCCTGAATAAGGTTTCTTAAAAGATAATATATTACACATTTTAAAATCTATACTAATATTATAAATGTGAAAGTTTGTGAGTATGGATATTGTATGGATGTTTGTTACTCTTTCACGCCAGAATGGCTGAACGGTTCAAGTTCAATACAATTCTTTGTTTACAGCTACTTGACATTCTAATTATAATTTCGTGACTAATGATACACAGTGTAGAAAATTTTATGGAAAAATAAACTTATATATATATATATATATATATATATATATATATATATATATATATATATATATATATATATATATATATATATATATATATATATATATATATATATATATATATCAATTATCATCTTAGTATTCTGACGTATCCAAGTATTCAGTTTGACGACACTTTTGGCTCAGTTTGTACTCCAGTCATGGGGGTTTTTATTTATAATATCTATGTATTTAAAGTTATATATGTGTAGTGTATCAACTATCTGTTATTCATAACACAAGCGTAGCTTACCACGGAACTAGATGGTGTACTTATTTATTTATATTTAAGTATAAAATAATTTGGACACTTCCATTTTAATAAAAATTTAGTATGTTTTTTTTCTTTACCAATAACAACGATAGCATTTTAAATTAAAACTATCTTTTCGGTGTTTTCGCGGATTTATTATGATTTTTGGTTCCCAACCACCATCAACCACATCAAGAACCCTTTGGGGCACCAAAAACCAAAATAAATCCGCGAAAAAATCCGAAAAGATAGTTTTATTTAAAATGTCAAATATTCGCATAAATCTAAGAAAGTATGAAGCAACGATAGCAATTAGTAGTACTCTACCAGTCAGACTCAAACAGCTATGAATTTAGGTAGTTTATAAAATAATTCGACTAAAGAGTAATCATCATTAAACACACAAACAGCACGGTGACATTGTATGGACGTAACTAACAATGATCATGATTGCACGATACAATGCGATACAGCTTACGATGTACAGCGTACCTATTGTAATGGAGAACCCTGTATGTGACATTTTGCGTTTTATTATTTACTAGGTTTAACGTATAAATATAAATAGATATTTTTATATTGGTTTATTTACCGTATATTTTGTTAAAAGTTTAATTTTAGATATTATGATGTGAATTTGAAAAATACATATGTAAAGTTCGTCATCTATAAAAAATAAATAATACTACTAATTTATGCCAATACATAATAAATATCATTTTTGTTTTTTTTTTTATGTCAACCAAGTTAGTAAACTAAAAAAATATATTGATTTTTGATTTTGCATTTACTACGTCACCTACATGAAGCGTGTCATGACTAGACCTACCTAAATACATACATCCTCTAGATACCTATTCAAGTATTCATGCCTCAGTTCTATGCTTTGGACTATAATCTATTTCAAAGGAAACCGCAGTATTAATACATACATTTGATATACATTATACATGGTCTGTACTTGCGTGTATGTATGTATGTTACAATTGTGCAAATGACGAAGTCTATTTCTAAACCTATAATAAAATTCTAACTGAATCAAATCTGTACATTAAATTTTTTTGAAAATCTAATTGGAATAGTCATTATTATGGAAACAGAGGCCAAATCTATAGTTTTTAGAATTTTTGTCTGCCTGTCTGGGAACGCATCACGAGAAAACCACTGGGCAGATTTTGATGAAATTTAGTATGATGATGATGAGCTGGTTATCAGGGTCAACGTATAGGATACTTTTTACTACGGGAAAATATCTCTGTGAAATCTATAGTAAACGTTAAAACATAAGTAGGGACGATCCTGAGCGCAGCGAGGGTGAGTCACTAGTATTTTATAAATAAGAAATACTATATATAACGAAAACAGGATGTCATTCTAGGAAATCCTAGAGTGATATCTTATTTTCTTGTCGAAAAAAAGTCTTATTTCGTCACCAGTGAATAATTTTCTGGAAGGTATCTTTATATTGTTTATTAATTTTTAACATGTTAGTACCTACAGCGTTATTTATTTCGTCAATGCTAAGTAAAAAATCATCATTGTATTTATGAAAATAAAAAAAGTAAATCTTGTATCTATATATATAAAACAAAGTCGTGTGAGTAACACACGTTTGACGATACGTTTGGCTCAGTTTGTAGTGACCCTACTTGCTGTGCCCGAGGTCGCGGGTTCGAGTCCCGCTGGGGGCATTCATTTGTGAGCACGAATGTGTGTACTCCAGTCATGGGTGTTTATATTTATAATATGTATGTATTTAAAGTTATATATGTGTAGTGTATCAACTATCCGGTATCCATAACACAGGCCTCGTAGCTTACCATGGAACTAGATGGTGCTGTGTGTTAATGTCCCAACATATTTATAAAAAAAAAACACCATTTATAACTCAAGAACAGCTGGAATAATTTTTATGATATTTGATTTTTAAAGTTCTCTTAGTCCGGAATAGGATATTAAAAAATATATATGGCTAACTCTGGCAAATAACTATTTTAAATATCTATGTAAAACGTACCCACCGACGAACCCGAGCGAAGCGAGGGTGAGCTGCTAGTTTTATATGAGTTACGTAATAAAAAGTCATTGCTACATATAATAGAGTGAAAAATTTAGTATAATGAGTTAATAAAGTGAAATAAAATGATAATTTATCTCAAATAGTAATCAAATTAGTAACTTTCTTCCTTAGTATGTCCATACTATGCTTTCATTTTCCTTTAAAGAAGATTTTTAAGCATCAATTGTATATCATATATCAGTATTTCAATTAGCTCCCCATTCGCTCTACATTACTTTGGCAGGTGCATATAATTTTTATGATTTCATGACATTTTTTGCTTTAATCCCAGTTTTACCGTCACTGAAAGTGATAAATACGTTCTTTGAATTAAGGAGCTCCCCCAAGGGGGTTGGAAGGAATGGATAATGAATATATGATGAGCAAATCTTTACAAAGTTCAGTTAAATGTAATGTGTATTCATCCACGAAAGATTGCTGTTTTGAAATGAGAAAAGTTGTTTGATAAATTTGTGAAAGGTTGTCGAGTGATCGCCTTACAAACAAAATATGATTCGGTCCCAAAATGGCTTCTTTTATTGAATTTGTTAGTATTTTATTTTTGGTTTAGGTATACTTCATTTTTTTCATAATCACTCAATTAAGTAATTTGTAGCACATAGGCTACTTACTATAAGTGAAAACATTAGCTAAAAGATGGCGCTATTTGTATTCATAATATTACTAGCGGCTTACCCTCGCTTCGCTCGGGTTCGCCTCTAGACAGACACGAACAAATCTATCCCACGGGAACTGTGCATTTTTCCGAGGTAAAAAGTAGTCTATTTGTTATTCTGATGTATAAACTATATTATTGTAAAATTTCATTAAAATCTAATCAGTAGTTTATGTGTACTTAGCTGTATTTTTAATTATCCCACGGGAACTCTTTAATTTTCCGGGTGGAAAAATATCTCAAATGTTGACCGGGGATATAAGGTACCACCATGCAAAATTTCATTTTAATCGGTCTTACAGTTTCGGAAATTAGCCCGTTCAAACAGACAAACACACAGAGAAACAAAAAAAAAATAAAAAAAAAATCTAGATTCTTACATCCCCCTGATTCGATTTTTAGCATTTTTTTCTATGTACAGACATTCGACTTCTACAGTTTTATTATACGTATAGACTAGCGACTTACCCTCCCTTACCTTATCCGTTCGGGATCGTCCCTTGTTACGTTTTAACGTTTAGTATAGATTTTTCAGAGATGAGATATTTTCCTGCACTAAAAAGTATCCTGTATGTTGACCCGGATAACCAACTGTCATCATACCTAATTTCATTAAAATCTGTCCAGTGGTTTCTCGTTATGCGGTCACAGACATGCAGACAAACAAGCAAACATTCTAAAAATCATATATTCGACCTCAGTGTCGATAATAATGACTATTTCCAAAAAATATTTAATGTACAGATTCGATTCAGTTAGAATTTTATTATATGTACAGATTTGACAGACAGTGTAAATAAGAAAAGACACTTAGGGATGCATTTATTCGAGGCGAGAGTGAGTCGCTACTAAGATCTTAAATTAGTTTTGTAAAGAAATATTTCTTTATAACAATGTTAGAAAATCTGTAAAGTACAAAAAACTTTTAGCAACGTTTTCTATTTACGTCCAAACCACATTATGTTGAACAGAGTCCGCTCACGAAGGGGAATGTACATGTAAATATTGTATGTACAAATACATGCTTGTATATTTAAATGTAATATTTACATAATCAAATTAAACAAAAATCCCTAAATTAAATACTTATTCCATCAAAAACATAAATATGAAAATGGGAGCCAAGTTCCATTTTAAGAATATGCGTGGTTGTCGATTTCATCGACAAAAGAATTCATGTCCAAATGGGTGTCAAGTACTGTAGATAATCCTGAAATTTATTCATAAGAACATACAAATTCTAAAATAAATTTAAAACACAATTTCTTGTTTTTTTTTTCTGCTGCAACAGTGTTTACTATTTAAAAATAAAACTTCTGAAAATTGTATAGTCGAATTATTTGTACAGAGTTGATAACTTAGGATAAATTGAAGTTTAAGATTTGATTTGGCTAGTTTTTACCAGTAAACCAAATTTTTAGAAGAGAGAGACATGTTGATCTTACAATATAAAAACAGTAACATATGTTAAACATAAAGGAGATATAAGTGATGAGCCAAATATAAGATAACTTGTATGTAAAAACAAACCAAGTCAGACTGAGACTATCTTACAATTAGTAAAAAGATTCAATAACTAAACTTTTTGAAACTCCAACCTAGAACTTGACAATCTGCAACCGTACATGCTCGTTTCTAAACTAATGAGACAATTCCAGAGTACTAATTCATAAAAGTAAACATTTAATTTATTCAGAACGTATTAAAAACTCGTTTAGACCTTGATATACCCTAAGGCATAACAAAGGTCTCACCGTACAACCTAGGTGCGGTTACTGGGCTATTCATATGTTTATTCAGTATCTTGTTTCCTCTAGACAGCAACAATATAGGTACTATAATATATTTTTTTTAATTTTTCGTAATAAATAAATGATTTACTACAGATATTCATGGAAAATGTTAACACAATTCTACTTCATGTATGTGTATACCATACAATATGCGTATGTGTACACATACACACGCATGCACACGCACGCAACTACACACGCATGCACGAACACACGCACGCACGCATGCATGGACACAAAATAATCGTAGTAGAAAAACTGGTGATGTTAACAGTGCTCACTGAATGAAATAAGCTTTACTGTGCCTAAGCCGTGAATGTACGTGAATGGCTATAAATGACTCTCATGTACGTAAAAGCGATAAAACATCTATACTGCAACCAGCTTTAATTTCCGATCCCAGAACCTAAATTCGTTTCAATATATTTTCTAGATCTTCCTTAGTAGTAACGTGTGAAAATTGGATTTATTGGAAACTAGCAATGTATTTATAAAATAATACAGGCAGCGTCACTTTTTGGCAAATTTTATTTCTAAGAATAGCTTGGGTCGATCCAGATTACAGCATATCGGTGTGTCTGACTTTATTTAAGTATACAGTAAGTATACAGTAAATGCCTATTACTAATAACTGTATGGATATTATTATTCTTATTAATCCGGCTATTGATTATTAAAAAAAATCTAGTGGCCACCAAATCTTAAATAACATAAAGCAATTATGATATGGGGGGTTCTGGGTTTGAAATAAAAAAAAGACCTAGCGAAAAAGATTACGGCGGGAGCGAAGCGTAGGGTTACCAACCTACGTTATAAAGTCGGGTCTGTTACGTAATTGAAAATTAAAACTTACAAATAAATAATCTTTTATTCAAATGCTCTAAATATAAAATAAAAAAAAAAACAAAAAAAGTAGCTGTATTATATTAATTAATTATACAGTAACTGGATTAATAGTCACTTTTTATCTGTATAGTAAATTTCATCCAAATTCGTCCAATTGTTTTACCGTGAACGAGAATCAAACATACATACCTTCGTATTTTAATAGTACTCCAAAATTGCAGAGTAAGCAATCAAATCTAAATAAAATTTAACGTTCAATTTTATACTTAAATAAAGTAACAGAGTGACCTCTCAAAAGCAGTATGTCGCTATTCTAAAGTGGTTATTTTAGAAAACGTATTTTAACTTAATCACTATGTAATAATCATTTAAATAACATTATATGTCAGTAACGCCCTTAATAGCTACATTAACTGTACTTGCAATTGGGTATTAATTTGTCAGTACGCAGTCTAATGCTAATGGGATGGGCAGTAATCGATGAATTTAACGATCATAGCCACCTTTGAATTGCGGAGAGCTATTCACAACGACTGTTATTAAGCAACTGTGTATTACTAGGGATGGGATAGATATCGATACTTTCAGTCTAAACTAATTAATTTTGCGTTTATTATCGATTTCAAAATAACTGTTACAAAAGAGAGAATATGATTTTTTTTTGTATTTAAGTTAGTGATCGTATAAGCATTTTTTGCATAAAGCATATTCCTACAACTACAAAAAAATAAATTTTTGTCATTACTATTTTGTCATGGCCATAATTTAAAACAGCCGTACCTAAAGTAATTAAAGAAGATGCAAAACACTAAGACTCAGATCAGATTGAAACTCATTGAAACTCATTAATAAACCCATACATACAATAAACAAAAAGATATAAAACTAACGTATAAAACCGCGAGTAACAGCTAGTTTTAATATAATATCGATATTATAATCTAGAGTACGTTACTACTGTAAAGCATTGTCGTTCAGTAACAACTGCGCTCATTAAAGGCGCTAGTTGCACTGCGACATGAACATTCCTGCCCGCTGGCAAACGCTGCGGCCATTACGCCATGTCACCGAGATACAATCTTTTATTACGTACATACATATGTACGTAGAAACATAATATATCTATAATTTTTAACATTCATTAATTAAACTGCTTTTAAATTATATTTTTATATCAAATTTGTTATTTTAACTATATACTGAGTATATCGTGTAGTTTTTACCTTCGCCTCTGGCTTTCTATAATTGATATTGCTAATAGAAACTTAAAAATATGAAAAGAAAGAAAATGATAGATAATTTATATAAATATTACTTTTTTATTAGTGATTAGAATATTAACTTATTTATATTCACTTAGTTTGGTAATGAGTATTTTCAACGTTTTACTTGTGTTTTACACACGCCCCCTCGTACAGAAGGGAGGTCCGTGCCCAGCAGTGGGACGTTAAAAAACGGTTGAATACTTGTGTAAAGATCCTACTGGGACGTTAAATAAAAGGCGTGAGACCGGTCCCTAACATGCTCCCCGGGTTGAAGGGTGAGGCTTTAAAAAACTGGAAGAGGACATAGGTATATTATTAAAAGCCCTTCGAATGGTTCCTCGTGTTGTTTTTATTTCGACAACTCTAGCGATACCATCGCTGCTAAGATAAAGTTGAGTGACTCTACTACTACTCTCTCAGATCCATACAAATGTAGTCTATACTCGTTAGTAGTACGTACGACCACTAAGTATGAATTCGGTTTTATTCAGAGGTAAGTGGCACGGAAAGCTCAAACTCTATGGTTACCTATGTAAACGCTACGATCTAACTATAAAAACATATCGAGACAAAATAAATCGATCCTTGCATATTTCGTTTATTATTTGACCTTTATATTTCTGTTTATTTTGACCTTTTATGAAATTCGGTGATTAATAATAATAAAATTAAGTGAAATGGGATGCAAATATAACCACAAATCTATTTAAAAAAAAACTCTATAAGTGTTATATAAATTAACTAGTGACTCACCCTCGTTCTGCTCGGCTTCGTCCCTAGTTATGTTTTAACGTTTAGTCACAGATCATATTAATACTATAGTACTAGTAACCAGATATCATTATACCAATCTTTTTCAAAATATGTCCAGTGGTTTTTTCGCGATGCGGTCACAGACAGACAGAAAGATAGACAAAAATTCTAAAAAGTATAGATTCGGCCTCTGTATCGATGATAATGATTATTTTAATAAGAAATTCCAAAAAATTCTTAATGTACAGATTCGACTCAGAATTTTATTATATGTATAGATTACGATAATAGTGAAAAATCTATCTTATAATTTTTGTATCATTAAAATTATGTATTGATCTGTAAAAATCTGTAAATTTTTATTCCGATCTCATTATATTAGGGACTGGCGACTTACCCTCGCTTCGTTCGAGTGCGTCCTAAGTACGCGAATTTTGTTTACAATTTCATGGGTTTCAAGTTTTTTTGTGCGGTTATTTATTTAATGCAGTAATTGTTTTAAACCCTAATTCTTTTTCCAAAATAAAAGCTATCCGCCAGTGAAAGTTCTGCCAAAATCTGTCCAGCCGTTTTGGAGATTAGCCTGAACAAACAGACAGATAGACAAAAATTTCAAAAATGGCTTTTTCTTATGAGTACCGTATATTAGTACCATTTCGTAAAAACCTGTTGTTTTTACATAACAAATATAGATATAATTTATATGTAACTATGTCATTAAATAATTGAAATGGACTCATAAAACTGATTTTTATTATAACAGACTACTAAAAACTTCTACTACAGTTATATTATTATTAATAATAATAAATATTAAATGATACAAGAAAGTAAATACCATTACATTTCGAGTATCAAAATCTCGAAAGCTAATAAAATGATTCAAATGAATATAATTTACAGAACATTGTTTCCCAACATGGTGAAAATTAAAATCAGTGAAATTTAATTAAATCCTTTGTTACCGTCGTAATATTCGGGGTTCATTGGACCTCTGGACTCCCTAAATTAATTATTCGTTATCAAATCGACAAGTCTCGACAGGTTTTGTTTATTATTAATAAGTTCTTTTCTCTTTATACTTTTGCATATTAAAGTCTTAAGAAGTAAAATAAAACAATTCAATAGTCTAGCCATGAAGTAACTAACAAGTTGTTTGCTTTCTTTAGAGTCAAACTATACGCGCGTCCTTTAACTACTATTAGCAATTTACAAAAAATCATTGAAGCCCCTTTGATTTAAAACATCATGTATTTTATTTTAAATGAAACCATCTTTTCGATTTTTTCCGCGGATTAGAATTTCGCGGAACAAATTTACGGGATCTAAAACTTCGTAAATTTTCTAATTTATTAAGCTATTATATTTTAGTTTAATTTCTTTTACTAATAATTCAAGCCAAAGATTTAATTCATCTCTTCAAAAGAATGTGTTTAGATACTGTCTATATAATAATTATGTCCTCCCGATAGATTTTGGCCGCGGCGGCCAGTCTCATTGAGACTAGCCAGGAGATATTATAGTGCACAAGTGTACGCGCAGACACAAGTGCATTCTCTATTCCTGTCGCTCTCATACTCCTGTGGACGACTACTCGATACAATCTACTGTCTGTATAATGTAATATTTCATAAGCAAGATTTGTAATTCTAGTTATTTATAACTAGCGACTCACCCTCGCTTCGCTTCGGGCTCGTCCCTAGACAAAAACAAATCTATCCCACGGGAACCGTACATTTTTCCGGGATAATATATAGCCTATAGCCTTCCTCAGTTAATGAGCTATCTAATGCAAAAATAATTTTTCAAATCGGATTAGTAGTTTCTGAAATTAGCGCGTTCAACCAAACAAACAAACAAACAAACAAACAAACAAACTCTTCAGCTTTATAATATTAGTATAAATTTAAATTTTATAAAGAGAGGTATTTTTTTGTATACAAGAAACATGCAAAGCGTCAAGATATTTACTATCGTGAGTGAAGTAAACCCTCGTTAGGCCTGCATTCATATGGAACAAATACGTAAGTCCCTAATTGGTCCCATTGAGACGAAAGGTCCTAACGTGACCTGAATGCTGAAGTTTTTAGTTAAAGCACTATTTAAATATGTATATTAACTAGTATCATTCCTCAGTTTTACACGTAGAAATTATAACTACAATTTATCGATCTTATTGATCATGGCTTTTTACAAAAAAGTATAATATATATTTGTGTTTCTTCTTCTTTTTTTTAGTAATATACGTAATAAATATAAGCGCGTATTTAGATATGAAAAAAAATATATATTTGTAGTGAGCGTCCGAGCAGCGCAACCTCTAACTGTCCAGTCAGAGGTTGTATTGGGTTTTAGTGAGTAGTACTGGTTTTCTTAGACGGTAAATACTCTATATGTATGTATGCAGGTGGTATACGTTAATGCCTTTATCAATGTTAAAAAAGTGTATGATGTATTCTATGCAGCTTATTTTGACCCGTGATAAAATTATAATTCAAATATGATTTAGCTTGTGGTTGTGAAAATTGAATTTGTATAACAACCTGTCTAACAACATTAAGGGTGTTTTATGTTACTTATAAATGTAATGTCTAATACGTTTAACTAATGTCAAAATATTCCATTAAGATATTATGTTTAGTACCTGGGCGACCGAGCTTCGCTCGGAGTTCTTGAAAGATTGTATATTTTACATTAAGTGACTACTGAGAAAGTTGTATAGATGTCGCGATAAGAACAATTTTCTTTTTAATTTGGCTTAAAAATAATTTTACATTAAGTGACTAAGTGTTACTGAGACAGTTGTATAGATGTCGCGATAAGAATAATTTTCTTTTTAATTTGGCTTAAAAATAATTTTACATTAAGTGACTAAGTGTTACTGTCAGAGTTGTATAGATGTCGCGATTAAATTTTGCGTAGAATAATGCATAAGAAAAACGCATGAAAACTCGAAAACACGCGTTTTCCCAGACATGTGACTAATCTAGATCAATTTTTCGCCCCCGAAAGCCCCCATACACCAAATTTCAGCAAAATCGTTAGAGCCGTTTCCGAGATCGCCGGTATAAATAAATAAATAAATAAATAAATAAATAAATATATAAATATACAAGAATTGCTCGTTTAAATATATAAGATAAAAAAAAAACGGTACACAATTTGTAAAGTTAACGAAGTTAACAACACTTTTTTAGAAATCAAATAAGAAATATAGGCAAAATGAACAATTTTTTAATTTTATAAATCATTTTAGTAGAAAATATGTAATATTATTTGTTTATGATGAATAAGAGCCAGCTAGAAAGTATTCAGACACAGCATATTTAAAAACACTGATATTTTCCTGACAACACAATGTTTTGTAAAAAGGCGGAATGAGATAATCTTTTTAGGGTCCTCTTTACAAAGGTTATACACAAAGGCATGCCTGAGCTTGTCACTTAGCTTGGAACTGTACTTTACTTCAATAAGAGAATATGATTACAGAATAAAAAAAAAACGTAAAACTGAGGTAATTTTGTTCAAGATATTGTCCAAGACATTTGGATAAAAGTTTCTATCTCGTTGAGGCAGCTATATAACCCAAGGGCTTAAACAAGATGGCAATTTATAATTTTTAATGAATAGAAATTTTAAAAAGTGTATAGAGATACTTTTTATTATTTTAAGATTGCGAACGTTGTTTTTATAAGAATTTATTGAATGCAGCTGTAAAATAGTTTACTCAAATAGATTCCTTTGGTAATAGATATAGTTATTCTTCTTTACATCTATTCAATCTAGGTAATTAATTTCTTTTGGCACGCTTAAGATTATGGTCTTCAGTAAAAATTATATCTCATCGCATACCTCTTTTTACTAATTTTCGTTACAGACTCAATCAATACCTTCAAAAACTGAATAAGGAAACTCTGAATAGGGATCTTAGACAAGGAATAATACGACACGTTAAGCTCAGTTTGTAGTGATCCTACTTGCTATGTCAGCAGTCGCAGGTTCGAGTCCCGTCGGAGGATCATTTGTATGATGAGCACGAATGTTTGTACTCCAGTTATAGGTGTTTATATTTATAATATGTACGTATTTAAGGTTATATATGTATAGTGTACCAACTATCTGTGTATCCATAAAAAATAATAAACTCTTATTTTTATTATATATCTGATGCTTAAAAATTGTATATATTTTAACTAATACATTTAAAATAATCGCTTATTCTTTAGATAAAGTAAACATTCTGTATGACAAAATGGTGAATACTAGTATTAACAGCAAATCATGCTACTGTTTTTTACTTTGACATTTATTTTGGCCTTTAATTCTTAAGTCTAAGGCAACCATGTAGAAGTATATTTTATACAGATAATACAAACATTTACAAGATTTGTCTAGTTTTAATATAATTAAAAAAAAACTCAATAAATTATGTTTATTACTTCTTGTCAAAAAAACATCTAAAGCGATTTATTTTTATTGTCCATGAAACAAAACTCCTCTATCTTTATGTCAGGGAAAATTGAGCGAGTAAGTAAAATAAGTTATAACAAGGTAGCTTATATCTTAAACGAATAGAGGCAAAGAAAAAGTTGTTTATCACGTCTGCACATTTGATTTTATTTCACAAGTCCGTTAGTTATGGATAGATACCATATGTTATTGTTGACAGCTTTTATTAACTCATGTACGCTTACTATTTTGATATGAAATTATATTTTGATGTATGTTGTGATGTGATTATGTAAATATAATGTATACTGGCTTCGGTTTTTCGAGCGAGTGTATTTTTAGTAAAACTACTTATTTGCTTTATCGACCACTTTAGATACTTTGCAGTTCTAGCTCCCTTAAGAGTAGATGGATTTAGAGTTCTCCAATTAGTCTTGTTGATTTCAGGACCTTGTAGATCTTCTGTCCTCTGACAGCTTCTGTATTTCTCCGGTTGCACAACATGCTGCACTAGATGGATACTTCTGCAGTACAGATAACTACGGGTATCTATGTAATTCTGCTATCAATATTGGAAGTTGATTTTGACCTCCTAACTAACATAAAAATCTAAAACTTGGTAAGTATATTAAAATCAAAGAGAGAGAGAGAGAGAGAGAGGGAGTGAGAGAGAGATTGATAGAGATATAACTTTCTCTGTCTGTCTTTCTTTGAATTTAATATAATACGAAAGAGAAGAAATTGGTAAATTTTATTAATAACAATAGCTTATATATTGCGCCAGGACATAATCTAACTGTAGAAAGTAAGTTCTTCAAGCTTATTTTCATTCGACTAACATACATACATGCAACGTTTTACATTTTAAATAGTAATTCGATAGTATGATTATTCATATTTATAATATAAAAATATCTACAGGAAATTAATTTATGATGAATGAATATATTCTGCATAATAATAGAGTCACAAGCTAAATCTGCTCGCAAATAAACACGCCATATTTCTATCAGGTTGACAGAAGCAAAACGATCTAAAGAAAATAAGATATTTCATACTCATGTACTATGATGGTAATGACATACATGAATATTATAACAGCTGCCAAGCAATATATTTGTTAGAGTGTTATCTAATTATAATAAGATGAAAATTTTAGTATTTCTTTTCATATGTTTTGCGTAATACAAATACAAAAACTGGTAAAAACTGTGGACATTTTGAATATTTTATCTTTTAGTGTTACTAGAAAATGATATAATTTTATTTTAGATATCTTCGTCTTTCTTATTCGTTAAGTATTTATCGTTGTTGAAACTAGGAGATAAATATGAATTATAAAAGCTTTTGTAAGTGCTTTTTAAATTAAGAAAAAAGTTTTAAATTCTATATAACTGAAATGTAAGTTAAGTTCATACAAATGTCATTGTGTTTTCATAATATAAATATACTAGCGACTCACCTTCGCTCCGCTCGGGTTCGTCCTTGTTACTTTTTAACGGTGAGTATACATTTCTTAGAAATGAGATATTTTCCCGCAGTAAAAAGTATTCTATATATTCACACTGATAACCACATCATTAGACAGAAAGGCAGGCAGGCAGGCAGACAAACAGACACACAAAAATTCTAAAAACTATAGATTCGACCTCTGCATCGATAATAATGGCTATTTCAATAAGATTTTTCAAAAAAATCTTTAATGTACAGATTCGACTCAATTACAATTTTATTATATGTATAGATTTAATAATTAACTTAACATATTATGTCAGCCATCTAACTCAACCAGTAGTTGAAATTCGACTATATTTATTTTTTTATTGGTAAGTATATCTAAAGCTCGTCAAAATCAAATGACAGACAGAGGAGAAAAACGTACTGATAGATTTGTCTTTGCCTATTTATATATAGGTAATAAATAACACAATACATACTTATTAAATAAAAAAAAGATGTTGTAGTTATGCTTATTATGGTCGCAGTTTTAGGGTTATCTAAAGGAGTAAGAGATCTAATTTTTGTTTAGAGTTTTGTATGCCTTTATACTATTCAATAAAATAAACATTAACATTGGATGAGAATTAGACAAAAATATTGCTACATATACAAAATAACACTATACACACGAATGAACTCCTCTTTTAGAGAAGTCAGTCAAATGCAATTTTATAATACACCAGCGTCTCACCCTCGCTTCACTTGGGTTCGTTAATAAGTTGATTCCCCATACAAACTTTCATTTCCATTTTCACCCCTTAAGGTCTGAATTCCGGGATAAAAACTATCCTATGTCCTTCCCAGGATCGCAAACTATCTACTTACCAAATTTAATCTAAATCGGTACAGTAATTTACGAACTTATTCGGTACAAACATACAAAACAACAAACAAAGTGTTTCCTTTTTATAATATTAGTATATATGTAGATATAAACCGATAAAAAATTTAATAGAAAATGTAACTTTTATACCTTTCTTTATTTATTAAATTTTCGCAAATCCAACTCTATACATCGTAAAGAGCATTATGGATGCACCCTCTAAAAGTGGGCTTTTATGGAATTAGCTGACATTTGCTGGAAAAACGTGCGCGAGTAATTTTACACCAGAGACCGCAATCAGCTAAGTGCATCGAAAGGTAAATGTAGGCTCGGGAAAGTTTTGATATCTTGCAATTTAGTATGAATTAATATATTGCATAGTATTTCAAGTCGGATATGTTGGAATGGAATTTAAATTTTATTCATTCGGTAAGTATATCTAATATTTTAAGGTTCCATAGTCAAAGGAGAAAACAGCAAGTATAGTTTATTCGTATCTGTCTGTTTTGTTATTTTGTCACAGCCATTTTACTTTGAAATTAAAAATATTATGTAACTAAAACTTAAAAGTTATATTGTATTCAGCCCTTTTTAACGTCCCACTGCTGGGCACGGGCCTCCCTTCAAGACGAGGGGAATCAGGCCATAGTACACCACGCTGGCCAAGTGCGGATTGGCGGACTTCACATGTCTTTCGAAAACTTGCTAGGTTCTCTCAGACATGCAGGTTTCCTCACGATGTTTTCCTTCACCGTAAGGCAAGTGGTATTCAAGTTAGAAAATGATTCGCACATGAAAATAACAGAGGTGCGAGACCTGGGATTTGAACCCGCTTCACTCGGTTTCCCAAGCGAGCGCGTTGCCACTGGGCTACCACTGCCTTATAAAGTTACATGTTTCATGTTAACCTCTACACAATAGTGTAGTCGAGTGACCAAAAATAATAAAAAATATTGTGGTTATCCATATATTGCAAATTTAACTTTGATTTTTATAGCATCTTTATGTGATATTATGTATAATACAAACTTATTATATTTTCATTTTTCTTCTTCTAACTTTGAAAAGAAAAGTGATGAAGTAGAAAAATGTGCAAAAAGTAGCGGAGCTTGCCAAATACTTTAAACGTAAATTAATTTTCAGAATATACGTTATATATCTTTTAAGATATAAGTACTTATTTATCTTTTAAGATATTTTGAGTTACGATTGCTAAAATTAAGTTGGTTTTCTTTTAACAAATACTAAAGTATCTAATATGTAAAATTTTTTTTTTGTATGTAAATGTGTTAGTAAGATCAACAAAATATTCGGCGGTATGGAACTCTCAATGTGCGAGTCAAAATCATACTCACACATTTGAAAATATGACAGCCATCAAATTACATATTATGTATTAGTTATAACATAAAACCAAAAGTTTTTTTGTAGTCTGAACGCGGGTAAAACCGCGGGTTCTGCTAGTAATTAATATGTTAAAAAATTAATTTAGTTCATATGGCAGATTCATTTTTAATGTACTCAAAGGTACAGGCAGGTAGGTAAATCCAGACACGATATCTGTGGATTTTTAATTTAATTTATTATTTCGAAGTATTGAAAATGTTTTAACAATTTAAAACTTTAGACATTTTCCATATCTTGAAAGCAATATCGAATATTTATCTCATCCAAAAATAATTTATTGGAACACGTTGGTACGTCAGTTTAAAGGACAAATTAATTGGTCTTGACAAAAAAATATAATACAATAATAAATTACATCCTTATTTGAATAAACAAAGTATTATCTTCCTGAACGTTCCAATAAATCTATTTCAACAATCTGCAAATGTCCAAAATAAATCCGAATTAGTAGTCGCCAAAATACATGCACGATTCTAATAAAGGATTTGATTGATCTTTTGTAAACATGAGTGTAGTGTTTATTTTTATAAAAATGTGAATGGAAACAATGATAGGACAATCACACTGTTATTATGAAGCGAAACTTTGTATGAGTGTTTGTTTTTTACTCCTCACTGAAACTAGACCGATTTGAATAAAATTTAGTACAGATATAGATATGTACATTGGAGTAACAAAATACTATTGGTAATAAAATTTTCCTTATCAAAGGCGACTATTATATATGCGAAAGGTTGCGTGTATGCTTGTTAATTCTGACACTTTCTAGGAAAACGAGGATAATCTGTAGTATTATTATAAATAATAATAAGGAGGGGGAATGGGGAGGGGGGAGGAGAAGGGGGGGGGATAAGAGAAGACTGGGTAAGTTAATAACGAATACGCTTTATTCAATTTATTTTATACGTCATTTATGCTAAAGTTAACACGATACATGAAGATGCACAAATAGTAATTACCCAAAGATTGCACAGACTCTCTTGAAGTCGGTTAAAATAACATCAAGCAGTTTCATTTTGCTGCAATAATAAAATAAAATTAATATTTCTCGTTCAGTAGCAACTTTGATATCTTGTTAGTATTAGTTTTTTATCTATACTAATATTATAAAGAGATAAAGTATATGAGTTTGTGAGGTTATAGGGGTTAATCTCTGGATCTACTGAACCGATTTAGATGAAATTTGGTAAGAGAATAGTTTCAGACCCTGGGAAGGAAATAGAAAACTTTTTATCCCGGAAATCATCCCTTAAGGGGGTGAAAATGGGGATGAAAGTTTGTATTGGAAATCAACCTAGGGACGAACCCGAGGGAAGCGAGGATGAGTCGCTAGTGTAAATTAAATTAAAACTCGAACTGTGTAGCTCTAATAAAGTATGTCCAAAATTCTTCCAGCAATATCTTTTTTTTTAGTATATTTGTTGTTGACTCGTATATAATACGGGTATAGTCCGGTCCATTATCCAATAAAAGGAGTCAACCCCGGAATGAGAATGTCAATACGACATTCATTGTGTCATCCTAAATAATATAATCTCATGAGAACCTTATTATATGTATAATATTCTTTCATAAAGTATATATTTTAAGGGCGGAAATTAAAAAAAAAAACACCATTCTACCCTCGCGAATATTGAATCTATTTTTTTTATTCTATAAAATATATTCTTTATAATTTGGTTTTTTTTTATTTATTAAGCATAACTTTTAAGTGATTTCAAAGTCTTTAATTAATAATGATTACTACCTCGATTCAAAAGAGCGTACATTTAACAGCCTACACATTTTGACGTTACATAATTTCATCGCGCCTGAAAATGATAACGATGCGAAACGAAAATTAGTTTACTGCTGAGCTTCGTACGTACATATGTGAATAAGTCTACTGGCGATAAGTCAAGCTTGAAATAATTTGTTTGCTAAGACTTCTTACGCCCGTTCAACTTTTCAGTTTAACTTAATTTATGTGAACTTATGTATTCAGTCACTTTTTTACGTTACAACACCATATACTCGTATATAATCCATATATATAATATTATAAATGTGAAAACATGTTTGTTTGTTTGTCCTTCTTTTACGTCGAAACAGAGCGACGGAAGGACGTGATTTTTTGTGTGGAGTTGGAGAGCTGGGAACTTTTTATCACGGGAGATTATCTCAATCCCACGGGAATACACGTTATAAAGTAAACCAAAAATTATTTATGATCAGAATTATTTGAAACTTGGTATTAATGATCTTTAATACCATTAAATAAATACGTGTTTTAGCATTTGCTGATTTTAGCATTGGCCGAGTAGTGGGACGTTATAAATATTACCTCATCAAGTTGATCACTTTAAGATATATTATTATATATGTATTTGTTTATTATTTTTGTTGGTAATAGTAAAATTTATGAACTACTTCGTAAAAAAATATTTATTGATAGAAAGTAAGATGTACCTACATAAAAAGATAAAATATTCATTATGGACGGTCAAAACAAAATTTTAAGTAAATTAGATTATAATAATCACATTTTATACACTAAAAAGTACACGACGGTAAAAAAGATCTCTGAAATCTATACTAATATTATAAAGAGACCGTTTGTTTGTTTCTTTGAACGCGTTATTCTCAGAAACTACTAATCCGATTTGAAAAAATTCTTCTTGCATTAGATAACTCGTTTATTGAGGAAGGCTATGGGTTATATATCATAATATATAGTATTTTCCATAATTACCGTAAAAAATAAAGTACATAATTATTAGAGAAGATACTCGCATCAAGTAACTTGACAAAATATTTTACACTAATTGAGTATAATTAAAAATTAAATTACATTAGGTACTTATCTCCTCCTTTTTTGAATTCAATTATAAATGGTGTATTTCATATAACCTTTTTAACTATTAAAGACTAGCGACTCGGGTTCGCTTCGCTTCGGGTTCGTCCCTAGACAAAAACAAATCTATCCCACGGGACCCGTACACTTTTCCGGGATGATATATAGCCTATAACCTTCCTCAGTTAACGGGCTATCAAATGCAAAAAGAATTTTTCAAATCGGATCAGTAGTTCCTGAGATGAGCGCGTTCAACCAAACAAACTAACAAACAAGCTCTTCAGCTTTATAATATTAGTATAGATTATAATGTTAAGGTATAGTGAAACGTAATGAACTGAATATTATTTAACGTTGTAGAGTTTTCGATATATGTATAGATAGTACAAAAATACCTTGCTGGGTGAAAGTAAACAAAACGAAAATATAAGTTAATATTAAAAAGATTCCGAAGAATAGAAGAAAGAAGAATTTGTTTTAGATTTACGTACTTGTATTTTTAGACGTTCTTGTAATTTAAATCTCACACAGCATTGCGAGTTTAAATGATTTAATCAAGTCTTTGGGGAGCAACACCTTACATTCCCTTTCAGTAATTACATTTGACTACGCATTTAAGCATACTTCACGAAAATGCAAACGCCGTGTCTAATTTTCCACCTTGTCTGAGGGCGCAAATCTTTGAAACGGTTGCTACAAGAATATTAATTAGATCGCTTTTTAAAAACATTTCTATGGGGATTTTAATATATCTATGTGTATTTATTTTTTATGCACGAAAATACTATAAATAAATTAACTCAAATCAATACCGTTAAAAAAAGAACATACAAAAAGTTAGAAAATAAAGACATAACTCTAAAGTTTTTTTATATTTTAGGACCGGGGCGTAAGACAGACGTGGTTTTGCTGCTGCCCGCGTTTGCCCAGAAAATCAAAAAAAAAAAACAATTCAAGGTCTCAATAACCTAGCACGTCCGCTATAGCTAAGAGCTGTCCTTAGCTAAGTCAAGCCGTTTAAGGAGAAAAAAAATAACACACGCACAGCAGAATTTTCTAAATAACTGTATTAATTTTAGAAGCAAAACGCCACTTTTTGTCTCAATACACGTTAAATGAATATCAATTTTGATAAATAAAGAATTCAATTCTCTTGTTGATGGCTTCAAAGATAAATAAAGTATTTTGGATTTAAAATTGCCTAGTTACAAATAGAAATAGATACATTATTATGTATTTATTTTAGAAACCCGTTATTCGACGTCAGTATTATTCCATGAACGCCCGAAGCCTATGAAAACACGTAATGAAGTGTAAAGCTTAATCTACCTAGTTAACAAGCAAATTGAATATTTACTATAACACAATATTGTACTAGCATAATGGATACTTTGACAAATTACGAGAAAATAATTGAAATATTGTGCCGTTTATTACTGGTACAGGACACGAATTCTAAATATAATTTATAATCTAATATATAATATTTTATTGGTAGGTATGAGAATAGGTCGTAAAGTATTTTTCATCTTCTACCCCCCATTTTTTAAGTAACTAGGGGCGAATCCGAACGGAGCGAGGGTGAGTCGCTAGTAATTTAATGTGAACATCCATGAAATGCATTTATGATGAAAATAAAATAATTTTGTGACACAAATGGCTTATTTTTTACTTTTGAAGGTACTTATAAATATTACAACAAAATAATACAATTTATAAACTTTCAATCGAGTTACTATTAGAAATGTGGAATTTTGTATAAAGTACACATACACTATAATCTAGAGTTACACATAGGATATGTAGGAATACACTCGAGCATACCTGGATAAGTCGCTACTAAAAATTAAAAATCTAGTAATTCTGAACCATACTACCTAAACTTTAAATTAAGAGTCGAACCCACCATCTTTGCTTAGTTCACAGCCACCACTCATATTCATGTGAAGTCAGTCTAGTGAGTATAAAACTTCAAAGACAATCTACTTTTATTGATCAGTTTTATTTCATATGAGCCCCATATTTACGTGAAAGTATTTCTCAAAGCGAAACATTTACAAAGGAGCCCCCAAACTACGTTGAGATGAAGTGAACCGTCTAATGAACAAATATTTTGGTACACAATCAATGTTTTGGAAGGCCGGTCATTTCTCATCAAAAAAGCAGTTCCTGAGGGATCTTTTATTGTACGACATATATATTAGAAGAAAAGTTGATAAAAGAGTAATTGTTCTTTTATGATGGGGATTTTTTTGAATCTACATTTATTTTGAACTAGCAATCTTTTAAAGTCATCTTTAACCATTATAATTATCTTGTCGATTTGAAAGTATAAAAATATTTTGAAATTGGGATAACAGTATAACAATTTTATAACATACCAAATCGACTCTTCTATGGCTATTCGTAAAAACTTCGAGTTCGGGTTCATTTCATTCGTTTCGACGAATCTTATAATATAAGTTTTTCAAACCCTTGTTTTTATGGTTCCGAGGTTAATGGGCAAGCATGGAAATGGATTTAACTTCGTCATTTCTATTTGTTTGTATGTCATTTCATTCTTGAGACTATTATAGGAGGTTTATTGCCGATTTTAAACTTTTTCTTTCTTCGTTCTTATTCTTCTTCTTTAACAGAGTGAGATAAGCTACATGTTATTCTGGATCTTAAAGATTCAATTTTTGACTTTTAAAAGTAGAAAAAGTCAAAACAAGTGCGACCCACAAATGTAAAATATAGTGAAATGATTAAAGGAAAACGTTACTTGGAAAAGGATACATTTTTTCTTTTACTTATTATAACATATTTATTTTGGTCTAAAAATAGCTCAGTCTCGTGTAAAGATTTACTTGAAAGGTTTATTGATGTTAGCGGCCGCAGCTCCCCTAGCCGCGGATTTCCCCTGTTTACAATTCGTTTGGAAACTTTACATTTTGCCTAATTGTCGAAATGTAAAACTTTACAAACCATAATTCATGGTGAACATTTTTAGTAATATTCTTCTTTATTAAGCCATTTTTTTATTTTGTACGTTGTTTATTTGTTTATTTCTTACAAGGGCAATAATCTATACATATAATAAAATTGTAACTAAGCCTAATCTGTACATTAAATATTTTTTGGAAAATCTTATTAAAATAGACATTATTATCGACACAGAGGCCGAATCTATAGTTTTTAGAATGTTTGTTTGTCTGTCTGTCTGTTACCGCATCAAGAGAAAACCACTGGACAGATTTTGATGAAATTTGGTATGATGATAGTTGGTTACCCGGGTCAACAATAAGATACTTTTTACTGCGAGAAAATATCTCATCTTTGAGAAATTCATACCTAATGTTAAAACGTATATATTATTAAAATTTATTGTGATCCATATAAATATTTATTACAGTTACTGTAGCAGTGCTTTATTAGAAATGTAGTTTTGACCGACTTAATTTTCTTAAAAAATGAACTTCGACTTCAAAATCATTTAAAAATAATTATATCACAATTATACATAGATTTTTTTAAACTAGTATTGTTAACGTAAAAGCTTAAATTGTAAGTCTGGGCGTTTTTTATACAATTTCATTACAACCGTTAAATGGTTTTAAATAAAACTTTGTAGCCAAAAATATTTTTTTATTTCTCTGGCGCTTTCTGGTAGATTACATTACCTGTAGTATAACGTAAATTTAATTTTAATAACATTTTAGTTCTGAATCTATACAGATAAATAAAATTGGTATGTCTGTTTGTAATATTAAAATAACCGCTTTTTACTAAATGCATATGGATATAAACAAGGTACATATGCCAAAACAACATTTTTTACAATTTTTGTCTGTCTGTCTGTTTGTTCCGGATAATCTCCGAAACGGCTAGACCGATTTTGACTGGACTTTCACTGGCAGATAGCTGATGTTATAAGGAGTAACTTAGACCACTTTTATTTGAGAAAAAGAATCGGGGTTCCGCGAAAAAAAATGAAAACACATGAAATTATGAACAAAATCCTCGTACGGCGTACGCACCCGAGCAAAACGAAGGTAAATCGCTATGTAATTTAAATGAATATCTTAGGAGAAGCAAGCTACTATTTATGTATATCTAAACATAGTTAACCGTGAAAACGAACCTTTAAAAATAAAAGAGCACTGTCAATGATTAATATGCATCCTAGTAGGTTGTAAAAAGTTAAGTAATGGCACTACTTTGCAATACTTGAGTATAATATTATATCCTCAAATCTATGTTTAATATTTTTACTTAATATTTAATTAATATATTTACAACTTTTATAATGAAATAAATAAATAAATTTTTAATTTCTGACTCTAGGAATGTTACTTTACTTAGTCATTTTAAGAACTGTTTTTTCTGTATTTCAAAGTTCTCTCTGTCTCTCGTTTGTCTTAGCTGTTTTTCTTTGTTATATCAATGCTTTTTATTTTATATTATTATTATTACTAAGAATATTAATATTTTTAGTGAGTAATAAATTTTGAGATTGCCATAAGTTTTGACAAATTGCTAAGAAAAGAAAAACTTTTCCGCTAAATGAGATGAATTAATAAATTATTCTCCATAGAGTAATCTATCATGTATAGACAGCATTCAACACATAGTGTATCATACATACATTTTCTCCAGGGGAATGAAAGGATAGATTAGTTCTATGGAAACTAATTAGAAAGAAAATTTGTTACATCATCAACACGCAATTTCTTATCGATACAACATGTTTGTTTTCTTTTTACTCTATGTTGTTTTTATTATTATGGTTCAGTACTTGAAGGTTGCCAACGGAACCCTCTTACTAAGTCTCTGCTGTCCGTCCGTCTGTCAGAGGCCTTTATCTCGTGAACTGTAATAGAGAAAATGAAATAAAATTTACTACATACATAGAGTAAAAGTCATATTACTGGAAAGTACATGTACGATGGTACGGAACACTTTTTGTTCTAATACGACTCGCACTTGACCAATTTTTTATTATTTCTATTTATTAAATTTTAGTTAGATATAACTTGCATCTGCGCTTACATTTTCCAGTAAATTCTCCTTACTCACTCCCTTAGGACTTTTCCCTTTACGTTATTTCTTACACTCGGGGGTGTTTAAGTAACCCTGAAATTTCAATTTCTTACTGCTAAATGCTTGTACTTTCCAAGTCTATGAATATGACATTTAGTATGAATATACTTTTTTGAATATGACACTCATTTATTATGTACTAGCGGCTCACCCTACTTTGCTCGTGTTCGTCCCTAGGTACGTTTTAATGATTAATATGAAATAGATTATATATTATATACACATAAGTATGATGAGTTGTTGTGGGTTGTATTATAACGTGTTTTCCCGAGGGAATGAGATAATCTCCCGCGATAAATAGTAGCCTATGTCATTTTCCAGCTCTCCAACTATCTCCACACAGTAAATCACGCCAATCCGTCATGCTGTTTCGACGTGAAAGAAGTACAAACAAACAAACACACTTTCACATTTATAATATTAAGTATGGATTTCAATTTGCTAATCCTGACATAGTTTTTGCTTTTTTACGACTTTGATGCGGACGTTGTAAAATCTTTCTCTATTCAAAGAAAGAAACAAAATATGTATCTGCATTCATTTTTTTTTTTATGAGATTCGGTGACAAACGAGCAGACAGACCACCTGATGGAAAGCAGTACCTGTCGCCCGTAACACCTACGGTTCATGCACTTAGGCTTTAAGTAACAAAAATGCAGAATCACTGGTGCGTTGTCACTGTGAGGACTAAGATGATATGCCTCTTGCCTGTAATTGCGCTGTAATTGCGCATTCAATATAAAATTATTGAGACCAACTTTATAGAAGAAACGGAATATCTTTGAAATAAGTTTAAGCTAAATAAATAATATTTGTATAGTGAAATGGAAAACAAATGTATATATTTTTTAACAGGAATTGTTAAGTGTGTTTTTATTTGCGTACGGGTTATAACAGTTTCTCTCACAAACTCTATAAAAAGAAAATGTTGGCATAACATCATGCTCCCCGCTTTAATGTATTTACTTCGGGTCCCAATAACCTATATATCTATAGTTTTTCTTCCTAGAAATAGATATCTATACATATAATAAAATTGTAACTAAGCCAAATCTGTACATTAAATATTTTTCGGAAAATCTTATTGAAATAGACATT
Organism: Argynnis bischoffii washingtonia; assembly: GCA_033884665.1. Classification (NCBI taxonomy): domain Eukaryota; kingdom Metazoa; phylum Arthropoda; class Insecta; order Lepidoptera; family Nymphalidae; genus Argynnis; species Argynnis bischoffii. The sequence goes on along the minus strand of CM066621.1, from coordinate 12,834,403 downwards.
ATTATCGATACAGAGGCCGAATCTATAGTTTTTCGAATTTTTGTCTGTCTGCCTGTCTGTGTGTCTGTCTGTTTGTTACCGCATCACAGAAAAACTACTGGAGGGATTTTGATGAAATATGGTATGGTCTTGGTATGGTTTTGATGAAATATGGTATGGTTGTGAAATGATCAGTATTTACCCAATTGAATTATTTAAATTTATTGTGATTGTTTATTTATCTATTTGTTAAAGGTAATTTATTATTAACTAATTAATTAAAACCAGTAATTTATATATTACTCATAAGCTAACAATAAGTCAAAATAATGTAATTAAATAGGCACAAGCAATGTTAAAGAATTTTAAAATAACTTAATTTCAAAGTACAAAATAATAATTTAAATTAGTTACAAAAAAGTTCAGAAAAAATACCTTTTAAAGCAAAACTTTATCTAAATACAATTTGATTCCAATCGTTAGAGCCGTTTCTAAGATAAGGATTATTATTTAATTTGTAGGATATACTTATGTATACATTACAGGAATTTACATTCCCCATACACCGGAGTCTACTTGTAAGTACATATGTAGATATGATTAAATATATTTCTCAACATGATATTTCTTATCGAATATTTCACATTTTAAATAAAACTATCTTTTCAGATTTTTTCGCGGATTTATTTTGATTTTTGGTTTCGAATGCTTTACAGCAATCATAGTCACGAAAGAGTCTTTCCCGTGACTGTAATCTGAAAAGATAAATTTATTTCAAAATTACTATTTTGTTGTATGTTTAAAAAAAATATATTAAAAAACATTTTCAAAAACAAGCTTTTATATTATAAAATGATAGGTTTGATTTAATTTAAAGTTTTTATTTTTTATTTTTTAGTTATTTATTCATATTCCTCTCAGCAAACCCTTTTATTTGATATCCATATCATGCATGAAAAAACATATTCCGCCATCTTTGGAAGTCCGCCGTATTGGATTTAGAATGGCGTCACTCAGCTAACCATACATTGTCATCCAAACTAAACTTGTATACAAAATTTCAGTTCAATCAGTTGAGAATAACTGGTTTAATTCAATTGCAAGATTTTGTAAAAAGTTACAAAAAAGCTTGTGAAAAATTACAACTTAATATACCTATTACGAGTGTGTGACCTTTGATTATGTATATGTCGATGTCCGCTCGTTAAATTCAGCAGGACAAATTATTTAACGACGGTGTTAAATGGCCAAGTCACGTAATGGCGACATATGACGAAAAGCCTAGGCAGATCACGATCAGACGAATTCGATGATTGGATTTCAATATACATATATGTATGTGCATACATAATCAATTAAACAAGTTAGGCGTAATAGATACTACCATCTATACAGATAAATAAAATTGAAGTGTCTGTTTGTAATATCAAAATAACAGCTTTATACTAAATGCATATGGAACTATATACGGTACTTATAAGAAAAACACAATATTTAAAATTTTCGTCTGTTTGTTTGTTCCAGCTAGTCTCCGAAACCGCTGGACCATTTTTGGCGGGGTTTTCACTGGAAGATAGCTGATATTATAAGGAGTAACTTAGGCTACTTTTATTTTAGAAAAAGAATTACGGTTTCGCTCAAAAAAATTAAAACGTACCCGAGCGAAGCGAGGGTTAGTCGCTAGTTAATATATAAAATTATTACGTTTCGAATACCTGTCTGTAGGATAACTCTCTTTTAAGCCGCTGTGAGTGTAATTGTGACTTTTTGCTTTAAAACCCTATTTACAACACGAGAGCTCTCAGTCAAAGAGCCATTCGAAAGCTTTTTCAAGGGTTAAACTTAAGCAGTGTTAAGTACGACTGAAATAGATAAAAAATTAAAAATAAATCATATAGTAATATTTTTACTTCATAGTGATTGTAAATAAAATTTATATAACAAATACAATTTATTTATCTTTAAAAGTACATGCCATAAGTAAAATATTATTTAGTAAAATTATACTGATACTTACAAAATATACAAATAAAATATGATCTTAATATTAAATAACATTTTTTTAATGTAAATAAATTGATAATATTTCCTTTTGTTAAATATTATGCTTTTAGATGCTACTTTTTAGATATAAAATTAAAAAAAAAATAGTTTTAAACTATAAATTATATCATAACATTTCAGTGATTATTCAAATTATTGAATTTAACATGACAGTATAAAAATTTTTTTTCTAAAAACATCAACTTTATTACGTTTTCTTTTTCATTTTGAGGAAAAAAGTATATTTATTGACTTCGAGTTATTATATTATTTATTCTACCTGTGTCTTGAAATTTGTATAAAATTATCTTTGAGGATATGATTAAAAAAAGAATTATAAATATCGCTCTACAGTTAGCGAAGATGTAACGCAACATACAGAAAAAGCCTTACACCTGATTTCATGTGTAGATTGCCAATAGTTATAGTAGAAACAGAAGTCGTAGTTCGAGGGTACAGTTACTGATCTGGTACTCTCATACTGTGCCGTCATAAAAAAAACCCGCAACTTCGTCAAAGCTCATTTCGAGGTATTTATTTCTTAGACGACACGTTAGGTTTAGTTTATAGTTACCCTACTTGCTATGCCAGCGGTCGTGGGTTTGAATCCCGCTGGGGGCATTCATTTGTGTGATGAGCATGAATGTTTGTACTCCAGTCATAGGTGTTTATGTTTATATTATATGTATGTATTTAAAGTTCACAAGCCTCGTAGCTTACTATGGAACTAGATGGTGCTGTGTGTTAATGTTCCGACGTATTTACTAACTTTGTTTACTACTTAATTATTTATTTGAAGTTTTGTCTTACTGCTACGTCAAAATTACTACTAGCTTTGACGTAGTTACGAATAAAATGCTTATGGTATCTCCGGATTCATAAGACTTAGAGCTTTATGAGTAAGACTATCAAATAGCATTTTTCTTGCTGATTCCGAATCTGCATTTAAGTCATTTATGACCAACTTGTTAGTTAAGGCCTTCTTTATTATGACGGCAGTATTATATTGACATACTAATATTTTTAGAACTTGATAAGATAACCATGCTGGTCTATATATTAAATCTGGATATCGGAAGTTAAAAAGCAAATAATAAAACTATATTTTAACCATTTTGCCTAAGCTTAAAATTATAAGAAAAAAACTAAAGTGCCTATAATTTAAAACAAAATAAATATTTGTAGGCATAAAACAAAAACTAAAAGAGTTTTTTGACATTTAAGTATTCTAGGCTCGCGTCCCAAGTGGATATTTCAGGCTGAAACTTATTATTAAAGAAAAAAGAATATAGCTCATGTTACTTTTAGATAATGTCGATTTTCTATAATGAAAAAAATAACTAAAATCAGTTCAATAGTTTCGGAGTTTATCGATTACAAACAAACAAATCTTTCTTGTTTATTTATAACTAGCAACTCACCCTCGCTCCGCTCGTTAACTTTTAACGTTTAACTCAGATGAGATATTTTCTCGCCGTAAAAAGTATTCTATATGTTGACCTAGATAACCAGCTATCATCATACCAAATTTCATCAAAATCCCTGCAGTGGTTTTTCCGTGATACGGTAACAGACAGACAGACAGACAAAAATTCTAATAACTATAGATTCGGCCTCTGTATCGATAATAAAGTCTATTTCAATAAGATTTTCTAAAAAATATTTAATGTACAGATTCGGTTTAGTTACGATTTTATTATATGTATAGACTACCGGGTTCGCCACTACGAAAACAAAAACAAATCTATCCCTCGGGAATCGTATATTATTCCGTAATAAAAAATAGTCCATGTATTATTCCAGATTATAGTCTATCTCTGTGCCAAATTTCATCAAGATACGTCCAGCTGTTCTGGTGTGAAAGAGCAACAAACATTCATACATACTCAAAAACTTTTCCCATTTATAATATTAATACGGATATTTAGTATAGATAGATTTTTTAGTCATCTAGTACAGAATAATGGTGCGTCATTACCATCTCATCGAAATCCCAAGGAGCACGCACCTCATTAAAACGCATTTAATCTAATCGCCGTACAACGACTTGCACAAAACTTCTTTTAAACCTTCATGCAAAATTACGTTTGGAAGTCCCCTCTTTTAGGGCGCGTTCAAACGGCACTAATATTTTTTTGAGAGATCAAAGATTCTTAACGTTTGATGTTTTTTCTTTGCTATACATTAACGAAATTACGTATACACATACGTATTTTATATGTTATTATTTATTTTATTGTTGGCTAGAAATAATTTAACGCCTTCTTCATTTTATTATTTTGTTTATATAAGCTTTTACTTAATATTAATTAGACTGTATAGTAATTGGACAATACGTTTCTACATTAGGTTCTATATAATTAATGTTTGATGATAAAATTAAATTTATATTTTAATGGTAGGTTATTTACGTATTATATATTATATACATTTTTAATCTATACATATAATAAAATTGTAACTGATCGCTGTCTGTTCATGGAAGATATTAGAGAAAAACTATTATTGGGGTCTTTATTAACACAATAGAACCCAAAACAATGATTTTTAGAATTTTCGTCTGTTTTTCTGTGCGTTTGTACGCGCTAATCTCAGACACGGCTTAACCGATATGGGTGCAGTTTTCACTAATATATTATGGTAAGCTTAACTTAACTCACTTAACACTTAGTATTTGTTTTATTTCAATCGGTTCATAAATAAATAAGTTGTGCCAATTTAAAGAAACACCTAGGGACGAACTCAAGCGAAGCGAGGGGGAATCGCTAGTATAAAATAAATTGATTCGATCTTGTAAGCGCCCTTTTTTTCGAATAAAATTTCGGCAGACCGGATTACACGGGCGGTCAGAATATTAAAAAACTTTTCCTTACCAACTTGGATTGTCTTTTAGGAACACTGTTTACCGCTAGCTTTTGTTTTTTGCTGGAGAGTTCAGAAAATACTCTATTTTTGAAGGTTTCAATATTTTAATGATGAACTTTATTATAAGCATCAGCGTGCAGTGTTCGTGTAAAAATTTTTGTTTACTAAATAAAACTTATATTAAGGTTAGTAAACCTGGTAAATTTTAAATTAATTAAAATTAGTAATTCTGGTAAATTTTAAATATTTATAATAAACACAACCATACATTTGACACTACAAAACTATTCAAATTATTATTAACATGTTCACAAAAGTTTCTTAAAGTAATTTATATTTTATTATTCACACGTATATCTGAATAATACCTACAGTAGATCATGTAATATATATTTTAGAAATGTTATTTCCATATACAGGTTGAAATAAAACCTTAAAAATTGAAGATATTAACTTCCACTCAGAGGAAAAACGTCTAACTAACACTAAATATTTTTTTAAAAAACTTACCAGAGCCTTATCCCTATAATAGACCCTATCGATTAGTTTGATAAAATAGTGACGTACTTTATTGCATTTTTATCTAGTTCGATTACCAGCTTTGGTATTTTAAAAGAAATTTTCAAATGCATTATATATATACTATATATATAATTTTAGTTTTCTATTAGCGATAGCAGTTATAGAATGTCATTTTGTTGAAGCTCCATGAATATGTTTTTATCAGTTCTTTATGTTTCTGCAAAACACGCATCGATCTATCATCGGACGTTTGAAAGGAGGAAAATTAAATTTCCTACTATATAGGTCAAACTAATAAAAGCGACAAAAACAAAAGCCCTGCACAATGTAAAGGGTAATTCACTTCACATGTACTATTAGTATGTACCTAACCAGTGAATGTAATAAAAGATAGCTAAAATCTAACTAACTAGATTTTTTTTACTCTGTATGAAACTTACCTATATTTTTTTGAAAAAAACTTTAATGTAGATTATTTTTTGTTTTTTTTTAAGTACCAAAAAATCCTTGTAAATAAAACTATATTTTTGGACTTTTTCGCGTATTTATTTTGATTCTTTGTTGACGACGTACTATATACTTTACAGCAATAACGTTCACAGGAGATACTTTATTATAATATATTTTTTACAGACGGCATCTACTAACAAAATTATATATTAATTCGGAGAAAATGAGAATAGATAAAGATAGTTTTATCTAAAATGTGAAATATTCACGTAAATCTATGGAAAAAATGTGTGTACTTATGTACACACGTAAGAACTCATACTTCCTTGGCGTAACAGAACAAAAATGGCTAAAGATTTCATCCCGTATGCCACAACTTTGTTTGTAAAAGGAATGCTGCTAACTTCATCATGTCGCTTTTTCGCTGTCGGTGTGATTACAATTTTATAAAACCCATTAGATTACAATACTAATTTAATTAATACAAGTGAACTACTGTAATTGTTATTAAAACTAAATTTCATAGTTGTTAATTATGAAACTCAGACAATTTTCATTAATCTACTATATTTCTATTAATATAATAATATAAACAAATTGATTATGTAAGTAAACATTTCCAATTCCATTATTTCAACAATAATTCTGCTTATTTACTAGCACTCTATGAAATATTTAGCAAATTGAAATCGCTTCCGAGCCGAAAGTGCGATACCACGTTCATTTTATATTTCGAATATACATAGTACCTACCTGTTCATCATAGCATAAGGTACGGCAAACGAATGGCGTTTTAAAATACTTTTATTTGAATTGATAACATAGCATAGCTTTCTATTAGTAAAAAACTTTAAAAAATCGATTCCATAGCTCTAAAGATTACTTACTACATACACACAAATAATTAATATAATTTTCTTAATATAATAAAATAATATTGTCTATCTGATTTCTGACTAATCTCACTAACAATAAGTGGCTGAATGCAGAATGCTATAATATGAAGAATATAGTGCATAAGCATACGCGCAAACACAAGTGCTATTTTTCCTCCTGTCAAAATCTTGTGGAACGCAAAATTCAATGAGATTGGTAAGAGATGAGTCGCAGAACTGATGGTTTAACCTAACAAAATGATAATTAATAGTGTTGTTATAGCTTTTAAAATACAATAATTTAACTACAAATTACTACTAGCACAAGATAAGTTTGAAGCATATGTAATTAAGGTTCAGGCGAAGTAAAGGCGAAATCAGTTTAAGGTTTTACGTTACACTAGCGACTCACCCTCGCTTCGTTCGGGTTCGTCCCTAGGTTGCTTCCCAAAACTTTTTTTTTTTGCGTGGGACCCTATTTTTTTTTCTAAAATAAAAGTAGCCTATGTTACTCTTTATTACTCCAGCTACTTCAGCTTTCTGCCAGTAAAATTCCCATCAAAATCGGCCATTTCAGAGATTAACCAAAACCAGGAACAAACAGACCGATAAAAATTGTAAAAAATGTTGTTTTGGTATATGTACCGTGTATATACATCCATATGCATTTAGTAAAAAGCGGTTATTTTAATATTACAAACAGACACTCAAATTTTATTTATCTGTATAGATTTTTTTTCCCAAAAATATATATCTCAATCCACCAATTCGTTAACCTACGTCCTACACGTTTAAAAGAACATAAAGCAAAGCGAATCTGGCAACTAGTTCGTTTTGCTTAAACGTGCCGCTCATTCACGCCCGCCAGACCATATATGATTAGTAAGGGTACTCCGCTTGAGTTCAGTTCTGTTTGTGTTACAATTTACTTATTTTAGGGTGCTGCTTCATCACTTGTGCTTTGTGTTAAATTATAACATTTGATATTTTAATTTTATGTGTAAAATATTATAATTTCCAGGTAAATATTGCTCAATTATGCCATATAAAGCAATAATTAAACACTTTCTTTGATTTAAGTACGCGAATATTTGACATTTTCGACTGGGACTCTCCCACAGTTACACCGATTTCTGCCGTGACTATGATTGCTGTTAAGCATTCGATACGTCGGAAACCAAAATTCAAAATAAATCCGCGAAAAAATTCGAAAAAATAGTTTTATTTCAAATAAATATGACAATTTAAATTAAAAGCAAATGCTATAATTTCTGTTGAACCATATAATTTTCACACTATTTCTTTTTCTTCCTTAATGAGTTCTTACATAATATCATAATATATAAAATATTAATAAATAAAAGATTAAAAATTATAATGTTGTGTTTAAAATAATGTACCAATTTTTTTTAAACTATTATAATGTTTTTTCAAATAATAATGAATATATAAACGATTTAATTGCAAGCAAGTAAATATTATAATTTATCTATCTATATTAATATAAAGAGGAAGGATTTGATTGTTTGTTTGTTTGCATCGAATAGGCTCCGAAACTACTAAACCGATTAAGATAAAATTTGGTAAGAAGATAGTTTAAGACCCTAGGAAGGATATAAGATAGTTTTTATCCCGGAAATCATCCCTTAAGGGAAAGAAAATGGGGATGATAGTTTGTATGGGACCCAAACAAAGCGAGGGTGAGTCGCTAGTTATAAAATATTCAAATTAGGTGTCCGTCTGAAGAGAGTCGTTTAATTGATCAATCAAAACGTCAGTTCAATTCTTCGATTTATTCTTTTTAAACGTGCCGTTTGAACACAATTTACTTCGCAACGTCACGTACCATCAAGTAAAGAGACGAAGAAGATTAATCGTTTTTTTTTATTTGAATTAAAATTATGAAGAAACCAAACCGTTTTATAATAATATGGATTATATTAAAATGTTATATATACCTATGTATAGATATAGATATTTTTGTATACTCGTAAAAGAACTTAAATACATAAATTGTAATATTTCGACCTCCAATAATAAAATAAGGGAAATATAACAAACAATAAGAAATCAAAAGTAAAGAATAATAAAACATATTAATGTAAATATTGAAGACTATTCTTACATCGGTACCTACTTCAGGGTTTATAAATGGAAGCAATTAATCTTTATGTGAAACTAGCGGCTCAACCTTGCTTCGCTCGGGTTCGCCTCTAAACAAATCTATCCCACGGGACTGTACTTTTTCCTGGATAAAAAGTAGCCTATGTGTTATTCTGATTTATGAGCTAAATTATTGTAAAGTTTCATAAAAATCTATTTAGTTGTGTTTGCGTGAAATAGTAACAAAAATCCATACATCCATACATCCCCACAAACTTTCGTATTTATAATATTAGTTTGATAAGCAATGACAAAATAATTCAGTACCGTTTTCTCCTGTGTTTGTCAACCTTTACTTCGATTTAGTAGCTATTGACGATCTTTAGTTTTATCAACAAAAAAAAATTATTAATTTTGACTACTGAATAAACACTAGTCATCTATATCTATATACATATAATATAATCGTAACTAAGCCGATCTAATCGTACTACATTAAATATTTTTTGGAAAATCTTATTGAAAGACATTATTATCGATACAGAGGCCGAATCTATAGTTTTTAAATTTTTTGTCTGTCTGTCTGTTACCGCATCACGGAAGTTTTTCCGTCCGAATCACTGGAGTGATTTTGATGAAATTTGGTATGATGATAGCTGGTCATCCGGGTCAACATATAGGATAATCTTTACTGCGGGAAAATATCTCATCTCTGAGAAATCTATACTAACATAAATAAAATTGAAGTGTCTGTTTGTATTGTCAATATAACAGCTTTTTATTAAATGCATATGATATTATATACGGTACTTATAAAAAAACAGAATTTTAAAAAAATTGTCTGTCAGACTGTTTGTCTATTAGTTCCGGCTAATTTCTGAAATGATTGGATTGATTTTGACGAGGCTTTCACTGGCTGGAGCTGGACCTGCAGATAGCTGATGTTATGAGGAGTAACTTAAGCTACTTTTATTTAAGTAAAAAAATAGGGTTCCGCTCAAAAAAAATTAAAACGTCCCTAGAGACGAACCCGGGTGAAGCGAGGGTAAGTCACCAGTAAGTAAATAAGTCACTTATGACAAACTGTGGACTTAAGCTTATTAAGTCAATATAAAGAGATGAAATAAAAAAAAGACTGATGACATAACGGAAGTATTGAGTTACGTGTTAGTTTACAGAAAGCCTTTAAGCAACTTATTTCTTAAGTGCGCCTTACAACAATATATTTTCTGAATACGCCAATGAATAACATATTTTCCAATAATCAAAGTTATAAAATCGTCTGAAAGAATTTAACAAGAGAACAAATCAATAGAATGCAGTCATAAACTTCGCTGAACTAGCTTGAACTCGTAAGAACGCCAAAAGCATCGCCTTCGAATAGTTGAGTTACTTTGCTTTTAAAATACATTTCAGAATTGTCTTAATGTTAAATGTTTATTCTTATGGACTTAAAATTATTTGACTTCTAAGCAAACTTTGACTACAGTTCTTGAAGTACTTACTTTGTAATAATAAAATAAGTATATAAGTTCTACTTTATTCTGATATTTTTATAGATGTATATTTCCACACATTTTTAATTAATATCCTGAACAATTTCAAGTGTATCACTAAATAAATTGTGGCAATAAAATTAAATATACTTAATATTTAAGGATATTAAATTAAATATACTAGTTAATTAAACATACTTAATATTATAGGCAGTGGTAGCCCAGTGGTAGCGCGCTCGCTTGGGAAATCGAGTGAAGCGGGTTCAAATCCCGGGTCTCGCACCTCTGATATTTTCATGTGCGAATCATTTTCTAACTTGATTACCACTTGCCTTACGGTGAAGGAAAACATCGTGTGGAAACCTGCATGTCTGAGAGAACCTAGCAAGTTTTCGAAAAGACATGTGAAGTCCGCCAATCCGCACTTGGCCAGCGTGGTGGACTATGGCCTGATTCCCCTCGTCTTGAAGGGAGACCCGTGCCCAGCAGTGGGACGTAAAAAAGGGCTGAATACATACTTAATATTGCTGCGGGGTACGGCCCTTCCTTCACTACTAGGGGGATCAGGCCATAGTCCACCATGCTGGCCAAGTGCGAGTTGGCGAACTTCACATGTCTTTCGTAAACTTGCTGAAACATGCAGGTTTCCTCACGATGTTTTCCTTCACCATAAAACACTTACGGTACGGACACTTCACTTTAATTAACAGGACTGAAATGGCCTTATCTACGACCAAAAACCGGTCTTTAAAAGATCATACAGAATAGAAAGATACACATAATATTATAATATATATTTATACTATGAACAGTACCTACAGATTTTTCTTCTAGTAAATATAAGCTTTTATATTACTTACAATATACGGTATTCTTATTTCCAAATGAAAACCGCCGTTAAAATATTTTCAGAGAGGCATGACCAAACGAACCGAGTACCAGCGGGAAAAGCATTGAAAACAACCGAGCCCTAGGCAATCCATTTACGTGGTAGAACTTTTGTTTACGTTGGAACATTGAACTAATTTCGTTATAACGGACTTTCTACATTGTTTATTTGAAGTTAAGTGATAGTGCTTCAATAAAAATAATAGATCTATCGACGTCAATTTCATGCGAAGCTTTCAATAGTTATTATAATATATTATGTATAAATATAATAAAACTATAGAAGTCGAATGTCTGTATATAGAAAAAAAAATTGCTAAAACCGAGTTAGGGGGATGTAAGAAGAGACATAGAACAAATCCAGATTATTTTGAAACTGATCGACCGATTTGAATGAAATTTTGAATGGCGGTAGCTTATATCCCTGGTCAATATCTTAGATAGTTTTTATTCCGGTAAATTAAAAAAGATCCCGTGGGATAGTTAAAAACTATAGTAACTTATACAGCTTAGTACACAAAAACTACTGATTGGATTTTAATGAAACTTTACAATAATGTAGGTCATACATCAGAAAAACAAATAGGCTACTTTTTATCCTTTGATTGCAATTTTATGATTTGTTTTTGTTTGTCTAGAGTCGAATCCAAGCGAAGCGAGGGTGAGCCGCTAGTATCTTTATAAATTTATATCAATTAATATATTTTACATCTTATTTACAATTTAGATTTACTGTTTTTTGCCCACGGCTAAGCTAATGAGCAAAAATATAAGAATATAAGCTATTCAAAATCTATTCAACCGTTATTGTGTGAAAAAGTAACCAACACTTAAACTAAAGAAATTTTATATGAATAATCATTCAAAATTACACTATTATAAATTAGTGTGAAACAATATTGATAAATACTTCAGACACACACATACTTTTTATCATCGTTCGTTCTATTCTTTAGTCAAAATCTTTAGCTGTTCGATTAAAAACCTTTAGTCTCGTTAAAAACTGCTGAAAACTCGGTAGTGTTCTTTATTTTTTCCTAGCTAAAATTAAAAAATATCGTTAATGTCAAACAATTGTATTAATAACCATTATAATTTCAAGACGAGGAAAATAAGAACACAGTAAATCAATATAATAAGCTTTATTTTATATCACTCTTTTACTTTAAACGTTTTATAATGTTACTTCAACTTTCGTATTTCCCTTTAATACAACAAAATTCAAAGTTATTTTAACGATCACTTTATGCTACTACTATTAACTAATCACAGGAAAACGCTTTATTTTCCACTATTTACACATAAGTTCAACACTATTTGATCAATAAGTTTGCCAACATAAATTTAGTATTATTTTAATAACTAATACTTATCTTGTCTGTCGTAATGACCGTCTCCCCAAAAACTGCCCCTCCAAAGGTTATCTTTTGCCTTTTATATGAATCAGCCGGAAGTTTTTATTAAATAGCACAACCGTATTTCTGAATTTTTAAATGCAATAATATAACTTGAAAATTATTAATGTCTTACTATTTGATTTACTTTTTGTAGAATTTATTACAAAATTAGTAACTCGAAAATAAGTTTAATTTTAAGATATTAACTTTTTAACATCAATATAATTTAAAAGCAAAATCAATAGACATTCCATATTAATTTAAAAGTAGTCAAATTATCTCCCATTAATTATATAAATTTATCAATGACTTTTAATTAAAATATTATTATTTATGATTCTCAATTATGTATAATATTTTATTATGTACAATCTTACGTCTCCGTGTAAGCCAGTTTAACAGTTCGTCCATCCTGACGAATATTTGCGACCCCGCAAATGATTAGCCAAAAGTTTAATTATTTCAAATCTTATCTATTATCAGATTTAAACTTAATTTTTTTTTTTATTATCAGATTTAAACTTAATTATTTTTCTTAAATTAAAAATATTTTCCATCATTAAGTTATTACAATTTCTTTTTGAACGTCATGAGTCTACTACCAGTTCGGAAAGAAAAAGCCTCAGACCTGAGAAGAACTGGCGAAAGAAACTCAGCGGGACTAATATTATTTCATTATTATTATTATTTTATAATAAGAGACTCAAAGTAACTAGTAACAGATTCGTGACTCAACAATATTAGAATTATTGACAGGACCTTAACGATTCGTGGTCCATTAACACCACAACTATTGGTGGCCCGTTAACACCTAAATCATTGGTGGCCCAACAACACCAAAACAATTAGCGGCCCAACAACACCAAAACAATTGGTGGCCCAACAACACCAAAACAATTGGTGGCCCAACAACACCAAAACAATTGGTGGCCCAACAACACCAAAACTATTGGTGGCCCAACAACACCAAAACAATTGGTGGCCCAACAACACCAAAACAATTGGTGGCCCAACAACACCAAAACTATTGGTGGCCCAACAACACCAAAACTATTGGTGGCCCAACAACACCAAAACTATTGGTGGCCCAACAACACCAAAACCATTGGTGGCCCATGAATTTCTATATACTACCTGTCCATTAAAAGCACATAGCTCCATTATCACTCCAAGCAAGCGTTGCAGTCAAAGAAGCTATAGGACTGGCCAGGATCGGTACTGCTGGGTACTGGGAGCGCCATGGCTGGCATCGTTTCCTAGTGGTATCTCTTTGATCCCGAGACAGTCTAGCAGTGACGTTTCGGGATCCCACTTCTGAAAATTGTCAAACAATTGTATTAATAACCATTATAATTTCAAGACGAGGAAAATAAGAACACAGTAAATCAATATAATAAGCTTTATTTTATATCACTCTTTTACTTTAAACGTTTTATAATGTTACTTCAACTTTCGTATTTCCCTTTAATACAACAAAATTCAAAGTTATTTTAACGATCACTTTATGCTACTACTATTAACTAATCACAGGAAAACGCTTTATTTTCCACTATTTACACATAAGTTCAACACTATTTGATCAATAAGTTTGCCAACATAAATTTAGTATTATTTTAATAACTAATACTTATCTTGTCTGTCGTAATGACCGTCTCCCCAAAAACTGCCCCTCCAAAGGTTATCTTTTGCCTTTTATATGAATCAGCCGGAAGTTTTTATTAAATAGCACAACCGTATTTCTGAATTTTTAAATGCAATAATATAACTTGAAAATTATTAATGTCTTACTATTTGATTTACTTTTTGTAGAATTTATTACAAAATTAGTAACTCGAAAATAAGTTTAATTTTAAGATATTAACTTTTTAACATCAATATAATTTAAAAGCAAAATCAATAGACATTCCATATTAATTTAAAAGTAGTCAAATTATCTCCCATTAATTATATAAATTTATCAATGACTTTTAATTAAGATATTATTATTTATGATTCTCAATTATGTATAATATTTTATTATGTACAATCTTACGTCTCCGTGTAAGCCAGTTTAACATTAATTGTATAATATCTTTTATTATGTCAGATCTATAGAGATTTATTTCCGATGCTGTTCAGCACCTCTTAAGCTGAACCACTAGTTTTTGTAATATGAACAAAATGCTTACCGTTTGAGTTATCATTACGATTGAGTTACCATTTTAGAATTTGTTTAGCCAGTGACCTAAACTGAATGTCGAAGCTCATGGTATTAAGCGCCTCATACTAGGTCCTAAAACAGTTCATGGTAAGCCCTCAGATCATTCTTCGTCATATTTATGTAACAATAGGTTTCAAACATTTTAACCAAATTTAATAAATGAGACGATCATTGATACGCCGGCTTTATATGAAAATAGGTCATATATACCTTGTACACAGCAACGTCGATGCACGTCGTTGAATGGATGCCATTTCATCAGTCAGTGTCAGGTAAATAAGCAGTGTGGTAGAGCGTGGTAAGCTATCGCGATGATGAAACAAAATAGATTACTTGCGTTACCTACTATCGTTTTTAAATAATATATATAAATATAACCTATCAATAAGACATACTCGTTTATATGAATTAAATACTTACTAAATACATTTTTAACTACACTATATACTAAGACGATTTTCAAATGTGTATTGGCAAACAAAACTAAACAAACAAATTAAATAAACCAATCTTTCCGGATATTTTCGCGGATTTATTTTGATTTTTGGTTTCAAATGCTTTACAGCAGTCATGGTCACGGGAGAGACTATCAACTTTGCATACTACTACTATATCTAATTTTTTTAAACGAGCAATTCTTGTATATTTATTTATTTATACCGGCGATCTCGGAAACGGCTCTAACGATTTCGTTGAAATTGGGTATGTGGAGGATTTCGGGGGCGAAAAATCGATCTAGATTAGTCTTATATCTGGGAAAACGCGTGTTTTCGAGTTTTCATGCGGTTTTCTTTCGCATTATTCCACGCAAAATATGGTCGATAATAATAGTGGTCAAGCGGCCAAGGTGCAAGATTGACAATCACAGGTGTGTCCGGGTTTAAAAACAAAGTTTTTATTTTTATTATATTTTTTTTGTATTTATTCAAGTTTTTATTTATTTTTTTATCTAAAAATACGGTATAACAAAAAAGAACTACGAGCGATGCTCGGTGGCCCAGGTACTAACTAATATGTCACTTAATTAATGTTTACCGGTTATTCTTTGTGCCATCTGTTAATACGAAACCAGTTCATATAACAGTTGAGTGAAATACGAGTGCTTTTGTATGGATAAAACTGGACCATCTATTGTAACAACCCAACTAAATAAAGAAGTTTTTATGTATACTTACGCAGCATTGTATCACGACATCGTCCTGACAAGAGGTACAAAGCCCATATAGAAATAAAGATAATAGATAAGAAACAAAGACTGTTTAGAATATATTTTATGAGAAGATTTTGATCAAAGATACGTAGAAAGATAGCTTAAGACAGTCAATTTTTGAAGACTGAAACTAATATGTCAGAAAGAACTTTTACCTGTTATTTAACACCATTCTCTATTTTGACATTTCCAATAAATATGAAATTATGTTGTGAAGCTTTAGAAATATATCCAAAATATGACACACGTAGTAAAATAAAAGTGTCTAACTCATTAGAGCCTATCATACTCGTATATACTCGTACAATATACATTATGTATGTATTTAGATAAAAAATTACTGTAAAATTAAAACAAAATATATTTATGCCCACCTAAGATTGATAAGTTTTTGATAACATATCCCTTCACTTTTTCCATACCATTCAAACTGACTTTGATCAAGATTTCAACTGCTTACTTCTAAATTATTTTGCACATTACTCTAAGCAAAAGTCAACCCCGCTTATTATTTATACAAAAGTTAGGATAATAAGAAACGATTACGTAAATTTCACATAGCGATCACTGTCATGTAAAGGTCGCCGTTTCATCAGTCAGCGTCGTATATAAACAGTAGAGTGGACATGGGTCAAACTTTGAGCATCGCTCACTCGACCGTAGCTATGTTTGATAAATTATATTATAACCGTATAAAGCTATCAAACGAAAAATACGAAAGCTCAGTATGGAAAGGTTAAATAGCCTATAAATATCCTAAAAAGGTATTAGAGTTTGAAGAGGCGGTTCGTGCTTCAAATTATGAATTTGTAAAATTGTATTTCATGAAATGAATTTGTATTTCAATTTTAATTTTTTGTTATATTTTTCCAATACTTTTTATTTCCTACTAGCAGAATACGTGGCTTCGCTCGCGATCAAACTACTTAAAATACGAAATTTCATGCAAATATGTTATGGAGTAAAAAGTTTCATACAGACTTTTATCCTCTTTTTCACCGCCTTGGAGGTTGAATTTTGAAAAATTCTTCCTTAGTGGATGCCTTCGTCATAATATGAGGAATACGTGTGGGAAATATCAATTTTCTAGCCTTAAGAGTTTGGCCTGTGCCTTGATACATCAGTCAATATATATATATATATATATATATATATATATATATATATATATATATATATATATATATATATATATATATATATATATATATATATATATATATATATATATATATAATATAACATATATACATGCATGTTTAATAATTAATTACTCTTTATTTTCGTATATATATATATATATCTTTATATCGTTTATTATTATTATTCCACGTGGTTTTCATCAATGTATTTTTTTAACCTGTTGAATCAATTGTTTTTCGTATAATTACAAAATGTATATGGACCTTTATTGTATATTGAGCAAAATGTTAATAGAAGACGAAAAGATATTATAGAAATATAAAGGCCTTTTGCTAGTGTATTGTTTTTTTCTTTACTACGAAATAATGCCTGGTTTATTTTTTGAACACAGTGCGATGAGAATTGAAGTTATATGTGTATGTAGGGGTACGCAATAATAACTAAGAACGCTGGCACAGTTCTCCTATCCATCAACTGGCGTCTACTTAAATTGTTTCACTTGCCTTTGTGAGAATATAACAGTAAAAATTAACTTTTATGTTGGGAACTAGCGAATCACTCTTGCTCCGCTCGGGTTCGTCCCTTAGAACGTTTTAAAGGTTAGTATAGATTTCTCAGCGATGTGATATTTTCCCGCAGTAAAAAGTATTCTATACGTTGATGCAGATACTCAACTATCATCATAGCAAATTGCATCAAAATCTGTTCAGTTCAGTGCTTTTCTTGTAATGCGTTCCTAGACAGAGAGACAAAAATTCTAAAAACTATAGATTCAGCCTCTGCATCGATAATAATATCTATTTTAATACCATTTTCCAAAAAATATTCAATGTACAGATTTGACTCAGAATTTCGTTAAAAGTATAGAATAAAAATTATACTTTAAGAACTTTCTGCTATACAGTTTCTAGGTAACTTTTAGCAGTGAAGTAGAATATTGTTGATAAGAAGAATGTGAGCGGAGTTGGTAGTTAAGCGTGGCCGCTTAATGCGAGACGGCCACTGCTATTTCTTGTGGCTGTTATAGACAAGAGTCCCAAGTCAAAATTCAAAAGCGAAAATTGCTCAAATTACTTCACCTAAGCATTTAAGATAAATGAAATGAAATAAACTTTATTCAATTAGAATTATTGCAAATGCTTTTGAACACAGCATGATAAGAATAAAATAAAGATATACGTATTCAGCCCTTTTTAACGTCCCACTGCTTGCACGGGCCTCCCTTCAAGACGAGGGGGATCAGACCATAGTCCCTCACGCTGGCCAAGTACGGATTGGCGGACTAAAGATATATATCCGATTGTTATCTAGGGTTCAATATCGTAAGGAAATATTGAACTAATCTAGATATGGCAAAATAGTAGTACTTATTGTTTTTTTTAATAATTGATATTGGTCAACTTTTACTAATAGGGGTACTAAAATCTTTTAGAATTTATTTTCAATAAGAATCGCCTATAATTAATAAGCAATTTATATGTGGACAGAAAACAACTATATCATAAGTAAACTGACGGTCTAGCACTATCTAAATATTAGAGTTGCTAACTAGATATTCATTTCAGATTGATTGATTTAGACAAAACAAAGCGATGCGTTAAACCGCCATCTTAAACTATATATATGAAATGAGCTGAGAATATTCTATTATGATAAAAACTACAATACATTATTAACCTGTTGAGAGTCGCGGGCACACAGGTGTGCCAGTTAACAATTGATTTCCTATAAATTAACCAGGAGGTGTTAAATAGTAAACGCTTCAAGTTAATAACTTAGTACATACTCCAAGGAAACTGAAACGCCACGCTGGCTGCGAAATTGGCCGCATTTACGATTAAATCGCTATACTACGATACAATTAGAACGAATCCTATCCGATCACTGACACTAAACCTATCCTGCAATCTGCTACAGTTGCTTACAAAGGTTGTATCTTTTGTGTGATGAAAAAATAAACATAAGAAATCATATATACATATGTATAATAAAAGCTCAAAGAACCGTCATGTATGGTAAAAATACATGATGAAAATCAATAAGCTATAATCTTACTAAGCTAATTTGACGATACCTTTGGTACAGTTTGTAGTGACCAACCCTACGTGATGTGTCAACGGTCGCAAGTTCGAGTCCCACTGGGGGCATTAATTTGTGTGATGAGCACAAATGTTTGTAATCCAGCCATGAGTGTTTATATTTATAATATGTATGTATTTATATTTATAATAAGTTATATATGTGTAGTGTTCAACTATCTGGTATGAAGGCTTGTGTTATCCATAACGTAGCTCATAGCTTACCATTGAACTAGATAGTGCTGTGTGTTAATTTTCAACATATTTTTTATTTATTGTATATTCTTTTGTTGTGACATTTTATATGTTAGCTCAAAAAACTCACTAAATCTCGTGTTTGCATCATATAATTTATATATAGAACTGTGAAGAACTACGTTATTCAGTAGATAAAATATTTTATAATGCTACTTATTTATTAAAATAAACAATTTTTGTGACATTATGTCCTATTAAGGCTATCTCTTATCGATTTACGATCGAGAAATTGTACTTAAATGTTAATCTGACACAGAAGTCGTCGTTAAAGACCAACGAAGTTTACTTTTGATGAGAGCTAATTAAAAATTATATTACTTTTAACAAACATTTTCAATGAACTCAAATAGGCTAGTAAACGAAGTAATTACAAAATTGAGCTATTCCAAATGACTGGCGATAACTTTGACTGCTTGTTTTATGGCGGGGCACTAAAACGCTGCTCTGTAAAATGCTAAAACTGTACCTCAGACACTGCAAGAGTTACTGTACAAACTTTTATTATTTATTATAAGTATTCATTATTTTTATTTGAACATAACATTTATTTATTTACTAGCGACTCACCCTCGCTCCGTTCGGGTTCGTTTCTAGTTACGTTTTGACATTTAAGTAGTATAGATGAGATATTTTCCAGCAATAAAAATTATCCTATATGTTGACCCGGATAACCAGCTATCATCATATCAAATTTCATTAAAATCTGTCGAGTGATTTTCTCGTGATGCGTTCCCATATATACAGACAGATAGGTAGAAATTCTAAAAACTATATATTCGGTCTGTATATACATATATCAATTCGTAAGCATCTACGCTTTCGTTAAAAAGAGGTTTTTTATTCACAAAAAATATTAGAATTAGTACTGATAACAAAATAAACATTTGATTTAAAAATACTGTGTTGTAAGCGTTACATTTTTGAATTTTTAGCCGAACCTTTTCCCAATTTGCATGATCAGCGTTTAGAGAAAGGGGTCGTTTTATTGCAACGCCATTTTAATGGCACCCTGTCGTAAAATGAAGTGAGATCTAAGGGCCTCATTGGTATGTATCTGATCGGTCTTACAATGTTGTATGCTATTTCATAAGGGATTTAAAATTTAAATGAGTTTTCATGTATTTTTAACGTAAAGATGGATGATTGCTGTTGATTATAGAATTAGACTTTATTAACAATAGGTCTAAGATCTTTTTTTTGTTGGGAATTGAATTTACGCATACCACCTAAATACATGGGACTCACTGGCGAGCAAGCCAAGCAAGTAAGTACTATCCACTAAAACCCAACAGAACCTCCCCAGTCTTAATGGGGCGTCGCAGGATCGCTTACGCACTCAACTACGACACCTAGACGGCAGGCCTACCGAAACAGACTACACAACCAAGGGGTTGCACCCACGGTCCACTCTGCTGTCAAAGAAGTCAAAGAAGTACCAGGAGCAACCCGCACGGCACGCTGTCCACCGAGGTGATCCTCCTCCCTGTGTGTCTTGGCTTTCCGCCCGGCTGGGTTGCCGAACGCTAATGAGCCTCCCACCACGACAAGGTGAACACACATCGGGGGGTTGATATGTTAACGTAAATGATGTACATTAAAATATATATATATATATATATATATATATATATATATATATATATATATATATATATATATATATATATATATATATATAATAATATGACAAAAAATAATAGCGAAAGAAAGTTCTCTTAAATGATAGAAAATAAAAGATATATGTATAGTAGTGTACATAATTAGCGGCTTACCGCCTTTGCGTCAGATTTATCTGCGATATATTACGGATGTGTTCGATATTTTTCTCTTGTTCGTTGCAAAAATAAATATTTTTATTCTATTCACTAGCGACTCACCCTCGTTTCGCTCGGATTCGTCCACAGGTTCGTTTTATGGGTTAGTATGGAATAAATAGACTATATATTATAATATGTGATATGTATTATATATTCCTCAATAAACGGACTACCTATTGCAAAAAGATTTTTTCAAATCGGATCAGTAGTTCCTGAAATTAGCATGTTCAAACAAACAAACATACATACATACAAACATAAAGATACACACACACACAAACAAATTTTGCCTTTTTATAATATAAGTAGGTATAGATTAAGATATTCATTATAAAGATAAAAGCATAATATTCAAAATTTCCGTCATAGAACTAATCTAATTTTCAAACTAAAAACGTTATAAAGTTTTGATGACCCAATTTTGAACTTGCTAGGTCAATATGGGACAAAGCAAACTATTAGCATAGCACCTCACTAGTTCACGAAGTCTCTCTGGATTATGACACGCAAGAGCTACAGGTATAATAACTTGGTCCAGTGAATTACTAATTTTACTGCTTTAGAGCTTTACTGTTTTATATTAAAACTAGCGACTCACCCTCGCTTCGTTTCGGGTTCGTCTCTAGACAAAAACAAATCTATCCCACGGGAAGCGTACATTTTTCCGGGATGATATACATTCTATAGCCTTCCTCAATTAACGGACTATCTAATGCAAAAAGAATTTTTCAAATCGGACTAGTAGTTCCTGAGATTAGCGCGTTCAACCAAACAAACAAACAAACAAACTCTTCAGCTTTATAATATTAGTATAGATTGGGTTTTTACTATGTTAAAAAATCTAAGTATCTATTCTGAGATCTTAATGTGTAACTTTACTGAAATAATATTACTTAAACAAAAGGATAGAAACAAGTAGATATAGGAGCATACATATGTATATACTATGTGCTGCATGTGTGTGTGTACACACACACATAAATACACACATGTATACATACATACAAATCAAACACCTAACTCTCCTTATAAGCTTAGCCGCAGTTGGATAAAATTAAAAACACTTCAATCACGAGTCCACGATCGCTGGCTTACAAAACCGGAGTGATAGTTAATTTCCATTTACATACTTGATCCTTAAAGCATTTTGCGTTCTAGGGGATATCAAAAACAAAAAAAAAGTACAAAAAATAAACACAGTACCTACTCGTAGATAGTTACTTCAAAATTCATGTTATATCCGTATGAGTAAAAATTTTATTTAATATTTAATATAATATAAATAAAAAAATAATATTAAATATTTAATAAAAAATGTGTAAAAATTGAGTTTAGCTGTATTATGTTTGTTCTTATGTAAATGTAGATTAAGTCATAAAAGTAATCTCGAGTATATAATATTATACTGTCTGCATGTTATCATTTGTTAAACAACGTTGGTAGCAAATGATGAGAACACAAGCCAATGTATTCACCTGAGTATTCTGAATTACGTCACAACTCCGTCTCGGGGGTAATGGGGCGTCTTATGTACCTATGTATATAAAGAAATACATATACATACATACCTTTTCAAACTAAAGAAGAAGGAAATACAAATCTTTAATTGATCGCAATTAAATGATCAATATTAAATTGTCCAGAGAGCTTATTGAAATAAATGTTGTTTAAAACTTAGAACAGAGCTCACTATAGATATTATGTTAGCGTCGGTAAATTAATATAAAAGTAGAAAGTTATACGATACAAGGGTTTTTCTTCGACCCTGCATGCGTTATTGTTTTAATGAACTGATGTATTACTATATTTTTACAAATTATAGCCTCTTAGATATTCCAATTTTTTACTGTAAAGTTTCATAAAAATCCATTCAGTAGTTTTCGCGTAAAAGAATAACAAACATACATCCATACATCATCACACACAACAAAAACTTTCGTCTTTATAATATAACTAGCGACTCACCCTCGCTTCGCTCAGCTTCATCTCTAGGTACGTTTTAACGGTTAGTATGGAATAGATAGTCGATCCCTGGCTCTGTGAAAAACAAAAACAAATCTATTTCATGAAAAACGTACATTTTTCCAGGATAAAAAGTAACCTATGCGCTATTCCGGACTAAAATCTATTTCTGTGCCAACATTTCATCCAGATTCGTTCAGCCGTTCTGGCGTATTTGAGGAACAAACATCGCTCCATCCAAATTTTCGCATTTATAATATTTATGGGATTTACCCTTGGTTTTGTATCTGTAAGGTTATAATTTATGTAACAATTATTTCGTAACGTAAACCAAAAGTATAAGCTTTTGCTATCATTTTTGTTACAGATAGTGGAAGTTGGCCAATTATAAAAAAAATATATTATGTCCAAAATTCCACCCCTGACAATGGGTAATTAAAAATGTTCCGTACCTCGAAAGGAACCTTTATAGGATCACTTCGTTGTCTGTCTATCTGTCTGTCCGCAAGACCCTTATTCTCAGGAACGTGTATCAAGTTGAATTTAAAAGAATTGAGCTGTGAAAAAAAATCAAACCTCTAAGTCAACGCAATCAAAAGGTTGTTCAAGTCGAATATTTTACTTACTTGCGTTTCTTCCCATCAACCTAGATTTGAAATTTGGCGAGAAGCAATATAGAGTAAAATTCAAAAGCCATTTTGTAGTTACATCACAAAAAAAGTTTTTTTGCGATTATAAACTTATTTTAATGTTTAATGCTACGGAACTCTCTGTGTGCAAGTTAGACTCGCACTTAGCCGTTTTTTTTTGTTTTGTTGCTACTGATGAGCTTTAATATTCACAATGAAAAAATGTAAAAAGTTAGTTTTTTGTATAGATGGGTAAATTCTATCAGTATATTGTTTTCATCAAATTTTCGGGCAAACACTATTTTAATTATATATAAACGTTAGGATACAACACGTTTAATAAGAATCAAACAGCGAAGATTTTATAATAAAACAGTCTTATTTAAAAATGTAATTTCACTTAATTTTATCTCCAACAACGTCCTCCATAGTAATCATACTTATGCGTCATTTTAAAAAAATAATGTCTTCAAGCTCAATTACGCATTCGTCGGCAGCATTTGCTTTCATTAAAGTCACTAATGAAATAGCCATTTAAAGATTCTTTAGTAACACTAGACTTTTACCGCGACTTTAACTGCTAAAAGAATCATATTTTTTTTTAATTAATTTTAATACCTGTTTTTATTTTAACTCTCACTTAGTATTTTAATGTCCAAATAAATGTTACTATTTATTTGGCACGGCCTCCTTTGAATACGAAGGAGATCAGGCCATAGTCCACCACGCTGACCAAGTGCGTGTTGGCGGACTTCACTTGTCTTTCGGAAACTTGCTAGGTTCTCACAGACCTCCAGGTTTCCTCACGATGTTTTCCTTCATCGTAAGTGATAATTATATTGAAAATGATTCGCTCATGAAAATATCAAAGATGCGAGACCCGGGATTTGAATCCGATTCAATTGGTTTCCCAAACAAATGCGTTACCACTAGGCTATTTAGTATTAAAATCTCAGAAACCCTATATTTATTTGGTGTACTCAATTATACAATAACAATATAACAGCAATAGCGAACTCATGTCAACTTTATTAGGTTTAATTTTCTTAAAGCTCCTCTTGTACCCGGCTAAAACAAATAAGTACTGTAGTTATAATAATAAAATGGTAAAAACTACGACCGAACAACGTACTCGCACAGTTTTTTCATAAAGATATTTAATGTGCCCGTGAGACATTTTTTTATCTTTCATATAAAAATCAACACACTCTTATGAGTTATAGAAAAATGATTTTTCTTTAAAAGTCTGTATTATAAAGTTATTAAAATTGGTCCATAAAAATATTTAATGTGGTGTTTCAAGCAGCGGCTCTTTTGTCCACTTTAAAAGTTATATATGCATTTATTTAGCTAAATAATAGAGTGTAAATCGATAGAAGTAGCAAAATTTCAACGCAGAACTCACAAATAACAATAAAAACAATGAGAAGATTACTTTATAATTCACCTTTCTCTCTAATTGTAGTGAGGGCCAAGTAAACGCCTTGGAACACCCGAGAATAGCGGTTACAGGGTATCGGTTCACTCCCCTAAAATAAATTCGCAACCTTATCAGTCCTATGGGGGACCGCAGTAGTCTGCGCACATACGATGTTTATTAAAGCTAAGAAAACTTTATTGAGTTAACAATATATTACTTTTCATATAATTGCAAGTTTTCTTTTAGAAAAAAAACCAAGCATTGGCATTATGAAACATATTGCTTGATTCTTTTAACCAGGAGAATAAAATTGCAAATTTTAAATAAATATCTTATTTAGAAATTGAATTAAAAAAGTGGGAAGTATAACTGAAAGAGTGTGTGTAATACACGAGAGCTTGAAAAAAAAATGGGTAAATAAATATCTTATTTCCGAAATAGGGACTCGATAAAAACTACGTTTTATGAACTGTATTTGTAATTTAAACTTTGACATAAATAAAAACGGACATTATAAATTTGCAATAAAAATGTTTAACATTAACATGAAAATGTTTCAGTTTCGTCCGCCGCCGGCCTTATGAGGCAGCTTTACAAATGGAAATGCAATTATTTAGTAAGAATCAAGGCAAGTGTCGCTTTACAGAAGGGTTTTGTGGCGCTGATATTTCAACAAGTAGTATCTTTCATATAATTTATTTATTTAAGTAAATTTAAAATATTCACACTATAATATATGAAAAACATGTTATAAGAAATAAGTAAAGTTAAATAAATACTAGTTAAATAAAATACCATTGATGTGTAGTGAAACCTACGAATAAATAGACTTATTATTTATTCGTTGAGTGAAACATATAATGACTTTATAATATTTTAATTAATCGCCAATTAAGAAAGAGTAAGGATTAAGAAAGCAATTAACGAATTTAAATCTCAGTTCTGTTAATATATTTTGGAAAATAACCGATTTAATAACGTTTAATATACATACACTTGTAATTATATCTTATCTCGTTAACTGAGCACTTACTTCGCCTCGCTCGGGTGCGTCCCTGGGTACGTTTTATTTTTTTTGAGCGAAACCCTAATTCTTTAAAAAAAAAGTAACCTGAGTTACTCCATATAATATCAGTTATCTGCCAGTGAAAGTCCCGTTAAAATTGCTCCAGCGGTTTCGGAGATTAACTGGGACAAACACACAGACAGACAGATAAAAATTTAAAAAATTGTGTTTTCCTTATAAATATCGTATACAGTTCCATATGAATTTAGTATAAAGCTATTATTTTGACATTACAAAAAGATACTTCAATTTTATTTATCTGTATAAATATTGTTCTCATGTAAGTGATTTTGTGTTTTTTGAGAATAAATACTCAAAAATTAAGAATCCATGAAAAAAAAAATATAGTTATTTTAACAACATTAAAAAGAATAGAGATAGATACATGGTGTTACTTTTATCACGTAGTAAGTCATTAAATAAAAGCGTTTCCCCATTAAAATCGTAGTCGTAAGAAATATTCGAAAAGCTTTATAAAAACCATAAACTCAAGATGGAATAGTTGAAATTAAATTCTCACGAAAACATAAAGACGCCTCGGGATATAAAAATAAAAGTGCTTCCCTTTATTTATTTACGATCCTTTACGTTAGGATTTTATACTTATGTCTTCGCAAGAAAAACAAAGGATAAGAGAAAAACTCCCGCAAGCTATTTAAATTGAATTATATATAATAAATAAGTTTTTATGTAGTAATATCATTGTATATACGTTAGTATGTGTAGTGTAGAGGAGAATGATCTTAATAGATTCAAATCATGACTTTCGGATTTCGAATTTTTCTATCAAAAGTTCTTAGTAAAAACTGAGATTTGGTTGATTTTGACGGTAATACCCGTCTTGTAAGCCATAAAGTACATTAAGCCACTTCCAGTTGTTTAAGAAATATTAAATAAAGAAAAAAAATAACAATAATTTATCTAAAAAAACATCTATACAGATAAAAAAAATTATATATCAAATATATAAAAACTTACATATATTAAAGAAGTTTTATTAAGATTTAAATTTTTCAAGTAAACACACTCAATTTACTTAATTTTTGCTTATTTCTTTTTAAAACTGTCAAAGGTTGTTTTAAAACAATTCATCTGAATTTCACTGTCAAACTCGAAACTTTGTTATGAGAAAACTTTGAATAACGAAACAGATTTTTTCACAGCGACCTCTTTCACCATCTGTTAGAATATAAATATTTTACGTCTGTGCAATTTTAACTTAAATATTTTGAATTACGTATAAATAATATGAAATTATGAAATTATGTCACAGTATAAAAAAATCAGATTGTCAAGTCAGTTTTGTTCTGGCGACGGTATCGAAAGTAGTATAAAGAGTTTAAACGGAAAGACTACAAACAGACTGTTTGATTTTATATATACGTACATATATATGTATATTTCTTATATGATTACCACTAGCCTTTTGGTAAAGGAAAACATCGCGAGGCTAACTGCATGTCTAAGAAAACCTAGCAAGTTTTCGAAAGACATTTGAAGTCTGCCAACCCGCACTTGGCCAACGTGGTGGACTATGGCCTGATCTCCCTCGTATTGAAGGGAGGCCGTGTCCAGCAGTGGGACGTTAAAAAGGGCTGAATACAATACAATATATTTGTATATATAAATAACATAAGTATCAGCACTGATGAACTTTAGATGACAGTGTGTAAATCGTGAGTAATTTACATTTCACACTTAAAATGTACAACAAGATAAGTTCAGATCGTAAAGAGCAGCCGGGGCAAGAGATATTTGAGTTGGTGAACAGAAACGACCCGACTCTCAGTAAATAAGTTGAGTTTACGAAAAAAACTTGGCTTAGGTGACGGCTTTGCGAGTCGCTTGTTCTTCTATTTGTCTTTTACGAGATTGTCCTTAAACTTCACAAGTTATACTACTCTTGCTTATATTTAGAAGGGAACGTGTTTATTATAATACAAGTGGCCAATCTTAGCTTCAACGCGTAAATACACACTACACATTCTCTAGTATTTTTTTCTATATACTAAGTTATGGATTGGAGCAAACAGTATTGTACACCACCCATTAATTTTATTATTTCGGCGAAATTTACCTCGATCGGTGGTTCCATTACTGCCTTTATAACAATATTTATAAATTTATATATATTTCAGATAATAACAAAAATATAAATGATTTTATAGTTATTTTATTTATTAAGATTTTATTGTTGTGAAGGATTGTAAATTAAACTATACTAATATTATAAAACGCAAAGTTTGTTTGTTTGAACGCGCTAATCTCAGGAACTACTAATCCGATTTGAAAAATTATTTTTGCATTAGATAACCTGGTTATTGAAGAAGGCTATATATCATATAATATATACCTAGTCTACTTCTTCCATACTAACCGTTAAAACGTACCTAGGGACGAACCCGAGCGAAGCGAGGGTGAATCGCTAATAACATTATAAAGGCTCTCGTGCATTTATTTCTCAGCATTCTCATACATTTTTCACATGTTTTTTTTGTTATTACTTTCTTTTTGTTATTCAAAATTAACATTATTAAATAATGAATATAAATACTTACAATTCGTATTCGGTCTGTTCACATCCATTTACATAGCTTTGGTTATATGATGGGCAAAGAAGTTCTACCAACTGTACTGTGTGATACAGTAGAAGATGTCTATCATGTATTAGAAAACAATATTCTATATAGAAAACAATAATTTTAAAAAACATACAGTCTTATATAAGCCCAAAGTTAGATTTATATTTACAGAAGTTAGTTTTTTATGTTAGAGTAAGATCTTACAAAGTATGTCTTTTAACATACTTGAATTTTATAAAAAAATATTATGCAATTTTTTTTCTATGAAAAAAATTGCTTGTATGGACTGCATCATCTAATTGTAGATAAATACGATAATGAATAATACTATACATACATGATGAGAAAAAACCGGTTTTAGTTTTGTTTATTAAAAATCATTCGTAACTATTTACGTTTTTTCGTATAATAAAATTGCTATTGATTTATTTGAATTCAAGATAAATATTTTGCACATGAAGTATTATTAAAAAAGGGAGGCTAACCAAAATTATTGAACAGCATTTCAAATTGTATCTATTCTGCATGGGCTTTTAGTTACCTATATTCTAGAAAACGTAAAATTTTAGGTGTTATATGTAAGTATGTGCCTATTTTTAATAAATTAAATTTATTATATTTTCGTATGACTGATGGTTCAAACACATCCTTCAAAGATTTCATTACTTATTGTCCTATCGCTGGTCTCGGATTCGCCAGATATACAACAGCCAATATGTTACTCCTAGGTCATAGTCTATTTATGTAAATTCATCTTCCAAATTCGTGCAGCGGTTTCAGCGTTTATGATTAACAAACACACACTCATACTAACCTTCATATTTAAAGGAGTAGTTTGATTAAAAACAATTATATTTTTAAATAAAACTATCTTTTCGGATTTTTTCGCGGATTTATTTTGATTTTTGGTTCCCGACTCCCTCACTCGACTCTTTTTTTTTTTATGACATTCAGTGACAAACGAGCAAACAGACTACCTGATGGAAAGCAGCACCTGTCGCCCATAACACCTACGGTTCATGCATTTAGGTTTTAAGTAACAAAAATGCAGAACCACAGGTGCGTTGTCACTGTGAGGACTAAGATGATATGCCTCTAGCCTGTAATTGCGCTGGCTACCTTATCCTTCAAACCGGAACACAACAATGCAATCATTGTTGCTTGGCGGCAGAAATAGATAAGGGGGTGGTACCCATCCAGTCGGACTCCTCAGGCATCGTAAAGCATTCGAATCGTCGGGAACCAAAAAATCAAAATCAATCCTCGAAAAAATCCGAAAAGATAGTTATATTTAAAATGTCAAATATTCGCGTAAATCTAAAAAAGTATTCATTATATTTTTTACCTTAAGAACTACAACTGAGTCAATGTGCTCTGTAGCTAGTTCATCGAGTTTGGGTCCAATAATCTTGCAAGGACCGCACCAGGTTGCCTTATACAGGCAAAGAAGTTCTACCAACTGTACTGTGTGATACAGTAGAAGATGTCTATCATGTATTAGAAGAATGTGATCGAATTAAAGTTCAAAGATCATCAATGATCATCAATAACGTATTTTAACGTGGAAACCATGTAGGATATGGTAATAGTATTTTATTTAGCCTATTCTTTTTCTAAGAAAGCTCAGATACTTTATAAATTAGTTAAATTAGCAATTAAGCTTAGAAGTAAGTGATTTTGTTATTTATGTTATAGGTATGTACTTGTAAGCAATGGTGAGGGTGATACAATGTTCGCTTTTTGAGAAAAACCCTTTATAACAAAAAAATATACTTACAATTAAAATTTATTATCCAAAATTGAATTAATTTAGTCTAAATATTTTAAATCTTTTATATATATCTAAATATTATATATTATACAATACTACCGACTCACTCTCGCTTCGCTCGGGTTCGCCCCTAGGTTGCTTCCCAAAACAAACTCCTTTTAATTTTTTTTTTGGTTATTATTTATTGGTAATTTTTTTTCGTGAGACCCTATTTTTTGTCTAAAATAAAAGTAGCCTAAGTTACTCCTTATTACATCAGCTATCTGCCAGTGAAAGTCCCGTCAAAATTAGTCCAGCCGTTTCAGAGATTAGCCGGAACAAACAGACAGACAGATAGAAAGACAGACAGACAAAAATTGTAAAAAATGTTGTTTTGGTATATGTGCCGTGTATACGTTACATGCATTTAGTAGAAAGCGGATATTTTAATATTACAAACAGACACTCCAATTTTATTTATTTGTATAGATTATATTATCCTCAGAATTCAAACATACATACATTCCTACTCGTATATATCGCTTATAAACTAATCTCCAAAACCCTGTTTAATTCATTTTACGAGTATACATAGGCGTTTTTTCTTTTTACTTCGTACCACGCTAGAACCGCGCGGAAAAGCAAGTTAGTTATACATAAAAAAACATATTTTGCAAAAGTCAATCACAGAAGCCAATACAATCATTTTATAAGTTAAAGTCGAAGCCGAAGGTATTATAGTTTCAAATTACAAGATTCTAGAAATTCAATCTGAGATGAAATATAACACCTTACACTGTAGGTACCTGTCTTTGTTATTTGCTTGCTTCTCAACTTTCTTTACGAGTTTTAATGCTGAGTACTCTTTTAAGCTTTATTTTATAGCTAGTAAATGCAATTATCGTTAAAACTTATACACATACTATACTTATACAATGTACTATATTTTTTCGAATTTTAAACAATTGCTATTAATTACTTTAACAATTTAAACTAGTCATGTACAAAATTCTAACAAAATATAAATTATGATATCTCTCTAATAAATAAAATAGCTTTTGTTAATGAGAATATTACATATAAGTATGTAGGGACATTAACACACAGCACCATCTAGTTCCATGGTAAGCTACGAGGCCTGTGTTATGGATACCAGATATTTGATACACTACACATATATAACTTTAAATACATACATAATATAAATATAAACACCCATGAATGGAAACATTCGTGATGATCACACAAATAAATGCCCCCAGCGGGACTCGAGCC
Organism: Argynnis bischoffii washingtonia; assembly: GCA_033884665.1. Lineage (NCBI taxonomy): Eukaryota > Metazoa > Arthropoda > Insecta > Lepidoptera > Nymphalidae > Argynnis > Argynnis bischoffii. Next base: position 12,802,395 of record CM066621.1, on the reverse strand, counting down.
CGCAACCGCCGGCAGTGCAAGAAGGTTCACTGCAAACTGAGCAAAACGTGTCGTCGAATCGAAAATATGTAGACATTTTATATAGGTACTAATTCTTAAATATTAAAAAAAAATCAAAACCAAAAAAATTGGAGTACCTATATGGGCCCCCGATCGGAACGAAGTTACTTTCGCTTTTTGGTAGATATTATAATTTATATTACGAAATATCAAGTTGATAGAGTTCAATTGCAAAATTTACAATAAAATGTTTATTATGTATAAAATAAATAATTATAAATTAAACACTGAATGATCTGGACTAATGAAGTTAATAACAAATAATTTATGAACTGAATAAATGTTATTTTATTAATAATACTTTTTCAATTTTAGCAATAAACATTAATTATTTACTATAAAAATATAAATAAAAGTTAAAAATATCCGAAGAAGAGAATGCCGTTGAGTCTTTCGGTGCGCGGGAGAGCTATGTGCGTCGATGTACATGTATATAGTATATAGTAGTTATGTATATAGTTCACACAAGGCTGTAACTATAGCAAGAAGTGTCGGAAATAAGTCTTATTACACTTTTTTCGATCTCCCTCCTATTCCCTCAGAGCGTGTGACGATCGATAAGGAACTTCATTCTAAAAATAACAATAACCGCTACTTATATTATAATGTCTCTTATCTGTTTGCCTCTTGGCAAAGGCCTCCTCTGACTCTCTCCATTGGATTCTGTCCCTTGTTACTCTTCACCAGTAAGGGCCCACTGTCATTTTAATTTCATTTTGCCCATCTTCTGTATTGTCTGTCTCTATTTTTTTTTTGACTATCTAATAACAATAACGTAAATAATTAAAAAAATAAATATAAAATGAGTAGCAACAAAGCAAATTTTTTTGATAGTCAAATGCAAATATATACTATGAAACTTAAGAACGAAAGTAATTGTTCAAGTATAAGGAAATGATCCGAATGAAATTTAATTTTAAAATAAATTTACAATCCATTTAAATGTACACCGTAAGCTAATATTTCTTAAAGATAAGCTCTAAAGATTCAAGTTCCAGATATCAATAACTTAGCAGAACATAAGCCACAATGGGAAATGGTTTATTAAATGAATTTACTCTGAAGTCTTGCCTTTGAGCCTTTGATTCAAAGAAACGAGATAGAAAGTAATACGAACTCAGTTAAATCCCCTTTGTATATAGTATTAATAAGAATTCTAAGTGAATTATTGAAACATATTGTAATGAGTGGTAATTACTGAATGGATTTTATATGATTTATAATATATTAACTAGCGGCTCACCCTCGCTGCGCTAATGAAGAACAAAAACAAATGTATCCCACGGGAACCTTACGTTTTTCCGAGATAAAAGCTAGCTAGCCTATGTGCTACTCCAGACATCATCACTGTGCCAAATTTTGATACAGACTCGTTCAGCCGTTTTAGCGTGACTGAGTAACAAACATCCATCCATCCAAACTTTCGCATTTATATAATAGTAGTACCATAAGCAGTTGTAGTCGATTCAAAACAAGGCGAATACAGTGTAAAAAAATCGTGAAGAAAAGTGAATCTTACATAAGACCTAACTGTCGAAGGGCAAAGCCAATCTGCATGTGACCAGCGCGGCGTGGTGGATGAATCACCTTTTTGCAATTATGGGACGTCCTTGCTCAGTAAAAGGACGTTAAAGATCTGAATTATTTATTATTACAAAATGATCTTAAATTTAATTTATTCCTTTAATTTTTTTTTATATATATATTTTGGACAAAAAAAATATTTACAATTTATTGTACGCGATTAAAACATTATTGCACGCGATTCAAGACTACAAATCATTTTATTATATAGTTATGATTTCATGTTGCAAAACAAATTTTTAAGTGTCTAAAAATCCTTCGAGCCGGATTTGAACCAGCGACCTATGGATATCAATCATTGACCAACTACAGTCCACCGCTCTACCAACTGAGCTATCGAAGGTGTTACGATTTTGGCTTCTTGTGTAAACATTTCTTAATTAATATAATATTATGAATTATATTGATAAATTATTTAAATAAAATATTAAAACTTCGTTGCATATTATATTTATAGATTAAAAAAAAAATAGTAAGTATAATAATGACACAACAATAAACAACAAATATAAAGCACACACATATGACTAATATGTCCACATGACCATTTTTTGGTAGAAACGGCCATTCTTACTGATGTCAACCGTTGACGTAGTTGAAATAAAATTTTAATGTAATTTTTCTTAAAGTCTAGTAAGAAGACAATCCAATAAAATACAAGAGTCGAGTGCAATTAGGTTTATATCTCGAAACCCAGCTATAATGGATGAATTTGATTGATTTTGGATTTTTTGAATTTTTTATACTAAAAAATAAAAAGTCTGTCTTTTGAAATCTTCCTCTAATGTTTTTTTTAAGGGTTGTTCCATGAAAATGATACTACTTCTAGTATAGTATATTATATTCCTTTTACAGCTGTATTTATTGTTTTTGTCGAGAAAAATACAGTTTCTATACAAAATATAGTGACTTATGATATTTATGTAACAAAAGACACAACAAAGATTGATATGAATTTCTTCATCCAATAATTATTTTAACTTGACTCAGATTTAGGACACCATAATCTGCTGTTATTTTTGAAGCTGTGTCTGTAGTCTGTACATCTAATCCCTTACCATAAAACTAACGATATTTTAATATAGATATTATATATAATACATGTCGAGGTTATTAAATTTCTTTCGGTCTAACTTATTTATCTTTATTAAAAATAAAATATTACCTAAAAGCAGTCTTTTAACGCGCCCAGTTGTGTGTAGCCTTAAATAATTTGTAATGGATATCGAAATCTAGGTTAACTGGCAGTTCTTAATGAAAAGCTAACTTGACCGTGTTTTCACGCAACGCAACACAAAATATATCAATTGCGATTCCACTGCTACTATTGATTTTTCCTTTCTACAGTAAAATGTAGGGTAAAATGTGATATAAACTAGCAACTTAGTTAAACTCTACTTTTGTACGAAGGCGACATCTTGCAGAACAGGACATCTTATTGTCTATATTTTTCCATATTTCAAATATTGAAATACCGTATTTCTTATAAGGATTTAGTTAAAGTGTCATAGGGTAAACTTATTGTTATTATATTAAAAAAAATGGGTGCGTGTAACCTTTACGCGTGATTAAAGTAAAACTTCTTTAACAAATATCGCAATTAAATCAAAACAAATCAATAATTAAATAAGGCATACATTAGGCTTTTTTAATGTCGATTTTCCATTACATCGAGTTTCAAATCACAACGATTCTAAAAAAGTTTCACTTCAAAAATCTAAGTTTTGTCAATTAGAATTAATAAATCGATTATACTAACATCAACAACAACATAAATCCCACTTTCTAAAAATAGATATTATCGAGCTTATTATTATAAATTCATTGCAAACGGTACTCTTGAAAGTACAAATAAATAATTTTCATCTTCTTGCAATACTTACTATACGTGGAATAAAGGTTATAATTTATAAATCACATTCATGTAATATCCGACGCCACAGGTTCATATAACAGACATTATTTGCATTGTTAGATTCAATATGCATAGAAAAAAAAGCGACGGTATCTATATCCTGTCGGATTCCATAAACATACTTTAAGCAAAATTCAACCTTATTAACCTAACATTAAGATTTAAGATGATTTTTGAAGAATTATTAAAAATATGAGTCACGTTTATTTTCCATCGTTGTCCCCTTTCTTTTGAAAAGCAGTGAATGATGTCTTTTGACCTTGGATGCTATTGAAAAATTCGCCGTAAGCTGCATGTGGTGATGGAATTTTTAATAGCGCCCAGTCGTTTCACGTTATGACAATTTTCGTTTATTGTTACAGCACAATAGAGCAATGTCGCACGGCCGTTCAGATTAATTGAACGTGAATTTTTAGCACTATGTTATTTTGTTTCAATTTTATCTTTGTTCGACTTTATAAGGTTCGCAGTAGTAAAATATTTCTGTACATTTTAACCAGTTTCAAGAATAGCTTCCAATTACAGGCTCTAATTTAGAACCTTTTCTTCTTGAGTTATAATTTTTATACAGTACGTATGTTTACGGCAATTTTCAGATTAGCCCAGCGATCTGAAGTTCAAACGCGTGCGAAACCGCGAATACTGCTAGCATTAAATAGATTTAAATCAAAATATATTCCGTTTAAATGAAATTTTACAAGTAATTTGAATAGTCAATTTAGCATTAAAATTAAATAGGTTTATTTCGTAACATATAATTTTAATGAATATTTTAATTAAGCTTACAAACAAGCCAAAATTAATATCAATCAATACATAGATAAATCAGTTATAGCGTCTTTGATAGCATCAATTCAAATTATCCTCAAGAGACAGCTCGACTAGCTCTTGCATTTCGCATAGACATAATGCGGGTAGTCCCCTAATTAGAGCTACATTCAGCACACTGCGCTGATTACTTGGTATTGAGATCAACTAGTTCATTCTTAGTATAGCGCTGCTTCCATTGGAGAGCGGGATTAAAATATTATATTACTTGTTTTATTAGTAAAATATAAAAAGAAAGCGGTAGTCCAGTAGTAACGCGCTCGCTTGGGAAACCGAGTGAAGCATATTCTAATTCCAGGTCTCACACCTGTCATATTTTCAAGTGCGAATAATTTAAAACATTATTACCACTTGCCCTACAGTGAAAAAGGGTTGTGATAAAATCCGCATATCTGAGAGAACTTAGCAAGTTTTCTAAAGACATGTAAATTCTACCAACATGCACTGAGCGTAGTGGATTATAGTCTGATCCTCCTAGTTCTGAAGAGCCCGTGCTCAGTATTGAGACGTTAAAAAGGGCTGAATTCAAAATATCAAATATTGAAAATATATAAATGAAATTAAGAATTTTAGTGCAAATTGCACTTGATTTAAGAATTTCATTTTGAGTGCAATGCAAATTATTGGCTTCTCTATAGTAAAATACCCAAAATTTTTCTTATAGATCCAGAATCCATTTTTCAAATAATACTTGAAATAGATTTCTAGAAATTAACCTCATACCATTTTTATTTAAATAACTTTATCCGTTAAGTGGTGAAAAGCAAGCATACAAACAGACGGCGCTTTCCCATTTGTAATTTAGATAAATAAGCAATAGTTGCTATACATCGCATGATCTATGGACCAGGAGCTTTACCTCTCTCGAAGCCTACAAGGCATCCCATGACATGAGATTAATTAGGTTACGCTTTTTCACTAACATCAAAGACGGGTGTCTTATTTACGTAAGTGTATATACTATACTTATTTTAACAGAATAACAACTTACGTACTAAGTATAACGTATTTTTATAATAATGCTATTATACTAGCGGCTCACTCTTGCTTCGCTCGGGTTCGCCTCTAGAAAAACAAAGACAAATCTATCCCACGGAAACCGTACATTTTTCTGGAATAAAAAACCTATGTGCTATTCCAGACTATAGTCTGGTTATAACCTATTAGATTATAATCTATCTCTGTGCCAAATTTCATTCAGATCCGTTCAGCCATTTTGGCGTGATTGAGTAACAAACATCCAAACATCTAAACTTTAACATTTATAATATTATAGTATATACGTATCATATGTACATACACGTATGTAATTTATTACAATAACAAGAAATAACGAAAATATTAATATAACATATTTTGTTACTCTAACTGTGTCAAATAAGTTATTTTTACAAAAAATATCTTAAAATTATATCAAAAGAGTGAATTAGGCAGTTTTATGCTGAAAAGCTCAACCATTTCAAAAGTTACGAGTAAGCTTGATAGTTTGGTTAAGGAAACGTATTGTTGTGACGACCGCGCATTGTACAAAATTTCTTGGTTTGCTATTTGCTTTATAATTCTTAAAAGAGGTAACTGAAAGCTTTTACCGTATTCTGATATAACAAAGTAAATAATGCAATACAGTATTGTTACTAAAAGTAAAATGTAGTAAGTAGTCTTGAGCTCATTTTTAAAATACTTTTTTGTTATTTTGCTTTATACCTAAATATCAAAACATGTAAAATATTTTTGACATTTACATGAAAATAACAATAGGTCTAACTATATTTAGACACTTAGACACTTAGCTACTTAGACTAAACTTAGTGGAGTATACTGCAATTTGAATGGACAGTCACAATCTTGTACCCAACAGTATCATACACAATTATAGAGTAAGGAGAAATAGACGCATTGAACACATTAAAAGTATATAATATTAAGATATGTTTGCTTTTAAATATATAATGCCGTATTTAAATATAAAAAATGAATGTATTGTTAGTATGTTACGAGACGAAAATCAACAAATAGTACTTTAATAATTTTAAGCCAATATTGGCCTTGAGTGAAGTTTGTATCGAATCGTTCATATAAAGATAGTTATTCTAACTATTAGAAGTTAGTATTTACGGCTACAGTTCTAGAGGTCCTAGGTTCGAGTTTACGACTAGGCTAAGAATACCTAGTTATTTTTTCTGTCAAAAAAAATCTAGTAACATCCCCGTGCCATTAAATTCCATACATATATGTATATGCTCCGTGCCATATACTCGTACGTAGATATATTAAGTGTTAAAGGATTTTACTTAGTCACACGAGGATCGATGACAAAAATTTAATGAAACTTGGCATATTGACTGACCATGTTCTGGAAACACATATAAAAAATGTTTTCCCGATTAGCCATGGAGTTATGAATTTTAATATAATTTTAACAATAGATGGCGTTGCTCGAGAACATTGAAAAATAAAACAATTTTCATGCAAGCAATACTTTGCAGGCAGAATACCTTGAGGTCCTTCATAATTAGGATAAGTTTACTTCTTTGATGTAACAGAACAAAAATAGCTAAAAATTTCATCCCGTATGTCACAACTCTCTGTTTTTAAAGTGGTAGTGCCATGCTTGTTACCTTCGGGTAGCAGCCGAATGGGCCGGCACGCCCCGTATAGTACCACTCTCTCACAGGAGTCCGGCGTGAAGTGGCAGCTATGCTGTCGCGTTTCGTCCGGTAAGTGAGAGTCCGGGACGCTCACTCCCCATCCCTCCTCCCTCCACCGTCCCTCCCTCCCTTTCCTGAAAGGCCAGCAACGCATCTGCAAGCCCATGGGCAGAGGAAATCACTTCCCATCAGGTGAGCCTCTTGCCCATTTGCCCCCTTTGTCTCATAAAAAAAATAATGCAGCAACTTCATTATGTCGCTTTTTGGCTGTCGGTGTGCGTAAAGATTTTACTCTCATATTTTTTTCTAAACGTGCCAAAAGAAATATAACTTCAAAAATATGTCTCTGGTAATAATTTACTCTGCCCTATGCTCACCGGTACCTGTAGGTGCGATGTAAGTCAATTTGTCCCCATGGCGGGCATCACGGTAATCCAGTTCAAACTGGATCGATCGAGTTAGGTGTTACCTTGTTTACTTGATTAGTGCTGCTTTTAGATTAACACACACTGGCGTATGACGTTGTGTTTACACGAATTGTAAAGGAGCAAATTTAGTATTTTAAGTTATATTTCCATATTTTATTTTATTTTGTTTTGTGTAGTTTTAAGAATTTAAATTACGTTAAGCGCTCTAAGTACTTGTATGACCTAATCAACTTAATTTTTGCGTTTTCATACAAAGTGAGATATTATTGAGAACTGCTCTACATCTGTTTTGACATCTATGGGCATTCTGAGATGTCGATGACGACTTACATGATTTTACTCCCCTTTAAGTTTTCATTTCAATAATTTACAAAAAGAAAAAACTGCATAAAATTGAACAGAAAATATGAAAACAAGTTAATGACGTAACATAGAATTATGCAGTCCGAGACATACATACACATAGCAAGACTCGCAACAAGAATAATAAACTCAGGCGTGGAATATATAAATATCAAAAAAAAAACCTAAAAAAAGAATAAGATTAAGATTGAAATCTATAGCTTTTAGTAAAAAAAAGAAATAATTTGAAGGCAATTCAATATCTAGTCAGACGCAGCTGTATTACCTTACAAATGATACGAATACCCAATTGTATGGTTATTACTTGTAATTCACTGAAAAAGTGTGCGAGAAATAGCCTATTATCACTCCTTATCCTGTATAGTTGTGACAATATCACCTTAGCCAAAATAATTTTTACAATTATAGCTCTTATTGCTATGCAATATAGGTTATTACAGCTTGCTCAAAATAAGCTACTTAAACGTATGTGTAAGAGGAAACATAGTACCTGACCCATTACTTTTAATAACTAGCATTTCCTCACAGTACATTCGTATTTATAAGCATAGAAGACTAAGTATCGTAAAGTCTAATATCGCGCGGCAACCGACCAACGAACGTGTCTGAATAACGAAATCCACTTTCAGTTATGCTTTATTCGCGTAGCTACATACGTTTAGCCACACATTTAGTTTGGGTCACCTTTAAATGTACTATTTTAGACTCTATTTTCGGTAAAATAAAGATTATTTTGCTATGAGTGAAAAATATGTTTTACTATTACTCCACAAAAATTTTCCTTTCAGAGATTTATGCGTAGCGTATCTCGTCAATCGATAGATTTTGTTCATACTTCATTGTAGTACAAATTAATTATATATATATTTTTATAACTATGATAATTTTTCCTTATGGATTTTTTGGATAAAAATATCAGTTATGAATAAATTACTTTAAATGCGGAATCTTAATATACAAACGCTTTAAAAATAATCAAAATTGTAAATAAGATAAAGTGCATATTAAAAGATGTATTTATAGTCCAGTCAATTAAGCAAAAATAAGGGGTCAATCTCGGAATGACAGATAATAAGCTGTAAACTCGTATACAGCTTCAAATTAGTGTTATTCAAGTTATAAGTTAAAGGTATTCAAGGTCAAAGGTCACAAAAATCAGTTTTTCACGATTATCTCGGTTTCTATAGCTCCAATGATATTACCATTTATCATAAAAATTTTAGAACATGAAAACGACAAATTTTGTTAAAAAATTTTTTCATACTATTTATAATTTTATTATATGTACATATGTATGTACTTAGTTCACCTTATGAAAGTTATGCACATGGCAATATCTCATCTAAATCGTTAGAACTCGTGTTAAAATAACAGAAAGTAACGACCGTTATTTTGCAAACTCGATTACTCCCTCTTCGTAGCAGTTCTTTATGACTATCGTAAAATATACCCGATATGACTGTTTCCAAACAATAATCTAGCGAATATGAAACATTTCCCTTAACGTTCGGGGATGTAATAAGATCGTAAGATGTGTTGAGTAAGTTATAGGGTGGTAACGAGGTAAAAGTACCTATGTATATACATATAGAAAGTGAAATGTTTTTATATTTTTAGGTACTATAGGTACTACTAATACATACATTGCCATGTTGCCATGGTAACCGTTGTCATTGTCTAACAAATATATATTATATTCTTTCTGTATATGATATTCTATAAATATATGATTGTTTTAATTTAATTGCGATATTTGCCAAAGAATTTTTACTTTAACCGCTCGTAAAGGTTACACTTCAACTCACCCATTCAATTCACAATTCACCCATTTTTTTACTTTTAAGGAAAATTGTAGTTTCTACCTATGAACTTTCTAACCGCTTGAGCTTCCTATATTGCTGTATCAATTTTATTATTCATGAATTAATAAAAATATTCTCCTTATTAACGAATATGTAACGGTGATGAATCTAGGAATTATTATTAATATGTTAGTCTGTTCTTAAAAATTATGTAGTTTACAGTGTATACGCAAATTTATACTAATATTATAAAGTTGAAGAGTTTGTTTGTTTGTTTAGTTGAACGCGCTAATCTCAAGAACTACTAATCTGATTTAAAAAATTCTTTTTGCATTAGATAGCCCGTTAACTGAGGAAGGCTATAGGCTACATATCATCCCGGAAAAGTGTATGGTTCCCGTGGGATAGATGTGTTTTTGTCTAGGGACGAAACCGAAGCAAAGCGAGGGTGAGTCGCTAGTGATATATAAATCTCTCTCTCTCTCTCACAATTTGATTGAATGATAATTTGACGATTTGAGATTAAAGCATGGCTTTAAAATATCTTATAACCAAGCCTAAAACTTGAACTCTATTTATAGTAGGCCCATATGAATACTAAAAATTTTTAAACTAAATAAATTAACGACTTAATTTTAAAAATTGTGTTTTTTTTATAAATACCGTATATAATTCCATGTGCATTTAGCATAAAGCTGTTATTTTAACATTACAAACAGACACTTCAATTTTATTTATCTGTATTGATTTGAAATGACCGTGATCTACGTATATCATGTGCTAGTAGATGTTCTGGTTAGGGTTACTGCACCACACTGTCGAAATAATCAACGAACATAATCTAAATCTGATAATAATTAGATTTATCTCCCACTTCGAAGGGGGAACGAACGTAAGGGATCAGTCGGTATACCTATTTTTAAAATCCGCCATCTCTTCTAAACTTAATTTGTGGATCCAATTTCCTCAACGCTGCATCGATTCTTGTATGGACGTATTTTTTACTGGTTTCAAAACGATGGTATCTTGGTAATGTTCAATATTACTTTATCTGTTTTAATACTTGCAATTTCTATAACGTTTTACTTGTAACCCATAAGATATACATAATATAAGATATACACATATCACCTGTTATATTTTGTATATGCATATTATACTGTAATATATTGTTAATGTATATAAATTGTAAAAGTTTTATAACAATAACATAACAATACAAATGTAACATTTCATTTTCATTAATTATGAGATAATATTTCATTACATATAATGTTAAACAACGTTCCTCATTCTGTTTGTTTGTCATCTTTTTAACCATGGAAGTCATATATTTAGTGTAGCATATTACTTTGGATACGATACTTAGCGCAGATCACTGTCAGTTGGTACTTCGTTCGAAACAGTATCAAAAATACATAACTTTAAATTCATTTAAATAGTTTAATGAAATAAAAAGATAACACTTTTACGTTTAAGTAAATAGTGTTTTATAAAAGTTAAATTTGTAAATTTTTTACCAGATTCAAACTTATTCACCCCTCAAACGGTACTTGTAACAAAAATTACGAATTTTTATATCGGAAATCCCCTTCCGATGTCAGGGGATTACTTAAACAAGAAATATTATTTACCTAAATCCTACCATGGTTTTTAGATCACATTTATTCCTATTCAATAATAAAACTTTTAAAATGTGTGTGGGTTTGTTTGTGTGTGTGGGTGATTTGGATAAAATCTATACATATAATAAAATTGTAACTAAGCCGAATATTAAATATTTTTTAAAAAATCTTATTGAAATACACATTTTTATCGATACAGAGGCCGAATCTATAGTTTTTAGAATTTTTGTCTGTCTGTCTATTTGTTACCGCATCACGGAAAAACCACTGGACGGATTTTGATGAAATTATGATAGCTGATTATCCCGGTCAACATATAGGATACTTTTTATTGCCGGAAAATATTTAATCTCTGAGAAATCTATAAAGAATATGACCTTAAATTATAAAAATGCTACTGTTAGAAATAAAACTTGCCACACACATACACATATGTATATATGTCGAATCGACAGTTTATAATCTCGCTAGATAGATTGTAATCTAGCGGTGTTTACAATTTAACGGTGACATAATACATACATATATTATACAAAATTTCGTTATAATATCGTGATTAAGTTTTTGCCCGCGGCTACACTGAAAAACTTTAAGCTAAGCTAAGTTTCATCAAAATTCGCTTAGCAACTTTTTAAGTAACAAAACTTTAGTCATTCAGAGCCTATCACATTTATAATATAAGGATTAATGTAGAACTCATAGTACCTAACACTATTGCAGCGAGTCGCGGGTGTGGAGTACGTAAGCATTGTGATGTAAATATTTGTAAAAGGCTCGGCAAATGCTTTCAATGTAAATATACGATCATAAAAATATATAGATAAATGATTATATATATAAGGTGAATACTAAAATCAATTTTTACATAATATTAAATGAGCCATTCTTGTATAGTATCGTGTATTGTATATTTTATTTTGTGTATCTCGGAAACGGTTTTAACGATTTGGATCATTTTCTTTTTAATTACATCAGATTTGTTTTTTAAGTTTGTCTATGTGTTGTCTTTTCATTTTGAATTTTTATATCTTTCTCGAAAAACGCCGAGCTAAGCTAGGTCGCCCAGGTACTCTACTTTTAACCGTCGTATTGAAACTTTTGTGTGAATTTTAGATAACAATACAATCGTTTATCATTTTTACCATAGAACTAATCTTATGATAGAGCCAGGGGATGGATAGTAGAAATATTAATCAATTATCTCAAATTACCAGTAAGTTCTATGAGTTTTGGTTCATTCATTCATTTTTAGGATATACTACAATTATTTGAAAGAGTCTTTTTTATTGAAATTATACTTCTGTTGGGACGTTTGAAAAAAATTATGAGAGTAAAATTTTTACAATGTTCGTGCACACCGACAGCCCAAAAGCGATAGCGACATGATGAAGTTAGCTGCATTCCTTTTACAAACAGAGAGTTGTGACATACGGAATGAAATCTTTAGCTATTTTAGTTCTGTTACGCCAAAGAAATATAACTTCTCACGTGCGTACATAAGTACACACACACACACTTTTTTTAAATGTTTATTTACTTGTATTCCTATACCTCAAAATTTATTCATGTACCTAACACATCTTTCGTTGGTTTGGTTTGGGCTAAGTTAGGGCTAGATTATAGTAGGGTTACGAGTATAAAATGTATCAACCAATTTAGACCCATGTTCTGTGAAACAGATAACTATACGATAGAATCAAAAAGTGTCAACCCTAAGCCCTAAGGAAATTAAAGATTCTATCCGCTAGAACTTAATCCCACAGTAATAGTAAGCCGGAAAATTGCAAATTAAAGCCAATAGGCATCATTGCAATATAGATTCAAATACACTAACATAAAGTACATAATGGAATAACGAATCTATGTATAAGGTAACAGATAAAAACGCTGATTCACAAGCTAAGGTTGTAGACGAGTTCAATTAATTAAGGCTCTCTGTATGGACGTTATCGAGAGGTTTTGCTGTGGTTTTTGAAGGAAAAAATAGAAAGATTGCTGAATGATTAATAATTCTGAAAGTAAAAACAGTTATTATGGATATGGATTTTTTGAAACTTTTAGGGCCGTTGCAACAATATGGGATTATTTAAATCTATTTGATTTAAAACAGAAATAAAAAACGCGTATATAGTTTTTCGCCTTTTAGTGTCACAACTTTACTACTTTTAATTAAAATCTGTCAAAAATATAATTTATAAAAAGGTCTTAATCAAAAATAAAAAAAATATAAAAAAGGATGGCATATGTGTGTGCCTAAACTTTTTTATATAATACTTAACACATTGAGTTAAGTCGTGTTATAAAAATAATATGATCTGAAATAATACATAGGCAAAAAATAAAGAAGCCATAATAATTATTTCTTGTAAGAGATTTAGTTTAATGTGAATATGTGTAATATTCGAAAACGCTCTACTTCTTCTCACTTCTACCTAACGAGTAGCAAACAGCGTGAAAAACAAAACAGCAATATGTCCTTAAGAGACATCACTATGTCTAATCATATTTTTTTTATAGCCACTACTGGCAGTTACAAGTGCTTTTATATAATGCCTTGTATAATTCTTTATTCATTTACGTTTTCATTTAATTAAATATTTCTCATACATTTATCTATATAATTAAAAAGGAATGTTGGTAAGCGCATAACTCAAGAATGGCTAGACCAATTCGGCTAATTTATTTTTTTGTATGCTCCTTAAGGTCCACGGAAGGTTTTAATACTTAAAAAACTTAAAAACTACTTAAAAAAAACTATATCTATGTTACTATATCCAAGCTAGAAAAGAACCCGAGCGAAGTGAGGGTGAGTCGCTAGTATTTAATTAATACGTATTTTGATTTATAAGTAATTTTGATGTTTTAAGAATTTATTGTATGTTGTACGAAATATATAACTATTTAAAATTAATCAAACGGGCGACCTCCGACTAAAAGATAATATCAATGAAAAACTACACTATTACAGTTTGGTAGACTATTTCTATATTTGAAAGAAAAAGATTCCCACGTAAACTGTACGTCATAAAAAATAGCGTCAAAATGGAATGGCTTCTATCTTTTTTAGTGTTGATTGGATCGAATACTTTACTATAGGTCTCTTTTAGATAATCCGATGTGTATATTTATTAGAGCAGCCCTTACACATCTACGAGCACATTATTCCGAGTATTCTCAAGAGTTTTCTTATTTCTATTGTTAAAGAATTTCAAATGAAAATGGAGTTTAATTTAAGTGAAAGACATTATATCTTAAAGCCTAGAATTTCTAAATAGGCCGCGTCTGAAGTGATATTGTTACTATAAAAACTTGATTTATTTCGATAAATATTTTCATTTCAATTGAAGTAGAGTACAGTGAATAGGATTTAATATGTTTGTGTTATTTCATCAATATCTTTCATTTATCTCCGATTGAGATTAAATGTAAACAGAAAAAATACTGAGAACTGAATACTTTGCTTTTATAAAAAGTGGTTGGAAATAAGAAAATACTCTGTAAATGTAACAGTTTCAATCAAATTCTTCTATTTAGTTACTAAATATAATTTATATTATTTATCTTTTCAAATGTACATCTAACCTATAACTTACTGTAGTCTGATTAAAAAATACAGCTAAGTACCATTATAATCGATTGTATAGATCCAAGGAAACAGCATACTAAAATGGATAATTCTATGCGCTATATAAAGCTGTGTTAATAGTTATTAACCACAACATTATATAGTACCTACTTTAATATATAACTATATTTGGACTACATTATATATACTTACGGTATTACTATTATATATGTATATGTACGGTACTATACGGTTATATATACTTACCGTATGTTTGTTACTTCTTCATGCTGTAACGTTTGGACGAATTTGGATAAAATTTAGTATATGTATAGTCTATGATCTAAAATAACACATAGGCATCCAATTAGGCACCTAAGGACATACAATATCAGATCTCTTCAGATTTATTATTAGTATAAGAACCTCCTTAAAGCATAAATAGCAATAATTCTATTAAGTTTAATTCAAAATACGAAATGTATAAGTTTTCCGGAACAAAAACAGACGTTTGTAGTTTGTACTAAATTCCCTCGTATAAGTTGTTTCTTGTCACGGAATCGTCGGCAAGCTGACGCTACACTCGCTTTTGACAAAGTTGCAAAAAGACAAAGCAGCGGCAGATGTATTTTAATGCGGCATGCATTTGATGCGCAAGTATAAAAAAACTATATTATACGTTGGGCTTTATTTTTTCACAGCATTATATTTTTATTGGATTACTGTAATGTAAAATTTTAAACTAGGTTTTAATATTTTCAATTTTTTTATGTCTATATAGACATGTTCTGAGTATTTACACCCCCCAGTTTAACATTAAATAACATGGCCAGTCCGTATATTGCTTAAGAATGATTTCTTCCAGGCGACGATTTTGGTTATGGAAACTATGAGGCGGGGGTAGACGGTGAATAATATAAAGTAACCAAATAATTCAAACTATAATATGTAAATACATCATTCATATAGGTATGACTAGCGGTGGTTCGCCTCTAGACAAACAAAAACAAATCTATTCCACAAGAACCGTACCTTTTTCCGGGATAAAAAGTAGCCTATTTGTTATATATTATTGTAAAGTTTCATTAAAATCCAATTAGTAGTTTTTGTGTACTAAGCTGTATAAGTTACTGAAGTTTTTTAACTATCCCACGGGAACTCTTTAATTTTCCGAGATGAATAGTATCTAAAATGTTGACCGGGGATATAAGGTACTACTAGGTTTTAGCATATTTCTTCTATGTACAGACATTCGACCTTTACAGTTTTATTATATGTATAGATATACACCATGTTGAACCATGAACTGTACACCAACAATATATACCATGTTGAACCATGAACTGTAACTGTACATCTGATATTTAATGTTATGGATGAGATGAAACTGTCTGGTCTTTGGATGATGACAGTCTCAATAATAGTAGTCCTTAAAAAAAAGGCCTTGAAAAACAGATCCCGCTCTAAAAACGGCTGAAACCATTTCGTATGATACTCGCTTTACTTTATTATTATTACTCCAATTGTACAAAACAAATTTTAAAAAAATTTTTTTCTCTTTGAAATTCACCAATAATTGATCAAGTTGTAAAACATATCGAATTGGCGATAGAGACTGCGGCGGCGATGGATGGACGATTGTTTAAACTTTAGTAATAACAGTTGGTCATTAATTATTTTATTTAAACTGAAAATCTATACAGATAAATAAAATTGGAGTGTCTGTTTGTAATATTAAAATAACCGCTTTTTACTAAATGCATATAGATGTATACACGGTACACATACCATAACATTTTTTACAATTTTTGTCTGTCTGTCTGTCTGTCTGTTTGTTCCGGATAATCTCCGAAACGGCTGGACCGATTTTGACGGGACTTTGACTGGCAGATAGCTGCTGTTATAAGCAGTAACTTAGGATACTTTTAAAAAGAATCAGGGTTCCGCGAAAAAAATGAAAACCCATGACATTGTGAACAAAATCCGCGTATGGCGTACGCAATAATTTACGTACGTAACTTAAATCGCTATATAATTTAAATGAATATCTTAGAAGTAGCAAGCTACTATTTATGTATAAACGTAGCGTGAGCACAACCGTGAAAACGTAACGTAATAGATAAAAAAGTTGAAAAAACCTTTTGTCTTGCATAATAAACGATCTATTAAAAGCGCCCCCCGCAACCAATATGTACCAATAACAAGGCCAAAATAAATTATTATTACTAAGTTTCTGTTTTTACTGCTGATTAATTAAAAATTATTTTATTGAATGGTCACATTATCCTACAATATCAATAGTACCATTTCCAAGTCGTCAAGATATTTAATTTTCTGTAGTTTTATCAAAAATCTTGTTTAACCACTCCAGAATAATTTCTAAGAAATTAATTGTTAACTGAACCACCGATGTTCCCGTGTCTCTCAACACGTTAAATAAATAAAGAAAGATCCAAACACGATTCGCACAGTAAATAGCATTAAAAATTTTCATGAAATGAAATAATTGTTTTCATCTTTCCTTAGCGTCATAAGATTTAAATCTTTCTAATAAGAGTTTGTCGCCTTTTCTCTTTGAAAGCTTTTATAATTATCTACACTCATTATTTTATGAAATTTTTTACAAAAGTGGCTCATTTATTATATCTCAAGATGATATAAATGACATTTTTCAGTAGTGGAGTATAGTTACACTGAACTGCTGCATAGCAGTAGCATTACACTGTTCACAGATTCGATTCTCATATAATTTAAAATAAATATAATTTAAATCAATTCAAATCTTCATTCTCTGACTTGGATAATAGGATGAAGAAGAGTGCTAAGAAATTAGAAAGAAAATTATATAAAAATGTTTGAACGTTTAGTATAGATTTCTCAAAGATGAGTTATTTTCCAGCAGTATAAAGTATCCTATGTGTTGACCCGGATGACTAGCTATCCTTATACCAAAGTTCATCAAAATCCGTCCAGTGGTTTTTCGTGATGCGTTCTCAGACAGATAAAAATTCTAAAAACTGTAGATTCGGCCTCGGTATTGATAATAATAACTATTTCAATAAGATTTTCCAAAAAATATTTAATGTACAGATTCGACTCAGTTAGAATTTTATTGTATGTATAGGTAACCTGGTTATGAGCTATATGCATTTGGATTATTTTAAAAACGATTATCATAGTCATGTTAAACGTCGAGACAAAAATACACTTATGAGAACATAGGTAACTAATCTTCAAAAGGTAGACAAAGTCCGCAAACCCCCATTAGGCAACGTATGGCTAAATCGTCCGCATATTGAAAAAAGGTTCGATGTTTAATGGAACTCGCTAGAAATTTTAAAGGAACCATTTTTTTACTATACTTAATAAAATGTAAGATATATAACCAGTTCTAATAAAAACATACATAGAAAGTGGAGTTCTTGATTAATAATAATAGTACTAGCACCACAAAAATCATATTGTAGTTCGAAAATATTTCAGCGGCGGCCTTATCGCTGAAATAACGATCTCTTAAAGGCAACCGTGGGGAAATTTCCTACTGGAAATAGCAATAAATAAGAAGGAAGGCATACCTATTGAATAATATTAAATATAAAAACACATTAAATAATAAATTCTATAATACTTAAATAAAAATTATTAATACATAATAAATAAATAGTTTGTACATAAATAATGTATCTAATAATACAAAGAGGTAGAGTTTGTTTGTTTGAGCGCGCTAATCTCAAGAACTAGTCCGATCCGATTTGGAAAAAATCTTTTTTGCATTAAATAACCCGTTTATTGAGGAAGAATGTATATCAAATATCTATTTCATAGTAACCGTTAAAACATACCTGTAACCTAGTGACTAATCAGAACGAAGCGAGTGTCAGTCAGTAGTATATTTTACATAAACATACATAAAGTAACATACTCGTATACATATTACAAATAAATATTGACCGCGATAACAATATGGCGTTGTTTGTTTCATACGTATCAACTGCGCAAAAAAGTGTAGCTTTTTATTAATGCCAGTAATGTATTGTAGTAATGTAAGATATCGATAATATTGTAGCATGACTAAATATTAGGTAATTTTATTACAGCAGGTATAATTATACCTTTAAAGGGTAATCTTGGTCTTATCAAGTCTATTAAATTTATTATTGTAATCATAATTTTATGTATATAGCGTCATTTATATCTATACATATTATTATAAAGTTCTGACTGAGTCAAATCTATACCTTAAATATTTTTTGGAATATCTTATTGAAATAGTCATTATTATTTATTATCAATAGAGGCGAATCTATAGTTTTTAGAATATTTGTATGTCTATCTGTCTGTCTGTCTGGGAACGCATCACGAGAAAACCACTGGACAGATTTTGATGAAATTTGGTATGATTATAGCTGGTTACCCAGATCAACATATACTTTTTATTACAGGAAAATATCATATCTCTGAAAAATCTATACTAACCGTCAAAAGGTTCCAAAAAAACCCGAGCGAGATTGAAGAGCCTATAGTAATTTACGACTAAATATGTGTATTATATAAGCTTGGTTCTTTATTAATTACTCAAGTTTGTAATATAATATCTCGTTTAAAACTTCTAAACAAAATCCTTTCGTTTAAGAAATTTAGGCCTTCATGTTACAAACTTTTAAGAATTACTAAGTAATGCCGCGTTTAAATTAATTAAGCTTAATTCCCACAAAGTATAATGAGATGAAACTTGATAGTTTTTACAAAATCTTGTACAGATAAAAATATACGTAATAATGAGATAGTAAATTATTATTAAAACAATACAAAAACACTGATCACATTAATTCACACATACAAATTATGTACATAACGTATAACACTAAACTAAAAATGAGATTATTAAGGCGGTGATTATTCCACAAAAGACACATTTTTGAAAAAACTGCTAGAGATCAAAATTGTAGGAATTTTAATTCAATAATAATTAAAGTCAATAATAAATGAGATAATTCAATGACTACATTTCCTCTCAACTCGGAAAATATCGATCGCACGAAAAAAATAATAATAAATAAAATATAGAGAATTGAATAATGAACAACTTTAGTTTTTATTATTTCTCTTGAAAAGTTAAAAATGACCGAGATATTAAAGAAAAATGATTCTCCCTTAAAATTAAGCTAATGGCTAAAGCATCGTTCGAATTTGAATATACACTCCCATTGACACACATCCCCATGAAGGCTGGTGAAACAAAATTTTGGTCTTTTTCGGGGTTCACGTCTAACCCGACTGGGCTAAAAAAAATTGTAATTAATTTTGTCATTTTTTTACATTAGAATATGGAGTTACTTCCTAAACAAACAAAGCTAATTCTTAAAAGTCTCATTAAGCTGAGTTTGTATAATTTATATAATAAAAAATCTTAAAAGTTTATTTATTTTGGTAAGTGAAATCAGAACCATCGTTCAAACCACCCACAAAATTATCTATTACGTATAACCTTATAACAAAATTGCTAGATTTGACGACGATTTCAGGTATGCATATATAATATCTGATTTACCGTTTTAACGTTTAATACCTGCCTATAGATTTCTCAGAGATGATGTTTTCCCGCGGTAAAAGTTTTCTATATGTTGACTCGTTGACTCGAATAACCTATCTATCATCATACCAAATTTCATCAAAATCTGTCCAGTGATTTTCTCGTGATACGTTAGCAGACAGATACATAGACAGACAGACAGACAAGCAGACAGACAGACAAAAATTCTGAAAACTATAGATTTGGCCTCTTTATCCATAATAATGACTCTTTTAATAAGACTTTCCAAAATATATTTAACGTACAGATTCGACTCAAAATTTCATTATATGTATAGATATAGATTTCAGAATATGATATTGAATCAATTACTATACAAATTGTAACTTTCTTAAAACTTCTACAAAACTAGTTTGTGGAGCAGATTACATTATATAAATTAAGTATGCGAACAAAGACACGGTAAGCTAGTATGCTACGTATAATAATAATGCTTCGTTGGCGGATATAATGGGGATAAATCAATATACGTATATGTATATTGATTTATCCTCATTATACCCGCCAACAAAGCAACAGATTATGGCCATTTTCTTGAATTGACAATCGAAAGTCTTTTTTTTTTTATTTAAAGTAAGAAAAAAAGTAATAAAGGAAAGATAACTATCAGTCACTTTATCTTACTTAAAAAAATAATAATAATATATTCCAAATTTTATAATACAAAGATGTATATCACAACTGTGTTACTTCAAACTCGGTGAACTTAATTAAGGAAAATATTTCCTTGTGGCTTTAAGGCAAGAATTTAATTAGACATTTTACGCCTTGATTAAACGCACCCTTAATAAATAGGCGCCTTTAAGTGTATAAAATAAAACGAAGTTATTTTACAATTTTATGGGGAAAAAATAAAATTTAATAAAGGAATATTACATACAAAGTAAATTTAAAAAAAAATATCAATGAAAAGATAAGGTACCTACGTGTAGCCCAGTTGTAACATGCTTGCTTGAAAATGCAAGTATAGCGAGTTCAAATCGCAGTTCTTGCATATCTGACATTTGTATGTGAGAATCACGACGGCCGATTAGGGTGAGAGGAAATGTAAATTGAGTAACTTTTGTATTACGTTTGCTTTATTATGAGTTTAATATAGAACTTTCGATACCGAATCGTGTCAGGAAATATTTTTTATTTATTGTATACATGGACAACAGATATAGACTTTTTTATGACATAACGTAGTAATCTATATATTAAATACGTGTAGAGAAAATTTTTAACCCCTTTTTCAGCATATTGCATGTACGGAGGAGTATGAGCTTTGGCATAGTTAAAGTGTATATAAAGAAGGACTCCAAAAAGCCAAAATTAATTGACTTTGATTGAATTAACCCGCGAATCCGCTCGTATTTTACGTAAAACGTAAAAGATGTAGTATGATGTTAGATAACATTAGTACTTATATAATATATAGATGAAAAGTTTGTTTTTCTATACATGCAAATCTCTAAATCTTTAGGCCCGTTTGAATTTTTTTTGGATTTTATAGGTTATCTATTTAAAAAAAAAAACCTCAATATTTACCGATTTTCAACCACGCGGCTATCACTAGTGTATATATAAAAAAGCAAAGACAAAACAGTTTTAATGACTTTATTTTACCGACCAATCTCCTTGTTTTCTCCATTCTACGTGACATTGACGAAGTAATTTGTGCTTAACTGGCACGCTTTGAAGCCATTAAGAAAATTGAATTGAATTGAAAACAATAGTGCACTTTTACTCCTTTGTTTGTCAACTTTAGGGTTTAACTTAATAGCTATTGAAGGGCTTTAGTGTTATCAATAAAATTGTTTTGTAAATTCAAATAAAATGTTACTCTTTTCAATTATGATTATGATCGAATTTTGACAACTGGGCGAACACTAGCAACACATGAGCAAGGAAAAGGAACAGAGACAAAGCTTTATACAACCGCGGTATGATAGATACACTATTAAAAGCTTGAGGCGTGCTTGCGTGTAAGCACTGGCGGCTTCGTCGCGTACGGAGAAAAACCGGCTTATACTGGCTGTGTGCTCAAACTCAGGGCTGAGTCGTCGCTGCTGGACGCTGCGCGAAGTGTTTGTTATAGTTTTACGGTTTGAAAGTGTTTTAATGCATGTGCAAGAATGTAAATTTGATACGTTGTGCGAGTGCTTTCCTTTAAATTATTTTAAAAAAAATTGGTTGGATTTAGAATATAATACCGTTTAATTAATTTTTTTTTTATTGAAACACAGAAATTACAAAAAGAAAAAAAATATTTAGAGTAAGTAATTTGTAAAAAGAAATTCTATCATAGTCGTTTAATAAAAAACTGATAAACGTTTTGTTTATTTAGTTTCATGCTCCTGTGCCTACCGTAACAGAAAGGGTAAAACATTTTGTCCGCTCCTTTGAAGCTTTGCCTCTGTTCCTTTTCTTTACTCATGTGCTAGCAAGTAGTAATTCTAATGTGTTACCACATTAGAATTGCTAGTGTATTTAAAACGTAAACTTACTACAAACTTGGGTGTATGCTACTAGTACTACTTAAATAATTTTATACCTTTATTGCTAGTGACTTACCCTCTTTTTATTCGGATACCCTCCACCCACCTGGTGGATATACTACACCTATAGCAACTTGATACAAAATGTCAACTTTTCTTTATATTAGGCATGTATCTTTTGGCAACGACCAACGCCACCTGTTGGAAAATTTTATTACCTGTATCGATAATAATGACTATTTTAATATGATGATGAATGATTTTCCAAAAAATATTTAATGTACAGATTCGACTTGGTAAGAATTTTATTATACATATGTATAGAAAGACGAGTTTTACTTTAAAACATCACCTAAAATCAAAAAAGGGCGAACCAAAAGAGTAATTGAAATGTAAAGGTAAATTATCACAAAGGCTTTAAGCTGTTATTAAGGGCAGATCATCGAGGGTCACACAGAATCGAGAAATTAATTATGAGAAATACATTAGCTGGATTATGTGGGACTTAATGCTAATTTAAATGGGTACGCGTCCTAAAACATTATTTTAGGTATAATTGATAATACTAATTTATCCTTTATTTTAAATGAAATAAAAATAATTCATGTGCTTAAAACCACCTAAAATTCATTATCTATACAGATAAATAAAATTGGAGTGTTTGTTTGTAACTGCTTTTTACTAAATGCATATGGATGTATACACGGTACATGTACCAAAACATTTTTTACAATTTTTGTCTGTCTGTCTGTTTGTTCCGGCTAATCTTCGAAACGGCTGTACCGATTTTGACGGGACTTTCATTGACAGATAGCTGCTGTTAAAAGGAGTAACTTCCCCGTGGACTCTCCCGTGACCATAATTGCTGTAAAGCAATCGAAACGTCGGGAACCAAAAATCAAGATAAGTCCGCGAAAAAATCCGAAAAGATAGTTTTATTTAAATGTCATACATATAGTTTACATGATCTAATTCTGTTTCATATTTTTTGTTATTATATAATAAAAAAATTCAAAGCAGAAAAGGTTTATGATATCTGAATTGTCAAAGAATGACAACTGTCACATTTCCGTGGAATTAAAAATCAGACTATACTTATTATATAACACAAGATGCGAGAATGATCACTTGAATCATTGAAACAAAAAATAATTTTATATGTACTATCTCTTTCCCACAAGTGTTGTCAACCTAAAGATTTGAATGAAATATGTATTACATTGTACTTTAACATTTATAAAATTAAAAAAGTTTTAAATAATAAAATATGTAGCACAAATAATAAATTAATTTCTCACCAATGTTACCATAATACCAAAAGCCGTACTTATCTGACATGTCGCTGTCACATGACATGACATTGTTTACGCTACCGCTAATGGCGTTTGGTCGACCGTCATGTCCAGTTATGCTCAATATGTGTACTTCGACAAGGCATTTAATATGAATAAAAGTGTTGGAATATCAACAAATATTTATGAACTACGCCCACCTTAAAATATTTCTTTATCTGAAAATTAAATATTTTGCTCGAATACGTACGACAGATAGAAAACAAAAATTTAACAGGTACTTACGCGCAATCCAAAATCCCATTTAAATTTATTATTGTATTCTTATGGATTGGTCAAAAAAGTTATAAGGTTTAGAATAATTTAATTAATATTATTTCTGTCTGGGATACAATATATCCAACCATTTTGAAATTGTAGAAAGCCACTTCAATTTTATGCATTACTAGTTTTTGCTCGCATGGTATAAGGGATAGAGATAAAATGTAAAGCTATCTGCTCCTACGATGTCATCCCTTTCTATATTGTTGCCTTTCATCGATATCTGTTCAGCGGTTTAACGTGTGCGTGAAAAGATAACAAACAGACAGAATTATTTTTAATATTACTGGGTAAATAAAATTAGAAATTGTTATTCAAGCAATTAATTAATTCTCTTTTAACGTCCTATTGCTGTGCACGAGCTTTCGATTAATGCGAGGGGGATTAAGCCATAGTCCACTATGAAGACAAATTCGGATTATTAGATTGGATTACCTAAACAAATAATTCAGACGAAAATTGCATAAGTGCATCAATATGGACTTATGTATTAAATAAAGACGTTTATAAAAATTTAATTGTGACATTTTCGCACTATTCTAACTCTAATATTACGGTTCTACACGAGTATACTATAATACTAGCAACTTAGCCTCGCTTCGCTTGGGTGCGTCTCTAGGTACGTACTAATTTTTTTGACCGGGACCTTATTATTATTTTTTTATTATTCTATGTTTCTCCTTATAATATCAGCTTTAGCCTCGCTTCGCTTGGGTGCGTCTCTAGGTACGTACTAATTTTTTTGACCGGGACCTTATTATTATTTTTTTATTATTCTATGTTTCTCCTTATAATATCAGCTACCTGCTGGTGAAAGTCCCATCAGAATCTCATTCTTCTCCCATCATATGCATTTAGTAAAAAACTGTTACTTTGACATTACAAACAGACACTTCCATTTTATTTATCTATATAGATTACGTAGTGGATTTAAACGTTAACCCCTCGAGAGTCGTGGGCACACCGGTGTGCCAGTTAACAAAAGATTTCTTAGAATTTAACCAGGAGGTGTTAAAGTTAAAATAGTTAGTACAAAATGTACTCCTTAGTCAAGGATCTAAAAACTGAGAATTTCAACGAAATTATTGAGACGCGCAGCGAGACAGCAAGACGAAGGTGGCGAACAGCACTTATGGATCGTTATAGCAAAACGTTATTATCACCGCCTGAATTCAACTCAACCCTCATTTCACCATTACACGGCTTTAAATACAAGTACCCGCACTCACGCCAGAATGATCAAAAAGCAACTTATTAGAAATAATAGATTCTGTTATATTATTAAATATTGAATATAAGTTTAACATTAATTAAATATTGGATATGTAATTATGCAAATAATTTATGACTGTAATAAATAGTAATTATTTATACAAAATAATAAAACACACGAGTGAATTGGAAAGATAATACAAAACCCGTTCGGAAACAAAACGCTAATCTATTTTAAGATGTTTGAAATATAATTTAGTATTAATTAAATATAGCAATAAAGTAAATATAAATAACGAATTAAATAGCCGATTGATGCCTACAGCACTATTAATACGATTCTATTTAATAAAAGATGTGTTTAGAAATATGTTTTGTAACATTCGGCCATTCTGCTTTAGCCGTGTCTCACGGCGATTTTATAACTTTTCAGTAATATTCTACTCCTGGGAAAGAATAGAAGTAAAAGACGGTAAATGTTCTTTGTATTAAAATGAACAGCACATAGAACAGCAAGAAAATCTTTACAACTCCAAGGCATTTATATAAAATAGTTGTTTTTTGTTACACATTATCTATTTGTTTTTTTTTTCTTATTAAGTCAATATTTTACTATTCGTGGTCACTATTAGCAGGTTAGTACTTTGTACAAAATATTTTGTTTTAAATGTTTATCAGCAACTGTTGCCACACAGATCTAGGCATACTAGATGTTGTTATTTTTTCAGACTCACACAGATCTAAGTCAAATGACTAGATTTTATTTACTAAGTAATTTTATGTTATTCACACAGATCTAGTCAAATTGCTAGATTTTATTTACTAAGCCATTTTATGTTATTCACACAGATCTAGTCAAATTGCTAGATTTTATTCACTAAGCCATTTTATGTTATTCACACAGATCTAGTCAAATTGCTAGATTTTATTCACCAAGCCATTTTATGTTATTCACACAGATCTAGTCAAATTGCTAGATTTTATTTACTAAGGCATTTTATGTTATTCACACAGATCTAGTCAAATTGCTAGATTTTATTTACTAAGCCATTTTATGTTATTCACACAGATCTAGTCAAATTGCTAGATTTTATTTACTAAGGCATTTTATGTTATTCACACAGATTGTGCGCGTATAGGGGGATTTTACTGGGATTAAAATAAAAAATTAACAACTTTGGTGACTAAACAGCACGCAGTCTTAAGATTTATTAGCGAGAATTTTTAAAATCACCGTCTGTGCTACACATATCATGATATGACAGAACGCCTGACAGAAACAATGAGCAATGCGTTGGTCTATGTTATATTGCTTAAAATTAATTTAAAATATATTTAATGGTGCTTCAACATGCCCCCAGCCGTTGAAAGCCTGCCTTTCAACAGGAATCTTCCAGTAAGGGACAAATTTTTGAACAGGCTCTTCGTATGACTCCGTTGGCAGTCTTAATATCTGCAACCCTACTGATATTATCGGTCCCAGGGTGAAGAGCGACAATTCGGCCCAACCTCCACTTTAATGGAGGCAAGTTGTCATCTTTGACAACAACAAGTGAGTCGAGTTCCAGTGAGTCCTTGGACGTGTGCCATTTCACACGTTGCTGCAGCTCGGATACATACTCCTTGCTCCACCTGATCCAAAAATGCTGTCTTATTTGCTCAATTCGCTGGAAACGATTCAGGCGGCTGCTAGAAGTTTCTCGGAGATCCTCGACTGGAAGAGATGTGAGTGGCCGTCCAATCAAAAAATGTCCAGGAGTTAATGGAAGCACGTCGTCAGGGTCCGTAGATAAAGGCGTAAGTGGCCGCGAATTTAAAATGCCTTCTATTTGAATTAGTACGGAGTTAAGCTCCTCATACGTAAGATAACAATTTCCCAACACTCTAATTAAATGGTATTTGGCCGACTTAACACCTGCCTCCCAAAGTCCACCGAAATGTGGAGCATAGGCAGGAATGAAATGGAACTTAGTTCCATGTTGGGCAACGTCTTCAGCTAAGGAGTCACAGTTAAGTTTTAAAAAGTTAGAAATTTCATTGTAGGCTCCTACAAACGACGAACCATTGTCGGAAAAAAGATTAAGCGGTTTCCCCTTCGAGACATAAACCTTCGCAAAGCCTGTAAATATTACTGCTAGTCAAGTCACCCACCAATTCCAAATGAATGGCCTTCGTAGTAAAGCACACGAAAATAACTATATATAGGTACTTTTACTATTTTACATCCGCGACCTTGACGACTAGCTGACAAAATGGGTCCTGCATAATCGACCCCAACGTTTTGAAAAGGAAAGTCAGCTGGTGAAAGTCTGCTCATTGGCAAATTACCCATTTGTGGAACAACTGTCTTTCCTGTCAAACGTCGACATCGAATGCACTGACGGTAGCAAGCTCTAGCTAAATTACGACCGCCTAGCGGCCAATAGGTTTGCCTAATGGTACTTAATAATAGTTGAGGTCCTGCGTGCATTAACTTGATATGCTCATGTCTGAATAAAAGTTTGACAAAATGATTAGTGGACTGTAATAATATAGGGTGCTTTTTCTCAAATGAATATTCAGAATTGTGTAATCTTCCCCCGATACGGATTATTTTGTTATCGTCGAGAAAAACATTAAGTTTTAATAATCGATTTTTATATGGTAATTTTTGTTTATTTATTAATAAATTATATTCAGGAAAGGATTCCTTTTGCGACTGAATGATAATTGTATTTAAAGAATTTTGTAATTCTTCAGGAGTAAAGTGAGACGTAAATGTAGAACGGGTTTTGCATGTTTTAATAAAACGTAACACATAACAAATACTACGTTGTAACCGCGTAAAATTTGAAAAACGTTCAAAATTAAGTAATCCTTTACTTGAATCATGATTAGCGTCATTCGCTACAAGGGAAACATTTGACTTAATTTCCGGAAGGTTGACTGAATCCACAGACGTGCATGGCAATCTAATAATATCCTGTCGTAAAAAGGATGGACCAAACCACCACAAATCCAACGATTGCATGGCGGAAGGTTCTATTCTACGAGTTATCAAATCGGCAGGATTGTCGTGTGTAGGAACATGCCTCCAATTGCTAGAACTGGTTTCTTCTAATATTTCGGAAACACGATTTCGTACAAAAGTATTTAATTTAATAGGTAACATTTTTAACCAGCCCAATACAATCATGGAATCAGTCCAAAAAACAACATTAGATGCCGTACTCCTTAAAGAACTTACTACCTTTTTATATAAACGTGTACCAAGCACAGCTGCACAAAGCTCAAGGCGCGGGATAGTCACTGGTTTAATGGGAGTAACACGACTTTTTGCCATTAGTAATCGCACAGAAACGTCACCTTTATTATTAGTACTGCGAATATACACACAAGCGCCGTAAGCTCGCTCTGAAGCGTCGGTAAAAATATGCAATTCAAGGTGCTTGTATGATTCACAAACTACACGTCGAGGAATGCGTAAATTCTAAAGAGTAGGCAATGCTATAATCATACCAAACCATGCTGTTCTAATTTCAGGAGGTAATTGGTCATCCCACTTTAAACCTTCAAGCCAAAGTTTCTGAAGCAGCATCTTCATACGTATGACACACGGAGCTAGAAGTCCTAGGGGATCAAAGATACGTGCTATAACAGCTAGCATACCACGCTTAGTAGATTCTACTTGCTCAGGCACACTGATAGGGAAACACAAATCATCAGTGCGTGTCTGCCAACTTAATCCTAATGTTTTATTAAGGGCATCACCTTCTTGGTGGAAATCTAAACACGAGTTAGTATATTCTGAGATTAAATTAGGTTCATTAGATTTCCACTTTCGTAAAGGCATGCATGCGGAAGCAAGTGCATCAGTGATCTGATGTCGGATCACATAAGCCTCCTCAAATAGATCAGCACCGGTCAAGAGATCGTCAACATAGAAGTCGTGCAGAATAACTTCTGCGATCTTCTTGTCTTGACATTCTAAACCTATTTGTTTGAGGCACCTAGTCGCGAGAAATGGTGCACTAGCAGTACCATAAGTTACTGTATTTAACTGATAGGTTTTAAGTGAGCTGGAGACATCGTCACGCCACATGATTTGCTGCAAGTGTCTGTCAGACGGGTGTACAGACACTTGCCGGTACATTTTCTCCACGTCTGCAGAAAGAACGTACTTATACATCCTATATCTAAGTAAGATAGACGTTAAATCATCTTGAACAGTAGGTCCTACCATTTGTATTTTATTTAAGGAAATGCCAGAGGTGGTGGGAGCACTAGCGTTAAAAACAACTCTTAATTTTGTAGTACTACTACTTTCACGCAAGACACCGTGATGTGGAATGAAATATGATATTTGGTTTGAATTAATATAACACTCGGACATATGACCTAAAGAAATATACTCAGACATGAAATCCTTGTACATTTTGTCGAGTGGAGGTTGCTTCAAATTTCTGCGCTCTAAAGACAGAAAACAGCGTTTTGCACGGTGAAATGAATCACCAAGACAACTTGAAGATTCCTTCAACGGGATTCTAACATTAAAACGGCCGTCTGGCAAACGCGTAGTGTTATTGACAAAGTGTTCTTCGCACATCTTCTCGTCAATTGAATAAGTTGATGACTCATGACAGACTTCTTCAAGCTGCCAAAAACGCGTAAGTTGGTTTTGGATGTCATCTAACTCACGAGATCTAGAAGAACGTTTATTTTGAAAGTTTGTGAAGTTACATTGTATTGGTGGGAAATGAGATGACAACATATTATAGCCGCCGTTAACTGGGCCACAAACTAGCCAGCCAAGTCTAGTTTGATATAATGTTGGTTTCCTATCACCTAATATAATTTTATCAGAGCCTAACAAGCTCCAAAATACGTCAGCTCCAATTATAATATCAATGGAAGCTGGCGAGTGAAAGTACGGATCTGCTAACTGTACATTCGAAGGAATATCTATATGTACCTGTCTAGCGGGAACGTTATCTGTTATAGTGGGCAAGACAAAGCATATTAAATCGTTAACATAAGGTTCGTGCAACGATTCGAAGTGAACTCGGCACATTTTTTGCACAGGAGATAGTGAATTATTAATTCCTTGAATAGACTTTTTTATATTTAAATATGGTAAATTTAATTTTTTAAATAATCGTTCCGTCATTAGGCAAGATGAACTACCGGAATCAAGAAGGGCGCGTGCGATGTGTTCTTTATTATTAACATCATAACATTTAATTAACGCAGTCGACAGAAGGACGTCGCTCGAGGTGCTTGTATGCGAGTGCGCCGAGATGTTTGCCGATAGTGCAACGGGCGCGTTGTCTCCGTTGTCAGTAGAGATGGAAGATGATTTGTCCTTGGCCTTGCCGATTGTACATTCACCTGATTTGTTTACAACGGGATGGCTTTTATAGTCATTATTGTGAATAAGCGTGTGGTGTTTGCGCTTGCAAATTTTACAACCTGATTTCTTGCAAGAATTAGGATAGTGACCATGACGGAAACAATTAAAACAAATCTTGTAATTTTGCAATAATAACATTCTATCGCTAACATTCAGTGCTAAGAACTGTGGACATGAATTTAAGTTATGATCGCCACTACACTTTGGACAACCGTGTGCTAATGAAGAATTTATCTTTTCTGTGGAAACCATAGCCTTAATTTTAGTGTTGGATTTAATATTACTAGAAGAGGGGCGTGATAATTCTACCGTTTCTAGTAGGTCAGCACGGTTACGCAAAAAGTCCATGAACTGTTGAAATGAAATTGATTTAGTTTTATCAAAGTGCCCTTTAAACTCTTCCCACTCCCTAAACGTTTTAAAATCTAATTTTTTACTAATAATATATATTAGAAGAGTGTCCCAACTGTGAACAGGCTCGCCTAATGAACTTAATGCCCTAATATTTTTGTTTACATTGTCTATTGTGCGTTTCAATGCAATTGAAGATTCTTTAGTGATTGATTCGATATCAAACAACGCCGTGACGTGGTTATTAATTAATAAGCGTTTGTTGTCGAATCGTTCACAAAGAAGTTCCCACGCAACTGTGTAGTTTCGGGCGGAGAACTCAATTGATTTAATTACGACGGCAGCCGAACCTTCCAATGATGATCGCAAATAATGAAATTTATTAATTTCGTCCATATCGTCATTATCATGTATAAGACTAGTAAACGTATCACGAAATTCAAGCCAGTTAACGTAAGATCCTGAGAATTTTGGCAATGAAATGGTAGGTAACTTGACTAACTGACGCTTTGAACTGCTGTGGCTAGATTTTGCATCATCCTTTTCTAATTTAGAATAGTTATTTAACATAATTTTTGCCTGAGCGACTAAGTTGTAATATTGAGATTCTACAGTAGATCTTTCAACAGATTCGAGATCAAGATTATCACATAAACATTCTAATTGTAATTGAATTTCGTTAAACTCATCATATATATTTTCTAACTTATCAATACGTAACTGTAACTCCATGGCCTGACAAGGGGTTAACTCGGAACCTTTTAAAAGACCTAAATAGGTTGCAAATGAAGTAAGTCTTCCCTTATAACTGCCACGTTTCTTTTTAAGATCTTTTATGTCGGTCATTTTGGAGGGCAGGTGTCGTCAACCTGGAATTTTACAACAGATAGAACGCTAAATATGTAACAAATATTTTTATAACAATGTTATTATGACAATGAGCATCAATCACTAAACAAGTATAATTTAATTTGACTTTTAAATCACTACACTTATAGTTTTGCTGTTTTATGATAGACTTAAGACTAGTAGGTATATTTAAATAACTTATTTTACAATTTTAACTATCTACAACAATAAATATTTACAATGCTGATAATTTAAAGGTTTAAGATTAAATATTGTATTAAATCTGAATAGTTAACTAATGTAATATTAATATTACTGTACTGTCACAAAGAAGTACTGATTAACTATATTATACAATAATTATTAATCTTTATACTTAACCAACCTAATGCAATGTAAATAACTAATCAATACGTTTTAAATTGTAGTAGTTATACATAAGTTAAGAATAACTTGTACATATTAAAATTAAAACATATTTTACTAACCTTGTACAGTCTTCATATTGGTCATTAAATTTTTACTTAGAATATTACCTGAGTGTTGGGTGAAATAAATTTTATTTAACGCTTAAAACAATTTGTTTTATTAAATGAAATCACTCTAAAGTCCAAGCCACTTTTCTTCATCCAAAACGTATAGGTTGAATCACTTCCTTGGACACGTTGCTCAGTTTTATAATTTTATTAAATTCCAGATAATATTCTTTAAATCCCAATATTTCCAAAGAAAATTATAATAATCCGGCTCGAAGGACCATGTGCGCGTATAGGGGGATTTTACTGGGATTAAAATAAAAAATTAACAACTTTGGTGACTAAACAGCACGCAGTCTTAAGATTTATTAGCGAGAATTTTTAAAATCACCGTCTGTGCTACACATATCATGATATGACAGAACGCCTGACAGAAACAATGAGCAATGCGTTGGTCTATGTTATATTGCTTAAAATTAATTTAAAATATATTTAATGGTGCTTCAACACAGATCTAGTCAAATTGCTAGATTTTATTCACTAAGCCATTTTATATTATTCACACAGATCTAGTCAAATTGCTAGATTTTATTCACCAAGCCATTTTATGTTATTCACACAGATCTAGTCAAATTGCTAGATTTTATTCACCAAGCCATTTTATGTTATTCACACAGATCTAGTCAAATTGCTAGATTTTATTTACTAAGCCATTTTATGTTATTCACACAGATCTAGTCAAATTGCTAGATTTTATTCACTAAGCCATTTTATGTTATTCACACAGATCTAGTCAAATTGCTAGATTTTATTCACCAAGCCATTTTATGTTGTTCACACAGATTTATGTTATTCACACAGATCTAGTCAAACTACTAGATTTTATTCACTAAGAAATTTTATATTAGGCACACAGATATAGATTTAGTTATTAGATATTTCAATTTTGGAGTCACACAAGTCTTCTAGCTTTAGTTACTAGATATTTTATTTCCTAGTTGCATACGAGTATGTAGCATCAGCTATAACTTCTATATTTTTTTTGACTAAGCAACACGTTGGATTCGGATGATTTGTAAATAGTTACTTTTCGCTTAAATCGTTTAATTAAATAGTTATTCATTCATTACTTCAGTTGCTTTTACCGTTATAGTATTCTTTTTTTTTTATACATAAGATGAAATATCAAAAGTTAAAAAAAAAAAAAAAATATGACTGTGTACCTGAGTAGTTCCACGAAAGTATGGCTTGAGCATTTTGTCCTCCATCCCACTTCTGAGATGAGACGCGCAGCGAGACAGCAAGACGAAGGTGGCGAACAGCACTTATGGATCGTTATAGCAAAACGTTATTATCACCGCCTGAATTCAACTCAACCCTCATTTCACCATTACACGGCTTTAAATACAAGTACCCGCACTCACGCCAGAATGATCAAAAAGCAACTTATTAGAAATAATAGATTCTGTTATATTATTAAATATTGAATATAAGTTTAACATTAATTAAATATTGGATATGTAATTATGCAAATAATTTATGACTGTAATAAATAGTAATTATTTATACAAAATAATAAAACACACGAGTGAATTGGAAAGATAATACAAAACCCGTTCGGAAACAAAACGCTAATCTATTTTAAGATGTTTGAAATATAATTTAGTATTAATTAAATATAGCAATAAAGTAAATATAAATAACGAATTAAATAGCCGATTGATGCCTACAGCACTATTAATACGATTCTATTTAATAAAAGATGTGTTTAGAAATATGTTTTGTAACATTATAATTAATTTCAACTATTTATTGAATACATTACATACAAAAGTAGCCATTTTAATATATTATAAACAATATGTCTACTTTTAAAAACAAATGCACCTATTCCACGCTCAATACTACCATGTAGGCTGTCATGTCGTCAACATGCCTCGGGATGGTTCACTGCAGCACTGTTTAATTAATTCAGAGGTAATATGGTTAACAAACGATTTCAATGTTAAATATTTAAAACTAAAAATTATAAAGAATCAAGATAATTGTATATGTGATTTTGATTTTATGGCGATTTCTCTAATAGTAGTGAATAATAAAATAAAATTTATACTAATAAAATAAATGCTATTAAATAATATAAATAAATACTAATAAAATAAAGAGATAAAGTTTGTGAGTTTGTGATTTTGTGACGTTGTAGGGGGTAATCTCTGGATCTACTGAACCGATTTAGATGAAATTTGGTGAGACGATAATTTTAGACCCTGGGAAGAACAAAGGATACTTTTTATCCCGGAAATCTTCCCTTAAGGGGGTGAAAATGGGGCTAAAATTTTGTAAGGGGAATCAAGCTAGGGACGAACTCGAGCGAAGCGAGGGTGAGTCACCTAGTATGGAATAGCGATAATGAAACGAGCAGCGAGACAGCAAGACGAAGGTGGCGAACAGCACTTGTGGATCGTTATAGCAAAACGTTATAATCACCGCCTGATACACCTCAACCCCGATTTCACCATTACACCGCTTTAAATACAAGTACCCGCACTGACGCCAGAATGATCAAAAAGCAACTTATTAGAAATAATACATTCTGTTATATTATTAAATATTGAATATAAGTTTAACATTAATTAAATATTGGGTATGTAATTACGCAAATGATTTATAACTGTAATAAATAATAATTATTTATACAAAATAATAAAACACACGAGTGAATTGGAAAGATAATACGAAACCCGTTCGGAAACAAAACGCTAATCTTTTTTAAGATATTTGAAATATAATTTAGTATTAATTAAATATAGCAATTAAGTAAATAGAAATAACGAATTGGATAGCCGATTGATGCCTACAACACTATTAATATGTTTCTATTTAATAAAAGATGTGTTT
This sequence comes from Argynnis bischoffii washingtonia, assembly GCA_033884665.1. Taxonomy (NCBI): domain Eukaryota; kingdom Metazoa; phylum Arthropoda; class Insecta; order Lepidoptera; family Nymphalidae; genus Argynnis; species Argynnis bischoffii. The sequence goes on along the minus strand of CM066621.1, from coordinate 12,766,716 downwards.
AGAAATATGTTTTGTAACAATAAGTATAGTCACAGAACTAATTGAAAACAATTAAAATTGTACTATTGGGTTTTAAAAAATATATATTTCTTTATCAGTAAAAAACATGTGCGGTATGCACAGTTAAAACTAAAGTTAAAGAAAGGAATTAAACTGAACCGGATCTTTTATCTTTCCGCTTGCAATTTACTTTTTATAAATTACATACATTCAGAAATATAAGGAAAGTAAGAATTAAATGAACTGATTTGTGATATACCAGAAATCACAAATTAATAAGTAATTTAATAATCTAATTATTTGTACATAAAAAGCCTCTACGGTAGGCATTTTGATGTAGATTGCCACAAAATGATTTTTTTTTGACGAACACTGTATTTTGTGACGTTTCACGGAAAGCAATCACCGTCTACTTTGTGTACTTTTATACTATGGCTATGTTAGACATATACTGTTTCATACTAACCTTTTAGGCCGATTTTACGCCCGTAGGGATTTTAACATAGGATTCTCACCTTTCACGGTTCATGTTTCTCGATACAAAATTATATACAGTTAAAGTTAGTTCAGTCAACCTTGAAACATAGACGTATAAACAGATAAATAAAGTTGACGGCACGTTTGGCTCAGTTTGTAGTGACCCTACTTTCTGCGCCAGTGGTCGCGGGTTCGAGTCCCGCTGGGGGCATTCATTTGTGTGATGAGCACGAATGTTTGTACTCCAGTCGTGGGTGTTTATATTTATAATATGTATGTATTTAAACTTATATATGTGTAGTATATCAACTATCTGGTATCCATAACACAGGCTTTGTAGCTTACCATGGAACTAGATGGTGCTGTGTGTTAATGTCCCAACATATTAAAGTGAACCTTATTAATTTTTATTAAATTTCATTTAGATATAAGATTATTTTAGACTAGAATTTTATTCTAGATATATTTTTAAATTTTATACATTGAAATCGTTCTAAAGGAAGTGCAACTCAATACTTTGAAAGGCAAGAAATAATGTCCAATTACAGACAATCGCATTTAATCGGGACTGTAAATCTTCGAAAATAGATTCCTTTAATTAGGAGCTCGATACGATGTAATCGGGTTTCTATCGACACCAGATAACGAGTAACTATAAATCTGGATTTTTCAATTAAGATGTGGAAAATTCCCTTGTACTTAAGTCAATGCACGCGTAAAAGTAATATTTTTCTTTATTGTAAAATTTCAATTATTGATTTGTAACTGTTTAAGCCAATCATGTAACATGTAAAGGACAAGTGACTTATAAAAATCTGCTGTTCTTTAGGTCTTTAAAGATAATATATGCCAATACTGTGTGAATTTTTTGGCGTAGTATTATATTGAACCGATGTCTTCGCAAAATCTTCGATATTTACTGGTCTGACAAAATTTAAAACGGCCACCATTGGGAACGCTGCAATGAACTCCTGATCACTCAGCAGATTAAACGGCGTAAATGGAGCTGGATAGCCGATAGGTCACACTCTCCGAAGGGATCCAAACCATATACAGAGGCAAGCCCTAGACTGGAATTCCCAGGGCAAACGCAAACATGGCCGTCCAAAACAGACTTGGTGACGGACTATCATTGATGAAGCGAAGGTCATCGGAAAACCTGGAGCGAAATCATACGCGAAACTCAAGACCGAACGGGATGGCGAGGCACTGTGGACGCCTTCTGCTTCACCTATGGGGCATAGGAATAAGAAACATAAGTAAGTATTATATTGTGAAATATTCTAGTTAATATATCATATAAATATTAATAAACAATATAAATAAATGATTTAATTATTTTCCATCATTAGCGAGGAATATAATATGTGGGTAACCTTCTAAATAATATTTTAATTATTCAACTAAATACTAAGGAAGATATGCCTTACTGACATAAAATACCTTTTAGATCCCACATAATAATTAATTTTTACTTCAAAAAGGTACGATTCTTGACCCTTAATTCTACTAATATTAAGTTTGTAAGAATGTATGTATGGATGTATGTTTGCTGCTCTTTTACGCCAGAAAAGCTGAACGGGTCTTGAAGAAATTTGGCACAGATATAGATTATAGGTAGTCTGGAATAATATATAGGCTACTTTTTATCCAGGAAAATTGTACGGTTCCCGTGGGATAGGTTGGTTTTTGTTTTGCTAGAAACGAACTCGAGCGAAGCGAGAGTGAGCCGCTAGTCTGTAATATTAAAGTTGGTATAGTAAAAAAACCTATCGATACTAATATTACAAATGTAAACGTTTGTGAGTCTGGATGTTTGTTACTCTTTCACGCCAGAACTAAATCGGATCGCTAATCGCTAAACGGATCTGAATGAAATTTGGCACAGAAAAAGATTATAGTCTGGAATAAGATATAACCTACTTTTTATTTCGGAAAAATATACGGTTCCCGAGGGAGTGTATTTTCGTTTTTCTAAAGGTGAACCCGAGCGAAGCGAGGGTGAGCTGCTAGTAAAAAATAAAATCATCAGAATCAATTCTCAATTTTTTAAATTAATTGCGTAAAATAGACACGAAAAACACAGACGGATAATCAAAACGAACTAACAAACATATTTTTTAGTTTATAGTATTAACAAGCGATTTACCCTGTCTTCGCTCGGGTACGTCCGTAGGTATTTTTTAAGTTTTTTGAGTGGCACCCTAATTCTTATTCTAAAATAAAAGTAGCCTAAGTTACTCCTTATAACATTAGATATCTGTCAGTGAAAGTCCCGTCAAAATCGGTCTAGCCGTTTTGGAGATTAGCCGGAACAAAGAGGCAGACAGGTTTTTTTTATTAAAAATGTGTTTTTATTAAAAGTACCGTATATAATTTCATATGCATTTAATAAAAAGCTGTTATTTTGACATTACAAACAGACACTTCAATTTTATTTATCTGTATAGATGTCTAAATCTCACCTTAACAAGATTAAGACTTTAGAGAGAGTTAAAATGTTTACTAAAACATTATTCTTCCTTTCACTATAAAAGTGGAATTAATGAAAGTTATATGTCTTGTTACGGCTGATTAGATCGAGCAACTGCAGTTTATTCACACAGTGTCTTAATCCGTAACAAATATATTGCAAGTTACGACCTTTTTGAATTGAAGAGCGAACTCGTATAGCGAAAAGTAAATTAAAAAAGGTACTGCACCGGTATAAAATAGGTCGAAGTTGCAACCTTTTCGAAGTAAGAATGAAACTTATTAATGATCCCACTACAAGTTCTCGCTAACTCGTTACAGGCGCAATAAATAACGAAGAGCATACCTTCCGAGGTTTGCTACATTCTTATAATTTCCGCCGGAAAAAGTTGTTTTTATCTTCATAATTCTGATCGCTCAGTTATTTACTACAGATTATTAATATAAGTTTTTTTCACTAATTATTTTCTGAACATAGCATAAATTTTTTAAGGGCTCCGTATCTAAAAAGAAAAAAAAGGGAATAGGATCACTTAATTATCTGTCTGTCTGTCAAGACCCTTTTCGTCAGAAACGCGTGGAGGTATCAAATTGAAATTAATATCAAACACTCAAGTCTGCAATCCCTTGGAACTGTGAAAAAAATTAAACTTATAAGTGAAAAGCAATTCAAAAGACACGGCCGCTTATGCTGCATATTTTGAAACTCGCAAGGGAATCAAAACCTAGGGTATTTCTCGTTGACTTAGAATCATGAAATTTAGCAAGAAATAATATCTTATAGCACAAGTAAAGGAAAAAATCCGAAAACAATAAATTTATATAATAATGGCAATTATTCAGAATCTGTTAATTAAATAGCTATTTTATTTTTTACATTTACAAAAAATATAAATATTACTAATACATCGTTTATTTATTTTAGTAATCTCTGATTATTTAATTAACCTCTTGATATAACGAGAAATGACTATTTTTAAACTTATTATTTACTAACGGCTCACCCTCACTTCGCTTGGATTCGCTTCTAGAAAAACAAAAACAAATCTATCCCACGGGAACTATCGTGTTCGTATCGGTATCCTATGTGTTATTTCAGACTATAATCTATCTCTGTGCCAAATTTCATCCAGATCCGTTCAGCCGTTCTGGCGTGAAAGAGTAACAAACATCCATACACTCTCGACCGAGCTTCGTTCGGAGATTTTTTTTGTTATATCGTATTTTTTAGATAAAAAAAATAAAAGCTTGAATAAATACAAAAAAAAAACAAAAGTAAAAACTTTGCATTCCGACCGGGATTCCGGGCATCCCGATCCCCGGGCATAAGTGTTGTCTAACTTGGGGCTTAACCCGACCACGATGCTTACATCCGAGTGTAAGAAATTATCGACCATATTCTGCGTAGAATAATGCAAAAGAAAACCGCATGAAAACTCGAAAACACGCGTTTTCCCAGACATGAGACTAATCTAGATCAATTTTTCGCCCCCGAAAGCCCCCACATACCAAATTTCTGCGAAACCGTTAAAGCCGTTTCCGAGATCGCTGGTATAAATAAATAAAGATATAAATATACAAGAATTGCTCGTTTAAATATATAAGATATAATATTAATACGTATAAGCAAGCAGCAGACTAAATTTTCTCGGGAGAGAGTAGGTAGTACTTGTAACAAGTAGGTACACTATTTATGTATTTTTAAAATCAATGCAGAAGAAAGGTTTAAAGGATACGCCATTGTTTTTATAAAACTATAATACTATACTATATAAATATGTGAAATTTGGTATGTGCGTGTGTCTTGTGTTGTGTTGTGTTATTTCCTTACGCTTTGATACTTTAGCGGATTTGGGCAAATTCAGAATGGTTAAAACTTATATCCTTGAATAGCATTTTTTCGCGACTTCATTCTTCAATTGCAGAATTACTCCCCTAAGGACGTAGTATTATGTAATGTGTCATTGAATGTTTTTCTCAATAAACAGGCTGTAAAACGCAAAATTAATTTTTCAAATTGGACCTGTAAATCTGGAGTTTAGCGCATTTAAACAAATATAAAAATGCGTTATATATTACTAAATAGATTATAGAACAGAATATATCGACGTCATTACCATTCAAGCGGAGTTGCAGGCAAAAATATATTATTACTTGATGTAGGTTTTACTTAGATATTTGCAAAATATAATCTACTTAATATAATAATACCCACCCCTTGTTACGTACTACGCAAACATGGTATGTGCATTACTCAAATGGATTTTTAATGCACAGCTTTATGTCATCTCTAGAGACGGGGGTCTTAGTTCTAAAAGCGCAATAAATGCCGAATTTAGTTATAAATAATACTTGACAAGATATTGAAAATGTAAACATATTAAATGTCTCGTTAAACTCGTATGTGGTATATAATAATATATTATATACCACATACGAGTATAACTAAATAATTGTATCAATATATAATATAAAATAAAGTCTGTCCCTATATATGCTTAGATCTTTAAAACTACGCAACGGATTTCGATGTGGTTTTTTTAATAGATAAAGTGATTTAAGAGAAAGGTTTATATGTATAATACATGCATAATATATAATGTACGACCTAAATAAATACATATTTTTGCGCTTACATTGCAAACTATAAGATAGATCAAAATAATGTACTACAGTATTGTACACCTTAAAAAGGTCTACAAAAAAGTCCGCGATGGCATATGTCTATCTCTTAAAGATAATATTCTATATCCATTTTACTATAACCAAGCTTGGGACGAACCCGAGCGAAGCGAGGGTGAGTCGTTACTAATGAATATAGTAAAAAAATTTAAGTATAATGTTTGGGAAACAATAAAATATGTTTGTAAAAGTTATAGTTGCAAGTTCATTCACTTCTCTTCAATGGGCTTTTGTTTTGTTTAGTTTATTATCTGACTTAAAAATAGAGCTTTTTATTTTAATGGATTAGGTCAATCGGAAACATTTCAATATAGCTCAGGCACGTAACTCTGTGATTTGTTAGGTTGAATACTAAAAAAATGTGTGTGAGCCAATATGTTTCATGAAAAACACTGATACTTTGATGTTATCAAATTGTAAATTGTCAGTCGATGCTTGTAAGTCGATTAGTATTCGATATTTTAAGTGAAATCCAAGTTTAAAATCGATTTTCATGATTTCATTGCATTGCTACTTACCTACAAGTGCCGACAGAAGAGCATACCTACATTGAAAACTTAAAACTATAAACAGTTGTTATCTTTGGATATTCAAATTAATTGTTTGATCTTAAATTAAAATTTGTAAATTAAACTGCTTACATTTATCTGGTTTTGACATCTACAGTCTCTCTAATTATTAGCGTAACACGTCACATGACCATGTCGATGACGACTTATATGAATTTACTCCCCATCTAAACCTGACTATAGAAGTTTTTACTTCAGAAATATCTTAAAACTTAATAAAAATAATAATTAATACATGATACGCTTATATTATATATCTAAACATACGTTATAAAGTGGTAATAGTTACATCATTTTTCGTTTTTTTACAATTTTTAGGACAGTATAGGTGTAAGCCACAAGGCCCCTAAAATAACGCTACGTGTATACTTCGAACACGAATTTCTACTTTGCGGCTCGTAACGCACCTTTGTTAAAAAACCTAACGCCAAAACATAAGCCCGTTTAACTATACAAACACAAGTCCAAAGAAGTAATCTATATTTCATTGCTAAATAATAATACATTATTTTACTATTCAAATTTCAAGTTGCAAAAAGTTTATGTTAAGGTATATTGCATAACTATAAATATGTTAATAATAAAAATGGATATTAAGTAAAATGGATATTAACACAGCACCATCTAGTTCCATGGTAAGTACGAGGCTTGTGTTATGGATACCAAATAGTTGATAAACTACACATAATATAACTTACATATAACTTTAAATACATACATGTAATAAATATAAGCACTCATGAATGGAGTACAAATATTCGTGCTCATCACACAAATGAATGTCCCCAGCGGGACTCGAACCCACGACCGCTGGTACAGCAAAAAGAATCACTACAAAAAGAGTCGTCGTATATAACTATTGTCTCCTCATCTCAATTGTATATATGGAGTGACTGCCTTATTTTTTTAATTTTCATAATTTAACTGCGGTATTGTCTGGCGGTTCAAATGTAACACCTAGTTGCCAAATTTCAACCATATAGCTCTTGGTTCTTCATATTTAGTTGTGGTCAGATATATTACTATTAACTATATTATTACTGGTCTCCGTATAAAATAGCTGGGATATACGGATAGCCTGTTTTATATAATTTTTTTTTTATTATAGTTTTTGCCATTTAGCTACGGAACCCTAAAAATACACTTTCGTTTAAAGTAGGAACGTAAACAAAAAATAATAAGAAACATTGGCAACCATTTAGAAATTGATTGAAAAGCCAAATATTGGGACAACGTATATAATATTTTGGTTGAACACTAAAAGAGGCTGCCTTCTGTGCATTGAACTGTGTTTATATTGGAACTTCAAAGCACTATCTGTCATGCTTCACTGAAACATTAGCTAATGTGTAACCAATGTACACATAATACAATAAAAATTTACAACGTCAGCTTTATGTATTGCTATTGCAAAAAAAATGTTAAGGCGATAATTAGCAAGCTTCACTAAACAACTCTGGTAGAGAAAATTAAATGCACTCAATATATTACATACAATGATAGTATTTCAATTATTTTACTGCCCTTATCTGATTACTATAGATACTTCTTTATTTTCAATTCCTAAATTATATTATAAGAAAAAAAAAACATTTTAAATTATAAAATACTCTTCACTTCGCTCGGGTTCATCTCTAGAAAAACAAAATCAAATCTATCCCACGGGAACTATACATTTTTCCGGGGTAAAAATATAATATTATAACAATATAATATAATAGCCTATGTGCTATTCCAGGCTATAATCTATCTCTGTGCCAAACTTCATTCAGATCCGTTCAGCCGTTCTGGCGTGATTGAGTACCAAACATTCATCCTAACATATAAACTTTCAGAAGAATATTAGTAAGATGACTAATAATAACCTATAATTCAAGGCATCAAAATAATGGGACACTTGGACTATGCTTGAAGACTGAGCGAAGCTAGCACTAGCACACAGCTCATATTTTTTAAAACCTCTAAATAATTTCGGCAATTTTACTGAATTTTACTGAGACCTTCTGCGCATATATTATATATAGTGGAAGTGTGTGTGTGTGTAAACTTTCCAACTTCTAGTATTTACTGAAAATTTCTCTAGAGACAGACCCAGAAGTGAAGAAGACATTATTGTGCACAAGTGTATTCATAGACACAAGTGCACTCTCTATTCCTTTCACTACTAAAGTCCGGTACGATGTCAGTTCAACAAGACCGATCAGGTATCAGTTGTAAGATGTACGTTATGTGCTCTCCAAGAAAAGGAAGGTGTAACACCACCTGCTTCGGAACTCCAGACTATAAACACTATAACAATATATTACGCGACTCAGGACACGAACATAGGACCTAAAAATTTGAAAATAATAAGTCATTCCAGTTCCATTTGGTATCAGTTATGTCACAGACATTATTGACTGCCAGTGACCAATATATATTACGCCACCGTAAAATTGTAAGCACCGCTAGATTTCAATCTACCTAGCGAAATTATAAACTGTCAAAAGATTTTGTTTCAAAAGCTTACAATCTCTCGAGATAGATTACTATCTAGCGGCACTTACAATTTTACGGTGACATATATAAAGCATATCATGAGCCCGCTGAAAGCTTACTCTACTCTAAGGCGAATAACAAGATAATTTAGATACTCGCATCTAGATTGAACATGTCTCTCATTCGAGTGACGGCTCAAAGCGTCTTTATGTAGATACGGGAATACTGATTGATAGCACGTTTGACATATACAATTTGAATTGAGTACTCCTTATAATATAAATCACAATAAATCTTTTACATATAAATAAGTAATTTTATAGCCTTTGTAGTGCTAATGTATGTATTCAGCCCTTTTTAACGTCCCACTACTGGGCACGTGCTTCCCTTCAATAAGAGGGAGATCAGGTCATAGTCGACGCTAGTCAAATGCGGGTTGGCGGACTGCACATGTCTTTCGAAAATTTACTAAATTCTCTAACACATGCAGGTTTCCTCACGATGTTTTCCTTTACCGTAAGGCAAGTGGTAATCATAATAGAAATGATTTGAACATGAAAATTCTGAAGTGCGAGACCCGTGATATGAAGTCACTTCACTCGGCTTCCCAAGAAAGCGCATTACCAATGGGCTACCATTGTCTTACGGCGTACGTACGATAGTACTAAATAATAATATATAAAAGTAAATAGTTCAATTTTGTTTCTTTGTATACATTTAACTCTAATACTACACTCATACTAATGATACTAATATTATACCTACTTATTAATAGAAATGTTTCAAATAGATTTCTTACCGGTTTCTTTAATCGAAATAAAAATGAATTGATTTTATGTAAAATTTCAATATGTCAAACGTATGTACATACATACATCTTCTTTGCATATTGACCGATTAACTTTGGTTCATTTTTTACAATCTAAATAAAAAAGAAAATATGATAGAATCCGGCACAAAGTAAAAAATATAAATTGTTTTTAGTGTGCCACCAAGCAAAACTATCAATACAAAAGGCATAGAAAAGAAGAAATATAAGTTCGAAATAAATTCATATTATAATAAAAAATTCACAGATCTCGTGTCTACCACGACCTTCGGGTACACTGGAAATAAATCTGATAAATGAACTGGTTTTTTTTACACATATTAAATATATTAGTTAGTTATTAGTTTAAATACATATTTATTCATTAACAAAGAATCACTTCGTCCAAAAACATAATAATGTTCCAAAACGTTTATTTATCGTCACCACCACGCTCACGCGCTCACCGCGCGTAAACTCCGCGCCATAAAAGCACAACTTCTGAATAAACCATCAGTGGATACGTACTTCCAATATTTTTAAATGTAGCCTAAAGTTATATCTCCAGGGATTTTTTTCGATACCTTATTTCGTTTTGGAAATATGATGTTTTTCTAACCAAAACCGGGCTCAAAGTGACCGCATTTTTCTCATCGAGATGCGTCTTTTGACATACCAATCAGCCACGTAGTCCCAAAACCCTCGAAACCAGGGCGATGTCGCATTTTTGCTGAAAATGGGGCCTATACCGAAGCTACAAGAAACATTCTCAATGTTTAAGCTAATATTTATTTTATACTCCTCTGTTAGATCCGCTTTCGTTTATTAAATACTTTTCACTTTTAAAATTATTATTTTTATCCTTAATTTTTTGCAAACATATTTCCACTTTCAAATATTTTTTTTGCAGAATTAATTAAATATATGTAAAGTTTACACGAGCTGTGAAAAGTAACACGTTCGCGTATTTTTTTATTTGCTTATGTTTATGTGTAAAAAAGATGCATTATATAATTACATATTCCATATTTATAAATATTTATCTCTTTATTTAATATTCACCCCCTTCTCTCTTAGTACCATTTCCTAAAAGTTGCCTCGACGAAATCATTATTTTAGCTATCAGGCTATTTCTTATACATTTTCCTACCATTTTGTATACTTCACTTTCCTTTTTGAGAGTACGATAAAGGGTTTTATTATTATTATATTTTTATAATAGAAACCCGGCTACAAAATAAGTATCCAACTACAATATTTGGCTCATATACCAATATACTTATTAAATCGTAATAGAAGAGGATACATACATTGCATATAACTTTCTCTTACGGATCGATAAGACTGCTGATATCGGGTTTGCACCATAAAAAATGTAAATACTAAAAGCTCTTCCAATAATCTTACGCTGAGCTGCTATCGTTGGTAAAATAAGGAATTTTAGAAAGAACCTCTTAGAGGAAGCTTTACTGATCAAATATTCACGCCAAACGAACACGCCAAATCCTCGAAGAAAACTCTAAATAACGACTGTTTTTACAACATATTTCGGCGTAATAAGTGAATATATTATTTTTTAAACCAAGCTATCTTTCTCGATGTTTTCTTGGATCCTGTTGAAAAAATGTATCTAATATATTTACTAATAGTCAATATGAATAAATAGCACATAGCATCTTTGATTTTTTTTATAAATTGTGTTAATATACATACTTCTCCCAAGTCGATGAATCAGAATTAGCCTACATTACGTTGAAATTGAAGAACAGACGAAAAGTAACTGATATAAAGTAAAACTGTATAATTACATTTTATCATTTCAAAGTAAAATCTTAATAAATTACCATCTCCTTGAAAACGACTATAAAACAGCCCCTGTCAAAAGCAAACCGAGTAGAATTCAAATGAGAAATCTAAACAATATTGAGGGGTTCTATGTAATTGTTCTCAATACTGCGGGACGTTCATTTTTAGATCGAAATGTCACAGCTGACATTTGAATAACCCTAATTTTGGGAATTGAGATTAATGATTTTATACAATGTATGTATATTTATAAACACATCAATAAATAGTAAAAAATAAGTTTAACGATTTGAATATGATTTTCTCTGTCATTTAGAGTTTTTTTTACAAAATTTTTTTTGAACTGATGTATGAGAGAGAATAGTAATATAAAAAATACATATTATATTTATAGAAAGTAAGGAAAGGTCGATGTTTGTAATAAGTCGTCACGCGAAGCGATTGCGGGTTCTAATATTATAAATACTTATGATACTTTGGAACTTACTCGAGCGAAGTGAAGGTAAGTCACAATTACTTTATAAAGAAACTAGCGACTCACCCTCATTTCGCTTCGGGTTTGTACCTAGACAAAAATGAATCTATCCCGCGGGAACCTTACATTTTTCCGGGATGATATATAGCCTTTAGCCTTCCTCAGTTAACGGGCTGTCTAATGCAAAAAGATTTTTTCAAATCACATTAGTAGTTTCTGAGATTAGCGCGTTCAACCAAACAAACAAACTCTTCAGCTTTATAATATTAGTTTAGATAACACAGTGAAGTTTGTTTTATGTGATATAAATTTTAATGACATCGAAGAAATATTAAATCGTCGAGCTGGATTATTTAGTAATCTTTGCATCTGTTCTTTTATTCCCTTCTGTAATAACCCTTAAAGGGCTCTCTTTTAAGTGAATGGTTTTCTAAAGTACATAATTTTTTGTCAGATTACTTAAAAAGTATTTTTTTTTACTTTAAAATAATAAAAATTTAAATTACAAAAGTAATTATATTATACCGAAGGTTTTCAAAGAAGATTCATTTCACAAGTCGACGCCCAAACAATTTCCATTCCTATTCCATTACGATTGGATACAAAGTTGTTTTACGTCCAATATCGTATTACTGGCATATCAAACGTCAACAATGGAGATGCCTGACGTCGGTCTATTGTCATATTGTCCGGCGAACGTGTGCTAGGTACTGAATATTATTAAAAATTCCATCAGGAATCCCACGAGGGCTCGTCACGTATTATCGGTGACATAAAAAGGCTATTTAGTTGATTTTTTTTTTACCGAGAACTTTGAACGAATTTCCACTGGGACAAATAAGTATTAAAGATACGTATCCATATTTTTTCATATGAAAAAGACATTACAAAGAGAAGTTTGCGGAGTATAATAATATATTATACTGTTGGAATGTAAATTGGTTTTGGGACCAGTAATATATGTTATTTAATTTCAAACACATTTTGTAATTTAGGTACAAACGTAGTATGAATTGGTGAAAGAACATACATACGTAATTTTTCCTTATCACTTAACCCCTCGAGGACCGAATACACGCCGGCGTGTACGATAACAATTGAATTCTCGGAAATTCGCACGGATTTTTTGGAAATTATCCTCGAGAGATTAAATAGCATTGCCCTGCTATAAAGAAATATAATCTATAAAATTAACAATTTTTTTATAAGAAATTATCTATTCTATAAAGTTTTTATTCACTAAAAGAAAACTATTTCATCCCAGAGTAATATGGGATTATTTACGTAGAAATGTTTTAGTGTAGTATGTAAATTGCTAGAGAGTAGAAAATTATTTAGAAAAAAGTAGAAATTGCTGCCTATAAGTAAAATATTATATGTATATTACATGTATTTGAAAGTATCAGTAACAGATTTGAATGTAAAGGTATTATAAGATTACTATGAAATTCAATATAATATCCCATAAGCGGAAATTTCTAAAGCGTCTCATTCCAAAACATCACAACATTTGCCCCCAGGAAATGTCAGGAAGCTCCTGCTCACTTTCACTTGGGGAATCGCTTCATCTCTAATAATAATGTTATAGATATTTTCTATTACCCTTATGTAACACTAATACACTTTTACGACTTTGCCCGCATTTATTTTGGGTTATTTTCATTATTTCATCTTATTTTTTGAAGTAAAACATCTTTACGCACGCTTGACTTGAGGAGTAAGCTGGTGAATGCGTGACGAGAGCGTTACGAAAAGTGTGATGGGGCGAGGCGAAAGTTTGTTGTCATAGTAACCGTTGTTATCTATACATATAATAAAATTGTAACTAAGCCGAAGTACAGAGTAATCAATTTTTAAAACTTCTAAACTAGGAGAACTTTATTCAGTATTTTTACTGCCTTGTTACGAGGATGTATCATATTTCATTAACGAAATGTAGCTAAATTGAAGTTTTAATTTAATTTTATATTAATATTCATTCTGAATACATATTATGTATGTCATTAAAATTATATAATTTCATTGTATCTTAATATCATAAATATAACATGTATAAAAAATTGATATAGGTACAGTATTATGAATCGCCAATTAACGATGTAAATAATAATTATCGTTTCTCGATAAAGCTTTTTATAATATTTTAAAACGAACTTCATTATTTATGTAAAATATACAATGTAGTTTAATGTTGAATCCATAGCACGGCTTTGTTAGCTTTATAAATAACAAAAACATTTGTTATGCACTTGTCAAGAGATATAACGTTGCCATGCCTGTAAATGCTGACTATGTTTACTCAATATTTTATTATGCGATTATTACTTTTATGTGGTAAATAATAAATTAAATTTTAACACACAGCACCATCTAGTTTCATTGTAAGCTACGAGGCTTGTGATATGATACCAGATAGTTGATACACTACACATATATAACTCTAAATACATACATAAATATAAACACCCATGACTGGAGTACAAACATTCGTGCTCATCACACAAATGAATGACCCAGCGAGACTCAAACCCGCGACCGCTGGCACAGCAAGTAGGGTCACTACAAACTAAACCAAACGTATCGTCGATTATTATATATTTATAAATAAAAATTTAAATAAAAATAAAAATTAAGAAACATAAATTAAGTATGTACCTAGACAAATCTTGGAAGACATTTTTTGCTATTTTAAATTATTGTGTATCAAATTAAAGTTATGCATGTGTATATTATTAAAAATACTAGTGTTTCTAGTAAATTGTAAAACCAAAGTTAATAAATAAGTAAATGTTCACCTGCTAGGAACAGTATAGCAACTTAGTATTATAGAAACTTTAATTATTGTATTTTAAGTTACAATATTATTCTTTGTAGGTGTAAGTAGTCATAAAAAATAACTTATGTACGTAAAACCATATCTACCTCATTTTGTGATACATAAAGTGCCACAAATGCACGCAATTTAACGCAAACAATAGAACCTTTATCTTAGATATCGACGCGCCCCCTCTTCTTGCCACTAAGCTGCCTTAAGCAGATATGAGCGACCAGTGTGTAAAGATCTGCGGTTTCCTCAATACAAACTGTCCATTGAAAGAAATGTGCCTTATTCTTATATTCTGTGTTAGAAAGAAAAAAATAAGTTCCTACAAAAAGCATAAATAATACCTCCAAGTACTTCAATAACTAAAACATAGTTAAACCGTATTTTTAAGAACTAATTAGAATATTTTTGATTATTATTATTATTGTTACTCAATCATAGCAGATTTTTCAGTTTGAAAAGTTACTGTCCTCACTATCGTGACGTAGTAACAAAGTAAGTCCTTATTTCACTCTAGCCCTAACTATACATTGTAAGTCTTTCAATAAGACATTAGAAGAAGTTAGATTTTGGTAATGGACTATAAAAATCTAATTACATTTTTCTCTGTCAGAGTCTACAGTCTGATTTATAGTCTTTGCATCATCATTATACTAAAGCATACGTATGTATACTTTAAGATTAAACTAAGTTTTGCCCCCGGATTCACTAGCGCGATAAACGAAGCTGGGATCAAAGGTAGCCTATGTCCGATCCCAAGATGCAATCTATGATTTTGCTAAATTTTATCGGAATCTGTTAACCCCTCCTGGATAATTTCTAAGAAATTATGGATAATTTCTAAGAAATCAATTGTTAACTGATACGCCGGTGTGTACGCGTTCCGCAAGGGGTTAAGCGGTTTGAGATGGATTAATATTGATTAAGTGCAGCGTATATTATATCAAAAGTTTAATTATATATGATTAGCGAGTCACCCTCGCTTCGCTCGGGTTCATCCCTAGCTTGCTTCCCAATACAAACTTTAATCCCCATCTTCGCCCTTTTAAGGGATAACTCCCGAGATAAAAAGTTTCAAACTATCTTCTTACCAAATTTCATCTAAACCGGTTCAGTAAATCCAGAGATTACCCCCTACAACCCCACAAACTTACAAACTTTACCACTTTATAATATTAGCCACTCCAGGATAATTTATAAGAAATTAATTGTTAACTGAACCACCGACGTTCCCACGTCCCTCAACACGTTAATATAGATAAAAATTAAAGTTAAGTTTTCCATATAATTTCAACTTTATTCTATATACGAATCTACACCAGAATAAGTAAGTATAATATTAATACGATGTAGGCCTATACTGTTTGGTCGGTGCCACCCTAACTTCCTCAAACACATGTATATATAAAACGCTAATTGTTTGCTCGTCCGTACATTATATTTGTTTCTGAACATCAAAGAAACGGCAGGTGGATTAAGGAAGGGTCCGTCTTCATTTTCTTTGTGAAATCTCCCTATTCTAAAATTGTTAAGTAGCTTAAATTATTATAAGCTTAAAAATGCAGGCTCTTGTTATTTTATCTTTTTCATTTCATACTTTTAATTTTTCCTTTTGACTTTTCCCTCTATTTTTCACTTACCGGCCCGCTCTTTTTTTTTTGTCATAGACATTTGTAGGTACAGTTATAGTAATCACAGTATTTATTCACTCTGAAGTAAGCTAGTGCAGAGCTAGTTATTAATATAAACATATTAATAACTTGCTAAACTGACAGACGTCCTATCTAAGCTTCACTAAGCTATGTGACCATTTTAATTGTACTAATTACCAATATTAAAAAAATGATAATACCGTCCAGCCCAGTACAGAACAGAAATCGAATTCGTTACTTGAATTAAACAGTCTCTTCGTCTTCTTAGCGTTTATCCCATTTTGTGACGGAGTCCGCTTTCCTGCCCTCTGTCCTGCACTTCATTCTATCCAAGACTTTGTCAGAGTAAGCTCGCAAGTCATGTCATCTCTAACAACACTCAACTATCGCATCATTGGTCTTCCTCTTAGAATGAACACTTTCTAAGTTAAATATCTACATAATATAAAACGTTATATTTAAATATGGAATTTAAAAGTGTTAAAAGCGACATATGAACATCAAAATTGGAGCATTTCTTGAAACAAGTGTGAAGAAAACAATAGGGGATGTGGAACAATAGAATAATCAATGCATGTGGCAGTCACGAAAAGAAAATCTTTGTGCACTACTTGTTTGACATTAATTATGTCTACAAAATAGTAAACGAGGGTTATTGAAAATTATGATTATATTATTATTTTTTACAACAAGTTCAAACATTAGAATATTTTTATATATGTACATATATTATCTCTAGTACTTTTTTTTAAAGTTGGAAATGCATTTACGCATACCACCAACATACACATACGGTGGTTTTTGGGGCTCGCTGACTAGAAAAGCCAGTATTACTCACTAAAACTAAACGGAACCTCCTCTCCTCTTAAGGGGACGTTGCAGAATTACTTACGCATTCAACCACAATGCTGCAACGGGCGACCTGTCGGTGAAGTCCACAACCACCAAGAGGTTGCTCGACAAACTACTCTTCTATCAGAGAAGTACCAGAGAGTACTCGCATGGTACACCGTCCACGGAGGTGGACCACTTTCCAAGGACATTTCTTCTTCACGGCTTCACGCCCGGTTAGATGCCAGACGCTAAATAGCCCCAAGCAGGGAGAATTATCTCCAGTATATGGTGCATTAACTTAGTAGGGATGTATATTTGGTTAATGGTGAAAAAACACTCGGTGCAAGAATGGAACTTGTGACTTCAGGCATAGAAAAATGTTCCAGTGCTATCGAAATGCCGGTTCAGGCTAAATTCGCAGCCCACTACTACTATGCAAAATTTAAAAATCTAAAATAATGCTTTGAAGCAAGTGAAGAATACGTTACACATTAAAAATCAAATGAGTCCATTTTCAAAATTTAGCTCATCCAAGAGTTTAACTGAGTTAATCAAACTTCATTTATAATATTAGTTAAGATAGGACGTGAACTTCTCACTATTATTGTGGACACACCTTTATTCTATTGTAAATTCTACTGTACCTGCAAACTGATCTCCTGTAAGTCTGATTAAATGTTTTAAGAAACAATTTGCTGTGTTGTTTTAGCGGAAGCTTTAAATCCACTTGTACTCGTTGATTTAAGTTAGACTTTTTAAATTCTCTGCGCCTTTGAACAAATTATAAATAGAACTTTGCATCTCTACTTATTTGTACTATTTGATTGAATAGTAACTGTGTTTGTTAACAAGTATTTTTTGTAGCTTTCAAAAAGAAAAAATTTAAAATTATATCGCCAAAGCACACACATTTGGAATATTTCTGATATCACACTGGGTGTGTGTGCGTGTGTAAGTGCGTGCGTGTGTGAGTGCATGAGAGCGCATGTGCTATTGGATGTTGATTACTCCTTCACTTTAAAATTTCGAATAAATTTGAGTGAAGTAGGTATGCAGATAGACTATGGCCTAAAGTAGCACACTGGCTAATGTTAGTAATAAAATTTTCTACAAGGTGGCGCTGCCTGTATAACAATATTATGCAATTACAAAAGACAACTAAGTACCCATCTAAACGAATCGGGAATACATCGCTAGTAAATTATAATTTCAAAATACTCTCGCTAAAATAAAAGGCATTAATCCTACAAATTGTTCATCTCCAACTATTGTCCCTATAGAAAAAGTTTACATTTGAAATAGCGCTTTAAGAGCACTTCTAGACTAACGGCCCTCTAATGAGATGTGCTTATTTTTTCTTATTCCAATCCACAGTTTCCTTTAAACGAAATGAGTTGATAAAAAATTTAGCCACTCTCATTTAAGTAAGAATTGTTGAATCTCTTTCCTTTGTTGGATAAGAAATACTTGAATTGGCATTTATTATGAGTCTTGTATTCAGCGCGGGCTAATTTGTTTACATAAACTAGTAAAAACATGATCTACTATGTTATTTATGTAATGGTGAAGTTGTCTTTTATAGAACTTTCTATGTTAAATAGATTGTTTTTATAAGTTACGAAATTAATAAAAATATAACATTGCTTATTTTTATGAAAACTGAAGGTTATGTTTTCAAAGTCAGATAATACACAGGTGATTGTTTCCAGAGGAAAAGCCGTTTAAATCTTCTACTCAGTGTTTGAATGATATTACCAAGAAAAGGACATTAAATTAAAAGAAATTATACTAAAATCAAATAATTGTCTTCTAGCATCTACCCGTGACTCGAACCTAGGACCTCACAATCTGCAGCCGAAAAGCTGAACAGATATTACACTAACGGAGTAGTTATATGCAGCATAAATAATAATACTATAAATGATATTTCAAATCTAAACTGGCAAAAACACAATTTACCTCGAAGCATTTTATCCGCATCGTCAGCGGCACCTGCGATAAAATACGATAGATATTAAAAAAATATGTTAAAATGGCAATTTTAATCCGTGAAATCAAACGCAATAAAAGATGAACTATTGTTTTTTTTAAAGGATTGCCAAAAAACACACCAATCACACTTTTACGCGGAAGTTTCTACTTGTGTGTGTGCGTGTGTACGTGCGTGCATGCGAGCGTATGTGTGTGTTTGTGCGAGCGTGTGCGTGAGAGCGCATGTGTTCTTGGATGTTGATTACTCCTTCACATTGAAATGTCTGGATGTCTGGATGGATTTGAGTGAAGTAGGTATGCAGATAGACTATGGCCTAGAGTAGCACACTGGCTAATGTTAGTAATAAAAATTTCTATAAGGTGGCGCTGCCCGTATAATATGCCCGTATAATATATAAAAGGCACCTATAAGTACGTACGTGCGTGCATTCGAGCGTACTATGTGTGTGAGTGTATCTTTATTCCTTCAAGCTGAAATATAAAATCATACTTGATATTATTATTGTAATTACAAAATAATATTTTGTAGTTTCATATTTAGTAAATGGATAATAGTAAAAATAGAGCATGATCTCTGAGTCCCTTTTTTTCTTTCTGTGTCTCTGTTTTTTTTTCTCAAAGAAAAGACTTCAAAGCTACGTTTTTTTTTTCAAAACGAATTAAAAAACCTGGAAGTAAAAAACATTAAACGTTTAACAATTGAGGCATATTAATTTTTCATACAAAAAAATGTGACATTCTCGCGTCGGTCCAAACATGCTGTGAATTCAGAAACGAACTCACTCGTTCAGATTTAAGCCATTTGTTAAATGCGACTAATGAAAAGTTCGTTATTGTTCTGTGACAGACGCGCTTCGTTCTGCCGCTGGCCTGAAAAGTACGTGATTTAGTTTATTTTCATATTCCATGACTTTTCCCTGTGTGTAAAATTAAAATAACGAATGTTTCTTTTTTCCTAATTGTAGGTACGTTAATTCATTCTAGAAAACAATTTAAAGTTAATTCATTCAAGAGTGATCCCTTGCCATGGTGGTGCCCTAACAAACCCTCAAGCAAACGCCATTTCATCAAAATTCAATCAATAAATTTTAAATGGTATGGATAAGTCACTAAAACCACAGATCATATAATATATAGATACTATACTAGTCTAAAACATAATTAGAATCATAGAGACCTATGCAGCCAAGTTTTTAACCCATTTTTTCTTTATAGATAGAAGAACTCTTTTCTTGCAACTGGCATAACCTAACAGTTTATTTAGCCAAGATTGTGATATTTTAGTTTATAAATTATTATAATTATTATTAAAATCACAATAATAAGATAGATAAATATTTTATAATAAGCCAACGAAGCTACCCGCACCAGGCAGTTATATAAGCGGATACGTAGAACTAGAAGCGGGATTACAGAAAGATTGGGTACCCGTCGTACGTTAAAGCTAAACTCGCATAGTATCGCCACAGATGACATAATACTACAATAGTATCGTTTACCGTTAAAAGTATAAAATATTCTTGCACTACTAATTGTAAAATTGAGTCAATTTATATTTCTACTTCTACTTACGTTTTTACGTTTAGTATAGATTTCTAAGAGATGAGATATTTTCCCGCAGTAAAAAATATCCTATATGTTGATCCGGATAACCAGCTATTATCATACCAAATTTCATCGAAATCCCTCCACAGGTTTTTCCGTGATACGTACCAGACAGACAGACAGACAGACAAAAATTCTAAAAACTATATATTTGGCCTCTGTATCGATAATAATATATACTTCAATAAGATTTTCCAAAAAATATTTAATGTTTAGTTTAAAATTTTATTATATGTATAGATTACTAACAACACACACAACAAAAATAAAAGGCAAAGCTCAAAAAAAATCTAAGAAAGAAAAGACTCAGAAGTAATTAAGAAAAACACATCCAAACCAGTCTTAGATTCAATGCTTGACATGTATTTTACTAATACATTAAATTATTTATGTATCGAAATCATAGCTAGCCCATACTTCAATATTGCGAACAACCCGCTTTACTCTAAGCCCATACGCCCACAATATTCGCCGCTAATTAGTGCGTCCATCTGTCGCCTCCATCGTTACCATTAATGATTGCTGTAGATAATTGGTTACGTTCGTGTACTTTAGATGTTGAAGTGGAAATGAAATCATCGTATACTTTGTGTTTTAATAGTTCTTTATTCCTAAAAACTCATAATCGGCTTGATTAAAGTTAAAAATATTATATACATATATTGGAAAAATGTTTATCTGGAACAAAGTGTTTTATTTGCCTATAAATGTAGTATTGAGCCCTTTTTAACGTCCCACTGCTGGGCACGGGCCTCCCTTCAGTACGAGGGAAATCAGGCCATAGTCCACCACGCTGGCCAAGTGCGCGTTGGCGGACTTCACATGTCTTTTTGAAAACTTGCGACGTTCTCTCAGACATGCAGTTTTCCTCACGATGTTTTCCTTCACCGTTAAGACAAGTGCTAATCATGTCGGGAATGATTCGCACATGAAAATATCAGAGTATGAATGTATATTACATATTATAAAATATAGTCGTTTTCTGCGTCTGTCTGTTTCTCTGATTACTTCTTGTAAGCCACGCAACGAATTTTGATACGGTTTTTACCAATAGAAAGAGCAAAGAACGAGGTAGGTTAATGTATATAATTTGTAAATTGTGTAAATTTCGTACAAAATGCCTGAGCCTAGACGGTGTTTTGTCAAAAAAACTGTTTTCGTACGATTACATGGCTATCGCTGGCTAAACCTTTAGAGATACATCAAAAAATGTACTACATAATAATTGTAGGTTTAAAAAGGCCTACAGAAAAATCCACAATTACATGTCTATTTCCTAAGGTACGTTCATAATAACTATTTTTATCGATATTAAACGCACCTAGGGACGCACCCGAGCGAAGCGAGGGTAAGTCGCTAGTATAGCGTATAAGAGTAAAGTATGATTAAAAAGGTTCCTAAGTTCTTTTAAAACCTCGATGTAAATAATAAAACAAATTTTAAAGCACTATGAGTTATTTCATATAGATATTATTATTTGTAAAGTTTTTAAAGTTATCACACAAAACTACTTTACAAAACTCCAAATTAAACCACAAAACCAACATTAAAAACGCATTCATTTCTCGGAGCTTGAGTCTGAAAGCGCGCACTCATTCAGCTTCAACTCACAAAAAGTTGCAATTTTGCCTCTCATTTATAAAAAAGGAAAAAACTATTTCCCGAGTACACTACGATGGCCCGCGACCTACTTCTCCTTGCTAAGAATCCTCTAATTAATGAGGTGGCCGTGCCAGCCTTTTCACAGCATTCATATTTAACCGTGTAAAGTCTCTAGTTTTTTTTTTTTGTAAAATATTAACTAATGAACAGTATGTAGAATATATAACACTAGCAGTACACACGGCCCGCGTTCAAACTTGCGATATTAACATCAATTTTACAATAATGTATGAAAATCTGCTGATTTGTGGACATTTATGATTACTACTCCGCTTCCTTGGTAGCAGCATGGTGATATATGTATAGCCTATAGCCTGCCACTAATGATAAAAGATTTTTTCAAATCGAATTAGTACAAGTAGTTCCTGAGATGCAACAAACAAATTCTGTCTCTTAATAATATTAGTATCAATATGTGTTACATTCAGTTTCTTTTTCCCTAGACAAAAAATTGACGATGTTCTATTGAAACCAATTTCACCAAAACATTTTTTTTTGCTGTTAGCAATATACTAATTAAAATATATACTATGTTAAAAATATTATGAAAGAACAACAAAAAAAATAAAATATAATCTGAATTGAATACTTTCTTTTTGAAGTTGGTCAAAACCAAGTGCCCGTTTCTTTTGAGCAAAAACGTTTTTTTGCTTACAAATGCGAATATCTAAAGCTTTGAATGATAAAATATTTAAGGTCCTCCAGTTATTCGTGATTGCAAAGAAAACCCAACCAAGCGAATAAACAAAAATATCCTTTACATTTAACATACATATATAATACAAAATATCTTTACTATTCATACTAATGTTATAAATTCGGAAGTGAATTTGAGGATTTGTCCTTATTTTACGCAATAATAATATTATTTTTTGCAAAGCGATTATTTTATGGCCCGTATAGTAACATGGGGCACATTTTATCAGTTACATTATATACATAACTAGCTTTTCCCGCGACTTCGTCCGCGTGGAATACTGACTGCTCGCAGAGCTACCAGGAACGGCGGCCAGCGCCCTCCCCCCTCACGATCTCGTGAGTGAAAAACGGCTGAACCGATTTGAATAATTCTTTTTTTGTGTGTCAGAAGTGGTTTGAGTATAAAAAAAATAAGCAGCTGGAAAATGGAAAAGTTCAGAACTGTTTATTTTGTACCTATGTATCTATTATATATAAGCTGTCTATTCGATAATAACTGTTAAAACGTACCTAGGTATAAAACTGAGCGAAGCGAGGGTGAATCGCTGGTTAACAATATTTTCAAATGAATCTTTACATGAAAATATTTCAATTCAATTCAATCATTTCCACATAAGCGTAGAAATTAGTGGAGCACAAATTATTTCTTATTCTGAAAGTTTCAAAGTCTATACAAATAAAAGATCTGTTACATTATATCCTTTATAATAGCAACTTACTACTAAATTAACTTTAGAGCAAATATATTATGTAGGTGCTTGGTAATAGGATCTATTTTATATCGAAAGGAAATTATCCCATCAGTGTAGTCCTTTTATCAGTATCGGGGAAAACTCTGGCAGTCATAAATCTAAATTGAACTTCGCCTATAAAGTATTTCTCTTCACATTTTACCTAAAAATGATTATTACAAAACCTACTTTGATATTAGTTCAGAAAAAGAACAGGTTCTTAATTCGAATAAATTATAGATTTTGATTATAATATTTGTAGATTTTATTATATTTTTACAAATACATTTATTGAAGACACGTATGGTTCAGGTTGTAGTGACACTACTTGCTGATTCAAAGCTGCGACCGCTGGGGTCGCAGCTTTGAATCCCGCTGGGGGCATTCATTTGTTTGATGAACACGAATGTTTATACTCCAGTTACGGATGTTTATATTTATAATATGTATGGATCTAAAGTTATATACATATGTGTAGTGTATCAACTATCTGGTATCCATAATACAAGCCTCGTAGCTTACCATGGAACTAGATGGTGCTGTATGTTAATGTCCCCACTCTCAACATATTTATTTTATTTATATGTATGAGCAAAGAATACAAATAATAATATGTATTAATACTTTTAAAATTCCTTTTGTCCTGATTAAAAATTTCAAAATAAAATATTGAATGTAAAAAAGATAAATATCAACGTCAATTCAGACGCTATTGAATAGAAATAATGAACAGTCCCCTGAGTTTTGCATTTGTAGTTTGAAACGCAGGGATTTATTGTCTACAATTATCTTTTATCTTCCATTTCTTTATTGATCTTGTAATAATAATATTGTATTCGTCTGAAATTTTGCTTGTTGGATTGGTAGATGTAAAATTAGAGAAAACTTGTAATCATAATATTATTTAGATCAATAATTAGTTTTCTTTTTAGTAAGGTTTTGTAAATTGCTGCTTCTTTCCTCTTTTTTGACTGCTTTATTGGTGTGTGAACTATTTTTTATACGTCTTCTATAAGTATTTTAAATACTGTTAATATCCCAAATATAAATAAGTATATTAATTAATTTATTCGCCTCTTATTTCGTTATTTTTCTACCAATTCTATATAGCCATATTATTACGAGTAGGTTTTAGACCGAATTCAAAAAAGAAGTAGTATTTCCTACCTTACCTTTTGGTATTCAATTTGATATTTTTATGTGCATGTTTCATGATATCTTTTCCATAGTTAATCGATTTTCATTATTTTTTTGTTAAAGAACAAATTGTAAGATGGGGAATTGGATTAATATTATAAGTACGAAAGGTTGCATGTGTAGAGAGAAACGACTGGGTGGATTTATAGTAGTGCATATATAGATCATGATGGAGTAACACGTAGATTAATGTTACTTCGTTAGTGATGTGAATGAAGCCAGGGTAAGTAACTAGTCCTATATTGCAGGGTATTTTGGAACCATTATTATATTGTTTAAATCATTCATTCTGTCTGTAATAGCTATATGACTTTTACGTCGTCTAAAACTTTAGTCTCTCCCCTAACTATGATTGCTTTAAAATGTTCAAAAAGTCGAAATAAATCCGCGAAATAATCCGAAATGATAGTTTTGTTTTAAATGTCAAATATTTACGTAAATCTAATAAAGTGTTATGAAGACCACCGACCATGGGTGGAGTGGAGTAGTGGATGATAATCTTCTTGTTATATTATTGTACTCAGCCCTTTTTAACGTCCCACTGCTCATCAGGCCATAGTCCACTACGCTGGCCAAGTGCGGGTTGGCGGACTTCACATGTCTTTCGAAAACTTGATAGGTTCTCTCAGACATGCAGGTCTCACGATATTTTCCTTCACCGTAAGGCGAGTGGTAATCAAGTTAGAAATGATTCGCACATGAAAATATCAGAGGTGCGAGACTCGGGATTTGAACCCGCTTCACTCGGTTTCCCAAGCGAGCGCGTTACCACTGGGCTACCACTGCCTTATATCATTATAACGTCTCATATACATTACATGTGATGTTTCCAATTACTATCTATATAAAGTTTCATATAATATGATAAGCCTTTGACTGTCAGTCATTCAATCATAAACCATTATATGCGTATGTTTCATACGTCATTACGTCATTTATTCATTACGTCATTTAGTATGTATAATTATTTTCATAATTAAATTCAACTCTGCTTACCTAATCAGATTGAAATCTAATGTATTGTTCGAAGCTTTTGTTTTGCTAATGAATGTAAGTTAACAATCTATTGTTTAAATCACAAAATTATAACGTAGTACATATCAATTAATCTTAAAATAGATATAGGATAAATATTAATTTGACGACACGTTTGGCTTAGTTTGTAGTGCTGTGCCAGCGGTCGCGGGTTCGAGTCCCGATGGGGGCATTTATTTGTATGGTTAGCACGAATATTTGTACTCCAGTCATGAGTATTTATATTTATAATATGTATATATGTATTTAAATATATGTGTAGTGCATCAACTGTCTGGTAACCATAACACAAACCTCGTAGCTTACCATGGAACTAGATGGTGCTGTGTGTTAATGTCTCAACATATTTATTATTTTACTATTTATTTATTAATTAATTTCTAAAATTATCTTAATTAGTCGTCGTCTCAATGCTTTGTACATACGACCACTTTACCGAAAGAGTTTTAATACAAAATTATTAACTTTTCACACATTTTACTTTAAAAAATCTGAAAAGATGTATTTTATCTATAAATGTATATTATATACTTAGAAATAAAACTTTATTTTTAAAATGGAAGAATCTTCCAACTGTAAAGTAGAACAAGTATCGGTCGGTTGAACAAATAATCACTAAGACGATTTAGTTTATAACAGTTATATTAACATATAAGTACTAGATAATATTATTAAGTAAATTACTGTACCAGTATTTCCTATGGACTTATATACTGGCATTTAATTAAAATTTTAAAAATGAAAAAGGTGATAATTCATATGTGCTTGTAGATTTTTATTTGGATAAAATATATTTTAATTTGATTTAATATCTAATACCTTTAAACGAGCAATTCTTTAACTGCGAATCAACGATTTCTCAGAAATTTGGTACGTGGGCGTTTTCAGGGGCGAAAAATCGATCTAGATTAGTCTTATGTCTGGGGAAACGCGTGTTTTAGAGATTTCACGCGGTTTTCTTTCGCATTATTCCACGCAAAATATGGGCGCTAATTTTACACGCTCGGGCATAAACAGCGTGGTCAAGCGGCCAAGGCGTGAGATCGACAATCACAGATGTCCAGTTTCGAATCCTGGTCGGATACAAAGTTTTTACTTTTGTTTGTTTTTTTTTGTATTTATTCAAGTTTTTAGTTTTAAAATATATAGATTATCATCTAAAAATACGATATAACAAAAAAGATATGTATAATATATTTGTAAGTAACAAATTTTACACAATAGTATGAGTAAAAATGCATGTGAATGAAATTTGAAATGGATTGTATATCTTGTATTACATGTAGACTAATTGTGACTATAATATAAGCACAGCCGTATGCAAAACTTAGTTAAGTATAGAAGCTTTACATTGTAATTCATTTCTATATTTCCCTCCATTTAAATAAAAAATTAAATAAATATGTAAATATTCTAATAAATAACATATAGATAGATATACCTACTGATAAGGACCCTTAACAGGGTCAGAGAGGTTAGAAGGGCTTCGGTAATTAGATTCTATGTTCAAGTACCTATTCTTAATCAGGTTAGCTTCTACGTATACGTGATTTTGGTTCCCTCGAACTTTTGAGATATATTTCTAACTTCAAATATTATTTATGGTAAAAGAACATAATGAAGTGAACGTTAAGTGCCTGTTTTAACACAGACCTATCATAGATAATAATATGTATTTTTATTACTAGTGTTCACTTGGTGGTCAAAATTCGTCTATAATACTCGTAATCGGACGACAAGTTTGACTCAGTTTGTAGTGACCCTACTTTCTGTGCCAGCGGTCGCTAGTTCGAGTTCGCATTCATTTGTGTGATGAGCACAAATGCTTGTACTCCAGTCTGGGTGTTTATATTTATAATATGTATTAAAAGTTATATATGTGTAGTGTATCAACTATCTGGTATCCATAACACAAGTCTCGAAGCTTACTATAGAACTAGATGGTGCTGTGTTAATGTGTATATTTATTTATTTAACTACTGAAAATTGAAGGAAAAAATATGAATATCCTATCTACGTATATAAACAAGAACAAATTGTTTCTAAAATACTTATATTTATAATACTTAGGCACGAGCCAATTGTTGACAATAGCTACTTAACAAAAAAGAAGAAAATCGATTGACAAACAGAGTAAAAAATTTTGAACTATGTTGTCTTTAAAGTTTGTAAGAGTAGTACATTTTATAATGTCGTAGGATCTAGTACATTCATATATGTACATATATAGCCACAATAAAAATCTGTTTACCTAAAATGAATTGTCTCTTCAAGGCTTCTTCCTAAAAGTAATGAATTCCTCAACAGTAAAAGTGTGGTGTACGTAAAAATCAAATTCGATATTATTACACAGTTAAATATTCACTAGGAAACTTACTTAAATATATAGATTATGTATACATACATACGATATATAATGTATATATACCTTAGTTTACATATTATACAGTTATATATATATATATATATATATATATATATATATATATATATATATATATATCTTAACTAAGATGTCATTTTTTTTATTTATTTAAACAGTGCGGGAGCTCTTTGACGTTCGCGCTCCTAAATATAAGCATTTACACGAGTGGAACCAAAGGCAAAACCTAGTCTTATATAAAGATCAATTACTATTAAAACTACCTATAAAATGCATAAAGCTCTTCAATCTTGTCTAAGGATCGTGTCAACAGATGCATAAAGGGAAACAAACCAACTAGCCAAGGGTAAACTAATTAATAATAAACAAGTCGTCTGTCTCGTAGATTTGATAACGAATAATTAATCTGGGGGTGACACAGCCCATAGATCCAATGGAGCTTATTTATATAGAGAACAATGCCTTAATTGAATAGTAGTATTTCGTTTTCCTTATGGAATTAGATGAATTATAGATTTGTATTTCTCTAGCGTAATTATATTTTTTTATGTAATCTTTTACATATTAATTATTATTAAATTATTGAAAGTATTAAGACAAAAAATTCTTAAATAAACGGCTTTATATGTATTTATGTACACGGATTTATAAAAAAAAAACATTAGCGAAAATAAACAATTTTGATACTTGATAATATGTTAAAAATTAAAACTAATCAAGCTAACAGGCTATATAACACAAAGTGCCTTAAAGAAAATATAAACACACTCCAAAATACTTTCTTTTTAGGGAAGTTGAGTAAAATATCTCAATAGATCAAGTTACTACAAAACTTAGTAAATCACTGAAGCCTTTGATTTTAATTCAAAGAATAAAGTGAGTTCTTACATAAGAAAGCAATATGAATTAATAGTCGCTCTTCGTCTTATTTTACGGCAGAAATTAGCTTATCTACGTACAATTTCTTAAGATTCATACGTGTCTTGCGACTGGATCAATACAGCGGATTCAACTGCATCATGGTCTTTAATAGCAAAACTTTGTATAGTGCACAGACAATTTAATCATAAGTTTAATTTTATTTTCCATATATTGTACGGAAAAGTTTCAATTAAATACTTTTTTCTTCTATATCTGTCCGTTTATAGTCTTTTACCTGTCTGTACGTTTGTTGGATGTGTGTCATGACTATGTTTAGTATTAATAATTTTCAATTATCATTGATAACCTAAAATATTAGTAGTTTAATGATTTAAATATACATATTGGAAAATAATTTCTACTCGAAGCGTCTAAAGATGTCTAAAGAAGAAAGTCCTGAGGATAATACGCGATGCTTTCTTAGGAATTATATCTTTAATAATAAAGACACATTTTCAGCCTTCAATCGTCGATCTAGTTAAATACATAACTAAAGTTGATTATTGCTTGAGAATATGAATAAGCGTGTCTTATTTACCAATACGTCTATGAAAAGCATATTTTATGTTTATATATACTTATTAAAGTTGCCTTAAAATGAAACAAACACGGCCCTCTAATTGGCCTCATTGAGATGAGGGGCCCAGACGTGATCTGTGAACGAAATTTTTATCTAATGATGTCTATTTAAATTTGTTAATTCATTTAGAATAAGTACAATTAAACGACGTATATAATAATTATCAAAGTGAAATTTACAATTATATAAAAAAATGGTATTAGGTAATCACTGATAATTGAATATGGAAGTATAGTTTAATACGAGAATAGGTTTTTGATTACAGATCTAGGATGCTATGATTGAAGTGAGTCAGAGTCAGAGTATATGGTGCATGTTGTTACACCTTCAAATGTTAAAACATTTTTTTATATTTTGCGTTCAGTTTTTAGATAAGATGTTATAATGTTTTTTTTAACAACTGTGTGTTCTATAAATAAATAAATAAATGAAGACACTATTTATATTTCTTAAAACATTATGTACTTATCTATACATATAATAAAATTCTGAGTCGAATCTGTACCTCAATTATTTTTTTTTGAAAATCTAATTGAAATAGACTTTATTATCGATACAGAGACCAATTCTATAGTTTTTGTAATTTTTGTCTGTCTATCTGTCTGTTACCGCATCACGGGAAAACCACTGGACAGATTTTAATGAAATTGGGTATGATGATAGCTGGTTATCCGGGTCAACATATAGGATACTTTTTACTGCGGAAAAATGTCTCATCTCTGAGAAATCAATAGTAAAAGTTAAAACGTAGGAAGGGACGAACCAGAGCGGAGCGAGGGTGAATCGCTAGTAGCTTATAAAATACACAATGAAATTTTCAAATCTGCTTGGTAGTTCAAGCATCTAGAGTTTAAATAGATAAATTCTTCAGTTTTATAATATCAACTTAAAGTATTTTTTTTAGGCAGCAGAAAACTGACAATGAGAAATTTATTTACTTAAACACTGTTAAATGTAAAAATCTAAGAACCATACATGTTAATACACATAAATATACAATTTTTATTTCCAACTATGTATATAAACTATATAAATGTTTTACGAAGAAAATACAATTAGATGATTCATATATTTTCCCCTACAAATTATAGTTGATGAACTTGAACTAAACATAAAGTTTAAGTAGATGCCAGCAATAAACCCGTCTGCAGGCTATTTTGCTTCATATGAATATTTCAATTATTATCGTAGTTCAGTAGAAATTATTATGATATTTCTAGCTCCTATTTTGTCTACTAAGCAATATATCTATACATATAATAAAATTCTAACTGAGTCGAATCTGTACCTTAAATATTTTTTGGAAAATCTTATTAAAATAGACTTTATTATCGATACAGAGACCGATACTATAGTTTTTAGAAATTTTGTCTGTCTGTCTGTCTGTTACCGCATCACAGAAAAACCACTGGAGGGATTTTGATGAAATTTGGTATGATGATAGTTGGATATACGGATCAACATATAAGATACTTTTTACCGCGGGAAATTATCTCATTCCCACGGGAATACACGTTATAACACAACCCAAAAAATATTTATGATCAGAATTTCTTGAAACTTGTTATTGATGCTCCTCAATACAATTAAATAAATACGTGTTTTAGCGTTTTTGATATTCATCTAATAGGGAGATAGCATAAGGGATGAAAAATTTGTATGAAACCTACGTTTTTAAAGTTTTTTTGTGGTAGTTTTAGCGCGAGCGAAGCCGCGGGTTTCGCTAGTTGGTAATATAAATTTTTTTTAATAAAAAATATTGTAAAAAGACAGATATATTTATGAGATAACACCATGTTAATTTGAACCGAAATAAAAAGTTACTCAGAAAATATTTTTTTAATACTAGCTGTAACTGCGGCTTCGCCCGCGTTCAAATTTCCGATCGCTACCAAACTTTACAGGATTACCTTGGCTAATCCTAAGATTGCCATAATATTTCATCAAAATCGCTCCAGCCGTTTTAAAGTATATAGGAAATATACGTACACACACAACCCGTTTCTTGTACATGTAGATAGATATAGATAGATAAATTTGAGCATGATATTTTTGTATGTAGAGTAATAAGATAGTTTTCCTGAACATAAGTATAGTTTTAGTATACAATAATGTCACAGATTATATAATACTTGATAATATTACATTATTTTGCAATCAACAGAGAGTCTTTACTAAAAAAATCTATGCTACTAAATAGAATTAATTAAACGATAACATTTTATCAACTTAAAAATCAAAGAATACTTTTTTAAATCGCATAATAATAATATGACCATAATAATGACCAACGTGGTGGGCTATGGCTTGATTCCCCTCTTCTGGATTGGAGGCTTATGTCCAGCAATGGGACGTTGAAAAGGGCCAACTATATAAAAAACATACAAAGGAATATAGAATCTCCTTATTTTTAGAAGTCGGTAA
This sequence comes from Argynnis bischoffii washingtonia, assembly GCA_033884665.1. Taxonomy (NCBI): domain Eukaryota; kingdom Metazoa; phylum Arthropoda; class Insecta; order Lepidoptera; family Nymphalidae; genus Argynnis; species Argynnis bischoffii. The sequence continues at coordinate 12,734,410 of CM066621.1, read as the reverse complement.
AATGTATATAATCCGTTCTAAACCACGGTTAATCTTTATGATTGAACATTTAATTGTTTTATCAAGTTTGATTTCATTGATTCTGAATGTTATTTTCATAGAGGGATGATATCTCGCGTCTCGACTGAGTAATTACATTTGCCGACATTTAAGTTATACTCCACGAAAATGCAAACGCTACGTCTAATTTCAACGCGTTCGTAGCCCCTACCATTTGCTTAAGAGTACAAAATCGAAGAATTGTTGTTAGTGATTATAATTTGTTCTTTTATATAGGAGAAATAATATGTTTAAATTTGCAGTTTAAATGTCAATTTTTATGCACAAAAGGTTAGTTATAAAATTCTTTAAAATTTTTAAAACTTTATTTTCACCCTTCTGACACGAAGTCGGGCAATATCTTCCAGTTCTATATTAAATTTTATTCAATAAATAAATTGTCTGCTATTTAAAACTGGGAAATAAGAATGAAATAATATAGAATATTCTTATTGAAATAACACGTAGATAAATGATAGCAAATTCTACTATTGTAATGTTATAATTATGCTAACATTTTGGTATAAAATACAGAAAAGGACATAAATATTTACTTATGTAGTATCTTTTTTCAATTATTCTTATTTATCTAAATTTTTTGTATGGTCAACTCAAAAATACAAATATTTTGTATAAAACAACAGCAATATTGAAATATTTATTGTTTATACAAAATGGGCTCGTAGTTGAAACACTGAAGGGTTCGAATGAATTCAAAATAAAATTTCAAATCTTCCTCACGAAATTCACTGGAGGAATATTAATTTGTTGACTTTCTTCAAAAGTAGGGGTTTTAAATTTGAATAAATAAAATTAAGCTGATAAATCAAATGGAATTGCTTTGCGTGCTACTGATAGAATCGATTATCATATTATATCGATATTTTCATAATAACAAGTAGAAAGCTTGTTATATCTATAGTATTAGCAATCTTAAGATCAAAGTTTCATTTCCGGTATGAAATAAATTTGAATTGACTATATTAAATGGAATAAAACTTTATTCAATAAGATTTTCACAAGCTTTTGGATCGTCGACGTTATGTAAAGATAGTGTAGTCTGTCCGTGAGGAAGTTAGCATCTACTGGAAATGTAATACTGCTAAGAAGACTGGCGAGAAACGCATCAGTTGCTCTTTTAAATAAGAATCTTTCATACGTACAAGAAACTCTTGAATATAGATATCTTACATACGTATATGTTCAAAACATAATATATTAAGATATGTCCTGAAGACTACTACTAAGCTTGATACAAGTATCACTGTGTTCTCTGTATTTACGCTGTAAATGACAAAAAATGATATAATTAATTATTTTTTTATTGATATTTCGAATATTATCTTAGAGCCTCAAATGATAGGTTTCTTTGACTAATTAATTATATTTTTTACATCCAATCTTTAGAAATTAATAGTAGGTACTTAAAGTTATCAAAAAGCATAAGTATTAATTAGTAAAGACTTAAGTAGCCTAGTTTCTATAGGCCCAAAATTCATCAATAAGCTCAGACCATCTCAAAAAGCTTATTATATTATTTTAAATTAATGTATAATTTATTGTATACGTAATCTTCAAGAAGATACCATATTTTTACGAATTATGTACAAAAAATATTGAAGAAGCAATTTTGTTTAAAGCAATTTAGAAATTAATAATACTACCTATTCCCCTCGTCTTGAAGGGAGGCCCGTGCCCAGCAGTGGGACGTTAAAAAGGGCTGAATAACCACCTATTATTAGTTTGTGTATGTGTATCAGTTACTCCTTTATGCTTTACCGGCTGCGATGTTTTGGATTTTTGATAAACAGTTAGATATCACATAAGCTACTGTTAATAACATAATTTGCCAAAAAGTAGTGTTGATTGTTTGCTTTATATATTATATCCATATATTGCCCTATTATATTACATTGAAAAAAAATACGTTTTTGTATAAAGTCGAATAAGGTACGTAGTTACTGATATATAGCATATAAATTATTTACTGATTCAATAAAAAAGAAGTATGGTAGACCATACTTAGAGAGCTTAAATGGTAGTGACTTAGTAATAACGCTAAGAATTTTTTAGAAATTCAGTCTCTTAGGATTTGGGTAATAATTATGGGAGCTCCTAATAAAACTTAGTATTTATACTAAAAATGAGTCGCTTATTTGTAATGACTCGAGTAAGTATCCTCACTAATGACCTACGTACCCTATCCGCGAATTTAAAAACGCACCCTCGTATATACGTATGTGTCGTTGACGGCACGTTTGGCTCAGTTTGTAGTGACCCTACTTTCTGCGTCAGTGGTCGCGGGTTCGAGTCCCGCTGGGGGCAATCATTTGTGTGGTGAGCACGAATGTTTGTACTCTAGTCATGCATGTTTTTATTTATAATCTGTAAGTATTTAAAGTTATATATGTGTAGTGTATCAACTATCTGGTATCCATAACACAAGCCTCGTAGCTTACCATGCACTAGATGGTGCTGTGTGTTAATGTCCCAACATATTTATTTATTTATTTTATTTACTACTAGTGCTTGAGTAAGAGTTCTCTCTTATGATAGACAGAACAGATTCCTTTATAACACGAAATGCTTCGTCACTAATTAGTCAAAGATTCCATTACCAGGATAATGTACCAACGGTTTAATTTTGCGGTGTTAACGAGGTAGTTAAAGCTTAATACATCATTATGTTCTGTCATATGCTTCGGGCAGTCACGGCATTATACTGTGGAATAATATCGCTTTTATGTCATATAATACAGTGCATTAAGTATGCACTGGTACTGGTAATATTAAATTCAATACGTATTATCAACAACAAAGGAGATGAATTGGATTTTTATTGGTATATTTATGAATAAAAGATTGGAATGGATAGGATATTAATTCAGGTCACAAGCATTGATTGAAACTTTAAAAATTTACGGTACTAATTTTAAATAAGCTAAGTAGTTCTGCAGTAATGTTAGTATAGCTAAGGCGCGTGTATATTTTTTGCATTTTTTAAGTATTTTACCGGTGGTAGGGCTCTGTCAAGCCTGAGGAGTCCGACTGGATGGGTACCACCCCCTTATCTATTTCTGCCGCCAAGCAACAATAATTGCATTGTTGTGTTCCGGTTTGAAGGATAAGGTAGCCAGCGCAATTACAGGCGAGAGGCATATCATCTTAATCCTCACAGTGACAACGCACCTGTGATTCTGCATTTTTGTTACTTAAAACCTACGGTTCATGCACTTGCATGAACCGTAGGCGTTATGGGCGACAGGTACTGCTTTCCATCAGGTGGTCTGTCTGCTCGTTTTGTCACTGAATCTCATAAAAAAAAAGTATTTTTTCCCCCCATAATAATATATACAAAAAGTTGTGAAAGTAAATTAAAATATGTTTAAATAAAAATAACGCATAACTAATATCTATCCTATTATATAGTCTATTTTTTAATACTTACCTACTTTTCTATAACTGTTTTTGTTTTCCTGGGCAAACTCGTTAAATCGTACCTTATCTGTGCTTTTGAGTTAAGATGAATGTCAAGAGAAAGCCCATTTCTAATAAAAAAAAACTATGTATGTACATTGTCTGTTTATTTTATTACATTTTGACTCTTAAACCACTGAGCATATTTCGATGTTGCAAGGACATAAACTACCTTGTGTCCCCACTTTGCTTACCATACAAGGTGAACCGCGGGCAAAAACTACTATATTTTTTAAACTAGCATTAATAATATTAAGTGATTATCTTAAATATTAAATCGATTGTCTTTAATTACTCCTTGAGAGAAGTGATCTTTCTAAAATACATCTTAATGGTAACTTTATTTAAAAAACAGTTCCAACGCAGCCACGCATAAACATTTGCTTGAAAGGTTTATTGATGTTCGTGACCACAGCTCCCCCGTCGCTGATTTTATCACTCTGTTTACAATTCGTTTCTAAACTAACTTGTTTTATAATCACTGAAATGGGCAAATTTGCTTTCCACTCGAGTTTGTGGATTCTTTATACCATTTGTAAGAAATTTGGCAATCTGAATGGTGAGACCTATGTATAATTATAGAACCCTAATTTGTTTTAAAGGAAACTTTAAAAGTTGCACAGAAGTCTTGGAACTTGTATTTATAGATTATACCAATATAGGCAAGTGGTAGCCCAGTAGTAACGCGCTTGCTTGAGAAACCAAGTGTAGCGGGTTCAAATCTCGAATTGTGTACTGCCGATATTTTCATGTGCGAATAATTTTCAACATGATTATAATTAGTCTTACGGAGAAGGAAAACTTCGTGAGGAAACCAGTCTGAGAGAACTTAGTAAGTTTTCGAAAGATGTGTGAATTCCGCCAACTTGCACGTAGCCAACGTAATATATCCTGATCGAGCCTGATCCTCCTTCGTATATCCTCCGTTTCTCCCGTGGCCATGATTGCTGTATAAAACATTCGAAAGGTCGGGAACCAAAAATCAAAATAAATCGGCGAAAAAATCCGAAAAGATAGCTTTATTTAAAATGACAAATATTTGTTTAAAACTAAAAGAATATTATGTTTTGGAATTAGTATACATTTAATTAATTTATATGTAACTAATTGATCAATTTCAAAAAAGCGAAAGTTTGTGGGTGTGTTACGCAAAATCTTCGTAAATGAAGAACCGATTTTCATGATACTTTTTTTAAGAATAGGTTTAATTTCAAAAACACAATCTACCTCTATAAAAGAAACAATTTTTTTAAATGATTTTAAATTTTGCATACATCTTTTAGTAAAATATAATTGTTCTCATTATTATGAAAATATCTTTTAACATTTTTCCGTAGTGAGCGCGATGCATGCAAATTGTGCATTACGCTAAGGAACATTTAACAGGGCGATGAATAGAAATGCCTTAATAAAACTGGTGTTGAAATTACTGTGTCTTTTAAATTAACATATTAAATAGGGGGGAAAAACCTGTAAACGGTTTGTTTTGAACTTAAAGCGGTTAAGGAAATTTAGTAATTTATACCCACAATAGACATGTTAAAGTTCACAAACACGTTTGGTTCAGAATCAGTTTATGTGACCCGCATTGCTGTGCTATCGGTTGCGGGTTCGAGTCCCGCTGGGGGCATTCAGTTGTGTGATTAGCGAATGTTCGTACTCCAGTCATGGGTGTTTATATTTATTCTTTATTGCACTTAAAAATAAATACAGTAATTTAAATACAATTTTTGTTTGCAAAGATGGACTTATCTTTAAAAGAGATCTCTTCCAGCCAACCTATGGTAGGTAGTGAGAAATAGTGTTATAAAACAGGCTAAAATTGTGCAGTTGTAGTCATATAAATAATATATATATATATATATACTCAAAAATACATAGTTAAATATAACATATAATACCATACAATATACACAACATACTATACCATACATTATGATGTACATACATACTACTACTTACATAAATACATATCTATATAACACAATACATACATAATAATAGAAATTAAGATCATTTTTGATTTAATAGAGTGAGACGGCGTTGTTTTAATTTCTTTTTGAAAGAATGTACAGAGGGACTAAGTTGGATGTCTGTAGGAAGTTTGTTGCCATACAACGAAAAAGAATGCAAAAGGAACTTTGTGTTGTTCTTCGATATATTGAGTATTATAGTGATGCAAGGCCGCCTGGAACGTGAAGGAGTAGGTAGTATTTGGAAACGAGAACGGAGATAGAAAGAAGAATTAGGGTCATTAAGAATATTGAAAGGGAACGAAAGGATGTGCAATGTGCATATCATGGCGAAGGCGGATTGGGATCCGTTTAAGTTGAGCACGAAAGTTGATATATGGTCATGCTTACGCAAGCAAAAAATAAAGCGTATAGCGAAATTTTGGAGACGCTCTAATTTGTTGAGTTGCTCCTTAGTCACATCTAAATAACAGACATCGGCATAATCAAGTATGGGAAGAAGGAGTGATTGAGCTAGCATAATCTTGGTTGTAAAGGGGAGATAAATTTGGACACGTTTGAGAGAGTGGAATGTGTGATGAATTCGTTTGCTGACCTCGATGACATGAGCTACCCAGGTCATGTTACAATCAAGTATTAGGCCCAAGTTGAACCCACTTCACTCGATTTTCCAACCGTGTGCGCTACCACTGGGATATCACTGCCTACCCATTATAATAACCTATCCAGCACTTAAATCTTTCTGTTCTCAACATTTGAAACAGAACTATGGGTCGTATCTATGTTTACTTATAAAATATACATGTTTCATATGCATAAAATCACTTTTCAAACAAACAAACGTTCATGCTCCCGCATTTACTGCATCGTTTACGAGTATTGTCTCTGCATTTAATATTATTTTATTTAATTTTCAATCTTAAAATTGAAACATAAAGTACGAAATCAAATAATTTTAAGACATGGGATTACAAAGTGCCTACTGGTTTTCAGTTCTTGGTAATGAAGGTATTATGAAATTTTTCTGCGAATAGCTTACGCTGTTCTTTCAAAAGGCCCCTTTGCTTTAATCCTCTTTTGTGTCAAAGAAGTCGAATAGTCGAAATTTTATGAATATTTAAAAAGTGATGTATAAAATATATTACTTTGGTTTGCCTATAATCTTTATTAATGTATAAAAATGAATATTTTATTTTTATACGTTAATAAAATTTCTAGTTTATTCGAGTATGCCTAATCTCTGGTAAAACCAGTCTAATTTGAAAAATTGTTCTGTCTGTTTATTGAGTCTGTCTTAAGGCTATATAATATCATTACCACGAACATTAGGAGTGCAGTGAGTGAATTATAAAAAAATTAAAAACGTGAACGAAGTCGCGAACAAAAGCTATTTTCGTATAATAATTGTTTTAGAAGAAAATTTCATATAATTTACTACTGCGTATTTTGTACTGTTACAGGAAATCCTTTTAAAGTATATTTTGCAAGGCCGCACTTTTTGTCAGAATGTGAAATGGTCATCAGTCAGTCTGGAACCTTTTTACCATATCAGTGAACCAAAACTAAAAACGAGAATATGACAGATGGGACACACCGTTTGTTTTTATGATTTAGATCCAAAATAACATAAATAAAAATCGTCCTTGTGTGACTCGTACACTGAGGGCTTTGTAGCCTGATTTTCTATTTTTTTCTTATACTTGTGCTGCTTATTCTATAGGGTGCTAAGTTTTTAATTTCTAGTAAGTGTCAAAAAATATACAGTATAAATGGCCGTACTTTTTAATACGTTAACTAATAGCTTCAGAGACTGTAGACATAAATATTTAGACGTTCCTGTGAAAAAGAGTTTTGACAGACAGACAGATAGACATGCAGACAATAAAGTGAACCCATAAGGCTTCCCTTTTTACTATTCAGGTGCAGAATCCTAAAAATTACTATAATCTTCAAAAACCCCTTCTTAACTTTTTACCACTTCAAGTTAAGAGACTGTCTGTCAGATTATACCCTCTTATTCAGAGCATCACGACAAGTGTAATTGTGACTTTTACCTAAAAACGTTCAGTATTGCTTCACGAGCTCTCTTTTGAAGAGTCTTTTGAGGACAAAGGGTTGGACCATTAATAAGTTATATTAAAATTGTAAAAATTTTGTACGAAATAATAAAAATTAAGATTTAATGTTAAGACGATCAGAAATTAAAAGAAAACGTAATCATGTTATCTCTCTCTGAATAATGGACAGCGTGTTCGGTGTTTGTCAGAGCCTACACCAGTAATCACAATATTATTTATTGTATATAATTCATATACATAAATATCTATGAGAACTACGTGGTTACACAGTATAGGTATGTACATATGTCTATTTCTACGTATCATAGACACGAGGTAACTACCGGGTTGCTAAGCTTGTAGTACGAAATAGCTATAAAATAGCCTCAACCTACAGTTCAAAAGAATCTTAATAATACATTTTAAATGAGAACTAAATCTAATTTTTACTGATTTTTAAAGATTAAAAACATTAACTCTCTATTTTTTGTATTTACTTATCGATACCCAGAGGTATATTAAAAATGTTATGAACATTTCGGTTTCTCTGGGACTTATTAATTTATTAATTTCTTAAGCTTATAAAATTTTTAGTGAAAAATTTTAAGCTTTTTGAGCTCATATCAAGTGGCCGTAAGGAGGCATGCCATGTCGAGGCCATTTCAATGAGGTGAAACACGACACCTCTGCTGTACGGTGGTAATAAGAAGAGTATCCTTCCAGGTGATGCCGTAGAACCAGATCAAGGTTGTCATGTTCTTGCAATATCATAGAAGTAACAGGATACCAATTTCGGATCGATTGGACCCGTGCAAGTTGCTTATATCCCTTTACTGTCTAGAAAAAAACTGATGGCCTCAATCGGCTTAATAGATTTTTCTGTATTATAGCTAAAAACATTCTCGATCATCTCAGTGTGCGTGGAGGGTTAAAAATCGTCGTACGTAATTTTAGTAATAATATTATAAACCTTTGCATTTTTAATATTAGCGAGTATTAATAAAGTACTTTTCCATATGTACATATAAAAAAACTAAAATCAAAAAATATATCTATCGTATTCGGTTTTAGATAGGAAGCTGATTATTTAAGATCCTTATTTAAGAAATCTACTTAGATTTACGTTTCCGATTAAACGTGATTTTATCTGTAATTGAACGATATTTCACGTTTCCTCTTAAGTGATTTTCGAGTGCGTCATTTAGACAATTAATGTGATCTCTTTAAGGTAAATCTATTACACTTTTAAATATATCTAGAGTTAATAAGCTATAGTAATTCAGCATTCAGCCCTTTTAACTCCCACGGCTGGGCAGGTCCCACTCCTCTTGATGGGAGGGGAATACGGCCATTGTGTACCATTTTAGCCAAATTCGATTTGACAAATCAATATTATCAATATTATGTTTCAAAATTTAGCCAGGTTTTCTCAGACATGCAGGTAATAACTTTTTGCTTTAATTTATAACAAGTGACATAAAACCTCAGAATTACGAAACCCAGGGCTTAAACTCGGTTGTTTTAACAAAACTTCACTTGGTTTTTTAAGCAAAGAATTGTAACTAAGTTTCAGTTAATATAAATAAAAATACTAAAGCAACAATTAAAAATAATTCTATTAAGAATAGTACCTGGGCGACCGACCTCCGCTCGGAGTTTTTGGTTAAATGTATAATTTTCTTTTTAATTTGACTTAAAAACAAAAAAAAAAACATTTTTTTTTAAAAAATACAAAAAAAATAAATAAAAGTACTTCGTATCCTAGAAAACTCGAAAATACGTGTTTTCCCAGACATAAGACTAATCCAGATCAATTTTTCGCCCCCGAAGCCCCGCACATACCAAATTTCAGCGAAATCGTTAGAGCCATTTCCGAGCTCGCTGGTATAAATAAATAAATGTATAAATATACAAGTATTGCTCGTTTAAATATATTAGATAAACGGTTAAATTTCCTTTTACAAAATAAATGAATGTTACACAAAAATGAACACGACGAAAGCTTTTAATTTCGATATTCTGAATTACAAATGGCGACAGACACAAATAATTTGAACGGTAGCTTCTGATTAAATTGATATAATTGCTCGGATCCACTCAGACATTTAAATTGTGATCTTTTTACTTCCCCTGATATTGAAAGCGATTTCGTAATTTATCGTATGTAAATAAACTTGAGTTTGGGTAAAGGGAATTTTCATAAAATCAAGAGTTGAGCGTCGAAAATATACAAAGAGTACGTTCCCAAACAAGTAATAACTTACTTGCCCGTATAAATGAACGAAAATGATATCTTTTATATATGTTTGTTAGCCTTTTGCTAACTTATTTGTTTTAAAGTATGCATAAAATAGCTTTCGAAGTTTTTGTGGACATGAAAATTACTCAATTCAATTTAAAGCTTTTAGGTTTTTGTTTTTGTGTTATCTTTACTCTGAGTCTTACTACATGTATGTATGACGTATAGGCTTAACACATGGGTTATGTGGTATTTTTTGGTATTCGCTGCAATCGCGTAAAAACACCTTTATTTTTGTTAAGTCTGTTCGTCTTTTCCCGTGTAAGGAACTTTACATATTATAATTGAAATTTCTGTCTCATATGAATCACTATACTATGGTAAAGTTAAATAATGGAAAATTAAAATAGTGATGACACAATATGTTAGATAAAGTTTCATGCGTGCGTGGGAGCGTGCGAGCGCGCCTGTGTGTGTATGTAAGTGTGTTTGTATGTGTTTAGGTATGCCTTTCATACATACACGTAGCAAGACTCGCAATTATAAAACATTTATGATTTGCATAAAATAGTACCTACTAATTAGGAAAAAAATAAAGAGTGCGTGTATGAATGTGTACACGCGCAAGAAGTAAAACTTCTGTAGGTTATCGGTACTCTTTATGAAATTCAGTTTATGTTTTAAATTATTAGGATAGGTAAGGTACTAAAAATATCGCATATTAGGCATATTACAATCATATACTTATAGAATATCATTTAAAGAAAGAATATAATATTATATATAATCTGTCAGACAATAACAACGGTTACCATGGCAACAAACGTACGTACATTTTTTCGTAACGCATTCACCACCTTACCCCCCAAGTCAAGCGTGCATAAAGAAGATTTACTTTAAAAATTAATTCAGATGAATAGTACACAGATGGACTATGTCCAGTTATAGCACATAGGTAACTGTTAGGTAGTTAAGGACGTACCTGAGCAAAGCGATTTAATAAGACAAAATATTATAATACTCTTGTTAAGGCTGTTTTGTTCAAAATTTGTATCAAAATTAAATTTACTCAATTTCATAATAACGACCTATTAATTTTTATACTGTATCGTAAAATAAATATACTAAAAGATCTCATTAAAGCTTATTTTCTCGTAAAAACAAAACGTTGAAATCTTAGAAATTTTATAATCTGTAGTTAATCAAATCTCATAACTTTCTTACATTTTATATTAAGATGTATACCCACCCACCATCTACTGTATTGACTCTTACAGCAAAAGATAGAAGTATCAGAATTCAATGAAATGATGTTGTGCATGTGTCGCCCTCAGTACGATTATTCAGTCATTTTCTTGGCAAAGTTTACGGTGCTGTAAAAGACACTTTAGAAAATTAATTTGTACCAAGGTAGGTCCAAATAAATTCACATAGAGAATTTTGTTCTTAGATTAAAACCGTAAAAGCTCCAGCCATAAAGAATTTACGTCTTCATCTTGTATATTTGCAAAATACATTTGAATATAACAAGTGTTTTGTTAATTTTGATGAATTTCAAATTACTCTTTATTTCGTACGAATTCATCACTCAGTAGAAGGGGAATTAGGGATATTAAATAAAAATGCTGTTTTTTTAGTATTTAACGCCATATAGTGGCTTATTTATCAATTTATTCGTGGAATTGAAAAGTAATAAATAAGAAACTATTTGTATGAATATAATTTAAAAAATATATATTTCTTTATCTATACTAATATTATTAAGCTGAAGAGTTTGTTTGTTTGGTTGTTTGGTTGAACGCGCTAATCTCAGAAACTACTAATCTGATTTATACTAATATTATAAAGCTGAAGAGTTTGTTTATTTCTTTGTTTGTTTGTTTGGTTGAACGCGCTAATCTCAGAAACTACTAATCTTGACTTGAAAAATTCTTTTTGCATTAAATAGCTCGTTAACTGAAGGAGGCTATAGGCTATATATATATTATCCCGGAAACATGTACGGTTCCCGTGGGATAATTTACTTTTGTCTAGAGACGAACCCGAAACGAAGCAGGGTGAGTCGCTAGTTTAATTATATATTATTTAATATATAATTAAACTAGCTAGCTACTATAATTAAACTATATATTATTTAAAAACAGAGACATCTAAGTAATATTAATCATTATGTAAACTAAGTTAAAAATAAGTTAAAAGTGTAAACTTTTTGTGAAATAAAGTATTATTATTATAATTAATATCTATATATACTAATATTATTAACCTGAAGAGTTTGTTTGTTTGTTTGGTTGAAGGCGCTAATCTCAGCAACTACTAATCCGATTTGAAAAAATATTTTTGCATTAGATAGCCCGTTAACTAAGGAAGGCTATAGGCTATATATTATCCTGGAAAAATGTACCGTTCCCGTGGGATAGATTTGTTTCTTATCTAGGCTAGTTAATAAATATATCTGCGACGTGCATTCCCTGTCCTTTGATATATGCAATCATGACACACTATCGTTTATCCATATTATAATAAAATTCTAACTGAGTCGAATCTGTATATTAAATATTTTTTGGAAAATCTTATTGAAATAGTCATTATTATCGATACAGAGGCCGAATCTATACTTTTTAGAATTTTTATCTGTTTGTCTGGAAACGCATCACGAGAAAACCACTGGACAGATTTTGATGACATTTGGTATGATGATAGCTGGTTATCCGGGTCAACATATGGGATACCGTTGAAACGTACCGGACGAACCCAAGCGGAGCGAGGGTGAGCCGCTAGTATAATAATATATTGCTTAGTAGACAAAACAAGACTGGAAATATCATAATAATTTCTACTGAACTACGATAATATATAATTGAAATGAAGCAAAATAGCCTCTAGACGGGTTTATTGCTGGCATCTACTTAAACTTTATGTTTAGTTCAAGTTCATCAACTATAATAACTTGTAAGGGAAAATATATGACTCATCTAACTGTATTTCTTCGTACACTGAAATATTCAAAAGGTCAATCTTTGCTTTATTAGTTTATTGATGTGACGAAATTGGGTTACGGACTGAGAGTAACTAAATATTATATGAAGGTTAAGTTATGTAATATGTATAAAATATATATTTATTTAAAAAAAAGTAGTATTTTTTTGGTGGCCACCCCATATTGAGAACTCATAATGGCCTAATTCTATGCAATAATGAGACCTATGTATGCCCAGCAGTGGGATGCCAAAATCGTTGAATTATAATTTTATTATTAACCGTCTGTTTATTCTTATATTTAATATTATTTCTGAGACGGCTAAATCGATTTTAATGCGACTTTTACTAGAAGTGGATTGAAGTAAGAAACTATTTTTTATTCCGGAAAATGAACAAATAAGGAGACTTTTTATAATGGTTGTCGGATCATCGGACAACTATGAAACAGACATATATAAGCGTAAGTAACATACATACTACATACATATATGCATGTTCACATGTTGTCACTAGAAATGAATGTCGGTACAGTATTTTTGTTTTCAAACTATTTAAAAAGAGGATGAAGTATTTTAATAAAACTATGATAATAGAATATAACAATCAAACGTAAATCAAAAAAAAAAATTAAAGAGTGCGTACTGCGTAGGTATATGAATGTGTAAGTACACGCGCAAGAAGTAAAACTTCTGTAGGTTATCGGTATTCTTTATGAAATTCAATTTATGTTTTAAATAGAGTTGGTGGAATACTAAAAAAATAATTAGATAACGCATATTAGTCATATCACAATCACACGTTTGGCTCAGTTTGTTGTGCCAGATACTTGCTGTACCAGCGGTCGCGGGTTCGGGTCCCGCTGGGGGCATTCATTTGTGTGATGATCACGAATGTATATACTCCAGTCAGGGGTGTTTATATTTATAATATGTATGTATTTAGAGTTATTATATATATGTGTAGTGTATCAACTATCTGGTATCCATAACACAAGCCTCGTGGTTTATACTAGATGGTGTTGTGTGTTAATGTCCCAACATATTTATTTATTATTATTATTATTTTATATATATAGAATATCATTTAAGGAAAGAATATAATATTATATATCATTTGTCAGACAATAACAACGGTAACAATGCCATCAAACGTTCGCCTCGCCCGATCACACTTTCCGTAACGCTCTCGTCACGCAATCACCAGCTTACTCCCCAAGTCAAGCTTGTGTAAAAAAATTTAACTTCAAAAATGCGAAAAAAATTTAAAAGATAGTTTTATTTTAAACTATTTTTTTTTTCGTAGTTTTGCTCGCATGGTAAGTATATAGATATCAAAGGTAGCCTATGTCCGTCCCCAAGATGCAGTTTATATCCAAATATCGAAATCTGTTTTGCGGTGTAGGCATGAAAAGCTAACAGACAGAGTTACTTTAACATTTATAATATTTGTATGGATGTCTAATATACGCATAAATCTAAGAAAATGTTAAAGGAGTAGGTACATAATGTGGATGTATGTTTTTGTGTAAATGTTCCTCGATATCTTTGATAACCCCACATACTACAAGATATAAAAAAATAAATGAATAATATAATGAAATGAATAATTCATAACATATAATATTATGAATCCCACGTGTGAAATAATAGCATTTTAAATAATTTCTAATTTGGCGTCAGTTTTAGTTAATTAGTTATTATTAGAAATTCTTTATATTTTTTTAAATCATTGTGCCAAAATGTAAATAATTCTAAAAATACGTGAATGTGACATATAAACAGCCTTAGATTACGTTATATCGCTAAAATTTTCAGTTTCAAAGCAACGCTGTAGCATGTTAATACGGCAGAAAATCTCACGGGCACTCATTTATTAAGCTGCTTCGTTTAATCAAGGCGCAAATACGTAATTAAAGGACAATGGGCATTCCGTCCCCAGAGTGTATCAAGTTGAGACATATGTCATTTTGAAGAGCAGAAGAATAGCTTCAATTTATTATAAGACACCAACACTGAGACTCGTGCAGGGAAAGAACTAGGAATCATTTAATTTTATTAAACCCATGAGTCTAGAACAGTATGACGTATGTACATCACTTTAAAGGTCATAATAATAGCTATATTTCATTGTATGTCGCTAAAAGTGAGACAGTTGCATGGATGATGGAAGAACTATGAATTATTTTATTTAATGAAGATAAGATTACTTTTAGGTTATTCACACTTTTTCATACATTTCCTTGTATTTACAGAAATTGACAAAACACTCAAAGGACTTGATTTTTTTACTTTGACTGTGGCTAGTTTGTAACGTCATTCCAACTGAAACACATCCACTGCTGATATAAGCCTTCCCCAAAGATTTTTACGAATGCTGGTCTTGTGTCATACGTATCCAGTGGGCTTCAGCGTTCTTGACCAAGTTATCGGTCCGCCTTGAGGGACTCCTTCACCTTGGGACTATTGATCACCCGGAAATAGAATAGGTTACCAGATTTGAGCGTTAACGAGTTGTTCCTTTCTCTTCGAACTTCCAATAACCCTATAATGTCCCATCTTAACCTGCTCAATTCTTCCTCATTTATTCATTCGGCTATCCTGTACAGGGCTGCAAAAATCGCAATATGTGCGAAGGTGTGGAAACACTGATGGCACGGTACGATATAAAATAATATGTATGAAAATATTGTACAATCTAAATCATACTGTTTTACTTTCACGAATTTAATAAAATTAAATTATTCATAGTTCTTTCCCTGCATGAGTCTCAGTGTTGGTGTCATACAATAAATTGAAGCTATTCTTCTGATCTTTAAAATGACATATGTCTCAACTTGATACACTCTGGGGACGGATCCCATACAAAATTGCCCATTCTCCTTTCTACAAAAAGACTGTAAAAAGGTACCGTTAATTAAGCCTGCGACCGACTTTTGGAAAACAGTAAATATTTACGACATCATACTTTATGTTACAAGGCATAAGCTTGAAATTTTCAAGTGTGTAAAACTAACTAGAAGGAAAATGACGACGTTACTTATAAGCTCGAATAAAAGTTTATATAAAGCTCAGCTCTTTTTAAAAAGTTTTGCGAATTCATGTTAACTTAATTTTAAAATTAAAATGTTTATGAAACGATCTAAAATCAAATTAAATATTAATGGCTTGCATAATTGGAATAGTATAATCATTTTTTTTAACCGACTTCCAAAAAAAGAAGGAGGTTCTCAATTCGACCGTATATATTTTTTTATTTAAGAATCTAAACTAAACTTGTGTACTGTTTTTTTTTACAATAACAATATAAGGCAATAATCACATCAATTTTAATGCTTGTAAATATTGACCTTTTTATATGAAGAGTTACAGGCAAAGAACAAGGCATGTCAATTTTTTTTTTTTTTTTGCTTTGTACTGGTTACCAATCTATGTCTATGGTACCTATATTCCTAACCACTGGTTTTTATAAATAAATAAATAAATATGGTGGGACATAAACACGCAGCACTATCTAGTTCCATGGTAAGCTACGAGACCTGTGTTATGGATACCAGATATTTAATACACTATACATGTATAACTTTAAGTACATACTTATTATAAATATAAACACCCGTGACTGGAGTGCTCCCAGCGGGACTCGAACCCGCGACCGCTGACACAGCAAATAGGGTCACTACAAACTAAGCTAAATGTGTAGGCAAATATATTAAATACTTGAGTATTATATATATACGGATGTCGCTAAGGATACGTTTTTATTTTTATTCAAAGCTGAAAGAACTGGGAATGTCCATGACATATGTACCTGTAAAGAAGGAGGGTTGACCAAAAATTTACATATTTAAAAGTTACTGCATACTTTGATCTCAATAAAAATATTATAAGTTCTAAACTTTAAATTGCTTTTTATCATAATCTATTCATTAGGATATTCCCTGTTCTTTGTCTGTACCCTTCATATGGAAAAACAAAGAACCTAAAACTTACGCTTGTTTTGCGAAAGAAGACCTAATTATTTACTTTTTCAGGATATACTTTGTCACAATTGATATATGACAATAAAATATATTTAAATATGTATAATCTTAGATACATTATAATTCAAAAGACGAGCTACGACGAGATAGTCCTTAAAAAGTAGGTCAGACGGATGGACAACAACAAAATCACCTTTTGATACGGATACGACCTCAACGTTTCGTTTACAGAATTCTAAAAATTACGAAAAATAAAGAAAACTACATACAATAAAAGCTAACACTACAAATACCCAAATCTGTCTTAATATCAATATAGATCATAGTGATTGACTTTGTATTTGAGTTCAAAACTAAACAGAACTAAGTAATAATACATTATTGTTTGACCCTTCTTGCAATATATAGACTAAGATTACCCCTTAATTGTAATAAATAGCTTATAAGAACAAAGCTCCATCTTTGCACTAGGCTATTTTAGAGTTCTATACATTTGATGTAAAAATGGAACTGCATAAAAGTTCGCTTAGAATCAGTCTTATAACAAAAATATAGTATACAACTATTACATACAAGTTTTAAGTTTAAAAAACTTTAAAAATAATGTTTAAAGCTATACTTACCTCCTTTTATTAGGAAGTAATATAATAATTTAATATACAGAGTGTCCCGTTAATAGTAGTCCAAACGAAAAGCGGGGAGAGAGGAGATCGTGCCCTATCTATGCGAAAAGCAAAAAAAAATTTGTTAAACTTTTACAGTTTTCACTATTTCAATAAAATGGCATAAATTATACGTATTAGGTAATAAATTTTCAATAAAATAATGAAAATCAGAAAATCTTGAAAACTGTAAAAGTTTTACTAAATTTTTTTTTTTTTGGCTTTTCTCATAAGGCATAATCTGATCTCTCACGAATTAATACTTTCTTAGATTTGTGCGAATATTAGACATTTAAATAAAACTATCTTTTCGGATTTTTTTGCGGATTTATTTTATTTTTGTTTCCCGACGTTTCGATTCTCACGAATTTTCATTTGGACTACTATTAACGAGACATTCTGTATATAAAAATGTTGCTTTAGGTCTCTTTAGTAATATTGGCATAAAAAGAATAAGATTTGTACTGATTTTATTTTTATATATATTTCTTGCAAAATTATTAAATATATCAAAGGAGTTTTGGATTTTCATAATTATTATTGAAACAAACTAAATGTCCAGTTAATAGTGCGAAAATCAATCTATACATATAATAAAATCGTAACTAAGCCGAATCTATACATATTACAATATTTTTTGTTTTTTTTTTTTATTGAAATAGACTTTATTATCGATACAGAAGCCGAATCTATAGGTTTAAGAATTTTTGTCTGTCTGTCTGTCGGTCTATTACCGCATCACGGAAAACCCACTAGAGGGATTTTGATGAAATTTGTTATGATGATAGCAGGTAATCCGGGTCAACATATAGCATACATTTTACTGCGGGAAAATTTCTCATATCTGAGAAACCTATACTAAATGTTAAAACCTAAGTAGGAAGAGTCGCTATTTGGCTCATAAAATCAATGTGTGGTGGCAATAAAACCTTAAAACTTCAAAGTACACAAATGCATACGTCTCGTATTAGTCATAAATACGAAATCTATGTGTTGTATACCGTATAGTGTATAGTATAGTAAATAAAAGGGTTTTTATAACAATTTTCACGGTGAAATGCTTTTCAGTAGAGGGTATAAAGGATATTGAACGCTTCGCTTGTCTGTCCCTAATCGCTTACACGGTTAATTATGCACGAGCGTATATATTTCTAGGTTACATCAAGTAAAAGTAAAATAATGGTTCAATACATTATTTTCGTAACTTTTAAATTTTTTAAGCTCTTTTATAGTACCGAGTTCTAAATTGTAGTTGCTATTTTCTTCGTTTCAATAATTAATTATAGATGAATGAATGTATAACTCTTTATTGTACATCTAAAACGAGAAAAGAAAATATACAAAATATAGAAGATACGAGAGGCGGTCTTGTCGCTAAAATAGCAATTTCTTTCAGGCAACCTTTAGGTGTAGATAATAGTACTAAGATAGAAGGTGTGCGAATAATAAATAAAGAGATAGTAGACAGAGTATTTATTTATACATATACGTATCATACAAATATATAAATACAAAATAAATGCAAGTAAAATATAATTAATCAATAAATAAATACTATAACTTCTTTTTCTTCGTGACACTCTTGACAGAGCGGTCGTGGTCATCACGTTGCAGTTTCTGTAGGAGGAGATATGATGCTCCTCACGATTGATCGCCACTTCTCCCTGTTGACCGACATCCTGGTGCACTCATGCAAGGGACCACCCACAGCTAACTTAATTTGGTCGGTCCATCGCATACGTGATCGTCCTCGTCCCCTGGTGCCCTCTACCTTGCCCTGTACGACGAGGCGCTCAATGGAGTCGCTTTCACGCCGGGAAACGTGTCCAAAGAACTTTAGGATGCGACCCTCTACTACCGCCGAGAGGCGTTGTTTAATACCGAGTTCTTGGAGTATAGAGACATCGGTGCGATATTTGGTCCATGATATTTTAAGCATTCGCCTCCAGCACCACATCTCCAGAGCATCAATTTTTTTCTTCTCGACTTGTCGCAAAGTCCACGTCTCTGCAGCGTATAAAAATATGGAAAAACAAGTGTGCGAACGAGCCGGATCTTAGTGGTCTTGGTTATGTTTCGGTTTTTCCATATTTTCTTCAGCCTGTCCATCGCAGTTCTGGTTGCTGCCATACGTCGTTTCACTTTTTCTATGCAGCCTCCATCGTTCGAGATTAAAAGCTCCAAGATAGATGTAGGATTGGACAACCTCACAGTTCGCGGTCTGAGTGACTTCGGGCGAGTTATTGTTAGCTCGGTCTACAATCATCATCTTAGTTTTACTGCGGTTAATCTTTAATCCAAATTCTAGACTCACACGTTCTATTTTGAGAAATAGTTGCTCTAAATTTCGAGCACTAGTCGCGAACAAGGTCGTATCGTCAGCGTAGCGCAAGTATATAGCGCATGGATATCTTGTAGCCACCAATAACTACGCCGTCTGTCCAGTCTTCGAGAGTAATGCGTATTATGAGTTCGGTGCATTGAATAAAAGCGGTGATATTATGCATCCTTGACGGACACTACATACATAAATACTATACATATATTGTATATATATAAATATAAAATAATAAAATATTTATATTCTACAAATGATGAAATAAATTATAAACACATTAAATTCGTTATAACTTTTAAGTCTAAGACTTAAGCACAGATTACTCTACAATATCATTACCAACATCATATACCAAGTCTTACGGTGAAGGAAAACATCGTGAGGAAACCTGCGTGTCTGTGAGAACCTAACAAGTTTTCGAAAGACATGTGAAGTCCGCTAACACGCACTTGGCCAGCGTGGTGGTCTATGAACTGATCCCCTCTCATAATGAAGGGAGGCCCTTGCACAACAGTGGGACGTTAAAAAAGGGCTGAACACATCATTACCAATGGTTTTCTTTATAATGGAAAAAACACATAGGAATTGGTCGATAAAATGAATAAGTAAACTTATTTACATTGTGAAAAAATACCAAAATAACAAGCACATATTAAATTTAATAAATAATATAATGTGATTTACAAATAATTTCATATATTTGCATAAAAATTTACATAAATTACTAAACACAAAAAAAATATTATTCACTAGCGACTCGCTCGCTTCGCTCGCGTACGTCCCCAGGTACGTTTTCACAGTTAGCTATGTTTAGGTATACATAAATAGTAGCTTGCTACTAGTAAGATATTCATTTAATTAAATTATATAGCGATTTTCCCTCGTTTTGCTCGGGTGCGTATGCCGTACGCGGATATTGTTCACAATTTCATGGGGTTAAATTTTTTTTCGCGGTACCCTGATTCTTTTTCTAGAATAAAAGTAGCCTAAGTTACTAATTATACAACCAGCTATCTTCCAGTGAAAGTCCAGTCAAAATCGGTCCAGCCGTTTCGGAGATTAGCCGGAACAAAGAGACAGACAGATAGGCATACAGACAGACAGACACAAACAAAATTGTAAAAAATGTTGTTTTGGTATATGTAACGTGTATACATCCATATGCATTTAGTAAAAAGACACTCCAATTTTATTTATTTGTATAAATTATTTGGTACAATTAAGTATTTTTTTTTCTTAAAATTTATATGGCAGAAACCTTGGTAACTACTTATTAGAAATAGTGAACATCCGTTTTCATTCCTTCTTTTTTGAAGTCAGTTAAAACTTCAAAATATTATTAACTAGTTTATTAATCATATAAGCATATACAATCCCATGCGCCTGTAATAAAAAAACCAGTTCAACAACAAAGAATGTGTAAAAAATATATTTTTCATTGATAAGTTTCAGAGGGGTAATATTTTATTTTTTATTCATAATCAATTACTGAGCGGCCTCGCTCGAGCATCGAACCCACCGAATTATTAATGACGGTTCATTTAATACACGTCAGACACAAGAAACACTGCCTTATATTATATGCTAACAGGCTATTGTTAGGCCATACAATTGAAGCCTGTACTTCGCTTAAATATTTATTAAATATCGAGCTTTTGCTTTCAGAGGGGAAAAACGTAGTTTAAACATTTATAAAGAACAATTAACTTGTTCGCTTTAATTATAAAGTTAATAAATATAAAAACTATTTTACTAATAGGTAAGCAGCGGGTAAACAGACTCGACGACACGTTTGGTTCAGTTTGTAGTAACCCTACTTGCTGTACCAGCGGTCGCGAGTTCTAGTCCCGGTGGGGGCATTCATTTGTGTGATGAGCATAAATGTTTGTACTCCAGTCATGGGTGTTTATATTTTTAATATGCATGTATTTAAAGTTATATATGAGTAGTGTATCATCTATCTGGTATCCATAACACAAGCCTCGTAGCTTAACATGGAACCAGATTGTGCTGCGTGATAATGTTCTAACATATAAAAAAAGAGCCATTGGAGGTGCCACTTTCTTTTATAGGAGCTTTCTTATTAGAACTCTAGAAATGGATATTTTGCATGTGCTTCTGCAAAATAGAGGCAAAATTACACTATGAAATCACTTTTACCTATTAACTAGGTACTTCTAAGTTTCACATGTTACTGAAATAATAAATATACTTTTAACAACATTCGTGTAAAGCTAAAACACGGGATCACTAGGGGAGGTATACAACCACTTTTAATTTGTCATTTCACGTTTTGACATATGTCGCGTTATACTGTCGCGACTTAAAATGACATATTATATTAATTTTGCTTTTTCCTAATTAGTAATTTAAATAATAATTTAAGCTTTAATAAAAAAAATCTAATAATATTGTTTTATATTAATAAATAGAATAAAAAACCGTGTGTCTGTATTTATGTACGCATGTAACAAGTTATACTTCTTTGGCATAATAAAACAAAAATAGCTAAAGATTTCATCCCGTATTTTACAACTCTCTGTTTGTGAAAGGAATGCAGCAAACTTTATCATATCGCTTTTAGCTAACTTCATCATGTCGCTTTTTGGCTGTCAGTGTGCGTGCGCATCGTAAAAATTTTACTCTCATAATTGTTTCCAAACGTGCCAAAAGAAGTATAACTTCAAAAATTGTAGTCGCTTTTCGCGTCTGACTATGCATTCGCTTACTTCTTATAATCTACGTAACGGCAGCGAACGTACACAAGCAAAGCAAGGGTAAATACAGTTCTTTAACTATATTTATACCTAATATTTTGTCTTTATCAACATTTAAAATAACTGTTTTAACCTATAGAGATAAAAAATCTATAAAGGCTGGAAAAAACGAGCGACACATAGAAGAAAACTACTTCAAATATTTAACATATCAAGTTTTACTGAAAGGAAACCTTCATATAAAATAATTGGAAAATGCATTTTATTTTATTTTTTATGTTTACCTGCGCCGATAATCGAATCAACTAAAAATATGAAAAAAACACTATTTTATTAAACGATCGATCGATTCTTATTATTATCGATTATCGATTGGTTTAATAAAATTTAAAGAGATTTTATTCTTACCACAGACCTGGATAGATCTCTAGACCATACATTGTATCATAAAATTGCAGATAATCATAAAATCTAACAATTCGTCCATATCCACTCATAGAACAAACAAACAAGACGTGGAAGAAAAATACCTTAAAAAATTAAGGTATGTAATTTCACTCAAATGAAACATTCTTTTATTTTTCAAAATAAAAATAAATTTCAACCTGTACATACATATCTGTACGTATAATAAAATTCTAACTGAGTCGAATCTGTACATTAAATATTTTTTGGAAGATCTTATTGAAATAATCATTGTTATCGATACAGAGGCCGAATCTATAGTTTTTAGAATGTCTGTCTATCTGTCTGTCTGTCTGGGAACACAACACGAGAAAACCATTTAACAGATTTTGATGAAATTTGGTATTATGATAGCTGGTTATCCAGTTTAACATATAGAATATTTTTTACTGCGGGAAAATATCTCATCCCTGAGAAATCTATTTTATATTAAACATTAAAACATAATGTAACAGCATAAAATAAATTGCTTCATCATTATTATTTATTTTTTAAAATAATTTTAAATAATATATTTTCTAAAAAGTATGAACGTAAATACCAAAATCTATACTAATATTATAAAGCTGAAGAGCTTGTTTGTTTGTTTGTTTGGTTGAACGCGCTAATCTCAAGAACTACTAATCCGATTTGAAAAATTTTTTTTGCATTAGATAGCCCGTTAACTGAGGAAGGCTTTAAGCTATATACCATCCCGTAAAAATGTACGGTTCCCGTGGGATAGATTTGTTTTTGTCTAGGGACGAACCCGAAGCGAAGCGAGGGTGAGTCGCTATATTATATAATAATTTTAAAGCAACGTTTGCCGCACCTCATATTAGGCGCTTAATTTTTTAAACGAGACGTAAGAAAGTTTTTACGATTTATACAAACGTAAAATTTGGCAAACAACAAAACTCTAATGCTTGTTCTATATAAAAGGAGACGCAGGAACAAGATAGTGATATCTAAATCGTTTCCTCCACCGTAACGAACATTCAGCTTTCCGGTACGAAGTAAAAGTTTTTAAAATTACATAGAAACTAGCGCAAGCACCAAAATGTGAACTAGATACAATTTAATTCCATATGCGCATTTTTACATTACGTTCTCACAACGTCCGCTTCATTAAATATGCACATTGTTCATGCATTGTTGAATATATTATGTATGCATCTAACTAATTTGTTGGAAATTTCATAGCTTTTAAGGCGACCATAGAGAAAATTTCACAGAATTGCGCTAGGGATTTTTCCAAAAATTCTGTCATTTTTTCGTATTTTTTATATAACTTCTAAATCCCTTGTAAGGAAACTTGTCATAAAACTATAAGATTTACATATATAAAATAAAAAAAATTACTTACATAGTTTTATAATATAAAAGTAATGAACTATATATTATTGACTCTATACTGATACTTAAATTGATATAACTTTGGTTTTAATTAATCGATTAAAATAAGACAAATACTAAATGTTAAGTGAAGCTTACCTCAATACATTAGTGAAAACCGCACCCAAATCAGTTAAGCCTTTTCTGAGATTATCGCGCACAAACTCACAGTCACACACTAAAAATTATTGTTTTGGGTTCTATTAAGTTAATAAAAATCCCTAATATAAAAGTTTTTCTCAAATATCTTCCATTCATTCCATATAGACAGCGATCAGTTATAATTTTATTATATATATAGAATATAAAAGATAATAATTATAGATGTTTAAAAATTCATGACATACGTATTAAAAGAATAAAATGTTCTATTAATATTTTTTATTGCTCATTTTCTGCTAAGCTTTACAGCAAATGTATTGTAATAATTCATGAAGGATGATGTTAGCTTGATTGAATACATAGAATTAACAAATAAAGTTGATGTTACATTAAATATTATTTACGTAGACTTATTAAAGCTTGCGAATTTGATTCGAGCTCGTGACAAAAGTTTGCTCTGATCGTACATATATTTAGGAGATTTTAACCAAGTTTTACATGGTTAAAATATAAGTTGGTGTAAAATACCTCCACCTAACAAAAAATATACGCAGAATGTAATATCTATAGTTCCAAAAAGTGATAGAATTTTATAAAATTAGTATTGTGAGTAGAAATTGATCTATTTTACTAAACTTAAAAACGCTGTATGTATGAAGAGAAATAACGATTCATTATGCTCTTTTACAGAAAAATCGCGTAAAGCTACATAAAATTTGTGAGAGCACTTGAATTTTCATATTGCATTCTAAAAGGAATTGTGTAGTTAAATGCTTCTTTATTTTCATAAAGCTGTGAAACATCTTTATAACCTTACCAGCTTTTATTTCACAGGATATAATCCAGACTTAATTAATTAAATAATGAGGGTACGTAATGAGAAATCATAGTAGTTATACTGCAGCGGATGACTGTATAACGTTATAAATTGTAGCACCCTCTTTGTATAAGTCATAAGCGCAAGCGATCAATTAAATAAGTATAACTTAACCTTTTGAATAAAAAATTTTACGGAGAGACGAGTCTCTCCCGTGACAATAATTGCTGCAAAGCATTAAAATATTAGAGAGAAACCGAAAATTTAGTTTTATTATTATTATTTAGTTTTATTTACTAGCGACTCACCCTCGCTTCGCTTGGTTTCGGGGTCGGGTTTTGACGTTTAGTATTAATTACTCAGAGATGAAATATTTTCCCGCAGTAAAAAGTATCCCCTATGACTCGGTTACCCAGCTATTATCACCAAATTTTATTAAAATCTGTCCAGTGGTTTTCTTATGATGCGTTCCCAGACAGAAAAACAAAATTTTTTTAAAACTATAAATTCAGCCTCTATATCAATAATAATGACTATTTCAATAAGATTTTATTATATACATATATAGAAGATTTCAGATATTTGCGAAACCATCTAACGTCTCTTCCGTGACCATGATTGCTGTAAACCATTCGAAACGTCAGGAATCAAAAATTAAAATGAATTCACAAAAAAAATCGAAAGGATAGTTTTATTTAAGTTTTATTTTACTACCAGATTTTGCCTGTAGTTTCGCTCACATGATATGCGCGGCGGGGATCAAGGGTACACTAAGTCCGACCCGAGAATGTATCTATATCCTTGCCAAATTTTTTCGAAATCAGTTCAGCCGCTTAAGCGTGAAAGGTTAAAGAGAGAGTTACTTTCACATTTATAATATCAGTAGGGTTTGTTTTTACATCGCTTGCTCTTCTAAATTAAATCAAACAAGTGCAACGGAACACTCTGCAATATATGACATCATAAACCACCGTCACTTACCTACCTTCATTGTTGCAGGTATTATTACTTCCAAAATGCCAAAATGTACTACGTTCACTTGCTATAAACTATGCTACATAGTGTGTTACGAAAAAATATTAAAGTATTGTATGTATATATTCAGCCCTTTTTAACGTCCCACTGCTGGGCACGGACCTCCCTTCAATACGAGGGGGATCAGGCCATAGTCCACCACGCTGGCCAAGTGCGGATTGGCGGACTTCACATGTCTTTCGAAAACTTGCTAGGTTCTCTCAGACATGCAGGTTCCCTCACGATGTTTTCCTTCACCGTAAGGCAAGTGGTAATCAAGTTAGAAATGATTCGCACATGAAAATATCAGAGGTGCGAGACCCGGGATTTGAACCAGCTTCACTCGGTTTCCCAAGCGAGCGCGTTACCACTGGGCTACCACTGCCTTTTATTAACGTATTAAATAATTAACTAAATAATTAAATAAATAACTAACGTAAATAATTAATAATAATTAACGTATTAAATAAATATTTTATTTATTAAATCTAAAAGAGATTAGATAGGTTAAAATGATTTTCGATTAATATTCCAAAAGTCAGTTGTCAATTTAGTTATACTTTTAGCCGACTCTAATAAAGAAGAGGTATTCAATTTGATGTTTTTTGTATTTTACACCATATTACTTAGCGTTAACGCTACTTGTAGTTCAATTTACATGTTTCTCTCCACTTTTATTCAAGGAATAATTTTAAAGTGGAATTTAAAGTATTTTGGAGTCGATGTACCTTTTTATTTAAAAGTTACCAATTATTTTACACGGGTTTATGATCGCCGATGTTTTTGTATCGACATTACTTAAAACCACGTTTAGATCTTTTTTGTTTATATAAATTTTATGTATCAATAGCGACTCACCCTTGCTTCGCTCGGGTTCGTCCCTAGGTACGTTTTAATTTTTTTTAGCGAAACCCTCATTCTTTTTTTAAAACAAAGCCTAAGTTACTCCTTATAATATCAGCTATCTGCCAGTGAAAGTCCCATTAAAATTGATCCAGCCGTTTCGGAGATTAGCCGGAACAAACAGACAGACAGACAAAAATTTTAAAAATTGTGTTTTTCTTAAAAGTACTGTATATAATTCCATATGCATTTATTTAGTATAAAGCTGTTATTTTGACATTACAAACAGACACTTCAATTTTATTTATCTGTATAGATTTAGCACCGTGGCTAGTGAAAGTCTGTTGACTTTGTGAAATAAATTCATAATGATGAAATTTGAAGATGAAGAGTTGAACGACTGACCTTTTGATGTTCTTGCCCTATCCATTAGGCTAGTACTTAATTAGTTACTATGTACATATTTTATTCTAAGATTATTTTGTTATCTATATAATAAAACAAAGTTGGGTTTGTTATAACACTTATAACTCGAGAAGTGATGGACCGATTTTTATGACCTTTGTTTTATTGGATTTGTCTTCACCCCAAATAGCAGAATAACTGTTAAAATATCAGAAAAAATCACGAAACAAAAAAATCTATTTCATACTAAGCGTCAAAACTTACCTAGGGACCTGAGCGAAGCGAGGATGAGTCGCTAGTCTGTCTATAAGTGTTTGTATGTGTATGTATGTTTGTTAATCCTTCACGCTCAAACAGCTGGATGGTTTTTGATAAAATTTAATACACACATACACTTTAATACACACCTAGGAACGTAAACGGGTTACGAGGGTAAGTCGCTAGTAAACAATAAATTAATATGTAGTGCTGTACTTTAACAATAAATATCGCAGTAAAGTTAAAAGTCATAGTATAAATACACCAGTGTACAAACAGTTATCGCGTGAAAACTTTGGTTTTCTACAATTAAGTGTAACGTTAACCTCTTTGAGTGTCGGCGTTTTGTTGTAAAATAAGATTGTTGTATACTGAGTAAATAATAATTATTTATTAGTATTAAATCTTATTATATTAATAAATATATGGTTAATATCGATTATTTTTATTACAATATATATTTCACTGTATTTACAGGGAAAATTAAAATAACACAACACATGTATATTTAATTATAACCTACTGTACAAGTCATATCCGCGTGGAATTGTGGCAAGTGTTAGCTGCATTCCCCGCTGAATGACAATGCAGATTCATCAGTCGAGGTGAAAATACAAGGCTTTAGGTATTTTAAGAAGGTTTTAGAATTTCTATATCATGGGTTTTACTCAAAATGATTCAAATAATAATTATGATTCGAGAAAGAAGAGGAAGGAGAATGTATTGCATATGACTAATCTTATTTTTAAGCCCAATCCTGTTATACATATGTATGTACATATGTATTTTCATAGTAGATAAATGCTGGTTGCATTTATCTACTAGTTGCTGGTGTCATACAATAAATTGAAGCTATTCTTCTGCTCTTTAAAATGACATATGTCTCAACTTGATACACTCTGGGGACGGAATGCCCATTATCCTTTCTCTGTAAAATAACGTCAAACTTTATGTCAGATAAAGAAAAAATGATTCATAAATAAATATATAATCTGTACTAGTAGAGTAAGAAATTTTAACAAGAAAAAAGCTCTTGGTGTTCTAGAACGAGTAAGCTGCCAACATTAAAGAAAATTTAGGGTAACGGGTTACACGATACTGTAGGTTGATAACATTGTTTAACACACGTAGGTTTTATGAGACCTTTATTACAAGCCGTATTACGTTATGTTACTTTCATCGCGATTTCGAAACAGATATTATCAAATAATTATAATGAAACACTTACCTATAAAAATATATAACTATTTAAGTGAATATTTGCCGTTTTTTCGATATCGTGTTTTCGAGATATTTTTAAAACCAAAAGTAGCCATAGGCAATTGTGAAATTCGGTATATTATTATACTCATTTTTATATAAATACAAACAAACCAAACCGCGTAGCAATTTCCTATTCAATATAATAAAACTAATATGTATATAAACCTTTATAACATATAACTATTTACTTCACGCTCAAATGTAAGATTTTAGATAACTAACATAAAATAAGTTAAAGTTATTGGTAGTATAATATATAAATAAGTAAAAATCTCAAAAAATATACCGATACAAAAAAATATTAAATAATTAAAAAAATCAATTCTATCAATAGATCAACTGTTAAGGAAATTGAATCAACAAATTAAATTAACTTAAGCCGGATAACAAAAATAACAAATCCGCTATATCCGGATATCCGCTTGGAAATTATTGGTATTATAGCTTTTTGCTTGTTGGCCTTTTTATATACATACATATTTGAATATACACATATTATATATATATTATATATTATGAGGATCGTAAAATTGAGATAAACGAGGAATTTTAAAATTTTTAGAGGTTTTTTGAGTTTTGATGTAGTACAAAATGAAATATTGACATTCAAAGCAAATGAAGTAAATACATACATGGAAAAATGTCTTTATAAAAATCTGCCAACTAAAGCTAGTACGCTACGAGGCTAGAGTTATGGATACCAGATAGTTGATACACTACACATATATAACTTTATACATACATATTATAAATATTATTTTCGCAATATAAATATTTAAGCTATTCACTTAGCCAAAATCACTTTCTGCAGTTAAATATGGATAGCAGAAAGTGATGGTAATAAAAAACAAAAATATATCTGTGTTAAATAAATTTTTATCTATTATTATTGATTATGCCTCTTCTCATTTTTACAGTAACAATGGCGAGATTATATTTTAAGTATTTTAAATAAATCTTTTAAAAAAATTTTCGTGGATTTATTTTGATTTTTGGTTCCCAATAACTATATAATGACCTTTGAGACGTTTAAAACCTTAGTCTCTGCCGTGACAATGATTGCTGTAAAGCATTCAAAACAGCGGAAGCCAAAAATCTAAAGAAAAACTACAAAAAATCCGAAAACATCGTTTTATTTAAAATGTTAAATAATCGCGCAAGTCTAAGAAAGTATTATATTTTAAGTACTTCTACTACTGCAACTGTTGAAAGAAAAAAATAAAGAACATTCTTAAATGTTATTATTTTTATCATTATGTAACATGAGATGAACGTACAAATGACGAGGGGCCCGGTCGAGGAAATTGGATCAGCAAATTAAGTTTAGAGGAGATGGCGGATTTTAAAAATATCCGCTTATCCGTCACGATCCACTTTGAAATGGGGGAAAATAATTGTTCTATATGCTATGAATATAATATAGATACTCTACATTATTTATACGTTGTACATATTTTAAGTATCTTATATATTTAAACGAGCAATTCTTGTATATTTATTTATTTATTTATTTATTTATACCGGCGATCTCGGAAACGGCTCTAACGATTTTGCTGAAATTTGGTAAAGGGGGGCTTTCGGGGGCGAAAAATTGATCTAGATTAGTCACATGTCTGGGGAAACGCGTGTTTTCGAGTTTTCATGCGTTTTTTTATGCATTATTCTTCGCAAAATTTAATCGCGACATCTATACAACTTTCTTAGTAACACTTAGTTACTTAATGTAAAATTATTTTTAAGCTAAATTAAAAAGAAAATTGTTCTTATAGCGACATCTATATAACTTTCACAGTAACACTTAGTCACTTAATGTAAAATATAGAATCTTTCAAAGTGCCATGACAGGTAACATCTTACTCCGGTTTCGTATATTATAATTACGAATTTTAAAGCTTTTTCCCGCTACCAGTATTACTTTCTAAGAATAAGAATTAAATACATCAAAAAGAATTGCAATAGCTACCTACCGACATCTGCTCATTTCTTCCGTACTAGCAAGTCCTACTTATGTTCATTATGTAAACTGTAAAATAATTATGTTTAAAATAAAGTATTTTACTAAAGTGTATCAATGATTTGTTTGTTTAAATGATTGAATGATGATGAATATGATAGGAAAGGCCTATGTTTAGTAGTGAACGTTTTATAGCTGAAATGACAAATTCTATACCAATCGGAAACGTCCCCAAACGATTAGGATGAAAATTTTTATTAGGGGGAGGTCCCCCAGTAGCGGACACTTAAGGAATATTTGAAATAAAATAACAAAATTCATGTCAAGATTTATTTTTTTTAGTTTTAAATGTTCGTTATTATATAATTAATCAATACAAATATATAGACAGGCTCAAAGATTTCCTTAAAATATAAATTTCTTTATGGATAAATAATATACGAAATAACACGTCTTCAAAAAGGTCCTCTAATATCGGACAGTCTTCTTTTTTAATCCTAAATCTTCTTTTTTAATCCTAAAGATAAAAATACATTATTTAAACAAATAATTAACCAACAAATTATTAAAAATGAAAAAAAAAACAAACATACAATCAGAATATATATATAAGAACATTGCATGAGATCAGTAGGTTTAATATTGTGGTCTGTAAAAGTCACAAATGTAGACTTCAAGCAGGGCAAAGAATCCAATCTTCATCGTTTTCTTCTTGACAGATTGTACAAGTTGTTGTTTTTTGAGCCATCGGTGTTTCATGTGATAGACTCTTCACTCTCTCCAATTTTGCTATCGGCTTACTGAACTTTATATATATATATATATATATATATATATATATATATATATATATATATATATATATATATATTTGATTCGTCAGTTTTCTTGCCTTTAAGCTGAATCAGATTTTGTATTTTTATTTACTATAAGTGCATTTTATAAAGGAGAGGATGTTAAATCACTTTTCTCCGCTTTTCTTCGTCGACTTATAGTTTCCTTTGCCGCAATATTTAGAACCGGTGATAGCTGATGAATTGTCGTTTTTTGATGTCAAGTATCCTTATAGAGTGGTGTGAGTTTACCCATGTTGAACCTAAAAAACAATACTAACTCAATTACTTTCTAAAATAACGATAAAACTGTCCGTCTATAGGGGACTTTTGAGTGTCCGAACTTAGGGTCCATTAAAGGTAAGCAAGAAAAATTACTGTTTATAATATATACTGTGGATTAAAGAAAAAGGCTTTAAATATAATGGACTTATGGCCGTTCCAGCAATATTCGATTGAATAATCTATTTTATTAAAAATAGAAAATAAGAAATCGTGCTTAATATTGTATGTCTTTTTAATGTCAATACTTTTTCTGTTCTCTTTTTATTGGAATCTGTCACAAACATAATTTATAAAAAGTAAATGAAAAAGGTCTTATTTAAAAATATAAAAGTATAAAAAAGATATCTGCGTATGTTTGTGTGTATATAAATTTGTGCCTACAGATTGTTAACATTACAATCATGATTCATTATAAACAACATCATTGTAGTATTGATATATTTTCAACATGCCTCTAAATATTACTTCAAATAAAAAATTTACTAACCTCAAACTTTGTACAACTCTCCTCGGTGAACAGGACGGCACTGGGTTGTAAGCGACCGCTCCCATGCCTCACTTCTCAGGATCATTTTAACCATGACACAAATAACGAAACTGCGCGTTTTTTTACGTTGATTTGAATTATGTCCGGCTTTAGGACCCGTCCGGGCTTACGGCTACGGGACTTCCCCATCAGTTTACGTTTTGCTCTTTAAGTTATATAGATTATCATCTAAAAATACGATATAACAAAAAAGAACTCCGAGCGAAGCTCGGTCGCCCAGGTATCTTATATATTTAATCGAGCAATTCTTGTATATTTATATCTTTATTTATTTATACGAGCGATCTCGGAAACGGCTCTAACGATTTCCCTGAAATTTGATATGTGGCGAAAAATCTTGGGGCGAAAAATCGATCTAGATTAGTCTTATGTCTGGGAAAAATGCATATTTTCGAGTTTTCATGTGATTTTCTTTAGCATTATTTTACGCAAAATATGTTAATAATTTCGCACAACTGTGTATAAGCATCGTGGTCAAGCGGCTAAGGCGCGAGATTGACTATCACAGGTATGTTCGGATCCCGGTCGGATACAAAGATTTTTTCCTTTATTTTTTTTTTTGTATTTATTCAAGTTTTTAGTTTTTTTTTGTCTTTAAGCCAAATTTAAAAAAAAATGTACTTTTAACCAAAACCTCCGAGCGAAGCTCGGTCGCCCAGGTACTATAATAAAATATAGTATATTATTTTCGGCAAGCGAAAGTCTGCAAGCGAATGAATATAATAGCAATACCTTATAACTTAGAGCTTAGGCAAGTTGTTTTACAATCATTGAAGACTAGAAAAAAATATATGTGACTAACATTTTATGATTTTATGGCATAACGATTCTTACCTTAGCCTGGATAATCTTTCTCAAAAATAAGCTAGGAATACCTTTTTGACATAACTCGTAAGTGAGTGTAAACAAGTAAACAATAACATATATATAATATATATACGTACTTAAATATCCTATATACTTTTTAAATATTTGTCCCAAAAGAGACTCGTTCCCGTGATATCTGGCGTAGAGTGGAGGAGCGGATTAATTAATTTTATCACCGTTGAAAAAAAAATTCAATTCATTTCCTTCAAAATCTTAAAATGTTAAATGAGCAATTCTTGTATGTATATTTTATTTCGAGTATGTCGAAAACGGCTCTAACAATTTGGATCAAATTTTGTGTTTAGATAAGGTTTTGCTTTTTAAGTTTATATATATGTAGGTGTTTTTTCAAAAAAAAAACACACTATTTTTATATAATTTCGACGAAAAACGCCAAACGAAGCTCGGTCGCTCATGGACTAGCTTATAAAACTTATAAACATACGTATACGTATTTTATTTCACATAACTAATAAAAAAAACCATAATTTAATTTAACTTTAAAATGCACTGTACCGATAATAAAAGTTTAATATAGAGTGTACTGTATTTCCCTTTTAAAAAGAGAGCTCTTTTGAAAAGCTAAGAAAGTGGGTGAGTTTGATCGAATACGTGAGGGGACCGGTAACAAATTATTTTTTCATCGCACTTTGCGTTTTAAATTATTCCTCGTGATTGATTGTATCCGTCGTCCTAATTTTATTTTGGAACGTTGATAGCAGCGTTCTAAAGGAAAGAAATTTTATTTTAAATTCCATACACTGCATCTTATACAATCTATGGGGTATATAATGATTATAATGAAGTGCTAATTATGATAAAATTTCAGAGGTGTTTAATTTTTTTTTAGAGTGAAATTTCGTTATGAATAAATTAAGTTATACTCTAGACCTG
Organism: Argynnis bischoffii washingtonia; assembly: GCA_033884665.1. Classification (NCBI taxonomy): domain Eukaryota; kingdom Metazoa; phylum Arthropoda; class Insecta; order Lepidoptera; family Nymphalidae; genus Argynnis; species Argynnis bischoffii. Next base: position 12,700,026 of record CM066621.1, on the reverse strand, counting down.
TATCTATACATATAATAAAATTCTAACTGAGTTCAATCTGTACATTAAATATATTTTTTTAGAAATTTTTATTAAAATAGATAGATAGATATAGATAGATAGATAATACTCTTTATTGTACACCTTATAAAAGAAACAAACATAATGAAAATTATATACAATAAGAAAATAAATGTACAGCAGGCGGCCTTATCGCTAAGAGCGATCTCTTCCAGGCAACCTTGAGGTGGAGGAGAAGTGTGTGGCAAAGACGGTAGGCGGTGTGCAGATAATTGATTTTTGACTATAAATAAATACATACTTTAATTATTGAATAAAAACAAAATACTTATATACATACATAAATACATACATACATACATTACATACATACATACATACATACATACATACATACATACATATACACATTTATTAATCGACAGCTACTATACTATACTATATATTAAAGAGAATGTGAAGTAAAGAAAGGACTAAAGGGATAGGAAATATTCTTTTACTAAAATTTTAAACCTTTCTAGACTTCTCGCACTTCTTACCTTTACAGGAAGAGAATTCCAAAGTCGAGAGGCTTTTACAGTAAAAGAATTGGAGAAAAAACATGTAGAATGTTTAGGAATTTTAAGAATAAAATTCTGATCAGAGCGAAGTGAACGAGAATGAGAGTCACTCAGAAATTCAAAACGCTCTTTCAGATAGAAAGGAGCCGAAGGATTAAACAGCACGCAGTAGAGAAGATGGAGGATATGAGTATCCCTGCGAAATCGGATTGGAAGCCACTTGAGCTTTTTGCGAAACTGAGAAACATGGTCATATTTCTTAAGGCCGAAAATGAACCGTATACATAAATTTTGGAGACGCTCAAGCTTATTTAATTGCTCCTCTTTGATATCAAGATAACAGGTATCAGCATAATCAAGAATTGGTAGCAGGAGAGAATTTGCCAGCGCAATTTTAGTTGGTATCGGAAGGAAATTACGCAATCTACTAAGAGAAGCTACTGCTCCAAACATCTTCCGGCTCAGTTCGCTTACGTGCGGTCCCCATGATAAATGTTGATCGATAATAACTCCAAGATTTTTAACTTTCTCAGTAAAAGGTATTTGGGTACCATTAAGTATTATCGGTGGAATTTGCATAATTTTAGCTTTAAACAGTTGTCTCTGACTACCAACGATGATTGCCTGAGATTTAGTGGCGTTCAGATTAAGTCCATAAGATTTACCCCATGATGATATAACTGAGAGATCTTTGTTAATCATATCAATAGTATGATGTAAATTCAAGATAGTTGTCGAGGCATATATTTGCAGATCGTCGGCATACAGGTGGTAGAGAGAAGATATTTGATGACTAACAGAATTTATAAAAATTGAAAAAAGAAGAGGGGACAACACGCCACCTTGTGGAACACCGGCATTAATTGCAGACCAATCTGAATACGAGTCTTCAATACGTATACGCTGCCGGCGATTACACAAGTAACAACGAAACCAGTCAACTACCTCAGGAGATATGTTAAGAGAACTTAGAATGGCGAGTAAAATATCAAGGTCCACCGTGTTGAAAGCATTACTAAAATCGAGTAACGTCATCACAGTAACCTTTTGTTCATCCATACTTACTCTGATGTCATCTGTAATTTTGATTAGGGCAGTAGTCGTACTATGACCTGGACGGAAACCGGATTGCAAAGGATTTAAGAGATTGTTTCTGTAAAGGAAAGTACTTAACTGTTGATGAACAAGTCGTTCGAGTACCTTTGATAGGAAAGGAAGAATGGAAATAGGACGGTAATCAGAAAAGGAAGATGGACTAAGTTTTTTTGGAAGAGGAATAATTTGACCATCTTTCCAGGACGAAGGGAATTCATGACAATTTATGGAAGAATTTAGGATAGAGGTAATTATAGGCAAAATAAAATTAATGATAGGGAGAATCATTTTACGACTAATACAGTCTGCCCCAATAGCATCAGACTTAATGGCCATAATATTCATCTTAACATCACTTTCGGAAAATTGACTAAAAACGAAAGAGGGAGAGTCAGGAGTAGGTAATCTAGAAAGATGATTAATTGTTTTTGATTTACTTGTACTATCAATAGTACTAGAAGTGGAGAAATGCTGATTAAGCAAATTTAAATCTATGTTGTGAGGATTGATATTTTGTTTCGATTTACCCACACCAAGAGACTTCAGAAATTTCCAGACTTTGTACGAGTCATCTTCTTCAATGACTGATTTATAGATATGGCGTCGTTGACTATCTCTACACACCATGTTGCAACGATTTCGAGCCTTCACATATTTACCTTTGGTTACGTCATTGGGATTACTTGCATATTTTGTTTTTGCCAAATTCTTTTTAGCTTGCAATTTTTTTATTTCCGGCGTAAGCCATGGAGCTGGAAGATGCTTAATACGAACGGGTCGAACGGGAGCATGAATGTCGTATAATTGGATTAAAAGAGAGCTAAATATAGACACTTGCTCATCAAGTGAACTAGCCCGTGAAACCACTGACCAGTCTATATCCGCAGCATCCGCCAGCAGTCGTTCGAGGTCGATACCACCAAAATTACGCTGGAAAAGAATTCTTGATTTTGCTTTCGGGGGTTTTAATTTATAAGACAAATAAATAAGATCGTGATATGAAAAAGCGGGAGCAGAACATTGTCCATGTTTTGCAACAAGGTCTGTGGAAGAAACAAAAATTAAATCGAGAAGAGAAGGTAAACAATTTGGGAATTTATGAGTAGGACTTAGGGGAAGAATATTTAAATTAGCTGCGTTAACAAGGGAATTAAGACGCGATGCACGTTGATCATTCTTTAGGAGACAGGTGTTAAAATCACCCATCACCAAAGTATGATCATATAAGGGCTTAAATTTTTCTAACAGGGCTTCAAATGATGGGAAATAATCGATCGTAAGACTAGGATTGTAGTAAACACCCAGGAGTATTTTGGTGTGGGATAATATAACCTCGATAAAAAGATGTTCTGAATCTACGTTCCCGTGATCTTGAGACAAGCTAACAATTGAAAAAGGAATATGGGAACGCAGGTAAATTGCTACTCCTCCTCCAGTTCGTCCAACACGATCATTTCTAATTAAATGAAACCCTGGTAGTGAGTAAGAGGTAGATGGGAGACATGGCTTAAGCCACGACTCAGATACCAATATGGCGTGTATATTTTTAGAAGTAAAAGAAGATAACATGTCAGGATAGTGTGCTGGAATACTCTGAGCGTTAATGTGGATTAAGTTAAAATTTTTCAGAACATCTGAGAAGATTAAATCAAGAGATTCGTCAAGTGAACGGATACTGTGAAAACTGTCGTTGCTGCTATCACCTTCAGATGAAGGGCAGGATACAAAGGAGTCATTTAAAACATTATCAGTCGAAGTCATAGTAATAATAATAATAAACAGTATATATGTATATTAATAATTAAATAAATATAAAATATATAAAAAAAATAAACAAATAATAATAAATAAAAAATAGAATAAAATAAATTATATGTATAATAAACAATATATTATAAATAAGTAAAATAATATTTTCAAATTAACCTTGTAAATACCACTCACCCGCCAGTTGCAAGGGAAGAGAAAGAAAATTTCACATTAAGCAAGAACAGTAATAATAAAGCAAAAGAAAAAATAAGAATTAACATATTCAATAGATAAGGAAACAAAACAACAAGAATAAAGTAGTTAAAGATAAATAACTAGAAAAATTTGACATCTGCAAAGTGTGAACCATTCCTAAGATAGTACATTATCTGTGGTTAGAAATGTTTAATAGTCTGTGGTAGTTTTAATATTCTGTAGTAATTACATTATTATCCACAGAGCAGGATCAACAAACAATAACATTAATATTATAAAGCAAACAAAAACAAAACTACATAACAAAAAAAAAAAAAATATTTAAGCATCAACAAATTGAACTATTTTTTTACGATTCGTCTTGTACGCGAAGCTGCAACTTTGTCTACAGTTTTGGTAACTGTGGTATTTTGTGGCGGTGATTTGACTGGGTTGCTCGTTATTTTGTTGAGATCCAACTTACATTCCGCACGATGTCGAGATCCATCGGGTGCAATGATATGGATGCATCCATCACGTGTCCAACACTTGCCAACTCCAAACCGCTGCCTCGCATCCAAAAATACATCATGCCTACATTTAGTTAAAAACTCAGATTGAGTGATGCCGGTGCCTTTAAGTTTAGTTTTGGCGAACCACACTTTGTTCCGAACAGAGATATCACAAAACTTCACCACAATTGGCCTGGGCTTATCAGAAGAACGGCCTAAACGAAAGGTGTTTTTAATACTTGCTGTAGAGAAGTTCTGCAAGTCCATATGTTCTGCGATAATACCCGTGATCTTGGCAGTGGTATCTTCCGTTTTTTGTTCAGGAACACCGTGAAAGAGTAGCATTTTGCGCCTACTTCTCATCTCTTGCCGATCCACTTCCAATGCAAGAAATTCAACTTGGCGTTGCAGCGTGTTCAGTACGGACAGAATGAAACTACGAAAGTTGTAGAATTCACCTGGCAATAAATTGTTCGAAGCAGATGTTGTTGTCTTATTTAAATCTTGTTGGAATTCGTTCATCCTTGTATTAAACATTTCAGTTAGTGCAGACAAAGATTAAACGATAGGAGTAATCTTACTGGTGGGTAAACCGGTACTCACATAAACATAATATGTTTAAAATATGTACAAATGTAACTTATATTATAAATATTAAAATAAACAAAATCAGCTGATCACAAATTAACGTCCGTCGTGTTTTACTCCTACCCGCGAAAAAAAAAAAAAAAAAAAAAAAAAAATAGTCATTATTATCGATTCGGAGGCCGAATCTATAGTTTTCAGAATTTTTGTCTATCTGTCTCTGTCTGGGAACGCATCACGAGAAAACCACTGGACAGATTTTGATAAAATTTGGTTTAAAGGTAGCTTTTTAGGTAGGCTATTCGGGTCTATATATAAAATATTTTTGCTGTGGGAAAATATCTCATCTCTGAGAAATCTATACTAAACTTCAAAACGTAACTAAGTAAACTGCGTTCTATGTAACAGTTTTATTAAGACAAACCAAAACAAGTACATAATAATGTCTTATGCAGACATTAATATATTCTTGTTTTGGTTTTTGGTTCGAGCAAAGAAATCAATTACACGACAACTAATTAGAATTAAATCCATCTATATTTTGTTTTCATTTGCTCTAATTTCCCGCTGTAACCTCGATGAAGGCGAACAAAAACTGAACACAGGCGCTATTAACCTTATTGGTAATGTAACATCCCTTTGATAACGGGATAAACGTCGACAGTCGAGGGAAGTCTGCCAACCCACACTTGGTCACACATTTAATACTTTAAAAATACGAGAAAGTGGTTTTTTCTTGATGGATTTTGACATGCTACGTATCAAAAGTTGCGCAATTAAAAATGCTACAATATGGTGAAAAGTGCAGTGAAATTGGTGAAAAAGTGGGCCAGTTATAGCCGAAAAACTGAAAATTTTTAAAATTTCTATAATTTGGCGTGAAACGCAGACCAAACTAAATCGACAACGTATAGTTTTTATTACGTCATTCGACGCGCCTCAAGGGGTTCTACTAGACGACACAAAATTTGGATTTTTTCCGTGCGTGCGCGCGGAGTAAATAAAGAAAAACTCAAAACCACGTGGCCACGTGCTTCGACTTCCCGGCACCAGAGGGCGCCGATGGTTATCTACAAGAAAGGAGCACAACGAGACCAGTACCGCAACACTTCGAACATCTGGATCAGATTAGTGGTTGCAAAGTTATTGCAATCTAAAAATTTTCGAAATTTCAAAAAAAAAATATCTCAAAATCTAAATCGACAACCCCCCAATATTTTTTATTCATATTATAGAACCTAAATTATAATATATAAATTCAAAATTTAAAAATTTTCGGTCTAGTATCTTTAAAGATATGAATTTTTAAAGTTTAAAGGTGAGCACGTGGGGGTTAAAGGGAGGGTGCAATAACTTTGCAACACCTCTCCAAAAACAGTCTTAGATAAATTAAGCCCAAAAAATTTTTTTGTATAATTTTAAATTAACTGTATGTATATTTTATTTCAAAGTTTAATGTATAAATTATAGTTTTTCATCCCCCAAAAATCAGGGGTAGTCGTTAAAAATTTTTGACTAGTAGATTTAAATAGGATTTTTAAATATCTTTAAAACAAGCCCAAACACGGGTAATTTAGACAAAGTATCACCGGATTTACAAATTTAGAAATAAGTTACGGCCATATTGGCGGCCATCTTGAAAAGTTTAAAACGTGCATAACTTTGTTTCTAGTAACCGTAGAAAACTGCGGCTTTCTTTGCACTCTTTACTGCGACGTATACTACAACTTACACCGTGTTCTGGCTCTATGTAGAGTCGACTCTCCGAATTTAAAATAAAGACCAGGAGCATATAGCTCTCTCTAAAACGATCACAACGAGCCATCGCATGTCTTTCTGCGGTCTCTGGTTCCCGAGATAAAAAATTTACAAAATTAATCCAGATCCAGCCATTATTTTAGGCCATCATATTGGCCAACTTTAAAGTTAAATATCTCGGCAACCAGTCGTCGTAGTGCGGTGCGTTTTTCACTGTTGACCAGACCTAATAGAGGACTACAGGACAGTATTACTTGGAAAGCTCTACATAGAGTCAAAGAGAGACACCTCGAAAAATTCGAAAAATCGGATTTTATCTTAGTTTAAGTATTTTAAGTTAACTTTAAGGGGATACAAGGTCCTTAACGGACCTGAATAGTACGGCTCTATTGACAAATTAAATTTTACGAATTGCTATTGCAACTATTTTTCTATACACTTGTTTACACTTATAGCCATTATTTTATTTTATTTTGTAACGCCCCTCAACATGTTTAGAACCCCGAAAAAATTGACAGGGGAAGTTAACCCATCTCCCAGTACATCTCCAAAAATAGAGACAACGGAAAAATCTGCTCGACGAAGCCTGGAAGCAGTGAGGGCAGAGCCTTCCACCTCCAGAGCTAGACCGACGAAGGCTGCACCTGCAGTTAAGAAGCAGCTTACAAAAGCAGACAAAAGCCCAAAAAAAAAGATTGAAACCATTGTTCTCTGTCCGCCCGAAGGGACCATCTTCAAGGATAGAATGGAGGAAGCCGATGCGTTTATCGCCGTGGCAAAGTCCTCGGTTATGCACCCCGGGAATTTGAAAAAAGAATATAAAACCGCCATATTGGACACCTTGGATAGGCTCAGGGAGCTCTTGGTAGCGTCAGAGGCCGAGTGTGCCCGGAGGGGGCCCGGAGGCGCCGGGGAAGTGGAGCCGCCTACAAGGGATATCAACTCCATATCCACAGTGAACCCGGACTCCGGCCTGAGCGCCAAACTCGACGGGCACACTCGGCTTTTGACAGAAAAGTTAACCGACCTCCAAGAGCAGATAACGAGGTACCAGAGCACAATAGAACAGAGGTCTTACGCCAATGTGGTGGCACCAAAACCACCACACCAGACACAAGGCGCAATTCACTCGGTGGTCGTTACGTCAGAAAACGAAACTGAGACCAGCGAGGAGGTCCTGGAAAAGGTGAGACAGACGATTGACGCAAAGGAGGGGTGGGTTAAAGTAGAGAGAGTAAGAAAGGCACGCGACAGAAAGATAGTGATGGGTTTCCACTCCACAGAAGAAAGAAGAAAGGCGAAGGAGCGACTAATAGAGAAAGGAACCGGCCTCGTTGTTGAGGATGTCAAGAACAGGGACCCGCTTGTGGTCCTAAGGGGCGTCCTATCAATGAACTCCGATGAAGACATAGTCAGGGCCCTGAGGAACCAAAACAGGGAACTCTTTGACAGCCTCAACAACGAGGATGATCGGATCCTCATTAAATACAGGAAAACAGCTCGTAATCCGCACATGGTCAACGTAGTCCTGAGCACATCACCCACACTCTGGAGTCGGATCACAGGTATGGGCAGTGTCCACATAGACCTCCAGAGGGTAAGGGCGGAGGACCAGTCTCCACTTGTCCAATGCTCTAGGTGTCTCGGCTACGGCCACAGCAAAAAATTTTGTGTGGAATCGACAGACGCGTGCAGCCATTGTGGAGGCCCGCACCTTAAGGCAAAATGCACCGAATGGGCAGCGGCAGCCCCGCCGTCGTGCAGAAACTGTCTGAAGGCGAAGCTCGAAAATCGAGAGCATAATACCTTCAGCAGTGACTGCCCGATTAGGCGGAGGTGGGATGAACTGGCCCGCTCCACAGTGGCATACTGCTAAGGTTGTGCCGGTCGACACAGTGGCACTCCACTTTCTGCAAGCGAACCTCCAGCGCAAGAAACTCGCACTTACCGAGCTCCTACTGGAAGCCGAAAAATGCGGAGTTCAGGTGGCGCTAGTGCAGGAACCTTATGTTGGCAGAGAGGGTAGGGTGTCGGGTCGGAGAGGAATTAGGGTCTTCCAGTGCGCCGACAACGGGGAGGGTACTGTAAAGGCTGCAATAATTGTCTTTAATGCTGACCTTCACATTATACAGTACCCAAAATTCACTACAAACAACATCACAGTAGTGGGGATCCGAACCAGCGCCTGGGAGATCGCCCTAGTTTCGCTCTACTTCGAACCCAACCAACCTATGGACCCTTATCTGGCACACCTGCGCAAAATTCGGCTCGAGCTGGGAGCCTTAAAATGGATAGTCGCGGGTGACTGTAATGCCAAGAACATCTGGTGGGGAAGTCCTATTACAGATCACCGCGGTGAGGAATTGCGCGGAACTTTGGAGGACCTTGGCCTCGATATACTAAATAAAGGGGAAATCCCCACTTTTGACGTAATAAGGGGCGGACAAAGGTACACCAGCTATGTCGACATAACAAGTGCGTCGTCCAACTTACTCGATCTGGTGGACGACTGGCGAGTGCGCGAAGACCTAACTACCTCAGACCACAATGGCATCTCCTTCAAAATACACTTAAAAAGAGCCAGACACAACTATATTAAGCACACTACACGAACATACAACACACGGAAAGCAAATTGGACCCAGTTTCGTGAGAAACTGAGTCAAATTTTGCAATCCAAACACATAACAGTCACTAACATTGAACATATACACACAGCTACTCAACTAGACGACACTGTACACAAACTCACACAGACACTGACAGAAGCATGCAAACACGCAATTCCACAAATTAGGAAGAAGGAGAAGTTCAGAGTGCCATGGTGGTCTGAGGAGTTGGCAGCGCTTAAACATGAGGTCGCCACCAGAAAGAGGAGGATACGGTGTGCGGCACCGATCCGGAGATCGAAGGTGGTAGAGGAGTACCTGGAGACAAAAGCCAAGTACGAGACCGAGGAAAAGGAGGCTCAAACTAAATCTTGGAAAGATTTTTGTGGAAAGCAGGACAGGGAATCTCTCTGGGGAGGAATATACAGGGTGTTAGGTAGGACGGCTAGACGCGAGGAGGATCCACCGCTCGTAGTGAACGACATGGAGCTCGATGCCAAGAACTCGGCTCGAATCATGGCCGAAACCTTTTATTCGGAGGACTCCGAGGAGCATGACTCAGAGGAGCACCAACGGGTGAGGGCCCTGGCCAAGCACATGGACAACAAAATTTTTTCGGAACAGGGGGACCCTCCCTTCACTCACTTGGAGTTGAAGTTGGCGAGTCGATCCTTTGACCCGAAGAAGGCTCCAGGCGCGGACGGTTTTACTGCCGATATATGCCTGCACGCAATAAACCTGAACCCCGACCTCTTTCTGTGCCTCTTCAACCGATGCCTGGCAATCCATCACTTTCCCAAGGCCTGGAAGGAGGCCACGGTGGTCTTCCTGCGGAAGCCGGGGAAGGACACCTATACGGCTCCAAAATCTTATCGTCCCATCGGCCTCCTTCCGGTACTTGGGAAGGTCTTGGAAAAGATGCTTGTTGCCAGGATGCAACACCATCTTGGGCCCAAGCTCAGTACTCGCCAGTTTGGCTTTATGCCCCAACGAAGTACAGAGGACGCCCTCTATACCCTGGTGAAACATATTAGAAACAATCTGGATAGTAAGAAAATTGTTGTTCTGATTTCACTGGATATAGAGGGTGCCTTCGACAACGCTTGGTGGCCTAAAATGAAAGTCAGACTGGCCGAGGAAAAGTGCCCTATCAACATCCGGCGGCTTTTGGGCAGCTACCTGAGCGACAGGCACGTCACAGTTAGGTACTGTGGGGAGGAGCACAGGAGAGGCACCGGAAAGGGTTGCGTGCAGGGATCTATCGGCGGGCCGATTCTGTGGAATACACTTCTGGATCCACTACTTCGGGATTTGGAGACCAGAGGCGATTACGCACAGGCATTCGCTGACGATGTGGTGTTGGTGTTCGAGGGAGAGACGACCCTTGAGATCGAACGACGGGCCAATGCCGCTCTCGAACGTGTGAGGACGTGGGGTGTATCTAACAAACTTCGGTTTGCGCCTCATAAAACCAATGCGATGGTTATGACGCGCAGACTGAAGTATGACACCCCGCGTCTTCACATGGGCGAGGTCGACATTGCTCTGTCGAACGAAATCAAGCTGCTGGGGGTCGTCATAGACCGAAAACTCACCTTCAACACCCACGTCGCGAGTGTTTGCAGACGCGCGGTCGCCTTTTACCACCAGCTGGCACGAGCGGCAAAGGTCAGCTGGGGTCTCCATCCCGAGGTGATCCGCATAATATACAGGGCGGTGGTCGAACCGGTAGTTCTGTACGCCGCCAGCGTATGGGCACCTGCTGTCAAAAAGCTAGGGATCCGTAAGCGCCTCAATGTACTCCAGAGAGGCTTCGCGCAGAAGCTCTGTAGGGCATACCGCACCGTCTCCCTGAACTCGGCTCTGTTGCTCTGTGGGATACTCCCTCTCGACCTCCGGGTCCGCGAAGCAGCGGCGCTATACGAGGCCAAGAGAGGGGTGCCCCAGGAAGAGCTGAAAGGTCGGGAGGTGGAACGGATGTCCTCGGCTCTGCGGTCTCCGCATCCCGCACGCCATATCGACCTCGAGTTCAAGTGTTTGGTAGACCAGGAACAACTCATGGCCAACAATGGCCATGACTTTAACATCTTTACGGACGGCAGCAAGATTGAGGGCAAGGTGGGAGCGGCGTTATCTATATGGAGAGGCACCTCTGAAACCAAAACCCTCAAGCTTGCTCTGCCGTCCTACTGCACTGTCTACCAGGCGGAACTCCTGGCGATATGCCGTGCGGCGCGGATGGTGGCTGAAAAATTGGCCGGAACGATTGGGATTTATTCCGACTCTCTGTCAGCACTGCAAACACTGCAAAATCCCAAAGCCCTTCACCCCCTGGCCGTGAAGGCACGGAGCTTCCTGCGCGATGCTTTACTCCAAAACAAACATATAAGTTTGTTCTGGATCAAAGCACACGCTGGACTGGAGGGAAATGAGCGCGCTGACTACCTGGCAAAAGAGGCCGCGTTAAAATCAAAGCGGAGCTTCGACTACGACGACTGTCCAGTTTCATTCGTCAAGCGAAGCATTCGCATGCGTTCGCTTGACGAATGGAACGACCGATATCGTAGTGGCGAAACGGCTGCTTTGACCAAAACATTTTTTCCTGATGCGGTGGCGGCGTACCGAGTTACCAGCAAAATTGGGGTGGACAGATTCGTCACCCAGGTGTTGACGGGGCATGGCGGCTTCTCCGAGTACTTACACCGTTTTAAGTGCAAGGAGAGCCCGTCATGCATCTGCGACCCTGGGCAGGTCGAATCTGTCCTCCACATCCTCCTCGAATGTCCCGTCCACCTAAAAGAAAGATTCAATTTAGAAAACCAATTAGGCCGTAAAATATCACCAGAAAATATTAGCGAAATTATGGGAGAAAAGAATAAACAAAATAGAGCCGTACTCCTAGACTATTGTAAATATATATGCATGGTCGTAAATAAAAGAAACAGCACCTAATTGATGCTGGATAGATATAATAAGTATATTTGTAACTAGCATCACAACTAAGTAATAAAAGACTAGGATAGGCAAATAGCAATAAGTTAATAATAAGTAACAATACTGCATTGTATTATTATTAAGCAAATTAGGAAATAAGGACAAGAAATTGTACATAGCTATATAAATAAGATGTATCACTCATAAAGAAATTAGAAGTTAATTGTTGTTGTTAAGAATAGATATAAGACTTGATTAAGACAATAAATTAAAAGTGTACCACCTTTATTTCCCTGTAAAATAGAATAGATATATAACCTAGAGAAATCGTAAGTAGGAAGGGAACCCACCCATAGGGCGAAAGAAGATGGATGAAAGAAAGAAAAGGTATGAAGAATGAAAGTGCGAGAGGAATACGAGCGAGAACTAGTATGAATGAGTATACAAATAAAAACAGCTGAAATAGACTCTAATCATGTTAGAGGGATAGGTATAAAAAAAAAAAAAAAAAAAAAAAAAAAAAAAAAAAAAAAAAAAAAAAAAAAAAAAAAAAAAAAAACATCCCTTTGATATATGAGTAAATAAAAATGAAAATAGTCATAACATAAAAGAACGGTATTAAAAATTCCATCATCACGTATTGCTCGCGGCTAAAGTGCGAGCATCAATGCAAAGTTCATGCACTAGAAGAATTTTTATAAACTGTAAAACGTTCACTGAATAAGTTTTTAGTGTAACCAAAACATGTACTTATAATGAACTAGTGATCTTTTATATATAGCACAAGAACATTTATATATAGCAGAACAAAAAATAACTTATATCTTAAAACATGGTTAAGCAATAACTTATATACATAGATTATTTGTTCCTTAGTTACTTGAATGAAAGAGAAATCAACAAACACAATGGGACTTTAAATAAACCTATCTTTCTGGGTTTTTTTTTTGAGGATTTATTTTGATTTTTGGTTTATGGCGTTTAGATGCTTTACACAAACCATGATCACGTCTCTCCACGGGAGATACCCAAAAATGATTGTAATTCAGCAAAAAAATGGGAAAAGATAATTTCATTTAAAATGTCAAATATCCGTGTAATTCTAAGAGACTACTATTAGATTTGCCAAAAGCTACAAGAGTTTCTGATCTACCCACATTAGATTAATCGGTAGTAAAAGAACTTTCATGTATTAGTTTACTGCCTTTCTCTAACCACAGTCAAAACTTGTATTTATATTATAGCTATTTTATTACTACCGACTCACCCTCGCTTCGCTCGGGTTGCTTCCCCGTACAAACTTTTATCCCCATTTTAGCCTCTTTAAGGGATGATTTCCAGATAAAAACAGTCCTATTCCCTTCCCAGCATCTCAAACTATCTCCTTACCAAATTTCATCTAAATCGGTTTAGTAGTTTCGGGGCCTATTTGGTACAAACAAACAAACAATTTTTTTCTCTTTATAATACTATATATAGTATAGACAATATAGATTTTATGTAACAAAGACATTGCGCTATAAAGTGAGGGGCTCGACATAAAGTTTGAAACGTCTAAAATTAAGTATGTGTTTGTGAAGACCAACAGTCGCCACGACTAAATATCTAAGGCCATAACAGGCGAAAAATGATAACTAGAGGAGCCTAGAACTTTTAGGTTTCTTAAATATAATAAGAAAATAAAAATCTATACTAATATTATAAATGTGAAAGTTAGTTAGTTTGTTTGTTTGTCCTTCTTTTACGTCGAAATAGAGTGACGGTTTGGCGAGTTTTTTTGTGTGGGGATAGTTGGAGGACTCGATAGTGACATACTGGTAAATTACTTTATACCGGGGTAGATTCTCTCATTCCTAAGGGAAAACGCGTATAATACAACCCACAACAACTTATCATACCTATGTAAATATATAATATATAGTTCATCTAATTCATACAAACTATTAAAAGGTATCTAGGGACGAACCCAAGCGAAGCGAGGGTGAGTCGCTAGTGAAATAATAAATGCATTCTATATATATTTGCTATTATAGCCACAGTCTAAGTATCATTTTTTTATATTTATAGGAAATTGAAATATATAACATAGTTTTATATAGCATACATTTACACGTAATATATTTTGTGTAAAGTAACATAAATACACAAGTACTACGTGCTTTTGCAATGCAATATTTTTAGTGTTTACACTAAGCTACTTAAATGCCGTAGGTATCTTTAAAGATTTATATTATTTTTCATATCTACCACGTACAGAATTACCTCGATGCAGTTTCAAAGAAATATTCCTACCTCACTTTCAAGTCTAAAATGCAACTTTTATCAATCAAAACTTCTAAAAACTATAGATTTGGCTTCTGTATCGATAATAAAGTCTATTTCAATAAGATTTTCCAAAAAATATTTAATGTACAGATTCAGTTAAATTAAAATGTTATTAAATGTATAGATAACTAGTTTTTTAAATATGTCACTCGCGCTGGTTTTCAAGGACTGTAATAGACTAGCGACTTACCCTTGCTTCACTCGGGTGCTTCCCTAAGTACGTTTTAAATATTCAGGTAGTCAGTGTCAGCAATAAAATCGCCCAAAATTCTATATTATTAGGAATCATTGACTTTTTTATATTATCTGTAAATATAAAATCTATTATACATAAAAACTTACGCCTTTACAATATAATGGTGATTCTTGTTTTAAAAAAAAATATAAAAAGAGCATAAGTTATAAATGCCTTATCTATACTAATATTATAAAGAGGTAAAGTTTGTGAGTTTGTGAATTTGTGAGTTTGTGAGGTTGTAGGGGGTAATCTTTGGATTTACTGAACCGATTTAGATAAAATTTGGTAAGAAGATAGTTTGGGACACTGTAAAGGATATAGGATACTGTTTATCCCGGAAACCACCCCTTAAGGGGGTGAAAATGGGGATGAAAGTTTGTATGAAAGCGAAGGTTAATCGCTAGTAATTATATAAATCGGAATGATGGACCATATATAACACAATTATCCCAAAAAAAAAACTAAAAATCATGAAAACATATGAATAAACTCATATATCTTATACGTTTAATTGGAAGGAAATGTGAGACTTAATTAAATTTAGAAATCAGGCAACCCTACCGTTACGTGACACTCCTTAATTCCAGGATAATTGCATTTCCGCATATAAAGATACCTGACATTTCTCACTCGAGGGTGCACGGTTTTATTTGAAGTGTAGATTTTGCACTTACACCATTTTCACTATTAACTTTGATTAAAACATTTAATAAAATGCAATTACATTAAGAAAATATCTATACATTAAAAAAAAACTAAAATATAATATATTAAAAAAACTAACTGTTTCCAAATTTTTTTATTGATAACGCTAAAACTTGACGCTTGCTTGCTTTGACGGCACGTTTGGCTCAGTTTGTAGTGACACTACTTGCTGTGCTAGCGGTCGCGGGTTCAAGTCCCGCTGGGGGCATTAATTTGTGTGACGAGCACGAATGTTTGTACTTCAGTCATGGGTGTTTATATTTATCATATGTATGTATTTAAAGTTATATATGTACGTATAGTGTATCAACTATCTGGTATCCATAACACAAGCCTCGTAGCTTACCATGGAACTAGATGGTGCTGTGTGTTAAGAGGATTGTGAAGTGCCGATACACGGCGCGAGTAGGTTTTTAAGAAAATGCTATCTGTTTCATATCGCTCGCTTTGCCAACCCTTATGGTGCGATAGAGAGAGTTGCAAATCTTAGAGGCAATTACCTACATTCCTGTTTGAAATATTGTTTTGGGCGATAACGTTTTTACCCCCCTAAACATTTAAGAAATGAGACAATTTTGGTCTCATTAGATTCAGTACACCTTAATCTAGCTCTGTACGTTTTCCTTTTTTAGTAATTCAGTTTAGTTTAATTATAAAAAATAAAAACGCTCGAGGAAGTTTTTACGTCAAAAATACAGATATTTAGATGCTAATAACTTCTATCATACGCAATATTTCTTTAAAATAAAAACGTACGGACCTAGTTTTTCATTATATCTACAACATTTCCAAAAATTATGAAAATTAGACTATGTTAATGGGGGGGAAAACGTTATCGCTTTTTGTATGGAAATTTACTTTTTTTATTTAGCTTCACAATCCTCTTAATGTCCCAACATATTTATTTATTATTATTTATTTATTATTTATTGTCAATAACTACTTGTAGACAAACAAAAGAGAAAAATGTACTGACCGGTAACGTTCCACTTGACATTATTATATTGACAATAATAATAAACAGGGTCTAATTTCAGGCCAGGATTTGGTTATACAAAACAAAGCAGTTATTTAAGCAGAGTCTGTACCCGCCCTAATTGCGGTCCTCCACAAAGCTGATAAGGTTGCAAGTGTATTTTAGGGGTGAAACACGATATACCATAATCAGTGTAAGGACTTGGTCTTACTGTTACTTAACGATGAAATTTCGCATATTAAAACTGTGCTTAAATGAAGTTTAGTATAACTTCAAATTAACGAAGAAACAATGTATTACGCAATATGCATATTACAAATGTATATGTAATTTTGAGCCTTAAAATGTATATGAAAATGTCATATATTATACACCATTTAATTATGATATACTAGATAAATACATTTCTAACGACTAAGATAAAAAATCTTGTAGTTTACTTATATCTCCAATTCATGATAATTATTATAATTTCCAAACAAATCACACACTTCCCCTCTTCCCGCCTATTTTTACTCATAAAAATACACTTAAAATATTCCTCAGTTTGAAAAATTAAAAAAATGAGAAAGCCTCTGCCGTGACCACGAATGTTGGAAAGCATTCGAAACTTCGTTTACCAAAAATCATAATAAATCGACGAAAAAATCTAAAAATAAGATAGTTTTATTTAAAACTAGCGACTCACGCTCGCTTCGCTCGCGTTCGTCCCTAGGTACGTTTTCGCGGTTAGCTATGTTTATACATAAATAGTAGCTTGCTACTCCTAAGATATATATTCATTTAAATTATATAGCGATTTACCTTCGCTTCGCTCGGGTGCGTACGCCGTACGCGGATTTTGTTCACAATTTCATGGGTTTTAATTTTTTTGCGGAACCCTAATTCTTTTTCTAAAATAAAACTTGTTTTGGTATATGCACAGTGTGTTCATATGCATTTAGTAAAAAGTGATTATTTTAATATTACAAACAAACACTCCAATTTTATTTATCTGTATAGATTAGAAACCCCTAAAGCTGCCAAACCATTGCAGTTGTAAAAACTTTCTTAATGTCTTATATTGCATACAGTATACTGGAATATCAGTCATGAGAAAATTTTCAAAGCAATTTCCTTCCTTGAAAGTCAATAAATATCTTACAGAGAATGTGTGGTTGACTCATAAAATAATGCGGACGGCGACCGCATCCACGAGGGCGGGAGCCAATATAAATTCCGATCGGTATTAGGTGTCGAATTAAGGCCGTATTGAAGAATTTATAATCTTTATCCTGAAGCTGTGATGGGATTCAAATTGATGACATTTTTAGATGTATACAGAAAATTAAAGTTTTTGTAATATTAAAATTACCTACAGAATATCTCAGTAAAAGTATTTTTGTTTGGTTATACAGTTTTATTGTGATGATCCCTGGTAGGCAGAAATTGGGATAGCCTCACAAGATTAAAAGTTATTTACGCTACTCTTATCCCCGGAATAGAGAATATTCCCGCGTAATCAAACCCTTCGAAATGTTATCACTAAATAGTAAGCTTAATTAGCAAGAAAAAGATGCAGTCAAAAGTGCATACCTCGACAAAAGTAGGGAGTATTTTTTAACCCAACAACAGAAGGAATAATGTCATAAATAATGGAATAACTAATGGGAAATCAACTGCTTAATTTCTTTCCGCAGTTCTTCCAAGATTGAGGCATGTTTTTCGAGCTGCTGGTATAGTTTTTTTTATAAACAATGTATTACGCGATATGCATATTACAAATGTATATGTAATTTTGAGCCTTAAAATGTATATGAAAATGTCATATATTATACACCATTTAATTATGATATACTAGATAAATACATTTCTAACGGAGATAAATACATTTCAATATTGAAAAAAGAATTTTGAATTTGAAAATACAGTATAAATGCTTAATCATGTATTATCAAAATGTAAAAAAGCCTATATTTAAAAATAACATATTATTATAATAAATTCTGTTTATCGTGTATTATTAAACTACACTAATATTAACAATCCTCAGAACTCCAGAAATACAGTTGAAATTAATTTTCATCATACTATCTGTTCGAGAAATTGCAACAAATGAATTTTAAAGCTGTTATTGCTAAAACAATACTAATTAGCCATATTGTACAAACGTACTCTATAAAGCATCATTCAATCAAACATTATACTTACTTACTATTACTACTTATCTACATATTATAATGTAGATATAAATAAATATACTGTCTGTTTGACTGTTGGTTTGTAACGTGACGTAACTACCATTCATCCGCTTGTGACATTTGTAGTGGCCACATGAAAACACCTGCCAAAATTCTGAACTATTTCCAAACGAATCGAGATGATTAAGAAATTACACTTACTATAAGAAGTATATAATTTTTAAATTCTTCAAGCGACATTGCCCTCTGCTGATAATTTGTTCAATCTAAGCCAGTTAGAGTTGCAACAAGACAAAACATGAACATTTATAAATAATCTAAAATCCGACGAACTTTTAAATAATTTCTGCAATGAAAGCGAATATTGCCGACGAATGTGCAATTAGACTTGCTTGTAGGGTCTTATTTCAAACTAGTGTGAAATTGATAACTTGTTAAGAATCCAATAATTTCGAATTAACTGTATAGACTTTTTTTTAACATAAAGTAAAAAACGTCAGGCTAGCATGAATATTGTAATGGTACAAGTAATAGTCAATTGTTTTAAATTAATATATTCGTGCATAGAAATTAGTCAAGCTCGTACAAAATGTTACTTTATTTATCTGTACTGGTGTCTTTAATTATCCAGAGGTGCAATAATAAATAATACCTATAACAAAAATTTATAATATACTAGCGACTCAACCTCGCTCCACTCGGAGCTCGGGTTCGTCCCTAGATACGTTTTAATATTTAGTTTGTTTGATTTCTCAGAGATGAGATATTTTCTCGCGGTAAAAAGAATTCTGTGTTGACCCGAATAACCAGCTATCGTTAAACCGAATTTCATCAAAATCCCTCCAGTAGTTTTTCCGTGATGCGGTAACAGACAAACAAACAGACAGACAAAAATTGTAAAAACTATAAATTCGACCTCTGTATCGACAATAATAACTATTTCAATACGATTTTCCAAAATTATTTAATGTACAGATTCGACACAGAATTTTATTATATGTATAGATTGATATCATGTAACAGAAGTAATTAATTTTGAAAATAACAAAAAATACGTAAGCAATATTATGAAAAGAAATGCGAATATGTTTTATCGTTTAACTTGAAAATATTCACTCCATGTAGATATTAAGAAAGTATTCGATGCATTTTACTCAAGTGAGATAAAATTACATCCGCGATTGTCACAGGAACCGACCACTTAAGTGTTTATTGCGACGATTAGACGAAAAATGTGCAGTCACTTAACTGCAGTTATGTACAATAAGACAATTTATGATGCTATTTTATAATTGAGAAATGGTTATATCAGGTTTTATAAATGGTCTCGCGCTAATTTAAACGTCAGTAATAAATATGGCACTTGGCCAGCGTGGTGGACTATGGCCTGATTCCCCTCGTCTTGAAGGGAGGCCCGTGCCCAGCAGTGGGACGTTAAAAAGGGCTGAATACATACAATAAATATGAATGTTTTTAACACTCAAAGAGCTGTAAAGCATTCACAATGTTGGATACAAAAATTCAAAATGAAACCGCGACAAAATCTAAAAAGATATTTTCATTTAAAACGTTAAATATTTGCGTAAGACTAAGGAAGATTGATTCTTTTGTTTTTGTATCGATAAAGAATATAATTAACTATAAGTGTAAGTGTTTCTTAAGGGAGGAAAGCTCATCCCTTATATAAACCTAGATCTATTCAGACAATTAAAACTTATTTGTATTATTAAGATTTAGAAAATTACACCTTTAGAAACTGAATTTTTCTTCAAATATATAAGGTCCTTTTTCAAATTTATGTTGCCCAATTGGTATATCAGTTACTCACTAACTACCTATTTACTAATAAAATAAATAAATAAATATGCTGGGACATTAACTAACAGCACCATCTAGTTCCATGGTAAGCTACGAGGCTTGTGTTATGGGGAGGCATGTGCTCAGTGGGTTGTGAATAATCCCACAAAATATAAGAAACTTGCAGAAAACTAAGTTATATCAAAGTTAAATGATCCCAAACTAAAAATTAGGCAATGAAGAGTTTAATTATTCATTTCCAAACTCATCATTAAATCAGCTTAATAATATTAAAATATAGTATTGTCATCCGGATTAGGTGCATATACAAAAGTTTGTATTCACGTCCCACTGCTGGGCACGGGCCTCCCTTCAATACGAGGGGAATCAGGCCATAGTCCACCACGCTGGCCAAGTGCGGATTGGCGGACTTCACATGTCTTTCGAAAACTTGTTAAGTTTTCTCAGACATGCAGGTTTCCTCACGATGTTTTCCTTCACCGTAAAGCAAGTGGTAATCAGGTTAGAAATAATTCGCACATGAAAATATCAGAGGTGCGAGACCCGGGA
This sequence comes from Argynnis bischoffii washingtonia, assembly GCA_033884665.1. Classification (NCBI taxonomy): domain Eukaryota; kingdom Metazoa; phylum Arthropoda; class Insecta; order Lepidoptera; family Nymphalidae; genus Argynnis; species Argynnis bischoffii. Next base: position 12,679,238 of record CM066621.1, on the reverse strand, counting down.
TTTGAACCCGCGTCACTCAGTTTCCCAAGCGAGCGCGTTACCACTGGGCTACCACTGCCTGTACAATTTGTATCCATTCAGATACAAAAGTTTAAATCAACATTATTAAAACTAGGTTTAAATCTACTTCCAAGATTTAATTACATATTTAGTTCCAAGTGTAATAACATAAGCTTGTTAAAAAGGCAAACGAACAGAGTACGTTGAATGAAAATATAAAGTTATAATGATATGTGTCCCCTACTTCTTCCACTCGAGACGCGATGTGCGTAAAGTCCTGATATGCCGCCTCATTACCCCCGAGACGGGATTGTGACGTAATTCAGAATGCTCAGGTGAATATATTGGCTTGTGTTCTCATCATTTGCTACCAACGTCGTTTCACAAATGACATGTAGACGTTATATGGCGTTCTTGAGATTGTTCTTTTGGCGTAAATAACATAAAGTTAAAGAATATTATTCTGTAAATAAGATAAAGATAAAAGGTTTTTTAACAGTATTTTCCTAATATTAAATAAGCTAAAATTAAATAAATAATCTATACTAATATTGTAAATGTGAAAGTTTGTGAGTATGGATATTTGTTACTCTTGCACACCAGAACGGCTGATCTGATCTGGATGAAATTTGGCACGGAGATAGATTATAGTCTTGAATAGCACATAAGTTTTTTATCTCGAAAAAATATACGGTTCAGGTTGAATAGGTTTGTTTTTGTTTTGCTAGAGGCGAACCGAGCGTAGCGGGAGTGAGCCGCTAGTACTCCATATTCCATTATAAAACTTATTAAAATTATCAAAATATTTAAAATTTAAAATTAAAATTAACAAATATTGTAAAGCACTTTGGTGCCGTTTTTGATTTTTTTAATTTATTTTGTTATTTCGTGTCATGTAGAACCTCAGTCTCTCCCGTGACCATGATTGCTGTATAGCATTCAAAAAAATAGTTTTATTTAAAACAGTATTTTCAATTAATAGATAAACTATTGATGTGACTAAATGTAATGTAAAGAAATTGAAAAATACTGTAGCACGAACATAATAGATCAACTGTTTCAATTTTACATTTGGGGGCTCAAAATTTAAATTAGTCAAAAATAACTTTTATCCAATAAAAAGCATCCGTTTGTTAGGATGTCTCATCGCCAATATAAAAAAGCTTAATATCTATTATAATTTCCATATATCTTAGAATAATATGAACTTGAATACAAACTTTTACTCCCTATGTAGACTCTTTTGAGGTAATTTTTATAGTTCCCTTCGAAGAACTCACTCTCGTTATATCAGAAACTCTTGATCAAAATTTTAATACTTATTTACCTGGTCAGTGAATAAATATTTTTATGTTAAGGAAATCGTTTCAAATTATTAACAATCGCTATAACAGCTGTAGTATTCCACGCGGACGTGATTTGTACAGTAATAACTAAGTGTATGTTTGTTTTATATATTTTGTATATAATTAAGTGGGTATATTTGTAATTTTCTTTATTGTAAATAAAAGTATTTGTTATTGTTTTAATATTTAATTTTTTTTCTTAGTTATCTAGGCAATGGTGTTGTAAATCCTACCTCTAAGACCTTTTTGGATATATTCAAATTAAAATAAAAAAATATTTATGCCATGAAACAATTCCTAAAACTATATATAATGATATAACTTAACATAATCTCAATGATCAGCAATATAAGCAGCAAATGGCAAAAATACTACCCAAATTATTACCTTAGCGTTTAGCATTACTTCACAGTTCCATCTAGAGGGTAATGAGCCGCAATATCAAGACAAAAGATAAGGAGCATAAATTATATCACATTAATGTCTTACGCTCTTACCCACAAAAGCCTAGTGAAACGGGTTTAAATCCTTGCTGTGTAATATCAACATGTGCGAATCATTTTCAGTATGACTAACACTTGCCTTACGTTAAAGGTAAACATCGTGAGGAAACCTGCATGTCGAAGAGAACCTAGTAAGTTTAAATTTACAAGACATATAAAGTCCGCTAACCCCCATTATGTTTGACTATGGCCTAACCCCCCTCCTACTGAAGAAAAGTCCGAGCTGTTGGACGTTAAAAAGGGCTGAATACATACATATTTTCATATCTAATTGTATGATTATGCACAAATATACTATTCTATATTAAACCACACAACAGCCATTTTGAGAAAAATAAGAATAAAGTTTTATACCTCAATAGTATATTAAATTTGACAGAAATTTGATCAATTCCTTCCTTCAATACGAGGGGGATCAGGCCATAGTCCACCTCGCTGGCGAAATGCAGATTGACGGATTACACGTGTCTTTCGAAAACTTTCTAGGTTCTCTCAGACATACAGGTTTCCTCACAATGTTTTCCTTCACTATAAGACAAGTGGTAATCACTTTGGAAATTATTCGCATATATCAGAGTGCGAAAACCGAGATTTGAACCCACTTCACTCGGTTTTAAAAAACGAGCGCGCTACCACTGCCTAAATAAAATATTGCTTAGATTTAATTTGTAGAGAATTTTTAGTACTACAATTTTGTAACTTTGAATTTATATTTGAGCAAAGAGAACAAAATTATTACAAAAAAAAACTATTTTCTTTGACCTCGGACATCTGTGAGGCGTACACAAAATTATATGAAATTTTTAGCTATCTTGTAAAATACCAAAAGTTAGGTATATTACAAGCATATAGCATATTGTCTCCCATTTCGAGGTTACATCCATATTTGAATAAACTAGCAGTACACTTGCCAAATATATAGCCATATAGGTCCGCAAGTGTCACAATCTCAACATAACGTCTAATAAAATATTTTGCTTTCTAGGCCAAAATGCTACTTAATTATATTTTCATACTAGCGACTCACCCCCGTTCCGCTCGGTTTCGCCCCTACTTACGTTTTAAAGTTTAGTGTAGATTTCTCCGAGATGATACATTTTCCCGCAGTAAAAAGTATCCTATATGTCGACCCAGATAACCAGCTATTATCATACCAAATTTCATCAAAATCTCTCCAGTGGTTTTTCCGTGATGCGGTAACAGACAGGCAGACAAACAGACAGACAAAAATTCTAAAAACTATAGAATCGGCCTCTATTCGATACTAAAGTCTATTTCAATAAGATATTCCAAAAAGTATTTAATGTACAGATTCGGCTTAGTTACAATTTTATTATATTATGTAGGTATAGATTTGAACTCTGAAAATAAAAGCCATGTTATGTTTTATCTGCAAAGTGATCTTGGTCTCGTATATATTGTTACAAGAAATTTCTTAAATTCCAACATGCTTACATTTTCCTTCATAAAGTTGTAGCATAATAATTTTAAATATGAAAGTATTTCATATACTTCAACATTTTACATGCTGCTTCCAGATATTACTTCAGGTACTCAGCCGAGTTACTTATTCAATTTAAAGTACGCTTTATAAAATTCCTAACAAATTACATAGGCAAAAACGTACATTAAAAAAGCCAGGTATCTACTTAAAGACACATTTATGCCAATGAAATAAGTATGGTAGCAAATACCTACCTACAGGTTAGGTACGTATTTTTATGAATTTAGGTTGCACAGGTGCTATTGAGTTGGATTTATTTATTTATTTATTTTTGAGATATAAACAGTAACAAAAAATGCTTACAAATAATTACAATTACCGCCTTATCTATTTCTGCCGCCAAGCAACAATGATTGCATTGTTGTGTTCCGGTTTGAAGGATAAGGTAGCCAGCGCAATTACAGGCAAGAGGCATATCATCTTAGTCCTCACAGTGATAACGTACCGGCGGTTCTGCAGTTTTGTTACGTAAAAGTGCATGAACCGTAGGTGTTATGGGCGACAGGTATCGCTTTCCATCAGGTGGACCTGTCTGCTCGTTTATCACTGAGTATCATAAAAAAAAAAAAAAAAAAAACCCAACTAAAACATCCACACACCAGCAAAGTTTCCACTTATAAATGTCATGTAGGTACGCACTTGGCCAGCGTGATGGACTATGGCCTGATCCCCCTCGCATTGAAGGGAGGCCCGTGCCCAGCAGTGGGACGTTATAAAGGGCTGAATACAAACATGATTTTAAGCTTTAAAAACATAAAATTCAAAATTTGAACAAAAAATTACTGCCAAATAAAAACACTTCATATTGATTGATTGTGCTTGTCATAAGTTTTATTATCCCTACATGTCAATTTATTTTTTTTCCTATATTTTCTTTTGTTTGTTTTATTATTAACGACATTTGACGACACGTTTGGCTCGGTTTGTAGTGACTCTGTTGGCTGTGCCAGCGGTCGCAGATTCGAGTCCCGCTGAGGGCATTCATTTGTGTGATGAGCACGAATGTTTGTATTCCAGTCATGGGTGTTTATATTTATAATATGTATGTATTTAAAGTTACATATGTGTAGTATCAACTATCTGATATCCATAACACAAGCCTCATGGCTTACCATGGAACTAGATATATTTATTTTTAACCGAATTCCAAAAAAAGGAGGAAGTTCTCAATTCGACCGTATATATATATATATATATATATATATATATATATATATATATATATATATATATATATATATATATTATTTATTTATTTTATTTTTATTTATTTATCAGGCAAGCCAATGCAACATACAATGTGACATGATTAAAACCATAAAATATATTACATTGTAGATCACACTTATAGGCTAGCTCAACATGATAATAAAAAAGGCATCTGTTTACATTACCTCACACCGAAATAAAAAACAATCAAATAGTATAAAAAAAACAGTGCAAAGCAAAAAAAATACCAGAAAAAAAAAAACAATAAAAATCCTAATTACGAACGACTATTTATGACAACGATTACAAATATAAAAACACTAAATTAAATTACTAAACTAAATTAAAGTATATATATATATATATATATATATATATATATATATATATATATATATATATATATATATATACTTTAATTTAGTTTGCCAGCCTATACAAATCAAAGCACACCGACTTCGAAAATATGTCAGTGCCTGGAAGTCGGTTTTTATTTTCTTTTTATTTATTTATTTTATTTTTTCATATTTGAATTTTGAAATAAAAGCGCTTAAATTGTACCAATACGGAGCTCTTTATTTATATAACAATAATAAATGCTAAGTAAACCTTAAAAATAAGTTATTTATTTACACAGTAATTTAACGTGAGATAATTTTATATATGAATAATTTTTTGTATGATTTTTGTTAAGACTAATCTTACGGTAAAGAAAAACATCGTAAAGATACTTGCATTTCTGAAAGAACCTAATTTTTGCAAGACATGAATTTCGCCAACCCACATTTCGCCAGCTTGGTGATCCAATCCCCTTCGCATTGTGAAGAGGCCCGCGCCCAGTAGTGGGACGTTAAAAGGCTGAATCAATCAATAATTGTTATTCAAACATGTTATTTAAAAAAGCGGTCACGTATAGCGATTTAAAAGCCCTTCAAGGGAAGACAGACATCAAAGGTTTAAGAATAGGGTATCCAACCTTAGAGATACCCTACAATTATGACTCTGATATGAAAAAGATCAAATGTTTTTCATATATTCATATTACGTACATGAATTTAACACTTTGGCTTTGTAATAGGTACTTGAATAAATAATACAATCATTAAAATTCTAGGTTGGTAACCATATTAACTATATTCCTGAGTGTATGTCAAACAGAGTTGGAAAACATTGTGCCGAGCTAATAGTTTGCTTTGTTTCATATAACCCCGTCGAAAGTTGAGATTCCAAGTTGGTAATACCTTCAGGATTACCTAACAAAACTGGATTAGACGTTGTGTCCTTGAGGAAATCACCCTTTGAATATTACCTTACTGTCGTGATAAGGAAGTCAAGTTTTTATAAATTAACTTATTGAGAATGTCCCGAAGAATAGAAAAAATAAAGTAAATATTTCAAGGAGCAATTTTAGAAAAATAAGTTTTGTAGATGCCCTTTTGAGAGGTAAACAACGATATCAGAGATTTTTTGAATTCCTGGAAGTTATATTTAGTGACTTACATACCCTTATTTTTGTATATTGTTGACTGGATGATCGCAACATATTTTTGTATGTGATATCACGATTTATTTATTAGTACGTACACTATTTATAATTTTTTATACATTACTGCACTAAATTTTGTTGTGATTTTCATTAGTGGTTGAATAAAAAGTCGATTAAAACTATTAATATTAATTGCAACAGAAATACTGTAAAAAATATATATTATCTTAAAACATCATCATAAATAATTTACAGATATGACATTATTTAAGACGATAAAAATATTACCATACACATTTATATATTATTATCTATCTATACGAGTACATATTATGAAATAAAGTCCCCCGCCGCTTCTGTCTGTCTGTCTGAACGCGATAAATTCAAAAACTACAAAACGGATGTTCACACGGTTTTCATCAATAGATGGAGTGATTCATGAGGAAGGTTTAGATGTATAATTCATTAATCGTTTGTGTAAATTGGCTGAAATATGACGATAGTTATTGACGATGTCAGAAAAAATCATTTCTACTGAGAGCTTTATGGCGTGCACCGTGTTAACTGTTAAAGTTATATGACAATAATGTATGTATATGTATTACAGAATTATTCCTCTTGCAAAATCTTCCTATAAAACTTTAGCAACGCTATGTGCACGTACCTAGAGACGAACACGAGCGAAGCGAGGGTAAGTCATTAGTGTATGTATGTATAATGTACATATATATTAAAAATATTTTTAATATTTATTATTCTACTATTAAAAATATTTTTAATACTAAAACAAAATCCTCTCAAATAATAAACCATATGTATAATATTTTACAGGAACAGAAAAGCTCTACATTTTGCGTTATTGTTAAACCTAGTTGTTTCATTAGCGCATTATGTATTTAAATTAAACTGATGTATTCTAAAATATGAATGTTTAATGCTAATTTACTGCGTTAATAATAACCGTCTAAAATTTGCTCATGCGTGCGTCGTGGTTGTCAAAAATTTAACTGAATTTATGTACCAGAATAATTAAAATACTAAGTAACGTCTATAACTTTGCCTGTCATTTTATTTAATCTGCGAATACTATCATTAACAATACTTTGATAAGAACGTTTACTAAGAGTTTAAGCTTTGGACCAGTAGTGAAATCGATGGTTTGCTTTTAACAATATAAACTAATAACTTTAACGTCAAATTCCATATTTCTAACTTAATAATGATAAACTTCCATAGAAATTTTCTAACTCTTTATTCCATTTGCAGTATAATTAAAAAAAACTGTATTTCGTTGTCACGATCGTTATATAATAAACTTTTGTTTTGTTGGTCACAATAGGTGTTGTTTCAACAAGTAGATCTACAGGAATGATTGAGATAAAACTGAGCTATGGATCAGTTGAGTTGATCACTTTAAAACGATGCAGCTTGACCTCTTATACATATAGTACATTTAAATAAAGCTAAATCATTACGAATTAAATAATATTACATAACTATTCAACAAAAACCACAAATAAAAATTTATGAAATCTTTAAACAAAACAGATAAAGGCTAAGAGGCAGTGGTAGCCCAGTGGCAACGCGCTCGCTTGGGAAACCGAGTGAAGCGGGTTCAAATCCCGGGTCTCGCACCTCTGATATTTTCATGTGCGAATCATTTCTATCATGATTACCACTCGCCTTACGGTGAAGGAAAACATCGTGAGGAAACCTGCATGTCTGAGAAAACCTAGCAAGTTTTCGAAAGACATGTGAAGTCCGCCAATCCGCACTTGGCCAGCGTGGTGGACTATGGCCTGATTCCCCTCGTATTGAAGGGAGGCCCGTGCCCAGCAGTGGGACATGAAAAGGGCTGAATACAGATAAAGGCTATACACAAGCCACAGATATATTGACATCGAAACTTGTTTGACAGTCAATATTTTACGTGATCCAAACGCTTGTTTGTTAGCACTCAGATTCAGGAAATAATAATTTCTATATCAAATCGAAATATTTAACATTAAAGTTCATATTGACAACCTTATACAAATATTTGTATATTGAAATGTTAATTAAAAAAAAATTAAAAACAAGTTTTTATTCCAAGAGAGTTCTTGAGACTTCATCTTTAGATCCTGGATATCACGTAACACAAGACAATTCTCAAGACGACTATTATCAAGACTATTATCAAGACGACGAAGACTATTATCAAGACTATTAAAATGAGCCCAAACACGACGGTTTTATTTTGTTTAGTTTAGAAGTTCCTATGGCCACCTTCCGACGCTATCTTGAGACCCTGGCTGTCATGTAGCACAAGAGTGCTTGTCAAGACTATTCAAACAAGTCGAAATTCGATGGATTTATCTTGTTTAGTTTAGGAGTTCCTCTTCAACCTTCCGACTCCATCTTGAGACCAGCTTCATGGTACCATATTATTGCATTGTCACCGAAGTTACGTAAGTAAACTAAATTTCAACCTAATCTAAAGACAGGAAGTGGTTCTAATTTAACTCGCAAGATTTGTCCCATACTAACATACTAACAAGGCAAGGTAAATAAAAGCTTGTAAAAATGAGACATACGACGTCTGATTGTCTTTCAACATTTTAAAGAGTAAAATTGTCTCTTCATTTTAGACCCAAACGTTTGAGTAAAAATATTTTATAACTTAAGTACATGCCTAAAGAAACACGGGATTGTATGATATGATACCAGAATTTTTATCAAAAAGGGTTTAATTAAAAAAAAATCATCTGAGCAATTCTAAGGTGGATAGGCTTTACGTAGGCACAACACTCAAAGAGTAATAATACTATAGATTAGCTTATTATTCAATTCAATATAAATAATAAAAATTGAATAAACAATTTGCATAAATATAAGCAAATATGAAAACCTCAATTCAGGTCATTAATTTTTATGATCAGACTTTATTCTCAACCGCAAAATAAAATACAATTCAATGTTATTAAAATTGTGAAACAAAATAATATCATTTGAAATTTTGCTACCCCAATGTGCAATGCCATGTAGCCATAAAACGGGTGTTTATTTTGAGTTTTGGTATAATCTTAAGAAATATCTAACTGAGAAGCACAAGTCTGAAAAGGCACTCTAATTGCATCCTGGTCAAGGAAATTTTACCAGTGACACGCCACCCTAAGCCAAAGCGGTAGTCAAGGTATGTGATTGCGGACTAGAATAAGGGTTGATTTTTCTATGATTAAATAAAAGTCACAGACACAATATATCAATAAATTTTGTATGACTGAATATAATATAGAAATAACATTTTTTAACGTTTTAAAATATTTATGTTATTAGTATCTTTTAAGTAACCATCGAATATACATATAATTTCTATTTAGCTAAAAGATATACCGATTTATACATTTGTATGCATTATTGAAAATATTAGCCCTTTTCCTTTTAAGTACAAATTATTTGTTCGAATAAGAAGAATTAAAATGTGTACACAATTAGTGAAAAACGCACTAAAAGTACCTAAATAATAACTATTAGTGCGTCTATTTTGGGTTGTATCGATAATCTATACTAATATTATAAAGCTGAAGAATTTGTTTGTTTGTTTGGTTGAACACGCTAATCTCAGAAACTACTTATCTGATTTGAAAAATTCTTTTTGCATTAGATAGCCCGTTAACTGAGGAAGGCTATATATCATCCCGGAAAAATGTACGGTTCCCGTGGGATAGATTTGTTTTTGTCAAGAGACGAACCCGAAGCGAAGCGAAGGTGAGTCGCTAGTTATCCATACAACCCAAAATAGAGAAAAATGCAAGGAAGTGAGTAAACAGTATCTGGTATTTCACATCATAGTAAGATTTTTATAAGCCAGAGACTTACATTTTATGGCACATATGTATGTACTCGTATATCATCGACCTTTTTCACTCTTGTTGAAATGTGGGACGCATATGAAATTCATTGTTCAATGTCTACAGATACTTGTTTTACAAAGACCGATCATTGAAGTTCTCGAGCATAATTTTGAGATTAAGCTACAAGTTGAAGGTTAAATATCATTCAAAATTATATTTTTTATAAAAAAACTATTTCCAAATAAGAGTTGTGTTTTATCACTTCGATTGATTTGTATGAATATAATGTTTGGAATGTTTTTCTTTAGATAATCCTGACTGATACCTGTTATGCAGTTTGTATCTCTATAGTTTTAATAGATTTAAATCTTTAAAACGTTGAACGTTAAGCTTTCAATTTATTTCTTTGAAAATTGGCATAAAGACAGCTTGCATTCTGAGGACATACATACATATATGGATGAAATACTAACTTTTTATATACATAAATCTTATCTTATTAACCTTATAAGAGACGTAGCATTATGTTAGATGATCTATATAAATATATATCAAATGCAATAGCGTGTGTCAACCCAGCGTGAAGCGTAGCGTGAAGTTGAGACACGTATACCTTACCTTGGTGAGCGTGCAATGCTGGTGGCTTGTGACAGCGAGCCTTTGGTTGTCATGGACGAGACAACTTCTTTAAAAGAAACTCTAATCATAAGAAGAGTTGCATGGTCGGAGGGCAACCGGATTTATCCGAAAAAAAAGCGAAAGGCTGTCTCGAAAGGTATAGTATGTTATTGCTACGGGTAATTTACATTCCCTTACGTTAAAGAATAAGTTTACTTCATAAGACAATAATTTATTTAGTTTCCTTAAAGCTAGTAGCCAGTATCCTAATTACAAATTTTATATTACACATTTTTCTTCCAAGAATTATATTATATGACTCCGTACAATATACATGATCTTTCATGATCAAATTTCAATCGTTTTCCAATACATGAAATCCATACTTTAAATATACAAATAAATAACTACTAAATTTTAAAATTGTCCTATAATATTTGTAATTATAGAAATAGTAATATATTAGTAGTATCGGCCATCGAAAGGACTTATGCCTTTAACGTACACGAGGTCAATTTCCCCAACCGACACTTACATCGCTCGTACTGTGGTCCAAATCACTAGCTCGAAGCGAATATTCTATTTTATTTTATTTATCACTTTGTTTGAGCTTTGAATCACTTGTGTACAAAGTTTATTAATCATTAATATGACTAAATAAACATGAAAATCCGCTCACACATCCACATATATAAACAAATATACAATACAATTATACTTTATTATAATAAAAAAGGGCTGAATACATAACACTTTCTTAGATTTACGCGAATATTTGACAATTTAAATAAAAGTATCTTTTCTGATTATTTCGCGGATTTGTTTTGAATTTTGGTTCCCGACGTTTCGAATGCTTTACAGCAATCATGGTCACGGGAAAGACTAAGGTTTTAGACATCTCAAAAAAATATACTTGTTACCTATAAATATAGTGCCTACCCACAATTATGTTGATAACCTCCTCTTAATTTAAAGTCGATCAAAAAGTTATTGAAGACGCTTAGTGATAATATGAGGGAAGCGAGGACGAGTCATAATTTACATTCAACTAGCGATTTACACTCGCTTCGCTCGGGTATATCCCTAGGTACGTTGTAATTTTTTTGAGCCCAACCCTAATTCTTTTTTAAAATAAAAGTCGCCTTAATTACTCCTTATAACATCAGTTCATCAGTCAAAATCAGTCCAGCCGTTACGGAGATTAGCCTGAACAAATAGACAGACACATTTTACCGGTGGTAGGACTCTGTCAAGCCTGAGGAGTCCGACTGGATGGGTACCACCCCCTTATCTATTTCTGCCGCCAAGCAACAATGATTGCATTGTTGTGTTCCGGTTTGAAGGATAAGGTAGCCAGCGCAATTACAGGTAAGAGGCATATCATCTTAGTCCTCACAGTGACAACACACCTGTGGTTCTGCATTTTTGTTACTTAAAACCTAAGTGCATGAACCGTAGGTGTTATGGGCGACAGGTACTGCTTTCCATCAGGTGGTCTGTCTGCTCGTTTGTCACTGAATCTCATAAAAAAAAAACAGACAGGCAAACAAACATTTAAAAAAATATATGTTTTTCTTATAAGTACCGTATATAATTTCATATGCATATAGTAAAAAGTTTTTATTTCAATATTACAAACAGACACTTCAACTTTGTTCATCTGTATAGATTTTTTAAAACCTATTTATGAATATTCTGATTAAATACAGATAGATATCCATATTACAATAATATAATTATATTATGTAGTTTTCTTAGATGACTTGCCCCACAGCCACATACCCGGCGTAAGATATTGGAGCGGTCATCCTGGATTAAGCGGACGCTCTTAACTACCATCAACTTAACTTGAATTTTTCTTTATTTATTTCTGCTTTATTTTCTTTCGTCTTCGTACATTTACTGTTTCGTAATTACACATGACTTCCTGCGAATCTTTCACAAATATAAAAATTATACCGTTATATATCAAATACTAATAATAAAGTAATTCAAATAGCAAATTAGACTTAGTTCAACTTCTGTTAAAATTTATAATATTTTATATAACATTAGTATAATTGGTAGCAGAGTAAAACGAGTCAAATCCCGGGTCAAATCCCAGGTTAAATCCCGGGTCTTGTGCCACTGATATTTTCATGTGCGAATCGTTTCTAACATAAATACCAATTGTATTACGATGAAGAAAAACATAGCAAGTCTACGAAAGACATGTGTTAAGTCCGCCAACCAGACCACAGTACACCTGCTGGCGAAGTGCGGCCAGCAGGTGTACTGTGGCCTGATCAGTATCGTATAGGAAGACCCGTTCCCAGCAATGGGACGTTAAAAAAGGGGTGAATTTAATACTATCATACTCCCTCGCTTCGCTCGGGTTCTTCCCTGGATACGTTTTAACGGTTAGTATGAAATACAAATCTTTAAATTTCTCGGCTTTTCTGTACTATAATATACATGTATTATACATATAAACCTTCGTCTTAAATCACTCTATCTATTAAAAAAACCGCATCAAAACCCATTGCGTAGTTTTAAAGATCTAAGCATACATAGGGACAGACAGACAGCGGGAAGTGATTTTGTTTTATACTATGTAGTGAAACTGCACATATTAATGAGTCTTTCTTAATCCAAATAACTAAAAACTCACTTTTACAGAATTTATTTCAATGAAACCCTTTTAAATAACACGTTTTAACACCACATTCACTATTAGACGCAGTGACGCAACACACGTCAGCTTAATAAGACTGGCCTTTGCAAAACCTGAGTCCTGAAGCATGTTTAATTAGAAACTTAATTTGTAGTACATAGCACGTTAGAGTTAATTATGCTCTCACTAGTCATTCCGATGCAAATTCTCTATTATTTTAGAATTTCTCTTAAACATTCTATCTTTATATACGCTTTTGATAAACTCTGCTTGTATTCAGCCCTTTTTACGTCCCAATGCTGGGCACGGGCCTCCCTTCAATACGAGGGAAATCAGGCCATAGTCCACCACGCTGGCCAAGTGCGAGTTGGCGGACTTCACATGTCTTTCGAAAACTTGCTACGTTCTCTCAGACATGCAGGTTTCCTCACGATGTTTTCCTTCACCGTAAGGCAAGTGTTACCGTTTGCACATGAAAATATCAGAGATGCGAGACCCGAGATTTGAACCCGCTTCACTCGGTTTTTTAAGCAAGCGCGTTACCACTGGTCTATCACTGCCCTCTGCTTATACTCATAATATTAGTAATTTACAAGTATTTTGACAATGACAATTCACTGCAAGTCATAAAGTTGAGGTTGTGTTTTTTTGAGGACTACTCTTCAGAAACGTCTGTGTGGATTTTCATACGGTTTTACAAATAGGAAAAATTATCTAGGAAGATTTTAGGCTATAATATATACTAATTTTCACAAAATCTGCGGGCAAGATATTTGTAAATTAAGTGACAAAAATCTAGAGTATCTACTTGGGACTAAGCTGAATGAGTACAAAATTAAAAACAATACTTTTAATTTTTTTTATGTACTGAAAAATTTAATTAAGTATGCAGTGCAGTGCAGCATATTATCTGTAAATTATTTTTAAAAGACTTGTGATTATTTTATAATATACCTTGTCGGCTTCACAAAATTTGTACGGTTGCTCAATGCAATCGATGATTTTATTTTGTATGTTTTTCGCGATAACACTAACTCTAAATCAATTTTTATATATACATAGTCGTATATATATATGTATATGTATATATAAGTGTTTGTATAATGATCGAAATTAAACCATAATTATTATTATTAAAAATTTGGTTAAGACGAAAGGAATTTACAACCTCCTCCTTTTTGAACTTAGTTAAAAATTAACTATTTTCTATATATTTTTATTGATAATATCGCTATCGATAATGCTCGTCAATAGCTACTAAATGAAAAAACGAAAATCAGTTGACAAACTAAAGAGAAAAATGTACTGAACTATTTTGTTTTTGCCTATTTATTTATAGACTAACGACTCACCCTCGCTACTCGGGTTCGTCCACAGTTCCGTTTTGACGCTTAGATAGATTTCTCAGGGATGAGATATTTTCCCGCAGTAAAAAGTATTCTATATTATTCTGACCCGTATAATCAGCTTTCATCATACCAAATTTCAACTAAATGTATCCAATTGTTTTCTCGTGATGCGTTCGCAGACAGACGGACGGACAGAGAGACAGACAAAAATTCTAAAAATTAAAGATTCAGCCTCTGTATAAAATAATAATGATAATTTCAATAAGATTTTTTTTACGTATAGATAAACACAACAAATTTTACGACGATTTTTCAAATAGATGTATATAGGCACGTTTGGCTCAGTTTGTAGTGACCCGCGGGTTCGAGTCCCGGTGGGGACATTCATTTGTGTAATGAGCACGAATGTTTTTACTCTAGTCATGGGTGTTTATATTTATAATATGTATGTATTTAAAGTTATATATGTATGTGTAGTGTATCAACTGTCTGGTATCCATAACACAGGCTTCGTAGCTTACCATGGAACTAGATAGTGCTGTGTGTTAATGTCCCAACATATTTATATTTATATATATAGGAAATACGTATATTACCTAATATTTAAGTTAAAATTATAAGAAAAAGTGGGAAATACGCGTACAGTATATAAATATAAAGTAAGTACTAACTATTGCATGTAAAACATTAAACTTGGCTAAGTTTAAGAGTGCATTGTCCGGTACCGAGAGCTGCGGTGCGAAACTTGAGGGTAAACTCTGAGATGAGACATCGGCGCCAGTTTCAAACTTTCACCGCCTATTCCTACCGAATCTTACTTAATGAATTGGGAATCTGTGTTATACCTCCATACTCTATATTCGAGTATATACAGATAAATTTAATGAATATTGATTTATGTAGCGTGCTGGTTGTATTCAAACTTTTTTAACGTCCCACTGCTGGGCACAGGCCTCCCTTCAATACTAGAGGATCAGGCCAAAGACCACTACGCTAGCCAAGTGCAAGTTGGCGGACTTTACATACACATCACATTCGAAAATTTTCTAGGTTCTCTTATACATACAAGTTTCTTCACGATGTTATCCTTCACTGTAAGACAAGTGGTAATCATGTTTTTAATTGATAATAGCGACTCAGCCTCGCTTTGCTCGGGTTCGTCCTTAGGTACGTTTTGACGGTTAGTATGGAATAGATAGACTATATTAGTATATATACATACATATATATATGCATAGGTATGATGAATTTTGTATCCCTTACTTGACAAATGATTTATTCCTTTTAATCCCACTTTTCACTTAAGCAACCCAATTAAGCGATGATTTTCAGGATAAAAACTATCCTATGTCCTTCCCAGGGTCTCAAAATATCTTTATACCAAACATTTAAATCTGTTCAGCGGATTTTTAGTTTATCCATTACAAACAAACATAAAAAAGACAATTTTTTTTTCTCTTTACAATAGTAGTGTAGAAGTATAAGATGTACGTGTTTTATATTGTATTTGATGTGCCCCAATATGCGAACGACTTCTTCTAAAAGAAAATAGAGACGATTGAAAAATTAGCTCATTGAAAAAGCTAATTTTTCAATACATATAAATGGCATTCATATGATAAAGTAAGAACAAATAAAAAATTTCAACTACATTTCGATTTTTGTATATTTAAATTCAATCAGAATATTTATATTTTTTAATGATTCGCGTTTTTCTTTTCAGTACAAACGTACTAATTGTGAACGTTTCTACATACAATGTATGCACTGCTTATTTAAATGTACCCTTATACAAAAACCGTGGAATGTAATGCCGTGTAAAGCCACTATGAAATGCTAACATGACTTCTGTATAAGGACGAAATTCTAGTCTCAAAGGCGTTCTCTGAGTCCGACCTCTTTACATCGAATGACAGGACACGAACTGACGAGGTAGCATCCTTTGTACAACATGAAATACATACACAGTGATTGCAAAGCCACCTGAGATTCAATTTTAAGTGTAAAGAGGTCGTGCTGTGGGTTTTGTTTAAAAGATTTTATATTAGGTTTTTTTTTTACAATGTGTATTTGGGTTGGGTTTGAATGAAAATCAGTTAAAGCAATTTTAATAGTTTTTATGTGTGCCTGTTTCAAACTTTCATGTCTTACTTGGGTATACCAGAAAAAAAATCTAAAGGAAATGTTAACTTTAATTACGTAAATAGCTAAGATGTGTTCTTTAAAAAAATATTATTGGTCCAATACATTTCGATGGAGTAAAATCGTTTCCTGTATTTGTGTTTTACTGGACGCTGACGGATGAAATAACGTCGATAACGTACGTGACGACTGACGGGACGTATCAACTGCCTAGCATGTACCATTTTTCAATGTGTTTTATGTGAAATTTGCTGCACACTATTCCTATTTTTTATATTAATCACAAAACAACTTAAAGTATAACAGACTAATTAAAATATTTAAACTTTTATGTACAGTTTATAAAATACTAGCAGTTCACCCATGATTCGCTCGGGTGAAGAAAACATAATCCAACCAATCCCACGGGATCCATACATTTTTCCAGGATAAAAAGTAGTCTATGTGCTATTCCAAACTATAATCTATCACTGTGCCAAATTTTATCCAGATCTGTTCTGATGTTTTGGCGTAATTGAGTAACAAACATCCATCCAAACATCCAAACATCTAAACTTTCACATTTATAATATTAGCACAGATCATATAATATTAGTAAGAAGTAAGATAAAAAATATTGACAAAAATACAATGCGCCTACTATATGTATGTTTAAGTCAAACACTGTCTTGTAGTTTACAAGAAAACATTAAGAACCTTTATTCGAAAAATATTATATTCCTAATGTTCATAATGAACTCAACAAAAACAGCACGCACTCATAAAAAAGTAAAAGAAATAAATGAATATTAATAATTTTAATATGAATTTGAACTTTTTTAAAGCGAGTATTTTTTTAAATTATATTTCCATAAATAAATGAAACTATAAATCTATACTATAATAATATCTACATATATAGTTTGTTGGTTGTTTGGTTAAACGCGCTAATCTCAAGAACTACTAATCCGATTTGAAAAATTCTTTTTTCATTAGATAGCCCGTTAACTGAGGAAGGTTATATCATCCCGGAAAAATGTACGGTTCCCGGGGGATAGATTTGTTTTTGTCTAGAGACAAAGCCGAAGCGAAGCGAGGGTGAGTCGCTAGTAATTTATACAAATCAAAAAACTCAATCACTGTTTGTCACCCTTTGTTGAGAGCTACTCACTTTTACCCTTTTTTTAAAACTTAAGTGCTTAAATTAATGATTTGTCACGAATTCTTTTATGCTTAGAGTAGTTATAAGAACGCTTTTACTAGGACTATTTAAACTTTTCAAACATAAAGTGTTTTTTTAATAAACAAATATAATTAATCAGTCTATATATCACATACGCAATGCATTATTATGTAAAAATAAAAATGTAAATAATAGATACATATTTTAATCGAAATTTCTACATATTGATCTTTTCTTTCCGCCTACTTATTGTTTTTGTACCTTAGTTTATAACATTTTTCTAACCAAATAATGATTCTATAATAAAAACTTACCTTGCCTGCGAATCGCACTCATGATCATACAAAAAAAAAAATTAATGTTGAGAAATGCGTTTACACATAACACTTGTATACAAGTGATATGTGGGAATCACTCGCTAGAAAAGCCAGTAAGTACTACACACTAAATCTTAACAGAACCAGAATGCCCCCCCGGGGCAGGAGGAGATGATCATACTAAATTAAGGACATCTTAAAAACTTAGTTTCAAAATGTAGTTCATTCAAAAATAATTTTGATAGTACCTACTTTTGCATCAATTTTATATAAATATTATACATAAAATGCCGCCAAAGTACTCGTAGCTCCGTGAAGAAGCTACCAGCTCATGAATAGAAAAGAAATATTATCGTCGTATTTAAAAACTCATTAGAAATTTTAAGATAATAGACTTTTGGTAATAATATATTCCTTAGTAATCAAGTAAATAGATCGTTGCTAATCTTGGTATTTCTTCTTCTTCTGAGTACTAATAAAATAAATGGTTTTTTTTCCTTTGTTACGCTGTTACTCGTAAACTCCTGGACAAACTTTGGTGAAATTGCGCAGGAAATGCTAGCTGGTGAGCACAAATACGCTTCTTTGTAATAAAAAACTGTTAATACACGAAAAGCATTCGATAGACTTGATTGAAATTAATGTGAATATTATTTAATGTCAACATTATTTTTTTTATATCCCATAAATAATTTTCGCAAAATCTTGCAAAAATAACAGGGAGTACTTTGAAATAGGCCTATAATGAATAAACAAATATTTAAAACCCATACAAAATTTCTAAGGGACTAAATAAAAATAATCATTAAATAATCATTATATTTAATGTTATGTATTGGTTATAAAATACAAGCTAATTTGTAGATGCTCCAGAACACGTCGTTCGATAAATTGCAAGGTGTCACGGCGGTCACGTAGTTCCAGCCCTAACGACTAGATCATAGGTCGAGCGTAAACCGAACTTTGTAACACGTACTTTCTGGATATTTTCGAACCCACGTTTATCGAATCACTAGTTTTTGCCCGCAGCTTCACATAAAGTATAGGTATAATGATAATAGTCTAGGAAAAAGTAACAAGTACGAAAATATAACTGTCACATAGTTACCGTCTTACCTATCTATCTGTGTACTAAATTTCATCTTAATCCGTTCAGATGTTTCAGCGTGAAGAGGTAACAAACATACAACGACACGTTTGGCTCAGTCTGTAGTAAGCCTAATTGTTGTGCCAGTGATCGCTGGTTCGAGTCCCACTGGGGGCATTCATTTGTGTGATGTGCACGAATGTTTGTACTCCAGTCATGGATGTTTATATTTATAATATGTATGTATTTCAAGTTTTATATGTGTAGTGTATCAACTATCTGGTATCCATAACACAAGCCTCGTAGCTTACCATGGAACTAGATGGTGCTGTGTATTAATGTCCCAACATATTTATTTATTTATACACAACATAATATAAACTTTCGCATTTAAAACAGGAGTCTAGTTTTGACTAGTAATCTTTTCGCGTTGCGTTGATGAGAATAGATAAAAAGTAAACTACGCCATTTTCCGGCTCATAAACTATTTTTATAAGAAACATGAATCCATTTTTTGGTTGCTGTGTGAAAATAGGATAAATAAACAAACGCACTGTCGCGTATATAATATTATGTATGTAAGGATACACAATATGTATAGTACAATTACTTATTCCAAAATATACATTTCATGTGCATCTTTGCATTCAGCCCTTTTGTAACATCCCACCGCTGGGCATGGGCCACCATTCAATACGAGACGGATCAGGCCCACACTTGCCTTCACCACATTGACGGACTTCATCTGTCTGAGAGAACCTAGTTTTCAAATATACAAGAGGGTTTCTCCGTTATTTTACTTCACCGTAAGACAAGTTGTAATCATGTTAAAAATCTACATTACCTATTATTTATTAATAACCCATATTTTTTTAATAATACCAATATACATGTTTTATTATTTTGCTTGGAAAACTACAGAAAGTAAAAAAGGTGGATAACTTACAATATACTGCAATACTACCATATACTTGTAGACTAATTTAACACATATAGATACTTGCGAAGGCAGTCGTTCTAGTAGCTTGTAGACTTCGAATAGCCTCATATTCTCGCAGACGACATACCATTGAAAATATTAGCGAGCAACGTGAAAAATGCTGTGTTAGAAGCGAAAGCGAGACCATTTCTATTCGAGTCCAATCCACGAAGATACGAGTATCTCTGCAGAATATTACGAAGAAACTGTTGTGAGAAACTATTTTTATTTCTATATATTTTTTTTTAAATGCCACGTCCATTTTAAATGTATTTCAAATTTATATATATACCCCGTATATGTAATGTTTTTTTTTTCAGAAAAATATATAATGTGTACGTTTTTTTTTGGGATTACCAAGTTAATGGGTTTTTGAAAAACGCATCTAAACCAAAAAATATTTTATCAATCACGTAGGTTCTTTTTATTTCTAGTATAGATATTTTTTTACCTTCTGAGTTAACTCTATCTAAATAAATACATCTCACAATTCTTCTTTTTAATTGAGGAAATAAAAAAAACCTTGTTTAAAAAAATTATGTACATTATAACAACTTTCTAAAGTGGAAAAAAATATTACGAACGAATGAGCCACGCAGAAATTCGTTTAAATCGCTCCACTGGTTTTCCAGCCAGGAATTTCTGGATTTCATCAATTTGCGAGATTTTCTTTAGAAAGGAAATTTCCCTCGCACCGATAAATTACACGCGCTGATTTATTTGGCAAGTTCTTAATCTTACCTACGCTTCGATGTAATCTTTCATTCGCAATTGACTGTATTATTAAGTACTAATTATTGCTTTTAATAATTTAATATCATTTATTTTTTACTAAAACATATGTAAAACAGAAATAACATAATATAAACGCGCCATCCAAATCGGTGTGAATATTTATTAGTTATTTTACAATAAGCAAAATAAACAAATAGTTTAAAATATCATTAGAAAAAAATAAAAAAAACAGTAAAATTTGTTCGTCTATCTGTCTGTTTGTTCCGGCTAATCTCCGAAAGGGCTCGACTGATTTTGACAGTACTTTCACTGTCATAGCTGATTCAGTAGGTAGTAATAAATTATAATCGAAATAAACAAACGCACTCAGTGACAATAAAATCTTGTCGGAAAACAGTATGATATCTGCAATTAATAGATATTTATATCATAATTTTGTTTGTTTTACCACTTTAGGCACAATACCGGTCATACGCCTCGGGTCATGTAAAATGTCCTACGTGAACACTTTGAACACGGCTTTCCACTTTGCGGCTCGTAAACGCGCCTTATGTTAACAAACCTAATGCCTCCTTTATACTCATATTAAGGATGAAATGTGAAGATAACCTATCTTTTCTATATATATTTATTATATTTCAAGTCTTTCTAAATTCACTAATACTACAAAAATATTTTTTTTTTCTACAAACTTAACGCAGTACTTCCAGAAGTGAAAAGAGGTTTTATTGTTTACTCAGTGAACACACAATATTTTTATTTACTCATTTTTTGGTATTGATTTTTATTTAATATTGCCTCTTTAATAGGTATATTTAGAAAAAAAAAATTATATTATAATGGCACAGATAAACCACCTTTTACAAGTATAAATTATACGAACATCAAAACACCATACTAATATACCATACTAATATAGTTTTATCCATGAAACTTTGGAGTTAAGCGGACTTACAGATCAATAACAAGAATGACTGCTTTCGAAGTTGTCTAAGACCACGTCCCTCTATAAATCGCAAAGTGTCATGACACAGGCACGTAGTTTAGTCTGAACGACTAGATCTTAAGTCGTGCGTAAACTAAACCTTTAGGTCACGTACTTTACAAATATTTGAAAAATCATTGAAAAATATGTTGGAAGAAACTTTCGCGTACTACGTGACCGAAGAAGACAAACTATCCTAGTTTCTGTAGAGATAAATAAAGCTTGTTATGAAAAATTCAAGACTTACCTACTGTTTTTGTTTTGTGACTGTAAACATAGTAAAGTACATCGAAATACTAATAACTTAAATAGTACTAAACACTAGTAAACATTAAGTTAAATAACTTATCGATACTAAGTTAAATAATTGAAAAAACGTTTATAATTTTAAAACAAATCTTACATTTCTGAGTCAAGTGTAGAAGTTGATCATCAACTTAGATCCTAATAATTATAGTTATTTTTATAACTCCATGTTACTATGTTTATCTTAAATGGTAGGAAGAAAGACGTATAACGAAGTAATACTTTCTAGTAGCAAGTGCGCCTTCAGTTGATTACCGGATATATTGTTCCAAGCATTCCCTCTGAATTACTGCCCCCGTAAGGAACTGCGCCCAATAAATTCACACATGGACATAGTAACTCATGTCGGCCCCACTGATTTATTTTGCTTCACAATTATTTACAGATCACAACAAAATGCTTAATACATCAATAATAATACTTCTATAGGTACATATAACAAAATTGTAACTAAGCCGAATCTATACATTAAATATTTTTTAACCGACTTCCGAAAAACGAAGGAGGTTCTCAATTCGTCGGAACCTTTTTTTTTATGTATGTTCAGCGATTACTCAAAGAGCCTGAACCGATTTGAAAAGTTTTTATTTTGTTTTAAAGGGTATACTTCCCAGGTGGTCCCATATAAATTTTATCGAAATCGGTCGAGCGGTTTTTAATAAAATCAACTATATATTTCTTTTTAAATAAATTGTTTAATCGAATATGTTGTTAATATACTTAGTAAAAAACTTTCGTCTTACCTGCTTATTACATCTACACTAAAAATGGAAAAATAAAAACTTTTTAGCAAAAAATAAAAACCCACTTCCTGGTACTAAAATGTAAAAAATTACGAAACGGGTTTTCATTTAGAATAGATACCTTATCAGATATTTTTGAAGTCGGTGCCAATACAAATCAAAGCACACCGACTTCGAAAATATCTGATAAGGTATCTATTCTAAATGAAAACCCGTTTCGTTATTTTTTACATTTTAGTACCAGGAAGTCGGTTTTTATTTTTTGCTAATAAGTTTTTGGAAAATCTTATTGAAATATAGTTTATTATCAATACAGAAGCCAAATTTATAGTTTTTAGAATTTTTGTCTGTCTGTTTGTCTCTCTGTGTGTTACCGCATCACGAGAAAACCCCTGGACAGATATTAATGAAATTTGGTATGATGATAGCTGGTTATCCGGGTCAACATATAGGATACTTTTTACTGCGAGAAAATATCTCATCTCTGAGCTAAATATTAAAACGTAACTAGGGACAAACCCGAGCGAAGCGAGGGTGAGTAGCTAGTATTTTATAAAATGTAACATGACTACAATAACACTTTTCATTTCTAATTACATATCGATTTATTTGTAGATTAAAACGAACCCAAACTTTTAGGTCCCTCACAAAATTAAAAAAACTTTTATAATTTACTCAATATTAGTATTCTAATATGTATTTGCTACAGTGAACTTGTTCTGTACTCATATACTAGAATTTACTTCATTCATTTTAATTTTTGTACATTTATATAAAAATACTCTTTTTTAACAGGTTCACAAAGGAAGACAGATTTTTTGCAATTATTATTTCTAAGGCATATATTATTATTATGATTAATTTAAAAAGTAAGTTACCTCTATGAAGTCTATTTTCCACAATTCAGTTTGATTTACATACAAATTATACTTAATTCCCCCAACAATAAAATAATTGCTGGCACCGTGATGATTATTGCAATGAAATATTCAAAACACGTTACATAAACTTTCGACAATAGCGTAAAATTGTTTCTTCGTAAACATTTTTTCGTTGCTGATAAGAAATTCGTAAGTTTCGTTAAGTACAGCGGATTTAATTCCATAATCTATACAGATAAATCAAATTGAAGTGTCCGTACAATTGTCAAAATAACAGCTTTTTTCTAAATACATATGAAAGTATATACGGCACTTAAAAGAGAAAACTATTTTTAAAATTATTATTATCTGTCTGTTTGTTCCGGCTAATCTCCAAAACAGCTAGGCCGATTTTGACGGGTCTTTCACTGGAGATAGCTGATGTTATAAAGAGTAACTTTGACTACTTTTTTTTAGAAAAAGAATTACGGTTCCGCTCAAAAAATATACAACGTACCTAGGAACGCACCCGAGCGAAGCGAGGATAAGTCACTAGTTAAATCTAAGATTTGTGATGATTGATCTAATTTATGTATATTAACGCCATTCTATAATCGTTGAAGTATAAAAATTTTAAAAGTTGTATTAATCTATTAATCTAATATACTCTTACGAGCAATTCTTGTATACTTATTTATTTATTTATACCGGCGATCTCGGAAACGGCTCTAACGATTTCGCTGAAATTAGGTGTGTGAAGGTGTTCGGGGGCGAAAAATCGATCTAGATTAGTCTTATGTCTGGGAAAACGCATGTTTTCGAATTTTCATGGGGTTTTCTTTTGCATTATTCTACGCAAAATATGGTCGATAACTATTTACACTCGGGAATAAGCATCGTGGTCAAGCAGCCAAGGTGCAATATTGACAATCATAGGTCCGGGTTCAAATCCCGGTCGAATACAAAGTTTTTATTTTTGTTTTCTTTCTGTATTTATTCAAAATTTTAGTTTTTTTTATCTAAAAAATACGATATAGCAAAAAAAATTCCTAGCGAATCTCCCTCGCCTAGGTACTTAACTTTAATCGTTATGTCCATAGAGTCATAATATGTCACTCTCATTATGTAATCAACTTACTGTACATAGGACTAAAAAAAATGGGATATTATAATTGCTGAAAAGAAATATTATTATTTATTATGTATTGTGATATCTTTATTAATAATGAAAAGACTTTTATGATTCCTTTATGATGATTTTATGTTTCAAGGGTCCCATATAAAAAAATTTCACACTTAAGAAGATTCATTATTTCCAAATAAATAAAATTCAATATGCCTAGTTAAAGAGTGATTAATGTTAGTTATTGTTTTTATACAGTTTACTGATTAATTTATTACAAAGACCGTACTGTAACTAGCCCCTACAGCAACCGCTAATCTTCTTCGTCCTCTTTGTCTCCAAAGTAATATTTTAATTAAGGGTCCGTTGCTCGCAAAGGCAATTAAAACTTGCACACTGTGATGTTTGTTTTTGGCAACTTATGTAATCCACGGATGCGCACTTCAGGCACAAAATGAAAGAAGTTTTAAATTTCTTTATTATTTTTTTATAAACGTTTAAATGCTTTGGGTAAATTACTTTTGAACTTTAATGTGTTTGACGTAAAATTAAGTAATTGTTTTATTCCAATATCATTTTTGCTATAAAATTTAAAACTAAGGAACTATAAATATTAAATATATAGATTTTCTTTAGTTTTTCAGAGCACAGAAATGTAGTTTGCTATATTGCACTACCATCTCTGCTTTTCATGATAATTGTGATGATTTGTGATGTCCTTAGCCTCTAGTACAGTGATATAATATGTATACGTTTGTATCTGTTTATCTAACAATATTTTTTTCAATTGAATTTGATCAGAAAGAGCCATAATATTTTATTTTTCAATAAATATTTCAAAATAAAAGCGTCTGGGCGTTGATTAATCTTTATGTGTGAGTTCATTTATATAAAAAAAGGCTTCGTGTGAGAATCAAACTGGTGACTTTTGTCAAAAGCAAATATCCTAATTAAACCTAATAACACTGTTAACCGTCAAATATATAGTTTCTAAATCAATAATACCATCAGCAGAACCGTAACAATAATATCGATTAGTAATAGCTATATACTGAGGGTTTCCCAATAACCCAAGCGTAATACGACACGCTTGCGTTCTACACACCATCACTAAGCAGTGCACGTTTAAATATACTTTATTAGTTCCAATTAAGTTTTCCTATAACTTTTCCTTCTCACAAGCTTTTCGACTTTCTAAATAAAATAAGTTCTTTATTTAACC
Source organism: Argynnis bischoffii washingtonia (assembly GCA_033884665.1). NCBI lineage: Eukaryota > Metazoa > Arthropoda > Insecta > Lepidoptera > Nymphalidae > Argynnis > Argynnis bischoffii. Next base: position 12,653,076 of record CM066621.1, on the reverse strand, counting down.
GTAAATTTTAACTTATTGCACTATAATAATTTACGTGAATTGTATAGGTAAATACTCTTGTTTCATTTATATATCAGTATATCCATACTTAATATTAAAAATGTGAAAATGTGTTCGTTTGTTTGTTTGTCTTTCTTTTACGTCGAAACAGAGTGACGGATTAGAGTGATTTTTTGTGTAGAGATAGTTGGAGGGCTGGAGGGAGATTATCCCATACCCACGGGGAAAACACGCTATAAATTATAATACAACCAACAACAACTCATCATATCATATCTATGTATATATATATAGTCTATCTCTTCTATATTAACCAATAAAACGTACCTATAGATAAAGTTACATATGTATAGTGTATCAACTATCTTGTATCCACACAGGCCTCGTAGCTTACCATGGAACTAGATGGTGCTGTGTGTTAATGTTCTAATATATTTATTTATTATTTTAGATTATACTTATTACTTATCATAGGAAAATATTTTTATAGGTACTACTTTCTAATCTAATAGAACATAACTAAAAAAACTACACATTTTGGATTTCAGAAAAAATCATTTGATTTTTGGACGAGCCATGTTGAATGGTAAATATAATGCAAGATTACCGATTATTTAGACATACAGCCCAAATACATACATACAGATACGTGTAGAGCCGCAGGTAGAGTTAGTTAAACAAATAAATTTGAAATAACATTTCGATCCCTGCCTATACAAAGATAGCCTGAAGCAAACCTGGTAGCGGTCCAGCGAGGGGATCGAAACTCCCAATATTGCCATGTTTTATGCGTCTGGCAACACCACATAATGCTAATTCCATACGATTACGCTCTGGCGGTTCAACAAACACTGACAATAGAGAGATTATGGTAATTTGTGTAGTCGTTACCATGGGGTTGGTACTAAAGAAGGGATTTGTAATAAAACCATATAAAATGAATAATGTTGCAAAGTAAAATATTTTTTCTTATATACATCATGTTCATAAAATAAAATGTAATATTAGTCTTTTGCATTATAATATCATATGCCCATGACTCCAAAATATTTGTAGGTTGAGAATACCAATATCTGAAAATGTACTAGAGAAAAATATCTTCTTACTTTCGCCCTTCGTGTTATTTGCGTAAAGCTCTGTTAACTTAGACGAGATATAAAATTTGTGATGAACGAAACATGAGCATACGTAAATATATATAAATATTAACTAGTTCTTTTGATTTATTTTTAAGCAATAGCATTTCTGCCGCTGGATTTATATTATAAGTTCCAAAATTAATACACTTTTTTAAAATATCCAACATTTATAATATGTCATAAAAAAGAATATGATACATTTTATATTAAATCTAAAGTAAATTCACTCACGAGATCATCGTAAACATCTGATAAAAATAAAAAGAAGTAGTTCGTAAAAAGTTTAATGTTTTTTTTATATTTTTATAAAAAAAATACATAATAGTTTCTAAATACACTATATTTTAGGATTAATGTTACTATCAAGACTTCGCCTCTAGCAATCCTGGCTGCAATCCAGGGATGCGCAATTCGTTGGAAACGCGCTATTTTATGCGTCTGGCAACACCAAATAATGCTTAATACCCTACGTACTACGCAATAAGTACAATCGAGAGTTTATGACAATATGAGGTGAAATATCTCAATAGAGAAGCTTTTAATGATACAGGGGATAAACAAATTAAAATATATCAATCAAAATAGTTTAACTTCGAAAAATAATATGAATTAATACATACCATATATTAAATATCTATACCGATGTTTTATCGGCTAAGGAGAAAAGCATAGTTTATCGCCATTATGTACATTACACACCAATCGCCATATGTATCGCCATTATGTACAATACATATATATATATATATATATATATATATACAAATAACTATAGCAAAAGGTTCCATACGTAACTAGCATTTTGCTTAGTTATAATCGCTGTAGTCTTATCTAGAAGTGGGCTTGGCGAGAATCCAGTTTTCATTCAAATTGAGTGTAATATAATAAAAAATAAATATTTAAAACTATTTGAAATAAAATGTTTAATTATCTTTATCATTAATATCAATAATAAAGCTAAGTAATTCAATACCAACGTAAAAATAATTGTATGTATTCAGCCCTTTGTAACGTCCCACTGCTGGGCACGAGCCTCCCTTCAAAACGAGGGAAGTGAAAATAATTAAATGAAATTAACATAACTAAGTATAGCGAAAACAAAAAAAATCACCAATAGTTGAATGTTCCCAACATAATTGACTAAGGCATTCTTTTTGCAATACCAGCAGTCTATCACTGCAGGGCAAAATCGACTGGACTAACATTCGGTTTACCGATTCTGTATGTACGATGTAAATGGAGCTGAATATCTGAAAATGCATCTACTATGCCTTTGGGTATAAGCGTTATTTCTAAGTTAAGTTAACATATTTTCTTGAAGTATACTTATATTGTAATTTCCGAACATTGTAGGGGGTTACTAAAGTAATTTTAAAAGCTAGAGCTTGTACCTGCGACTTTGAATACTTTGAAGATACTATAAAAGTAATAAGCCTTCTTTACAAACATATCTGACTGATAAGAAGGGGTGGGAGGGGGGAAAGAAAAGGGTTGAACCTTTCACTCATCTAGTAAAGTGATTTTTTGAAATCATTATTATCCAAAAAAATAAAATATTAAACGATACAAAGTAAAATCGACATTTTCGTTTTTCAATTCCATCCACTCGAATCAATTCAGCTTGATTTCTCCCTGATTTATAAATGCATCTAAAATGCCTTCGGGCGCATTTGTGTCTGACTTTTCTACCCATTCCATTTTATTTATTTTAAAACGATAATACCCTTTTTTACTTTAGAAATATTTACGAAATTTAAGTTTTTGATGGTTTAACGTGAAGAGTTCTTTCTATGAAGTGGTTTTTAAATTAAAGTAGCCCAAAAGTTTAACATTCACAAACACTTTTGTAAGGATTAGAAGTTGATAAGTAAAAACAAAATAACTGTATTACTTAGTTTATAAATATATTTATTGTATTACATTATATTGTTGGTGCCATTTTTGTATTTTTGAATTGATTTTGTAATTTTGTGGATAGGCACTATCTGTAACAATTATATAATTTTGAGACGCTTGAGACGTCTAAAGTCTTAGTCTTTCCCGTTACCATGATTGCTGTAAAGCATCCGAAACATCGGGAACCAGAAACGAAAATAAATCCGCGAAAAAAATAAAAAAGATAGTTTTATTTAAAATGTTAAATATTTAATTTAATTTTTAAAAACATTATAAAGCCAAGTCATCATATGAATCTGAAACGAGCTTAAAATTGCTTTACGACAAATTTTCCAACAAATTCGGTACATTTACTTTCAAACCTTATCAACTCGTCTGACGCTAAGCGCGCAATCGTAAAGCTTCTGGACATTTGCCAGCGCTGTTCTGCGGAATACGATAATTGTTATTCATATGATGGTATTGAGGAAAAAAGTTATCAACTTTAAAAAGTCTTATTTTATTTTTAAGTAACCCAGTATTAGTTAAGCTTAACTTATATATAATTTAAATAATTAATTCTAACATCTCAAATCTTCTCTTGAAAAAAGCAAAATCCCGTTTATCTGTATGATGTACATACGAGGGTACGTTTTTAAGTTCAAGAAATGGGTAGGTAGGTTACTAGTGAGGGTACTTACTTGAGTCATTACGAATTAAGCAACTCATTATTATTATAAATACCAAGTTTTATCGTAATTTTGAACAAATTGTGAAATATGGAGAAAATCGAGTACCGCACTGTTATAACGTTCCTTACCAAGCAAGGAAAATCAGTTCAAACCATACTGGAAGAGATATCATCCGTTTACGAAAACTCTTGCCCAGCTGAAACTATGATTTAGAAGTTGCATACCCTCTTAAAGCAAGGCAGGGATTCACTTGAAGACGACCCACGGCCACGCCAGCCGATCAAGGTGACGAGGTGAAAGTAAAAGTACTAACTAATACATCATAATAATATATTCATTAAAATATATTCTTTTTATGTTAATACAAATTACGACGCGAGAGTTCTAAAGATTGAATCGTACACCAAAAAGCCTACGCTGCTAATCATATAATAATGATTTACATAATTTTTGCTTACAATCAACAAATATTCAGTCAACTATATAAATAAAAGCCTATCGAGCCTTACTGTTACGCGTAAAATCGCAAAGTACTGGACACCTGCCAGCCCAGTTTGCACGCTACACGCCACTAATTACTGAGCGTGATAATATTGAGCAAAATGTTATCAACTCCGGTCAGCACTCAGGACCTTTATAACACCTGGCTTAATGCCAACATTCCTTCCATTGACTGTGTGGAAAATTACTTGTGTCAAAAAGCAAAAAAAAAACTTTTAAAAACTCCAAGCTGAAAATCCACAATTTTACGGAAACTGTGGCCAAAGCGCTCTATCAATAAATTACTTCGGCTATCAAATAGTTGAAGGAAGTTTTAAATTTATATTAAGTTAGGGAAACTAGATGATTAACCCTTATAAAGTGTAAGAGTACTTTATTTTCCACAAAGTCAATACATATTTTTGGGAAATATTTTGCGGATGGCAATCTTTTCAAGCTACTAGTAAAATCTATACAGATAAATAAAATTGGAGTGTCTATTTGTAATATTAAAATAACCACATTTTACTCAATGCATATGGATGTACATACGGTACATATACCAAAACAGCATTTTTTACAATTTTTGTCTGTCTGTTTGTTCCGGCTAATCTCCGAAACGGCTGGACTGATTTTGACGGGACTTTCACTGGCAGATAGCTGATGTTATAAGGAGTAATTTAGGCTACTTTTATTTTAGAAAAAGAATCAGGGTTGGGCAAAAAAAATTAAAACTCATGAAATTGTGAACAAAATCCGCGTACGGCGTACGCATCCGAGCAAAACGAGGGTAAATCGCTATATAATTTAAATGAATATCTTAGGAGTAGCAAGCTACTATTTATGTATACCTAAACATAGCTAACCGTGAAAACGTACTTAGGGACGAACGCGAGCGATGCGAGCGTGAGTCGCTAGTTTAAAAATATAATTTATGAATACTTCAAATAAACTCTACAAACATATACTATTGTTATAAACGATATACTTTCTCAAATTAAATTACCAACAGGTGTTTGTATGGTCTCATAAAACATTACTTACTTATTTGAATATTTCATGCCTATAAAAAACGATCAGCCAGGTACTACGTATATAATCATAAATCTGGTACTTCTCGTTAACGCTGCGCTGCCCTTACTAATTGCCTTCAATGCGGCAATCAAGCTCTCTGCACAGAGCAATTGGTTTCTAATACTCTTCAATACCAAACTAACTTGAAAAGATTACTTGAAAAGATTTAGAAAAGTACAATGTTACTGTGAAAAATATTTTTATTACATACAAGTAAAACAATTCAATCTGTCAATGTTGTACGTACTATATGTTTAGATTGCTTTTATATCCATTTTTAATGCTATAGAGCAAATCCATCCAGACAGACAGACAGACAGACATTATACGATTTTTATTTTTATTTTAAATGTTGCATTTTAAGGGTCTTAGGATAAATAAGCCAAATCTACGACAAAACGCAGATAAAGCCGTAAGTCGTAGTTTCTCGCAATAGGTATAATATTTGAGGAAGATAATAAACGCTATTTTGCAAGTATTTTATATACAAAAATATTTTCTTTATATCTTTTTATCTAGTAAGTAAAACTACACTGACTTCAAAATCAAGTTAAAAGTTATGATTTCATGCTTATAGAGCACCTTATTTTAATTTAAACTATACTCTGTTTAACAAAATAAACATGTCAATGTATGGTATAATAATACACATAAAAATAAATAAAAAAAAAACATAACTTTAATTGAGAATATTTTACTTTTTAAGTCGATTATCGATCAATATTTATAGTTAAAAAAATACTTTTTATTAAATAATATACTCTTCATAATTAATATTAATCAAATCTGCACTCTTCAATATTAATAGATTAAAGGCATTTAACTACTAGTTTAAAGCTTCTATGTGACACATATACGAGTATTATTATTCTAAACTAACGAGTCACCCTCGCTTCGCTCGGGTTGATCACTAGGTACGTTTTAACGGTTAGTATGGAATAGATAGACTATATATTATATATACATAGGTATAAAATAAACAGTTCAGTCGATTTTCCAGCTGTTTTTGGGTATTCCCCAATATATATTTTTTATACTTAGCCACCCCTAACATACCCCCAACAAAAGAAAAACAAATATTCAAATCGATCCAGCCATTTTTGAGTTTTAGCGAGACAAACAAATGGCAATTGATTTCTATTATCTATATTATAATATATATGTATAGATTAAATCATAATTTTTTCGTTTGTAATTTGATTTTTAATATTTTCTGACGAAAAAGGCCTTTTTATTAGAGGGTATATAGTTATTGCATGCTTTATTCTAAGAAAATGTGAAATGGACGTTTGCTTGAGACAATACGTACTGTTGGCTTGTGGCCAACTGTTACTAATTGCTTTGTAGTTGGACGGCTATTGTAAGTCAAAATGTTTGAAATTTAGTTATCTTGCACTGGAAAAGAAGCTTAAAAATATTATTTTTCAAACAACAAAAGGGAATCTAAAATAAATAATAAATATGTAAATATATTAGGACATTAACCCCCAGCACCACCTAGTTATATGGTGCTTAGTGCTTACCATAGCACCATGAAACATATATACCTATATATAGGTAAGCTACGAGGCTTTTGGATAGTTGATACACGACACATATATGTATAACATTAAATACATACATATTATAATAATAAACACCCATGGCTAGAGTACAAACATTAGTGCACATCACACAAATGTATGCCCCCAGCGAGACTCGAACCCGCGACCTCTGGCACAACAAGTACAAGTACAAGACACTACAAACTGAGCTAAACGTGTCGTCAAAAAACTAGTGACTATCATCCTTCGGCATTGCTAAAAGGTGATACTGGCTTTGTTTACTTTATTATCTAGATGTTAGGACTAATTTAGTTTTGTTGTCTAGACTCTAGAGTAATTCCTAGGCATTTTACTTCTGTGGTTAATATGCAGGTTCATCGAGTTAAAGAGTTTCGGCAAGATCTAGTTCCCTAGGGCTCTTTTGTTTGTGAACATTATTAATTCTGTTTTACGCAGATTAACGGTCAGATTATAGTATTTTCACCATTTTTCAACTATAGTCAGGGCCGTCTATGTTAATTCACAGATCGTACTGTTTTGGGTATATTCCGAAGGTTATACTTTTGAAACGTTCTAGGCATTTACAACAAAAAATTTTATTTTTTCACTAACATAGTTGAATTAATTTACAAAATTTTAATAAAAACATTGTACATACCATAGCATGATACCGCTTATTCTATTAGAAACGTATTAGAACTATGTGCAGCTTAAACTTAATGACTCCTACAAATGTGCTATTACGTGAGTTTATATCGCGCTGGTATTCGAAACATTGTGAAGTTTTAGATTAAAACTATAAAACTTTACGTACTTTCAACATACTATGAAAGTTTCTTTTACTTTTTATTATAAAAAAAGTGTAAGTATTTATTTCAAGCTAATGAAATTTAATCTATTTTATATTAAAAGAAGTTGAAAAAATTATAAGCTACGCTATGTTTTTTTTTAATGGGGAATGGGGAATCAACTTAGGGACGAACCCGAGCAAAGCGAGGGTGTGTCGCTAGTGTTTCATATAAATTCTAATTCAGTGAACAACATTATTTTTAACGAAAATTTAATAAAAACATATTAATAAAAACGTAAATTGCTTAAGGAACAATGTACTGCATTTTTAATATTCTTCTCTGCAAGCTCTGTCAAACTATTGATCGGTCTGTATAAAGGCAAACAAGAGGCAAGAGCGTATTCTTACAAATTGCCGGTATTCAGCTGACGTAAGAGAACCCTCCCATGAGAACGTAAATTGCCCATGAAACATTCACGTCTAGCTGTCTGACATCGATGCCATGACACATAGTCATATTTTATTTTTTAAAGTCGGTTAGGGAAACTGAGGGATCTTTCTTCTATATAAAATCGCTATGTGTTTCTCGATAGAAGTATACTATAATTTAATGTTTGGTATTTATCCGTATTCTAAATAAACTTGGCCTAAATTAGTCTTAAGACATGCTTTTCTATAGTATACAAAGATAAACTATTCAGATTTCGGGAAAGACTGATGACAAAACAATATAAAAAACAAAATTTATTTTATTCTTTTTTTGAAGTAACTTAATCAGTTATCAATTTTGATAATACTTCATGGATTGTAAAAGCTAAATTTTAAGGCGTTAGGTTAGAAATACGTATCACCTCCGTGGTAATAGTTTTCTTACTTAACTTATTCACTCCTTTAAAGTATTTTTTCCATCCTTAGGGATGGAATGATGATAAAGATATCCTTCAGTTATTCATTAAAAAAATATTATGAATACACGAAAATTATGCGTAATAATAATGAGTACCTTTTCTTCTTTAAAGTCGGCCAAAAATACTATACAAAATGTTTCAACATTCTCAAACAAAATAACAATGAAAAAAAGTTTAAATAAATAAATATATAGAGGTAAAGTCTCTATCGCTTTGCTACTAAAGCGGATAATATTATAAGGGGATATTATTATGTATCTTTCACACCATAGCGTTATGGAAATGGCTTTAAAGGGACCTTCCGCCTTCCACATCCAATACTCCATGAAGATAAAAGGATAAACGCGTATTTTATATTTATGAAAAGAAAGCCTTTGTATTTCGTTTTAATAAGCAAAACTTTCTATATTTCTATATAGCTTGGCTGTATTCATCCTGCAAGGATGACAAGGACAGTAAACTATCGCTTCGAATATAAAGACTTTTTAACGTGATGAGAAAATGTTCGCTTAGTGTTGGCTTCCGAAATAGCGGTTTAGTCTTAACTCATTATAGTGTTACTAGCAAAACCCGTGGCTTCGCTCGAGCTAAAATTACAACAAAAAAAACTTTAAAAAGGTAGGTTTCATACAAATTTTTATCCCTTATTTTATCTCCTTATGGGATGAATTTCAAAAAACGCTAAAACACGTATTTATTTAATTGTATTGAAGAGCATTAATACCTGGGCACACCTCCTCTACATATCTTCATAAAACAAGAAGCTGCTATATCAGCACTAAGACTACAATCATCCAATCAATGGAAACTCAATATGGGCAAACACCCGCCGCTTAAATGGCCAAGCGACAAAATATGCAAAACCCACATCCTAGAGAAAGACTATAACATCAATCTAACATATAAAGAAGAAAAAGATCAGAAATGATACTAACCCATACCGTCTACACAGACGGATCGAAATCCAAAGAAGGTGCAGGTGCAGGGGTATTTTGTCCCACCCTCAATATTAAAACTAATCATCATTTGGGTATGTACAATTCTGTGCTACAAGCAGAATGCACAGGCATTACAATTAGAGCACAAAAATTACTAACCAAATCGATTAAAAATACAACAACACACATCAAAACCGACAGCAGAACGTTACTAAAAGCACTAACAAAAAATACAACAACATCAAAATACATTCTAGAATGTCACGAAACACTAGAAAACCTCTCCCAAACTAATAAAGTAAAACTCTCTTGGGTAAAAGGTCACACCAACAACACAGGCAACTCTACAGCCGACAACCTAGCTAAACAGGCCTCAAAATTAAAAGTACAAGGGCCAACACCTCTAACCCCAATCCCCTACAGTGAATACAAATCATGGCTACATGACCACACAGACAAAACAGTTGACACAATATGGAAGGTAAATATGGACTGCCGTCAATCAAAAGTAGCCTTCCCCAAACCTAACAAACATCTAACCAACAAACTAACACGCCTAGACAGACCTAAACTAAAGACGGTGGTGGAACTTATAACAGGACACTGCCACTTAAACAAACATCTTTTCAACATAGGTCACACGGACAGCGCCCTATGCAGAGCGTGTCTCCGAGCAGATGAAACACCAGCCCACATTCTGCTTGAATGCAATGAACTGGAACAACTACGCGCAGAAAAACTCAGCCTCAACAGATCGCTCCCGGAAATCATACAGGAAACCGGCTTTGAGTTGTGTTATAACGTGTACTCCCGTGGGAATGAGATAATCTACCACGGTAAAAAGTATCCTACATGTTGACCCGGATATCCAGCTATCATCATACCAAATTTAATTAAAATCCCTCCAGTGGTTTTTCTGTGATGCGATAACAGACAGACAGGCAAAAATTCTAAAAACTATAGATTCGGCCTCTGCATCGATAATAATGTCTATTTCTACAGATTCGACTTAGAATTTTATTATATGTATAGATGTATCATGTCATACAAACATTAGTTCTGTTTAGTGAATCTTATACATAACCATTTCTGAAACAAAATCCTTAGTTTTTAAATATCACATTCACAAATCAAACCATACTCCATATGATTCACGTACTATATCAAATAGATGCGCTCTCTAAAGTCGGAAAAACATATACAAGTTCTAATACCATCTGCTTTAGACGGCGGAAAAATTTTCTATGATTTACAATCTCCTTCTCTTATAAGGAGGCTATAAAACAGTCCCCTGTCAAACCCAAGCTGCGGTGAAATCGAGTGGTAATGCTCAACAAATATTTGGAGGGCCAAATGCCTGAATTGTTCTCAGTACAAGACATTTATTTATGAATGCGAGTTTCTTGGCGCTGATTGAAGTGTCACTACTAGAAATTGGACGATTGAATAGGTTGTCGAAATTAAGATTGATGTTTTGAAAGGTTTATTGGAAAATATACACAAAAGTTTAGGTAATTACAAGTTTCACATTGAATTATTAGATGGTTACTTATAAATGTTTCAGAGAGTTAATTTAAGTAATTATTATTTATTCGTTCACATAATTTATTTTATCACTAGCAAAACCCGCGGCTTCGCTCGCGCTAAAACTACAACAAAAAAACTTAAAAAAGGTAGGTTTCATACAAATTTTCATCCATTATTTTATCTCCTTATGGGATGATATTTTAAAAACGTTAAAACACATATTTATTTAATTGTTTTGAAGATCATTAATACCAAGTTTCAAGAAATTCTGATCAAAAATATTTTTTGGGTTGTGTTATAACGTGTACTCTCGTGGGAATGAGATAATCTCTCGCGGTAAAAAGTATCCTAAATGTTGACCCGGATATCCAGCTATCATCATACCAAATTTCGTCAAAATCCCTCCAGTGGTTTTTCTGTGATGCGGTAACAGACAGATAGACAGACAGACAGACAGACAGACAGACAGACAGACAAAAATTCTAAAAACTATAGATTCGGCCTCTGCATCGATAATAATGTTTATTTCAATAATATTTTCCAAAAAATATTTAATGTACAGATTCGGCTTAGTTAGAATTTTAATATATTATGTATAGATTAGTTTATTCTAATGCTAACACCTCAGAAGTTAAATAAAGTAAAAAAAAATGTATGGATGTGTTGGATAGCAATCATTAACTATGAATTTTTGGAGAAAGTACTACTTATTTATTGACCCATACGGGTTGTATGTTTATGTAATGTAACAAAAATGTAGCAAACAAATTAAATATTTTTAATGCTATGGTTGAGTACTTTTATTCGTCGTATGCTTTTTTCACCTTTATACTGCACGCCACAAAACATACAAAATATTGAATGATATAATACAGTGTATATATTTCACATTATAGTAGTAATTAATTATCACTAAATGGACATAAATCAATTGATTTAAGGCACCCTTGAAGTAAAATACTTGTTTTAGAGAATTGTAGCCATTCAGCCACATATATTCCTTTTGCCTCTTTGTCCTGACAACATAATATACGTTTGTTGTCAGATAAATAAACTAAAGCTTTATAAATATTAATAAACCTATGCATCATGTCCTGTCATGTAATCCGGTGCCTACAATAGTGTCTGATTGTGTCTCTTGAGACAAGTAAATAAGCGGTCGTATAGTCGACAGCAACGATTAGATCAAGCCGCGGCGCACGTATTATATTGGATAAACGTCAAACTTGACGTATGGCGTAGAATACGACATCGAATTGTATTGTGTGGTACAAGCTAATGTATTTACAGTCAAAATAAGTATATCATTCGATTGTTAACCTCTTTAAGTCAAAATTAATAAAAATTCAATGATTATGTCGGCTATCTCTGAAAATCGAAAGAGAATTATTAATAACAGCCGTTAGTATATATATATATATATATATATATATATATATATATATATATATATATATATATATATATATATATATATATATATATATATATAAATATAAATTGGTAACGCAAATACAAAGATCCGAACCGAGTCTTGCAACACCATGATTTTTACATGAGATTATTTTTTCAAAATTCTTAATTACCACTTACTAATATAGTAGGAAAACACAGGGGACGCTCGTACTCAGTAATGAAATGTTGAAAAGGCTGAAATATACATTTCAATTAAAAAAATGCATACAGTTCAACTAGCACGGAGGGCAGTGTGTCATCAAATTTTGTTAGTACAGTTTTTGTATTCCTTTAGAATTCATTTAGCAATGTAAAACTTTCTAAATGTACTTTCTTATAAATTGTTAATAATATTTCAGTTATCCAAGCTACTTAAAATAAAATAATTAATTAAAAAAAACTGCTTGCAAAGAAAAAATCTATTCTTTAAAGCTCGCTAAAATCTTACAACTTATAAAAATTAAAGAATCCATACTATTGTATAATGTATATGAAATAAATCATTCAAAAACTTTATTTAATTATATACATTTTATCTTAAATAATCCCTTATCTATCTATACATATAATAAAATACTAACTAAACCGAATTAAATTAAATTAACCGAAGTAAATTAAATACTTTTTGGAAAATCTTATTCAAATAGACATTATTATCGACACAGAAGCCAAATCTATAGTTTTTAGGATTTTTGTCTGTCTGTCTGTCACCGCATCACGGGAAACTACTGGAGAGATTTTGATAAAAATTCGTACGATGATAGCTGGTTATTCGCGTCAACATATATGCTACTTTTTACTGTGGGAAAATATCTCATCTCTGAGCTATATGTTAAAACGTAACTAGGGACGAACCTGAGCGAAGCGAGGGTGAGGTGCTAGTTAAATAAAATAAAATAAATTATTTGAAGTACGTACTCAATGACTCACGTAAGTACTCAAATACGATTCATCTCAAAGCATTTCACTTTTAAAATAGTGCTAGGTAGGTTTTTGTGATGCAATCATATTTTTTATTTTCAAAAGAATTTTCCTTAAACGAACTTAACTAAACACTAGTAATTTATATATATTAAACATAATTTCCTTATTTATGTCCCAAAATACGAGACCAACTCAAAACAAGTGGCCCGTCTAAATTGTAACCATTCGCGCTCATTAACCAAACACTTAGAATAATCACAGAAAATAGAAATAAAGGCGACCATTCACGATGAAAGTAATTCATTTTAGTGAAAGCATTGTCCAACAAAAATGGGTCACCATATTTTTGCCCTGTATTTGTATTGTGGGTTAAGACATTTTAATTTACGAGAAATATTTTATGTAAGTCATCTCGTTTTAATGCGAAGGATAAAGCTATCTTGTCGTCGACCGAGCGGAACCTTGCGAATTATCAGACTTCTGTATCATACTCGTATTACGCTCTACATCGTAGTATAACTGTCAATATAATGTCAGTCAGTCTGTCAATTTTGGCAAATACATTTTTAACAGATTAAATATTTTATTCGATGCCCTGAAAATATATTGTAGTATACATACCATACAATATGAAGATGTGTAAAAAAATCATGCAGTGTTCATTGCTATATCCTCTCCGTTTTCTCCGGAAGTGATACGCATACTTGTAATTAGTTTGGATTAAATTATTACTATCGTTTATCCGTGACTCTGTCTGCATAGTTCAATTACATATTACTATATGTTTGTTAATGAAAGCTTATGTCTGACTCTCCATATAAGCTTATAACTACTGTAAAGTTTCATCAAAATCCGTTCAGCACTATATTACCGATAATCAGCTAATTCATCCATGTAGTTTTATTATTATTTTTTAATCACTTTTCTCTCTCTCTCTCTCTTGCCATAAAAAAGCTAAAAAAGTGAATATTTAATATTAAATAATATCTTTTCAACAAGTTGTTGCTGAAAAAATATTATTAAATGTTCAATTATGTCTTAAATTTGTTCGTTTTATTGTATGGAGTAGTTATATTGAGAATCAGATACCTATGTTATTGAATTTCAAATACATATGTACATATATTGAATTTATATATTGAATTAACGACGCATCGTCGCTTCGCTTGGGTTCATCCCTAGGTACGTTTTAACGATTAGTATGGAATAGATAGACTCTATATACTATATATACAATATATGTACATAGGTACAAAACATACAGTTATGAACTTTTCAATTTTCCAGCTGTTTTTTTTTTTTTGAGTTTTCCCAAAATTTTTTATACTTAAACCATCCCTAACACACCCAACAAAACAAAAAATAATTATTCAAATCGCTCCAGCCGTTTTTGAGTTTTAGTGAGACTAACGAACGGCAATTAATTTATATATATAGATTTAAAAACATATATTGAATTTCAAAATTATAAATGCGAAAACATTCAAATTTCCTTTTTATTTACGCTGCAACGGATCTAGAGATTAAGTGAAATTCAAAATGGAGGTAGCTCATGTCCTAGAATGACACATAGCCTTATTTCAATTGACACATCTATAATGTAGCTTAGGCAATAACTAGTTCAAAGTGAAACAATACACCTAATTGTCGTTCACAATTCGTTTTAATGACAGCCGTCTAATTGCATTCGAGATTGAAACCGATTTGAGTCGTATTAGAAATGTAAAACAGTCCACGAAACGAGTTCCCGGTTTCCTTAGTTCTAGAAAGTTAATTAGACAAGACTAAATTTTGCGCAGTCAAAAGATAAATGTAATTAATTAATTATAATAATTAATTTACTTGATAGCCTGTATTAACTAGCCTATCTTAGTATGGTAATATGACTTAATCAAATGAAATGATAAGCCTGAATTAGATACAAAATAAATAAAGTAATTTTTATTTAATGTGTAAGCCAATATTATTAAAAAAAATTAAAGAGTGCCTGTATGAATGTGTACACGCGCAAGTAGTAAAACTTCTGTAGGTTATCGGTATTCTTTATGAAATTCATTTTATGTTCTAAATAGTTAGGATAGATGAGATACTAAAAATAACGCATATTAGGCATACAACAATTATATATTTATAAAATTAAGGAAAGAATATTATATTTTATATCATTTGTCAGATAATAATAACAGTTACCATGGCAAGAAATGTACGTACATTTTTTCGTAAGGCAAGCGTGCGTAACGAAGTTTTACTTCAATAAGTAGTACATATAATGTATATTAATAATTAAATGCCTCGATGATGTAGTGGCTAGCAAGTACGGCTGCACATCGAGAGGTCCTGGGTTCGAGTTCCGGGTCGGGACAAGTCTAGTTATTAAGTCTTTCTGTTTAGTAAGTCTAAGTAAGAGACCGGAGTAGGGAAATTGGCGGTGTGTCACCCCCGTGCCTCGGAGAGCACGTAAAGCCGTCGGTCCTGCGCCTTAACTCTCACACCAGAGCATGAGAGTGACAGGAATAGGGAGTGCACTTGTGTCTGCGCGTACACTTGTGCACTATAATATGTCCTACGCAGATGGCTAGTCGGTCGAGAGGTCACTATTATTATATTACTAATAAAAAAATGAGTGCGCGTAACATTTACGCGCGGTTGAAGTACAGCTTCTTTGGCGTTGTAGCAGATACCGCAATTAAATTAAAACAAATCAAAAAATAAATATATATATTTTTTAATTTTTAGTAATAAATATTCTTTTCTATAAGTAATAATTATTATAAAATTATTAATATAATAACATATATTTTCATAAGTGATAGTTATTATAAAAATATAAATGTAATATATTTTTTAAATTAAAATTATTATTAATAAATATGACTCTCACTTCCGCGACACACAATTTTACCCCTTAGTCACGCCTAAAGAAGTAGAAAGAAGAAGAAGTTTACTTAAAAAATATTTTGAATCTTACTCAGAAATCAGAATCTTATGTATTCTGGAGACAACACATTATTTGATAGTTTTGCTTTAAAAACTGAACTAAATAAGAATAAAGTTAAATATAATGAATGCTTTACTTCTTTTGAAGTTAGTAGTAAGTAAAGCATTCAGGTAACTCTCATTTTACGTATTACTTTAAATTTGTTGAATACATAGTAACTTTTCTTATGGCGACTATTTTTCTACGTAAATATATAATATTTTTGAATTTCATAATCATATTTCAGTATTCGGGACATATATGTATTTTATTATTGAAATTATTTATAGTACTTTGAGTTTCGTCTCGTCGTATGTCTACACCCTAAGTTCCTATGAAACTAAACTCTATTGTTGACCAAAGTAAATTTTGTCGTGAATGGAAATGAAAATTTTAAGCTCGACCGTACTTTACGACATAGCTATATTTCATCTAAGTAATTTCTATGCTTCGGAGACTATTACAGCCCCATAAACAAAGAATTATATTCAAAGTTTATGGGAACATTAACCACAATTAAAAATACTATTTTAATGTCCTGTTTTATTATATACGTTTTAAAAAAAAACGGTTGTCTACCATCTTGTCGGAACCAGAACAGCTACAGGATATATAAGTATGTTAACTATTTAAAAAAAAAGCTGTAATATTTTTCGTGACCTGTCTTTTCTGTATTAAAAATATCTTTCAGTTCACTGTTGGATATAAGCCTTCCCCATTGAGTTACATTTACTGAAAGAAAAATACATTTCTTGAAAGGTAAAGAAGGAACCTTCATTTTTTTAACACTACAATGTTTACGAATTTAGTTATATGACTAATATGGCTAATACCTATGTATAAGTGGCCCATATTAGCCGCGCTATATAAAATAATAAAAAAATGGTTTAGGAACATTTACTAAAGTAAATGTAAAATGTATTCCTGAAACTATTGCTTCATATATCAAGATGAAATCAAATATTTTAAAGATTTTTAAATTGAAAATCATTTCAAGCAGTAATAATAAATAAATACTTAAAATGTTGTTTTTAATCCGAAAATTGCAATATTACTAAATTAAAAATCAAATTAAAAGAGGCACAATTATGGCATTGCCACTCACAGCCATTTTTTTATTTAATCTTGTGGTGCACAATGAAGCACAATGAAAAATTTATGTACACCATAAATAAGTAGGTAAAATATAAAATTTTGGTTTTGATATTACTAACTACCTATTAGTAAAACGATTATTAAAATTAGTTCAGCAATTTGACAGTTTATCGCCTACAAACAAATAAAACTTTCGTCATTTTAAGTAGAAAAAATGTTGTTAAAACGGAGTGCAATATGACGATATTAAATTTAAGACTAAAGAAGGATTATATGTGGTTTTGCTAATCATCGTCATTTTTTGTCAATCTTGACGCAATTGTCAATCTTGAAAGTGGTATATAATGTACGTATGAATGTAGGTATATTCAAAAGCTAAGAATTTGGTTTTCCTAATTAAAAGGACCTATTGAAAAATACATAGCACAATATTATTTTGATTGGTTCTCTTAGTGCGAGTATACTCATACTCTTGAACAATATTTTTTTCTTGTTGCTAAGATACTACATTAACCTATGACTCATGTCAAATTACCTGATAATAAAATGTCATTCGTTCAGCTATCATGGAGAAATACGAATAAAAAAATATATTTTTTATATTCTTTCGATGTTCTTATCTTTACGTATAACTGTCCCTACAATAGCAGAAATATTCTACTAATATACAATATTGTTTGTAAAATTAATAACTCACTATGTATTTTTATAATAAAATATTTTATATAAAGAATTACTATCATATGACACTGTACATAATTATATTTTACATATGTATGAATATATTTGTATAGAATATACATATATGTATCTAAATCTCAATCTCGCTATTATAAGGGAAGACTAAGTAAAAATTCAAATGGAAAATTATTTTACAGGCCTTATAATATTACATATCAAACGTCAACAATGGAGATGTCTGACATCGGTCTATTGTGATATTGTCCGGCGAACGTGTGCTAGGTACTGAATATTATTAATAATTTCACCAGAAATCCCTCGAGGTTACGTCACTTATTATAAGAAATATGTATTATGTATATTTATTCAAACCTATTATAAAGAAAATGTATAGGATTATTCGGAGCATTTTATTATAATTTGGATAATTTGGTATTTATTTTCATGCTATTCAATTTTCGAGTAGGCTTACAAAGTATTATTATAATTTCTAAAATAAGATTTATATTTTCCCTTTATATCTAAAATAAACAAACACAAACTTAAATTATACTAAACTAAATATTAAATTTCAATTGAAATTGCTACAAATGGCAAATAAAAAATAATTCAACCTTTGTAATATAAATTCTCACTTTTATATAGTAATGAAGCTTGTTCCATTTTCACACAGAATTGTAATCTAAAAAAGAATTTGAAATAGATGAAACTTGAAAACATGTAAAGTGCGTTCAAATCCAGGTTCTAGCACCTCTGGCATTTTCATATACGAATTATTTTCGACATCACTCGCCATATGGTAAAGGAAAACATTGTAAGGATATATCATGTATCATGCCTGTCTGAGAGAACCTAATAGTTTTCGGAAGACATGTAAAGATCATTAGCCCGCAATTGGCCAAAGTGGTAGAATATCTCCTTGACGAGAAAAGTTTGTGTTCAGCAGTAGGAGTAGTTAAAACATTTGCGAGACAGACTCGCATATGAATGGTTCCGTACCATAATCATTTTTTTTTTATTTTGCATGTCAGCCATTTCCGGCCGGCCTTTAAAGAACCTGGCGACACGACTGTTTAAGACATATTATAGCGGTCAGGGAACTTTGCACATGCGAGGTAGAAATTAACGTACATTTGTGGGATGCTTTATTATTATTTCATCTTTTAATTAAAATGGAGAAAGACTTATGATAAGACAAAGTGATAATATTTGACCAAAAAATATATTCATACGACAATGAATTCAGGTATGATACCGTCACATAGAGTCGAACTACTTTAAAATGCCTATCTTGAACGTTTTCTGAGATATTTATATAGGTATGAGAACTTAAAAATATTTGATTTATTTTTAACTTACATTTTGGTTTAGTACCTGGGTGAACGACCTTCGCTCGGAGTTCTTTTTTTTAGTAAAATAGAACAAAAAAACTTGAATAAATAAAAAAAAAAACAAAAGTACTTAATAACTTAAAAAAATAAGAACTTTGTATCCGACCGGGATCCGTACCCCGACACCTGTGATTATCAATCTTGCGCCTTGGCCGCCTGACCGTGATGCTTATGCCAAAGTGCGCGAAATTATTAACATATTTTGCGTGGAATAATGCGAAAGAAAACTCGAAAATACCCGTTTTCCCAGACAAGACTAATCTAGATCGATTTTTCGCCCCCGAGAACCCCCACATACCAAATTTCAGCGAAATCGTTAGAGAGAAGAAGAGAAGAAGCTCGTTTAAATATATTAGATATCACCTTACAAAATAAAATTTTCCATTTACATTCATAAAAACTAGATATCATAAAAAACATAATAGAAATCACGAAAAATTCAAATAATATCAGTCTGAAAATTTAGCATTAATAACAATATAAAAACATAAAAAAGTAATCGTTGGGGTAAAATTTTAATAGTATTAGTAAGTAGTTAGTAAGTACCACCGTTTCAATGAGCTTACATTCAAAACTTTTATAGACAGCGCGTTCAACTTGTCGGTTGAATTACAAAGTTTGAAACATAGTGTAGCGTTAGCATATTAATCGTTTTAAACTAGCACATAGCAATTAGGCATTCTGTTTATTCTATTACTATACCATTCTATATTTCTTTGTTTTCGTAGCCGTTTCTTGTTATACATATCATGTAAAATTTTCGTAAAATAGTAAATAAAAAATTATCATTATCATCATATTATCATTATAAATTTTGTAACTAATCGCTATCTCTACATGCAATATGCAAGAAAAATTATGGTTGGTGGTCTTTATTGTGGTTAAAACAATGATTTTTAGGATTTCTGTCTGTTTGTCGGTTTGTCTGTGCATTTGTGTGCGATAATCGCAGAAACAGACTAACCAATTCGGGTGCAGTTTTTGTAATGCAGTGTGGTAAGCTTCACTTAACATTTAGTGTTTGTTTTATTTCAATCAGTTTATAAATACAAAATTTATATCAATTTAAAAATCACTCAGGGACTAGCCCGAGCGAAGCGAGGGTGAGTCACTAGTTAAATATATAATTACAAAAAAATAAACAAGCAAATCTTAGAATATATAGGATTAAAGTCATAAGTAACTATAAATAAAAGACTTAGGATTTTTTTATATTATAGTGTAAAAAAATAATAAAAGCTTTTACATATTGTACAAGTAGGCCATACGAGCTTTCCACAACGTTCACATTTATTTACTTACTCACTTGAAAACCAATTCCATTGGAACGATAGCTGTACTCAGAAGCTAGGAGCTCGGATGAGTGTCGTATTAACAGAAATGGAGTATTTATCTGACTGGTCTGTCTACTAAGCCTCATTTATCTAGGCGGCTGGTCCTAAATTTGAGTCTCAGGTCAGGCAATACTTTCTTAGATTTACGCAAATATTTGACATTTTAAATAATTATTAATATTTAACATTTTGAAAATCATTTTGTAAAATTGTAGGAAGGCACTGTCTGTAACAAGTGTGTACCGCCTTTGAGATGTCTAACACCTTAGTCTCTCCCGTGACCATGATTGCTGTAAAGCATTCGAAACGCCGGGAACCAAAAATCTAAATATATCCGCAAAATAATCCGAAAAGATAGTTTTATTTTAAATCTCAGGTCAGGCTTAAATATTTATTAGCGATTTTTGTCAAAAAATTAAGTCAATGATTTTACAATCATCGTACCTTTGAGGTACGCCCACATAAATTCATAATTTGCACTAGCTTAATCTTTCTATATATTATGTTCTTCTTCGTATATATGATTTCATTAAAATAAGTAGATAGGCCATAACTAAAATTCGGTGAAAAGGACTATATTATTACTAAGCCTTTATTTGTGAATTTAATATCCATGGAGAAAGAATTATTATAACGTCCTGCCTAAATGTGTTTATTGTAATAGACAATAATTAAAATTTATTTTACTTCAAAGAAACAAATGAAGAAAGGAGAACTAAGCCCTTGGCGTTTAAGTCTAAGTTTAAATCTGAGCAAAGCGAAGGCTCTTATAGTTACTATTAACAGAAATTATATAAAAATAAATCTCATATAATCTAAATGTTATAAATTAATATAAATCTGGGTTCGAGTCGTTGATTAAATATTTAATGAGCTGTACAGAACCTAGTCGTATTAAAAGCTATTTAAATCCTTTGAACTATATCAAAATTACGTTTCTAAAATCCTAATTCCATATAATTTTCATTATAGAAAGCTATTTTAATGTACCTTTGTCATATTTAATGTTACATTAATATTTTATCGAAAACAATATTGATTTTCACATCGCTCGCACAATAAGCCATTATGATGGTATGTTTTTCTATAACTATCTATACATATAATAAAATTCTAACTAAGTCGAATCTGTACATTAAATATTTTTTGGAATAGTAATATTATGGATATAGAGGCTGAATGTGTAGTTTTCAGAATTTTTGTCTGTTTGTCTCGGAACGTATCACGAGAAAACCACTGGACAGATTTTAATGAAATTTGGTATGATGATAGCTGGTTATCCAGGTCAACTCAACCAGGTGTTTACTGTAGGAAAATATCTCATTTCTGAAAAAGCTATAATAATCGTTAAAACGTATTTAAGACGAACCCGAGCGGAGCGAGGTGAGTCGCGAATTAGAATATATTTTTGTCTAGTATTAGTTGTCATTACTCATATTTGTCTACTATTGTCACCAAGGAGCGAATGGAAGGTTGAAATTATATCATTGAAATTACTTCAACAAAATCGCCAAAAACTTAATACAAAATAATACATTATAAATAACTACAATTTTACTACAATATAATATACTAAAGCTAAATTTCAATTTCAAAGGAACTTAGGTAATTAATAAAATTACCGGTGGTAGGACTCTGTCAAGCCTGAGGAGTCCGACTGGATGGGTACCACCCCCTTCCGGTTGTGTTCCGGTTTGAAGGATAAGGTAGCCAGCGCAATTACAGGCAAGAAGCATAACATCTTAGTCCTCACAGTGATAACGCACCGGCGGTTCTGCAGTTTTGTTACATAAAACTTAACGCATGAACCGTAGGTGTTATGGGCGACAGGTATCACTTTCCATCAGGTGGACGTCTGCTCGTTTATCACTGAATACCATAAAAAAAAAAAAAAAAATTTAATCTATTAGACTTTAGTATTGTGTAAACATTTTAAGTGTTTATATTTCAACAAAGTTGGTAATGGCTTCATATTAAATTCACTGTTCTAAACATTTATTACCATATTTTAAGTGAATTTTAAAAATCCACTTTTCCTGTATACTAATCTGAATCTTGGAAAAATATTACGTAACAAATGAGACAAAGGGAAATATCATTTATACAACCTGCACGATTAAAACAGTTAACTACTTTTCGAAAATCATGACGTGAAGCCTGCCAACAGCATATGGCCAGAGTAGTGGCCTACGGGACCCTTCATATTAATGGCAACTCAAAGCCCTCTTAGCTTTGAGTTTAGGTCGGTAATATCATTATTATTTATATGTCTTCGGATATTAAGGGATCCAAGGACCTTGTCCTTTGTAATGCTAGCAGTTCCAATAAGTACTGAGCTTTTTACAGAACGAGTTGTAGTATTTGCATTTAACAAAACCTATCGATAGTAGGTAATACTTGTATCAAGTAATGATTTTTTATCTACATTAATATTATAAAAAGGTCTGTAAGTTTGTAAGTTTAGTTGGTTATAGTAACTCTAAAACTACTTATCCGATAAGAGAAAATCTTTTGCTAATAGAAGGTAACATTACCGCCGAGTGCTTTAGTCTATTTTTTATTCCGTTAAAAATGTGTTTTCTCTCAAAAATCATAGTAACTTTAATTGAAGTTAGTAAAACTGACGTAACTGACTGTTGAGTTGTTAACAGAGTGCGCTGCTTAAACGGTGTAAAATGAAGCAATAAAATGTACGGCAAAATAAAGTTAGGTAACTATTATTGCCTATTATAATATAGTCATGATCGAATTACTACTTTATGCCTTTAATATATGCGTAGGTATGTATTTGTGTAACGTGGAGTAATATATGCATACTGCATAAGCTACTGTTAGTGTTAAAAGCCAGAAAGTGACACTCTCTATCCGTACTTCCATACTAGTAATTCTAGTAATACTAGTAGTACTAGTATATAAATGCGAAAGTAACTCTGTCTGTCTGTCTCCTTTTCATGCTTAATCCGCTGAACCGATTTTGATGATATTTGGTATGGAGATAGTTTTAGACCTTGGAAAGGTCATAGGATAGTTTTTATCCCGGAAATCATCCCTTAAGGGGGTGAAGAGGGGAATGAAAACTTGTATGGGGAATCATTTCTCAAGTAAGAGTCTCAAGTATGTTGTTCCATTACTATGCATAACTTATAAGAACGACAAGCTAATAATAAACACATTCACATATTATTTACTATATTAAAATGCAAATAAAGGAATAAAAAAATAAACATTTATCAGTTCTATTTAAACTCCTGTCTCCTTCCTTCTGTTTATGTAAAGCTTTCAATCTCTCAATTCGCTCATTGCAAACTACGTCTGCAGTAATACCTCTAAAGTCTGAACTGCAGCATAAAACATAGACGTTTCTACGTAGGATTGAGCTTTATATGAATAATCACGTAGCTTGTAAAGTTTTTTAAGTTATACTTCTTTTGGACGTTTGGAAAAAATTATAAGAGTAAAATTTTTACGATGCGCGCGCACACCGACAGCCAAAAAGCGACATGATGGAATTAGCTGAAAGCGACATGAAGTTAGCTGATAACTGTTTGTTGCCATGGTTACCGTTGTTATTTTCTGACAAGTGATATTTAAATGATATTCTATAAATACATGATTGTAATATGCCTAATAAAGCTTATTTAATTCAATAATAAATCAATATTTGTTTTGATTTAATTTAATTGCCAAAGAAGTTTTACTTCAACCGCTCGTAAAGGTTATACGCACCCTTTTTTTAAACAATAAATAAATAATAACAATATTTTTATAAGTATTATATTTATGTATCATCGTTATATATTCATCAGTTTTATGTAACAATTTCAAAGATTTTTTGTGTTCAGTGAAGAAAATTATTATAATTAGATCATAGTGATAAGGAAAAATGAATGAAAAGCGAGGACATGGATTCGTTATGTCGGAAAAACATGTTTCGATGGAAAAGGTTAGTATACTAATTATTTGTTATTTTTTACAAGCTTCATTCGATAAGTTTATGTTCTTTGACAATTTCGCAATTCATATTTCACTTTTTTTTGTTCTGTTACACTAAAGAAGTATAACTTCTTACGTACGTACATAAGTACACACACACACACTTTTTTTTAATTTAGCCTTTGTTGGAACTTGCAACATATTTTTAATTCATAAGAAAGAAGTTATTTATACGATAACGTTATAATAAACAAAATAAGAATTGTAAATATGTGAGTAAATTATCACAATCGTTTTATTTAGTCAGATTATAATTTTGTTGTCAAAATAAATATGTGCGTCGTTGCGGTTTTCAATATTAAGGGGACTATTTCTTTAGCGCTATTGAACATTGATGATGAAAGAACATTAATTTTGACTATTGCTTGCTATATTTTTATGTAATTTAAAATAATAAATCAGTTTATGGTAAAAATAGTGTAAATGTAATGACAAAACTAAATTAATTTGACACTTTATGAATAGTACCTGGGCGACCGAGCTTCTCTCGGAGTTCTTTTTTTGTTATATCGCATTTTTTTAGATAAAAAAAAACTAAAAACCTCAATAAATACAAAAAAAAGGTGTAACATTTTATGCCGACCGGGATTTGATCCCGGACATATGTGTTGCCTAACTTACGCCTTGACTGTTTGACCACGATGCTTATAACCGAGTGTAAGAAATTATCTACCATATTCTGCGTGGAATAATGCAAAAATAAAACTGCATGAAAACTCGAAAACATGCGTTTTCCCAGACATAAGACTAATCTAGATCGATCTTTCGCCCCCGAAAATCCCCACATGCCAAATTTCGCTGGTATAAATCTCATTTTGTTTAGTGATATTCCCAAAACATTTTTGATAAAATAAAAAAGAATATGGCATCCCTAAAACCACCTGCTGTGCCTTTGATCCGTAGAAACAAATGATACCTACGGACGTACGCACAATTAGTACTTCATATACTTATGTAGAGGAAGTTGGGGTGACATTGTCCAAATAAGTTAGACCTTTGCGTATTTATATGTACGTACTTATTTGTATTACGATCGTTAATGAACAAACATATAATCAGCATTTTTCTTGTAAAAAACCAGCTAAACATAATAGTGGCCAAAATTTTCAATTGTTTGAGAAAGTTCTACCTACAATAGATTTAGATACATTTGACATAACTTCTATCTTCTTCATCTTTATGTAAATATGTATATAAAAAAATCAACAATTTCTTGTTAATTTGTCTTTTTAGTCAGTACTTAATTTAGCAATTAACATATTATGAGTATTTAATTAGCAAAATAAAAGGGTTTTTTGTGGAAAATCATTTTTCGTTCAACCTTTATCAATTTTGTAGTTACGTAAGTATAAGGACACAATTTTACATGAGAAACTAAAACTAAGCAACAATATTATTTATAATTTTCCCCTATTTATAACTTTACTGTCAAAGGTCGTATTTGATTCTTAAAATTATATCCATGACCTTCTTCCCATATACGTATATATGACTTAAAATTTTTTACATTTAAAATTGATTAAAATCACTATTGTTTTATTCAATAATAATAATAATACCAGAACTTGATTTAATTCCATACAGGTTACAGTAATAAGTTCATACCTATACATACTATAAATATTATTATTTTTTTAAACATTTAGCACAATCTATTTTTGTAAGTTCGTGTATTTAATTCTAATTTTATTTATTATTTATTTTAGTTGCTTGTTATTTGTCTGGACCCCGTTCGGGTTTTATTCAATACAAAATGTAATTTTCTATATTTCACATATTTAATTTCATTCGTTTATATGCAATAGAATACGTACTTCTTTGTATGAAGTTATCAGGACCTATATGTATTACCAGTACCTGTGTCATTTGTGTTTTTAACGTTTTTTTTATGTTTTAAATATTTAGGTATTAGGGTGTTTTTTTAATTTTTCAGAATTAAATTAAAACATGAAAGAAATCAAATATGGTACAAGCTTGTTAATTGTTTAGTCATTTATTTACATCATTATCCAATAATTAAAACCATCACACTAATACAAGACCTTTGTAGTATAATAATTTTCCTACAAAATACAATCCATGAACAATTGGGATTCGAACCCGTGAGATCTCTGTACAATAGACCAAAAAAACCATTTTTATATGCTATTACTTCACCGGAAGCACTCATATAAGAAGCACTCATTTTAGATCAATCACTAATACCTCGAATCATCTTACACTGGTCGCTAATATCTGCTTTAGGCAGCTTAGTTTCAACAAACAGGGGATCGTATTAATGTATGGGGTATCTGTTCATTCTATTGTTTCGGGTTATATTGTGTGCGATTATTATATTCTTAACCGAGTTCAAAAAAGAGGTTTTAATTCGGATATAAACATATGTTTTTGTGTCTATTTCCTATTGTGGCAGTGGTAGCCCAGTGGTAACGCGCTCGCTTGGGAAACCGAGTGAAGCGGGTTCAAATCCCGGGTCTTGCACCTCTGATATTTTCGTGTGCGAATCATTTTCTAACTTGATTACCACTTGCCTTACGGTGAAGGAAAACATCGTGAGGAAACCTGCATGTCTGAGAGAACCTAGCAAGTTTTCGAAAGACATGTGAAGTCCGCCAACCCGCACTTGGCCAGCGTGGTGGACTATGGCCTGATTCCCCTCGTCTTGAAGGGAGGCCCGTGCCCAGCAGTGGGACGTTAAAAAAAGGGCTGAATACAATATAATCTATGTAGTTCTTAGATGTCGCAATGAGTTTACACTGTACAGTGATCATCATTCGAATGTCCGCACAAATAAAATATTAATTGTATAGCTTTCGTTTCACTTTCACACACTGCACTGTTGAGTCCACTAACACTCCTATCAATGGCTACTTACAAAGGCATGAGATCTTGAGCCCTTGCACTTAGGACCCTTGAAATCGAGAATTCTTATTCAACCTTTATTCTTTCCTTTTTCTCTATTTATTTTCAATGATAGGATATAAGGATATTATGTGTTTTATGTATGTATGTATTCAGCCCTTTTTAACGTCCCATGGCTAGGCACGGGCCTCCCTAATTATGAGGGGGATTAGGCCATAGTCCACCAGGGTGGCCAAGTGCGGGTTGGCGGACATCAATGTTTTTCGAAAACTTTCTAGGTTCTCACAGACATGCAGGTTTTGAACCCGCTTCACTTGGTTTCACAATCGAGAGCGTTACCACTGGACTACCACTGCCAATGATCAATTAAAATTGCCTGCTTTGACAGACGTAATAGGTTCGAAGCTAACTGAATTAAGCTTAAACGTAACTTTGTATAATTCTTGTGCCAATCTGGTTAAAGCCAAATAATGTCTAACCTTCTTCGTTGCCAAACCTAAATATTTATTAGAAAGTAGATATAATATAAAGGTTTCATATACAGGGATGGGACATGAAGGAAAAGTACCTTAAATATTGAAGATATCAAATTTTACTCACTGGAAGCATTATTTTATTATCTATCCCTATCGATTAGTTTGATAAAATATTGACGCCGTGTTTTTTAAAATCTTATTTTGATTCGATTACCGGCTTAAGTATAGTTTTCAAAATGTATCTGAATTCAGTTATTATTTTTAAAAATATAAAATTTGTTATTTTTAATATTCAAAGTTCTTTTCTTCCGTGTCTCGTCCATTTTATCCAACCTGCATAGTTTTTAATATGATTTTTTTACTATATTATTTCGCATATATCTATGATATGACACTACAATTCTAACTCAATTGTACAACATGACCTACTTTTTGGGATATTTCACTATAACGAGTGTGTTCTGAAATAGAAATTAATTGCAATTATTTAAAAACATTTGTTCTAGTTTCGATAAAATATAAAAATATTCTGACAACAGTACTTCGAAGTGCTCTTCATAATATATCATTCTTTTTTTATTGCAAAAATCTTAGTATGAATTTTCACAATAAAAAACGGAATGTTAATTTTTAATTTTAAAATCGAAAAGAAAAAAAAAGAAAGGTTTGCAAAATAACCTTAAAAATATTTTTTATGTTAATTAAACTCTTGAGTGTGAATTTATTAAACTAGTGTTTGTCCAGTGGTCGAAATTCAAATTCATTATTAAAAATTTGAGGAAAACATATATGAATCTAATTTACCTGTCTATATAAAAAAACGAACAGTTTGCTGTAAGTTTTTTTAAAACAAAGCTCGTCCATAGATACTGAACAAAAAAATAAAATCCGTTGTCAAACAGAGGAGAAAAAGATACTGTACTATTTGTCTTTGCATATTTTATATAGATTAACATATAATATAATAGGTATAAACTATTCGTTAAGAATATCAGTTAAATATGTTTACAATTGACGAGAGTTCTCCTATTTTAAGTTAGTTATTAAAAATCAAAAAAAAAGAAACCGACTTCAAAAAAAGCACTAAAAAGTAAAAAATTACTGATTGATAGTTTTAATTTACTATAGATACCTAATCAGATATTTTCGAAGTCGGTGTGCTTTGATTAGTATCGGTTACAGTATTTGTACATATTCGTATACAGTAATATCCCCTGAATAATTCTAAATAAGTAAATACAATTTAAAGATTTTTAATCAACAAACAAACAAACTTAGTATAGGTACTATGAACTAATAGTAACGTAGAATATTCAAAAATAATAGTATACATTTGGAACATAAAAATAATTTTTATACAAAATCCTTCAGGATTTTCATAAAAAAACGTTTTATACGTTTTATAGTCTTTTAAAAGTTTAGATACAATGAAATAGAGTTACAGAGTTTGTTTGATGTTCCCCTAAAAGCCATGGTTCGGTCATCGAACCCAAAATATAAAGACTATTTCACATTAAAAAAGAAAATAAAAAATGCAAATATTTTATCCAAAGTGCGTATTTTTGGTAATTTCTTTTAGTAATTTTTTGCTTATGAATATCAATACATATAATTATTTTTTAACTGACTGTCTCGTTGGCCTAAAGGCTAGCTAGTATTACAGATACTGATCGAGAAGAACCGGGTTCGAGTTTCGGGTCGGACTAAAACAGTAACTGAGTTTTTCTGCCAGTACAGCTCAGTAGCAGCCTGGAGTTGGGAAGTTAGTTGCTTAATCGCCCTAGTGCCTCAGAGAGCAAGTAAAGCTATCGATCCGGCGCCGTATCTCTCATAAAATCATGGTTGGTTGGGAATATCTATACTAATATTATAAAGCTGAAGAGTTTGTTTGTTCGTTTGTTTGTGTGTTTGTTTGTTTGTTTGTTTCTTTCTTTGTTTGTTTGTTTGTTTGTTTGTTTGTTTGTTTGTTTGTTTGTTTGTTTGTTTGTTTGTTTGTTTGTTTGCTTGTTTGCCTGTTTGCTTGTTTGTTTGCTTGTTTGCTTGTTTGTTTGCTTGTTGTTTGTTTGCTTGTTTGTTTGTTTGTTTGTTTGTTTGTTTGTTTGGTTGAACGCGCTAATCTCAGGAAGTACTAATCCGATTTGAAAAATTCTTTTTGCATTAGATAGCCCGTTAACTGAGGAAGGCTATAGGCTATATATCATCCCGGAAAAATGTACGGTTCCCGTAGGATAGATTTGTTTTTGTCTAGGGACGAACCCGAAGCGAAGCGAGAGTGAGTCGCTAGTGACAGATAAAAAGAAAAAGTTAAAAAGAGAGTGCACGTGGTATCTGCGTTTACACTTGTGTTGGGTCCCGATCAGTTGGTGAGCCTCAGTGAGATTAACCGATGTTACAGAAATGGATAGGACTCTGTTATCAGGGCCGAATTCACCATGTCCGGGGTCCCTAGGCAACGCAATTCTCAGGGTCCCTTCACCTTTTTCTAACTTATTGAAATACATTATTTCTATCACAATGCAATTATATTCGTAATTACGCTATTTGGTAGATTTCATAGAAATTTTTAAACATTAGCAAAAAAAATTTCTCAGTGCGTGGGGCCTCTAGCTACCCGATGCGGGGACCCTAGGCAGTTCCCACCCAACGTGCGTTCACCTTGTCGTAGTAGGGGAGAACTCAATAGTACCTGGCAATACAGCAGGGCGCGAAGCCAAGAAATACACAGGAAGGTGACCCACTTCGGTAGGCGGTGTGCCATGCGAGTTGCTCCTGGTATTTCTCTGATAGCAGAGTGGACTGTGGAGCAACGCCATGGTTATTGTGGTCTGCTTTGGCAGACCTGCCATCGCGGCATCGTAATTTAATGCATAAGGGACCCTAGGCAGTTGCCTAAACTGCCTTATGGATAATCCGGCCCTGTCTATTATTGTTACTTTTTTTACTTAAAAGGTACATGTATTTATTAGCGTTGGAACTCTTCTTGGGATTTACTCCTGATGTATAACAAAAGAATCATAAAATCTACTATATTGTGAATATAACATAATTTAAATATTATTGTCAGTATAACAACATTTTAAATTCACAAATGTATGAATAATAAAATGATAATATTAGAAGAAGTAAGTTTACCCCTGGATGTTCGAAACAACTCTGGAATCTACACAGAGCTTTAGAGATTTCCGCTTACAGGGTGTAGCAATTTAATATAACTGCAGACAAACTGTAATAAAAATTGTTACTGTGTTAGTATGAAATATTTATTAATAGATTTAGATCAAAGTTTAGAAATCACTTATACAATATCACTCAATCACTTATACTACATATACAAATTCCTACGAAAATATCGAATTTGTACATAGTTATGTATGCCTTTATGTATGTTTTATAATAATACTAAAAGATCTATACTAAAAACAACTAAAAGAGGCAGAGTTTGTTTGTTTGTTTGAACGCGCTAATCTCAGTAACTACTAATTCATTTATTTTTCTTATTCATTTCCAATCATAATCAATATTTCAGAACCATTTATATGAATATATTTTTGAATGTATTTTTCCAATAAAACGTGTAATTCGTGGTTAACTAACAAGAACTATCGACATGTTGAAGAGCGTACTCGTTTCAAGTCAAGCGTGAATCGTATTTTTAAACGGAGTTTCTTCTAAAATATCACTTTATTTATTCACTATCTCATGTTTAGGAAAACAAAATACTTATTTCAAAAGAATTTTGTTTTCATCATTTTAAAAAATAAAATATATCTATAATTAATAAAATAATTGAAATTTTTTTATACATTTTTTTTACAAGAATAGTCGTTGAAATTACAAATATACAATGTCAAATTTGAAATTGATACTTAGCAGGCATTTGATTATGCAATAATTTACAGTGACTCAATTTATGTTAGTAGCACTTTATTTATTGTAAGAACTAAATCTATACTCACATAATATTAAAAAAATTCTAACTCAATCGAATCTCTGTCTGTCTGTCTGTCTGTGACCGTGTCTGAAAACTATTAGACTGATTTTGATGAAATTTGGTATGATGATAGCTGGCTATTCGAGTCAACATATAGGATACTTTTTACTGCGGTAAAATATCTCATCTCTGAGAAATCTATACTAATCGTTAAAAAGTTTCTACGGCGTACCCAGAACCCGGAAACCCAGAAGCGGAGCGAGGGTGAGTCGCTAGTATGTGTTAATAACTAATATCTAGAAATTATATGCTTGTGTCGTTTTACTTACTTGACTACGGAATACCAATCATGGCATACACATATTGAATTTTTTATTTTCAAACACCACACCATACCGAACAACTTTAAGCGAATAATTTTTTTGCCGTAAATTTATTTTGTGCAATTCAAAAATTTATTATTAGTTTTCAAAGTGATTTAAATGAAAAGTTAATTTCTACTAAAAAAAATCCATCGAAAAGGTAAGCTTACAAATTGGCAAAATAAATCCATTAAAATATATGTAACGTCAATTATACATTACAAAAATTCTATCACACAAGAAACGATTATACTAAAGGCAATAAATACTATCGGATATACATATTATAACCAAGGCGGTGGTAGTCCAGTGGTAATGCGGTCGATTGAACCGAGTGAAGCGGGTTCAAATCCCGGGTCTCGCACCTCTGATATTTTCATGTGCGAATCATTTGCAACATGATTACTTCTTGTCTTACGGTGAAGGAATCATCATCAAACATCATGAGGAAACATATTGAGAGAACTTAGGAAGTTTTCGAAAGACATGAGAAGACCGCCACTTTGTCTGCGTGGTAGACTATAACCTGATACCCATACATATTATAACCTTCACCTTTTTTGAATTCGGTTAAAAAGGATTTCCATTTCTTTATTACTATGTAAAATATATTTAACTGGTTTAACTGGTATTGTGTAAAATATAAGGTAATGTTAATGTTGTTTTGTGACACAGAAAGCGATTATCACTATTATATCACTGGTATTTTTGTATCGACTCTACTGATCTAATAAATATTTGTATTAATTTCACCACACATCAAGATTTTGATCTTCTATACTAATGACATCTTTAGAATTATCATGTCTAATATTTTCCAATCTGCCCATTTCAATTTCATTTTCATTATCAAAAACTTATTCGTTCACAAAAAAAATGTGGATGGAGCACAAAAAGCTAACGTATTTTAATAAATCAAATCTCCCTACGTAGCTTCGCGGTTTTTCTAAACTAGATTTATGTTTGCAATAATATGAGGTACTTTTGTGATTAAATTCGCAATACAAATAAAGATACATAACCTCCAAATAGGGGAGACGTAACGTATTTCTCTATTATAATGAAAAGAGGAAAACGTTAAAAGTTACAAAAATCAAAGCCATTATATTTATTGTAGGTCCCCCACAAAATATATGAAAAGGATGAACCTGCACTCAAAAGATAAGGTGGTTCGTTTGCCAACGGTTATGCATCAGCTAAACTGAAAGTTCCTAACATACTCGTATACGTAATATTCAATGTGTATACGATGTATTCGAAAACGCAATGTTGTTTTAAATTGGAAACATTTACACCGAATTCAAATAATATATTTTTTCATAAGTGTATTATGAAAGATATATACATGTGTACTTAAAACTTAAAACATTGGGTCTCGTTTTTGTTTTACAAGAATTAAAAGGTACACCTTCGTTATGTAAGAAACTTTTAAGAAAGGGTTTTTAAAATTCATCCCCTAAATAGAAATAAGTATATGCATAGAAGTTCATTATTATATAAAAATTGTTTTTCAGTTTATATAAGCGATGGAGTACTTCGAGATAACTGCTTGGCTAAAACAATGTAGAAGATAAGACGATACTTTATTATAGATCGATAGTTTTTAAGAACAAAACTAACATTGTTTTAGAAACCAAAAAAATATTTTAGTAACTATCTTTTTAATGAATCTATTTCTTGAACATCTGAACGGTGTAAATTCATCCACTGGACTGAGGGTTAGCCATCTTTATTTATATTTTCCCAACATACGGGATATATCAATGGGTATTCCCCGGGAGTGTTGTGCTTACATAGTTTAGCCGACCAGAAAAAATATGCTGAACGACGTTCGGGGTTAAGTAAATACAATAAAGTAGCAAAATTGTTTATTTTGCGACATATACATTCATCTACATCTCATTTAGAGTGAAGATAAATTATTAAGTTTACATTGTCAGTCCATTTCTAAGTGAATCTATGCTATGTAAAGAGGTAAATTTTGTATGTTTGTATGTAAGGTGTTATCTCTATGAACTAATCCGATTCTGAAAATTATTTCACTAATAAGAAGCTACATTACCACCAAATGCAAAAAGCTGTTTTTACTTCGATAAAAATGTGTTTGATATCAGAAATAATAATTATTTTAATACAATTCGGAAATAACTGGCAGTAGAATTGCATTATCGGCAAGCGCTGCCTAAATCTATATACATATAATCTATATTTGTATGTGCATATAATAAAACTGTAGAGGTCGAATGTCTCTACATAGAAAAAATGCTAAAAATCTAGTCAGGGGGATGTAAGAAGAGGAATAGAACAAATCCAGATTTTTTTCAATTTTTTTTTCTCTGCCTGTTTATTTGTCCGTTTATCTGTTTGTCTGTTTGTACGGGCTAATCTCCGAAATTGTTGGACCGATTTAAATGATATTTTGCATGGTGGTACCTTATATCCCCGGTCAACATTTTAGATACTTTTTATCTCGGAAAATTAAAGAGTTCCCGCGGGATAGTTAAAAAACTATAGCAACTTATACAGTTTTAAGTACACAAAAACTACTGATTGGATTTTAATGAAACTACAATAATATAATGAGCTACTTTTTGTTCCGGAAGAATGAACGGTTCCCGTGGGATAGATTTTTTTTGTTTGTCTAGAGGCGAATCCAAATAAAGCGAGGGTGAGTTGCTAGTAGTTTGAAATAAAGCAATGAAATGTATTTAAAATAAATGTATGTATAAGGCACATAGGGACGCTCCGGAGCGAAGCGAGAGTAAGTCGTTAGTATAAAAAAACAATAGTAATATAAGTGGTTTTTTTATTATATTTTTTTATCAAATTAAATGTCTCCTTTATAGGATCGTAACGAATCATAATTAGCATTCAGTCATTTTTATATAACAATATTTTTGAAGTACTATGTCAATCTAACAAATGCAAATAAAATATATTTTTATATAAATCAACTGAACTACAAGTTGCGTAAAACGCCTCCCTTAGTCAAAATTATGCCTTTATACCATTTGCTGTAGAAACCCTTGGACCATGGAGTCAAAGTGCTAAACACTTCTTAAAAGAAATAACACCTCGTCTTATCGCCTCTACCGGTGACAGGATAGCTGGATTAAAATAGCTTAATGTATTATGTTTGTGTGTATTTGTAACTCTTCATGCTAAAACGCCTGAACGAATTTAGATAAAATTTAGTTAATTTTACAGATAGACCCAGAGTAACACATAGGCTATTGCTTAGCACCTAGGTCCTAACGAAGCTAGGTTTAGTCACTGGTAGACAATAATTTATTCGAATTTGTGGCAATTAAAATCAAGTTTATAATAATAACAAAAAAGGTTTAAGCCATTTTTATATAAATTTGTCTACTTATTTACACCATAAAAGGATTTCATTTCATTCAGGAAAGTATGTTTCTATATGCAAAGCTTACATGCAAATCAGACTAAGGCTTTGTGTTGAAATGGAAATGAGAAAAGCAACTTACAATACACTTGTATGCATTCTACTATAGCTTTCAAGATTTCATTTAGTGTTTGTACGTATGTCAAGTAATTGTTGTACATCTAGACGTATAGTAAAACTAGCGAGAAACCTAGTTACGTTTTAATATTTAGTATAGATTTCTCAGAGATTTTTTTAGTTATTTTCCCACAGTAAAAAGTATCCTATATGTTGACCAGGATAACCAGCTAATATCATACCAAATTTCATCAAAATCTGTCCAGTCGCTTTCTCGTGATGCTTTTCCAGACAGACAGACAGACAAAAATTTTAAAAACTATAGAATCGGCCTCTGTTTTTAATTACTATTTCAATAAGATTTTCAAAAAACATTTAATGTACAGAATCGACTCAGAATTTTATTATATGTATAGCTGATGTATTGACATCCACATTTTAAATGAAAATATGATTTCACACTTTATACTTAACATTGTCATAATCTTTTCTCATTTTATCAATGCATAAATGGGTGTGTTAGTCTGCTTTTCTTTAACATAGCAATGAAGAATCAAATTAAAGTACTTTTTGCGTAAGAGATAGTTTCTTAGTAGGGTACTACTAAAGACTACAGACTAACTTTTTTTAACACAAACAGCTTTTGAATATTTTGATTTGATTAAAACAGCTTTTGGATATTTTGATTATTTTATAATTTACGTCGTAACTATCTTCAGAAATTATTATCGTCCTAATAAAATCTAAATAAAGGTGGTTAGACATGACCTTCATTCAAATCAAACATACAAGAAACAATAATAAAATTTCTGACTATCTGATATAAAGAAACGTAGTTATACAGTTAATCCTTAAATCGGTAGATATACATATTAATAAAATATAAGGTACATTTAAGTTTTAGCCTTTACCAAAATTAGAGCAATCTTATTTGATAGTATAATATAAACTTTGGTGGTTTTAATGAATTCGTTTCATCTAACTCCGCTCAGCCATAAATGTTGCTATCTGATTATAGTTTGGTCAAGTTAAAGCGTTCTAGATGGAGTTTCTAAGTTCATCCATAAATTAGCAGAGATAGCTATTGGGGCAGTGACATATATGTTGTCGGTGCCTTTCGAATACTAAGTTTCAGTATTGCAAATTCGGTTTTAAATGTCAAGTTAGCTTATCCTACAAGCTTTATTTCCGTTTTGTTAAAGCTTAGAAACATAATATGTAACTTTACGCTATATATTGTGGCGTATGCTGCTATAGTACTTATAATTTGTTAACAACTACTAAAGGACGTGCTAGCCCAGTGGTAACACGCTCGATTGAGTGAAGTGAATTGAAGCGGGTTCAAATCCCAGGTCATGTGTGAATTATTTCCTATATGATTACCACTTGTATTACAGTAAAGGAAAATATCGTGAGGAAACCAGCATGTCTGAGAATACCTAGTAAGTTTTCGAAAAACATATTATAAAGTCCGCCAACCCGCACTTGGTCAGAGTCGTGGTCTATGGCCTAACCCCCTAGTATTAAAGGGATCCCCGTACCCAGCAGTGGGACGTTAAAAAGGGCTGAATACAAAGGACGTGAGTTCAATTATCCTAATAATTATTTTGTTAGTTATACAAAGATTTTGTTCAAGTTAACAAGGTTTAGCTTATAATTAGAATTTACGAAGCCATTCAGTAGAAAACAATAAAAAACAGTGTCATATCATAGTGTATCATGCAAACTACAAAATAAATTCTAAAGGTTGAAAAATAATTTTAATATAAGCTTTTTTATTCCAAAATTTTTTTGTAAAACTGTTAAACTAATATATGTGTAATAATACATAATATATATTTCTAAAATCACTGATTTTCAGACGAATAAAATAAGATTTATGTATCTACTAAAAGTTGTTTGTTTTTTTATTTATTTGCATTGTAATAAATA
Source organism: Argynnis bischoffii washingtonia (assembly GCA_033884665.1). NCBI lineage: Eukaryota > Metazoa > Arthropoda > Insecta > Lepidoptera > Nymphalidae > Argynnis > Argynnis bischoffii. Next base: position 12,615,233 of record CM066621.1, on the reverse strand, counting down.
ATAATACTTAATTATTATTATAAATAAGTAGCAGTCGCAGAACCTGTTTTTTCTGTTTTTGTCGAATAATGAGAAATTACCAGAGCAACGTGCTCGGAGTTTTTCGGGAAAAGATAAAAATTGCGTTTTTTTCGACAAAATCACCTATATAGACAAAGCTTAAAAACAAAACCTTTTCCAAACACAAAATAAATTTATGAGTATAACAAGAACTGCTTATTTAATACTACAATATAGACATTAATAGGTCTTTACGCTACAGAATACAGAAAAAAAAACAACATTTTAGTACATTGAATTGAACAAAAGAATGTAAGTATGTATGTATGTTTATGTAATTTGTTACCTGACTATTAACTAAACTATAAGTACAGCAAATAACATTTACAATCTGCCAAAGTGGAGAATACAATACACTGAAACGGCAACATAAAATACAATAAATTCTTATCAGACCGGATTACAGGGTCCGTAATTCGAGCCTTTAGCTTTAAGCGCAACTATCGCACTAATAGAATTGGCTCGCAAAACGATAAAATAAATGCGCAGTCCTAGTTACGTTAAATGTCCGGTCGTGTATAAAGCTGCCTTATTTCAGCTGTATCTAACCTTTGATTTTTATTGCTGTTTTATCTAAGTTGGGGTAGTTTTTGAAGTATATCATTTTTGTGTCATGAAAGTGGTAGGCTTAGGGCCTCTCTGATAATTAATAGGCAGTTATCGTAGTAGTCGCTTACAATAAAAAAACCGACTGAATAAAAAACTGATTTTAAAAACAACTGGATCTAGAATTTCAAATTTTACAGCCTATTTTTATAACGACATGACCTCTAAGTAAGAATTTTCAATATCTTATCTTACTTGTATAATACATTTCTCTCTTTAATAATATATATTGCTAGCAGTACCCGCGTCTTCGCCCGCGTTCAAACTTCCGATCGCTACCAACTTCATAAAAAAAAATCATGAAAAGCAATTTATCCGTTTTGAAGTCGATAGAGAACATATACAATATACATACACACATCGATTTTTATATATATAGATTATGATTTTTTAAGAAAATAATAATTATTATTAAGAGTTTATTATAGTTACATCTTAAAATCATAATATATTCTTACGAATACATGCCTAAAACCTATCATACTAAAGTCCCGTACAGAATTAAGCAGCGTTATCAGAGCGGCTTGGGATTTATTGCTCCGCACCCCACATATATTTATAACTTAATTACAGAATATTTATGGTGAATCTTAGGAAAAGAAGAAGCCCACCTTAACTATGTGCATAAGTAATTTATCTACATCTTACACGACGTTCTTATATCGTACACATTATTTCGGGACACAAAAACGTTTACTATTTTTTTTTTATGAGATTCAGTGACAAACGAGCAGACAGACCACCTGATGGAAAGTAGTACCTGTCGCCCATAACACCTACAGTCCATGCATTAGGTTTTAAGTAACAAAAATGCAGAACCACAGGTGCGTTGTCACTGTGAGGACTAAGATGATATGCCTATACTATTTGTTTACATATGATATAATGATCATAATATCGTCCTATTCTTGATCAATTTAAAAGAAAGAAAGTTCCAAAATAATCTGCATTTTTTATACGTTCCTACGTAAATAGCTAATATATCTTCACTAATATGGATCGATACATATTTTTTTTATGAATAGCTTCTACATTTCAAAAGTATTAGATGTACCGTTTTTATTCAAATGTAATTATATTATTTTGCATGTTAATTAAGCCTTAACGTGTGGCCGGCGTGCCCTTCAAAATTACTGTTATACTACTGGGACCACTTTATATAATAAAACGTAGGCCAAGTCACATATTTTCTGCCCAGAACCATCTCTACGCAAATTTACTATTCCATTATTCATATTTATGTATACTTGCCAGTGTCGTTCCAGTGGTCAAAATTCGATCGTAATTTTTTTTTATTGGCAACACTAAAGCTCGACAATAACTACTAAACAAAAGAAAAGAAAATCGGTTGACAAACAGAGGAGAAAACGTTAGTGAAATGTTTTGTCTTTAAATATTTATATATAGATATAGTTTGGTTAAAAGTGCTTAAAATAATATCAATGTCGTGATTAATCAATTATTATGATAAACTTTTACCGAAAAAAAAATTAAAAAGAGTTAGAAATATATCTATACATATAATAAAACTGTAGAGGTCGAATGTCTGTACATAGAAAAAAATGCTAAAAACCGAGTCAGAGAGATGTAAGAAGACAAATAGAACAAATCTGGTTTTTTTTTCTTTCTCTGTCTGTTTATCTGTTTGTACGGGCTAATCTCCGAAACTGTTGGACCGATTTAAATGATTTTATTTATGGTGGTACCTTATATCGCCTGTCAACTTCTTAGATACTTTTCATCCGGGAAAATTAAACAATTCCCGTGTTATACCTAGTTAAAAAAATATACTAACTATATTAACTTATACAGCTTAGTACACAAAAATTACTGATCGGATTTAAATGAAACTTTACAATAATATAGTTCATACATCAGAATAGCAAATAGGCTACTTTTCATTCCGGAAAAATGTACGGTTGCCGTGGAATAGATTTGTTTTTGTTTGTCTAGTGTTTTTATATAATTATTAATATTAAAAAAGAAATAAATAATGAATTAGAGTCATTATTTATTTCTTTTTTAATATAAGTAAGCAAATCGTTAAATTTTACTCTAAAACCTGTGCCTACGTTAAAGGATTTCAACTTCATTTAACTTTACATCAGTAAAGCAACGATAAAGCAGCGTTAAAGCGAGTTATGTTGAAAAGAAAATTAAATTTTTAAATTAACAAGTTCGTAGAAAAAGTTTCTTCTAACTTTTTCGTAGTTTTTGTCTCTTAATATATTTTACTCGTAATATCAGGCAAGTTATTGCGTTCTCATAGAACATGCTGATATCTATAGGCATTAATATTATAAAGAGGCAGAGTTTGTTTGTTTTAACGCGCTAATCTCAGGAACTACTAATCCAATTTGAAAAATTCTTTCTGCATTAGATAGCCCGTTCATTTATTTATTTGGTTTACTGAAGAAGGCTATAGCTACATATATAATATATAGTCTATCTATTCCATACTAACCGTTAAAACGTAGCGTTAAGCGAGGGTCGCTAGTTATTATTATAAATATAAAAGTTTGTGGGTGAGTATGTCTGTTATTTCTGCTCATTGAAACAGTAAAACAGATTTGAATTAAATTTAAAATGTGAATTATATTACACATCTATATTAGCTAGCGGGTACAGGACACATTCTTACCACGTCACATAACGCTTAGGTACTAGTCAGTAGGGCGAGAATAAAGGGTTTCATCCGTTCGTGATACAATTTATGTGCTAGTTAAACATCGAAATCTGTTCAGAGGTTTATGCGTGAAAAAGTAACAAAGTTACTTTCACATTTATAATATTAGATACTATGGATTATTCTGAACATAGTGATATATTAAGTTTGTTTTTACTATTAATATAACTGCGTAGTGTGAATGTATGTGCGTTTGTTACTTTTTCATGACAAAACGGCTGAACGGTTTGCACAGACAAACTACGACCTGGGAAGAAGGTGGGTCCTTCTAGGTAAAATTATATAATAATATAATAACATAAGTAACCATTAGACCTAAGGATTCACCCGAGCGAAGCAAGTGTAAGCCGCTAGTAATTGTCACAAAGTATTAAATAGATATAATAAAATGTTAATTTCAATAGAATTCCGTTTTACGATGAATACTCGTACATACAACGTTATTTGTATGAAGCAACACAATGCATTTCTCTTCAAGCGCTGTCGTCTTTGAGACCCTTCCGAATGCATAACCACACTTTATGAGCTCGATAATCCTCACGAATATTGCTCGTGCATAGAAGGCATTTGTGAAGCTGTGCCCATAGGACTAGAGGAGATATTTTTGATCTTAAAGTTATCTTCAACAAATCGTGAGCCTTTAAAATAGGGCAATATGAATCATCTCCAAATATAACAGAATAACAGAATACATCTCAATTATACTAAGCACTAGCGACTCACACTCGCTTCGCTCGGGTTCGTTCCTAGGTTGATTCCCCATATAAAGTTTCATCCCCATTTTCGCCCTCTTAAGGTATGATTTCCGGAATAAAAGAATATCCTATGTCCTTCCCTAGGTCTCAAACTATTTTCTTACCAAAATTCATCTAAATCGGTTCAGTAGATCCAGAAATTACCCCCTACAACATCACAAACTTACAAACATTACCTCTTTATAATGTTAGTATAGAAGTGTAGATAAAGCAAAAGATTCCATAGAAACATTTAATATCTCTCGTAGGTTAGATATTGGATATAAACAATATTGTTACATAGTAAAATAATAAATATTTAGGATGTTATATGCCGGGACAAAAAAGTATTTTTTCTAACAGAATTATGTATTAAATTCTCATATTGGAGGCAGTTGTTTAAAGTATGATATTATGAATATTAACTATAATTTACAAATGTTTTTTAAGTAAACTATTTGAAACCCCATGCTTTGTAGACTAATACCATGGATACTAACAATGCAATATTTTACACCTCAAACGTATGGCATTGTCTCCTGTCTGGAGAATCGTTCTGAATGCAAAACCACAGTTTATGACCATCACTGAATTTCCACAAACAGTGTAACCTTAAAATTTCATTAAAAAAATCTTAATGTAATTAGAAGTTCATAATTTCTTATTCTATTATTTCTCCCAATCTAAAAGAATGTTAAATAAAAAAATCTTTTCTGACAAAAATCGACAAACTGGTAAACACACATAAATACGGTCAAATTTATAATATTAGTAGGGATGAAATATTTTATTTATATATTTATAGTACATGCAATAAAAATCCACCTTTATTCCATATATTGGTTGCAGCCGATAGCTATGTATGAATCAAATATCGGCCACCTCGCAATAACACGCACACAATAGGTGAACGCATCGTTAGCTAAACGAAGCCTATATCTATCCTACATAAATAAAATACTGCCTTTTTTCAATACCCGACATTGTAAATAGTTAAACGAACGAAAAATCAATACCTATAGGATCAACGATGAAAAAACATAAATTTAGAGATGTATATCATAGCGCTGAATTATTGAAATAGTAGCGGCTCACCCTCGCTTCGCTCGGGTTCGCCTCTAGACAAACAAAAAAAATCTATCCCACGGGAACTGTACATTTTTCCGGGATAAAAAGTAGCTTATTTGTTATTCTGATGTATGAATTATATTATTGTAAAGTTTCATTAAAATCCAATCAGTAGTTTTTTAAAAAATTGAAAAAAATCTGGATTTGTTCTATTTCTCTTCTTACATCCCCCTGACTTGATTTTTAGCATTTTTTTTATGTACAGACATTCGACCTCTAGTTTTCTTATATGTATAGATAATGATTTTCTCAGTTTTATTATATGTATAGATAATGATTTAATACAAAGTGATTTTTGCTTATTTTAGTGAGTACCGATAGCAAAGGATTATTTTTAAAATGAAAAATCGGTTCGTACAAAATAAAAATTAGAATTCGCACACGAATTTTTTTTATTTTTATTTATTTTCAGTATTTATTGTTATAGCGGTAATAGAAATACATACTCTTTACAAATTTCAACTCTCTACCTATTAAGGTTCATGAGTTACAGCCCTCTGACATACGGACGGATGGACAGCGGAGGCATAGTAATAGGGTTCCCTTCGGGTACGGAACCCTAAAAAAGATAACCCAAAGGCATTGAACCCGATGCCTTAGATCAGTAAAATAGCCAGGAATTTAATATAAGCTCATATAGGCTAAGTATTGAGATCCCTCACAATGGACCCACAAAAGGTGAACGCATCGTTAGTTGCACGAGATTCATCCCAGACTTATTACAGAGGGAGTGCGACCATAAGTTACGATGCTCATCCACTTGTCGCCAGCATGTGTGAAGTGGCCTTAAAATGCCACTAAAGCCGTAAAATTTTATAAAACATGGGATATAAAATTTGAACTTAAAAAGCAAAACCGAGTAAATGCAAAATTTCATCCACATTGTTAGAGCTATTTCGGAGATACACGAAATAAATTTGTATACAAGAATTGTTTATTTAATAATGTAAAATAATGTAATATATTTCCTTCAACGTAATTTTTAACCAGAAAAGTTCATTTACATTAATATTAGGTATCATTTTGTTTCTTAATTTGTTTATTTATAAATATTTAATCTTCATTGTTACAGCAAAGATGCGATGGATTTTTGTGATTCTTATAGAGATCCCGATTCTTAGGGATACTCATCAATTATAAAAAGTTGCTTGACTGAGCCACTGAGCGAAGCGATAACAGAATAAGTATTCAGCCCTTTTTAACGTCCCACTGCTGGGCACGGACCTCCCTTCAATAGGAGGGGGATCAGGATTGGCTGACTTCACATATCTTCCGAAAAGTTACTAGATTTTCTCAGACATGCAGGTTTCGACATGTTTTCCTTCTCCGTAAGGCAAGTGGTAATCATGATAGAAATGATTCGCACATGTGAACATCAGAGGTGCGGGATTTGAACCCGCTTCACTCGGTTTCCCAAGCGAGCGCTTTACCATTGGGCTATCACTACCAATTATTTTTAGTATATTATATATCTAGTAATTAAATATAGCATATTTAATAAATTATTAAATTATTCGTCAAAAACTATTAAAAATGTTATTCTAGACATAACTCGTAGCAGTGGTGCCAAAAACATAATCTGCTACGGCATTTTACCCGCCGTCAACGGCACGTGCGCGGTCTTTATTAGCGCGGTTTCAACAAATAGCCCGCTTTGCTCCTCACCACCCGTCTACGATTCTACCATGGATGTTAATATTATTTCAGACAACAATATTTTTAAACTAAACATTACTTTTTGTATGAAAAGATATACCGATTTCAAAATGAGTTTAAATGTAAATCTATACTAATAATATAAAAAGGTAAAGTTTGTGAGTTTGTGTGAGTTTTTGACGTTGTAGCGGGTTATCTCTGGATCTACTGAACAGATTTAGATAAAATTAAGTAAGAAGATAGTTTGAGACCCTAGGAAGGATATAGAATACTTTTTATCCCAAAAATCATCCCTTAAGGGGGTGAAAATTTTATGGGTAATCAAGCTAGGGACGAACTCGGACGAAGCTAGTACGTAATATTTTCTTACATTTACGCGAATATTTGACATCTATACATATGTATAATAAAATTGTAACTAAGTCGAATCTGTACATTAAATACTTTTTGGAAAATCTTATTAAAATAGACATTATTATCGATACAGAGACCGAATCTATAGTTTTTAGAATTTTTGTTTGTCTGTCTGTCTGTGACCGTATCACAGAAAAACCACTGGAGGGTTTTTGAAAAACTTTGGTATCATGATCGCTAAGTCGCTAGCTTTAAATAAAAATAACTTTTTAGATTTTTTACGGATTTATTTTAATTCGAACGCTGGGAACCAAAAATCAAAATAAATCTGCGAAAAAATCCGTAAAGATAGTTTTATTTAAAATGTATATACGTATTACCTTTAGAGGTGAAGCTTGAATTTTTATACGACCAACATTGTGGTAATTTTCATGATTATATTGGTAGGACATGGTTTTCAGCAAGCTTTTACCTGACTGTTACCACAAGAAGCTCGTTGATAGGTGTTGCATCCACTATTGTAACTGACCAATGCAGTGTAAACGTTATTGTTTCAGGTAGTTCAATCTACGCACATGTGCTAGCTGAGTTTCCTTATAACACAAAACCACCAGGGCTTCCCAGAATTTTTAAACATAATACAGTCCATTACATCAAAACAACAGATGGTCCTCCGGTATCTTGACTCTTGTCGCCTACGTGTCGGCTAGCTCCTCAAAACTCATTTCTGCAAAGCCTGATTTTAAGGATATGGTAAAAAGGATATGGTACAATAAATAGGTATCATTTTAGTCATGAAATTGATTTTTTATTCATAAAGAAGAAAAAGGCTTACCCTCCTTTTGAAGTCCGTCAAAAATATATTTTTAGCCTAATTTATTACAGATAACAGTGCGACTTGGTTGGGTACTATAATCTAAAGAAGTAGTTTGCAATAACAACCTTCAAACTTTTACTCATTTAGATCAGTTATAATCAATGTAAATTTCAACTGTCTACAAAAGACAGCCTTTAGAGGCCAGACAAATGAATGATGCACAATATAGACTCAGTAATAGGATTCCGGCCTTTGCATACAGAACTCTAAATTAAATTTCGCGATACATTACGCCATATGCTGAGAGGACTGCATTTACTCAGTTATTCATTTGCACTTAATTCAGTCACGTTCCTTTTACACTGTCTAGGCTAGAATTGATGATACAACACTTGCCTGTTCGCTATTACATTCAGTAAGTGTTTTAGAGTTATTTTGGTGTAAACATCATATTTGTAGTGCACTTATTAATCTATACAGATAAATAAAATTGGAGTGCCTGTTTGTAATATTAAAATAACTGCTTTTTACTAAATGCATATGGATTTATGTATACACGGTATATATACAAAAACAATTTTTTTTACAATTTTGTCTGTCTGTCTGTCTGTTTGTTCCGGGAAATCTCCGAAACGGCTGGACCGATTTTGACGGGACTTACACTGGCAAGTTGCTGATGTTATAAGGAGTAACTTAGGCTACTTTTATTTTAGAAAAGGAATCAGGGTTTCGCGAAAAAAAATTAAAACCCATGAAATTGTGAACAATATCCGCGTACGGCGTACGCACCCGAGCAAAACGAGGGTAAATCGCTATATAATTTAAATGAATATCTTAGGAGTAGCAAGCGACTATTAATGTATACCTAAACATAGCTAACCGTGAAAACGTAGGTACCTAAAGACGAACGCGAGCGAAGCGAGCGTGAGTCTCTAGTCTTCTAATAAATATCTCGTGTCACGGTGTTTGCGGTCTCGCTCCTCCGAAACTGCTCGACCGATTTTAATAAAAAAATTTTGTACATTTGGTAGGTATGAGAATAGGTGGTAAAGTATTTTTCACCCTCCTACCGCCGCCACCCCCCCCCCCCCCCATTTTTTAACCGCGATTTTAGATTTTTTTTATGAACAATATTATATAAATACATAGCGACGAACCCGAAGGAATCGAGGGTGAGTCGCTGTATATAAAATAAAGCCAAAGATTTTTTTTGTAGATTGAACGCGAGCGTAGCCACGGGTTCTGCTAGTATGTCTATATCTTTGATAAAAAAAAAATACATTGAAAAAAACCGAAAGCTTATTGTCTAACATATAATTTAAAAATATAATAAGTATAATAACAATACAATAATCTTTTCAAGTTTAAACTTTTTCCCATAGTAGCTCCAGCAGACAGTGGATTAGGACGCGCGTTGAGTCTTGTAGATAAGCTATTTGTTAAATACAACTAATGAAAAGTTCGTTAATATTGCGCTGGTATTAAGACACAAGTTTTATCTCGAGATATTTCTTGTGCAAGTTACGAAGTTGAACGCTAATGTTTTGTTCTTAAGAAAAGAAATATTTCAATTTAAATTTTTACTTATTTAAATGCGAAAATCTTATTGTCTATTTTTTAGATTTTCCTTCTTTCAGTCAGAACTTTGTATAGAAATGATTTATCGACTAAAAAAACTACATACTAAATACTGACCACCATACAGACCACCATACCATAGGAACCTATCAAAATCTTTACCGTCTGAATAGCGCGCCCCAACTTTATTATTGTACTAGTGGGTCACCCTCGTTTCGCTCGGGTTCATCTCTAGACAAACGAAAACAAATCTATCCCACGGCAACCGTACATTTTTCCGGCATAAAAAGTAGCCTATTTGTTTTTCTAATGTATAAACTATATTATTGTAAATTTTTATTAAAATCCAATCAGTATCTTTTGTGCACTAAGCTGTATAAGTTACTATAGTTTTTCAATTATCCCACGGGAACTTTTTAATTTTCCGGGATGAAAAGTAATCGGTACCACCATGCAAAATTTCATTTAAATCGTTCCAACAGTATCGGAGATTAGCCCGTACAAACAGACAGAGAAACAAAAAATTTGAAAAAAATCTGGATTTGTTCTATTTCTCTTCTCACATCCCTCTGACTCAGTTTTCAGCATTTTTTTTTCTATGTACAGCTATTCGACCTCTACAGTTTTATTATATGTATAGATAGATTGTTTTCCTGCTCGTCCATAGCAACCTAATGAGGGTAGCCCTCATGGTATACTCTACTATCAGGGAAGTAACACGAACCACCGGCACCGTACTGTCCCGACGCTCATTATATTAGACCGCCATAATTAATAAGTTTCTTAATTTCATCTGGCTGGATATCTAGATGTTATAAAATCCCCTCGCTAAAAAAAGGAACAAACGTTTGTTGTAACATACTGTGATGAAATAAATATCTATAAAATAATTTAAAAAAAATAAAGGGCATTGTCACTTTTTTTGATGTATGTATAAGTTTTTTTCTTAGATTTAAGCGATTATTTGACATTTTAAATAAAACTATCTTTTCAAATTTTTATTTTTTAAGCAGTCTGTCTGTTAAAACTATATGATGCCTTTGAGACATCTAACAGCTTAGTCTCTCCCGTGACCATGATTACTGTAAAGCATTTGAAACGTCGGGACAAAAATCAAAATAAATCCGCGAAAAAATCCGAAAAGATAGTTTTATTTAAAATACTAGCGACTCACCCTCGCTTTTCTCGAGTTCGTCCCTAGGTTGATTCCCCATACAAACTTTCATCCTCATTTTCACCCCCGTAAGAGATGAATTCTGGAATAAAAAGTATCCTATGTCCTTCCCAGGGTCACAAACTATTTTCTTACCAAATTTCATCTAAATCGATTCTTTACATCTAGAGATTACCTCCTACAACGTCACAAACTCACAAATTTTTACCTGTTTATAATATTAGTATAGATATATAAGTTTTGAAAAAAAAAAAACAAAAAAACAATCTTTATTTGCTAAATTTTTGTTTAATTAAATGTAATATCCTTATATACGGCTTAGTGTATACAAATAAATAATAAAAATATTTGGGAGTGCTGTCATGCCATGCCCTATTCTTCTCAAATCAAAAGACTAACTTTACAGCTATATAATTTTTCATTACTTGAAAAATTAATTACAAACTTTGAAGCAAAAAGACACTTACGAATATATTTAAATAAAAGCTTTTAAAAGTTACATAAAGCTTATACGATGTTAGTACTGAAAATAAGTACGTTGTAAATTGTAGATGTATGTAATAAAACTTCTTTAGATAATACCCGAGATTATAGTAAGTTTAAACACTCGTCTATAATTCACGAAACCAAGTAAATTAAGCTACTTGTACACTTTGTTGTAAAAACATACTAAGTTTATGATCCTACAGATAAATTACATGGATTATAAACACAGTTTTTCGATTTAATCTAAATTCCAAGGAAATACCTAACAAAACTTATCTGCATTTTTTAGTATTTTTTGAAAACAATTTAAGTTTGTTAATTTAATTTTACAGTCACGTATAAAATTTTTTAACTTTCTTACTAATTAACTTTTTTATGTAAATTAAAGTCACTCAAGTAAATTGTTGCTCTTTTTTACTATATTTTATTTATTTTATATTAAATAAATAAAATATAGTAAAAAAATGTAGTAGTAAATGTAAATAATCTGCTCCTAAAACAACTGCGCGAAGAATATTATTGTTAACTAGTACATGCATATGCTCTCATTATACTTTTAACTCTCGCAATTGGTTGTCCCAAATTGTCACAGCCTGTGAGAGGTATGGCGCATGAAGACAGTTTGAGGTGCTCTCCGAGATATAAGAATGTATTTACAACACGATTATTTCGTAATAGGAAAACCTGTAAGTAACCTGTAACTTAAACGCAGGGTTCCTGATTCGCAGATCTACTTGATAAAATCATCGAATATAATACAAAATTTGAAGAGATTTCATTTTATACGATTTATACTAAAACCATTAACATATTATCATCAATTTATTTCATCTAAAGTATGTTTTCTGTATGTTTGTTTTTTAAATATTTATACGAAATTGTAATTCAATTTTTAACTTAGTACATTAATATTTCGATAAAAACAATAATTAAATATTTACTTAGAAATTCCATACATTTTAGAAGATTCCATACTAATAACACCTGTGTTATTCAGAAGCTATACGCAAACATACCAATCACAATGAAAATAGATATGGTACAAGAGAATGGCAAATCAAAGGAAACAAAGGGCTAGTTTCGCCACTATACGGTAAGGTATCTGGGTTAAACAAGCAATATGTTATACAGCTGATAGTTTATCCCAGTTATTCTTCTGTGAATACTTTTACCGTATATGTTTTAAATTTTTATTTTTTTGAACCGAGTCAATTGATAAAATTTCTTATTTTTTTTTAGTTAAAGTATAGTTATACACACGATTACTGGAAGAACTGCCAGGAAGAATTCACAATCTTATCATCATCTATTCTTCATATTTCGTCAAAATTGAAACATAATATCTATCATAAAAAAGTATTATCTTCCAAAATGTCAATTCTGTGTACCGAGAGGCCGTAAATTAATTCATTCATAGTATTTATTTCGGGTATATGCTTTTATTGTGTGTATATACACGACATTACACAATCTTCCCCGAAAGTGGTCGATTATTATCATTATTCTTTTTTTATTGCATAGATAGATATTTCAAGGATGGGAACAAAATATCTCTTTAGTTGAAAAAATTTTTACGAAAGCAGCCACACTAATGTATTTCAAGCATTTTTAAAAAAGAAATAAAAATTTAAAGGAAAAAGTATTCGTACGAGAAAAAAAAATTGTCTGCGAGCGTCTGGCACCCGACAAAGTCTTTAAATTCCTTTATTTGAATTGTCTCGAAACTTGTGGTTAAATTAGTTTTCAATAAATAGCAAGTTCCTTATAAAAATGTATACTGAATTATTCATTTCTGCTATTTATTGGTATACTAAGAGCGTAAGAAGACGGCACAAGCGAAGTATTATCTGTATCCAGACGGTTCCATACGCTCGAATGCGGATTAGTAACGGGATTATATATCTGAAACGCTTTCGTAACGTATTAGGGTGAGATTGAAGCTATTGTAGGAAATAAAAATAAATATTTTTGCTGTACTCGTTATAATGAATCATTAGAAAAATTGCTTTAGAAATTACAATCTTAATATGTATCAATGACAGTTGAGCTCTTTTTATATACTTGTGGGATGCGCCTTCTGGTTATATGAAACTATGGACAAGCAAGGTTCAATCTGTGAGTTTGGATCTCCATTATATTGTGTTGGGACAAATAAATATGTTGGGACATTAATACACAGCACCATCTAGTTCCACGGTAAGCTACGAGGCTGGCTTGGATACCAGATAGTTGATACAATACACATATATAACTTTAAATACGTACATATTATAAATATAAACACCCATGATTGGAGTACAAGCATTTGTGCCACACAAATGAATGCCCCCAGCGGGACTCGAACCCGTGACCGCTGGCACAGCAAGTAGGGTCACTACAAACTGAGCCAAACGTGTCGTCAAAATATACTATAACTAATAATTAATTTGTATATATGTCGTACGTTTTTACCAAAGTTTTTTTTGTCACTATGGAATAAACTTCTTTATTTTACCTTTCATTTGAACTGTTTTTAATAAAATTAATGTAATTAGCAGCTAATGTGTGTTTGTTGGTTTGTCGATTTGCCTTTCTTTAAAACAACAGCTGGAAAAAAATATTGATGATTTGTGCATAGAGATTTTTTATGAACGTAGCTTTTATCTTAATAATAATGAAAACTCCTTATTTTACACGCAAAAAGAATAAATATGTACAGGAAAGTTAGATAGTGTACTACTTCAATTATTACTGTGGGATATTAACTTGTTGCCAAAACGAGATAAACATGGTTTCTCACTTTTAGCCTCCTCAGAGACAGCCGTGTTTAATAGTTAGTGTATAAATTAGCAAATTAGCAACAAACCAGAATAATAAGGCTATTTTGGAAGGAAATTCGATGTTACGTGAAATTTTTGTATTCAACGCGTTCCAGCGACCTCGCTAAAACAAGCAGGATGTGGTTGTACGAAATTCGAACAGTAATGAGAGGAAATTAGATTTCGATATCGCATTACGTCGATAGAATTCAAAGTCTGGTTTGTTTCTTAATTTGGCCTAACTTAAAATAAACTTTATACTTTTATATTTACATTTAAACTACAATATAGTTGAATTTTGTTTTGATACAGCTCACTACTCACCGTCCATATTGGAATAGTTAATACGTGTGTCAGGTAATCATTTAAAACGATGCACATCATGTTAATCAAACCGGGGTTTTGGGCTGGACTTCCGTAAATCTGAACTTTCTGGTATCATATTCTCACTAGACGCTCTATTGTACTCTCTAAAAATGTCCTTATTATTTAAGTCCAGTATTTTAGGCGTATCGAAATGGAAGGTCATCCCTTCCACTTCAAAAAAAATCAAGTGATTCTTATCTTACAGTTTACGGAACTCCAGCCATAAACATGTATTGACTGGTAAGGTCAATGCCCTAAATTTACATCCCACAGGAATGGAACCTCTAACCTCCAACTCACCGTTCATAGCCTACGATTCACGGTGGTTATTTACACTATCAAAATTAACCATGTAAATAGAACAAGATAATTAGGAATAAGAAGCGAGCGCTATAACGCTGTACGTATAAAAAACATTAAAAAGAATTTTCTTCAACCCCGGAACTACCTGGCTAGGAAGTGGTGTAATTAGATAACTTAAATTTAGGTGCCTTACCGCATACAGTTTACTGTAGTTTCTTTATTAAACTTTGTTTTCACAGCTAATGTAAGCAGTTTTGCAGTGAGTTAACAAAGAAAAATTTTATAAAACTAAATGTGATTTTTTTTAACAAATACGTAGGTACTATAAGTGGGTCTGAAGGTGGTCGTTGTAGGTATGAAATGTATTGTATTGGGGGTTATATTTTTGTCCAAACTACATATACGTAATTTTGGGGTAGATAAATAAATAGAAGTATTAAAATAAAAGATATATGCACATTTAATGAAAAGTTTTTGTTATATATAATTTATATGTATCTATAATTAATTTTAAATAAAAAAGGAACTTCCAGATCAACCTAAAATGTCACTTAAAAAATACAATGTAACAACCTAACCTCTGTAAAGAGGATTTTATTGTATGTAGTTTTTTCTTCTTCTTCGTGACGTCGTGGTCATTACGTAGCAATTTCTGTAGGGGCAGATGTGATGCGGCTCACGATTACTCACCATTTCTCCCTGTTGACCGGCATCCTGGTGCACTCATGCAAGAGACCATCATGAGTGCTTTTCCTCGCCCTTTGTTTTGTTCCACCTTGCCCTGCATGAAAAGGCGCTCGATATAGTCACTGTAACGCCGGGAAACGTGCCCGAAGAACTTTAAGATGCGACCCAGTACTACCGCCGATAGGCGTTAGTATGTAGATATAGATATTACTATATATAATAGTGTACTATTGAAGAAGAATTCAATAGAATTTATATAGGAACCCACACTTGCGAACCCTCAGTTTATCTAGAGTGGTAGGTTAAGTGATCACCCTCGCATTTAAGAAATGCCTGTGCTTTGCTGTAGATCGCTTAAAACAGTAATATCAAAGGGTATGAAAAATTTAGTTTATTTAAAAACATTATTTTACATAATTTAATTATAACTTAGTATGTTAGTTCATCTTTACTAATTGTATTATATTATTATGCTAAAATCTATTCTACGTTCACAAGAATATCTTAAAGCTGACATGCATATACCAATACACCTTCCTTATTATACATACATTCACAATTGTTTTTAAGAAAAATTCACAAAAAATAAACAAAAAGCCTTGAATAAAACAGAAAGGAGAAACAAAAATAAGAGCCTTCCAACAAAATGAGACACGTAACTAAGCGTGAAGCAACATTCGCTGGCTGGCTTGTAAAACGTACAGGGCTATTTTTATCTTACATTAACCTATTTAACGGTTGACGTGGAAACTAGGTCCCCTAGACTATGATTCCATATTAGATGCCATATAGATACTAACACTGGATGTATAGACGTTAGATTTTCTTTTTTTTTAAAATATTGTTTTAGAATCTTGCTTTTTGAATACATTTTTTTAATATATCTATTTTATATAAAAATGTTGTATGTCTGTTTGTTAGATTGTCTGTGAGAATTTTAATGTTGCTATTCCAATGTTTATAACGCGAGGTTATTGACATTAAGTACCACCAATGCACTTATTATATACCTACTACGTGACCTGCGCATATTGTGTCATATCGAAAAATTAACCTGAAAAAAACACCACAGGTATAATCAAAATATTTACATTTTGTATATTAATATGTATGTGTAACTTTAAACTAAAAAAAAAGAGAGCGGGTCGCTAGTTATATAGAAGAAAAAATAATTTCAGATTTAACAGTTATCTGTAGTCAATATTTCCTCATTCTTTAAAATATTTGAGAATAGTAAAGAAGTGAAAAATGCTAAATAAAATTGACAAATCTATTTCGGTTAACCAATGATTCAATACAGAAAATAGGTATGTAGTATGATGTACAAGGCTTCGCTTAAATTGCTTTAGGTATACCTATTAGGATTTGCATGAATCTACTGCCTACTTAAATCTATAGTAATATTATAAAGAGACAGAGTTTGTTTGTTTGTTTAAACACACTAATCTCAGTAACTACTAATCCGATTTGAAAAATTCTTTTTGCATTATACATATAGCCCGTTTATTGAGGAAGGCTATATGTTATAAGTATATTATTATGCTACTACCCAAGGGAGCGGAGCAGTAATCATAAATGTCAAAAAATCGGGCAATTTCCATACATTATAATCTACTAATAGCATAAAGCCAAAGGCTTTTTTGTAGTTTTAGCGTGAGCAAAGCCGCGGGTTCTGCAAGTGAATTATAACACTAACTTTGTAATCGCAGGAGTAAATGGGATTAACTTCACGTTGTCTAATTAACTTGTTAGTTTCATGCGCCGTGTAATAAAGTAAATCCTTTTTAGTGTTCATATGTCTGGTGTAGGCAGTATGCACACTAAACTAAATAACGTTTTCTAAACTTAGTAACACTTTATGTTTCTACTCGTGATTATATTATTGTAAATGCTTAAATTTGTGGTATTTAAATAATAATATTGTCATAAATCTTATTTATTTTGTTTAAAAGATGAATAATTTCTAAAATTATTTTCATATACCTAGGTACCTATGATTATTCTTTATAAGCTTCGCAGTTTCAGTTCCTACAAGAAGTTCCTTAGAAGTACCATTCTTTCTTTATACATTGGTTTAAATATTTGCGAAATAAATGGTAGTGGTTGAATCAACTGGCACGTTTAAAAGTTATTAACGAAATATATACTACCTATTGAAAAACTCTCAAACCAAAGCTTCATCACGGTAGCAAGTATCTCTGAAACAAGAGCAGTCTACATAAAAGATATTATCTTTATTGCAAGTGCAGTTTTATTCCCTTTTCTATCACAATCCGAAAATATGACACGATCGGGAACAGATCAGACAAAGGGCCAATGAAGGCCCAGACGCTGAACTCAGAACCTCATGACCTGCAGCCAAGTACTCTACCAACAAAACAAAACACTTAAGTATATACGATACATATAATTATAACTGAAAACAATTAACCCATTATAAAATACTTCATATTAATAATTCACTTTAATATGCAACCAAGATCGCAAACATATATGTGGCATACCTTTGGGACGCCGAAGCCTCATAATTTATCTGCACGCTATATCCAGGGGTAATTTAGTTTAATCAATGCTAGAAATACTGTAAATTACATTGCAGCTATACGGTACATAAATCATTTATAATGGCCTGGGACTAAAACAGCGCTATCGTTGTGATGAAATTAAACGTATTATATTAATAGTCAATTTTTTTAAATCGATAGTTTGATACATTTAAAATTATCATAAGCTGAATGGAGTTTCAAAAGGAAGAATTTGTTTTAAGTAATAATTGTTGTTTTCTTACGGGAAAAGCTGGGCAGTTCAGCTTGAGGACTTTTCTATAACTTGATAGTAGGTAGGTACGTAAATAATTTTTTTTCGTCATGAAGTTCATTCATTTGATTATCTCCGTTTTGGTATTTTTCATTATATCCATAAGTTTCAGGAAACAGAGGACATATCGAAACATATCGCTTTCCTCGTTTACGCTGTTGAAGATGGGATAGTTATAGAAGAAGCTAGATTTAAAATACAAAACCTATGGGCAAAAACTACTCAATAGTTATTGCTAACTGTTATAGCGAAATCGATATTTAAAATAAAAAGTAGGAATATTTGCCTGGTAATATTTATTGGGTATTAGAAGAACAAAATAATATTATAGTGTCACCGAGCTTAGATTTAACATAAAAGACATATTACATACGAAATATATTAACATCAACCACAGAACAATTACATAACATGTAGATAACTAATTATAGGTGCGGTAATTTATTATAGGTAAATATACATATATTTAGTATGGGCTATATGGCATTATAAGAAAACAATTGCGAACAGACCGTTATTACAAAGGTCAAATAGCAAGACAAATCTCCTAATCTGCATACCGAAAATGGTGATTTTCTTCTAAATCCCATGGTAATTTCATTAAACTAACTTTGTATTCGGGACTAAAACACATAAGTCCGACGATGAGTCCCTAGGCAGCTAACGCGATGGACCTTTCCTGAGATTAAGAGAACAAATCTAGTCCGGCGATTCAATTAAAATTTGCATATTGTCACGCATTGCGCCTTACAAATTGAGAAAATACTTATAACTCATATGCATATATGTAGGTAGGTAGGTAATTATCATACTGATCTCTAAAGTAGGTGTTAAAAATAATAAAGCAACTTAAAGATCTCGGTAACATCCTGTAGTGGCTAGTCATAGATTGTTTGTAATGCTGAAAATGATTGTTGTAAATTATGTAACTCATTATTTAAAAGATTAACTGTTGAGTTTCTTGCCGGCTCTTCTCGGCAGCACTGTTTTCCAAACCGGTGGTAGCTTTTATACGGACAAACGTACTGACGATTATAAAAGTACTAAATATACCTATATAAAGGAATATGTTGGAGTTTTATTGGTGACCTCCAACAAACCTCAGTAAAAATCATAACTTTGAGGCGTGAAGATAGAGCTTTATCTGGTACTATGGTTGTATTCTTTATTTGTGAATACGTATTATTTTGACTCTACTACCTAAACTATTTGGTTTCTAACTTATAAATAAACTAGTGACTTACCGTCCCTAGATCTGATGCCGTCGAGGTACGTTTAAAATAGATTTAAAAAAGTTATATGGTGAATGTACCTTAGGAGATACACATGCTATTGTCTAGTATAGTATTACAATATGATCTGTTATTTTGCACTTTTCTGTAGCCTTTTTTAAAACCTACAATTATCTATTACATTGTTTTAAAGGCAAGCATATGAAAAGTTTGTTTTTTTTTTTGAAAAGTCATCGGCATTTAGCCTTTATTATATTTACAAATAAGCGGAGAAACAGAGAAGCAGATTGCGCTCGAGCTTAATTTTGTATTTTCCCATGAAAATGATTATACCGCGCTAAATTGTTAATTTTTAAACGTTCTACTAATAATATTTATGTATTATTTAAATCATTGAAATTTTATACAAAATACGACTCAACGGATCAGTTATTGCATTTTCCGGAGGGAATTAGAAATTTCCCTATATTAAATGGTAGGTGTCCTAAATGTTGACCCGATTAATAAGTTATCACTACATAAAAAGTCAAAATCCGTTCCTTACTTTTTGCGTGAAATGCACACAGATATACTGACAAAAACTAACAACTATTGTTTTAGCGAATGTGACATTCTATGGTATAAAAATGAAACACTTTTAAAACAACAATACTTACCTATGTTAAATCTTCTCATATCTAGGTATAACCATTATTCTAATTATTCAATTGCCTAGCAGTCATAACATTTTCGTCGCATATACACATAAGTGAAGCACTTAAATATTTTATTGGGTCTAAAAACTCCATTTTCGGGTCTTCATTACCATTTAAAGTGCGGCAAACGTTTGAACGCGATAAGAGATTATGCAAATTTAAATCAAATTGTTAGTGGCCAGAGATTTGTCCAACTAATCCTTTAGATGGGCTCTGAATGCATATCTGGGGATTTCTTTTAGAAACTCAGAAATCTCAAAAATTTTGCTACAAATATTTGTTATCTATGCATCAATAATATCTAGAGTAGGTACAGGTACCTTTTTAAAAACATGATTTAGATAGAACCAATAATTACGATAGTAAATATCTAACGCTGGAGTAGGTACATTGCGCGTTTTTCAGGTCTAAATGGCTATATTGAATTATATAGTTTGCTATGCGAATATCACTATTAAAAAACTCCAATAGGTTCTCATCAAAAGTGACATAAGAAACCAATCTCATCAATCTCATCAAAAGCGACGATAAAAACCAATAAAAGCCACATAGAAACCAATAAATATTTATTGGTTTCTATGTGGCTTTTGTCGCTTTTGATGAGATCCTATTGGATTTTGAAATAGGGATTGTAACAATAAACTTTAAAAAACCTTTTTCTTTTATCATAAATATATACTTACTTCTGTACTTATTGAGTTAGAAATAGGTGTAATTTAAAATGAGAGTTTAAAATTATTATGTAAACATTTTCTGATATATTTATCATACTTAAGCAGCTAGAATTTAGTTCAATAATAATTAATATCCAATAAGTACCTAGCTACTGTTTCGTCTCTTTATAGAATTGAAAAAAAAATGTACCTATACCGCATTTTATTTTAATATATAACACAGGAAAATCTAAATTTTTTCTTGCCGTTTATAATCTAATATATTTTACCGCCGCTATAGTACAGAGTTATTGAACTAAATAACGAGCTATAGATTAAGTATAGAAATATCATTTTTGACCAAAACAATACAACAAAATGTTGCCATTCTGACTAATAACTAACTAATACTATTGGCAACTCAGCTATTACTATATCGCGCAGTTTCTTCAATAGCCCATTTGTGGCCCAATTTTTTAATTTTTTTCTAATTTCTGTTTCGGCTGTATGATAATCACTACGACCATACCTGAATTATTGTGATTATGGCCTACGTTACATTAATAGTTAATACGCAAACTATTAAAAAAGTGGGTTGATTAGTTGCTCTATTGCTATGAAAGCTCAAGCGCATACAAACTTCCACATTTTTGAGTTAAAAATAATTTTAAATTATTTGCAATTATAATTTGTAATAAAAACTATGTAAGATAGCATTGCACAGCAGATACTGACATTTGAAACTAAAATCTAAGGCACACCAAATATGAAGAAATAAAAAATTAACACAGATTATTCAAACAATATATTTCAAATATGATATAATAAAAGAAAAAGGCAATAAACAACTTATAATTTAATGATAACAATTTAAACATTGATATTTATTAAGGCGCTAATTTTCTTTATTTTCTCCTGGTGAACCAACGAGGAACCATCTTGTGCGTGCTTTGACCGCCATATTCCTGACTAGCCTTTTTTTATCGTCGAGAGATGGCGCTAAATCTATCAAAATGTCCTGTTTGAATGGTAAAAGTAACCTTGTGGGATATGAATTTGCTATTTCATACAAACATTGTAGGCTTTTTATCCGGACATCCTGAAAAGTTACATTTTCTATACTACTAAAGAACAAAAATAGTTTTTTGGTATGTTTGTAATGTATTAAAAATCTGCTAAATCGAATTAGATGAAATTTGTTATGAAGATAGTTTGTGACCTTGGAAAGGATACAGGATAGGTTTTACCCCGGAAATCATCCCTTAGGGAAGTGAAAGGAGGAAAAAAGTTTAGGGAATCGAATGATTTCTCAAGTAGGGGATATAGCATATAAAACTCTTTATACCTATGTATATTCGGGTGGCGCAAAAGAACCGACAATTGTTGAAGTGAAAACTTCTATAGGCAGGTTTGGATGGGGAGTAAATTCATGTAAGTCGTCATCGACATGGTCACGTGACGTGTTAACACTCAGAGTGCCGATAGATGTCAAAACCAGGTAAATGTAAACAGTTTTAATTTACAAATTTTTATTTAAGATCAAACAAATAATTAGAATATCCAAAAATAACAACTGTTTGTTTATAGTTTAAGATTTTACTTCTGTTGGCAGTCCTCATGACTGCTTTTTTTTCGTGTCTCATATGAAAAAATATGTTAGTTTTAAAAATATTGTTAAGAGGCCACTCGAAAACATTTTGGGTACACTAATTTTTAAGTAAAAAAAAAATGAGCGACATTTAGGAATTAAAATAACAATGGCTTGATGACTCGCTTGTATTAAATATACTCGTATTTACAATCATGTATGCTTATGTGATGTGCAATTTTCATAATATTCTCATAATATTTATATATATAATGTCCTCCTGACCGATTCCGGCCACGGCGGCCAATCTCATTGAGATTAGCCAACTGCGCAGGAGATATTATAGTACACAAGTGTACACGCAGACACAAGTGCACTCTCTATTCCTGTCACTCTCATACTCCAGTGGGACGACTACTCGACACGACCGGTGAGAGTTAAGGCGCAGGACAGACGCTTTACGTGCTTTCCGAGGCACGGGGGTGAAACACCGCCAACTTCCCAACTCCGGGCTGTTACTGAGGCTTACTATACAGAAAGACTCAATAACTAACCTTGGCCCGACCCGGGACTCGAACCGAGGACCTCAGGATGTGCAGCCGTACATGCTAGCCACTACACCACCGAGGCAGTTATAATATTTATAAGGGACTTACCATAGACTTAACATAGGTGGTCAAGTTAATTAGCCTCGGCAAAATAGACTGTAAGCTCTGAGCTATAGATACATTTTTTGCTTGAACAAAATATATGAGAACATCAACCATTACTAATAGTAGGTCTTTATTGTCAAATTCTAAGGCATCTACAACAAGAGGGGCAACCTGAAATAACAGAATAATATCTATACATATAATAAAATTCTGAGTCGAATCTGAATTATTTTCAGGAAAATCTCATTGAAATAATCATTATTATCAATATAGAGGCCGGATCTATAGTTTTAAGAATTTTTATTTTTATTAGATGTTTTTGTCTCTCTGTGGTTTTCTCGTGAAGAAAACCACTGGACAGATTTTGATGAAATTTGGTATGATGATAGCTTGGTATCCGGGTCAACATATAGGATATTTTTACTGCGGAAAAATATCTCATCTTTAAGAAATCAATACTAAATGTTAAAACGTGTCTAGGGACGAACCCAAGCAGAGCGAGGGTAAGTCGCTAGTTATAACATAAGATCTTGTTAGACAGAAACTTTAATAAATACATATATACCACAGATTTTTATTGATATTTATGTCAAAATAATAAAAAAAAACATATAATATATTTATCCTAATTTTAATGAATTGCCTAAGCAAATGACAATCAAAGGAATGAGACAAAATTCCGTTGAATTCCATTGCAAAATCTGCCATTATAAAATAAGTTTATACTGCATATTCATAGATAGAGCTGTTTTCGTTTTAAGAGCAATATAACCTGGTACAAATAACATATTTTAATATAAAAAATATATAAACTCAATAGACCTTAAATTTTTTGTTCTGAACCTATCTGTAATAATTAAAAAATAAAAATTAAAAGAACATACCTTATTAACTTCATTATTAAGTACACTCTTAGGCGTTTTCTCCAGGACATATGCCCAACTTAAACAATACGCTTCTTTTGTATCTGCATTAATTGGACCTAGTTTTTCTGATAATTTGCTAAATGTGTGGAACATTCTCTGTTTGTAGAGAAGACTCATTCTACAGTGATTTTTGGAGTTAAGATAGTCTGGAAACTCTGTCATTATTATGTGTATAGCTTCAGATCCTGTTTTACTAGATTCTGGGTTTGATATTGAGATTAGTATCTAAAAGAAATTAGAAAAATAATTTTAAATTAAAAATATGTGTGTCACAGATGGATTATCGATGATCTGTAAAACAACTAGCAGTTTTATAAAACAGCTGATTCGCCAAACCATCTGTGACATATGTATGTATGGTAAGCAAAAGTATATATATAGTATGTTTTAAAATAAAATTAATGACGATTTATATTAATATTATATTCTACTTATAACTTACATAGATAATTAATATCTTAATTTAATAATTCCATACCTTGTTAAGCCAAAATTGGAATAAGTCACTGCCTCTCATTATAAGAGCCTTGGCAATCCATCCATACAAATGCAACAGCCTCGGACATAGATTCTCATCACCTTCAATAATTGATGATAAATAATTTTTTAACATTTCATACATAACTTCAAATTTTTGGCCATTTTCTGCTTTGTTAAGAAAATGTGCAATCAAACAACATGCTTTTAACCTCACAACTTCTTTATCACTGTTTAAAGAAAGCTTTAATGCTAAATACATAATTTCTTCTAAATACACAATATAAACACTTTGATGTATAGAGCGGTATAAACATTCTATGACTTGAAAATATATTTCATTACTTCTACACTTTTCCAAAATTGTTTTTGTATGTTGATTTAAAATGTTTAACTGTTTTTCAATTTTTAAGCTGCACATGGTATTAGAAATTAATGTAAAACCTTGATCTAAAGATTCAAGTGATGTTGCCTCAATTTCCTTGAAAATCCAGTTTAAAATGGACTCAATTAAACCATGATCACTTTCTATTTGGGCTATTTTATTATCTGAATATAAACTTGTGTTAGATATTGAGTTATTCAGTGCTGTAACGATTTTAATGGCATCATTGTCAGTTTGAATGACTTTTAGCATTTCTTCTATGATGATTTTAGTAAAATCATCAATGCTCGCTAAGCTAGATAAAAGATTCAAACGTTTTTGGAATACAGTTTTATCCTGTGTTAGATTATTTATGTCACATTTTCCCTTCACTACTAAACTCATAATCAATTCTGGATATTTTCTTGCGATTGCATGAACACATTCTACTGATACGCTTAGTAATTCGTCATCTTGACAATTTTGAATATTATATATCAAAACTTCGACAAAAGGCACAACAAGATCAACTTTCAATACATCAATCACTCGAATTAAAGTTTTAAACCCACCAATCTGGTATTCTTTTGACGTTTCACTGACAGCTGTTAAACAAAGTTGGGGTATTTCACTTGCTTGTTGTTCAATTTCATTTAGCACAGACCAATGCTTTGCCATTTCATACAAATCTCCCAAAAAATCTAAACTCGCAATCTGTAATTTTGGCGACGTTTTAAATTCATAATATGCTAAAACAGCCGGAATCATAGATTTAATGATTATTTCACATGAGTTCTTAGATGCATTAGCCACTGTTAACAATATTTTCGTTGCTTGAACAAACTGTATGACGGTTGTTGATTCCGCAATGGACGTTTGCAGTGAAATTAAAATTCCTTTAATGAAATTTTCAAAATTCTGGTCTGTATTTGCAGTTGTAGCTAATTTAGAAGTTAAGGCTGATAATGCCTCGTGAGCTGCCATTTTTAACTCTTCATCTGTTTTGTGTGTCATATCCCTATGGATGGAGGACCATAAAGTTTTTAAAAAAGGTCCATAGCTTTCAGCTTTAAATACTTTGCAACTAGTAGCCTGAAAATACAAAATTACTAAGCACTATCAATTAAATTGGGATATATTGTATAAAATAGATTGCACAACAAATGAATTAAATCTTCAGTTAATGAAATTTAATTCATAATTATTATATTTAGTTAAGAACTACCAAAAAAAAAACATTATATAACAAAGTATATTTATATTTTTGAATGAAAATGATTAATAAGAAAGTGCTAAACAATACATTTCGTTTTAAACTAATAACAATAACATTTTCATTATTAATAAAATACAAAAAAAAACTTACCAATAACACCAGTGAGTCAATTTTAGCAACTCGTAAATTCGAATCTAGTTTCTCTATTAATAATACCAAACAATGTTCTGCAAACTCCGGTGTTGCGCACAAACATGGGCATAATGCATTCGCTAAATCATTTCTACTAACAGCAGCAGGATCATTTGGCGAAGGATGAAAATCAATTGGGTAATAACAGGAGATTACTTCAAACATTTCCTCAACTAAATGGCCAAGAGGTACATGTGATAGGAATTTTGGCAAAAAATTAAAAAGAAACAGTAAATTTCGTGGATCCCTTTCTCCATCTATTGCAGATATTACTCCATACACAAAATCAGGACCTAGAGTCTTCATGTCTGTAATGTTAAATTATTGTTAAGATTGTTAACAATATCATTTTCTTAATAAGGTTGTTTAATAGTTATAATGTATAAATATGATGCTTTTTTAACGAGAATAAATAATATTTAGTTATATTTTTTATTCTTGCTGTCATAAAATACATAGGTCTTAATATTAATGTTATTTAATTTGATATTCATACTTACAATTTGGATCTTTTTCCAATAACTTTACTATTGTTAAATAAATATTATATCTGTCCTGTCTTACTTGTGACTGACAAGCAACCTCTCTAAACAGAGCAGTAAAATATTCACCACTACTCTTTATGTTGTAATTATTCATATTAACAATATAAAGATATCCTTCTAAAACTGCTGGTATTACTCTATGATTATCTTTTAAGCGATCTATGTAAAATTTGGATATAAATTTTATTTGCATGTCTGTTAAGTAATCCCTAGGAATTTCTTTTAAAACTTTTGTAAAAAATTTCATTCCCTGCTCTCTGTGTTCTGCTTCTTTGTTTGTAAGAACACCTGCCATATTTTCAACCATGTTAGTTATTTCGAGCCGGCCTGTTACTATGTCTGTAATACATTAAAAACAAGATGAACATTGAATCGTAATGACTTAAATAATAAACAAATTTTATTAAATTGAAATAATTATAAACATATTTTATTAAATTTAAATTATAATAAACATATTTTATTAAATTAAAAAATGAAATGGGTATTACCTGTTACAATATTGTGAGTTTGCTCAAATATCTCATTGTTTTTCATAATTTCTTCAGCTAAATCTGATTTAAACCAAACAGAATCCATTGTTAAATTTTCGTAATATGATTTTATATCAGTAAATATATTGCTTTTTCAAGTCATGGATTATTTAAAGAACATTACACAATAAATTTTAAAATTTTTAGTTATTGTGTCACCACTGAAATATAAAGGCTATATCATAATTAATGTTATATAGTTAATCAAAATTATTACTGTAATAAAAATTGAGTTAAGCGTTTTGAGTTTTGACTTTTGAGTTTTGAGGTTAGGGTTACTTTTATTCTTTTTTTATTAACACAGATAATTAAGAAAAAATGATTACCCAATAACCGCAGTTTATAAAAGTGCATTCAGACGTTGAAATAATGTCTAAACCGGATCGAATTTTTCATTACATAATAATAAGACGTCCTTTGAATTTAAGTTTATTATTTATTTATGTATATCTTCTTATCTTCATGTGTATCTTGGCTATATATCTTATCAATTTATATTATATTTGTCGGTTTTAAAGATAATAGTAAATATTATAAAAGGAAAATAGTTGTATAGTTTAATTAATTTTCTTAATTAAAATAATTTAGATAATATGCAAATCCATATTGGCAAGAAGTATTTTATAAAATACAGTGGAACCTCGACAATTCGAACCTGTTTAAGTCGTAACCCTCAGTAAGACATCTGTAATAAATTACTTAGCTCGAAACAATATTTTTGGCTATTTGTTTATTATATACTAGCGACTCAGCCTCGCTCCACTCGGATTCATGCTTAATTATGTTTTAACATTTAGTATAGATTTCTCAGAAATGAGATATTTTTTCGTAGGAAAAATATCCTATATGTTAACCCGGATAACCAGCCATCATCATAACCAACAAAATCAAACATACAGACAGAAAAATTCTATAAACTACAGATTTGGCCTGCGTATCTATAATAAGGGCCATTTCGATATAATTTAAAAAAATATATTTAATGTACCTACGGATTCAACTCACAATTTTATTATATGCGTATTTTATGTATAGATAATATACTGTCAGACTTGCTTTACTTGACATCATGAAGATGAATAGTGTAATTATCTTCTTATGTTGTTGGTTGCTCCTGTAGACCAATCACTCATTTATAGTTTTAATTCCACGTTAAAGCTGCTAAATTTCAAAATTACCGCTCAAACTCATTTGTGTCTATATGTGACACTGGCAGAATGTATTGCGTCTCATATTGCAACAACTCTACCTACTAAAGAAAAAAAAATTGAGCTTGACATATGTGAAATGTACGAAATGTCAATTGTCATTGCAATGTCCAAGTTCTGTGTGCACATGAGACCAAAGTGATGCAATATCATAAAATTAAAGACGTACTTACTTAAATATAGTAAATATGGCGTGCAAGACTTTAATTGATTTCATAGTAAAATACCATAAACCACGTTTATTAAATAACGTGGTATATTTTCCAAGCAACGGTAATTCATTTTTCGGTCGGCGCCTTTTAATTCCTTCTACTCCAGTCTCAACTTTAACACCAATAATTCAATCTCCAAGGCATTTAAGTACAAACATAACAAACCTTCACAAAGTTCCACTCACAAATGAGCCAAAGAAAACCGATGGAAAGTTTCAGCTAATGTTTACGTGTAAGAAGTGTAATACTCGCAATTCGAAATTTATTACAAAGTTGGCTTATTACAAAGGTGTCGTTATTGTAATTTGTGATGGTTGTGAAAATAAACATTTAATAGCCGATAACCTTAACTGGTTCTCAGATATGAATGGCAAGAAAAATATTGAAGACATAATGGCTGAAAAAGGCGAGACTGTACAAAAAATCATGTCCAGTGATTTAGAATTCATAGCCCAAGAAATCATTAGTACTACAGAGAGAAAAGCTTTAGATGGCTAGATAAGTATCTGCCTAAGTGGGAATATTAATACAATTATATAACTTGTAAATATTAATTCAATGTTGTTAAAATATTGTTTAAATTACTATGTTTAAAGAAATCGGTATATATTAGAAGCTTACAATTTTAAATTGTTTCATTTGTATTATGTAATTTAATTTAAGAATGTATTAAAACAACCATAAAAGATTACATGACTTATTTTATTTATATGGCTGAGCTAGTAAAATATAGCCTTAAGAAAATTTGAGTAAGTAACATAGCAAAATTACATTGATTAAATATATATCAGATATGCACTATACATTAAATAGCACCATTGTGCTTTAAAATTATTGTACTTAAATTGGCACCAGATGGTAAAAATTCGTATAATATCTAAATTATTTCAGCTTACATGTAAGTTTATAGAATTAATGGTTTATGGAAGTAGAATTATGTTTCCTTTAGATAAATTTAAAAATATATAACTCTGTTGTGCTATTTTCTTATTGCTTTACATTTATGACAAATGTTAAATTTAAATCTTAAATGCAATAATTTGAGATTCAATTTAAGGTTAGTGTTTTTAAAGTTGTTACATGTTAGTTTACAAATAATTTTAAGCCACTTTTAATGCATTAGTGAAGAAGGAATAATTCATATTATTCACATGTAAGCTGACGATTAAAGTAAATATAAGGCACAATAAATCACATGGTAATAAACAATAATCTCTAAATAACTTGTGCATAGAATATACATTAAAGAATAAAGATCTCTGATTTACAAAATATGGAATGGGATTTCTGTAACACTCTAAAATTACTATATAATACTTATAAGATAGTTGTAAAAATACATATATAATGATTAGCAAACATTATAATATAATTTCGACAAAAAGGTCTGGTCACTTCAATATTTGTGTATTTTTTTTTAAACAAAAATCTACGAGCAGAAATAATGAACGTCACTATTTCATTCATAATATCCCATAATTCAGAGTTACAAAAAAATTGGATGAAATGTTTGCAAGTCATTATAGTTATGAAAATTTACTAGGTACAAATGGTCAAAAATATTTGTAGGAAATTGGTAAATATGGAATAAAATGACAAATCTCATCGCTTGTGTCGAAGTATAGTCACATTGGACTTTAAGTGACAGGAATAGAGCACTTGTGCACTATATCTCCTGTGCTGGTTAGTCTCAGTGAGATTCATCTCACTGAAAGAAGAGAGATCTCACTGAGAGAAAATCAGTCAGGAGGACATTATTATTATAAAATGACATTATTACTCATCTATTAAAAATTGCAATAAGATGTTATAAATTTCAAAACATTCTAATATTATTTTACTTTTCACTGTGATTTCAATTACATTTACCCAAAGATTCAAAATATTCCAGAGAGCAAATATAAAAATACTATTATATAAAAATATTGTTAGAAATACTTAACATATTATATAATGCAAAAAAATAAAAAGATCAATAATTTTCTTTTTTATACCACAATTTTAATTTACTGCATAGTTAATTAAGTAAATTTTTAAAGATTCATTAAAATATAATTAATTTTATGTTTTTAAGAACATATTTTTTATAAACTATATATGCTTCTTTTTTTAAATTAAATGTCACATAAATTGTCTTATGGTGAAGGAAAACATTGTGAGGAAACCTGCATGTCTGAGAGAATCTAGCAAGTTCTTTCAACGAAAGACATGTGAAGTCCACCAAGTGCAGGTCTTGGCCAGCATAGTGGATTATGGCCTGATCCACCTCGTATTGGAGGGAGGCCAATGCTCAGCAGTGGGACATTAAAAATTTTTGATCTCTTACTTTTTCACTATACCATAATTATAATGGAATATAATTCGGGAATGCTTAATAATTTCACAGATTCGTTGCATTTTATTTATGCTAATAAAAAATTCAGTCTTTTTAAATTCAATCTTGTTTTTTACACTCTTTTTGGACGGCTCACAATTGCATAATCTGTCCCGTTACAAGTACTGTGGCTAATATCCTCTAATCCAATTTGATTTTGCAAAGCCTGAGCTTGCGCTGCTGTTGGTACTTGGGGGCCTGGAGTGTTAGGTTTTCTTATCATACCATAGCCTAAATGTGAGTCATCTGCCAATCTGGCTGTTTGCATAACATTTTCAACTTCATCATAATCATTCCAAGTATCTTTTTTGGGGTTATTAAGAGCTAGAGTTGTGGGTCTTGCTTCTATGTTCTTATATCTTGAAGACTTGTTCAATTTGCTTGTTGAACCAAAGTACTGTAATCTATCATAGTTTTCATCTTCTGGATCAACCATAGGGCTTGGCAGAAGAATGATTCTTGATGACTCTGGGCCAGATGTATTAAGATTGTCTTGAGATCTGGATATGAGTTTCATACAATTGGGGTTGTCTGCTAAATTTGGAGTGAATTCAGTATGATCAGGGGCATCAATACCTAATGTTTTCCATGCCTCACTCCTTACTTCCACCTTATCATATGGCACTGAAGGAGGACTATGTTCTCTTTTAATTTGATCAATAGGTTCATAATTATCTAGTTTTTTATAGCGTCCAAAATCAATACTCTCATCTGTAGAACTAGGTATATCCTTGCTTATTTTGTGTAAATTAATAATTTTTCTGGGTGGTTTTTGAGGTTTAGGCTTTAGTGCAGGTTTAGGCATTAGCAATGGCACAGTGTCTCTCTCTGTACTGGTAGTCTGATGACTTGATACAGATGCTGTTTTAAATGAAAGAGAAGTTAAATTTAGATCATCAGGTTTTGTAGCTACTAGTGGACTTCTAGACCCCGGGAACAGATTAGCAATAGGCTGTATATTAAAATCACTATGCTCGGGACTATTGAGATTGTCATTGCCAATCATCTGTTTCATTGTTCTCATTTTAAGTGATAAGCACTTAAATATTTCAGATTGATTTGGATGTTCTAAATGAAAAATACCTTCTCCAGTATTACATTTTCTGCCAGCTTCAAATGTAAATTTACCCTGTCTATATCCATAGCGTCTTATATATCTATATGGCCAAGTTGCATATAACTTATTATCATTAATATCCCTTAATTCAATTGCCGTTGCTGTCAATAAAAGTAAGTATCTTATAGGCTCAAATCCACATCTGGTTGAAGCTTCTGATGAACACATTTTGACTGAGAATACTCCCTCACCTGATGAACAGTATAGATCATTATCTTCATCACATGATATAGGACTGGAGTCACGACCTTTAAAAGCAACAGATTGCAAAGCAGTAACCCATTCTAATGTTTCCTGTTCTGATTGAGCACTGATTTGTTGAGTATGTGATTTAGTCAATATAGTAATAGTATTAGGACTAGAATGTGTAATTTTTATGCAATTTTCAAGTGTAAGAACTTTTGGAATAGCACCAGAAGCAACATCATCTTTATTGTCATATATCTCAAGCCTCTCTATTCCTTGTATACTAGCATTGAATAGTATACAAAACTTTTGCTGCCATATTTTCTGAAATAATATCAGTAAATTTAATAAACAATCGAAATATTTTCAGTAGGATTAAATTATTCAATATATTTATTATATGATAGTTTAAATGGTAATTGTATTCTATTTTGTAATTAACGATTAGAATAACAATGAGTAAAATTTACATATGTTTATAGTGATTAATAATTACAAATAGAATATGCTAACAATTAAATTTCCGCTTTTCGTGCATACAAACTTATAGAATTTGTAATCGGCGTACAGCAATTCTACATGTACACATACTTCAAACCCTGACTCATTAGAAAGCATATTGTCATAACTGCATCATGCCGCGTGTTGAGTCTTCCTACTAATTATGAATTTTAAAATAAAATAATAACTTTTAATGTTTATTAATACAATGTAAAAAATTGTACCTTCTTAGGAAATTTACTGAACATGTTTCCTCCCGCTGGTGGAAGTAACAAACAGCCCGACTTAATTTCATCGTCAGGCTCCATCGTTCTATGAATGCTTAATAAAAATACTGTTAATAAATCACAGTACCAACAATCATATCACTTTTATATACTCATCAAAACTGAATAACAAGAAGAATTCTACACTAATAGCATTCAACGCGGAAGAAAAATATTTTCAAATGAACTGAAGTGCAATGCGAACAGCGAAGTGCAACAAGAAATGACAGCAGTAACAGATAATATATCCATGTTCATTATTTATATTTTTATTTGTCATCCATCATTTGTAAAAAAAAAATGGCAAAAATAAAAAAAAACAATATCAAAGCTTAACAAAATAAATTCACTTGTTCAAAATGAATCTTTACTACGAACGATTCTGAATTCTTAAAAAAATTGTATCAGCTGGTTTCGTTTATAGTGATACTATAGTAGTTTATCTATTTAAATCAAACGTCAAACGTCAAAAGCGAATGTATTTTATTTAGATCGTAAATTGTCAAAACTAACCGGGTATGATCTGCTTTTTACTATTCGTATTCATCTAAAACAAAGTTTTGATTTAATTGCCCATTTTATTGTAAAGTGCAATAAAGTATTTCAATTTTGACTACAATCATGTCAAATAATATAAACCCACTTGCAGGAACAGCTCATTTACTGGACGAACTGGATAGTATGTTTATTTTATTTTCACTTCATTGTTGTTCTAATTATTTACAATCTATTCTATTAATTTTTATTTTATGAAGAGAAACTTATGGTGCTGTTGCGTGACGGACGAACATTGATTGGCTATTTACGTTGTGTGGATCAATTTGCCAACTTAGTTTTACACAAGACCATTGAAAGGATCCATGTAGGTCGAGAATACGGTGACATACCACGAGGAATTTTCATAGTAAGAGGAGAAAACGTTGTACTTTTAGGTGAAATTGTGAGTTCCATGGGTTTTTGTTTTATATAAAGATTATGTTGCAAAAATATTAAATCATTTTTAATAACTTATTCATTTAGAAATGAAACCTAAGGTTTTTTAGAGTAGTTGTTAAGTTACTTTGTACTAGAAACCTTTGTTTAATTATTTCTTTGTCTATTAAATTTTATTTTTTATAGGATAAGGACAAAGAAGATAATCTTCCATTGACAGAAGTATCAGTAGATGATATACTTGATGCTCAAAGACGAGAACAAGATTCAAAAACAGAACAACAAAAATTACTTTCTAAAGCACTAAAAGAGAGAGGGCTTAATTTATTAGCAGATATGGGTCATGATGATATGTTTTAAATTATAATTGAGTAATATTATCTATCATTGTAACTTAATATTAGTAAATTTTTTAAATATATTGGTGTACAATTTTATTGCCTCAAATATACAAATTAAAATTAAAAAAAAAAAATATTTCTTTATTGTAAGAGTAACTAAATTATAATTTTTGCTAATGTAATGTTTAATTGCTTTATATTATTATTTGAAATAATAAATTATAAAAGTTAGTTATTTTTAATAAGAAATTGTTTGTTATCAATGTATTTAAAGATGACTTACAATGTTTAAATGCATTGAGCACCAAGTAAAATTTAAAAAAGCAAAATTGGTGTGTGTGTTCTTAAGCTTGTTACACATTTGTGCTTAAACAGCTGGATGGATTTGTTTGAAATAACATCTAGCCTACTATTAGGCACCTAGGGATGCACCAGAGTATGTAGATCTCTATCTAATTGAAGCAAGTATAAGTCTCTTAGTGTTATAATAAAAGTAAATTTGAGATTTACTGAATGAAATTAGATAATTAAAATAATATATTTTGTTCCATCGTTTAAGAATTTCCCCTATAGTAAAAATATATAATAGCTGATAAACCTACTTTTTTTTCTGATTCATGGGGAAACCCGTGGTCTCCCGGTGGTAGGACTCTGTCAAGCCTGAGGAGTCCGACTGGATGGGTACCACCCCCTTATCTATTTCTGCCGCCAAGCAACAATGATGCATTGTTGTGTTCCGGTTTGAAGGATAAGGTAGCCAGCGCAATTACAGGCAAGAGGCATATCATCTTAGTCCTCACAGTGACAACGCACCTGTGGTTCTGCATTTTTGTTACTTAAAACCTAAGTGTATGAACCGTAGGTGTTATGGGCGACAGGTACTACTTTCCATCAGGTGGTCTGTCTGCTCGTTTGTCACTCAATCTCATAAAAAAAAAAAAAACCTATTTACTGCAGCTTTTAGCCTGTATGCAGGGGCGCACGGGGTATGTGGGACTCCTGCGCGAGAAGCGCGACAGACTACCCACTAAAACCACGGAGATCCCTATTGCAAAAGACAGGGCCACGGGATCGCTTGCGCATTCGTCCGCGACCCAGCTGATAAACCTACTGTCAATCAATCAGTCTTTCGCCGTCCACTGCTGAATGAAGGTCGCTCATAATGAGCGCCAAGCATGTCGGTCTGGCAGCCTGCATCCACGTACTACCTTTCTTAGGTCATTTGTGCATCGTGCTGCAGGCGGTGCTATACTACGCTAGCCTAAACGCGGCCTCCACTCTACATGTGTCTGCTCCATCGACCATTACTGAGTCTGGAGACATGACCAGCCCACTTCCACTTTTTACTTTAATTCTTTGGCGAATGATTTGGTTTCAAATTTTGTCTAGCAGACAAACCCTAAGTATCGCGCGTTCCATTGCTCGCATAGTTACCTTGAATTTGTAAACCATCCCTTAGGTGAGTGTCCACGTTTCGGCTCTGAACATCATCACGGGTAGGACTCATTGCTAAATAACGGAACCTACTGTATGTAAGTATTTATAATATCCAGAATGATTTTTAATATTAAAAAGTATATTTTACATAACCAAGTATACAAAATCTCTGGAATGCCGTTCAAAAGGGACTTAAGCTACCAAAGCTCTGTTAATAGATGATTCAATACGCTGTTGCTTTCCGGTTATTTCTTTTACCGCGAACTTATTAAAAAACTAGCTCGCCGCGATAACAGAATTGAGTCGAAAGAAAAAGCAGAACATTCGAAAAATGTCTCATTGACCCATAATATAATACTTTCTTAGATTTACGCGAATATTAGACTTTTGCTTTACAGCAATCATCGAAACGTCGGGAACCAAAAATCAAAATAAATCCGCGAAAAAATCCGAAAAGATAGTTTTATTTAAATGACCCATAATAATCATGAATTATACAACACCAATAGACAGGTGGTAGTTGATTAACTTAATGAAACGTCATACCAGGAAACCTCTTAAAGATAAAGATGGAAATTTGCTGAGTACCTCTATAGAGCAATTCGCATGGACATTGAACATTTCTTAGACCTTATAAGTGGTTACCGATCCATACTGGGGGAAAAAACTATTACATGATGCAAATCCAATCCTTGATATCCCAACAGTCCTGCAGTCCAACTTGGAGAAAATTAGCACAGCAATAAATAGACTTAAAATGGGAATCTCCGGGGATTGATAACATTAGCGCGGAAATGTTATGGACAAATCTGAATAAGTCAGCCGAGGTGTTCTATAGTTACCTACTTTTTGAGAGAATACGGTATTTGGAACGCATTTAAACTGAATGGAAACAGGACCTGCTAGTTAAAGTGCCACTGAAACTAGAAATAGCAATCTATGGCTGTGTGACAACCATAACGTGGAACACCTCTTACCTACTGCGTCTAAGATATGAGGTAAACTATTACTGAACCGTATTTCACAAAAATTGTAAGGCACACCGCACCTTTCTTTATATAGGGCAGTTTGGACTTAAGTTAACAGCAGGCTGGTTTCCGCTTTACCTGCTTATGCTCCGACCATAAAAAAACACTGTAAAGATCCTTAGCCAGTAATATATCGAATGGCAAAGTCAACCATAATAACAAAGCCAACTATAGTAGTCTTGTCTTCGTAGACTTCGAAGTTCGATAAAGCAGTTAATACTGGTCGTCTCTGTGGTAACTGGTAAGGTTGTAAGGATAGGTAAGTAAGTTAAGTATTAATAAGTAGTAAAAACTCGACTGTTCTTTAAATCTGGGTTTAAATGATAAATACGTTATTCAATTTTTCTTTACAGTTTATATTTTTATTTTAAACCAGATAGATCTTTCTGGTATATTTTTTTTTTCATTAATTTAACATAATATCAATAACAAGACAATATATTGGCATATTCTAAAACTAATTATTGTCTTTAATAGATTAAGGTTATTAATTCGCTCCATAAGTTTCTAGGCGTGTAAAGTTTAGCCGTTGTGACTTGTGACAACTGACGTTTCATTTGAAAACAATACGCAACTTCAAAACGGAGTACGGGTCTACAATTTTCTGAAATTTAATTATTAGATTTAAAAATATAAGCTCACAGAATTCTGTAGAATAAGTATTTTAATTTAATAAAATAATGTTCTTCAAATAATGGAAACAGTAAAAAAAAACATTGTAGTAACCGTGCACACGTTGTGAAACTCTTGTTAGTCTTACTAGCGCCTTTCACGAAATGAGTTCCTCTGATATGAATATAATAGAAAAGCTTAGGCATGAGAATTTGGAACAATTCTTTACTTTAGTGCGTATGCATTTATCATTTGTTGTTGATATCAACACGGACGAGTGAGTAGAGATAGAAAAATATCATAAAAATAAGTGTACAAATTCCGTGCGTAAGTTATTATTTCTTTTAATTTTATTTTAGTGTCGATTGTTCGACTGATAAACCAAAGCAATTTAGGTGGAATTTTCCCAAGAAAACAAAAAATGCTAGTTCCAATTCTAGTCATAATATTGTTAATAACACAAAGAAAGCTGAAGAAACAAACTCAATTACTGAAGATGGGATATTGAAACTATATGAACTAATAGAATTTTTGTCTAAGCCTGATAGTAAGTTATTTTTATGCTGACATAATTTTGTAAAAATGTACTATGTATACACATGTTTAAAATGCATCTATAAAATAAGACTTGTGTAAGATCTTCCAATTAAGTGATGATATTTAATGATCCATTCAAACAGCTACTTTGGTAGTAATATTGACAACTGTGCAGCAATTTACAGTTTGATTCAGACTGTGAAAATATAATATTAGGCTTCCTAAGCACTTGCAAAATTTTAATAAAATTAGTTGTATTTTCAAATTGAGATTCTGTATGATAATAAATAAAACTATTGAGTTACAAATATTTAGAAATTGTATATATTTTGTAATATGTATTCTGTACTCTATATAAAGTTTAATTTATTGTCTATAAAATTGAATATATTACTGATAAGTGTTTCATTTAAGTTTAAATTTAGTGTTAAATTTTATTCATTTTCAGATGTAACACAAGAAGGAATATTTCGTCGTACTGGATCACTAAGTAGGCAGCAGGAATTACGTCAGTTACTTCTTACAGGATCAAGTCTTGGACTTGATGATGGAAAGTTTTCTGTACATGACTGTGCTTCCGTCCTTAAAGGATTCTTGGCAGAATTACCCCAACCATTATTAATGGATCAGTATTATCAAACTTATTGTACTTTAGCAGGTGAATATATTATTGTAAAAGCATTTTTGTACTATCTAGTCTACTTTCATTATAGTGAAATTTTACTAATAAAATAAATGTTATGTAAAATGAAATGCATAATCCTAGAATAAATTAATAAAAATTTGGTTACTTTAGATAAATTTAAAATATATTGAGGCAAATATTTTATAAACTTTGAGGGAGGCATTACAATATCACGGGGTGGTTCTCACATATGGAGGCTGTTGGAGACTTACACAACGGGATGGTTTAGGTGGAAAGCCTACTTAGAGGCTACCTTTCATTGCAAAGTCGGCATCAATCTGGTTTTGGTTATATGGTCTTTTTCTGCAAGTACACTGTCGCATGAATATGACCGTGGAAAGAGAATGGCTGGATACTCCTGCACTTATCAGATCATGTTGATCAGACAGGTCAAGAAGGTTCGGCAGTTATATGTGCAAGTTCTCCTTTCTGCTATCGGGGTGTGCAGGTTTCGATAGTAACCAGCAAGGGATTTTTTTATCTATATAGTCCTTTACTACAGTATATGTGTTTATTTACTTAATATATCAACAAAGACGTTTACAACTGCAGCATTATATTATAAATTTATTTATTTACTTTCAGCCCAATATCCTCCAAATGTGGAATCATCAGAAATAAAACTATTAACTGCTCTACAGTTGCTTTTGTTACTTCTAACACCATCTCACAGGAACTTTCTAGAAAGATTACTCAGTTTGTTACGTTTGGTTGCGGATAATGAAGCAAGTAACAGAATGTCGCCGGATACATTGGCTACTATGTTCACGCCACACTTACTATGTCCTAGAAAGGTAAGCATGTTTACTAGTTTAAATTATAATTAAATTGTTAGGAAGATGAAGAAATTATAATCTTATGTATTCATTTAAATATTATATTATGTATTCAGCCCTTTTTTTAATGTCCCATTGCTGGGCACGAGTCTCCCTTTTCTACAAGGGGGATCTGCCGATAGTCCACCACGCTGGCTAAGTGCGGATTGACGGACTTTATATGTCTTTCAAAGACTTGCTGGGTTCTCCAAGACACGCAGATTTCTTTACGATATTTTCCTTCAACGTAAGACAATTGTAATGATGTTGGAAATGATTCGCACATGAAAATATCAGAGGTGCAAGACCCGAGATTTGAAACCGATTCACTCGATTTTCCAAGCAAGCGCGTTATTATTGTGCTACCACTGCCTAAATATTATATACTATTATATACCACTACAATATTATATAATATTATATACCACTGCATAAAGAAAAATGTTTGATAAAATCTGAAAATATAATGAAGCAACCACATGTCTTATTTCATATACATACATATATCTACCAAAAAAGCATACAGAAATTCCACTAATAGCCACTAAATGTAATTCAGGTAATTTATATTAGAAAAGAAAAAGGAAGCAAGTCATCAAAACACACTGCTCGTGGAGCAGTTTTATTAAATAAGTACCTAAGTACTTCCTGTGGATTGAATTATGTCTTAATGTATTGTAAGGAAACATGAAAAGGCATACGAAAATCAAATCTGTTACTTTGCCATATATATTTTATACAGTAATTTGAATAATTAAAATGGGCTTCCTCTACAAAAGGTCAAAGAGAGTTCATATGTAAAAAAAATGGCATATTGGAAAAATGGTAATGACAACAAGTTTTTCCTACGTATAATTTCATAGACCTTGTGTAAATCAGAACTTACTAAAAGACGACTTTTTACGCGCTGTTCAATGACAAAATTAGTTATATCTGCGAGTCACATTTTAAAACACACACCGCAGCCTTATACTATATAAGGTGTATGTACATATATATTACCTGTAGTTATGCGGTTGTATAAATCTTTTTCTCTATAGGGATATTTACTCATGTGCTTTAACAGTATCATTCTAATTCCAGCTATCACCAGAAACGTTTCACGCGGACTCCATAGCCCTATCCCCAGTGATAAGCTTCATGATCCGTCAGTCTGCACGTCTATTCGAAGCTCCTAAACGGCTGGCAACTGACGCGACCGCCTATTTTACACTGCGAGAGAGGAGACGCGCTATGTCACCAGATGTGGATTTGGATGAGAGTATTAGTGATAGGTAAAATATTTGGGTCATTAAATCTACATTTATACATATACCTTTACCTATATTTATGTATAATACCTGGGCGATTGAGCTTCGCTCGGAGTTTTTGGCCGAAAGTACAATTTTATTTAAAAAAAAAACTAAAAACTTGAATAAATACAAACAAAAAAAAACAAAAGTATAAACTGTATCCGACCGGTATTCGAATCGGATACCTGTGATTGACAATCTTGCGCCTTGGCCGCTTGATTACAATGCTTATGTCCGAGTGTGCGAAATTAGCGACATATTTTGCGTGGAATAATGCAAAAGAAAACCGCATGAAAACTCGAAAACACGCGTTTTCTCAGACATAAGACTAATCTAGATCGATATTTGCCCCCGAAAACAACCACATACCAATTTTCTGCGTAATCGTTAGAGCCGTTTCTGAGATCGCCGGTGTATATCTATACATATAATAAAATTCTAACTGATTCGAATCTGTATCTACTTTAAATATTTTTTAGGAAAATCTTATTGAAATAGACTTTATTATCGATACAGAGACCGAATCTATAGTTTTTAGAATTTTTGTCTGTCTGTCTGCTACCGCATCACAGAAAAACCACTGGAGGGATTTTGATGAAATTTGGTATGATGATAGCTGCATATCCCGGTCAACATAAAGGATACTTTTTACCGCGGGAGATTTTCTCATTCCCGCGGGAATACACGTTATAACACAACCAAAAAAATATTTATGATCAGAATTTCTTGAAACTTGATATTAATGCTCTTCAATACAATTAAATAAATACGTGTTTTAGCGTTTTTTGGAATTCAACCCATAAGGAGATAAAATAAGGGATGAAAATTTGTATGAAACCTATAACTCGTGCCACGAAAGAAGAGACTTGACGAGCGTCAGTAGTGGGGAGCTTGCGCAGGTACAGTCGCGTACGAAATAGTTATCTATAATATTTTATTTTTATATTTATTTAGGGATTTTTTGATGACATCGGAATAAAGTATATAGCTATGTATACACTTATATGTTAAAAGAAGCAAAAGATTATGCAATTTTGTATCTTAAACTTTATCATTTTGTAATAAATATTGTTAATAATTTTAATATAATATATTATATAATAAATTTTAATATAATATATTATATAATATATTATATTAAAATTATTAACAATATTTATTACGAAATGATAAAGTTTAAGATACAAAATGGCATAATCTTTTGCTTCTTTTAACATATAAGTGTACACGTCGTAAATCATCTTCCTATTTTGTCCACTTAACGTTTTACCTCGAGGCATAATGAAAATTTTACAAAATTGCACTCGTATACAACACAAATATAAACAAAGTAGAAATTTATAAACACAAGTTGCACTCGTCTGTACTGCGGAGGCAAGCGGGGCGTGCACGGGGTGAGGAGAACGGTAGGCAACTAACACGCATGCGCAGCGCCGTGCCGCCCCTCCCGCGCTACTTCCGACGCCCCGATGACGCCCGATCATCCCTCCGCCTCAGCCCTCGTACCGCTAAAGATACCTATAAATCGTGTTGTGCGCAAGTTAAACCACGTGGTTTGTCAAGTCTCTTCTTTCGTGGCACGAGTTATACCTTTTTAAAGTTTTTTTGTTGTAGTTTTAGCGCGAGCGAGTTTTGGTAGTAGATAAATAAATATACAAGAATTGCTCGTTTAAAGGTTTTAAATAGTGGGGGAAGCGAAAACACAAGAGCAAAAACTGCTAGCATTTTTTAAAGAGTAGTCATCAAAACTACTTTGTCAAAGCAAGCTTTGAGGAAAGTAGAACACGATCCAAGTCCACTTTGATTAACGTCCACATCAAAGTGCGCTTTGATTGCTCGTTTATATGATCAAAGTTACTTCAAAGTAATCATCAAAACTACTTTGTCAAAGTAGACTTTGATCGTGTCAACGCGTCTATAAGGTTGATTTTTTTAATATTACGTCGCATTGGTGAAGTAAGAAATAAGATGCCGTCAGTCAGCCGGTTTCGTTAGCGTTTGCGGTTTTAATTTTAAAATCCCATTATCCATACTAATATTATAAATTTGAAAGTGTGTGAGGATCCAGGATGTTTGTTACTCTTTCACACCAAAACGGCTGCACGGATCTGGATGGGCACAGAGATAGATAGAAAGATATAGAGAGTCAGAAGGCTACTTTTTATCCTGGAAAAATGTACTGTATTCGTGGGATAGATTTGTTATGCCTAGGGACGAACCCGAAGCGAAGCGAGTGTATATCGCTAGTATTATAAATGTGAAAGTTTGTGAGGAATTAAAATTTGGCACAGAGATAGATTGTAATCTGGAATAACCATAGGTTACTTTTGATCCCGGAAAATTTTATGGTTCCCGTGGGATACATTTGTTTTTGTTTTTCATCAGTGAGTGTGTGAGTTGATATTAAAACTATATACCTCGCAACTACTTTCTAAAATCTGAAATTCAGTATACCTACAGGTGAAGAATATTATTATAATCACAAAAAATATAGTCAATATATTTTTGAAACATGCCATCAGTCTCCAAAAAAGGTTTACGGCTTGCCCTTCTTTAATACAGCATGTTGAATAAATATAAAAATATGTAATATTTTCATTGACGAAAATGATGTTTCAGATTATAAATTATACGTGTTTCTCTTTGTTTTCATGCTGATAATATCATATGAGCCTATTTATATTTTACCGGTGGTAGGACTCTGTCAAGCCTGAGGAGTCCGACTGGATGGGTACCACCCCCTTATCTATTTCTGCCGCCAAGCAACAATGATTGCATTGTTGTGTTCCGGTTTGAAGGATAAGGTAGCCAGCGCAATTACAGGCGAGAGGCATATCATCTTAGTCCTCACAGTGGTAACGTACCGGCGGTTCTGCAGTTTTGTTAGGTAAAACCTAACTGCATGAACCGTAGGTGTTATGGGCGTCAGGTATCGCTTTCCATCCGGTGGGCTGTCTGCTCGTTTATCACTGGGTACCATAAAAAAAAAAAAATGAGCCTGTGGCACTTGCATTGTCTCCAATGGATGATATTTCAAGAGTCGGGTCTTCGTATCCTTTGAAGCATCAGCAACGCATTCGCAACTGATTTTATGTTACAGATGTCTATGAGCGGCGTTAGCCACTTACTATCAGGTGGATTGTTTGTTCGTTTGTCCAAAAAAATACCTACTGGACGAGCGTTTACGCCGGAATCTCGAACGTCCAGATACTAATATGTGTAAATCTATTGCAGAACGGCAGCAAATACAGTATACACATTCGTAGACCGGCACAGAACTATAGAAGAGAACGCCACGAACCCAACGGACACGGCGCTCGCTAAGTTATACGCTCACATCCAGGCGTTGCCCGACTCTCAGCACAAACGACGGCTTGTGAAGCATTTCAATAGGCAGAATGGCTATGGTATGTATATGTACTTGAATAACTAGTTTATGTTCGTATTTGTATGTATGTATTAAGCACTTTTTAACGTTTCACTGATGGGCTCGGGCTTCCCTTCAATACGAGGGTTAAGCCATAGTCCACCACGCTGGCAAATGTGGGGCGAACTTCATATGTTTTTCGAAAACTTGCTAGGTTTTCTCAGACATGCAGGTTTTCTCATGATGTTTTCGTTCACCATAAGACAAGTGATAATCATATTGAAAGTGATTCGCACATGAAAATATGGAGATTGAAACACGTTTCACTCGGTTTCCCAAGCGCGCTCGTTACCATTGGGCTTTTTTTGAAATAACGCATGAAAAATACATAAACAAAATTTCCCTTATTCTTTAAATTAAGTGAATGATATGTACATATGTCAAAA
Organism: Argynnis bischoffii washingtonia; assembly: GCA_033884665.1. Classification (NCBI taxonomy): domain Eukaryota; kingdom Metazoa; phylum Arthropoda; class Insecta; order Lepidoptera; family Nymphalidae; genus Argynnis; species Argynnis bischoffii. The sequence continues at coordinate 12,570,552 of CM066621.1, read as the reverse complement.
TCCAGAATAATAGCATTAACAGCAATTTATGCTACTATTTTTGACTTTGACATTTATTTTGTCGGACTCAGTCCATATACATAATTGTTTAGTCTGAGAGTTATTAATAACTAGCGATGCACCCTCACTTCGCTCGAGTTCGTTCCTAGGTACGGTTTAACGGTAAGTACAATGTACAAACATAGGTATAGAAAAGTAGGCAGGTTATTTTATATTTTTTCTCTTTATTAAAACCTTCGTGTACCTTAAGGAACTTACGAAAAAAAATATTGCCGAATTGGTCGAGCCGTTCTCGAGTTTTGCGCTTAGCAACATTCATTTTTATTTATATATTGTTGAAGATATATAGAAGATTTATAGATTTAAATATGACGGCACGTTTATCTCAGTTTGTAGTGACCCTACTTTCTGCGCTAATGGTCGCGGGCTCGAGTCCCGCTGGGTTCACTCATTTGTGTGATGATCACGAATGTTTGTACTCTAGTCATGGGTGTTTATATTTATAATATGTATGTATTTAAAGTTATATATGTGTAGTTTATCAATTATCTGGTATCCATAACACAAGCCTCGTAGCTTACCAAGGAACTAGATGGTGCTGTATGTTAATGTCCCAACATATTTATTTATTTATTATTATTATTTAAATATTCTACAGGAACTCCAATCCAAATACAAAGGACAGGTAAAGTAGCCGGTTCTAGAAGTTTCGGAGACTCCATCAAAAGGCACATATTTAATAAGGGCTTGTTGAACAAAACACCAAAGAAGGGCTCTGTCATTACCATCAATACTGTGGAAGAGGTGAGTTTGAAATATACATATATATGTTTGTTTTATTATTAATTTGTCATGTTATTTGTTGATATGTTTGACAAGAAATAGTAACTTTTTTATTAACTTTTTTTTTCAAACAACAATTTTAGCCTATAAAAATATAAAGATAAACTGCAGGCTAAATTCAAACTTGCTCTGCCATATTGTATTAAATTTATAGTGTAATGAATAATACATATATAGTTTTCATAAAATGAATATTTACTTTGACAAATAAATTAAAATATTTTCTATTAATTGCTCTGCGAACATATCAATAATTAAAGCATGTATGTAACTAACCTACCATTTCGTCTCTGTTCCTCATAATGTCTTCTGTCAAATAACTTTCGCAAACGCTAAAAGCATGCATTAATTACAGAAGAGCAAAAATAAAAAACACACAGACGATAACAAAATCGATGTGACACACAAAAATATTGTTTTGAAAAACTTGGCGAATAAAATCGCGAGTACGGAATCGATAGACGATTACGATTCCGACTCGAGTACTCTATCGGAAGGTGCTTTGAACAAATCGAGAAAACTAAGTCCGAAATTCGTATCCGAACCGAACTTAAGTATTCTACCCAATGAAGAAACACCGAAGAATACGAAAAAACGCTTATTTAGATCGAAATTAACCCAAAATGTTAGCAAAAAGTATCAAAAACGCGCAATTCGCACTACACCTACATGCGTGTCGTGCGTAGATCATGATTCGGAGGAGAGTTACAAAAATTTCGATACGCCAAAGAAAAATGTACCTTCCAACACTGATTTAGAGTTTAAAATGCATTATTTAACAAGTACACCAGGGATAGCCGATTTTGAAGATGATTGTGAAACTCCATATACAGTACATTTTAGAAGAGCCTCCATGTCACCGATAACGAAATCAACGCAGAAACTATCGAAAGCTATGCAGGTTTGTTGTGCATGAGCTTTACTCAATGTTGTGTGCTTAATGTCTTTTTTTTTGTGTGATTCTTTCATATTTTAAACTAGTGATATACTCTGGCTTTGCCTGATCATCTAATTTATTCATTGATTGTACATTGCAAACTAATAATTAATTTTTGTTCTATACAGATATAAACAAACAGACAAGTTATGAGACTTTTGTCATATTACATTTTAATAGCTCATCTTAAACATTTCTCAAACTGAAATTAAGTCTGATTGGGATGTATTCCAAATATATATTTTTTTTATAGTGGTTATGTTATATGGAAATAGTTCAGTAAGGGACATAACGTTTGGTTTGGACAATGAAACAGTCAGACAAACGACTTTATATGTAGAGATAGATAGGTACATCTTTGACCCTATTGCAATAATAATAATTATATATTATATTCTCCTAGTTTTTGCACATGGCTTCGCTCGTATGGAAAGCGAGGCGGGGCGAAGATATCCCTATGTCCAATCCCATGATTTTTGCAAAATTTCATCTAAATCTGTTGAGCAATTTAACCGTCAATAGACAGACAGGCAGTTTATACATTTATTTATTTATATATAATATGTATTAGTACAGATGTCTATGATTTTCATAGATAAATCGTTAAACGATAGTTAATATAATGTAATATCTAATAACTCGTGTGATCTTAACCCTAAAAGGTTATTTCCATGCACTAAACACCCATTGATACAATAAATGATTGCACTACTCAATGTAGTAATATTAGCAAAGTACTGCGTAGTTTTGACTTTGGTATTGTGAAATATCCAAGGGTTAGGGTAAGGAAGAGTTATTTCGTAATCACAGCCAGATATATATATAAATATATAGGTAATCTTCCTATATATATATATATATATATATATATACAGACTATATAAGTTATAAATAAGCCGCCATGATATATTATATATATATATATATATATATATATATATATATATATATATATATATATATATATATATATATATATATATATATATATATATATATATATATATATATATATATATATAGGAAGATGTTTTTTTTTGAGTAGTATATAAATAGTAGGTTGATCATGGGTATACTTTGTTTTTTGTTATCCATCTGCAATAATATTTACGGTATATATATCATGGCGGCTTATTTATAACTTAAACTAAACTTATATAGTCTGTATATGATTATTATATGGTGAGGTATGTATCTTTATGACGAGTACTTTTCAAATATACGAATCGTTATCTTTTATCTTTACTTTTTATTAATATGGAATAATAAAGTTTTTAAAAAAGATATTTTATGGGCCGAATAGCCATTGGTTACTTTATATCTCAACACATGAAGTTGTAATGTTTTATATTAATACAAGAGACTCAGCCTCGATTCGCTCGGGTTTGTTCCTAGGTTGCTTCCCTATACAAACTTATCCCCATCTTCATCCCCCTTAAGGGATGATTTCCAGAATAAAAACTATTTTATGTCCTTCCCAGGATCTCAAACTATCTTCTTACCAAGTTTCATCGAAATCGCTTTAGTACTTTCGGAGTTTATTGGGTACAAACAAACAAACGTATATAATATATTATAGTGTTTTATATTAATAACATATAAATGTTATTAATATAAAACACTATAATCGCGCGAGTCGCTAGTTATAAAACTAGCGACTCGCGCTCGCTTCACTCGCGTTCGTCCCTAGGTACGTTTTCACGGTTAGCTATGTTTATACATAAATAGTAGCTTGCTGCTTCTGAGATATTGATTTAAATTATATAGCAATTTACGTTACGTACATACGTTATTGCGTACACCATACGCGGATTTTGTTCACAATTTCATGGGTTTTAATTTTTTTTAGCCTAAGTTACTCCTTATAACAGTTTACCAGTGAAAGTCCTGTCAAAATTGGTCCACCCGTTTCGGAGATTAGCCGGAACAAACAGACAGACAGACAAAAATAGTAAAAAATGTTGTTTTGGTATATGTACCGTGTATACATCCATATGCATTTAGTAAAAGGCGGTTATTTTAATATTACAAACAGACACTCTAATTTTATTTATCTGTATAAATAAAAAAACAATACTAAAATTCTAATTTGGTTTTACAAATCTTATATTTGAACAAATGTATTAATGATCTGGAGGTTAATAGCTACAACACAGTTTTAAACTAATGTAGTCTTTATCGTACATAATTTTATATATTGTAAATATTTAAAATATTTTCAATCAACATTTTTTAAAGTAAATCTTCTTTACGCACGCTTGACTTGGGGGGTAAGCTGGTGAATGCGTTACGAAAACATGTACGTACGTTTGTTGCCATGGTAACCGTTGTTATTGTCTGACAAATGCTATATAATATTATATTCTTTTCTTAAATGATATTCTATAAATATATGATTGTAATATGCCTAATATGCGTTATTATGCGTTACTTTTTATTCTCAGGAATCAATAATGACGCCAAGGTCTCGGAAACCTCTAATAATAACATGTGAACAACGCGACTTGCCGGAGACAGTGGGACAGAAGGACGTATCAGTTAAATCTGATTTATATCAATCTTTATCGCCAAAGAACGACAGTGATTTCGTTTCGTCTGATGACGATATGTCCCGATCGACGTTTCTAAGTGAGAGGTACGATTTTTACGATAACAAAAGGGTTTTTCCCTGTCTGTGTGTACATACATATGTACATATATTTACAAGTGTCACTCAAAGTTATATGTTTAAGTATTACTTTGTATAGGATGGTATTTTAAATGTTTTATTCTTTATTAAAATGAAATTAAGATATTAAAATTTAGATTTTTTTATTTTTTTTTTATTTTTTTATTTTTTAGATTTAGTGATATTAGAATTTACCTGAATTTCTTTTTGGTAAAAAGTTGTTGAAGCAGTGGTGGCCCAGTGGTAATGCTCGCTTAGGAAATCGAGTGAAGAAGATTCAAATCCTCGCACCTCTGATATTTTCATGTGCGAATTATTACCAACACGATTATCACTTGTCTTATGTTGAAAGAAAACATTGTAAAAACCTGCACGAGAGAACCTAGCATGTTTTCGAAAGGCATGTTCAGTCTGCCCGCGCTTGACCACCAAGGTGGACTATGGCCTGATCCCCCACGCGTTGAAGAGTTGCCCGTGCCCAGCAGTGGGACGTTAAAAAGGCTGAATACTAAATTATAAACATATCTAAAGTGGGGATTGCATTGTATACAATTATAAAAGTAAACCAAATTATATTTTTTTGTAAAATTTCAGATCGACTCATTCAGCCAGCGCATCACTACGGATAAACAATCCATCAGAAACCAGATCCAATTCTGTATCCGACATAAGTCCTGTACGATCAGATGTTACTCGATTCGTCATTAGCCACGAAAAAAGGAAAATCGATGACCTAAATACAACGCTATGTGAAGAAAGCTTAATACCAAAAATTAAAATAACCCACGATATAACAAATATCCAACCGAAATCTCTTTCTGAACCCTTTCGAGAATATTTATTAAGCAGATCCGTGTTAACGGCAACTCCAGTCGATTTATCGATTTTAAATAAAACTGAAGACGATAAATTAACTGATTCACTCCTATATTGTCTCGATGGTAACGTTCCATCCGATTTAACGTCATCGATTAGTAATTTAGTAGTCGATTCGAATTTATCAGGTTCAAGATCCCCGCTAAAGAATATAAATAATTTGAATTTAGAATTAAGTCCGAGTAGAAAAAGATGCGCGAGTTCCTCGAGTGAGACAGATAATAAAAAAATAATGTTCGAAAAAGAAAACTTTGAATTGCGTGAGACTGAACTCTAAATATTTAAGCTACATGTTCTAGTGCCTTTGTCAAAATACTAAAGAAGTTACTTTAATTATGGTACATCATTATATATTTTTAATCTATATTCTTAAGACGTAAAGTTGTATTTACAATGGTAAATATACCTTTAATTTTACAATATATTGATTAATAATTAAAATACCTTAAATAAGTTTAGTTGTTTTATTTTTTCATATAAACAAAAAAAAAAATAATCAAATGATACATATAACAGTAAATATGATTAAAATAATGCATGTGAGGTAGCAATAAAATTGACAACACAGACGATAGCAATAATTGACGAATCTTCGTGTAATAGTTTCTCTTGTATTGCTGAAAAATATTGAATTAATAAGTATCTAGCCAATGATATTTTTTAACTACTTTATAAAAAATTCATGGATATATTGATATACAAAATCTCTAAATACACAAGTGTCCTTAAAACTTTTTTTAAATCTCTTTTGTTCATTGATTTTGGTTTTTTAAATTCACGTTGTTTTGTTTAAAAAAGGTCTTTATGTGGTGTGCGTAGGTACGAATTTGTGTTTAGAGTTTGTAAAATATAGCTAGAGTCTGAGACAGCTGTCAGAATAACATGCTTAGATCTAAGGACTATGTCGATAATTATATTGATCGTAATTATCGATATTTTGTTAATATGCATAAATTGAGTATTTTTCAATTAAATCAAATACAAGGAACATGTAGAACATATCATATTATATATTCTTGTAATAAATGTATATAGCCCAAATCTCATCGTCAACATCAAAATCATGATCAACTAATGATTACATAGTATGTTATCAAATTTTACATTACGCTCCTACACGTGGCGCACGCTGGGTGGTGGCAATGTTGCCAGATGAAAATTTTATAAGCGACCGATTTTTTCGTACGTTAGCAAGGAAAAATCGTATTCCTTAAGTATAAAATAATCATACGTTTTTTTTAGTCTTATATAACATAAAGAAAGGTAGATTATCATTAGATAAGCCTTAGTTATTTTTTTTTACCGTTCATCAAATTGAGCATTTTATAATATGCTGTTGATAGTTATATGTAATTTAAGATTTCATTATGAGTTAGAAACGGCTCCTTATTTTTATTTGATTTACTGAACTAAACAGAGCACGCAATCTGCATTTCTATAAAACGATTTAGCAATTTATTTTTTTAAGGATCGATAACTTGTTGATTTACGATAACCCGCGAACGTCACTATTACGAGCGCAACAGCAATAAAGTATGACATTTGTCTTGCGTACATTCATCGTCGCAAAATACGTTATACTTGATAGGCGTGATTTCGATGACATCTGTCACAGAACTTGTGCTATATTTTACAAACTGAACAAATAGAACTTTCGATTTTGATTGAATTTTATTCTTTGGTTTGACGTAACGTTACATATGTCTACATCACTTTTTGAAGAGATATTTGTTTTGAAATTACATATTTTACTAGCGTTTTACTTGCTTACATACTTGTCATTCGCATTAACTACCCGCCAATGAAAATCTCACGTAACTCTGCTAATTCATTTTTCTGTCCCTTATCCCGCCGAAACTTTCGTTTCCACGATAACACAGTATCACTTTCCTCGAATTTTTTATCTGTTGGTAAAAGTATCGTCAAAATCAGTTCAGTTTTCTCGGAGATTGATAAGAGGGTGTAATTAACCAAAAATCATTACATAGTATAAAACAAAGTCCCTTCTCGCTATCTGTCCCTATATACTTACCTATGCTTAGTTCTATAAAACTACGCAACGGATTTTGATGCGTTTTTTTTAATAGATAGAGTGATTCAAGAGGAAGGTTTATATGTATAATACATGCATAATAAAGTAGAGAAACACTGATAACTTTAGAGGTTTCTAATGTGATGTCGTAAATAAACTCATTTTTTTTGCGCTTACATTGCAAACGCTGGCCGAACCCTACGAGATAGATCAAAGTAATGTACTACAGTATTGTACACCTTAAAAAAGGTCTACAAAAAGTCGAGATGGCATATGTCTATCTCTTAAGGAAAACATACTATATCCATTTTACTATATCCAAGCTAGGGACGAACCCGAGCGAAGCGAGGGTGAGTCGCCAGTTAACAATAAGCTATTTAGATTTTTATGGGATAGTTATTTCGAAGTCACAGGTAGAGACTTCAACTACAATATTGGTAGTTAAAAATCTTTGAGCAACATCAAAATAGTAATAATAAGATGACCACGGTGTTATTTTTGTGTTTTATCTATAATGATTCAATGTTATAAATCTTACTTTTTACTAATATAATAAATGTGAAAATCTAGATGGATGTTTGGATGTTTGTTACTAAATCACGCCGGAACGCGTGAACGGGTCTGGATGGAACTCTAGTCTGGAATAGCACATAGGGTACTTTTTATCCCGGAAAAATATACGGGTCCCGTGGGATAGAATAGCTTTCTTTAATTTTCTTTTTCGCTAGTTAATTTTTTTATTTTTATTAATTTTGATGTTTTGTGTCATGAGTTCTTTCATAAAATCATCTGTTCTTAAAATAAAACTATCTTTCGTTACGACAATTTTAACTCAAATGAAACTTACTATCGTTTAACTGCAACTTTTTTCGATTGTGCGCGGGGTTTTACACTGGCAGATCTTTCTTTGATATACATTTTTTCTTTTTTCGCAGGTGGTACAGACGAGCTTCTTCGATTTCTTCGCCATTTAAAACTACCGCTATCGGTTGATAAAGATCTTGCTTTCTCCCGTTCTCTTTCCCATTCCATTAATTCCTTCATTCGTTCTCTTTCATACTTCTCTCTTCTCTTCTTTTTTAATAACTCTTCTTCTTTCTTATGTTCTGCTATTAATTCCTTTAAGGCCTTCCTTCGTCTGTACCATTTGCATAAAGGTGTTGTTTTAGGTTCTGCTTCATATTGTTGTCGTTTACGCACTTTCCATCGATTAGGTTTTTCAAAATATTGCACAGTATGGCTTTGGCTGTAATTATTGGGTGGTTTGTAATAGGTTATCGTAACTGGCGCCGGTAGGCGTCTTGGGTCTTCAACGTATACTTGCGGACTACGAGTAAATTTTATATTTAGTTGCATTCATAACAATAGCTATTCTTAAGTTATTTTAATTATGAATGAAAAGATTTAACCATTTACTAGAAATATCATATATGTATATATATATATATATATATATATATATATATATATATATAATATTAGCTAAATCATGTCAATGTCATAATAGCTAAAGAGATTCTGGTAATTCGAAGGTGATGTAAAGAAAAGAAGGTGCTCTCGAAGATAAATAAGGGACAGTCACGGTGATTTTAGAAGGATTTCGTTGGTTCATATGTTTTTTCTATCTGAAATAAATATCTTGTAAGGTTCAATGAAATTCAATTTTCACACTTCGACGGAAACAAGGGAAGCCTATTATTTTGTTAGATGCAATTCATTTCATATCAAGATTAAAGAAAATAATAGTAAAATACTACGGGATAACTTTCTTCGACTTGCAGGCCGAGCATGTCCTGCCTCTTGGACAAGAGCACGGCCTTCCTCTGGTTGATTTCAAAATTTTATCAATCATTTTCACATTTTTATTCATTCAATAATTTATCTGATCCTATAAAAATATAATTTTGCAAACATGACATATAAATGACGTCTATGACACGAGCTCCGTAATAAGGAAATATGGATGTGGTACAACAAAAACTGTTAGATATTCTTTATATGGACATGCTTTATTCATTAATATCATAGAGATAAATAAAGACCCGGCCACGCGTTGCTGTGGCACACATACGAAAATCGTTAATTTTGCAATAAAAAAAGGAAATAATCAGAATAAAAACTATCCTATCTTTTAAGTTGGAACAAATCACACATTTTGAAAAAAAAACGTTAAGATCGGATAAGTAGTTTCGGAGTTCATCCCGGACCAACATCGTGACACGAGATTTATATATATTAGAATAAAATATGTATTTGGGAGTAGATAATCTGTGAAAGTACTTTAATTTATTTAATTTAATTCGTAATAATAATCATGATTTGATGATCTGATTCGATTTTGAAATATATTTTTCATTATGATGGTTATTTTTTAGATAAAAATGTGTTTACTGTCTGATATTATAATAGCTTTAATTAAAGTCAGAGTTAGAGGCGCAAGTCGCTTGTGATGGAATAAAATAAGTCATAAAATGCATTATATTATTGTTAAGTAAGTTAATTGTATAGGGTGATGTTTTTAATTATTATTAGTTTTTGATTACCTTCTGTTCAAAATAATAATAGAAAGTAAACTTCCCAAGTGTTGCAAATAATAACAGCCATGGTGAATGCTACAGAAATATCTCTTAGTACAGATTGGGTGGATACATTGGCAATGGGAATTACTGCATTATTTTAGCTGAGAAAGCGAACCTGGGTGTGTACAGAAGGGCATTTCTTTCCAATCTATCGACATAGGAGGTATATTGAAGTACAAAAGTTTGTGCAAGTACAAGTACACTCTATCACTTTTACTCTCAAAGTTCGAAGAGATGACAATTCGACACGTCTGGTGAGATATAAGGCGCAGATCGTTTTTTCTTGTTCTCCCTAGATACGAGGGCATAACACCGCTAACTTTCTTTACATTATTGAGAATATCTTAACAAAAATACCCAATAACCCTATTTGGTGTAACTTGGGACTTGAACTCAGGATATTAGGAACTGTAGCCATATCAGCCACTAGACCAACGAAACGGTTAATTTGCAGTTTTGTTTATTCATGGTCTTTATTTATTTTTTTTCTAATTTTTAGATACAGAATCGAATAAAATTTTCTAAATTGAGATTTGTGGCTTTCCTTTTCACATTTTCATTAAACATAAAGTTGTAGTAACATAAAGTTCTTCTCTTTAGGTACTTCGCACTTAAAAATGTTAGGGGACAAAGTTTTCTAAATAAATATCCGGCTATATTATTGTTTACATATGGTATTGACGCAATGTAAGTAGTGTAATAAAATAACGATATACACATTTCATTATTATTATCTCAGTAAACTTAATAATGACCTTTATCTTATCGGTAGGTACGGAAATGTTCACGAGTTACTGAAGTACTTATTGTTGTGGATATATTATGATTTGCTCCATTAAAACCTTTATAGACCTAAGAGAAATTTAATTATCACGTTTTTTAAAAACCTTACCTTACAAAATCTGGACTCAACCTAATAAGTCTTAGTTACTATTTCCTAAGTTGATATAAATGTAAACAAGTAAAAAAAGAGTGATCACGATCTGATAACTAGTTTCGGAGGAATGCATGGACAAACATACATACATATTACATACACCTATAAAATTTTGCATATTTGCTTCGAAGCTCTAATAGATTATCATATGTGAATATTTTGCCGTTCCGATAACAAACATATGTGACGAATTGATAACCGCTTTTGTTTGAAGTGGGTTAAAAAATTATATTCTCATGTCTCGGTTGTATTATATTACCTATACATACATATTAGGGTGTGTCAAAAAAAACTTTTTTTTCTTAAGTTAACATTTTCAAGGAAAAAAAAAAGATTTTTTTGCTCGTTTTTGCTCGATATTGATAATGGCAACAGGTAGACGCTTGAAATATTGGTATTCACAGAATATTTAGTGATATATTCACTTTAAAAATAAATAATTAAATTAAAATAAAACAAATATTTAAGGGGGGCTCCCGTACAACAGACATGATTTTTTTGCTGTTTTTATAGATAATGGTACGGAACCCTTCGAGCGCGAGTCCGACTCGCAATTGGCTGGTTTTTTTAACAATATCAAACTCTTCAAATTAATTGAATATACATGACATATTGAGCGATATCCTTAAATATAACTGGATATATTAGCAAGGTAATCAATCACCTTTAAAATTTTTATGGTTATTCCATTTATCATAGATAAGCGAAACTACTAAAATTGATTTAATATTTAGAAACATTATGGATTTTTGTTTATGTCAGCTGATAACATAGTAAATATGATGGATGGATGATAGGACGCAATTCTTGTCAGTCGGTATGTGATATCTATCTAGGAAGGTAAGAAGTTCAATGTATGACATTTATTTATGTACTAGTTACTTACCCTAGCTTCGCTCGGTTTCGTCCCTAGGTTGCTACCCCATACAAATTTTCACTCCCTTAAGAGATGATTTCGGGGACAAAAATTATCCCTTGTCCTTCCCAGGGCCTCAAACTATGTTCTTACCGAATTTCATCTAAATCGATTCAGTGGTTTCGGAGTCTATTCGATACAAACAAAGAAACAAACAAATTTTTTTCCTCTTTATAATATTAGAATAGATATATCAACATATAAATAAAAATATTCATTTTATTCTTTAATACTATATACTGCTATATGCAAGAGACGTGTATGTCTGTTTGGTCCACAACTTACGAGTAATATGGAAATTGTTTGTATAAGAGCCCTCCACGCCGAATTCTTAATATGAAACAGCTTAACTTTGTTTTAAAACTGCATTGCACTTGAATCTGAAAATTCGTTATGAAAATTTGCTCAATCTTTACTCGTAGAACACAATGTTTATAAACTACATACATATTATTATACATGAAACAAAAAAATATTTGATAAAAATATTTATGTTCTTGACTATAATCGGAAATGTGTGACGTACTTAAACATGAAAAAGAATCTTATACGTCATACGATACGTACTACGAGTAGATATATTCTCGAATCTAGTCGCGACGACTTACTCCCTTTTTAATTTATTATAACTAGAGATGATTCTTTAAATTGACATAACTTTTTTTATTTAGTAACCGATTGAAATAAAACAAATACTAAATGTTAAGTGAAGCTTACCATAATAAATTAGTGAAAACCGCACCCAAATCGGTTAAGCCGTTTCTAAGATTAGCGCGCATAAACGCACAGACAAATAGACAAACCGATAAACAGACAAAAAAATTAAAAATCATTGTTTTGGGTTTTATTGCGTTAATATATGTATGTAGATTCCCAATAATAGTTTTGCTCAAATATCTTCCATGTACAGACCGCGATCAGTTACAATTTTATTATATGTATAGATTGGCAAAATCTTTAATAAAGTTGAATTATTACTAATCTCGTAGGAACCACTTGTTAAACAACGAGCAGAATAAAGATCAGTTAAGTCGTTGTCAAGAGGTAATAATTGAAACAAACTCATTTTTAGGGTTCTGTACCCGAAGGGTGCCAACAGAACCCTACTACTAAGCCTCCGCTGTTAGTCCTTTCGTCTGTCAGAGAGCTACATATGTATATCTCATAAAACGTAATAGGTAGAGAAATTGAAATTTTCACAGAGTATATATTTCTATTACAACAAATAATAAAAATAAACAAAAATATAAGAAACATTTGTTTAACGTTCGTAATTGATCGAAGTTAATATAACACTTACATAGAGTAAAAGTCATATTAATAAAAAGTACATGTAAAATGGTATGGATTATGGAACCCTTCGTGTGCGAATTCGATTTGCACTTTTTTTCGCACTTGACCAATTTTTTTATATTAATAATATTAATACAATAGGTTTATACCAACACAATTGTAGTGTATTTTATATTTCAATGTTTGTTTTAGTTATCTATTTATGTATACGATTTAGTTAGCATAACTCAACACACGTTTTCAAAAGAGACACGTGAAACGCTAATAAGTAAACTTAAGAATATGATATCAGTATCGTTTGGGATGGAGTTAAGAAAATGGTTTCGATTTACGACATAATAAATAAATAAATATGTTGGGACACTAATACACAGCATCATTTATGTAGTTCCATGCTAAGCTACGAGGCTTGTGTTATGAATATCAGATAGTTGATACACAGCATAATACATATTATACTTATATAACTTTAAATAATAAACATACATGTTATTTTTTATTTTATTTTATTTATTTGAAGAAGCACACTTACAACATACATACACAGCATTTTTAAAATTAATAACAATAATAATATATCTTATATGCATGTCATTTACAAGTGGGCATAGCATTTCTACATTCAGCAATTAAAAGTACAAAAAATCATAACTGTAATAATATAAGAATCAAAAATATTATAAATATAAACAACCATGACTGGAGTACAAACATTCGTGATCATCACACGAATGAATGCCCCTAGCAGGACCCAAACCCGCGATCGCTGGCACAGCAAGTAGGGTCACTACAAGCTGAGCCAAACCTGTCGTCAACTTTCTGTTGATTAGCAGTTTTGGACGTCTTGTCTTAGTCAAATATGGTACAAAAAATAAAATTTAAGCTACGTTAAACTGATACACACCTAATTTCTACTACAGTTGTCTATAGTAATTTTTAGAAATCTGTATGTATATTTTTCTATCTGTATTTTATCGTTTATCAATTGATGGCTAAGGAAATTGTGGATTTCATGATATTTATGTATAATACTAATCTATATTCTTTGTATTGTCTCCATTCTATGTCGAATGAACTACGAAGTAAGAGTTTTGAAGTATACGAGGACGTACCATACTGTATGGTGCAGACACTAAACATTATAGTTTCATATTACGTGGTCTAATTTAAAGTATTAATATTAAATGTCACGTAGCTTACATACTAGGAAAATATATTTGTATATTAAATAGACACGCAAATCACGTTGCTAGCATATAACTACTGACATTATCCATTCATATAAAACTGCAAATTGCAAGAGGTATTATTATTAAATGCATAATATGGATCTACATACTCACTATATAAAGATGGAGTAATATCAATAATGCACTCGAAAGTTGAAGGCTAGGAAGCGACTCTTGTTCGGTTGCTCTCCTATCTAAAGTACTTAACTTACAACAATTGCATTTATTTAGAATCATTTGTGTCTGCGCATTAGAAAATAACACTAGTTTATTATGTGATAAAATACGATACATAATACTCGTTTATCACGTACGTAATTTTAACTGAGAAATAACAGGCAGAAGCTTTATATAAAAGTTTTTATTTTTATATTTAAGGATATCTATTTTTTGAAATAAGCATGTGTCCTTTATTAAACTGTGTTAGAGTGGGTGTGAAAAATGGATTTCTTTTTCTAACTACACCGGTATGTGCAACGTCCCGAAATTTCAGCGTGAGATGTATGAATTATGTGAGTATATCATGATATATTTGGTTTAAGTCTTTATCTACGTTTAGCTATGTTATCGATAATATTATACATATAGGTTATTGCGTGTTTCTTAACAGGACTGGTTTATATAAAATATAGTATAAAATGAAATAAAGTATTGATATGACTATTTTTTTATGAAGAAACTCCGTGATGATAAAATAAAAAAATATTTTAAACACTGATAATTCATTCAATTTTTCATTGAAATTTAATGAAAAGTGATAAGTTTTTGTAGCTTAATTTAATACCTACGTACTACATCAATAAGTAGAACTTACTTGTATCTATATGCTCATAAATGATTATTCTCTATATTAAAACTATTTTCGTATTTCAACTTCATGATAAATTATGAGTTAATTGAGTATCATCATTGTAAATAAATTAAAGAGTTTATATTTACTTCAGTGGAGAGAAGATAAAAATATAATGTGGCAGACTAAGACTAATTTTAAATAATCAATACGGTCTGTTGAAATTAGGATTTGGGAAATCTTGACATTCTCAAAGTCCCAGGACACGAGACCACCAACGACCAAAGTCCCGGGATGTTCCGGGACTTCTCAGAATAAAATGAGATAATTTTTTGGCGAAATGTAACCAATAAATAAAGCAATTGTAGTAAAAATCCACATTTATTGAACATATGTATTTTATGTTTCAAATTCTAACATCGTGTTATCTAAACAGTTTGTATATTTCATTTTTATAATAACATATTCAGTTTTTGGCAGTAAAATCTTATAATTACTAAGAAAACTTAAAAATGCTTCGAACAACTGCAACTAGTTCTAGTTAGTTGCATTTAATAATGGTGCCTTTGATTTTTTTGCTAGAATTTCCGGAATATTTTGTACGATTTTTTTTTGTCTGTTCCATTTGACTTTGAAACAACTCATCGGGTTCGTTGTATACAGAAGTCGAGCTCGGTACTAGGTTCGGCGTCCATTGTTTCTAATTTTGGCGTATGGATACGAGGAATATTTAAAAAAGTCTGCAATACAGTTCTTACGCAAATACAAATATGTGTAGTTATACTCAAACTCGTAGTAAAAATGTCTCGAGTCTCGATCCGAAAGTCTCTGCACCCAAGACAACTTAATTTACAAAAGTCCCGAAATTTCGAGGCACGAGACGTCCCGGGATCTAAACCATAGTTGAAATATAAAAGAAACTATTAATCTTTCTTTTAAGCATTAAGAATATTAAGCATATTACTCTTAGACCATTAAATAGTTCATGAAGTAAAAATCTAATCTTTGTCTAACCAGCGTGAATCGTGATTAGAACCCAAGAGAACTGAAAAACAGAATTTTTCATAATTAACTCACGCAAATCCCAAGAGCCGTCTGTAATTAGTAAAAAGAATAAATTATACACTTCCTTTGTCCGTGCTCTTGATAAAAATTCCAAATTTATTAAGCTCTGAGGTAGATAGAGTAATCAAAAGTCGTAGCGAATAAAAAATAATTAACACAATTTGCAAAGGACGCAATCAAATTATATTTTCTCTTTTCTTACAAACGGAATGTTCTAACAGAAACAAATCTATTTTGATGGTACCAAAATTGAGGCTGTTTTTTAAAGCATAGCTACTTTTTGTAGCGTCGATGCTAGCTGAAATATTAGATCTTTGGGTAGAACTAAAATTGCACAATATTAGTTTTTACCCGACTGTGGTGAAGTCAAAGGAGGGTTATGTATTTGACCTGAATGTATGTATGTACATACGTATTATGTTATTGTAATAATAATAATGACCTCCCGACCGACTTCGGTTACGGCGGTCAGTTTCATTGAGACTAGCCATCTGCGCAGGAGATATTATAGTGTACAAGTGTGCGTGCAGATTCAAGTGCACTCTATTCCCATCACTCTCATACTTCGGTGGGACGAGTATTCGATACGACCGGCGAGAGTTAAGGCACATGGGGGTGAAACACCGCTGACTTCCCAAGTCCGGGCTGTTACTGAGACTTAATAAATAGAAAGACTCAATAACTAAACTTGGCCCGACCCGGGATTCGAACCCAGGCACTCTCGATGTGCAGCCGTACTTGCTAGCCACTCCATACACACATACCATCGAGGCAGTTGAGATTATGTTATTGCAGACATACAAGTTCTATACTAACTGCAAGTCTTGCTATGCGTATGTCTCCGACTGCATAATGCTATGTTTCTTCGTCAATTCGTTATCATCTTTTTAGTTTGCTTTTTATGTAATCGGGGTTTTTTAATAAAATTACATTAAGAATTCATGAAATGGCCGTGGCTCAAAGTTTTTTTTCTTGATAAATACGCATTTATATTTATCTTACATTAAACGAGCAATTCTTGTATGTAGGTATATAAATTTATTTCGTGTATTTCGGAAACTCAAATTTTGTATTAAGTTGTAAATTTTGCTTTTTAATTTTATCTATTTAGGTATTTTTTAAGAAAAAAACACGATTTTTATATTTGTACCGAAAAATTACGAGCTTAGCTCGGTCGCCTAGTTATTGAATGTAATACATAATTTTTTAAGACACAAATAGAATAATTTCTAATTTTTTTATTTTGTAAAATAAAAGTAATATTTATATGTTAGGCACACTCGTAAAGTATTAGCATGTGAAACATACTTCCTTTATTCTAGTTTTGCTTTGGAGCGAATAAAAATGTAAATGTTGCAAGCTTTGTAAGAAAGTCTAAAATGTGTTTGAAGCGACAAAGGTTTCAAATTTGAATATTATATTTTTCTGACAAACTAGCAAGAACGTGTACATTGTATGTAATGTACAGTAACTTTATTTAATCCTTCCTTACTTTATTTAATGCTTAGTGCGGTTTAAATAACAAATTATTATAGTTAAAACACTGATTAGATTTTCATTAGATCTTCAACCGTGTCCTTCAATTTTATATGAAACTAGCGACTCACCCTCGCTCCGCTCGGGTTCGTCCCTAGTTACGTTTTAACATATAGTATAAATTTCTCAGAGATGAGATATTTTCCCGCAACAAAAACTATCCTTCGTTGATCCGGATAACCAGCTATCATCATACCAAATTTTATCAAAATTCCTTTAGTGGTTTTTCTGTGATGCGGTAACAAACAGACACAAAAATTCCAAAAACTATAGCTTTGGCCTCTGTATCGATAATAATGTCTATTTCAATAAGATTTTCCAAAAAATATTTAATGTACAGATTCGACTTAGTTACAATTTTATTATATGTATAGATCGACAAAGTATGTATTCTGGGCAATGTCACACAGGTTTTATCCTCTTTTAGAAAACTTATTAATTCTTATTAATCCTTCTAATCCTACGTTTAAAATTATTATACTGTCAATATTCCATTATTATAATTAAATATTAAGTAATATATAAAGAAAGTATGAATTAAACTGCCTTTTATTCATAAATACTCATAATTTATATGCTTATTTGCGTATATTTGACTAATTAGGTATATACTTTGTTTTAAATAATTTCATCTTTTGTAACCTCTAAAATGGAGTAATATATTTTATTAGATAACTGTAACAATAAAACAAAATTAATACCACTATCTTCCATTAGAGCTTTTTGTGCCAAAATTCCTGACTATAATCCAGCGCCTGAGATCATAAATTCAAAAGTTATGATAACACGGATCGTGAGTTCAAAAACTTGAAGCAAAGTGTTACACAAGCCGTTTTCACATTATGCAGTAAAACGGAATGAGGGTGTATAAGGGTGAATCTGTGCCTTCCAAATGAAATATTATTCGGTCTCAATGAAGTTCCTCAATAAAGTTATTTTATTTAATTTTCTAGTAATATTAAGAGGCTTATCACAAAATGTACTGAGTTCTATGGTACTGAGTTGGAGCGACCGATGCATCGCATTTTCTAGCATTTTGTGTTGTAATTACTTCTATGTAAAGTTTTATAATAAATTATTTTAAAAAAGTATGTATTTTAATTACGTTTCTTTTGAACTGACGTATATTCTGGTATAATTTTTCCTTAATAATATTAATTTTGTAAGGATATATTTACAGCTAATTCTGAACGTTTTTAGCAGTTTTTAAGATTTAGAAAAGGTTTTTTTTTGTAAAAATCCAATATATATTTTCGATTTCAAAGGCCGTTATAAACTCAATCACTAACTTGCTTCGAAATTTTGGCTTTATTTCAATGAAAATTTGCAAAAAGCGAGGCCGCTATGCACTATATTCATAACTATTCTCACCATACAATAAGTCAAACTTGTCAAAGAGTTTGAGTTTCTCTGAATAAGAAGCCAAAGATGGGTATTAAATTGAAAAATCACGGTCACAATGTAATATGCCTCTTAACTTAATTTCATCTGTGGATTTCAGGAATGGACCTGTATTTTAAAGATAATTTTTTGGTACTTATTATAAATTATAGTACGTAGACTCAATGTAGCGTTTAGGCTGACGGATATTATGAAAAATAGCTAACGATAATATCTCTATCAGGGGAAATATTTTCAAAATTAATTTCGTCTTATTTAAGGGCAGGTTTGTTTTCGGTATTTATGGATTTTACTATGTGCAGGCCGATCCTAAACAATCTACTAAGACTAATATTATAGTGAAGCGTGGATGTGGAGAGAGAGTGTACTAGGTTGTTCAATTATAGAAAGCCATACTGTCCCTAAAAAAAATCACTTGACGCATGCTGAGCGTGAAACAGCGGACACCTCATCAATATTATAATTTAATAAATGTAAATACTGATCCTTTACACATAAAATACTTTCTACAAACAATATAGCTTATAGAATAACTAACGACTCACCCTCGCTCTGCTCGGGTTCGTCCCTACTGACGTTTTAACGTTTAGTATAGATCTCTCAGAGATGAGAGAGAGATATTTTCCCGCATTAAAAAGTATCCTATATGTTGACCCAGATAACCAGCTATCATTATACCAAATTTCATCAAAATCCCTTCTGTGGTTTTTCCGTGATGCGGTAACAGACAGACAGACAGACAGACACAAAAATTCTAAAAACTATAGATTCGGCCTCTGTATCGATAATAATGACTATTTCAATAAGATTTTCCAAAAAATATTTAATGTACAGATTCGACTCAGTCGTACAAGTACATGGGAATGACATATTTGTACCACTTGATGTAACGTTAAGATACACTTTTATTTTGAGTTCTCTATTGGCGATAGCGATTGTAGAATATCAATCTCGTCTAAGCTCGTTGATCTAGAAAGTATTACGATTAAGTTAGATTATACATATGTAACGATTCACGTGATGCAGGACGTTGGACGTCCTTTAAGGAAAATGTCGAGTATCGCAAATCGTTACGTAATTTATATTTATACCCATGTCACATGTATAACTAATATTATATTTAATTACACATAATATATATAAAGTTGTTTAAACATATTGTCATATTAATGACTAGCGATTTACCCTCGCTTCGCTCGGTTGCATCCCTAGGTATCTACATTTTAATTTTTTTAATCAGAACCCTAACTCTTTTTCTAAAATAAAAGTAGCCTAAGTTACTCCTTAAAATATCAGCTATCTTCCAGTGAAAGACCTATCAAAAACAGTCCAGCCGTTTCGGAGATTAGTCGGAATAAACAGACAGACGACAGACCAAAAAAAAATGTGTTTTTCTTATAATTACAATATATAATTTCATACGCAAAAAAGTAAAAAAGTAAAAAGCTGTTATTTTGACATTACAAACAGACATTTTAATAATATTTATTTGTATAGATTCGCTATTCTTCGTCCGCCTTTTAGCGGTTTTAGTTTCTTAATACATGTTGTTGAAGAAAAACTTTGTATGAAATAGTAATATTTGATGTCAGAATTTGTTGGATACTTTTGAGTTTAATGACTTAGCGACTACTACCAATCAATAATAGAACCGCTTTAGCCTTCAAAGCTCATAAATATTTTATAATCGGTTATTGTATAACTAAATCATTACCCATCCAAGTTTATTTCGCTGATGGGTATTGGATTTTTTATATACTACTATTTGGCTGTATACATGTTAGTCTCTGCCTAAGTAAAATATGGCGCCTTTTATATTATCTGTAAAAAGAAACGCGCGAATAAGCATACCATTTTTATGTTGTTGGTTTTTGTTTTAAAGATAAATAAAAGTGTATTTTTGTTAAGAAGCTAGTTAATTATTACACGAAGTACTTGACTTTGCACATCGGATCAGAATCTATTGAGAGTCACTCGATTCAATAAATGAAGAAAATTGCACTACGTATGCATAATAAATAATAAATAAATCCTTGGCTGCACTTTATGTATACAAAGCACAAACAAAACAGTCGCTAATATGCATACTAGTAGATATAAAATGTTAGTAAGAACTTATCTCAGTAATGTTCTTTACTTATTGATGACGCTTGCTGATTGCTGCTAAATATAATATGTAAGTATAATTATTATCTAATTAGTTCTACGACGGTTTTATTTAAGATATATCGAGTATTTTATATAGTATAGTAGAGATGGTTATAGGATATATTTTTTTAACAAATACGTGTATGATTTATGCTTAACTAGCAGCTCATTCTCGCTTCGCTCGAGTTCGCTCCTAGTAAAACAAAAACAAACCTATCCCACGGAAACCGTACATTTTTCTGGGTTAAAAAGTAGCCTAAGCGTAAGTCCAGACTATAATCTATATTTGTGCCAAATTTCATCTAGATCCGTTCAGCTCTTCTGGCGTGAAAGAGCAACAAACATACATCCATACACACATTCTTACAAACTTTCGCGTTTATAATATTAGTAGGATACGATAGAAAAAACAATCAATTCGTCTCTTTCAAGTTTAAGAGCTGTGATTAAATCAGTGTTTTTCGGATATTGGTAGATAACATCCTCTTTGTAGATTGTATATTAAAGAAAACGCAAAATACGAGTATATCAGCGCAATTATTATCAGTACATCAAATCAGAGCGGTATATCAAAATTTACAAGTGGAATGTGTACAAAGAATCTATCATTTCCTAAACGGAAAAACCATTATTTTGACTTTTTGTTAAAATAAATATATCCCAACCCCTTTTTCTAAATAAATTCCATATATTATAAATTATATAGACTTCATTTTGTGCTACAATGTATCGAGGTCAGCAGTTATTGAGAGGTACTCGTATGAAAACAGTTGTTAAAACTATTTTTATTTAAATTTATTTTTATTTAGACAGATATATATTTTAACGTCATACCACTAAGTATAGATATTTATTACAATACGGATATGTATGAATATGAAAGTAAAACGTTGGTGACATTTTTCTTTATTTAACGAGAGTTACAGAGTTAAGAGATATTAATTCTCTACAATAATCGCCTCTAAAAACCTGTATTTTGATAACCCATTCGATTGATTCGGACGAATTTTTTTTTCCAAGACACACAAATTGGCGCTTAGGATCTGTCATTTCGATTGTTAATGATGTCCATATACTTTATGACACTCACAATATCAAGACGAATAGAACATAGGATCGGACATACATACATCCACACGTACAGGTCAAACACATAACCTTCATTTGTGTTTCGCCACAATCGGGTAAAAAATAGTAATAATATTGTTTTTTCAAGCAGCAATAAAATTTAGGAGTCCTCAATATTAGACCCGGGATTCGTTTTCATGATCTCATGATCACGTGCCAGGAATGATTAATATGGCGATTATATTAAAAAAAAACTTCTATCATAGTATGAAAGAGTCTTTCTAATAATAATGAAAAGAAAAGCTACATACAGACTTATACTTGTGTTGCGACGAGGAACTAGTTGAGATAAAGTGAAGTTCAATGAATGACTTCGTTTACGGAGTCAATAGGTCAAATGAATCGCTAGACTATTTTTTATTTCAATATCATTTATTTCAGCAGATTTAAATTGATGTGTGTATGTTCTATTTTTTTAAATCAGCTTGTTAACTATTTATATTAGACTAACTTTGCCCAAGGTTTCGCTTGCGTTTAATTATCTATTAAGCTCAAACTATACATATAAATAAAATTGATGTGTCTGTCTATATCATAATAAGTATGTTTTCTCTAGTACAATATGAATTTCACTGAAAGATATAGGAGTTTGTAGGGTTCCATATGGGGTATGTTTTATGTATGAAATATTTAGGGTTCCAGCGCGAAAATCGAAAACCCTTTATACAAAATTAATAATATACATATAATTACAAAAGAGTCCGCGAGAGCATATGTGAATCTCCTAAAGTATACTTTGAGTAACGATTTTTATCTATTTAAAACGTCAGTCGCTAGTTATGTATAACTGCTGTGTCCTTAAGAGTTATAGCGTGTTATAGATCAGGTCTAATACAGATGCCCCATCCCATACAGAGATATTCGGTAATGCTAATTCGGGCTAATTTTGTTTATGTGCATAGATATATAATAGATGTCGTTAATGCTTAAATTGTCGAACCATTTTATTTAATAAATATGTATAAATTGAAATACTAAAATTTATATTGGATTAAGAACAAATTTCAATATTTTTTTAAACTTTTTAATCATAATAAACAACTCAAAGAAAGTAAAATATAATGCACTACAATATGACCTGGTTACTTATTTTTCAATAATTTATAATATAATTAATTAATAAAATTGCGCAAATTGATTTACGGGCGCATTGCTGTTATCATTTACTGAGATATTTTTTTAATCTATTTTTTTTGTCTGCTGTAATTTTACACAAACTTCAATAATAGTTCGGTACATAGATAACGTCATCTATTGAAATTAATTTCGACTAATTTTTCTTTGTTCCTGATGAGACCATGGTTTAACTATATATTGCACTTATTTCGAATGTAATGCTCATAAATTTTACTATTTTGAAAATAAATCATAATAATATATAGAGAGAAAATAATGGTAGAAATTGGAAAGTTGGCGTAACGGATAATATTATTGTCAAACAATATATATTATTGTCAATATATATATATATATATATATATATATATATATATATATATATATATATATATATATATATATATATATATATATACCGAATAATACCGATACCGAAACAAATTATTATATATATATATATAATAATTTGTTTCGGTAAGTGATATACTAACATTTAAATGTCGTTGCTTACTGAAGCTTGCATTTAGTTCTTTTTCTTTAGAAAAAAGAAGTAAATGTATATCTAGGATCAAAGTTAAGAAGAAGCTATAGTTTTAAACATTTAAATAGCATAGGTACGTTTTATTATTTTTGAACGGAACCGTAATTCTATTTTTATAATAAAAGTAGCCTTAGTTACTATCTACCAGTGAAAGTTCCATCAAAATCAGTTCAGTCGTTTCGGAGATTAGTCGAAACAAACAGACAGACCGACAAAAAAAATATTAAAAGTTGTATCTTATAAGTGCCGTATATAATATCATATGCATTAATAAAAAGCTGTTATTTTGACATCACAAACAGACACTTCAATTTTATTTATCTTTATAGATAAATATCTGAAGGAGATATGACATTTTTTTAACACATTACCTAAGCCTTGGAAATCTAACAAGCACTAGAGGTTACCAGTTGAAGCTTAACAAAATAATCTTGCATGTTTGTAAAAATTGTTTCGACGTTTAATATTTAGTTACTCATATCAACGGCGATAAGTGTTCTCATTTTGCTGTACACATTTATCACGAGCGCTCAATAGTAAACAAATATTTTTTAATTTAAATAAAATAATAATTTTTGTGTTATGTTTTAAAATTAAAATTTAAAAATAACAGTCAATATGTTGCGTTTAAATATTGTGAGAGGTGTAGGAAGAAGATTTTATTCAGTTGTTGATAGCGATGCTTTTCCAGTTGGCAGAATTACTTTTGAAGAAGTTAAAGAGGTATGTGAAAAAATATTTTAAGTTTATATTAGATGCCCCAAAGCTATATTATACTTATTCAAGCTTAAAAGTGTCATTATTTTAAATTTAAACGCTTTCTACATACCCTTTAGTTAATATTTAAACACTCAGAAAAAAATTAATTCAAATAATTTTTTTTTAAATATGTAATACTAATTTTAAACAAATATTAAAGTTTTTGTAGGTTTTCTGTCAACAAACATTGTAGTAAATCTGTTAATTCACGCACAAAGCTTATATTTAATTTTTATTTATAAGTAAGAATAAAATGATATTTTTCTCAATCATCAATATCAATTTAAAAAAAAAACTATTTAAAACTTTTTATAAATATATTTTAGGACAAAACATTGCGAAGTTGATTAAGACTTCTTTTAATTGATCGTACGTACAATGACCTCTTACAAGCCAAAATTAATGTTTTGACAATCTTGAAAATATATACAAAGCTTACAAATAGATTTAACGGCTTATGTAATAATAAAGTTTTGGTTATGAAAATATTATCTCAATGTGGATTTCGTAGATTTCGTTAAATAAAAATTAATGTAATACGAAGCTATTATAACTGTGAAAGTAAGTTTGTGGGTGTATGTATACGTTTTACACGCTGAAACATCTATACACATTTAGTTTAAACTAGCGACTCACCCTCGCAGAAACAGACAGACAACAGACTTTTACCGGTGGTAGGACTCTGTCAAGCCTGAGGAGTCCGACTGGATGGGTACCACCCCCTTATCTATTTCTGCCGCCAAGCAACAATGATTGCATTGTTGTGTTCCAGCTTGAAGGGTAAGGTAGCCAGCGCAATTACAGGCAAGAGGCATATCATCTTAGTCCTCACAGTGACAACGTACCGGCGGTTCAGTATTTTACCTAAAACCTAAGTGCATGAACTGTAGGTGTTATGGGCGACAGGTACTGCTTTCCATCAGGTGGTCTGTCTGCTCGTTTGTCGCTGAATCCCATAAAAAAAAAGACTGACGTACGGACAAAAAAATTTTAAATTGTTTTTTTTTCTTATAAGTAACGTATATAATTTCATATGCATTTTATAAAAAGTTTTTATTCCTACCTTACAAACAGACACTTCAATTTTATTAATCTGTATAGATTTAGCAATCTTATAAAAGTTGTTGAAACGAGACGGATATGATATTATTTTCAAAATTTGTAGTAGTCGGTTGTGCTAGATAAAGTAAACAAAATCTATTATTTTGCTCTAAATTTATTATAAATCTGTCTGTTGACACACGTATCATGTAATTTTAGTACTTGGGTAATTCATTTATACTTTGATTCTAGAAATGTAATAATTACAAAATACTTAAGCTTGTAGTACACGAAATCTAGTTTTCAGCTATGTTCCGAGTGTAACCTTTGTGACATCAATTCCAAAGAACTTACTAAGCACTAATATAATAAAAAACAAAAACAAACCTATCCCACGGGAACCGTACATTTTCTGGGATAAAAAGTGCTATTCCAGACTATAATCTATCTCTATGTCAAATTTCATCCAAATCCGTTCAGCCGTTCTGGCGTGATTGAGTAACATACATCCAAACATCTACACTTTCATATTTATAATATAAGAAAGATGTAAAAGAAACCCTGTAACGAAATTCTCTGATGAAAATTTACATACGCAAGGGAAATATAGAATAGAATGATCCCTATGGAAGCTGTTCCTAGTTTGAGAAATACCTCTAGTACTTTTACTCTATCCCTTTCGCATTTTCGACCCCCCATTCGCTTCACTTGATGCCTTCATTTACAAAATATCAAGGTTTAAGCGTGACGATGTAACAAATAAACGGCCAGAATTACCTTCGGATTAATAATAATATTACTATGATTTTTTTATTATATTACTAGCGAGGTTGCACCTTAAAACAAACTTTTTTTTTATTATTTTTTTTAGTTTTATTTTTTTTCCGTGGAACCCTATTTTTTTTCTAAAATAAAAGTAGCCTAAGTTACTCCTTATTGCATCAGCTACCTGCCAGTGAAAGTCCCGTCAAAATCGGTCCAGCCGTTCAAAGATTAGCCGGAACAAACAGACAGACAGACAGATAGACAAAAATTGTAAAAAATGTTGTTTTGGTATATATACCGTGTATACATCCATATGCAGTTAGTAAAAAGCGGTTATTTTAATATTACTAACAGACACTCCAATTTTATTTATTTGTATAGATTATCCACAACTTATTTAAGAAGTTGAAGAGAAAGATTGCTAGACGTATAATATAGGGCCTTTAGGTATGGAACTCTAAAGAAGTCACATAAATTATAACAACTGTATAAAATATTCATTTTAAAAAAGTAACAAAATATGTCAAAGAGGAAACTCAATAACAGCAACATGGCAGTAATCAACCACACTGTACATCCTCGATCAGCAGCAGAGTTAGGCAGCGTTGGGGGTTTTCTCCACTAATTCAGGGAAAAACAGCACTTAAAATCCTAAAACAGTTTTCAATATTATTTATTAAGCGACTTTAGATTGTCTATTTTATTTTTGTATTTACCTCGCTTGCGTATGTTTTTGTGGTAAATACTTTTGAAATTAAAACATATAATATTTTCCTTTAATTTTTATACTAGTTAATCATCTATACTAATATTATAAAGCTGAAGAGTTTGTTTGTTTGTTTGGTTGGTTGAACGCGATAATCTCAGGAATTGTTAATCCGATTTGAAAAATTATTTTTGCATTAGATTGCGCGTTAACTGAGGAAGGTTATAGGCTATATATCATTCCGGAAAAATGTACGATTCCCGTGGGATAGATTTCTTTTTGTCTAGGGACGAACCCGAAGCGAAACGAGGGTGAGTCGCTAGTTAATCATATTTATGAACGACTAACGTGTGACAAGGAAAAAGCTATACAACTTATATTGCTTTATAAAGGTCATGGTACGAATAAAAGTAATTATTGTAATCTTGAAACAAAACAGTCTTGAAGTAAGAATGTTTTAAAAATATAGTGAAAAGGCCCCAGGTATATAATGCTATAAAGATGAATATAATATTCGAATTGGTATTATATTTCCATACAATAATATTGTGAATTGAGATACACCGATGAAGCATGTATCGAATACATAAATCATTTTTCGATTCTGTACTGGAATACTCAATACGTGAATTTCTATCTGCACTACATCCCAAAGGATATAGACAGGAAAGACGCAGCTGCATTCTAATCTTTACTGATTTCATGTTACAGACATGAAACTTAAAATTTCATGTAGTCTTTGTGTTAGTATTTGAATTTCCCAATAAAATATCTATCAATAAATTTAAATTAAGAATACTATCGATTTTAAAATACAAAAGCAATGTTTTATATTATACTAGTTAAGCACCCTCGCTTCGCTCATAAACCCTAGGTAAACTAAGGCCTCCGACAATCTCCATACTAAACACTATATGAATCAAAATTCCGGGAGTACTCATACATCATGATTGCAACGTGTTTTCCCGTGGGAATGAGATATTTTCTTGCGGGAAAGGTGTGGCTTATCCACTCCTCAGCATACAACTCCATATAAAAACCACATCAATCCCTTATACTCTTTTATTCTGCTTGAAAGAAGAGCAAAAAAACATAATCAAATTAACTAAACAAATGATAGTACAGTATGTTAGACTGTATAAACATATTTCTGTATTTCTTCTATTATATTTTAGTTAATTTGGATTTCAAAATCTTACAGGAACGACTTAGCAGTCAAATCAGTTCGTCGTTCCGTTGTTGCGTGAAATAATGACAAACTAATAAAAAATAAACACATTTTCGTATGAATAATATTGTTAGTAAGAATATAAAGATATTGTTAAGTACTTACTAAGAGATAAAGCTACTCATTACGTTTGTTGAGTAAAAAAATTTATTATACCTATTACTTTAATAAAACAAAGAGATATAAAATATATATAAACAATCGGTCAAGTGCGAGCCGAATTCGCACACGAAGGGTTCCGTACCATCGTACATGTACTTTTTATTAATATTACTTTTACTCTATGTACGTAGTATATTAAGTTCAATGATCGATTGCGAACGTTAAAAAAATGTTTCTTATATTATTATTTTTATAATTTGTTGTTATAGCGGCAATAGAAATAAATACTCTGTAAAAATTTCAACTCTCTACATGAGAGGAGATATATCCATCTGACAGACGGACGGAAGGATAGCGGAGCCTTAGTAAAAGTTCCGTTGGCACCTTTCGGGTACGGAACCCTAAAAACTGGATCAAATACAAATGTTAGTAAATATTTTCATCTCATTCATAGTAAGATCTTCTATATATATAAAATTCTCGTGTCACAGTTTTCGTTGCCATACTCCTCCGAAACGGCTTGACCGATTTTGATGAAATTTTTTGTGCTTATCCGGTATCTATGAGAATCGGCCAACATCTATTTTTCATCCCCCCAAATGTTAAGGGTGGACCACCCCTAAATTTTTTTTTTTTTATTTTTCAGACAAAATTTTTTGTTTTAATTTTTTTATGATACAGCATACAAAAATACCTACAACCCTAAATTTTCACCCCTCTACGATCAACCCTTATTTTTTAATAGCAATTTTAGTTATTTAATCATAATAGGATACTTTTTACTGTGGGAAAAACTCTCCTCTGAGAAATCTATACTAAACGTTAAAACGTAACTAGGGACGAACCCGAGCGGAGCGAGGGTGAGTCGCTAGTATTTTATAAACTAATGCTAATTTGATATCAAGCATGATTCATTTGTTTTTGAGGGAGACAGGGGCGGACCTTGAATTAAGGGGCCGTGGGCCAACATTTTATGGGGGCCTAAAAATGACAATCAGTTTTATTAATTAGAAATAAACTAATTATCATTTTGCTTTTATATAATCTATATCTAATGATAGATGGCTCTTGACGAAATTAACGCTATTTTCTGGTTCTGGTTAATTTTATTTTATGGGGTTATTAAGCCAACCTTTTATGGCCGAATTTTTTTAAATTGTTTTTAACAGGGGACCATATCTTAGGGGCCCTGGGCTGTATTCCAAAAAGTCTATATATAGATCCACCTCTGGAGGGAGATACTCGTGTTGTTTATTTGTCTAGGTCTCATTACGCCATTGACATTTTCACCGACAAACGTAAACATGTATATTACCAGTGCAGACAAACAATAGGATTAGAGATGGCATATCATTTGCACTGTATTGTCAGCCAAATACAGCTTAAGCGACAACGATATAACTGTAAATTTATTTTTCTTATAATGTCATAGTATATTTAGTCTTGAAAACCAGATTAGATTAAATGCTACTTAAACATATAATAAATAATGCATGTATGCGACGTAATTTGCATTTTCGATGGTATTAAGATTAATTAATGGTATTGAAGCCATACATGCAATATTTAGTAACAAATTTGGAAAGATTACATAATAAAGAATAAATAAATATGTGGTATTAATAGCAATAAATGGTATTACAATAAAATTAAATACTTTAATTTATTTTGTAGTCTGTACAAGCGATTATTAGCAATGATAGTTATAGTTTTCGAATGAGATGTGAATAGAAACGACGGTAATAGTAATCCCATTCTTTATCTGCACGAGTTATGGTGTATTTACATCATTCAAATAGTTTTAGTTGATACTAGCGACTCAGCCTCGCTTCGCTCGGGTTCGTCCCTAGGTACGTTTTAACGCTTAATATGGAATAGATAGACTATATATACACAGTTATGATGCGTTTTATATCCTTTACTTAAGAAATTATTGATTGATACGAACTTCCACCACCCTTTTCACCCCATTAAGAGATTATTTCCGGGATAAAAACTATTCTACGTCCTTTCCAGGGTCTCAAACTATCTCCATGCCTAATTTCATCAGCATCATCGGTTCAGCGGATTAAGCGTGGAAAGGTAACAGACAGACAAACAGACAGACAGGCAGAGTTACTTTCGCATTTATAACATTAGTATGGATTGACGGAAGTAAAATTATTGAAAAGCCACCAAACAATTTATAACTTACGCTTAAGCCTACTCTACAATTCAAATTAAAAGAAATATTTATGATAAGATTTACCTATGTTCGAGTTTTATCAAAAATTTGTTAGTATAAATTATATCAAAGGTTTAAATAAGTTTTTTACTTAAAATATGTAAGTCACATTACAATATATATATATATATATATATATATATATATATATATATATATATATATATTTTAGAGATATGTGGATATTTTTACTATATTAAATTTAGTTTGATACACATAAATAGAGTTTTAAAATCTTTCTGATTTTGTCAAAAAAATTGTAGTGTTATGTACTGTCAGCCAACACCGCAACTTTTTATTTAATAATATAAGTGAACGATATTAAAGGTAAGTATTTATAACCGATTACAAAAAGGCTGAAGAATTAATATTAGATGCATTTTTAATGTGTATGCTCTCTAAATAATATGTATAGAGATCAAAAACGATCTTGACATACCATATTTAAATATTTCTTGCAAACGCCCTCAATACTAGAGTAGACGAGTTCATCATTTTGTTTATTAATTTATTTTCCTTTTTCCTTATACATTTTAACATATTATTCATAAAGAAGATCATAAAATTTCGCATTCAGATGCTTTTTTACTTATCTTACGTAAACAGCGTAATTTTTAATCTATTCTATACATACAGATAAATAAAATTGGAGTGTCTGTTTGTAATATAAAAATTACCGCTTTTTACTAAATACATATGAATGTATACACGATAGATATACCAAAACAACATTTTTACGATTTTTGTCTGTCTGTCTATCTGTCTGTCTGTCTATCTATTTGTTCCGTCTAATCTTTGAAATGGCTGAACCGATTTTGACGGAACTTTCACGGGCAGATAGCTGATGTAATAAAGAGTAACTTAGGCTACTTTTTTTTAGAAAAAAAAATAGGATCCCACGAAAAAAAAAACCAAATTAATTAATTAAATTGGTTTTGGGAAGTAACATTCCCTATGTTACGATGAGCGAAGCGAGGGTGAGTCGCTAGTGTATTATATAGTTGTAAATAAAACAGTACGCGATTTTGAATAATTTTTATCATATTATAATAAGTACCTGGGCGACCGAGCTTCGCTCGGAGGTTTTGGTTAAAAGTACATTTTTTTTTAAATTTGGCTTAAAGACAAAAAAAACTAAAAACTTGAATAAATACAAAAAAAAAATAAAGGAAAAAATCTTTGTATCCGACCGGGATCCGAACATACCTGTGATAGTCAATCTCGCGCCTTAGCCGCTTGACCACGATGCTTATACACAATTGTGCGAAATTATTAACATATTTTGCGTAAAATAATGCAAAAGAAAATTGCATGAAAACTCGAAAATATGCATTTTTCCCAGACATAAGACTAATCTAGATCGATTTTTCGCCCCAAGGGCCCCCACATATCAAATTTCAGGGAAATCGTTAGAGCCGTTTCCGAGATCGCTGGTATAAATAAATAAAGATATAAATATACAAGAATTGCTCGATTAAATATATAAGATACCTGGGCGACCGAGCTTCGCTCGGAGTTCTTTTTTGTTATATCGTATTTTTAGATGATAATCTATATAACTTAAAGAGCAAAACGTTAACTGATGGGGAAGTCCCGTAAGCCCGGACGGGTCCTAAAGCCGGAGATAATTCAAATCAACGTAAAAAACGCGCAGTTTCGTTATTTGTGTCATGGTTAAAATGATCCTGAGAAGTGAGGCATAGGAGCGGTCGCTTACAACCCAGTGCCGTCCTGTTCACCGAGGAGAGTTGTACAAAGTTTGAGGTTAGTAAATTTTTTATTTGAAGTAATATTTAGAGGCATGTTGAAAATATATCAATAATACAATGATGTTGTTTATAATGAACCATGATTGTAATGTTAACAATCTGTAGGCACAAATTTATATACACACAAACATACTCAGATATCTTTTTTATACTTTTATATTTTTAAATAAGACCTTTTTCATTTACTTTTTATAAATTATGTTTGTGACAGATTCCAATAAAAAGAGAACAGAAAAAGTATTGACATTAAAAAGACATACAATATTAAGCACGATTTCTTATTTTCTATTTTTAATAAAATAGATTATTCAATCGAATATTGCTGGAACGGCCATAAATCCATTATATTTAAAGCATTTCTCTTTAATCCACAGTATATATTATAAACAGTAATTTTTCTTGCTTACCTTTAATGGATCCTAATTTCGGACACTCAAAAGTCCCCTATAGACGGACAGTTTTATCGTTATTTTAGAAAGTAATTGAGTTAGTATTGTTTTTTAGGTTCAACATGGGTAAACTCACACCACTCTATAAGGATACTTGACATCAAAAAACGACAATTCATCAGCTATCACCGGTTCTAAATATTGCGGCAAAGGAAACTATAAGTCGACGAAGAAAAGCGGAGAAAAGTGATTTAACATCCTCTCCTTTATAAAATGCACTTATAGTAAATAAAAATACAAAATTTGATTCAGCTTAAAGGCAAGAAAACTGACGAATCAAAAAAATATATATAAAGTTCAGTAAGCCGATAGCAAAATTGGAGAGAGTGAAGATGAAGACAAAAAACAACAACTTGTACAATCTGTTAAGAAGAAAACGGTGAAGATTGGATTCTTTGCCCTGCTTGTAGTCTATATTTGTGACTTTTACAGACCACAATATTAAACCTAGTAATCTCATGCAATGTTCTTATATATATTCTGATTGTACGTTTGTTTTTTTTTCATTTTTAATAATTTGTTGGTTAATTATTTGTTTAAACAATGTATTTTTATCTTTAGGATTAAAAAAGAAGATTTAGGATTAAAAAAGAAGACTGTCCGATATTAGAGGACCTTTTTGAAGACGTGTTATTTCGTATATTATTTATCCATAAAGAAATTTATATTTTAAGGAAATCTTTGAGCCTGTCTATATATTTGTATTGATTAATTATATAATAACGAACATTTAAAACTAAAAAAAATAAATCTTGACATGAATTTTGTTATTTTATTTCAAATATTCCTTAAGTGTCCGCTACTGGAGGACCTCCCCCTAATAAAATTTTCATCCCAATCGTTCCGATTGGTATAGAATTTGTCATTTCAGCTATAAAACGTTCACTACTAAACATAGGCCTTTCCTATCATATTCATCATCATTCAGTCATTTAAACAAACAAATCATTGATACACTTTAGTAAAATACTTTATTTAAAACATAATTATTTTACAGTTTACATAATGAACATAAGTAGGACTTGCTAGTACGGAAGGAATGAGCAGATGTCGGTAGGTAGCTATTGCAATTCTTTTTGATGTATTTAATTCTTATTCTTAAAAAGTAATACTGGTAGCGGGAAAAAGCTTTAAAATTCGTATTTATAATATACGAAACCGGAGTAAGATGTTACCTGTCATGGCACTTTGAAAGATTGTATATTTTACATTAAGTGTCTAAGTGTTACTGAGACAGTTGTATAGATGTCGCCATAAGAATAATTTTCTTTTTAATTTGGCTTAAAAATAATTTTACATTAAGTGACTAAGTGATACTGAGATAATTGTATAGATGTCGCTATTCAATTTTGCGTAGAATAATGCATAAGAAAAACGCATGAAAACTCGAAAACACGCGTTTTCCCAGACATGTGACTAATCTAGATCAATTTTTCGCCCCCGAAAGCCCCCATATACAAAATTTCAGCAAAATCGTTAGAGCCGTTCCCGAGATCGCTGGTATAAATAAATAAATAAATAAACAAGAATTGCTCGTTTAAATATATAAGATACATTTTTTACATATTCACATTGAGCTCACAAATGTGCTCGTACTTTATTAAATTTGTTTCTTTACGTTTTTATTTTGAAGTTGATGATTGGATTTTACACAGATTTTCTTTTTATCTATCTTTATATCTAATATATTTAAACGAGCGATTCTTGTATATTTATATCTTTATTTCTTTATACCAGCGATCTCGTAAACGGTTCTAAGAATTTCGCTGAAATTTTGTATGCGGGGGCTTTCGGAGGCAAAAAATTGATCTCAAAGTATCCTCTTACCAAATTTCTATTCGGTGCAAGCAATCAAATCCTTCCTCTTTATAATATTAGTATAGATAAAGAATAATTTTATTTTCATATATATATATATTACAAAACAAAATCGGGTTTGCTACAACACTAATACTTGAGAACTGCTGAACCGATTTTCATGATCTTTGTTTTGTTAGATTTGCCTTCACCCCGAATAACAGAATAACTATTAAAAAAATGGAAAATTCACAAAAACAATTGAAAAACAAATCTATTCTATACTAAGCGTCAAAACGTACATAGTACAAAACGAACCTAAGCGAAGCGAGGGTGAGTCGCTAGTTATAAATATATGCACTATAAATATACATATATAACGCCATAGGTATATGTTTACTTATATGTGTTTTTGTTTCTGTATGGATAAGACAAAGGCGTAAGGAACTGCCACCTATACAAATATTATCCCAACACACGAGTAAGTTAAGCGCTCTTTGCGCTTACACATTGAATTTTCTCACTTCATACTATCATTTTTTTGCAAAATAACAAACATATAATAATAAATGGAATTGGTGCTTTAAATAAAAAAAAATAAGTTAAAATAATCATATTCTGATTTAATGTTTTACATTAGTCAGTTTTAACTGTAGAATACTTTATCATTAAACTAATTAATTGTTTCTGGCTCATTAATGCAGCATGCTTCTAGGAAGTCATTATAATGACGTATCACTTTACATACCCATTAATTTTATGAATTTTATAGTATAAAAAAAAATTAAATACTATTGTTTTAAACTTTATTTAATCGAACATAATTTTATTTTTAACTCCCGGATAAAGATATTTATCATATAGATATTATTAGTTTAACGTGTGTCTGTATCTGTTTGTGGTACCATAGCGCCCAAACGGATAAACCGATTTTAATTTGTTTTTGAAATTATACTTCTTTTGGCACGTTTAGAAGAAAATATAAGACTAAAATTTTTACGATGCGCGCGCACACTGATAGCCAAAAATAACAAAAAGTGACATGATGAAGTTAGCTGAAAGCGACATGATGAAGTTAGCTGCATTCCTTTTACAAACAGAGAATTGTGACATACGGGATGAAATCTTTAGCTATTTTTGTTCTGTTACGCTGAAGAAGTATAAATTCTTACGTGCGTACATAAGTACACGCACACGTTTTTTTTTTGTTAAAAAGTGTCTTGATCGAGAGAGAGAGTGCTAAGAACTTAGCTGTAAATCAACAAAATTCGTACAGCCTTTTGGAGGCCATCAGCGTTTTTCCTAGACGGTAAAAGGATATGCGCAACTACCACAATTCTATTACATTCGAAACTCGGCATCCCGTTACTGTAAATTCTGCAATGACACTACAATAATATGGTAAACTTGAAATGATACTGCAGCGTCACCTAGAATTTGCAAGATACACAACTCTTTACTAAAATTATGCTCATTAAAATGGCCTCAATTAATAGATTGTTATTTTGGGGGCTTGTAAATTTTTTTATTTAAGCGTTAATCAAAATTAATATTGCCAGTAGGAGGTAGTTTGTTTTAGGTTCGGCACAAGTAAAACGTTTCGCCCAAAAATTGGTCGGAATTTTGAAAGAATAAGCTTAACACCTCTTGGTTAATTTCGCGGTGATATACGAGTGATTGCAAATCGGTCCTTGCCAAGCGTCATCGAAATCAAATGTTCAGCGACTTGAAGACCGTGAGAGCCGTTACTTTTTTTCTAATCTTCTGGACAATACTTTGATAATATAATGGAAGTGCAAGCAAGAGAACTTCAACTATTACAAAAGTAATACACATGTTACAACAAAACAACTAGAATAAATTTCGAGTTTTCTCTTAAACTTTGTGTCATGTACTGTGTATGAAAAATAGTGATAAAATAGAGTGTGCGAGGATCCTCGTATATAACATGTCCCTGAAGTTAA
The DNA here is from genome assembly GCA_033884665.1 of Argynnis bischoffii washingtonia. Lineage (NCBI taxonomy): Eukaryota > Metazoa > Arthropoda > Insecta > Lepidoptera > Nymphalidae > Argynnis > Argynnis bischoffii. Next base: position 12,533,710 of record CM066621.1, on the reverse strand, counting down.
ACACTGGAACCCTGTCTAAGAGGAATTTGTCCTACATTTTTTATACCACACGAGTCTGGGAGCTTATTGCATTGCAGTTCATGTCCTTTTAACGGATTGATATTAATTTCACAAACAATTTTATATTTTAAATACATGAAGCTAAAATTTTTGTTTTATTAAAATAAAAAGGAACATCAGTTTGACCCCCAACTTCCAAACCCCTGGCTATTAGTGGAGCATAATACTACTCAATGCTGTGGTAAATTTTATTACATATATCATTTTATTACGTGGGTTAAATAATCAATAAATGATAAAGCTCCTTTAAATGAAGACAAACAAAATTTTAACCTGACCTGGAGACTCAACTCAGCATCTGCATTCTGCAGTCCATATCTATATAATAATCACTAGACCAATAAGACAATTGCCTCGAAAAAATTAAAATTAAAGTAAATCAAGAGGTTTTTAATCAATATACCTATTCATAACAACCCAAACATATAAATAAGGTTTTAAAACTACTTTGTTCAAAATAATCTTTCATTGCATATTTTTGGAAAAATACGTATGCAATGTATAATTTAATACCGATATTATTATATGTATGATGAATATAATATTATTTTATATGTAAATATCACTTGTTTCCGTAAGTAATGCCCTTATAAGGTCATATTATGATTCATGTTTGCACCAAAGTCAAATTTATATATATTTTATTATTAATCACCAGGCAACAGAATCACAGAAATTGCTGCACCTTCCACTAAAGAGAAATTAACAAGAAATTGGTAGAATGAAAAGCTACTTAGAAATTGAAAAGAAAATATAAAAAGAATAGAAAACAGTTTTTCTTTTAAATAAGACTAATTTGATAAGTGTAATTACTGATTTCTAATAAAAAAGACTTTTGAATTATTTTTTCATCACCTAAAAAAAGGGAATTTTAAAAAGAAAATTTGATTATATATTAAAAGATGAAACCTTAACACTCAAGCTGGGCAGGAATCAAACCTATGACGTCTGGTGTTGGAAACAATGTCAGTGCTATGGCTTACTGAGCCATGGTAGATGTCGTCAAAGCGAGCCTTTTTTATTTACTACCGACTTGCCTTCTTCCTGCAACATACTAATCTCACGGGAAACATTTGACGTACCGGAATAAAAAGTAGACTTTTTTATGTATAGAATAGTTTATGCCGAGCTTAAGCTTATGCGAAAGTTTGTATAGCCAACGTGTGTGTATGTTTGTTACGATTGAGAATCGATTTTCTAATTTTTTTGTGTATAGATTATAAATCGAGATTCCTCGTACACATTAATTAAAAAAACATCGACCTCTAAGGGTGGTATAAATAGCGTTAAATGATACTTTTAAAGGTTTACGTTTTAACATTTTAAATAAAAATATCTTTTTGGATTGCTTCGTGGATTTATAGAGATACAGGTCTCTCCCGTGATCATGATTACTGTAAAGCATTCGAAACGTCGGGAACCAAAAATTAAAATAAATTCGCGAAATAATCCCAAAAAATAGTTTTATTTAAAGTGTTGAATGATTTTAAAGTTGGTAGGTGAGTATTTTTTTAGCTAAATGTAAGTATTAAAAGTATTAGATAAATTAATCAAACACCTTGTTTTGTTTTTCAAATAAATATTTTCATCTTGATACAAGGAAATGACAATGACATTGATATTAATATAGACGAGAATATAAATGATAATATACATATATGCATAGGAATAATATTACGGTGCGGTCTGGATACAAGGTCCAATTGTATTAATTGCGCATGCACGCTTTCCTCACGTGTTTTGTTTACACTTTGTAGTATATAATATATTAGCGACTCGCCCTCGCTTCGCTCGGGTTCGTCCCTAGGTACGTTTTTACGTTAGTTTGGAATAGATAGACATTAGACTATGTATTATATATATATATATATATACAATATAGATAGATAATATGATGAGTTGTTGTGGGTTGTAAAAAGTAGCCTATGTTACTATCCAGCATTCCAACTACACAATCACAAGTCAAAGAAGCACAAAGAAATGAACAAACAAACACTTTCCCATTTATAATTTTAAGTATGGATAATACGTATATAAATATTTATTTAGTAACAATAATCTATATACAAATAGGCAAATACAAAAGAATTGTAAATCGGTAATAGTGATCAGATAAGCTACAAATGGCAGACAATTTTAAAACTTTATTTTATTATCCATATATTGTATTCTTTTGAATAATATGGCAATATGAATCCAAAACTTTAATTTATCCTAAGTTATGTACTCTGTGTAAATAATTCGAATATTCTAATTTAAGAAGTTCTATTTTTAAATAGCAAACATATTTATAGCAGAAAAAAAAAAACAAGAAATTGTATTTTAAATTTATTTTAGAATGTTATATGTTCTTATGAAACAATGTTAGGTTTACCTACAGAACTTGGCACCCATTTAGATCTCAATTCTTTTGTCGGTTAAGTTGACAACCACGCTTAATCTTAATATTGAACTTGGCTCCCATTTTCACATTTATGTTTTTGATGGGATAAAAATACTATTTAACAATTTACATGGTAAAATATCGAAAACATACAAAATAAATTTGTATTTTTGTATAAATACAAATTGCGAAAACCGCTTTTAAATACTTAACTCGGATATGAAAATTTAAAATGTAATACGTTTATATTAAACAAGAATAATTTCTGGTTAAGGATCAAAAGGTACGGGTTTTAATGAAAAATACACGAGAGGATATTCGATGTTATTTGTTCTTTTCCACTGTTATATGTCTCATACCTTCATACATTAAATATTCATTAATATACTCTCGCTTCGCTCACCGAACTATGTAGGTACGCGTTGCTCGCTGTAGGGGTCTTTTATTTTTATATTTATATTCAGGCACTTTTACTTTTCGGCAAATTTTATTACTAAAATTGGCTATGTGTTACTTTTACTCTAGGTCATACTCTATTTAAATACTAAATGTCATCCAAATCTGTCTAGCCGTTTAAGAGTGAACTTAAAAATGGTAGTAAACGGTTAGTATAGATTTCTCAGAGATGAGATATTTTCCCGCAGTAAAAAGTATCCTATATGTTGACCGGGATCCTCAGCTATTTCATCAAAATCGGTCTAGTGGTTTTCTTGTGATGCGTTTCCAGACAGACAGACAGACAAAAGTCCTAAAAACTAGATTCGCCCTCTGTATCAATTATAATTACTATTTCAATTTTCCAAAAAATATTTTATGTACAGATTCGACTCGGTGAGAATTTTATTGTATATAGATAAATTTTCGGGATTTAATTTTCGAATAATTATTTTGAATAATAATTTACTATTATTTTGAAATCGATGTGCCTTAATACTTAAAAAGAAATTACTGCTTGATATTTCACGAGTACTTATTAATTACATCTATTAAACTCCTATTTCTTAATTGCAAGCATTTATTTCCGTATATTTTCACTGTATTGAGTAAAATTTCGTATTTTAAGAGATTATTCGCCTTTTCAATCCCTTCGCAGCTGCTGGTGATCTCACGGCCCTCGTATTTTGCAATTACAATGAATGAATTTATTTCGGATTTCATTCAAATGGAGTCTATTTTACTAAACTGAGTTTGACTGAGTGTTCACTAATGAAAATTCTTAATATTAAGTAAATAATTAATATAAAACAACTGTTTTTTAATTACCTTATTTATAAAGAAAGAAATATTTATAAAATAATGAAATTCGGATTAATGGTACTGAGTGGACACGGCTGAACTCCTCACGAGCAATGCTTTAAACTTGTTGCGCATAGTAGAGTTTAACTGATGCTGTAATTAAATCTCATGATCAGGGTCGTTATGGTTTATTCTTGTCAATTTTTTAATAAGCTCAAGGTTATATTTGAGTGTACTGTTTTGACGACACGTTTGGCTCAGTTTGTAGTGACCCTACTTGCTGCGCCAGCGGGCGCGGGTTTAACTCCTGGTGGGGGCATTCATTTGTGTGATGAGCACGAATGTTTGTACTCCAGTCATGGGTGTTTATATTAATAATATGTATGTATTTTAAATTATATATGTGTAGTGTATCAACTATCTGGTGTCCATAACACAGGCCTCGTAGCTTACCATGGAACTAGATGGTGCTGTGTGTTAATATCCCAAAATTTTTTTATAGGGTTTGTTTATAGTATTATCTTTTATTTAAACCCCATAATTTAACGCACAAAATATTATTGCAATAAAGTGTATGTATCTATGTATGGCTGAAATACCTAGATCGAATAGTGTAAAATATTTAATATAACAAAACATTTAGATATAACAATAAAATCGACAAATTTGAGTCTGACTCCCGTATAAGTTAAGAAGTAATCCAAAATCTATCATATGTTTTTACACGACGACGATGAGTCTTTAAATTAACATCTTAAACCCAAATGTGTGTTATAATCGTAAAGAAATCTGTTTTTTAAATTTACATCCAAAAGATATTGTCTTATCAAATATTGCAACTGCAAAAACTATTTACCGTTCTATGGATTAAATTTGAAAAAAATGCTCTCCCTGCAGTTATCTGATATTATAGGAAGGCATACGTTATCAAAAGTTACACCTTTAGCTCCAATCTCAGTCAGGGCAAGGCACTTTACAATATAAAGAATTTGAAATTATCAATCACAGCTTATAATATTCTTTTAAAAATCTCAGTTGTCCTTTGAGACATTTTCACAAGCCAGCTAAAGCCAGGATTATTTTAAATAGGATTATTATTTATAACTAGCAGTACCCGCGGCTTCGCCCGCGTTCATACTTTCGATATAAATATCAGTTTTATAATAATGTAAATTGTTGGAAATCTGTCCAATTTGTTGACATTTATGATAACTGTTTCGCTCCCTTGAGTAGCATGATGATATTATATAGCCTATAGTCTTCTTCAATTAACGGGCTATCTAATGCAAAAAGAATTTTTCAAATTGGATTAGTAGTTCCTGAGATTAGCGCGTCAAACAAACAAAGAAACTCTATCTCTTTATAATATTAGTATAGATAACAAACGTTTCTTTTTATTACGAAATATAAAAATTAAATTTAATTGTAGTTCTAATTTACTTTTAGCGAGCAAGATTTTTTTAGTAAAAATATTAGATCTTTTATATTCTGAAATTATTTTATTTCGTGATACCGTTTTATTAAGGTATTATTTTTTTTAAAGATTGGAGACTTTATATAATATTAAGTTTCATTAGAACTTTAAATAAGCTCTAAATAAAAGAGATTTTTAAAGATTTTTTAAAACTACTTGGCACCCATACTATATATATACTAGTATTCAGCCCTTTTTAACGTCCCACTGCTGGGCACGGGCCTCCCTTCAATATGAGGGGAATCAGGCCATAGTCCACCACGCTGGCCAAGTGCGGATTGGCGGACTTCCGAAAACTTGCTAGGTTCTCTCAGACATACAGGTTTCCTCACGATGTTTTCCTTGACCGTAAGGCAAGTGGTAATCATGTTAGAAATGATTCGCACATGAAAATATCAGAGGTGCGAGACTCGGGATTTGAACCCGCTTCACTCGGTTTCCCAAGCGAGCGCGTTACCACTAGGCTACCACTTAAATAATTAAAAAAAAATGTAGTTTAAAAAACTAAATTACACGCTTTAATGATGAACCGAACTAAAAAGTAAAAAAATATTTTTTTGTATATAAGAATAAAGTGATTAATAAGAAAATTAATGTTATTTGGAAAAAAGCGTGGGGTGCTTTGTACAATATTTTTATACTTACTCTAATTGTAGAAATCAATTGAATTTTTTTAGCAACTGATATCGAGCATAATTTATAGTATTGTCATCAGTCCTTGATAAGTGAGCTCAAGTTAATCTGACGTTTTGAAGTGGGTAAAAATCCTACGAATAAATAATAAGTCTACTCATAGTAAAAATCGTGTTTGAAAATTCCATTACATAGACTGATAGCTATAGCTGATAAAAGCGTGTTAAATTAACCAACTTGTAATCTATGTATACTAATATTATAAAGAGGTAAAGTTTGTGAGTTTGTGATGTTGTGAATTTGTGACGTTGTAGGAGGTAATCTCTGGATTTACTGAACTGATTAAGATAAGATTTGGTAAGAAGATAGTTTAAGACCCAGAGAAGGACATAGGATACTTTTTATCCCGGACATCATACCTTAAAGGGGTGAAAATAGGGATGAAAGTTTGTATTGGGAAGCAAGTTAGGGACGAACCCGAGCGAAGCGAGGGTGAGGTCGCTAGTATTTTATATTAATGTTACATTGATTTTAACATACATATGTATGTACCTACTTCCACTTTTATTCTTAACAAATGTACAACGACGAGAATTGATGATTTCTTACTTAACGAAATAATAAAAGTGCTCGCACTATATAAGATATATCAAAGTATTGTCACACATATACTATATAACAAGATAATACAGTATTGTATATGTATACGTATTCAGCCCTTTTTAACGTCCCACTGCTGGGCACGGGCCTCCCTTCATGACGAGGGGAATCAGGCCATAGTCCACCACACTGGCCAAGTGCGGATTGGCGGACTTCACATGTCTTTCGAAAACTTGCTAGGTTCTTTCAGACATGCAGGTTTCCTCACGATGTTTTCCTTCGCCGTAAGGCAAGTGGTAATCAAGTTAGAAAATGATTCGCACATGAAAATATCAGAGGTGCGAGACCCGGGATTTGAACCTGCTTCACTCGGTTTCCCAAGCGAGCGCGTTACCACTGGGCTACCACTGCCTCAGTACAAATACAGTATTAAATAATCTATTTTAATCATAATAACTATCCTATTACATTTCCAACTTTAGCATAACCAAACTCTCTTTATTCTCTTTTAAAAATTAGTAACTAGAATTAGTATACTATTTTTAGAATTAGTAACAAAAGAAACAGTACCTATGAGTCAACTACAGCTATAAACTATCTCAATGCATTTAATTATAGTTTTATGGATTTACATAAAGTATTGGAACAGTAACTTTATTACATTTCTATATATTTCTAATTCGATACAAATAATATGATTTTATATAAAAACACTTCACACCTAGTCTTATCACTACAATTTAGTGTCCTCACTGGACCAGCAACTTTTGCAAAGTATGGTATATTTTTCGTGTTGAAGCCTGAAGAAATGTCAAGAAGTACTGTATTTACCGCCATTCCTTTTTTGTAAAAGTTGCAAAGGGATCACACTAGAGTTGCCGCATGGAAAAACACCACGGCGACAATATATGTATATATGAGTATATATATACAATGTACATGCTTTAAAAACGAAAACCCTTTTTTTGAATTGGACACTTATTCCTTTAGAATATCTCCAATTCAGTTCAATTATTATTGTGAGGCGTGTATGCGTACCATTTGGGCACAGTTTAATAGAATATCTTTTAAGAATAACAATATTTTATAATATTTAATTATATAACTAATAGCGTGTCCAGAGAATTGCCTACTTCGTATTTTTGACATTTTATTGTTAACACGTGTCTCAACTAATTTGACGAGGGACTTTCTTCTTGTTTATAGTCTTATAAAAGCAAATGACGCTATTTCTAAGACGTATAATATAAAAAAGTATATTATAGTATCTATATAAAACAAAATATGTTTTAAAGAAATATATATGTACGTCACTAATAAAACACAATACTTTAAAACAGAGTGTTACGATCACCTTACTATGTTTAATATCGCAAGTTCGATTCCGGCAAGAGGTAATTGTTTGAATTAAGACTAATGAATTAAGATGACAAACATTCTTCTAAGCTGGTGTTCATGGGGCAATAAAATTGTTATACCTATGGCCAAAATATGTGTCTACATTGCTACTAATATATACTTATTTTCTTCTTAATTTAAAAGGTACATCCACTTCAAAATCATGTTATAAGTAGAAATGTATAACCCATTCAAATAAAACTCACGTAAATCAGTTCATAATCACTGAAGATATGACGTAACATAACACACACAAAAAATATACACTATTATCGAGTAGGTACTTCCCCCTTTTTGAAATTGATCAAAAATCACATCCATAGGTATACATTGATTTTTTCCTATTACCTATAGCTTTTTTAATTCCAGGGTGTGAACGTGGACAAGCGTACGATTGCGAGTGCCGAACGAAAGCAGCAAACATTCACAGATAGATCTCAACTGAAGTATGCAAGGAGGCTGGTAGTTAAACTTGGCAGCGCGGTCATTACTAGGGAAGATGGCAATGGTCTAGCTTTAGGAAGGTTGGCTTCTATTATAGAACAGGTAGGTTCTAGTTTTTATATATTTCTTATTTAAATAATTTTAATATTGCTAGTTTAAATTTGATCTTATTCAGGATAATTTATATTAAACAACGAGTAGGTGACAATTAGTCTTAGAAAGTAGAATTTTAAAGCATAATATATTATTTTTACTGATATTGTAAATTAAGTTATTCTGCAAATCGATTGGGTTACTTACTAGACATAAAATAAAATAAAATGTAAAAATATAATACATATCAAATCTTTGAAATAAAAGTATAGGTATATGTATGTACTCGTATATATTGTTCAGTACCCTAATGTTATGTTCACAACTAAACTAAGTCAGTGGTTGTAAGTTTCGAGGCAGGGCTAAAATTTGAAAGAAAGCTGGAAAACTATTTTAAAATGAGTGGAAAGTGTCAATTAAAATACAGAAATATTGGAGTAATATGATAGATTAAATTAAAAATAACATTTTCCTACATTATACGAAAATGTGCGATTTTGACTACTATTTCCATACTTATTCGAGCTTCAATAAACAGATTAAGCACGTATGCTTCATTAGCTCGAATGGTGATAATTAATGTTAATAGATCGACATGTATATTGTGTACGCTTTTCGAAATTCGCAGTTCAACGGTAAATATAGCTGTTGAATTAGAATGACAATTGGAATTGCTAGCGAGCACATTAAGTTAACGCATGATGGCTATCCGTAGTTATTAGTTCGAATAAGCTTTTATGTAAAATTATAGATGCAATGAACCTTTGATGTTGCCAAGCCATAGTTTGTAATTACTGGTAGAGATCATACGGTGATGTACCTATTGGATGTTTTTGAAGGAATTTTCAAATACGAGCTATTTTCTTAATTTCGAGTAAGAATACACAAACAATTCTGAATTATTAATATTGCAAGAGACTTATGTATTATACATTAATTTATTATATCATTTAAACAAAAAAATAATTCCAGTTTTTCTTTTGCAATAAACAAAGACTATTTATTTTTATTTTAAACTTTTATCTATTTACATGTGATACTTAATAAGACCAGTGGTAGCCTAGTGGTAACGCGCTTACTTGGGAAACCGAGTGAAGCGGGTTCGAATCCCGGGTCTTGCACCTCTGATATTATTATCTTGTCTTACGGTGAAGGAAAACATCGTGAGGAAACCTGCATGTCTGAGAGAGCTTACTAAGTTTTCGAAAGACATGTGATGTCCGCCAATCCGCACTTAGCCAGCGTGGTGGACTATGGCCTGATCTTCCTCGTATTGAAGGGAGGCCCGTGCCCAGCAGTGGAACGTTAAAAAGGGCTGAACACACACTTGATAAAATATATATATAAAGACAATTTACATTATCTGGCTCAAAAACCACCTTTAAGCAAACATTACGTCCATTAGTTGCTTTTGTAAGGAAAACAAAGAACATTTCACTTTTATACATAAAAATAAAATCTAAAAAAGAAAAAAATACAACAAAACTACACTCAAATATATATACAAAACAAATGTGCACTTAATAGTTAGTGTGTAAGTCATGTCCACGTCAAATTGTAGCAAGAATGCTCGTTGCATTCTATTTCCTTTCCTTGTTGAATCGTAATGCCTTTGGGCGAAAAACAAGCCATCCTTTGTCACGGATAGAGTTAATAAGACGAAGTGCTATATATCCTTTAAAAAGTTTTTAGAATTTTACGTTAGAATCGATATATTCTAGGTAGCAGAATGTCATCACGAAGGACGCGAGTGTATCATGGTTACAAGTGGAGCTGTGGCGTTTGGGCGACAGAAATTGACGCAGGAGTTGCTCATGTCGATGTCCATGAGGGAGACACTTTCACCTAGTGATCATACTAGAGAAGTAAGTTCTAATCTTTTATAAAATATTTTAGATTTTTGTTCAATTTATCTTTGTTTAAATTCCAATTTTTAATATTAACTCAAATGTATGTTTATAATTTTCTTATTAACTGTATATTTTTACTTCTGTACTAAATTATTATGTACTAGCGACTCACCCTCGCTTCGGTTCGGGTTCGTCCCTAGATAAAAACAAATCTATCCCACGGGAACCGTACATTTTTCCGGGATGATATATAGCCTATAGCCTTCAAATCGGATTAGTAGTTTCTGAGATTAGCGCGTTCAACCAAACAAACTCTTCAGCTTTATAATATTATTATACATATATTATATTAGTATAGATTTGACGACACGTTTGGCTCAGTTTGTACAGTCGCTACAAACTACTTACTGTGCCAGCGGTCGCGGGTTCGAGTCCCGCTGGCTGCATTCATTTGTATGAGCGTAAATGCTTGTACTCTAACCATGGGTGTTTATATTGTAAAACGTATGTATTTAAAGTTATATATGTGTAGTGTATCAACTATCTGGTATCCATAACACAGGCCTTGTAGCTTACCATGGAATTAGATGATGTGTGTTAAGTCCCCACATTTTTATATTTGTTTATATTTTTAATTATATCGGTACCTTTTTTAAATTTCTACATTTAAAAATATTTGACGCTTAATTGTAACTTTAATTTTTACCATAATTTCTTTCTCTAGTATCAATGCAGTACTTTTAACTTTTATAATTAATCACCTTTTTTCTCGGAAATGTGAAAATGATGATAGTCAGCTTTTCGCATCTAAATAATAAAACTGTATAAAACAACAATACATTAAGAACAATAGAATTCATCGTATATAATAAATGGAATGGAATTATACCGGTGGTAGGACTCTGTCAAGCCTTAGGAGTCCGGCTGGATGGGTACCACCCCCTTATCTATTTCTGCCGCCAAGCAACAATGATTGCATTGTTGTGTTCCGGTATGAAGGATAAGGTAGTCAGCGCAATTACAGGCAAGAGGCATATCATCTTAGTCCTCACAGTGATAACGTACCGGCGCTTCTGCAGTTTTGATACATAAAACTTAAGTGCATGAACCGTAGGTGTTATGGGCGACAGGTATCGCTTTCCATCAGGTGAACTGTCTGCTCGTTTATCACTGAGTACCATAAAAAAAATAAAAAAAATAAAAATGGAAATGCAGCAAAATCCGTTATATTCAGCTCTGTAACCTGTTACGTAAATTTGTTTCAGGACGCCGGCAGTATCTTGGACCCGCGGGCGGCGGCTGCGGTCGGTCAATCCGAGCTTATGTCTATGTACGACGCCATGTTTTCACAGTACAACGTCAAAATAGCTCAGGTAATACATGAATTTATATAATATACATATACAAGTGACTTACCCTCGCTTTGCCTGAGTGCGTCTCTAGATACGTTTTATATAAATATGAATAGTTATTAGCCAGTTTTTTTTTAATTTAAATTTTTTTTTTGTGTTTTTTTTTGTCTTAATAGTTATACTGCTGTTCCGGGCGGAAACAAACCAAACTAATCAATCAAAATAATACTTTTAAAAAGCTAAAAGAACACTTTTTACCAACTGTAATGAATAGACTTCGATAAAACCAATGAAATAGTCGAAACTTTGATGTTTTACTGATATCTATGAAAGGATTTTAGTATGCGCTTACCATTAAACCCCATCATTAAATAAACTCGATAGTATCAAATTATTGTTTCATATCCGGCTTTCTCCATCAAAGTTACAAATGAATATGGCCATTAGAATATTTCAATAACAATGGATGGTAAATTCTTTTTATTAACCCTATTTGCCTCGATGTGCTTATTAAATTTCTAAAGATAAGATTTAAAAAAAATATATGTTATTCAAAAATTTAATTTTTATTTCATTTATTTTTGTATTTTCTTTACATATTAGAAGTTGTTTTTTTATCTATTGGATATAAAAATACATAAAAAAATAAATCCATATAAACTAAATGGTTTATTTTTGGGGGATTCATATTAAATTCATCATTATTACATCAGTTTCTTGTTGAAATGTAGTATTTAGGAATATAGTGACTCATCCTCACTGTGCTCGGGTTTTTCCCCTATGTTTTATATTAAGTGAAGCTTACCACAATACATTAGTGAAAACCGCACCCCAGCTGATTTTTGAGATTAGCGCACACAAACGCACAGACAAACAGATGAAAATTCTAAAAAACATTGTTTTGGGTTCTATTGCGTTAATAAAGACCCCCAATAATAGTTTTTCTCAAATATCTTCCATGTATAAACAGCGATTAGTTACACTTTTATTATATGTGTATATACACATAGATTAATATTTACTACATAAACAATAAATAAGAACAATGATATTGTATTTCTATCAGAGTATTTACATAATAACATTAAAATAATCCAGTACACGTTCCGGGAAAATGAATGCTATTAAACTGAGAAAATATTTCATCATCAATAATTTATTATATTTACAATATTATAAAACAGCTCTAAAGTATTTATTCTCCAACAAAGGCTTATGAAAATTTAAATGATAATGGTATACCTACTATTAAATATTCACCGAAAGCATGGGATCTCGTCAGGAAGGAGGAGAAAATTGGAATACACTTAATTTGTTGTTGTGTATGTAGCCTAAGTTATCTTTCAATTTAAATACAATAGTATTTATTATATATTAAACTAGCGACTCGCCCTCGCACTGCTCGAGTTCGTTCCTATTTACGTTTTAACATTCAGTACAGATTTCTCAGAGATGAGATATTTTCCCGCAATAAAAAGTATATGTAGACCCGAATAACCAACTATCATCATACCAAATTTCATCAAAATCCCTCAGGTGGTTTTTCCGTGATGCGGTAACAGACAGACAGACAGACAAAAATTCTAAAAACTATAGATTCGGCCTCTGTATCGATAATAATGTCTATTTTAATAAGATTTTCCAATAAATATTTAATGTACAGTTTCGGCTTAGTTAGAATTTTATAATATGTATAGATGTAAATATGATTTATACTTTTTTATATTTATTTATTATATTTACATAATATAATACTCAAGCCTATTTACACAGACATACAAAATATATAAATTAATTAAACTTTACGCTATATGTGTATCAATTTGTTTTTGGTGTTTACGTATAATGAACAACAGGAAAAATATACTCTGCATTGCACCACTGTATGGTAACAAACGGACAGAAACATTGTTTATCTTTGCATATAAATTATTTTACACATTTTAATAAACTGAGAGTAAATGTTAGGTTGGCTCAAGCATCTGCATACATTGTCAGGATTTCCGATTCTTTGGGGTAATTGACAATACCAAACATATGAAACTATATCACATGAATGGTCTAGAGCAGGGTTCCTCAAACTTATGGCCCCACGTACCCCTGCTGAAGTTCCCAGACAACAGCGAACCCCAAGCCTTCAAACACCCTCACTCACACTCCCGCCCTCTCTCGCCGTCCCCCGTCCTCCCGCTCTCCCCTCTCCTCCGTAAGAAAAATTTAGGTATAGTAGAAAATGCGGTTTTTTATTTTGATAAAAGTTAACAAATACAGTAATATAAAGAAATATTATGTTAAAAGTATTAATGACGGGTCGGCTTGCTTCTTGTCGCAAATTGAGTCGATTTTAGGAGTAATTTTTTTCTTTGTCAGAGCTCAGGATAAATATTCTTTCTGTCTAGCTACCCAAAAATCAATTAAAGACATTCCTTTTAAAATTACTTGAAGAGTTTCATCTGCCGACACTTCTAGTACCTATTTACTCCTGTTACTTACCTAATACTCGAACCAGAATTTATGCTCCTTGGTTGTGACCATTGGTTTCGAATCTAACGTCACTTTCGGTTCTGGAGTGATATTCGCCAGTCATCCAGCCACCATTACATAAATCTTGTCGCGAACCCCCTACCGTCAAATGGCGAACCCCTGACGGTTCGCGTACCCCACTTTGAGTAACCCTGGTCTAGAATAAAAAGTCATTAAAATATTTTTATGGTATAGAAGTTTATTTAAAAGTTTTAAAGAAAAACTTGTGCATAAGACTTTACGACATCACTAGTGTATATTTTTTACCACGTCCTAATAAATTATACAGTCTGAAACTATTTTAATATTACTGAAGAACTTTGTTACTTGGCTCCAATTTCTTAAATAAACATTATGTACGAAATGAAATAAATGCGGAAGAAACGCGAAGTAATTTAGCCTTTTCCTGAGAGGATAAAATGTTAGACATCGCTCTTATGTCTATAATGAACAAGTGATTAATATTCTAAGAATAAGCGCTACTATCGTTACTCGTAGTTTACATAAATTATTTGTGTCAGTATTATGTGACTTAGTTACTAATGTATTTTTTTTTACCTTTTGTAAAATGAATTGAGCTTAATTCTTGTAAAAAATCGTTTTCGAAATTTTTTATATGAGATTTAAAAAAATGTACTCTAAGATAAACACAAAAGAAAATAGAAGTGTCTGACATTAAAAATAAAAAAAATGAAAAAAATATTTGAAATTGATTAAATAAATCACGAAGAAAATTAAAAAATTTTTTTTTTAAATAAAACTATCTTTTCGCATTTTCGGGGATTTAGTTCGATTTTTGTTTACCGACGTTTTATATAAAATATTAAATATTCGCGTAAATCTAAGAGAGTATTAAAAAAAAAATGTTACTTAAATTATAAATAAACCGTATCTATTTTTTTAAGTAGAACTAAAAACAAAAAAGATTACACGTAAATGGAAAGAAAAATATAAAAGTTTTACGTTTGAACGCTACTTTTGTTGTTTATAACTGACGTGTTTATTGGCTGATATTCAGATTCCTTCCGGAAAGGGGAAAGACATCAATAAAAACTTCACAGTAAAATATAATGTTAAATTGTCCGTCTCTTCTTGTAATATAACATGTTATAACGATTGTTTAGTACAGCCTGTGTTTTTATAAAAAAAAAAATATATATACGGTCGAATTGAGAACCTCCTCCTTTTTTTGGAAGTCGGTTAAAATAAAACATTAAGTTATTTGATAACTTAATGAGTAGATCCCAAACAATATGAATCACTGTATACTTAATAAGATATAAATCAAATATAATATAAAAATCATTTTAAAAGAATTTTTTCTTTTCATTTCGTTCCCGGGAGGAATCTTATTTAAAAGTTATCATCACAAACAATTACGAAAATAAAAAATCGTATAACAAACATGAAAATCTGTGAAAGTTTTTATAACATTTTCAGCTAACAATGTTGGAAGTAGCTTTCTAGTCTGTAGTAAGACGTTATAGTAAAACACCTACGTATAAAATCACCAAGTAAAAGTAAACAATACTTGATGGCACTTAAGGCAGTGATAGCCCAGTTGTAACGCACTCGCTTGGGAAACAGAGTGAAGCGGGTTCAAATCCAGGTCTCGCATCTCTGATATTTTACGTGCGAATCATTCCCAACATGATTACCACTTGTCTTAACGGTGAAGGAAAACATCGTGAGAAAACCTGCATGTCTGAGAAAACCTAGCAAGTTTTCAAAAGACATGTGAAGTCCACCAACCACTTGGCACTTGGCCAGCGTGGTGGACTATGGCCTGATCCCCCTCGTACTGAAGGGAGGCCCGTGCCCAGCAGTGGGACGTTAAAAAGGGCTGAAAACATACACAATACACACACTTGATTGCAGGTTCTCGTAACTAAACCTGATTTTTACAATGAAGAAACAAGGAAAAATCTCTTCGCAACGCTTTCTGAACTTATCTCCCTTAACATCGTTCCTATTGTAAACACTAACGACGCAGTCAGCCCGCCGATGTACATACACGACGACACTGTTGTACCTGGAACTGGAAAGAAGGTAATATTATTCAAAGCATGGTTATCTAAAATTTCATGGGTTCTATTATGTTTACTATATATACATATTATGTATATATTAAATATTTATTTTACAAATATTATTATAAGGTTGAAGAGTTTGTTAGTTTTTGATTGTTTCAACGCATTGATCTCTGAAATCAATTTAATTTGAAAAAATATAATTTAGGTTTTTTTTTTTTGCCTACTTAATATTTATTGAATGAGGTTATTGAACATTGGTGGTGGCAAAAGTTAATTAAGCTAATAAAATTTTGTAAGTTAAAGTAATTATCAGAAAGATATATATAAGATACAAATAAGATTAATTATGAATGTATATAAAAATGATGAGCAAATTCATGAATGTTATATTATTTAATGAAAATCTGCAAATTTAAATAATGTTAAAATACATTTAGTTTTATATTATTTAAAATAAAGTTATACATGCTCGTGAAAACTTCGGCTTGTTACTGTTATATCGTAAAATCTAAAACATAAGCAGTCAAAATGGCGACAGATTAAACTTTATGGTTACGACGTGTGAAGCTTTCATGCGTTATGGGTTCGCTCTATTTCGAATAATGTTGAACTGATATCTGTCCCTGAGTATAACTAACTTACATATATTGCCACTGTATATAATGTTTTATCGAATATTTATTATTATTATTATAAATATATTTAAAATTTTGTTATTTATCATAATGCGATTTACTTTCAAATTGCAAATTATAAATAACAATTTTTTTTTACCTTTGAAATTTAAATAAAAAAACACTCTTAAATATGTTATTATAATATGGTAAATGTCTTAAATTTTAGGGTATTAAAATAAAAGACAATGATAGTCTCTCAGCGCTACTTGCGGCTGAGGTTCAATCGGATCTTCTTATCATGATGTCGGATGTTGATGGTATTTACAACAAACCGCCATGGGAAGACGGTGCTCGTATGATGCATACGTATACGTCCAAGGAAAAAGATCAAGTACAATTCGGTCAAAAATCTAAGGTACGTGTAACAATAATAATAATTGATAAATTAAGATCTAAATAAGTTTTTTGTTTATATATTAAATTTTATCGTTCTTATCGTGTAATACTTTTAAAAATATTTTATTAGGTTGGCACTGGAGGTATGGATTCAAAAGTTAATGCAGCTACATGGGCCATGGCGCGTGGAGTCAGTGTAGTTATATGTAATGGTATGCAAGAGAAAGCTATTAAAACCATAATAAGTGGTCGTAAAGTTGGTACTTTCTTTACTGACTGTCCCAGTATATCATCTACCTCTGTAGATGTTTTGGCTGAAAATGGTAAGACCTGATACCCATTAAATATTTAAATTTGAATAGACTTTAAATTTTTACATTTTTAATAATTACATAATTATATTTCAGCTCGCAGTGGTAGTAGAGTTTTACAAAAACTATCACCGGTTGATAGAGCCTCAGCTATTCACACACTAGCTGATTTATTATTAGACAAAAAAGATCAAATATTAGAAGCAAATGCTAAGGATATAGAAGAAGCAACTAAAAGTGGTCTTGAAAAACCATTGTTAAACAGGCTCTCTCTTAGCCATGGAAAGCTTAAAACTTTATCCATAGGCTTGAAGCAGATAGCCGATTCGAGTTACGAGAATGTAGGAAGAGTATTGCGGAAGACACGATTAGCGGAGAATTTAGTTCTCCAACAAGTAACAGTTCCTATAGGAGTTTTATTGGTAATATTTGAATCGAGACCAGATTCTTTACCGCAGGTTGCTGCGCTAGCTATGGCTTCTGCTAATGGTCTTCTATTAAAAGGCGGCAAGGAAGCCGCTTATTCAAATAAAGCCTTAATGGAACTTGTCAAAGACTCGTTAAGAACAGTGGGAGCTCAGGATGCGATCTCATTAGTCTCAACGAGAGAAGAAATAAGTGATTTACTGGCGATGGAAAATCATATTGATCTGATTATTCCTAGGGGTTCATCTGATTTAGTTAGAAGTATTCAAAAACAGTCTCAACATATTCCTGTTTTGGGTCACGCTGAAGGCATTTGTCACGTTTATTTGGACAAAGATGCCGACCATGATAAAGCCCTTAAAATTGTTCGAGATGCGAAATGCGACTATCCTGCAGCTTGCAATGCTATGGAAACATTATTATTACATGAAGACCATATTTCAGGTTCCTTATTTACTGAAATTTGTAACATGTTGAAACAGGAAGGTGTTAAGATACACGCAGGACCAAAACTTGCGAGTCGTTTAACTTTTGGTCCACCAGCGGCGAGGTCTATGAAACATGAATACGGCGCGTTAGAATGCTGCGTTGAAATCGTAAAGGATATGGAAGAAGCTGTAGACCACATACATAAATTCGGTAGTTCACACACAGATGTTATTGTTACGGAAAATGGTAAGAAAAAAAAATAACCTGTATATTCATTTAAAAAAAAATTGACATCTTTCACTACTTTTTAATTTTGTTCATGTTGTTTTTTATAAGTTTGGCACTTGAGAAGGAATAGGTAATTTATTTACATAGCGTTTCGCTACGTCATTTATTATACGTGCGGCTAAGGATTGGAACAACCTGCCTGCCTCGGTGTTTCCGTCCGTTTACAATATGGGTGTCTTCAAGGCAGGAGTGAATAGGTGGCTACTGAATTAGTGCGACTTACCATCTACGACTGCGCTTGCACTTACCATCAGGTGGAACGTAGTCAAGCACTAATTCAGAATACGATAAAAAAAAAAACATATATATGTTAATAATTATTTAAATAAAAATTGTATTATTTTCAAGTCGCACATTTCTCAAACATAATGAAATAAAACCTAATTCGATTTACTTTTCAGATATGACTGCTAAACAGTTCTTAAGTGCAGTGGATAGTGCGTGCGTTTTCCACAATGTGTCGACAAGATTTGCAGACGGTTACAGGTTCGGTCTCGGTGCAGAAGTTGGAATTTCTACAGCGAGAATACACGCAAGAGGTAATGATTAGAGTAAATACATTATACATATGTGTAATGTAAATGAAACTCTAGGCTTCAAAGAAATAAATTATAGCTGGCTTTATCCAATGCTTTGCTCATAATATTATTTTATTTGAGGTAATATTTCAGTCTAAATAATGTCTAGGTCTGTTTGTAATATTAAAATAAACGCTTTTTTTTTTTTTTAAATTTTGTCTGTCTGTCGGTTTGTTCCGGCTAATCTCCAAAACGGCTGGACCGATTTTGACGGGACTTTCAGTGGCAGATAGCTGATGTTAAAAGGAGTAACTTAGGCTACTTTTATTTTAGAAAAAGAATTAGGGTTCAGCGAAAAAATTTAAAAGCCATGAAATTGTGAACAAAATCCGCCTACGGCGTATGTACCCGTGCCAAGCGAGGGTAAATCGCTATATAATTTAAATGAATATCTTAGAAGTAGCAAGCTTCTATTTATGTATAAACATAGCTAGCCGTGAAAACGTACCTAGGGACGAACGCGAGCGAAGCGAGCGTGAGTCGCTAGTATTACATATAATGTTAGTAAAAAATGATATAAAATAAGGCGTTTATATAATAAACCAAATATCTTCCCAGGTCCAGTTGGAGTAGAAGGTCTTTTAACAACCAAATGGATTTTAGAAGGAACAGACCACACCGCAGCAGAGTTTAATGAAGGCAAACGTAGCTGGCTCCATGAAAAGCTACCAATTAATTGACTAATTGGAATATTTGTTAATTTCTGGTCGAAAATACGTAAATTCAGCGTTTGAATACCAACATTGTTATTGAATTTTAATGTTAATTATAAGAAGTCTGTAACAAAAATAATGTCGAGTTATTCAATTTGGATGATATCTTCCTTTGATGTTTTGATAGTAAAATTTTGGAATGAAATTTTATATTGGAATATTCGAAATACTGTTTAATTTGCAAATCATTTCCAAATATTTATAGTTATACTTATTGTTACATTCTTAGTTTCCTACGCTGGATAATTATTAAGATATAAGTTTTATAATAACGATTATTATAGCAAAATGAATAATCTTAATATAATTTATATTTATTCAAAAGTGATTAGATATATTTATTGAAATAAAATAAAATATAAAACGAGTGAAGTGTTTTACTATCAATTTTCGAGACAATCAGATATCAATACACTTAAATAAATTATAATAAAACCTTTTTCGTTTTCCATAAATAATAAGTTCAGGTACTTAAAATCAAATAGGTAAGACCATTTGCGCTATATAAAAATGTGTATATAAATTATTATATTTAATGCAAAAGCCTTTTTATCTGGTAAGCAGAAGGATTAAAGACAATAATACTTTCTTAGATTTACGCGAATATTAGACATTTAAATAAAACTATCTTTTCGGATTTTTTCGCGGATTTATTTTGATTTTTGGTTCCCGACGTTTCGAATGCTTTACAGCGATCATGGTCACGGGAGAGGCTAAGTGTTAGATGTCTCAAAGGCATTATACAGTTGTTACAGACAGCCTACCCACAAATAAAATAATTCAAATTTTGAACGAATCGAAACGTCGGAAACCAAAAATCAAAATAAATCCGCGAAAAAATCCGAAAAGTAAGTTTTATTTAAATTATTAAGGACAACTTTTATTGATTTGTCTGCTAATTAATAGACTGACTAGCGACTCACCCTCGCTTTGCTCGTGTTCGTTCTTAGGTACGTTTTAACGGTTTGTATGGAATAGATAGACTGTATATTATATTACTGCTGCACTCCCTATGCATATATATATATATATATATATATATATATATATATATATATATATATATATATATATATGCTATATATATATATATATAGCATATATATACTCAAGCCTATAGCCTTCCTCAATAAACGGGCTATCTAATGCAAAAAGAATTTTTAAATCGGATTAGTAATACCTGAGATTATCGCGTTCAAACAAATAAACAAACTCTGCCTTTTTATAATATTGGTATAGATTAAAGTAAAATTTATTGTTAAAATCGTCATTTATAAGGTTTTTTTTTATTTTGTATATAAGTATATTTATGTGTAAAATATGGCACGGGTTTTGTGAAGTTTATAGGATACTAGCAGAACCCACGGCTACGCCCGCTTTCTATCAAAAAAAAAAAACTCTTTGGCTTTATGTTATAAAGCGTATGTATGTGGTCGTCGTCATCGTCTTAGCCCAAAAACGTCCACTGCATGTGCAGTGGACGCGAGTGAGTGTATGTGAAAATCTCGCGAAAGATTTTCACGACAACCCGTCTTGTGCCATCCGCATGCAGTAGTTAGGGTGAGAGTGAATTTTCAAATAATTCTGCAGTATGTTCCTTTATTAGCTACTCTAGCGACTCACCCTCGCTTCGCTTCGGGTTCGTCTCTAGACAAAAACAAATCTATCCCACGGGAACCGTACATTTTTCCGGGATTATATATAGCCTATAGTTTTCCTCGGTTAACGGGCTATCTAATGCAAAAAGAATTTTTTAAATCGGATTAGTAGTTCCTGAGATTAGCGTGTTCAACCAAACAAACAAACTCTTCAGCTTTATAATATTCATATGGATGGGTTTAGAAATTACCGTCCCTCTGGTCCAATATTTTAAGTACTTTATAGTGTTTATAATTAATATCATTTTATGATTTTTTTTTATAAACACGAGAAGAGAAATGTAGGTGAATAGGTTTTTAAAAAAGCTCTTTTACTTTTTCAATTGCGTACTCAGACTACGGAATTTGACGACCTGCTACGTTATAAAAACGTACTATATCTTTAAATTCTGGATTTGTACGTGTGGAATACTTTTTTATTTATAATAAATTTTGAGTTATCTTTTACCCTATAATTCAAAAGAAAACGTAATTGCCGCGGATAAGCCTCATTTAAATTTACATTAAAATTCAGGGATATCAGAGACACTTTGTATGAAATTATAATTTATTATTGAAAGGGTTCATTTAGATAATACATTTTATATATATATATATATAAATAAATTTTTGTTTTATTAGAATATATTTTAATAAATATTATATAAAAATCTTTTTTAAAATAAGCTTTTATATACCAGATAATCTCTATAACATAACACTATATAATTTTAGTGTTTTTAATATCAAGGGTTTTGTATTGATACATAATATTTTCCATAATATATATATTATGGAAAATACTAGATTTTCAGTAGCGACTTACCTTCGCTTCGGTCGGGTGCATTCTTATTTTATTTCTTTCTTATTTTATTTATTTTATTATATTCCGGCACCTTTCAGCAAATTTTATTGCTAACATTTATTTATGTTTTACCCCAGGTTATAATCTATCTGTGTAATAAATTTCATCCAAATCTGTCAAGCCGTTTCTACCAAATGTATGGCGAATAAATGTTTATATATTTTAGCTATTTCTAATATTTTTTCAAACAGAAATTGAATTTGAAAATAATTTATATGAGTCAATATTAAAAAGAAGTCGCATGTTTTAGGATTCAAGAATTATTCATACAGCGCACGTTACAATAGATGGTTCTGAAAATTGCATTTTCAATTCAATGGTTTCCCTATTCCGATTACATGTAGAATATTGGATATGTTATAAAATATATATTCTACATGCTGAATAAGTAACAAATAAATGTGGTATTATTCTTGTTAATTGACTATTTTTGAAGTTATACTTCTTTTGACACGTTTGAAAAAAATATGAGAGTAAAATTTTTACCATGTGCGCTTACACCGACAGCCAAAAAGCGACATGATGAAGTTAACTGCTTTCCTTTTACAAACAGAGATTCGTGACATACAGGATGAAATCTTTAGCTATTTTTCTACTGTTACACCAAAGAAATATAACTTCTTACGTGCGTACATATGTACACACACACGTTTCTTTTTACTAACCTACTGGTTTTTAAACATACATTTATAATATAGCACACATTAACGTAAATATAGAGTTATAATAAGAAAATATAATCGAGAGAGCAAAGTTCTTTGAATAGCTATTGACATTTTTTTCGGTACCGATCAGCTTTTATTTTTACTGGGTCGAAAACTGTGTTAACACTTATTTGTAAAATTGATCGTCTATCAATTTTTTTTTCTTTTAAGCGGGTTAAGTATTATAAGTAACAGACAACCAGACAGTTATTTTCATATTTTATCTATAACTTACAATCTTATTGATCACGTTTTTCGTATATGAAAAATGAAAGTGATTTCCGCAAACCACTTAGGGATTCGCGTTAAACCGATTTCGCGGTATTAAGGTAAGAGTTTGAATGGAAATTTCGTATTAAGCTAAAATATTCATCATAATATTATCTTCTCTGTGTTAGATAGATTCGCCGATATTTACTTTATACTTTATATACGAGGTATGATAATTAAGTTCCGGGAATGTGTCAATAAAAAACAAACAAATCAAGTTTTTTTTGCAAAATTATATTATCGACCTTCACAATAGTCTGTCTTTAACCCTACACATCAATTCTAATGTTGCTTCCAAGATTTAAAGCACCCTTGGTAATCTAAAGTTAACCCGTTCAGCACCACGGTTACAGCTTCTTTGATCTCCTCTACGCCACTATGATAGGTTCCCTTGAGGTGGGACTTCATCTTGGGGAATAAGAAAAAGTTGCAAGTGTCAATATCGGGGCTATAAAGTGGGTGCGGCATCGTTGGAATGCTTTTTTTCGCCAAAAACTCTTGACAAATTAACGAGGAATGGCCTGGCGCGTTATCGTCAATCTTTCACATGTTCAAATCCTTCTGTAAGATCTTGCGGAAGGTTTCTTTGTTGATATTTAACTCGCCGTACAACGCACTGTTTCACGTGAATCCTCTTCGACCGATTCACACATCTCTTTGAATCACTTCGCCCAATCGAACATGCGTATTCTGACGTTTAAAAAAAATTAAAGTAATCACTCAAAAAACATTTCCTTAATGTTCATAATCGATCATGGTAGTTAATATACTACATACAATGAGAACGGAAGAGTGCGGAACCCTTCGTGTGCGAATTCGACTCGCACTTGACCGATTTTTGTCTTTTATAATATCTACCGTTTAATGAAATTAAATATTAAAATATTCAAAAAAATATTCAATTTCATTAAAAACATCTCCTTGAGTGAGACCTAAAAGTAAACAATTGCTCTAAGTATTCTCAACTTACTGTATGTTACTCAATACCTTTGACGGATAATGAAATTATTTTGTGGATTCCGTCTAATAACAAGGAGTCATATTATCCAGCTTTGATAGGTGAAATCAATTATCAAATGTTTGAACTTTAAAGGCTTTGAAGTAATTTTGATTAAATTTAAAAATAAAAAAAATCTCTTAGTACGAAACTACAGCATTGATTTGTGTTGTATGATAATATGATTTAATAGTATCTAAAAGGTCTGTGACTAGACAACTACAATGAAGTCCTACGAGTGAACTTCGGTCACTGTTAGCGAGAAAAAACGCACTTTCTTTTTTTTTCCCTCTAATAATCTGGTGGGATAATAACTTTAAATACGAACGGTGACATATCAGATGCAGCACTGAGAGCTTTAAATACTGAAAACATACATATATCTCCTCTTCTAATTCCTTAGGCCTTGCTATGCGACATTGGTAAAGTAACTCTTGAAGCCACGAAACAAAATAATTCAATCAACTTCAGCCTAATATTAATGTAATACTAATATTAAATTTTTCTTGATAGAAAATTCTATGAACTTTCAACATAGATAGAAAATCTCACTAACTTAGCTCGACCTAGGACTAGAACTCACTAAAACTACAGTATCAAAAACTATCCAAAGAGGCAGATAAACAGACATAAGCTTTAAAAGTACTAATTACAACTCTTAATGATTTTATCTTTACATCCAAATTTATTTTTGACTAGCGACTCACCCTCGCTAAGCTTCGGGTTCGCGTCTAGACAAAAACAAATCTATCCCACGGGATTCGTACTTGTTTCCGGGATAAATAGTAACGTATGTGCTATTCTTTCAATATCGAGTTCAATTATAAAAACCACTCACCTAAAAATTCCAATGGTAAAACTAAAAGGATATGTAGCATAACCGTCTCAAAGTGTTCTTGCATTTTTTTGTGAGGATTGGATGTTAAATAACGTTTATCTCATTTATTATTTATATTTACTTATGTCAGCATATTTTATGACACATAAATAAACTGATACCTGCAAAATTTTATATAGAAATTTATATCTTCTTCTTCTTGTTGACCGTAGAAATAGAAACATATTTGGAAATAGTAAATACAAACTAGTTATGGGGTTTGACCTGGCCTGGGTAAATGGAAAAAGCGAAAATTTTCTCCTCACTTAAATGCGTAGTAAATATACTAGTTTTTAAACATTTATAGAAATCTGGATAGCACAAAAGTCTTATCCGTTTAAAAATATTTGTCAAAATTATAAAACAATCCATAAAGAACTTTTAGATATTTGCCATTTTGCACAAACACACATTTATAGTTTCATTTACATAGATTTTAGCTTGAGATTTAAAATAGAGCCAAGAAAACATAGTAAAATTGATTGGAGTGTTAATTAATAAATTATAATATTATATGTGTATGTAGTAGATAACAAAAAATTATATAAATTTACTTTATATTAGGTTATCTTTATACAATAACTTATGATATAAAATATAGGTAAATGTAATATATCAAAATGCCTCGGTGGTGTAGTGGCTAACATGTACGGCTGCACATCCTGAGGTCCTGGGTTCGAGTCCCGGGTCGGGCCAAGTTTAGTTATTGAGTCTTTCTGTATAGTAAGCCTCAGTAACAGTCCGGAGTTGGGAAGTTGGCGGTGTTTCACCCCCGTGCCTCGGAGAGCACGTAAAGCCGTCGGTCCTGCGCCTTAACTCTCACTGGTCGTGTCGAGTAGTCGTCCCACCGGAGTATGAGAGTGACAGGAATAGAGAGTGCACTTGTGTCTGCGCGTACACTTGTGCACTATAATATCTCCTGCGCAGTTGGCTAGTCTCAATGAGATTGGCCGCCGTGGCCGGAATCGGTCAGGAGAACATCATCATCATTATCATAATATACACTCATCTAGTCAAAAAAGGTATACTAAATGTTGATCCACAGAGAGGTTATCACAACACAAAATTTAGTTAAAATCAGTTTAGTACTTTTTTCATGAAATCTTCACAGATAAATAGAAAAATTTCAACAACGATTGCTTTGGAGTCCATATCATGTACGGATTTAACTTTGTTACTATTTATTTATTATATTATGTATAGTTTATATACATAGATGTATTTAGATGATAAGTACAAAAAATATTTAAATGTTTTTTTGTAATTCTGTGTCTTATGACAGCATAAAATTAACATTTTCAGACATCTTACGAATTCAACCTTTAGGTCTCCATAGGAAACGTATTTCCTTTCAACTTATAATCATATCTATAAAAATCAATGACCTATTTCCTAATTCATTCATTGTACCGTCCCGGATATTATCACTATACAAGTTGGATTACAGTGTTATTTAAAACCCATAACAATAAATAAGATGTTATGGGAGGGCTATAATCATTTCGACTTGTCTTCAGTTATTATTTTACTATGCTGACGAGAATCGTCATGGCGTTTAATAGCTTTTGCTAGAATAATACAAGTTGCAGTTTCGATTTCCGCTCTGGAAGAATGCTTTTATCGATAATAATGGGAAAGGAAATTGGAATATACACCATGCTTTTCCTATCTTTTTTATCAATAAATCTTAAAATATATAAAAATTGTTAAATCTAATAAGGCTTTTCTAGTAATAATTAACTTTTACTTTTATATTTCTTGTTTTATTTTGTTTTAGTACAATAAGCTAATACAGCAAGTAAATTTCAGTTCCACTAACTCCGATACAAAATGGATTATTATGTCCATTGACCGTAATATGTTAATAAAGATTGGCTTACTTTCATTCGGATAGAAGATTTAGAACTGGACCGTTTCCAAAATAGAAACGTTTGAATATTAGGTATCTATGGGAATATAATACGCTGACAATTTTAATAAAATACTTTTACCCTTTATTTTATCGAGTTTATTATTATTTATGCATAACAAAATCAAAATGACTGGATTTATGAGAAATACATGTATTTTAAGTAGCACTATCTGTTCTATATATATATATATATTTATTTTGATTTTTAGTTCCCGACGTTATATGTAGTAGGGTAGGCTGGTCTAAGAGTACGCATCCGATAACAGTACGTAATGCCAATAGCCATGACATTGTTTACGATTAAACGAGGGTTCTCATTTAGATACAATTTAGATACCTAATCAGATATTTTCGAAGTTGGTGCCAGCCAATACAAATCGAAGCAATGCTTGACAGGTGGTGGTACTTGACAGGTGGTAAGAATTGACTAATTTTCTTTGGCGGCTTGAAGTAAGTTTTATTGAAGCGTGCTTTAGGATGAAGTCAATCTTGTCAGTGACTCCTCTCATGTAAGGTAGGACTGCAGGGACGCGCTCGACTGTGGCTGGTTTCATTCGGTCCTTATGACATAGACTTGGTATTATTCAATGTTTTTATTTAAGAAATTTTAAAGGCCAAAATGTGTTTTATTATAATGAAGTTAATATTACTTAAATAACCTTATAAAAACTTTAGTTATAATTAAGCGAAACTGTAAAATTAAATATCATCTAATGACCCGCTTACCCTCGCCTTCCATTTTTTATAGCGATTTTAATATTTTTGTATGAACAATATTATAGAAATACATAGCGATGAACCCGAACGAAGCGAAGTTTTTTTTTGTAGATTAAACGCGGGCGTAGCCGCGGGTTAAAAAGGCTTTAAAATTAATTTAGTGTTCTATATACTCACATACTCGTATATTTTAAAAATAGGAACTACTCCGCGACACGCGCACGAATTTTATTTTATTTCATACAGCTACATTTTATTAAAAGTGTTTTACTTTCTACTCCTTACATGTTAAATTTCGAGCTTCTTCTTAAACGGCGATTTTATTATAAAATTAAAATCGTATGAACATTTCATTTTTCTATTCTTTACTAGTATAGTGTGGCAGTGATGACTGAGGTTATCCGAGCATTGCTTTAATTATATATAATAATTATGTAAAAAATGCCTGTCTTCATATTACAAGTAAGTTTCAACATAAGTTTTATTATTACGTATCTATACTTATAATATTATAAAGCTGAAGAGTTTGTTTGTTTGGTTGAACGCGCTAATCTCAGGAACTACTAATGCGATTTGGAAAATTCTTTTTGCATTAGATAGCCCGGTAACTGAGAAAGGCTATAGGCTATATATCATCCCGGAAAAATGTATGGTTCCCGTGGGATAGATTTGTGTTTGTCTAGGGACGAATCCGAAGCGAAGCGAGGGCTAGTTTACAATAAAAAAGGAGCCCTATTGCCATAAAATAACGTATTTTTATGAGGATTTTTACGAGTTTATTAGGAGTACAATTTATATGTATAAATCGTCTGCTGTAACAATATTTTGATTGTTTTAAGCTAAAACTAAGTTTAAAACTTAGCCATTATTGAAGCTAAAACATTTCTATTATCGATAATAATAATTAATTATTAAAGTTCTGACTATGTTTTATAGCTAAGAGGCCTCAATTAAATTAGAGAAAGACAAAGATCAAACAAAGTTCAAAAGTTTAAAAGCTTCTGAACGAATTTGTATGAAGAGAATGATGATATTTAAAGAAGTAAAATGGGAATGTCTAATTGAATATATGCCTGAGGATTTTATGAAAAAGGTACAGTTAAATTAGAAAGCAGTTTTGAAAAGAAATTTTATGTAAGTTATGTCACTATATTTTATGGTTTTAATAGCACAGAAGTACTTGAACTTATTAACTCTAAATATTTATTTTGTAATAATATATGTAATAAATTTACGAAATAAGTTCATATTCACAATAATAACACTTCACCAAAACGTTGCAATAAAATAGTTTGAATGCGCTAGAAAAATTAAGTTAGCTGTCGACAACACGATGCTGCAATATTTTTAACTAATATATATTTAATTTCGTATAGATGTATGCATTGAGGTATATTATATAATATATTATCCATACAAATGAATAAAATTAAAGTGTCTGTTTGTAATGTCAAAATAATAGCTTTATACTAAATGCATATGGAATTATATACGGTACTTATAAGAGAAACACTGTTTGTTTGTTCTAGCTAATCTTCGAAACAGCTGGACCATTTTTAACAGGACTTTCACTGACAGATAGCTGACATTATAAGGAGTAACTTAGGCTACTTTTATTTTGGAAAAAGAATTAGGGTTTCGCTCAAAAAAATAATAATTAATAGGGAGATACCCTATTTTCAAATACAAATATTTTTTCTTTTAAAATATCTAGGGATGACAACCTTTTAAGTAATTTTTAACTTTAACTTTTTTATCTGCAATTTTAAAAATTAAGACTATTAATAAAAATTTTTAATAAGTAGATAAAAATCACACTTTAACTATTTTATAGTAAGCTTGCTTAAAAAAAACTGTTTTACTATCAACTTAACCTAAAAAAGTTTAAAAGCATCAGTAAACGTGTAAACTTTTTTATATAAAATCTTTTTGTTCTACATTTTAAATTTTCCCCAGACAGTATTGTTCTACTTTTACTAAATGTCTAATCTAAATGTTGGCACAAAGTTACGTTAAAAAAAAACAAAATCCTCCTTAAATAGCGAATAAAGGTATAGAAAAAGTATTCTATGTATACTTTTTTTAAAATTAATATTGTGTATAATAAAATAGTTTCTGCTGAGATATGGTGCAATTAAATACTTTCATAAATACTTTCTTAGATTTAGAGAATATTTGACATTTTAAATAAAAATAGTTTCAATTGATAATTTTTCTTTTGGTGATAATTCATTTTCTGCAATTTAATTTTGATTACTTCTGAATAATTTAGAATTTCCGGAACCAAACATAAAAATAAAATCGTAAAAACAAAAAAAAAAAAATAATCCGTAAATACTCATTTACGAATACTTTCAAGAAGTGAAATATGTATATATGCTCGTTCTCTATGATTATTTGAAAAAATAAAATCTTGTCAAAGGTTCTTTAAAAAGGTCGGTCTTCCTACTTGTAAAATATAAAAGCATTTTATAAGGCGTTTCAGTTACGAGTTTAATTAATTACAATCTGTCAAAGTTAAGTAAAGTAAGCCATCTTGGTTGAAATCTTGAAATCTGTTAAAATTGGTTTTAATAAACATCTAAATCCTAAACTATTTAGGAAAGTAATCAGTTAATTTGTAGAAGATGAATTATCACCAGAAGAAAAATTAGTAATTTAAACTATATTTATTTAGAATGCTATCTTTGTTTTTGCACATAAATGAAAATATAATATCTTTGTTGGAAAAAGTAAATTAGTATTACGTTGTGTTAAAACGCCTTCGTCGTAAAAGCTTGTAGTCTCAAACTGCACAACACTTATTATCCAGCGCTACACTTTATTAATGTTCTAGATTAGAATTGTAATTCATGATATTTTTATTATAATTATTATTAATTAATTGTTTTTCGGTATCTAGGCAACGGATGGTTTGTTTTCAGACTTCTATTATCTACAATTTCGAGTCAAAATAAAATCTATATTCTTAATAAAATAATTATTTAATTCTAAGCGGAAAGTGTCAATTGAAATACATATATATATATATATAATATTTATCTATCATTTATTTTTGTTTTTATTTTGAAATGCCAAATAATTACAATGTGCAGTGTAATAGTTTTTTTATTATTTTCAAACTATATTGAGAATGCAAGTTATACTCATCTTCTGTTTGTTTTAATCAGACTGGGAAAACATTAATAAAATATCCATACTACGTTCATACCAAATAACAATTTAATTGAACCCATCCAATAGCAGTTGTATGCAATGATTTGCTGAGGAAGTATATTATTTAAGCAATTAAAAAAAACATTTTATCATATTACTAGCGACTCACCCTCGCTTCGCTTTGGGTTCGTCCCTAGACAAAAACAAATCTGTCCCACGGGAACCGTACATTTTTTCGGGATGATATATAGCCTATAGTCTTCCTCAGTTAACGGGCTATCTAATACAAAAAGAATTTTTCAAATCGGATAAGGAGTTGCTGAGATTAGCGCGTTCAACCAAACAAACAAACAAACAAACAAACAAACAAACAAACAAACAAACAAACAAACTCTTCAGCTTTATAATATTAGTATAGATATAGATAAATATAAACATGAATTATTGTAAAGAATACACAACAAGACGGCCCTTTCCGTACTACAATACTTTTATGTGTAATTTATTCAAAACTTAACATAACTAAATAATAGTATACCTATTTAGTAAATACCTAATATTTTATAAAATAAAATATAAATATGTTGGGACATTAACACACTTCACCATTTAGTTCCAGGGTGAGCTACGAGGCTTGTGTTATGGATACCAGATAGTTGATACACTACACGTATATAACTTTAAATACATACATATTATAAATATAAACGCCTATGACTGGAATACAAACCGCGACCGCTGATACAGCAAGAGGGGTCACTACAAAATGAGGCCAAACAAAAAATAAAGAATTGTCTTTTGAAATTTTGCTCCTTGTCATAAATTGTGTTATCATTTTTACAATATTTATTTTTTACCAAACTCAAACATCTGTTGATTATAAATAAGACATTTTATTTGTTCTTTACTTTGTCATTATTAATTTTTTGTTATATGTTTTTTCTATTCTTTAGAATATAATATTTTTGATTTTAATATTCCTCAGCTCACTGTAAATTATTGCTCGAAATGTTATTTAATACCGATTTTCTTAATAATAGAATCTCAGACTAAAGAGTTATATCGGTAAGACGGAACCCACCAAAATGTCAGAGTCAAAAATAGTAGCGTGTTTTTTTTATGCTACTATTTTCAATTTTGTCATACAAATCCTTTACTTCTCTTTGAATAATAATAATGATATTAGATAATATAATGATGTAATGAATTTTCTATTAATATTTTCATTCTTACCGGTGGTAGGACTCTGTCGAGCCTGAGGAGCCCGACTGGATGGGTACCACCCCCTTATCTATTTCTGCCGCCAAGCAACAATGATTGCAATGTTGTGTTCCGGTTTGAAGGATAAGGTAGCCAGCGCAATTACAGGCAAGAGGCATATCATCTTAGTCCTCACAGTGACAACGCACCTGCGGCTCTGTATTTTTATTACCTAAAACCTAAGTGCATGAACTGTAGGTGTTATGGGCGACAGATACTGCTTTCCATCAGGTGGTCTGTCTGCTCGTTTGTCACTGAATCTTATAAAAAAAAACATAATTTATTATTTTAATATTATTTTAAATGTTTAATTCTATGATAGCCTGTATATATCATTCCTTTGTCTGAGGTAAGAGTAGACACAGTGGTGTACATCAAACAAACAACGTAGACGTTGTTTACGAATTTACGTTTGCAATTATCCAATATAATTATTGTGGAGTGGTATTGAAAGATCGCCAAAGCCCTTTTTCAATGTGACGAGGTCTGCCTCAACAATTAAACTGTCAAATAAGGAATTACGTGCTAAAGACATTGTTATTGAAAATTGAATTATTATTTGGAGCCTTGCTCTTTGAGGTTGCTTCAAATTCAAATTAAGTTTGGTCTTAGCAATGACTTTGTTTTGTATGATATTTTTCATTTATTCTGTTTATTAATACATTGATTTTTACCAACTAGTATTGTAAATGGGAAAATTTGTATGGTGTGTATGAAAATTTGAGTGGTGGGCACGTTTTTGTATACGTGTATGCGATGTGTGTGGATGCGTCTAATTTGGAGAAACTGGATTAATACATAGGCTATTGTTAGTAATAAAAATTGCCAAAAGGTGGCGTTGCTATCATATACTTGAAATATAAGAGCACCGAGGCACCGAGTGAGATATAAAATTAATAAATTCAGTTCAATTTTCTTGTTTCTTGTTCATCGCTTCAAAGCGTGCCAGTTGAGCATAACTACTTCGCCAATGCCACGTAGAATGTAGAAAACACGAAAAATTGGCAAATTTAATAAAACTGCAGACTAATATATATATATATATATATATATATTTATATATATATATATATATATATGTATATATATATATATATATATATATATATATATATATATATATTTCTCAACTAATGTAGCGGTTTTGCTGTTACACTGTAATTTCAGCGAATATTTTGTTTATAGCTGTGGTTTCTGTACTAGCATAAGAAACTTAGCGTGCTGTCAAATAACTTTAGCACAGTACCGAAGGATATAAATTAATATTATATGTTAGTAAATTGTTCATATAACAAAGTGTCAGAATGACTTTAGAGCGTAAATGTAACCGAATATACTAATCTTTTACAGCTATAATTAAATTGTCACAAGCTTTTATGATAACTAGTGATCATCGCGTGGTTGAAAATCAACCATAATTCATTAAATTATATATTTATTGTCTTGTGTATATTACAATATTAATCTATTCTCAATTTGACCACAGACTTTAAACAAAAGAGCATATATGCGTGTATGTGTGTGCCAAATACGTAGTAGTGTGTGTAATGTTTTTTTTATTGATTTAATATATTTTTTATGCATAATTAAAAAAAAATGTAAGCATTCTGCACTCCTTCTCTATATAAACTAAAATATAAGTGTGGGAAATTTCATACACCTCCGTCCGCGCAATTTTCATAAAAAGGAGTACAAAGTTTTTGCTTCACGTATATTATATAGATGACATGCTTATATCCATGACATGCTTTTATTTATAAAAATTAACGGATAAGAAACGAAAAAAACCTCTTAGTAGTATTCAGGTTTCTTTTGAAAATTATAATTTTATTCTGGTTTCACGTCATTTTCTGTACATGGCATGTAAGAATTGAGTAACCTTATTCGAGTAAGTATTATTTTATTATTATTACAACGATAAATATCTGGTATGCAAAAACTTAACAAAATATTTTAAATAAATCTAGAAATATTCTAAGATATTTCACTAGTGCGTTTTAGAGAGTGCTTGCTGGGAAAAGCAATGCAAACAATCTTCTCATGCGGAACCAATTATATGTAGCGCCAAAATTATGCCAGTCAGGAACGCTCTTCGACTAATATTAATTAAGCAATACTTATTAATATTATAATATTTGCTAAAATATGTTGTTAATATTATGCAGCGTCTGAGATTGTCATTTTTTCTATCATGTATATATGTTAACAGAATCATAATCTCCACACAATAAAAGGCTTCTATGGTATATGCATTCAAATTATTCAGCATAAAAATATGACTCGTTTTACTAAAAAAACGTGGTATTTTGCAAAGAAAAAACATTAAAAAGAACGCCTGAGGAGTACTGGTGAAAGAAAACCAGTAGGACTAATATATATTTTCCATTAAGCTATTCAAAGCGTTTAATAAAAGGAAAATTATATATTTCGTCTCAACTGAGACTACTTAAAGATGTAAACTAAACAATTGAAATGAATATAATGAAATATAATATTTTTTTATAGAAGAAAATGTACAATCATTCCAGAAAAATAAATCAAAGTAAAATATTATGAGTTCATTACCGCACAGTCTCTTTACGAATAATAAAATATTAATTTAATTCTTTAAGCTCTAACATTTTGTACCAAGTATGTTTTTAGTGACGAAATATATTTAATAACTAGCGACTAACCCTCGCTCCGCTCGGGTCCCTATTTCCATTTTAACGTTTAGTATAGATTTCTCAGAGATGAGATATTTTCCCGCAGTAAAACGTATCCTATATGTTGACCCGGATAACCAGTTACCAACATGCCAAATTTCATCAAAATCCCTCCTGTGGTTTTTCTGTGATGCAGTCACAGACAGACAGACAAAAATTCTAAGAACTATAGATTCGGTTTCTGTATCGATAATAATTTCTATTGCAATAAGTTTATCCAAAAAATATTTAATGTACATATTCGGCTTAGTTACAATTTTATTATATGTATCTATAGATATAGGTCAAGTCACAAATTTCATATTCCCTCTAGTGGTTTTTCCGTGATGTGGCAACAAACAGACAGACGGATAGACAGACAGACAAAAATTCTAAAAACACTATATTCGGCCTCTGTATCAATAATAATGTCTATTTCAATAAGATTTTCCAAAAAATATTTAATGTACAAGTTCGGTTTAGTTACAATTTTATTATACATATGTATAGATTGCTAATTAAAAGTTAAAAAAAAAAAATTAATAATGAATTTTAAGTTTTTATTCTCTATACAGTTCGTTATGCAAACTTGATCTTTTAAAGCTATTTGCTGATCCTTAAACCATGAATTTTTTAGTCCAATATGTAAAAGATTCAAGGTAGTAAATAATCTTATAACATAAAAAAAA
Source organism: Argynnis bischoffii washingtonia (assembly GCA_033884665.1). NCBI lineage: Eukaryota > Metazoa > Arthropoda > Insecta > Lepidoptera > Nymphalidae > Argynnis > Argynnis bischoffii. The sequence continues at coordinate 12,498,105 of CM066621.1, read as the reverse complement.
TCTTGCTACACAAGTCTCTATATAGTAATTACTTTGAATAGAAAAAATATTTCTTCCTTGACATAATATAATTTATTTAGAATGCTATCTTTGTTTTTGCACATAAATGAAAATATAATATCTTTGTTGGAAAAAGTAAATTAGTATTACGTTGTGTTAAAACGCCTTCGTCGTAAAAGCTTGTAGTCTCAAACTGCACAACACTTATTATCCAGCGCTACACTTTATTAATGTTCTAGATTAGAATTGTAATTCATGATATTTTTATTATAATTATTATTAATTAATTGTTTTTCGGTATCTAGGCAACGGATGGTTTGTTTTCAGACTTCTATTATCTACAATTTCGAGTCAAAATAAAATCTATATTCTTAATAAAATAATTATTTAATTCTAAGCGGAAAGTGTCAATTGAAATACATATATATATATATAATATTTATCTATCATTTATTTTTGTTTTTATTTTGAAATGCCAAATAATTACAATGTGCAGTGTAATAGTTTTTTTATTATTTTCAAACTATATTGAGAATGCAAGTTATACTCATCTTCTGTTTGTTTTAATCAGACTGGGAAAACATTAATAAAATATCCATACTACGTTCATACCAAATAACAATTTAATTGAACCCATCCAATAGCAGTTGTATGCAATGATTTGCTGAGGAAGTATATTATTTAAGCAATTAAAAAAAACATTTTATCATATTACTAGCGACTCACCCTCGCTTCGCTTTGGGTTCGTCCCTAGACAAAAACAAATCTGTCCCACGGGAACCGTACATTTTTTCGGGATGATATATAGCCTATAGTCTTCCTCAGTTAACGGGCTATCTAATACAAAAAGAATTTTTCAAATCGGATAAGGAGTTGCTGAGATTAGCGCGTTCAACCAAACAAACAAACAAACAAACAAACAAACAAACAAACAAACAAACAAACAAACTCTTCAGCTTTATAATATTAGTATAGATATAGATAAATATAAACATGAATTATTGTAAAGAATACACAACAAGACGGCCCTTTCCGTACTACAATACTTTTATGTGTAATTTATTCAAAACTTAACATAACTAAATAATAGTATACCTATTTAGTAAATACCTAATATTTTATAAAATAAAATATAAATATGTTGGGACATTAACACACTTCACCATTTAGTTCCAGGGTGAGCTACGAGGCTTGTGTTATGGATACCAGATAGTTGATACACTACACGTATATAACTTTAAATACATACATATTATAAATATAAACGCCTATGACTGGAATACAAACCGCGACCGCTGATACAGCAAGAGGGGTCACTACAAAATGAGGCCAAACAAAAAATAAAGAATTGTCTTTTGAAATTTTGCTCCTTGTCATAAATTGTGTTATCATTTTTACAATATTTATTTTTTACCAAACTCAAACATCTGTTGATTATAAATAAGACATTTTATTTGTTCTTTACTTTGTCATTATTAATTTTTTGTTATATGTTTTTTCTATTCTTTAGAATATAATATTTTTGATTTTAATATTCCTCAGCTCACTGTAAATTATTGCTCGAAATGTTATTTAATACCGATTTTCTTAATAATAGAATCTCAGACTAAAGAGTTATATCGGTAAGACGGAACCCACCAAAATGTCAGAGTCAAAAATAGTAGCGTGTTTTTTTTATGCTACTATTTTCAATTTTGTCATACAAATCCTTTACTTCTCTTTGAATAATAATAATGATATTAGATAATATAATGATGTAATGAATTTTCTATTAATATTTTCATTCTTACCGGTGGTAGGACTCTGTCGAGCCTGAGGAGCCCGACTGGATGGGTACCACCCCCTTATCTATTTCTGCCGCCAAGCAACAATGATTGCAATGTTGTGTTCCGGTTTGAAGGATAAGGTAGCCAGCGCAATTACAGGCAAGAGGCATATCATCTTAGTCCTCACAGTGACAACGCACCTGCGGCTCTGTATTTTTATTACCTAAAACCTAAGTGCATGAACTGTAGGTGTTATGGGCGACAGATACTGCTTTCCATCAGGTGGTCTGTCTGCTCGTTTGTCACTGAATCTTATAAAAAAAAACATAATTTATTATTTTAATATTATTTTAAATGTTTAATTCTATGATAGCCTGTATATATCATTCCTTTGTCTGAGGTAAGAGTAGACACAGTGGTGTACATCAAACAAACAACGTAGACGTTGTTTACGAATTTACGTTTGCAATTATCCAATATAATTATTGTGGAGTGGTATTGAAAGATCGCCAAAGCCCTTTTTCAATGTGACGAGGTCTGCCTCAACAATTAAACTGTCAAATAAGGAATTACGTGCTAAAGACATTGTTATTGAAAATTGAATTATTATTTGGAGCCTTGCTCTTTGAGGTTGCTTCAAATTCAAATTAAGTTTGGTCTTAGCAATGACTTTGTTTTGTATGATATTTTTCATTTATTCTGTTTATTAATACATTGATTTTTACCAACTAGTATTGTAAATGGGAAAATTTGTATGGTGTGTATGAAAATTTGAGTGGTGGGCACGTTTTTGTATACGTGTATGCGATGTGTGTGGATGCGTCTAATTTGGAGAAACTGGATTAATACATAGGCTATTGTTAGTAATAAAAATTGCCAAAAGGTGGCGTTGCTATCATATACTTGAAATATAAGAGCACCGAGGCACCGAGTGAGATATAAAATTAATAAATTCAGTTCAATTTTCTTGTTTCTTGTTCATCGCTTCAAAGCGTGCCAGTTGAGCATAACTACTTCGCCAATGCCACGTAGAATGTAGAAAACACGAAAAATTGGCAAATTTAATAAAACTGCAGACTAATATATATATATATATATATATATATATATATATATATTTATATATATATATGTATATATATATATATATATATATATTTCTCAACTAATGTAGCGGTTTTGCTGTTACACTGTAATTTCAGCGAATATTTTGTTTATAGCTGTGGTTTCTGTACTAGCATAAGAAACTTAGCGTGCTGTCAAATAACTTTAGCACAGTACCGAAGGATATAAATTAATATTATATGTTAGTAAATTGTTCATATAACAAAGTGTCAGAATGACTTTAGAGCGTAAATGTAACCGAATATACTAATCTTTTACAGCTATAATTAAATTGTCACAAGCTTTTATGATAACTAGTGATCATCGCGTGGTTGAAAATCAACCATAATTCATTAAATTATATATTTATTGTCTTGTGTATATTACAATATTAATCTATTCTCAATTTGACCACAGACTTTAAACAAAAGAGCATATATGCGTGTATGTGTGTGCCAAATACGTAGTAGTGTGTGTAATGTTTTTTTTATTGATTTAATATATTTTTTATGCATAATTAAAAAAAAATGTAAGCATTCTGCACTCCTTCTCTATATAAACTAAAATATAAGTGTGGGAAATTTCATACACCTCCGTCCGCGCAATTTTCATAAAAAGGAGTACAAAGTTTTTGCTTCACGTATATTATATAGATGACATGCTTATATCCATGACATGCTTTTATTTATAAAAATTAACGGATAAGAAACGAAAAAAACCTCTTAGTAGTATTCAGGTTTCTTTTGAAAATTATAATTTTATTCTGGTTTCACGTCATTTTCTGTACATGGCATGTAAGAATTGAGTAACCTTATTCGAGTAAGTATTATTTTATTATTATTACAACGATAAATATCTGGTATGCAAAAACTTAACAAAATATTTTAAATAAATCTAGAAATATTCTAAGATATTTCACTAGTGCGTTTTAGAGAGTGCTTGCTGGGAAAAGCAATGCAAACAATCTTCTCATGCGGAACCAATTATATGTAGCGCCAAAATTATGCCAGTCAGGAACGCTCTTCGACTAATATTAATTAAGCAATACTTATTAATATTATAATATTTGCTAAAATATGTTGTTAATATTATGCAGCGTCTGAGATTGTCATTTTTTCTATCATGTATATATGTTAACAGAATCATAATCTCCACACAATAAAAGGCTTCTATGGTATATGCATTCAAATTATTCAGCATAAAAATATGACTCGTTTTACTAAAAAAACGTGGTATTTTGCAAAGAAAAAACATTAAAAAGAACGCCTGAGGAGTACTGGTGAAAGAAAACCAGTAGGACTAATATATATTTTCCATTAAGCTATTCAAAGCGTTTAATAAAAGGAAAATTATATATTTCGTCTCAACTGAGACTACTTAAAGATGTAAACTAAACAATTGAAATGAATATAATGAAATATAATATTTTTTTATAGAAGAAAATGTACAATCATTCCAGAAAAATAAATCAAAGTAAAATATTATGAGTTCATTACCGCACAGTCTCTTTACGAATAATAAAATATTAATTTAATTCTTTAAGCTCTAACATTTTGTACCAAGTATGTTTTTAGTGACGAAATATATTTAATAACTAGCGACTAACCCTCGCTCCGCTCGGGTCCCTATTTCCATTTTAACGTTTAGTATAGATTTCTCAGAGATGAGATATTTTCCCGCAGTAAAACGTATCCTATATGTTGACCCGGATAACCAGTTACCAACATGCCAAATTTCATCAAAATCCCTCCTGTGGTTTTTCTGTGATGCAGTCACAGACAGACAGACAAAAATTCTAAGAACTATAGATTCGGTTTCTGTATCGATAATAATTTCTATTGCAATAAGTTTATCCAAAAAATATTTAATGTACATATTCGGCTTAGTTACAATTTTATTATATGTATCTATAGATATAGGTCAAGTCACAAATTTCATATTCCCTCTAGTGGTTTTTCCGTGATGTGGCAACAAACAGACAGACGGATAGACAGACAGACAAAAATTCTAAAAACACTATATTCGGCCTCTGTATCAATAATAATGTCTATTTCAATAAGATTTTCCAAAAAATATTTAATGTACAAGTTCGGTTTAGTTACAATTTTATTATACATATGTATAGATTGCTAATTAAAAGTTAAAAAAAAAAAATTAATAATGAATTTTAAGTTTTTATTCTCTATACAGTTCGTTATGCAAACTTGATCTTTTAAAGCTATTTGCTGATCCTTAAACCATGAATTTTTTAGTCCAATATGTAAAAGATTCAAGGTAGTAAATAATCTTATAACATAAAAAAAATCTTGCTACACAAGTCTCTATATAGTAATTACTTTGAATAGAAAAAATATTTCTTCCTTGACATAATATAATTAAGGTAAAATTTAATAAAAATATAACATGAACATAAAAATTCTTAATCATTTGCTTTTATAAGATATTCCGAGACGACGACACCGTCAGTTAACGAGCAGGAGTTCAAAAAGGAAACTAAAAAGCGTTTGAGTGTTTAAAATAACTTTGAAAAGTGTAAAGCACTAAGAACGTATTTACTATTTAAATAACTTGAGAAGTCGAAAGTAGTAAAAGTACAGAAATAAAAATCATATTTAAGACGCTTTAATAGAAAAGAGCAAGTACTCGAGTCTGATGTAGAACGGGAAAATTAATTGTTAAACACAATATAATGAAACTTCTTGCTATTTTGTGAGCAACATTACCGACACTAAAGTTTATTTATATGTATAATAATAATAATAATAATATCCTCTCGACAGATTTCAGTCATAGTGGCTAATCTCATTGTGACTAGCTATCTGCGCAGAAGATAATATAGTGCAGCGCGTGTGCTCGCAGACACAAGTGCACTCTCTATTCCTGTCACTCTCATACTCCGGTAGGAAGACTGCTCGATACGACCAGTGAGAGTTAAGGCGCAGGACCGACGGCTTTACGTGCTCTCTGTGGCACGGGGGTGAAACACCGCCAACTTTCCCACTCCGGGCTCTTAATAAGGCTTACTAAACTTGGCTCGACCCGAGACTTGAACCCAGGATCTCCGGATGTGCAACCAAAATGCTAGCCACTATACCACCGAGGCAGTTGCCATATATATGTTTGCGTTTTTATCAATATAAAATATTATTTGTTATTTTTATACTTAAAAAACCCAAAAAAGAGACGATAGTTTACAAAAATATCAATTTTCAGTTATAGTACCTAAAAATAATCTTTGTGGTTTTAAAATATTATAAACTAAGAAATTTTATTATATATAAGCGGACACTCTCATAGGAACAAGTCTCAATTAGTATATTAATTTTATACCAGTAATAAATAGATCTCGCTTCATTAAATAGCGTTACGCGTTGCAAGCGCCTGTCTAAATGCATTGCGCAAATGTGAGATGTAATCAACAGTATAATATGAGATGAGATGTTGCAAGAATGGAATGTAATATGATTTTTTAATGTTACTACCTTATAATATTAAGTGAGCAATTCTTGTATATTTATAAATACATTTATTTCGTGTATCTTGGAAACGGCCTTAATTTTAAAACGGCTTAAATTTTGTATATATGTGGGTTTTGCTTTTTAAGTTCTGTATAGGCGTCTTTTCTGAAAAACGCAATTTTTCACAAGAAAGCATTTTTTTATAACTAATTATTATTAGAGCCTTTTTCTATCTGTTTTCATGCTGACAATGTCATATAGCCCCATTTCGTAAATTTTTGTGGTACTTGTATTGTCGCCAATGCTCGCTTCAGAGAAGCTCGGTCGTCACCCAGATACTAATAAAAAAGCGTTTAAAGGGTTTCTTTAACTTTATAAGTTATTATTTTAAAATAACCACACTTATACTATAATAGCGACTCACCCTCGCTGCGCTCTGGGTCGTCCTTACTTACGTTTTAACGTTTAATATAGATTTCTCAGAGATGAGATATTTTCCTGCAGTAAAGAGTATCCTATATGTTGACCCGGATAACCGGCTATCATCATACCGAATTTCATCAAAATCCCTCGAGTGGTTTTTCTGTGATGCGGTAACAGACAGACAGGCAGACAGATAAAAATTCTAAAAACTATAGATTCGGCCTCTGTATCGATAATGTCTATTTCAATAAGATTTTCCAAAAAATATTCAATGTACAGATTCGGCTTAGTTATAATTTTATTATATGTATAGATTTAATTATGAAAATTTGTCTGTGTGTTTGTTACTTCTTTACATTGTAACCGTTCAGTGGATTTTAATGACATTTTGTATTCGGATAGCTTAATATTAAAAAAAAAAAACTTTATGAGAAAATGTACTCATTTCTTTTCGAATATATGCTGCATTGTGATCAATTTTCACTTTGGTTTTCATAATTTAACTTTTCTTTAACAATCTTCGGGCTCCGGGTATAGTGAATTTTATTTGTCTGTAGAGAAATAAAATTGTAATATGAAAATAAACTGAATTATTACCAGGTACGTGAAGTTGTAACTGTTTCAAGTTCCAACATTGTATACGCTTTACAATTGAAATTCGAATAATATTCAAAAATCTTTTATTGCTGCATACATTGATAAAAAAGACAAACTTATTTTATTATTAGTAGAATTCGCGAATTTGCTCGCGCTAAAACTATCAAAAAACTGTAAAAAAGTAGGTTTCACACAAATTTTCACCCCTATTTTATGTTCTTATGGAATGATTTTCGAAAAATACTAAAACACGTATTTATTTAATTGTATTGAAAAGTATTAATACCAAGTTTCAAGTAATTCTGATCATAAATATTTATTGGGTTATATTATAGTGTGTTTTCCGTGGGAATGAAATCATCTCCCGCGGTAAAAAGTAACCTTAGGTTTATCTCCAGTCCCCCAACTCTCCACACAAAAAATCACGCTAGTGCGTCACTCTGTTTCGACTTGAAAAAAGGACAAACAAACAAATACACTCACATGATGTAATGTTAGTATGGATTGACTAAACATTTTACTGATTATTTTATATAGAATTCTAGCACTTTGAAAATAATGTACCTAATTGTTGTCCAATATATGTGTCACGGTTGTATATGTGAATATTATATACTAATTTTTTGCCCGCGGCTTCGCTCGCATAGCAAGCGATGCGGGGATTAAAGGTAGCCTGTAACCTTTGCAATTGTTTAATTTGGAACACTATTATTATAATATATTAATAATTTTCCAAAAAAGGTTTCCAAAAAAATATGATTAGTAAATTTATTTAGGTTTAAGCGTTATTAGGTAACGGACAGATATTTTTTTTTATTTTATTTTTTTTTTCAGATTAAATTTACAATCCATGGATTTTTTATTTGGAACTGGTAGAGTTTAACCTTCAGCTAAAAAGTAAAGAGTGTTTCTTTTAACTTTAAAATAAATTTTCTTCTCTAATGTAAAAATAAAAGGATTTTTATTAAAGTAAAAATCAAAAATGCTATCTTAAAATAAAATCTTCTTCCAGTCTTATTTTGTGGATTAAATTGATATCAAAGTTTTTGAATCCAAGAGAGCAAACGAAGATAGTATTGAGATTGTTCTATGAGATAACTTTCATTTAATATAATGAGTTGCAGTGCCCAACATTTTTATTATTTTTGTTTGTAAAACTTGTATTGTTATCCTTTGGCATACTGCTACGTAATTAACTCCATTACTTAACATTATATCGTAGAACCAGTGTTATATTGTATTTTTGTATTTGCTACTAGATTTTGCCCGCGACTTTTTTTAGCATTATCCATTTACATGGTCTATCATAATGTTAAAATATTCTATGTTTAAGTTCCCATGTATATCAATTTTCATGGCTTGCAGTTGAGTGGTGTAAAAGTTGATGTATTGCAGCACCATCTAGTGCCGACTTACATTAAAATGGATACCATGAAAACCTTTTCCGTAAAAAAAAATATTTGTGTCAAAATTACAGAACTCAGCTTAGAATTTTTGGCGATTTGCTGTTTTGCAAAACAATTATATTTACATTTTTATTTATATATGTAGATATATAACGTTGTGCCACAGTTAAAGGGTAAAAGTGCATTTCATAATTCTCAGAAACTCCTTATATTATTCATCATAGCTCAAGATAAAGGGGAAGTAGCTAACTCATTTACAAAGTAGAACTTCTGTGTTTTCTATTAGAACTTGGCTTGGAATAATTTAATGTTGATGTTTAATTTTTTATAAAAAAGAACTAGCATTTACTCGCGGTTCCTCTTGCGTAATTTGTTAGATATTCATATCCTTCGCTTAAAAAATATTTATAAAATACAAAACAAAGTAATAAAGTTTTTGCATGCATGTGATGACAATACATCCGTATGACCGGTGATTTCTTTATGAAGTACCTAACGCGTGTAACTTTACATAAATTATTTAAATCTTAATTACGTATATAAATTTATGTAAATCGTTAATAGATACGTTTCATATAACAACAACTATATGTGTATTATATTATAATAGTTTCCTGATGTAAATAATATTTGTATTGTACGCAAAATCTAGATTTCTAGTCTCCCTCGGGGCACATTTGTCTTCATGACAGTGGTCTTCCTGAGAGCTTTGTTGGTATGTTCAAGCACTAGGGATGTTCGTTAACATATAATGTAACTGCAAAGGATTTTTAAAATAAAATAATTAAATTCTTATAAAACAGATTTTTATAACAATATTTTTTGGCTGCAATATTTAGTTGAAAATAATGTTATTTAGAAATATATTAATTACTGCTCGTGAATTCACCCGATGTATTGATTTTTTTCTTTGCTTTCAACGTATCTGTGCAGTGTTAAGTTAAAATTGTGTAAATGTTGAACTAAAGTGCATTGCAATATGCTGGATCAAATGATAAGTCCAGTCTCATTCATAAGTATGATTTATTCTTATTCTTTATGCTTTTATAATATGCACTTTTTTTTTCTAATATTAAAATTAACATAACTTTAATATCTGTCGTTTTTATTTATTTATTAGAAGGTTACTTATCCTGAATGACATGATGTGTTCGGATCTGGATCTAAATGGTTAGCCCTTTATTTTGAGAACATATTCCCATACGGACATAGAGAACCGCTACAAAGGTTTTCTTGAAATCCATCCTTAAAAAAGTAAAAAAATGAAAATTGAAGACAATGTCGAGTATTAAAAAAGTTACCAAATGAAAAGCGGCGAAACTTGCTAGGTTTATACGTTTATTAAATTCACATACATTTATTTCGAAAATCGACAATGTTATACGAACAAAACAATGTTTATGTCGTGTTCCAAGGTAGCAGTAAAAGTTTTCTTATTAATTAAGTCAACAGAGTATGCTGCAATATAGTTGACATTTGGAGTTTCCAAATACAATGTAATGTAAATGAATAGAAATGCCAAACGAAATTAGATGTTAGTTATACTTTTGATTTTCTACATCAGTACTTACATATATATTATGTACTACCATTTCTTCTTGGCACCACTCGCGTACTTTAACTTTATAAAATTACTCCGCTCTCGTAGGCCGTAGTCTGATGTACATACATAGCTTATCTTAAGAAATAGACTATAAAATGTAAAAAGTTTTTTTCTAATCAGACCAGTAAATCCAGAGATTAGTGCGTTATAACAAACAAACAAAGACACCCCTTAGCTTTATATATAAGTTTATTTAAATTCCTAATCTATCACAAAAAAGTGGAATATATACCGACCGACTTCAATAGGATCGAATCAATTTGACTGATTTTAATAAGTTTTTATTTAGTTTCACCTATCCCGGTGTGTGTAATGGAATCTTGCAAGTTAAATTTGATCCACTTCCCATAATCCGATTGAGCTGAAATTTGATACAATAGTTTGGATCTCTATGCAATGTATGATTACCTAAATGCCGCCATTTTTAATCCAATATGGCAGACTATATAAAATGACGATTTATTAATTCCATAGTAACCCATATGATGTGAGCATCAAATGAAAGGATTTAATGAGCGAAATGCAATAAGCAAAGTGACGTCATTATAAATTCAATATGGCGGACTCCTAAAGATGGCGAACTATGTTTTTTTATGCACTTATATGATATGGATATCAAAAAAAAGGGATTTCTGAGAAGAATACGAATAACTAAAAAAATAAACAAATAAAATAATTGTAAAAAAACATCTTTAAAAACAATTTTTTATTTAAATGCTCATATACACATAAGAAAATAAACTTTAATTTAAATCAAACACATCAATTTATTACATTACACAATTTAACTATAATAATATTATAAAAAGATATAGTTTGTTTGTTTGAACGCACTAATCTCAGGTTTTATAGTCCTATTTAAAAAAAAAAAACAATTTGTGTTGTATAGCCTGTTTATTGAGGTAGACAATAAGCTATTTTACATTACACTACGATCTACGAGAGTGGAATATTTGTACAAAATTAAAGGACGCGGCTAAAACTGCGAGAAAATGCTAGTTCTATATAAAGTTCTAATTTATTTGTAATTACTTAATAGTACGGAATGTTATGACTTTTGATTTAAAATTATATTTATATCCTTGAATTCCAAAACTTAAACAACTATCATATGTATCCCAGAATGTAACAAATATTATATTATATTACACATCTTAGTAACAGGTAGTACTAGTGCTTCGTAACACCTGCCATCTCTGCATGCTTAATGTGCTTTAGACAATGTACAATATGCCTTAGCTTGCATAGTTTACAAGTCTCAAGAGAGTATCCCTATAACGTTCCTATTTAATTGCCTTAAAGTATTCTCAACATTGTGATAGAAGTAGGAATGTGAAATATAGTTATTAGTTATTTTTAGTTTGTAGTGATCCTACTTGCTGTGCCAGCAGTCGCGGGTTTGTGTCCCGCTGGGGGCATTCATTTGTGTGATGTACTCCAGTCATGAGTGTTTATATTTATAATATGTATGTATGTACAGTTATATATATGTAGTGTATCCACTATCGGGTATCCATAACACAAGCCCCACAAAAAAAAAAACTACTTTAATATAGGTAGTCAAATTATACAAGGAGTTGGATCGAGATGTTTACTATAATACTACCGTCATTTATTCACTGGTCATGGTAAAGAACGTAAGAAGTGCGTAAGACAGGAAGCGGATCGATATACCTGCCCATAAATATTTATAACGTCCATGAGGACTTTATTGTCCCCTTGACAATGGTGCTTATAATAGTACCGAAATATCTGGGTTCGAGTAAATAGTTAAATCATGTTAGATATTCCTTTCACATAACGATAGTATCGATGTTACTAAAATTTTACGGTTCTCGAATTTTTCTCTTCACACGTGCAGACATTACTTTTTGCTAAATTTCATGATTCTAGAATGTAGGTCAACTGAACATATCATTTTTTAGTACCCGGAAGTACCAGGTTTTTATGAGTGTCAAAATATGCGGCACAAACGGCCGTATCTTTTGAATGCGTTGACTTAGAAGTTTAATTTTTTCTCAGATCCAAGGAGTTGCAGACTTGATTAATTAATATTAATTACAACTTGATATCTGCTTGCGTTCGTGAGAAAAAGAGTCTTGACAGACATTTAGAGAAACAGATAGACAGAGAGACAAACGACGTTATCCAATAAGGATTTCTTTTCCTTTTCACGTATGGAACCCTACAAATATACAGAAAATCCTTCTAAGTGTTGGCAGAGATCGAAGATACCTGTCAAAAGACGTCTTCCATTTAAATTAGTGGACTAAGTAGTTATGTTTATTATACATATACTTGCGAGCAAAGCCGCAGGCACTAACTAGTAATTTTAAAATCGGATATCATATTATCTATACAGATAAATAAAATTGGAGTGTCTGTTTGTAATATTAAAATAACCGCTTTTTACTAATTGCATATGGATGTATACACGGTACAACCAAAACAACATTTTTTACAATTTTTGTCTGTCTATCTGTCTGTCTGTATGTCTGTCTGTCTGTCTGTCTGTCTGTTTGTTCCGGCTAATCTCCGAAACGGCTGGACCGATTTCGACGGAACTTTCACTGGCAGGTAGCTGCTGTTGTAAGGAGTAACTTAGGCTACTTTTATTTTAGAAAAAGAATCAGGGTTCCGTGAAAAAAAATTAAAACCCATGAAATTGTGAATAAAATCCGCGTACGACGTAAATCGTTATATAATTTAAATAAATAATATCTTAGAAGTAGCAAGCTACTATTTATGTTTTTTTTTTTATGACATTCAGAGACAAACGAGCAGACAGACCACCTGATGGAAAGCAGCACCTGTCGCCCATAACACCTACGGTTCATGCACTTAGGTTTTAAGTAACAAAAATGCAGAACCACAGGTGCGTTGTCACAGTGAGGACTAAGATGATATGCCTCTTGCCTGTAATTGCGCTGGCTACCTTATCCTTCGTACCGGAACACAACAATGCAATCATTGTTGCTTGGCGGCAGAAATAGATAAGGGGGTGGTACCCATCCAGTCGGACTCCTCAGGCTTGACAGAGTCCTACCACCGGTAAAAGTTTTTATCATAAGAAATTAATTTTGTACTTTGATTTACTGATAAACTCGTACATAATATGTATATTGTTTTGTTACTTAATAGCTTATTTCATATACATATATAGTCTAAGATCCCGATCTATATGGTGGCCGTGGAGCCCTCACTTGTTTTCCAGGCGAAATATTTTTTTTTAAGCCGTAAAATATATTAAGAAACACGATCCATGGGGGTTGTCACCATAAATTTGCTCCAGGCTATTTTTAAATAAAAAAAACCTCTAGACTAGATGTTTTGGTATAACAACTCTATATCTACTGTACTGTCTACATTTTGATACTTGGTTATTTCCGGAAAATACGATTCGATACGAGCAATTAACTACTTTAATTTACCTGTTAATGAATGTCAGGTAATGTGGATTCGAAAAAGAACGCCAACTGTGTGATGATATTTTCTACAAATCTTTTACTTTCGATTGATACTAAGTTATCGCAAGAAAAGAGTTCTTGTACCAATAGATGTAAAAAATAGATGACACTGATTCACAAAGTGGTACTGACATTGACACAGAGGAAGAATATTTTTTTATTTAATTGAATCATTATACTTTATTCGATTTTAAAATTAGTAAAATATAAGAAAGTTAGAAAATATACCTGAATAAAAAAAATATAATTTCTTATATTTGTTTTCTTCTAAAAAAACAAAATTAGAAAAACAAACCAAAGTTACTAAGTTTTTTCATGTCCTTTTTTCAACATAGTGAAAAAAAACAAAGACTTTTTTTCATCTTATATCACTAGGTCCACCATATAGATCGGGATCCCTTACTATATGTTACACATTCACACTAGATAATTTATCATCACTAGATAATATTGACGTAATTCTAATAAAATATAAATTAAATAATTTTATTATTGTAAACATTATTATCTTGCTTGTCCGTGGAAAATGAGTCAATTAGATACACATAAAGTCCGGATAGTAGAAAATAAGGACAACGAATGATTATTGAAATGTATACTTTTCAATAATTTAAATTTAAAGCATAACCTAGTATTAAAATACCATGACAGAAAATGAAAACAATTAAAAAAAAACTAAAATAAGGGAAAGTTGACTTCATAATATGCGATTGCAAAAACAAGTGAAGCGGGTTCAATGGTCCCGGCCCTCACACCTCTGAAGTCTTGCCTTACGGTAAGGGAAACTTGTATATCTGCGAACACCCAATTAGTTTTCGAAAGGCATCTGAAGTCCACCAACCATTGTCCTCGCGTCGTGAACTATGGCCTGATCCCTATCACATTGAAAGTCCGAGCCCAGATCATTCATGGGACGTTGAAATGGGAACCACTCACAATATGCAAAGAAATTGTAATGTAATTAGCACGAACAAAATACATCTACAATGACGTCCACAAATACATATACTCTTCCTTTTTTGAAATTGGTACGAAATTCCAGGACCTTAACACTTAAGATCGGTTTCACATACTTACATATACTTGAAGATCAGTTTCTTTACAGAAAATATTGCTCTGTTTATTTTGAAAGTATAAGCTTTTCTTTCGTAGGATCAAAAGTCATAACTAAACAAACTCAACCGATTTTTCTGATACGTTTGTAGGCTGAAGGGTATATTTCTGAAGTACCACCTATATAAATATAATGCTTCAAATAGTTTTAAGTGTAAAAAAATATAGCAAGAATGAGAAAGGCAAATCCACATTTCTTCGAGAAGAATATCAATAAGGTGTGAATATTTGTTGATTTGTGAAAAAAAAGCTTTATAATCAACTTGAAAAAAGAAAGTACACAAACGTATTTTTTTTGTGTATAATGAAACAATTTTAATGATTCTTTTTTTGGGATGTCTACCTATAAATAAAAAAAAACTTCTCTCTAAAAATTACAGTTTAAAGTGATTTGGAAATCATATTTTTTTAGGTACGTTTTAACGCTTAGTATGGAATAGATAGACTATATACATATTATGTGATATATATTCTATAGCCTTTCTCAATAAACGGGCTATCTGATGTAAAAAGAATTTTTCAAATTTGATTAGTGTGTTCAAACAAACAAACAAACAAACAAACAAACTCTGCCTCTTTATAATATTAGTATAGATATAAAAAGTATTTATTATATTGAAAGTCATGTTGTTCCTTTGTTTTATATTCCTTCCCAAGACTTAGCATATTCATAGCTGTTTTAATGCCATATAATACTATGTATATGTAGCAGTAGTGCTCATAACTATGAGCTTCATTTGGTAATAATATTCGACTATTGTTTTGAACTACAACAGCTTAACTGTGCATACGTGAATAAAATATCCATTAGGGTTAGTTTACTGTTTCCGGTCTTGTATTGTAGAGAGCATTTCATTATTCGTATACATATAGTTATGTATATAATGTCAAGATTAAAGAATACGTCGATATTGGGGGTCAAGTTTTCGTATCCGGAATATTATTGAAACAACACAAACCCGGTTTGTGAAATAGCGCTTTGAAATCTAAAAGTTTTTGTTGTTTTTTTTCTTTTATATTATTAGCTATATATTTGAATAATATATTTATTTTTTAGCTTTATGCTAATTGACCTGTTGAGTAGTTATGAAAATTGACAACTTAATCTATTACATATAATAAAATTCTAAGTCGTATCTGTACATTAAATATTTTTTTGGAACATCTTATTGGAGTAGTCATTATAATCGATACAGAGGCCGAATCTATAGTTTTTAGAATTTTTGTCCGTCTATATGGGAATTCATCACGAGAAAACCACTGGACAAATTTTGATGTTTTTTTTTACTGCGGGAAAATGTCTCATCTCTGGGAAATCTATACTAACCATCAAAACGTACCTAGGGACGAACCCGAGTGGATCGAGGGTGAGTCGCTAGTAAAAATTTGTAACATAGCAAACTAAAATTATAAACTAATACGAAGGTAATAATGCAATAATAATGTACTACGTATAAATATTATTTTTTAAATAATACCAAATATATTTTGTCATAAAATAAATCGCGTAAATATTATGTATATTATTTATATTGAATAAAAAAATCCTGTAATTTTCCGTTCCAAGTATATAAGGAAGTCGCCTATCACGCTGCATAATGATGCTATCTATGGTGGGAGCATTTAATACCTAGGCATTGCACGAGCTAGGCGCGTGGCTTTTATCTAGCTAGAGTCCCCACGACGTGGTAGCACTTAATAATTGCTAGACTGTATAAATAGTGTATATTAATTATTAAGGAATTATTGAATAGACAACGATATGACAATACTATGTATTCATTAGAGATACCCATAGCAATTAGGAATAGCGATTATGTATACTTTTAATTTTATAGGAAAACAAGAAGAATAAATGTCATAATTCCGAAAGAATCCATAGAAAGACTATAAAATACCAGCGGCTCAGGGTTCGCTCGGGTTCGTTTCTAGATACTTTTTATATATAGTCTGTCTTATCCATCCATGCCGGAGCAATAATATAATATACTATAATATAATATAATATAATATAATATAATATAATATAATATAATATAATATAATATAATATAATATAATATAATATAATATAATATAATATAATATAATATAATATAATATAATATAATATAATATAATATAATATAATATAATATAATATAATATAATATAATATAATATAATATAATATAATATAATATAATATAATATAATATAATATATTATAGGAGCAATAATATAATATATTTTTGCTCCGCTCCCTTCGGTATTAGCATGATGATATATAGCCTACAGCCTTCCTCAATAAACGGACTACGTAATGCAAAAAGAATTTTTGAAATTCGATTAGCAGTTCCTGAGATTAGCGCGTTCAAACAAACTCTGTTTCTCCACAATATTAGTATAGATAAATAAAAGATTTTTAGTCTTTAAAAATGTCTTAAAAATGAAATTTATTTGGTAACCCTATGCTCATGGGTACCTAATTGATGCACATTCTGTCTCGATGTCATGGCCGCAGATATAAGATAATATATAGCGTTGAATGTCAATGTTGATGATATCTAATTTTCCATTATGACATACAATTGGCGCTATTTATAAAAGATATAAAAATTTTGCTTCTGCTATAAATATTCTCAATATCCTTATTGTATATATTTGGTTAGGCTTAACGGTTAGTATGGAATAGATTAAAAATAAAGAAAATTATATATCTTACTCTAGAACTGATTGATTCCCCATACAAGCTTCCACCCCATTTTCACCCTATTAAGGGATGATGATGATATGGACTATTAGCTTGCTCTCGTTCTGTTCTGACGCGTTGATCCCAAGCTGTATTAAAAGGATATGATTACTAACACGATCCCGCATTAATAATGTTAGTGTCTAAATATTTCGTATAATAAAGGAATCCTATATAGATATTTTGGGTATTTTAAGGTTATTCCTAAAAACAGGAAAGATGTTTCATTTTCATGTAATTTTTTTATCCTATAAATTCTAGGTAGTTTTGAAGATTAGGAGAATAAGGTTTATATTTTGGTGCTTACATGAAAGCAATAATGGTTAAAAAGGTGAAGAAGTTTGCTTAAAAGCAAAATACTAAATCTTACATTTGCTATGGGCTCAATTGTGAACTATCAGCTATATTTATTTGGAACAACCTTGATTTTTAACCATTACGTTACCACAATCAATAGAAGACTGGCCAAATTTCTGAAAAAGGTTTTTGAATTAAAAAAAGAAACAATTTGTCATCCATCTTTTTGGCAGTTACGATGCTAACAAAATACAATGACATACGAGTCAAATTAATATTTCATATATTTCGATGTAAGGCTGCTGGAAGAGATCGCCTTAGCAATAAGGCCGCCTGTCTTCTTTAATATATATGACGTAAATTTTTTGGTGTGCAATAAAGAATATTTGTTTTTTTTGACGTAGGGGATAAAAACAAAACGACTGAAGAGATTTAGCATTACACGCTGTTTATGGGACTCAATAATCTAAACACATAACTTTTCTACATCAATGAGCAAAGTCCAAAGTTCAGATATCAATATTATTTCATCACAACACAGAACTTGTATTTCTGCACTGTAAAGCATTATAGCCCTTATTGTTTACATGATAAGAATTAGTCATCAAGAATGCTAATATAATGTGCATATTACATCAGTGTGGTACCGCAGATTAGACTTTGTTCTATCCGTCATCTCTATATACGAGTATATACAAAACAATAAGGTAGTGAATTATTAATTTATGTATGCATGTTCAAATGTAAATATAGGTATATAAATATAGGTAACTATTAATTATATATATAATAAAACAGTAATAAAGTCAAATTTGTACATGAAATATTTTTTAAAAACTATGACTGTCGTATTGTGTACGGAATACAGACCACAAAACATCGTTGTTGAATTTTTTTTTGTTTGTCTGTACGTATTTCACGCTTAAAAGTTATATAAAGTAAAAAAGTTATATAAAATTTAGTGATCATTTATCAGTATTTTTATTAAATTTCCACAAGACAGTTCTTTTAACTATCGTTATAATTAAGTCAATTTGTTTTTTTAAAATAACTTAATAAAGTAAAATAAAATTTTTGAGGTCAGTACTGATGGTGTAATGATAGTGTAACGTTAAAATATAGTATGTACATACAAAAAAAAATTATTTATTTCATTTCTTATTATAAAGACTTTATTATAATTTTATTTTATACTTATTATAATAAAAACTTCTCGAAATAAATTTCTTGAAATATCGTAATGAAATAAACTTTAGACCCTAGTTCCGATAGCGTACGATAGTTTCAGAAGAAATAAATAACGCATATGACGTCCGTGTTTATTTTGCCTCTGCTTTACATAGAGCGTGTTTTTATTTTCAATTAGTTTATTGTTATTGTTATCAAGTGGTTGATAAATTTATTTTAAATATTATGAATATATAATGTTTTGACGTCGAAATGACGGTAATTTAAAATAATATATTTTTTAAATCTAATCGTGTTTTTTTTCCGATACATTGATTCGTTGACGACATAATGGGCTATGTAAATGCAACTAGCGAGTGAAGTGAAGTCTCAGAAAGCAGTTGATATATTATAAGATATTATATTTTTTAGCGTTGTTGATTTTAACTTTAATTAATGCGGCAAGGCTGCAGCTACGAATTAGTAATTTTTTTTTTATTATACAGACTTTAACAAGACTAATGACTTGGGATTTAAGATATAAATATATATAGGGTATAAAGCCACTCGCAAACCGGCGATTTCCGTGAAAACGGTATCGTGACAGTTCAATGTAGGCTTTCATATGAAACCTTTCACGCGATACTCTGCCGTAATCGGATGTAGCTGTGCAAAATTACATAAAAGCGGTCCCAGCAGGGTAGGTAGCCTTATATAGTACGTCTATTGCATTATACAATTGTTCATTTATTTATATTACCTATATATTACAAATTATTTGAATTTAAGATTTAATAAAGTATCTCGTAGTAAATCATTTTTCATTGGTAGAGACATGGATACTGCAAATGTTTCTTTATGATGGATGCATTTTTTATTTTGTTAGGAAACCTTTGTATATCAATCATATTTAAATTTATAAATGATTTAACGACTCACCCGTCGTCCCTACTTATGTTTTAACGTTTAATATAGATTTTTCAGAGATAAGATATTTTACCGCAGTAAAAAGTATCCTATATGTTGGGGTCAACATATATCCGGGTGGATAACCAGCTATCCGGGTATATCTCATATCAATTTTTATTAAAATCTGTCCAATGGTTTTCTCGTGATGTGGTCGCAGACAGATAGACAGACATACAAAAGTTCTAAAATTCGGCCTCTATGTCCATAATATTGACTATTTCAATAAGATTTTTTTTAAAATATTTTATGTGTAGATTCGACTCAGTTACAATTTTATCATATGTATCGATAAACTATATAATATGTTTATTTTGGTAGGTATGTTTGTACGTATATGGATAGACATATATATAAGCAGACCGTGAAAGATATGGATGGTCAGTGTGAAAGAGGTATATTATGTGTTAAAGGTGGAAAAAGAAATACCGATTCCACGTAGAATGGGACAAGGAGACAAAAAAGATTTGGTAATTTTTTGTGCGTATTGTTTTCACAAGACTTCATTATTCACGTGATAAGGTCGGTCACCTCGTGTTGAGAGTTAAAAGATTTAATTTCAATGAAACCACTTGCAGTTGATGACGCACATCAGAATTTTTATTGCGATATTGACTTTAAATCAAATCGACTTTAAAATAAAACAATTCACCAAATGACATTCTTACGTGTGCGTCAACAGCAGACTACCAATAATATAAATTGCATTTTTTGTATATATATTTTATCCTTTTTAGTTGTATTTAATTGAATGATATAGAATTTTTCTAAGTTTTCTGATTAGATTATAACTTTTTTATCATCGAGGTAGAGCGTTCTGCACTATTTAAAAAAAATACTTAAACACACTATTACTGTGTATATGTATAAAGCTTGATAGGATTAATGTAGTCGCAAATTTTTATTTTAAAACGAATATTCATTTCTTTATATTCTTCAAGCAGAAATGGTTCCTCTTTTCATTTATCAGTTTATTGCTTCACTTGCGAAAACATCATCAAATTCAGACGTTTACATTAATTATATTTTGTCTATTATGATTTATATGAAACTACTAGAAATAATTATCAGCGGAAAGATAGTCACTGCTTTTAAATAATAAAAAAATATAATATAAACATAAATAAAAACAATATATTTTTACTCAAAAGCCAAATGGTAGGAGAGCTGGTGAACATTTTAAGGTAGGTTCTTGAGGCACTACACAATATTTTGTAATTGTCCTTGAAGGACCCCTAAATATGATAGTCGAGGTATGGCTAACAGGTAGCGGCACCCTCGTAACCCTTGAAATTTTTTAATGGAAATTTCTTTTTTAAAAAATTGTTTTCTGAGGCGTTTAAGTTTAAGGAATTAAAAAATTATAAAGTCATACTAATCAGTCGGGTATAAATATTAACCCGACTGTTGCAAAGTAGTTTTAAAAAAAAATAAAAAAAATATGTAATACTATCTGTATACTATACATATATATGTAAGTACCTGGGCGACCGAGCTTCGCTCGGAGGTTTTGGTTAAAAGTACATTTTTTTTTAAATTTGGCTTACAGACAAAAAAAAAAAAAAAAAAAAAAAAAAAAAAAAAAAAAAAAAAAAAAAAAAAAAAAAAAAAAAAAAAACTAGCAGTTCCACGCGGGTAGTCACAGCGGACGCGCGTGTCTCACCTCGCTCAACTTGTTGTCGTGTTTTAATTTACGCGTAAAGTGATTATACTTACCTAGATAGTGGAAAAGTTTTTTTTCCGGGCTACCGGGTAGTAACCTGGGTTTTTTCCTGGCAACAGGAAATTATCCCTTGCATAAAAATGTATCCAACCCTAAAGTCTTCTAACCCCCCAATGTCTCAACTACCTACAACGTCAGAAACAACAGCTAATTCTGCAAGTTACGCTAATGTAACATCGTCAACATGTTTTCCCAAGAAAGACCAAGCCATCATACTGGATTCCATCGATGGAATAGCACTCAGGGAGTACCTCATAGCTTTATCTACCCTCATACCTGCTACATCTATCAGATTCATATCTCGGATATCGAATGCACGTATCTGTATATATTTAGATTCAAAAAAAACAGCTGACAATTTAGTAGATGAAAAGAAAAAGGTTATTATACAAAAATATACTCTTGAGATTAAACCGCTGATTACAAGGAATAAGAGAATAGTTTTATCTAATGTCTGCCCTGTAATACCTAACTATGTAATTGAACAAAAATTTAAGGAATTAAGTATTAAAGTAATGTCACCTATAACGTTTATGAAAGTAGGAATAGCTGATCCAGGTTTTTCCCATATATTAAGTTTCAGAAGACAATTATATATAAACCCAGATGACGAAGTGCGACTCCCGGAATCATTTCAACTATCTTTCGAAGGTACAAATTACTGGATTTATATATCCACTGATGCCTTAAAATGTTTTGTATGTAACACAATGGGTCATTTAGCCAAAAATTGTTCACAAATTTTAGAAAAACCCCATACGCCGGAGAACCAGGCGATGGAAGAAACTAATGACTCGAATAATACAATTAACGATCTTGTTACCAACCAGCTATCTATCCCACTAACAAATGAAAATTTTCTAGAACCATCTCAAACCAATTTAAAAGGGAAAAAACGAATCCGTTCACCAACTACCAGTGAATCATCTAAACAAGATTTAATAAGAGTAAGTACCATTGTAGATGATAATTGTATAACGGAATTTGAATCTGATGACACAGGAAGCAATATTTCTTTAGAAGACATAGAAGGAAAAATCAAATCAAAAAAAAAGTTGAAGAAGGACTCTAGAACTGAAGAAGATGTTTGGAAAGATATCGAAAATAACTTATCAGAATTAAGTGATGGGTTTAGTTTTCCTATTAATTTAGACCAATTTATTAGTTTATTAGATAATTCACGGGGTAAGCAAAATATAAAGGAATTAGCATATTCATATACCGATAATATCATAGACCTTATTAAAATGTGTAACAAGTTGCACTGTAGAATGAACAAAAGCTTAAAGAACAGATGCTCTCGCTTATCTAGAAAATTATATGAAATTGTTAATGTAACCCCTATAACTAATACAAACAGAGTTTAATAAGCACGTTTATACTTTTACTAAATACGGTACATAAATAATTTTAGTTTTTCTTATTATTATAAAGGTATGGATTTTTTGCAATGGAATATAAATGGATATTTCAAACGTCTAGAAAATATTAAAATTTTAACTAATCTTTTACGTCCTACTTGCATTTGTTTCCAAGAGACAAATTTTACCGCGAACTATTGCGCTTCTATGACAGGATATGATTATTTCCATAGAAACCGGTCAAATTATAACAGAGCTAGCGGGGGAGTAGCTATATTTATTAAATCATTTACAATGGCTAAAGAATTACACATAAACTCAAATTTAGAAGCAGTAGCGATACAAATTAAATTTCCCTTATCTATGACAATATGTAACATTTACCTTCCTAATAGTAACCAACTTAATATTGATGAATTTAATGATTTAATTAGTCAATTGCCAACACCTTTTATAGTTTTGGGCGATTTTAACAGTCATCATTTTTATTGGGGCTCTGACAAATGTGATACCAGAGGTAAAATAATAGCTGAATGGCTTGATAATCATGATAATGTACTAGTATTAAACAATGGCCAACCGACTCACTTTAATAGTAATTCTGGTCACTCAAGCTGTATAGATTTAACTTTGGCTTCACAAGATATATCATCATATTTTGAATGGAATGTTTTAGATGATCTATATGATAGTGACCATTTCCCAATTTTAATTAAATCTCAAATTCTTCATGACATACCTAGCGATATTAGATTACCAAAAAAATGGAAGTTTGATAAAGCGGACTGGTTACAATTTACTAAAGATATTAATGAAAATATTTCTAGTTTAATACGTTTAGATACTACTTTTGACTGTCCGATTAACAGTATTGTTGAAAAATTTACAAAAATGATTCTTGCAGCAGCTAATAAATCAATACCTAAAACATCAGGTATCTTAAGAAAATACAACCTACCGTGGTGGAATGATGAATGTAAAAAGGCAATAAGAGAAACTAAAAAAGCGCTAAAACTATTTAAAAAATTTGCTAGAAACGATCCTAATTCGGTATATAAAATTGAATATAAAAAAAAGAGAGCCTACTACCGAAGGCTTCTCAAAGAGAGTAGAAAGAGGTATTGGGAAAGTTGGGTTTCATCAATTAATAATAGAACACTTACTGGTGATATGTGGAAAAAATTACAAATACTTAATCATAACAAAATTAGATTTAACAATATAGTAATTCAGAATTCAGACGGCACGTTCATATACAATCCATTAGAAACTTCTCACCTACTAGCAAAATCCTTCGCAACTAATTCTAGCTCAAGTAATTATGATGATCAATTTATTGAGTATAAAAGAAGTCATGAGTCGGCATCTAATTTTGAATTTTTAGATAACTCCAATCCCATTAATAAGGACATCCAAATGCATGAATTGTTACTAGTCCTGTCTCAACTAGGTAATTCTAGTCCAGGTCCAGATAATATATCTAATACTATAATTAAAAACTTACCAATCTCCGGATTAGAGTACTTACTTCAATTGTACAATTACGTTTGGAAGAAACAGGTGTTCCCAGATGCCTGGAAAGAAGCTTTAGTAGTTCCCATTTTAAAACCCGGAAAAATATCAAGTTTGACAACAAGTTATAGACCAATCTCTCTAACATGTAACCTTTGTAAAATACTTGAAAAAATTATTAGCAAAAGGATTAGGTGGTATATAGAAACAAATAAGCATCTTTCACCATTTCAATATGGTTTTCGTCAGTTCCTTTCTACATCAGACCATTTAATGAATATCGAAAGTGAGGTACTGGATAGCTTTGCAAATAACAACTATTCTGTGATTGTAGCCCTAGACATAGAAAAAGCTTATGAAATGGTTTGGAAACACAGAGTTCTTCAACTACTACAAGATGTTGATATTAAAGGGAACATTCTAGCATTTGTAAGAAACTTTCTTTCAGATAGATCAATTAAAGTTAGAATCAATGAAACTTTATCTGACCCTGTTTCTATAGAAAATGGTCTTCCTCAAGGCTCTGTGCTTAGTGTAGTCCTTTTTTTACTTGCAATTAATGATGTTCTTTCGTATATTAAAAAACCGGTAAAAGGATTTCTATTTGCCGATGATTTAACAATAATTTGCAGTGGCAGAACATTAAAACCTACATTAAATCTAATTCAAAATACACTAAATAGTCTGCAAGAATGGTCTAAAAAAACAGGATTTAAGTTTTCAAAGACTAAAACAGAATATATCATATTAAAGAAAAAGAAAAGTAAAACTAATAATGCAAATTTAATACTAAATGACCATATTATAAAAGAAGTAAATAATTTGAAAATTTTAGGCTTAATATTTGATAAAAAAATGTCTTGGATTGCTCATATTAATAAACTTAAGTCAGAATGTTATAAAAGATTAAACATAATAAAAATATTATCATCAACTACATGGGGATCTGATAGGAAATGTTTAATAAATACGTATCATGCCTTAATTCGACAAAAAATTGATTACGGTTCTATTATTTATGATTCTGCAAAACAACGTACATTAAATTCATTAGAAAGCATTCAAAATACTGCCCTTCGATTATGTATTGGTGCATTTAAGACCAGTCCAATAATGAGTATTTTAGTTGAAGCTGGAGAAACCTCATTAGGAATAAGAAGAAAGCAACTAGTAACTGTATACGCTGTAAATGTATTATCCCAACCTGATACTTCAACTTATAACTGCTATACTAAAACATCAGCCGTAGATGCCGAATATGAATTTCAAAGTAATTTATCGAAACCCTTACGTATAAGAGCAGCCAAGTACTTAAATGATTTAAACATTACAGTGCCGCTTATATTTACAAAAAAATCACACGCCTGTGCTCCCTGGAAAACCTATAAATTTCCTATTAACCTAGAGCTAACTAAATACCATAAAGATGATACCTCTCCGTATACATATAAAACATTATTTAATGAAATACATAATAACTATAAAAATCACATTTTTTTTTATACTGACGGATCAGTTTTAAATGGAAGATCAGGATGTTCAGTGGTAACTGAAAATTTAGCTTACCGGTATAGACTTGAGAATTATTGTTCGATTTTTAGTTGTGAAGCAACAGCTATCCTCAGAGCTTTAGATTTAATACATAGGGAATCTAATCTAGTGAATTATATAATTTATTCAGATTCTAAATCATGTCTAACAGCGTTACAAAATCCACAAAATATCAACCCTCTTATTATAGAAATTAAACAAAAAATGATTAATCTCTTAGAAAATGGTTACAAATTTGAAATTTTATGGATCCCAAGTCATCAAGGTATTGCTGGTAATGAGAAAGCTGATAGTGAAGCTAGAAATGCCACTAATGAAAATGATATTTCCAATATAACTAAACCAACCCACAATGATTTACATAAATATATAAAGCATACAATTAAAATTTACTGGGATACATTTTGGAAGACAGGCAATACATCAAAATTATTTAATGTCAGAAATTCAATTTTTGATAAGCCACCCCTGTTATTTAACTGTAGGAAGGATCAAGTGGTTATCACGAGATTGCGTATTGGTCATACTAATATGACACATATCCATTTAATAACCAAGGCTGACAGAAACAAATGCAAGTGTGGTCTAGATTTGACTGTATTCCATATTTTGATAGAATGTCCAGGATATAATAATGAGAAGCGGTTATGTAATGTACCAAATAATTTAAAAGATTGTTTAAATCAAGATGGTTGTAAGAGAATTCTTAATTTTTTGAAAATGATAAATATGTACCAACTAATTTAATTTACTGTATGTAACCTATGTCCAATGTGGTCGCTAATGACCTTAGATGTTAAAAAGCGACCTAAAATAAATAAATTAAAAAAAAAAAAAAAAAAAAAAAACTAAAAACTTGAATAAATACAAAAAAAAAATAAAGGAAAAATCTTTGTATCCGACCGGGATCCGAACATACCTGTGATAGTCAATCTCGCGCCTTAGCCGCTTGACCACGATGCTTATAAACAATTGTGCGAAATTATTAACATATTTAGCGTAAAATAATGCTAAAGAAAATCGCATGAAAACTAGAAAATATGCGTTTTTCCCAGACATAAGACTAATCTAGATCGATTTTTCGCCCCCACATATCAAATTTCAGGGAAATCGTTAGAGCCGTTTCCGAGATCGCTGGTATAAATAAATAAAGATATAAATATACAAGAATTGCTCGCTTAAATATATAAGATACCTGGGCGACCGAGCTTCGCTCGGAGTTCTTTTTTGTTATATCGTATTTTTAGATGATAATCTATATAACTTAAAGAGCAAAACGTAAACTGATGGGGAAGTCCCGTAAGCCCGGACGGGTCCTAAAGCCGGACATAATTCAAATCAACGTAAAAAAAACGCGCAGTTTCGTTATTTGTGTCATGGTTAAAATGATCCTGAGAAGTGAGGTATAGGAGCGGTCGCTTACAACCCAGTGCCGTCCTGTTTACCGAGGAGAGTTGTACAAAGTTTGAGGTTAGTAAATTTTTTATTTGAAGTAATATTTAGAGGCATGTTGAAAATATATCAATAATACAATGATGTTGTTTATAATGAACCATGATTGTAATGTTAACAATCTGTAGGCACAAATTTATATACACACAAACATACGCAGATATCTTTTTTATACTTTTATATTTTTAAATAAGACCTTTTTCATTTACTTTTTATAAATTATGTTTGTGACAGATTCCAATAAAAAGAGAACAGAAAAAGTATTGACATTAAAAAGACATACAATATTAAGCACGATTTCTTATTTTCTATTTTTAATAAAATAGATTATTCAATCGAATATTGCTGGAACGGCCATAAATCCATTATATTTAAAGCATTTTTCTTTAATCCACAGTATATATTATAAACAGTAATTTTTCTTGCTTACCTTTAATGGATCCTAAGTTCGGACACTCAAAAGTCCCCTATAGACGGACAGTTTTATCGTTATTTTAGAAAGTAATTGAGTTAGTATTGTTTTTTAGGTTCAACATGGGTAAACTCACACCACTCTATAAGGATACTTGACATCAAAAAACGACAATTCATAAGCTATCACCGATTCTAAATATTGCGGCAAAGGAAACTATAAGTCGACGAAGAAAAGCGGAGAAAAGTGATTTAACATCCTCTCCTTTATAAAATGCACTTATAGTAAATAAAAATACAAAATCTAATTCAGCTTAAAGGCAAGAAAACTGACGAATCAAAAATATATATATATATATATATATATATATATATATATATATATATATATATATATATATATATAAAGTTCAGTAAGCCGATAGCAAAATTGGAGAGAGTGAAGAGTCTATCACATGAAACACCGATGGCTCAAAAAACAACAACTTGTACAATCTGTCAAGAAGAAAACGATGAAGATTGGATTCTTTGCCCTTCTTGTAGTCTACATTTGTGACTTTTACAGACCACAATATTAAACCTACTGATCTCATGCAATGTTCTTATATATATTCTGATTGTATGTTTGTTTTTTTTTTCATTTTTAATAATTTGTTGGTAAATTATTTGTTTAAATAATGTATTTTTATCTTTAGGATTAAAAAAGAAGACTGTCCGATATTAGAGGACCTTTTAGAAGACGTGTTATTTCGTATATTAGTTGTCCATAAAGAAATTTATATTTTAAGGAAATCTTTGAGCCTGTCTATATATTTGTATTGATTAATTATATAATAACGAACATTTAAAACTAAAAAAAATAAATCTTGACATGAATTTTGTTATTTTATTTCAAATATTCCTTAAGTGTCCGCTACTGGGGGACCTCCCCCTAATAAAATTTTCATCCTAATCGTTTGGGGACGTTTCCGATTGGTATAGAATTTGTCATTTCAGCTATAAAACGTTCACTACTAAACATAGGCCTTTCCTATCATATTCATCATCATTCAGTCATTTAAACAAACAAATCATTGATACACTTTAGTAAAATACTTTATTTAAAACATAATTATTTTACAGTTTACATAATGAACATAAGTAGGACTTGCTAGTACGGAAGGAATGAGCAGATGTCGGTAGGTAGCTATTGCAATTCTTTTTGATGTATTTAATTCTTATTCTTAAAAAGTAATACTGGTAGCGGGAAAAAGCTTTAAAATTCGTTCGAAACCGGAGTAAGATGTTACCTGTCATGGCACTTTGAAAGATTGTATATTTTACATTAAGTGACTAAGTGTTACTGAGACAGTTGTATAGATGTCGCGATAAGAACAATTTTCTTTTTAATTTGGTTTAAAAATAATTTTACATTAAGTGACTAAGTGTTACTGAGAGAATTGTATAGATGTCGCGATTAAATTTTGCGTAGAATAATGCATAAGAAAAACGCATGAAAACTCGAAAACACGCGTTTTCCCAGACATGTGACTAATCTAGATCAATTTTTCGCCCCCGAAAGCCCCCATATACCAAATTTCAGCAAAATCGTTAGAGCCGTTTCCGAGATCGCCGGTATAAATAAATAAATAAATAAATAAATATATAAATATACAAGAATTGCTCGTTTAAATATATAAGATACACATACACGCATTATGTTTTATTTTTATGATAAAAATACAGTACAATAAAATTTAAAATCACATCATAGTACATTTAAAAAAATTAAGTTATTTTTAATCATTTTGAATGTTTTATTGAGAATTATCTAACAAGAATTTAATTCTTTGGAAGGTATACTACATATATGTATATATAACGTTTAACTTATATATAATTATTAATGCATAATAGAAATATAGATAAAAGATAACTAAAGAAAGATTGTTTTGATATAATACAGATAATAATAGTTCTTTAAATATAATAACACAGTAATATTTATGTATAATGTTTTTGTTGTTTTGTTAAAACATTCTAACTAGATTTACCTATGTTTTGTAATATAATATGTACATATTTATAGGACATTTTCTTGAAAACAAAAACAATCATATGACGCAGCACACTTGGTTTTTAAGGCTGACTACTGAAAAATTGATTTGTACTGGAACTAATATTTATTTTGGGTTTAATAGTGACGTATTTAATTCCGTCTATAAATCTTCCAGAAAAGCTATGAGGAAGGGAATGGTGCGTCATTCCGTCCTTTCCTTCTACTCTTATAAGAATTTTAGTTTAAGCAAAAACGTATTTTAAATTTTTATTAGTACGATAAAGTATTCAAAAGAAATTATGTAGGTACTCGAAATAATAATTCGAAAATGTAACGTACCATATTAAAATGTATTAAAAACTAGCGACTCACTCGTTCGTCCCTAGGTACGTTTTCACGGTTAGCTATGTTTATACATAAATAGCAGCTTGCTACTTCTAAGATATTCATTTAAATTATATAGCGATTAACCCTCGTTTTGCTCGGGTGCGTACGCCGTACGCGGATTTTGTTCACAATTTCATGGGTTTTGATTTTTTTTCGTGGCAACCTTGATTCTTTTTCTAAAATAAAAATAGCCTAAGTTACTTCTTATAGCATCAGCTATCTGTCAGTGAAAGTCCCGTCAAAATCGATCCAGCCATTTCGGAGATTAGCCGGAACAAACAGACAGACAGATAAAAATTGTAAAAAATGTTGTTTTGGTATATGTACCGTGTATACATCCATATGCATTTAGTAAAAAGCGGTTATTTTAATATTACAAACAGACACTCTAATTTTATTAACCTGTATAGATTAGTACTTTATAAATCCGTAAACACTGTAAAGAAAAAACTGTTTTGCATCAGAAAAAGTCTATCCATGATTCACACATATTACACCTTCGTCGGGAAAATAATATTGAGTATATTATTTTCTTGCTAATTTAATTCTGCATATAGGGAGTTTATTTATTTAAGAAATAAATTAGTTTACATTTCAATTTCGAGTTTCATTGCATTTTGTTTGCAGCCCAATGTGCAAATACACGTCACAAACAAACGGAAGTTGTATAAACAGTTAATTTAGCGCTTGGTTTTCTAAATGTACAGTTAACTTTGTAGATACTAGAAATGTTCGTGTTTTAATTTCTAAAGATTTTATTAAGATATATTACTATATAATATATTATTATATAGATATTTAGTTACTTTACATATTTTTATTTAAGTTTGTTAAAAAATAATACTTATATTTTAAGTATTCCTTATTTAATAATAGCTTTTATCAACAATTCTACAATTTCTCTTCCGAATTTTTTCTCTTATAGTATAATAGCAAAAAAAAGTTTTAAGTCTTCTGTGAATATCTCTTTTTAAACTGATCAATTCACAATCTCTACCATCTTCTTCTCCATTCACTCTTCTCCATCAACATGTCTTCTCCATTCTATACGAAATTGGCGAAATAAATTGTGCCCAAATGTCACGCCTATATGCCATAGAACAAAGAACATTGAAAATAGTAATAAAAGCTTTTCTTAATAGGAATTCCTTATTCACTTTGAAAAAAAGACGTTGACACTTAGTCCTAAAAAGTTGGAGCGTCTAACTTCATGACAATTATTTAAGCTGTTATAGCAAAAACGGAAATATATCGTTCCTTTATAATCATTTATTAAGTTTTAAAAATATTTTTATTAAATAATGAGATAAAATAAAAATTAGGATTATATTTCATTACAGAGTTTCGTTACGTCTGTTTTCTTTGAAAATATTTTGAAAGCCTTATTATTATTTTTTCCAGCGATTTTCACACCTCCGATGTCCCGTTATTGTCTTTTGGTTACGGAACCCTAATATTTGTGTCATTTTAAGGTTTTAAATAGCTTCCCCATGTTAATAGAGCGTATACCAGTATGATTATTTTCATTTAGGCATAAACAAATAATAAAAACATATTTGTGGATCTATATGTCCGTTTTTACTCATTAATCTACGGGATAGCTGAACCAATTTTAATTATATTTGTACTGACGGATAGATGATTCAAGTGAGAGGACATATACCACTTTTTATCCGTGGACATAACGTTATTATCCTGCTAGAGAGGCATTAATAATTTCTAACTTTTGACTTCTAATTATTACATATATTTTATTCATCCAAAATCAAATCAATACAAAAAAAGATCTACTCGTAAGCAAATGTAGAATGTTATAACATTATTATTAATAATGTTATAACATTCAACATAATGTTATAAAATAATACATAAAAATATTAATAATATATTATTCAAGCTTTTTGATTCGATATACTTATTAATTCGTAGTGTATTTTTAGCTTATGAACATTGTTATTTAAAAAAAATGGAACACTTCTGCCTTAAAACAGTGATAAAAAGAGCAGCATTTGCTAAGCGCCAACTAACGCGCATGTTCGTAGACATTTTTACTGTCTACATCGTAGGGGAAGAGCGTAGAGATAAAGGATAACGGAGTTTTAAGTAACTCTTACATAAATAAGCACAAGTATAAAACACTGTAAGAGTTTGTCAGATATAATTAAATAAAAATAATTTTATCAAGTTCTTTTAAGCTAGCTAGATACTGTTCAAATTAAATTATTTGCGTTTAGATTATCATATTATAAAACATTTATTTATTTTATTTACGTATCATGAAATTGTATTTTGATTTGGACGAAGAATGAAATAATATGACGATACGTTTTACTCAGTGTGTAGTGACCCTACTTTCTGTACCAGTGTTCGCGGGTTCGAATCCCGCTGGGGTTGTTCATTTGTGTGATGAGCACGAATGTTTGTACTCCAGTACTCGTATGTATTTAAAGTTATATATGTGTAGTGTATCAACTATCTGGTGTCCATAACACAAGCCTCATAGCTTACCATGGAACTAGATTGTGCTGTGTGTTAATGTCCCAACATATTTATTTAATATGTTCAATATGTAGTGTTCATATATCTATAAAATATTTTTCAAGAAGCCCTTCACATGTGAGAAGTTCAAAATGTACCTTCTTTAATTCTTTGAAATTTATCTTTTATGACAGATCATAAAACAATTTATTAGGCACCTATTTGCTTAAGTGTTTAGAATTCAAATAAATATGAGCTTGTACTGTTTGTTTGTTTAATATTAGATTCTTTATATCTCAGGTATAAAATGTATATTTTATTTGTAGTATATTAAAAGCATTCATTGAATTAGCAAATACTCATATGAGTATAGAAATTTAAACCCATATTTTTTTCTTAACAATATATTTTGACATTTAGCCAATTTATGTAATATAAATTTTTGTACCAGACCTAATTTAATCTATCTAATATATTTAAACGAGCAATTCTTGTATATTTATATCTTTATATCTTTATTTATTTATACCAGCGATCTCGGAAACGGCTCTTACAAATTCGCTGTGGTATGTGGTGGCTTTCGGGGGCGAAAAATCGATCTAGATTAGTCTCATGTCTGGGAAAACGCGTGTTTTCGAGTTTTCATGCGGTTTTCTTTTGCATTATTCTATCCAGAATATGGTTGATAATTTTTTATACTCGGTTATAAGCATCGTGGTCAAGCGGTCATGGCGTATGATTGTCGATCACAGGTGTGTTCGAATCTCGGTCAGTTAAAAAGTGTTCACTTTTATTTTTTATTTTTTTGTATTTATTCAAGTTTTTAGTTTTTTTTTGTTTTTAAGCCAAATTAAAAACAAAATTGTACTTGTAAACAAAAACTTCGAACGAAGCTCGGTCGCCCAGGTACTTTAAAGAATATTTTGAATTTTACAGAAGAACTTTGGCTTTGTTGTTTTTTTGTTCATAAGAAGCGAACAAAGCAAGCAAGCAAAATATTGCACGCAAAATATGTACCTACTATTTACGTGAGAAGTGATACAATTGTCATGATATGCAATGCAATTAGTTTAAGTGATGTAAATTACAAGCATCAACAATACTATATGTTAAATAAAAATCCGCGAACTTTTCGACTGTATATAGATCTCCCACAAACAATCCTTGGATAGAAGGCTCTTTAATGAATGAGCTACCACAAAGACTTGCTCGATTTTTTTCAAAAAAACCCTTTTAAAATTGGGTTGAACTATATACATATATACTATAACTGTATATTATATTCTTAGTTTATTAAGAATTACTTCTATCCTTCCTACGTACTTCACCTTTGCTACATAAGAAGTCAGCAGGTTTCGGCTGTTATCGTACAGTGACTCAGTAAATTCAGAACAGCTAGAATTTTATCGCTGTCTCTATATTATCTATACCTTTAAAGCACCTGAACTAACTTTAATAACTAGTTCTGGGAAGTTAATAATTAACAGCAGGAAATTTTTAACATACTTTAAGTTTTTACACATGTAAAGCGTGAATATGATTAATTTCGACTTTATGCTATTTGTTATTTTGCTGTATATAATCTAACTAAAGAGCTCATAAGCAATATGTCGCTGTCCATATAGAAAATTTAAATCACCGCCATTTTTTCTTAATCCTGCGGTGCGCAATGAAACTACAAAGAAATTGGTTTTCGGTCATCTGACACGGGTGGAGCCGAAATGCTTTTAGTTTAAAAATATATTTCATCATTATATGTCATGTTACATATCAAAATACGTTATTTTTTTTGTTTCCACAATAGATATCGATTATAGAAAGTCAATCTTACATTCTATATATAGTAAGATTGGACACAATGGTATAACAACACAAAGGTCATTGGACAAAGCTAATAATCACAATGTGCTTCACGCTCAGCTGATTTATTTAAATAAACAATGGCAGGTCTGCCGAAAATTAAAAAAGAACATCCATGTTCGTAACAACAAATTGTTAAAACATTTTGAAATTATTACTAGTATAAATATTAGGTATACCATGTGTGGTATTAAGTTACCTGTTATATATCGTAATACATGTTTTGGCATGTTTCGGCATTATTTTACTAATTAAAATAGCGTATTATTGGCGTTGCTTGCCGCAAGCAAAATATTGAATTAATTTTAATTATGAATATGTTATACTAGCGACTTACCCTCGCGTCGCTTGGGTGCTGGTGTTGGACTAATTAATTCATGGGATTCAAGACCATCTAGACGCTTGGTCGATGAAGTCAAAGCAGTGGCGGACAGTTTGTGGACTATAATAGCTGTGAGTAGAGTTCTGTGGGGACAGTTGGCAGAGGAAAGGTGTAGATAGATAGATAAGTATCAAAATATATTAAAGAGAAATGTAAAAATTGGAAATATCGGATCTTTCTATTTAAAATAATTATTAACTTTGGTTTTTTGAGTCATCCAGCTGTCATAAACGTAATTAGCCCCAAAACTAACAAACCTTTTCTATATTGCGATACACAGCAATAAGCTCATAAGTTTGAACTATTATTGTTTTTTTTTCTTTATATTGGCTAGCTGGCTATTTAAATTCATAATATAAAGCTCCTTGATTACAACATACATGTTATTACTACATATTTAAATGGTAAAAAAACAGTACACTGTGTAGTGATACAGAATCTTTTATATGAAATTCGGGCTCGTACTTAATTCATTTTTTATTTATTCTTTGCTGATTTAAAACAAATTTTTATGTATCAATTTTTTTTTATCTTTTATAATAATTTTATATAAAAAAATATTGAACTTTCAAGGATAAAATGTGTAATAAGCTTAAGTAGATTAATTTTTCTATATAAGAATGTTGGATTTTTATTACGTAACATGATAAAGAATATTATGAGCTCTTAATTTTATAAAGAATTCAAATAAAGTCAAGTAAAGGCACTCTGCCTCATCACATTTTTAATATATTTTAGAATGAACAATGTCGCTTTAATGTCATCTATTTCTAGTTAGTTTACTGGATGTGATATAGCTAACGTTTGTTTTGGCTAAATGGTTTTCTCATAGGAAAAACTAGGTAGTATGTCAGATATTTCAAAATTAAGATTGTTTGTTATAAACTTACCTCTAACTTTAACTTTATTAAGGGTTTGAACTTTTAAGGTCAATCTACTTTATTATTAAAAATACTTATTTTTTGCCTTAAGTTAGTAGACCTAGGAGCTTCCTTTAGTGAATTAAAAAAAGCTTGCCTAAAAAGTTGTAATCAGAAGTAGGAAATATTCTATATTTTAGCAATTATCAGAAAGATTGTAGTGAAGGTATAGTGTGCAGTTTGGCCACTCAGTGTTCTCTATTAAAAATTGAACCTACGTCTGACGAATATTGCAAAATTAGACAGTTCTCGTGCGTCACTACAAGTCAAAATTTTAAGTTGACAGTACATAAATATTTTTGATACCTTTGAAAGTAAATGGAAAAAACATATAAATATTAGTTATCAGGTGCATGAATAAACTTATATATTTAAACGAGCAATTCTTGTATATTTATATCTTTATTTCTTTATTTATTTATACCAGCGATCTCGGAAATGGCTCTAACGATTTCGCTGAAATTTGGTATGTGGGTGCTTTCGGGGGCGAAAAATTGATCTAGATTAGTCTCATGTCTGGGAAAACGCGTGTTTTCGAGTTTTCATGCGATTTTCTTTTGCATTATTCTACGCAGAATATGGTCGATAATTTCTTACTCTCGGATGTAAGCATCATGGTTAAGCGGTCAAGGCGCGAGATAGACAACGCATATGCCCGGGATCGAGTCCCGGTCGGAAAACAAAGTTTTTACTTTTTTTTTTGTATTTATTCAAGTTTTTAGTTTTTTATCTAAAAAATACGATATAACAAAAAAGACCTCCTAGCGAAGCTCGCTCGCCCAGGTACTGCTTCATTAAGTGCCGATGATTAATTGGCCATGGGAATTATGAATGTCAAGCGTATAATAATTATTATAAATTATTATTTCTGGAAGTGAAATAATTATTTTTAAGGAAAGAAATATTAGAAATTAATTGCAAAAGTGTAGTAAGCGGTGACCAATCGCTATACTAGACTAACCTAACGCAAGAGACTTTGTATTACACCAATGCTTAACATTTATATTTAAATAGATACTATATAGAATAGCTAGGTATTTAATATTATCGAAAATATTCAGTTTAAGATTGAAGTTTTAACGTTTCACACAAAATATAAAAGTTTCACAACGCTTTTGTTTGAACTCTTGACTGTTGAAAGATTCTTGACAGCAAAACAATTAGTTACTTTTAACTCACTGAGGCCGCGAATCTACATGGACATTAGACATTTAACTGCATACAAAACCAACTTCAAATACAGAGAGTACGTATATTAATTCTTAAGTAAAGGACCATAAAGTCAAATATGTTATAAAGTATTTACTTATTCAAATTTCGTTATTACACCATATTGCTGAATGTTGATATAATTGTCACATAGCTAAATCATGCTATAAATTTATTTTCGATGATTGATACTTACTAAGGATAAAAGGAAAAAGCCCTACAAAGTGAGATATTCACAGAAACATTGGCATATTTACCACTGATTTTCCCCCGGAGTCTTTGAACATAAATATTCGTATTATTGTCGATGTTTTTCATAAAAAGTGGGCAATTTTCTCCAAGGGGAAAATATGAAATTTAATAAAGTGTCTGTAATAAAAAGAGTGTTATATACATGAAATCTACCAGGTAAAATAATTTGCATTTTATTCACTCATATTCAAAATATTTTTGTCATAAAATGTCAAAAAATAATCTTAATATATATAAATCTCGTGTCACGATGTTGGTCCGGGATGAACTCCGAAACTACTTATCCGATCTTAACGTTTTTTTTTTTTCAAAATGTGTGAATTGTTCCAACTTAAAAGATAGGATAGTTTTTATTCTGATTATTTACTTTTTTTTATTTCAAAATTAACGAATTTCGTATGTGTGCCACAGCAACGCGTGGCCGGGTCTGCTAGTTTCCTATAGAAAGTATAACATATTACGTCATAATAATCATTAGCAAAAAAAAAATAATAATCATAAAAATGTAATGAATATACGATTGCAATTATCATAAAAATACGATAAACGATATGACATATTAACCTTAATCAAAACTAGGTCAGGTCACAAAATATGTCGCGCCATGATCCGCAAAGTGACGTGTACTTTGTATAAAAAAAAATAATATTATTGTATACGAGTACATACGCAGTTGTTACGTAGCTAATGTATTAAACTGCTTATTAAATAAATAAATCTTATTTACTTTATAGTCTCTATACTGTGTATTTAATAATAATCTATCAATAACAACTTCATAAAGTATTGTATACTTTATGTCCTCGGCAAATTTTAATTGGAAGTTATAGCATGATTTTGCTAGAATTGGCACTAAATTGAGTGATACTTTATTTGGTACTTATATACTTACACATAGGATATGAAATTTCCTAATATTCCACAGAATCTCCATTTTATTGGGATAAAAAGTGCCAACTTATCCTTTGATAATCTATGGTATACAAAATATATTATATAATCATGTTAAATAATCATGATTATCCGTTGACTTATAGTCGCATGAAAAAAGGATAAACCAAAAACAGCACTGAATAATATTAGTCAATTTATAATATAAGTAAGGAAATAAATGTACCTATTCATATTGAAAAGAAGAATGAGAAAAAACTTTTACATGATTTTGACTCAGACATTTGCAAGAAACAACAATTTTACTCAGCATTGTAGCATTTTTGCGTTTGGTATTTATATTTATTTATACTATATATATTATCTCAATACTGAATTGTAATATTTTGCAGATGTTATATTCCTCTCTACTATAATAATGCGAGAAGTTTCTTATAAAGGGTTCACGTCAGTAGTTTTAAACGCTACATGGTATTGCATTACTTGTATTTCATCACAGATTGACGCAAGAAGTATCTAGTTTCTATTTCATAAGAACCTATTTGACTCGTGAACAATAAGCTATATGAGTCCGAATTCTATATAATCGAAGTACTATTATATAAGCGTTATTTATAGGCATTCAATACACTAAATACCACTTTACAACAAAAGTTAATATTAATAGATATTTTATCAGTTTGACGTAGCTTTACACAACTTTATGTAATAAGTCAGTCCCTTTAATGTCTCTCTGCTGGGCCGACTACGTGCAATGTGAGGGGAATGAGACAATAATCCACCACGCTGGCAAAATATGATTTAGCGTACTCCACACGTTTTTGAAATGATGATTCATTAGGATGTTTTCTTTCATCATATTAAGTAATGGTAGTATCGAAAAGGATTCGCATATTATGGTGCGAAATTTGGGGGTTTGTACCTGTTTTATTTGTTACTTTAAGTCAGCGTGCTATCAATGGGATACGCTTTTTTCTGGACTAAATAGGTAAACACTAAACAAATATTACAGTAACCACGTTTAAGATTTAATCTTTTAAGCACTGCATGTAAGTTATTACAGAACGATTTCTAAAGATCTAACTCTAAATACTCTTTATGGCAATAATTACCAACGGAAATGTTATTGAAATTGACGATTTATTTTAGTACAAATAGCACATAATAGAAGCAAAAATTAAAATTACTTGAAAAGTTACAAGTAGTTAGGAAGAAAGATGTAATTTTTAGTGCAGATGCGCTTTTACATATAGTATTTGATGATTAACAACAAGTACGTAATAAAAAAAAACATTAATGTAACGGTTTCTATTCCAATGGCTGGTTAAATTCGTTTGGAAACCAAGATTCTTCTTTAATAACAATAAAAATCAATGCATTTCTGGTCATAATCAGATACGGGTGGTACTGCTTATCTCGAGCATATTATATCTACAAAACAAACGCGTTTGTATGTACACATAATTAACAAAGTAAATAATGTTAACTTGATTAAATATTACATAAACGTCCACGTTTAGTAGACTTAAAAATTTAGTAATCAGTTTTAATATTTGTTTTCTCATGTATGATTGAAAAAAATCTTCAAATAATCAACTCTCAACTCAACCATTTGAAGATGAGATATTCTGTTGCAGTGTAAAATATATAATATGTTGACCCGGATAGCCAGCTATCATCATACCAAATTTCATCAAAATTGTCCAGTGGTTTTCTCGATTCGGTCGAAAACTGTCGATTCGGTCTCTGTATCGATAATAATTACTATTTAAATAAGACTTTCCAAAAAGATATTTAATGTACAGATTCGACTCAGTTAGAGTTTTATTACCTATATGTTTAGGTATAATTAACCCTCGGTGCGCAGTAATAACAATATGTAGGTAATTTTAATACATATATAAAGATTTACCTGTCCAAGCATGTTGTTTATCACAAGCAAATAACATGTTGTGTTTGAATCATATCATGAGTAAATAAAGTGAAGGTAAGTGGAGATTCCGTTTAGATATCGTTATTGAGTAGGTACAATATTAGTAAGTAAAGATAATATTATTGTATTTAGCAATTTTTAACGTCCTACTGCTGAGTACGGGCCTCCCTTCAGTACTAATACCATAGTTAAGGCAGTGGAAGCGTTTGAGCAACTAAGTTAAGCAGGTTCAAATACTAACTAACATGAAAGTTGAAATTTTTTTTCAAAAGAAAAAAGAAATAAATTGTTTTGTCTAATACCTAAGCTAACAAATTCAACTAGCGGAGTTAATTAATACCTTTTTTATTAATTGTATAGTATGTCTTCCTAGATTTCCTATAAAATTTTAAATATAAGGGACAAAGAAATTATTATTTGCTTAAGTACTATAGAGAACAATTTTTTTAGCTGACGAAAAATAAAACGAGGTTATTATTTGAATTGTTTGTAAGCGATTACTACGGTTAATTAATGTAATGCAGCTATTTTTTCTATTTTTGTAAGCGCCAAAGAGTAAATGATGCAAGTATACTTGTGAAATAAAACACTTCTTAGCTCTTTTTAAGCATAAACTTAATTTAGTTAATTTAAAATGACAAATAAATTACTTGCAAAAACTAAAAAGCTTATATATTTAATATTTAAATAAAACTATCTTTTCGGATTTTTTCGCGGATTTATTTTGATTTTTGTTTCCCGACGTTTCGATTGCTTTACAGCAATCATGGTCACGGGAGAGACTAAGATGTTAGATGTCACAAAGCATTATATAGTTGTTACAGACAGCCTACCCACAATTAACAAAAATGAATTCAAAATTTTGAAAATTAGCATCAATGTACCTTACAATATTTGTTAATTTTAATTTTAAACATTTTATAATTTTAATTTTAAACTTGAAATATGGAATATTATTTATATAATTTTAGCTATTATCATTATAATTATTTCAATTTTTTTTTTTTTTAGAAAACTTATATTTAATATTACGAATTGCATGACAGAGAATGACGCCACAGGCCACAGAGCTTAAATAGTAGTAATGAATACAATGGAAATAAGAAAAAATGAATATGTGGAATACTCTCAAAACGCCCTTTCAAAGCTTCATAGTTTTAAATCTCTCAAGTTTTAATAAATTTTAAAAATATAAAGGTTAAAGGGAAATATACCAGAGATGTATTTCTTTTTTTTATTTTAGCTTTTGTGTAATATAAATACTATTTAAAAAACCTGCTTTCTACTCTACTAGGTATGTTCTCCGCTTGCTTTGAGCCGCGCTAGTAATGCGTAGGAATTTCTGGTTTACACTGCTATATTCTTATTTTTATTTGAAAATGAAAATTAAAGCAATGTAATAGGAAACATATTATTTTCAAGTAATTTACACACAAGTATTTTAATTGAATGAAGCTTTGAAATCTCTCTCATTTTTGAGACTAAAAACTATTTTTGGTCATAATAATAATTATAAAGTAAATAAAAAAAGTGTTTTAAGTAATAATAATAATGGTAATGTTTTTTAACTAAATGTCCGCCTCATGAGTGCAAAATTTGAAATTTATTTGAAATTTACCCTATAATAAAGTGCAGAAAAGATAGCAATAATACGGTCACTATCGTATTCGTGATAATAGTGTGGTTAAGAAAGTAAGGATCATGCTACTGATAATTATTAATTACTTACTTCATCGATCATACGACTTCGAGATGTAATAGATCAATGAAATAACTTCTAGATTATAATACATAGAAGTGTTTATATTAAATAGTTATATATTATGTATGTATGTATATGGATAATTTTATAGTTTTATGTATTAATGACACAATCTATGTAAGTATATAATTCACGTGTTATTCTAGTGTTATAAATTACAATACATCTCTACTTATGAAAGAATATGTTCAGTACATGATCGTATGGGTTAGATATTAATTACTTAATAGAAACGCATGCATGTATGTCATGCATGATGAAATTATTGTTTGTTGCTTAAAATTTTAAGCTTGCTACCCTTTTGTTTAGATATTGACTAAGTAGTTAAGAAAACCCATTTTGAGTGCCACATGGATGTAGGAAATAACAATTTTTAATTTACGTGGTAATTTTTTTAGCGACAGCGTAAATAATCTTTGGTGATATCCTTAGGGGCTTAGAGTATCGGGGTAAATATTCTAGCCTTAGATGTTGCTCTCTGACTTACTAAGTATCTATGCAAAAGGTCACGTCATTTATAGCTTTGTTAATATGTCAAAGAAAGGTAAGTATACGTACTTTAATATTAGAAACAGAAATAACTTTAAAAGTACACAAATAATAAATCAAAAAATAGATCTAAGAATATTTTATAAGGTCCTATAGAAATATATTAAAAAATAAATAAACTTTCACAATAAATGGTTACTCATTTAGATAAACAGTACCTGGGCGATCGAGCTTCGCTCGGAGTTCTTGATTAAAAGTAAAATTTTTTTTTTAATTTGGTTTAAAAACAAAAAAAAAAAAACTAAAAACTTGAATAAATACAAAATAAAATAAAAACTTTGTTTCGATCGGGATTCGAACCCGAATACCTTTGAAAGTCAATCTTGCGCCTTGGCCGCTTGACCATGACGCTTATAATCATGCGTAC
Source organism: Argynnis bischoffii washingtonia (assembly GCA_033884665.1). Lineage (NCBI taxonomy): Eukaryota > Metazoa > Arthropoda > Insecta > Lepidoptera > Nymphalidae > Argynnis > Argynnis bischoffii. Next base: position 12,454,969 of record CM066621.1, on the reverse strand, counting down.
GAAATCATTAACATATTTTGTGTAGAATAATGCGAAATAAAGCCGTATGAAAACTCGAAAATACGCGTTTTTCCAGACATAAGACTAATCTAGATCGATTTTTTGCCCCCGAAAACCGTATTCAAGAATTACTCGTTTAAATATATTAGATAAGAAGAAATACATACAAACTGAAGATAACAGAATGAGTATAATCAAGTAAAAATGAGTACCAGTATGAAAACATTATTTTACCAGGCATTCGAGATGAAATGAAACACATGAAACAAATATTTACTTAGCAAACAAGTGCTTGCTTACTTCAAGTATTATAGATGGTATACAAGTACGATTTTAGGATGACTACTTCGGTTACTTCTAAAAGGCGAACATTTATATATTATGAATGTTATATTTATTTGTACCTTTTTCATAAGACGTCACTTAGCTTATATATACATAAAAAAGCCATGTAAATATTATTTTTTCTTTGAAATGAAATTTTATAAATAGGTACTTATGTAACTTTTATTTTCTTTTGAAGAGAAATTGAGTATCTAAGCATCAAGTAGAAAGAATAAATATATTAATTTATATTTCACTAGCGACTCACCCTCGTTTCGATCGGGTTCGTCCCTAGCTTGCTTCCCAATACAAACTTTCATCCCCATTTTCAACCCCTTAAGGGATGATTTCCGGAATAAAAAGTATCCTACCTCCTTCCCAGGGTCTCAAACTATTTTCTTACCAAATTTCATCTAAATCGGTTCGGTAGATCCAGAGATTACCCCCTACAGCCTCATAACCTCACAAACTCACAAACTTTACCTCTTTATAATATTAGTATAGATAATATAAAATAAATAAGTTCATTCATTTAGTTTCTTATTTTAAAGGTACTTCTTTGTTTAGGGCTTACTTTACTAATAATAATAAATATTTAATTAAAGCTTAGGGAACTAACGGTATGTTTAAACAAAAGTAACACGACGTTTTCAATTGTTTATTTTCTTGTCTAATCTATTTGCTAATTGAGACACGCGCGTGCATAGTGCAAAGTTGATACTTACACAGTTACGTCGTTTATTTACTGATAAAATACGTCATACAGACGCGTGCAGAGCCATATATAAAAAGGAGCGACCCATTTAACTCCATACAGTAAAACAATTCTGGTGCAGTATAGTCTCACTAACGGCTGTCATCGAAATTCGATTTATTTTGTAGTAGTTGAGTAACGGCTTAATTTGAAGTCGATTTTGAAAATATTCAAACCTCATTGTTTGAGTTAAAAGCTTTTTACTTGATAAATTCGACGTTATTCTAAAAAAAAATGGATAAGAGGCAACTTATCGGAAGTGCGACTCGCTATATCGCCGGGCGTCATGCAGTCCAGACGGTGTATTGGAGGCGTTCAGGTGACGACGCTAAGGGGCTAGTGAGGACCACCAAGATGACCTTTTTTGGCAAAAACGAAGGTGCCAACAAAGTTGACACAGCGGAAATGTTTGCCAGAGTACGGGATAGATACACGTAATCTATAGTAAATTTTTTTAATTATATCTGTGATAGCTATATTTATTTATAGTAATTAGTTAGTATTTAGTAATAATTGTATGACCTCAATGTTAGAATATATGAGTGATAAGAAACTAAGCGTGTAAAGGAATAATTCTGATTTTGTAATAATTGAATGAGTGAAGAGGTTTTTGTATTTATTATAATACTTATTCTTTTGAGTATTACTATAATGTTATACTGTCTGTTGTCACTGAGATATATTTGTGACACTAAATCCTGTTATGTACAAATAAAAAAATATTAGTACAATACAACAACTTGGTTTCATTTTCTTCTATTTGTTTTTATACAGCGTATTATTTTTAGAGAAACAGTAACAGTATCTTAGTATATCTAAAGATCAATGTAGTATTTTAATGTTTTTAATATTGTAGAACATTTTTTTTTCGATGCAATTTACAATTAAACAAAACTACATAATTGGAATATTTTAAGAATTATTACAGCACTAGTTCAATAAAAAGTCTAATATTAATAGTATTTAATTCGAAAATAATTAGAACACATCGTACGTCCACCACTCTGTTTTTCTCTAAATTCCAAAGCTTACTTACAGTCTTAAAGCATCCATTTATAAATTATGTTAAACAGGGAATTTGTATTATATTTGATACTGACAAGATTCGAATCAGCAACCTTCGATAATGTACTCACAGATCATATAATAGACTAGCAACTCACCCTCACTCCGCTTGGGTTCGTCCTAGGTACGTTTTAACGGTTACTATAGTTTTCTCAGAGATAAGATATTTTCCGGCAGTAAAAAGTATCCTATATGTTGACCCGGATACCTAGCTATCATCATATCAAATTTCATCAAAATCCCTCCTGTGGTTTTTCTGTGATGCGGTCACAGACAGACAGACAAAAATTCTAAAAACTATAGATTCGGCTTCTGTATCGATAATAATTTCTATTGCAATAAGATTATTCAAAAAATATTTAATGTACATATTCGGCTTAGTTACAATTTTATTATATGTATAGATATAGGTCAAGTCGTCTATAGTCGTATAGGTCAAGTAATTTTAATTCAAAATTTTGTCTAGTAATTTACGTAATTTATATATAATCCACAATGTAAATATTGTATACCGTAAAACAATGTTTGCATGTCATCCAGTGAATGTTTAAATAGATTTTGAGTTACGGAAAATGCGACAATCTTACTCAAATATTGTATAGTTTCGCAAGTTGATGGTTTATGTGTTTTGCAAACAAGCCGTGCACAAGTTTGTATTTGTTGAGACAATAGTCTTGGATAGAATATAGATTATTCGCTGTTATAAGAATAATGCTGAATTCAGAAATTTAGGGCGTGTTATTGTTGAACTAAGTCCTTTTTACCGATTTAAGAAAAGGAGGAGTTTCGAGTTCATAAAATATGAAGTCGAAATCTTAGAACGTAGAAGAAAATCTTAGACAATTTCTTTGTCATGATTATTTTTTTAATTAATAGTTAATACTGCAAAAGTCTTTCATGTAAATTTTAAGAAAATAATTTCTTTGGCAGCTGTATTTCCAAACTTCTACCCATATCGAAGATCAAGGGTCTTAAAAGTGCTCTAAGTTGCTTTAAGCAAAGGATACCACGGCCGTGCCTGTCTTGTTTGCTCGACTTGGCTGGGGCACTATCGTGCTCCTAGATTAAGTATATTTTAATAGTAAATATTTAAAAAGTAATTAGCTACTTTATGCAGCTACGCCGCTTGTGAATTTCTATCGTACAGCTGTGATTTTATAGCTCATAAATATCACAGCGCTCTGTGCATAACGAGAGTTATAACTGTATCTTAGCATATAGATGGATAACCGATGGAAATTTATCTTGAATGTATGTATTTAACCCTTTTTATCGTCCCACTGCTGGGCACGGGCCTCCCTTAAATACGAGGGAAATCAGGCCATAGTAGACCACGCTGGCCAAGTGCGGCCATATATATACCTACAAATAATTTTTAAACAAAAATTTATTTTAATAATATTTGCCATTAAAACAAAGAGACAAAAAATGTAAAATCTATCCATATACATGTTAGGTACGCCTAATTTTCCTTAAAATTTATGTTTGTTACAGTTCTATTTGCAAGTCATCCTTACCTCTTGTACTACCTAATAATTACCTTAATAATTATCAATATTCCTATTATATATATATACATCTATATATATATATACATCTATATAGACTTACAACTGTTACCGACTTTAGATATTGTTATTGTTAGTATTTAATAAAGCGGAAATGTGCTATAATGTATATCATATATATATATATATATATATATATATATATATATATATATATATATATATATATATATATATATATATATATACATATATAATATATAATAAAAGACAAGTGATAATCAAATTGGAAATATTCTTTATTACACACTTACCACACAAAAACTATTAAGCAGGTTTAAAAATTAACACATTTCACAATTTGGTAATTGGAGATTCGATAGAGATTTCGCTTTCTTAGTATTTTATTATATAACTAGTGACTCACCCTCTCTCCACTCGGGTTCGTCCCTACATACGTTTAACGTACATACGTACGTTTAACATACGTTTTAGCGTTTACTTTGGATTTCTTTGGAATGATATATTTTTCTGCAGTAAAAAGTATCCTTTATGTTGACTCGGATAACCAGCTATCATCGTACCAAATTTCATTTAAATCCCTCAGTAATATTTCCGTGATGTGGTCACAGACAGACAAAAATTCGAAAAACTATAGATTCGACCTCTGTATTGATAATAATGTCTATTTTAATAAGATTTTCCAAAAAATATTTAATGTACAGATTCGACTTAGTTATAATTTTATATGTATAGATGTATAAATAGCAATGACATATACATATTTTCTAATAAATATATAAATAAAGGGGGTTTTTATTCATCATAATTAATTAATATATTATTATAATGATTTTAGTCCAATATTTTTAAATTGATGTCAGCCTACGTAATAAAAATGAAGAATCCAATTACATATTACGAATAGAAAGTGTCGATTTTAATTATGTATTCATAATTAAATTATATATCTTTGTGATGTATGTATATCATCTAAATATAAAAAGATTTGCTTTTCTGAAAGCATGATTCTATAGATGAATTCAAATTAGAAATTCGAAATATTACTTACTACAGATTAAACTAAAATTATTCATCCAAATGACAGCTCTGAAAACTTCTCACGGGATGGGGAATAGTTGTAAGAAAGTTCTGTTATTATGCCTAAGTCACTAGATGGATTTTGATGTAAATTAGAATCACGTAATATTTGGCTTGAATATCTAGGATGTTTATCGAGTGAAAATAGAGTTCCTACGTGTGGCTGAAATTATGTATGGAAATCCTATTGACTTTAATACGTAAAAATTTTCCCGGCTGAGTTTCATTTGTTCGGGATAATTCCAAAAACAATTCGTATGGATTTTCATATAGTTTTCACTTATAAAAAAAAGGATTGCCTGTGAAGGTTATAGACACTAGTTATAATATATTATACAAAAACCATGTTTTTATGTTTGTCATTCTTTACTATCTCAGCTCTAAACGACCGATTTTGATAAACTTTTTATATACTGATGTTACTTGAACGGTTCTTAAATATAATTGGACCCGGTAGGTATTATGACCCAGATTTTTATTTTAAAATTTCGGCCTGAGATCTGTAACAGAAATATATCTGCCTACCGTATCCGCTAGTATATACAGAAATATTGTTTATTTTTAAAATAAGTTATTGCAAACATTACCTAAATGTAATAAGAAAGTCGTGTGTTCCACAATTTATAAAATACATAATGTAGTAACCATATTTACTTTTAAGTATCTGGGCGACCGAAGTTCGCTCAACGTTTTTTTTTTTTTTTTTGGAAAAGACACCTATAAAGTAAAAATAAACTTAAAAACCAAAACCTTGATTAGTTCACTTAATAAAAACAAATCTATCCCAAGAGAACCGTACATTTTTCCGGAATAAAAAGTAGCCTATGTGTTATTCTGATGTATGAGCTATGTTATTGTAGTTTCATTAAAATCTATTCAGTAGTTTTTTTTTTTGCATGAAAGAGTAACAAACATCCACACAATATATCCAGACATCCCTACATCCTCACAAACTTTCGCAATTATAATATTAGTAGGATAATATTCATAATAACCGTTATCAATGTTTATAATAATATCATGGTAAATAGTTATTTCCTGGTGGAAAATTCTTTTTCTTTCCCTCTTCACAAGTACAGTTATAGTTTTAAGCTTTAGAAAACTCTTGAAAGATATCATTTGAAAGTGGTAGTGATAAAATCAATTAGAAATTACTGATGTATATAACTCAAAAGTAAACACTACTTACCTAAATATAATTGTAAATATATTATATATAGACAGTGGTAGACTGAAGCGGGTTTAAGCCCCGGGTCTCGCACGTCTGATATTCTCATGAGCGAATCATTTCCAATTTGATTATCACTTGTCTTTTATTATATATTATATATGTATATATATATATATATATATATATATATATATATACATATATAATATATATATATATATATATATATATATATATACATACATATATAATATATATATATAAATTTTTTTTATCTGTATAGATGAAGCTAATTTTATTAATGAAAAATAGGTATACAATTTGCAGTGTTAATTCATTAATTACTTTTCATTCATTTGTATTTCAATTATATTAAATACTTCGAAATTGGGTATTAATATTACTAATATAAATGATGAGGCATTTCACTGAATAAAATTAATTAAAAATGATAATTACTTAACTACAATAAAAAATAAGAAATCCTTCCTTATACATCCACATTTAACTTTAGGAGATTCTTTTTCAAAAATCACTTTTAGAAGATGACGTTTAAAATATGATATCTAAGATAACATTTAATAAAATAAGTGTTCTTTTTATTTATTGGGTCTTGTCCATTACTTTCGACTGATATATATAGGCGATGTCTGTTGGTATTGACGAAAATATTACTTTTGTTATGTAGATAACTGTCAATTAAGCGCTTATTCTTAGTAATTTTCACATAAAACACGACAATAAAATAATTGATTTCCTCATCCAGCAAGCGCACGCGGTATAGTTGTGCTAGAATTACCCACAGCCACTTCACACGTAACTATCGCATGTCATAAAATACTCGTCACTATTGCCTGGCTCATCCTCATATATAAAAGGACGCAAAGTACCTATACATCACATTCGACTTCGCATTAAAAACAGACGGGCTAAAAAATACTTTAACCTATATAGTAAAACTTTGGGACATTTCTCATAAACTTGGCTATTCACTGATTTAAAATAAGAACCATCTACCAGCATCTGTAACAATGAATAAGTCGATGCATTTAATCGGAAGTGCCGTTCGCTATATCCCTGGTCGTCACGCAGTCCAGACAGTATATTGGCGCGCAAGTGAAGACGCCAAAGGGCTTGTGAAGACCACCAAGATGACCTTCTTCGGCAAAAACGAGAGCCTCAAAAAAGATGACACCGCAGAGATGATTGCAAGAATACGAAAAAGATATACGTAAATTTTATGAATATTATTAATTAACTCTTATCTGTGATATGTATTTAGTTAATTTAGTTATAATTTTTAACAGACTTTTTAATTATGTGTTTTGTTCGTTGAGGCTATAAAATTTGCCAAACATAATTTTATAGAGATTTTTGATTATTTAATTTATATAAGGTAATATCTGCTAATTATTTAAAACTAGTGGCTCACCCTCGCTTCGCTCGGGTTCGTCCCTAAGTACGTTTTAAAAAGATATAAATAGTTATTAGCCAGGCTTAACTATATAATATTTTTTTGTGATTTTTTCTGATGTTTTGTTAATTATTCTGCTATTCGGGGCGGAGACAAATCCACCAAAACAAAGATCATGAAAAAATCCAGCAGTTCTCGAAGTTATGAGTGTTGTAACAGATAAATATAGATAGATAAATACTAGTTAAAAATAAATATATTATGTAATAAAATGAACAAGTACACACATGAATATTTTATATATTTAATAATCAAAGAATACAACAAACACTCGTAAAAATGTTTCGTTGACTTATCTTGAAACTCCTTTATTCCTATACCTTCTTACCTCATTCCTTAATTCATTTTTCATACAAATATCTTTTTCAATCACATTTTTGAATGATGTAAATTTTTTTCTTGTTATGTTTTGCGAGTAACAAAATGGTAAAAGAAATTTAAATTAAGAAGTTTTTTGCGCTACAAATTATAACGTCGCAATTTCTAAGATAAACTTGTTACGTTTTGTATAAACAACTTGTAGGTGCACTTGTAGATAAGTTGTTACACTTTATGGAGGAAAATTAAAAAAAAAAAATATATTAAAACCGTTATTCCTAGAAAATTTATCATTTTATTCTTACACTCTATTTATTTTACTTACACTTTCTTTACTTATTTATTTTACTTAATCTACTTGGTATTCTTTAGTTTTAACATGAAATCTAATTTACTGAAGTATCTAATTTATTCCCTTTAATTATGTAGCTCAAACAAACATCTATTATTGTTATCGTTAAAATAATCCAATTCGTAAGTGATGAAACATTATACAATATACATTATAAGGGTATATCTAAAAAGGAAAATTGCCTTTATTAAGAAATATATATAAAGGCTTTATCAATAAAAGCTCCACATAAGTTCATATTCACGAGCAAAATGTGTTTACTTATATTTGCACTCCATTCCCCGGGCGCCACTTAGCTGTTATTCTGTGGAATTTTTCTTAAGGAATACAGCAATTTTGTCAAGACTTTTTTAATATCAGTGATAGAAATGCTTTCAATGTGTGCAAGATATATAAAAAGTAACCTTTTTTCTTTTTATTGTTGTCAAATTTAGTTAATATTAGTTGTATAATCAATAACAAATCATTATAAGTATATTTTGTATAAAAATGGGCTTATTTTTTAAACGGTAACGTTTTGATGTGAGAAAATAAAAGATTTTATGGGTTAGAGAGAGAGAGAGAGACATAAGATGTTTTTATCCTGGTATAACAAGGTTCTAATAAAAACGTAAAAATTGATTAGTTAATGTTATAAATATTTGTAAAGGATGCGCAAACTTCAGGGTTCAGCGAAGCGAAGGCTGGTCACTGATTGTGATTCCTGTAGAATGATATAGGCTAGGCAAAATACTTCGTACCAACTTAACATATATTGATAGAACTAGAGGGAAAATAAAATTAATAATATTTAAAATATTTATATGCTATTTATTTACACACTAGCGGCTCACCCTTGCTTCGTTTGGGTTCGCCTTTAGACAAACAAAAACAAATCTATCCCTCAGGAACCGAACATTTTTCCAAAATAAAAAGTAGCCTATTTATTATTCTGATGTATGAACTATATTATTGTAAAGTTTTATTAATCTAATCAGTAGTTTCTCTGTACTAAGCTGTATAAATTACTACAGTTTTTCAACTATCCCACGGGAACTCTTTAATTTTCCGAGATGAAAAGTATCTAAAATGTTGACCGGGGATACAAAGTACCATCATGAAAAATTTCACTAGCCCGTACAAACAGACAGAGAAACAAAAAAATTGAAAAAAAAACTGGATTTGTTCTATTTCTCTTCTTACATCCCCTTGACTCGGTTTTTAGATTTTTTTTATATGTACAGACATTCGACCTCTACGGTTTTATTATATGTATAGATTAGGTACTTATCCTAAATTATTTCTAATTTTTTTGATTTTAAATTTTTGACAATTAATTCAATATAAACGTCACATTGAATGTTTATAATAAAATAAAAAATATTATAGCTAAATAAATTTTCACTCCCTAATGGTGTAAAATATATTTAATCCCTCGCGTCGTCCCATTAATGTTAATTGTTTGTTTGTGTACAGTCCTTTATGTAGATTTTTGTGTAAATATATTAAATGTAATAATATTAAATTGTAAATTATTGTAAAATATTTAATTAATGTATACCAACATGTGTTTTTATGTGTATCTATTTTGTATATTATATATTTTATTGTGACGTCTTGTTTGTTGTAGGTCCAGATTATACAATAAATTCCTCTTATATCAAAAAGTTTTCAGTCATCAGTGTGGAAATCTTTTTTTATACCAATCATTTGTGAATCTCTACCGTGTTCTTTCCATTCTACACGACATTGGCAAAGTAAATTGTACCCAAATGGCACGCCTATAAGTTACAGAACAAAGAACAAACAAACAAACAAACATTTTTAATAGTAATAAAAAACGATGTACTTTTTTAGTAGAATATTTCATACTTAAAATCGCCTTATTGTCATTTGTTGATTAGAACCAAAGTGCTTCCTTTGTCTACGCGCTATAATTCACTCTCAAGAGCCACTGAATTTATACTAATATTAATTAATAACTAATGTTATAAAGCTGAAGAGTTTGTTTGTTTGTTTAGTTAACGCGCTAATTTCAGGAACCACTAATCTGATTTGAAAAAATATTGTTGCATTTGATCCGTCCGTTTACTGAGGAAGGCTTTAGGCTATATCATTCCGGAAAATGTACGGTTCCCGTGGGATTTGTTTTTGTCACAAGCGAATGACGAACCCGAAGCGAAGTGAGGGTTAGTCGCTAGTTAAATATAAATACATGTATGTGAAGCTGCCGACAAAAACAGCATATATTATTTTTGAATAAGGTTAATTGAATATACCTATAATATTACGTTGCACCTACACATCGGGCGTTGTAATGCCATTAGAGACTGGAATGCTCAGACGGTATGGCGCTTCTTTCAGGACTTACGCGTTCCGCATACTCAATTTATGCCTTAATATCTTTTAAAATCATTATTTATGGCTTTGCAAAATATATTGCATACCTGTGTCATGTGTGCTCTAGATTTTTACTTTATTTATTATAAAACTTTTTTCTCCCGGTTCAGTGCGTCCGCTGCGCCATTACAGCGAAAAAAATATTATAAACACATACTGAATGTATTATGTCTATTGTCTATGTAAAAGACACTTTTCCGTACTCCGTTTTTGAGTAAAATACTCGTAACAAATAGACTAAAACACTTTTTCGCATTTACACCCTCACTAATGATTTATATGTTTGGGGAAGAATTTTCATGTATATTTGAGCAGAAACTATAGGGTAGGTAAATAGGGAAAGTGTGACATTCTAATGCTTTATTTTTATGATTTATGATTTTTTAATATTACAACTGATTTATTTACATGAAATTGCAAATCCTTAATAAAATACCTTACTCGGGTTTCGTTTACCACCGTTACTGTACCCAGTAAAATATGTTTTTTCGGATTAAGTGTAATACCTTATATATGATTTCGTATATTTTCTATGTCTTTACAATGACATCATGACATGAAATCATATGTAAATATTCAACAAATCAAAAGATACTAGCCCTAAGTTAAGAGAAGTCAAGAATTAAAGAACTTACTAAGATTACATAAAGAACCTACTAAGAATAGTTTTGTTACATAAGTTCAAGGAGGTTTAATTATACCAAAGCATGTCTAATATTTATGTATTTTGAAAGCAATAAAAACTCTTGTTTAAAACATATGATAACGAACTAAGCTATTTATATAATAATGAACAAAATGCAGAACCTCGTTTGATCATTTGTTACACAGGCATATAATTATAAAGAAGTTGACATTTCTTTTGTCTAATAAAACGTACGAACTGTAAATTAAATGCCTCGTAAGGGATAAACGTGTTTAAAAGTCCTTAGGGAGCATCCCTTCTACGGCGGTAATGATTATAAATGACGTTCTTTCGATTTCTGCTTACAAGCATTCTTATATATAGACTCGATATTATCATTCTATAATAACGTACGTGCGATATTTAGCTCAGTTAAATGCGTTTTATGTATATCGATATCAAAAGTCGATTGAACGATCGATTTTTAACTAACTTATGGTTCATAAAATGATGACAATCTCGAATGAGTTTAAAAATAATACATGTATGGCTGGGTACAATTCAGATAACAATAGTAGAAGTATCAAGTGTAAGTAAAAAAAGCTGATTATACATAAAATAATATAGAAATATATCTTTACACAGTAAAGGGGTCGAGGACTTCAATCCCTAAAACTTAAATTTTTGGGTTGACTCTGAAGGAACTGAAAATGCTTTAGCTGACTGCTTTAAATTTTTGCATTCCCTAAAATTATTCTTTAATTGTATTTTTTGTTAAACTATTAAGCCACCCATTACGGCGCCACAAGACCTTTCTTCCTTATTCGGGGATCAAATTATGAAGTAGTTTTCAAATGTTTATAAAAAAATATAATTTTTTAAATATTCGTAATAAGCTTTTATTAAATTATCTTAAAAACTTTACATTAAAATGATGATTATTTTGCTTCACTACTTATTACGCTTTATGGCTTTCAAATCAAATCCAGGGGTTGGAAATGGTTTAGATAAAAACGGTTAATTTCGATAATGTAATGGTTAATTCATCGCTCGTTCATTAACTGTAAAAAAACCAACCATTTAGTAAACCGAAATAATAATGGTTAACAGTTATTCTTAGAAAAAGGGTATATTTAGGTTTTGATACCGAACTATTTAATTTATTCATAAGTAACAAACTTACATGTATCTTTTGCCATGCTAAAAGGCATTAACAAAGATTCGCCAAGTATAAACGCACAAAAACTCATGTTAACCGGCTAATTTAAGTTATGGAGATTAAATTCGTCAATATCGTTTTCCGGATTATAACAGAGTAAAAATAACGTTAAAAATAATAAACCTTAAACCGTAAAGCCGGTAAAGTTCGGTTTGGAGTTAATGTCCAAAAGTGATTTAAAAATTTAATAAGTTTACGAGCCATGCTCAAGTCATCCTCCCATCGCTTGGCGGATCGGATCATCCCTCCTCGCGGGTAAAAGTCTATGATGTTCTTGGCCCATTTATTGATCTTGCCTTAAGTGTGTTATCGACTTTTCTACTTTAGCTTTTTAATTGTGTAAATTAAGTGTAAGTGATCTTTATTCTTGACGATAACGTCATAATATAGCAATAGAATAGCATAAGCTAACATTTCTAGGCGCTTTGTATTATCTTTTGTGAAATATTAGTATAATTGCATACAATATATTTTTTCTTAATTTTACCTGAGTCAGTAATAGAACCTATATCCTTACAATTTCGTCAAACTAAATGATAGGGCAAGATTAATCTATGGTCATGAATAAAGATCAAATGTCTTGAACAAACATAATTTACAATTGAATATAACCATGAAATCTTACAAATCGTATCGACTCTAAATAACTTCTACTAATTTAATATGTATATATAATATAATATTTAAGTTATTCGTGAAATCTCTGTAAATACAAATGAATATGGCTATTTAATTTGGTAGTAGTACTATGTTGAATTAAAGATTTAATCGTTGAAGCGGACGGGTTGCAACACGTATAATCTCACTATTTCATTTCATGCTTCGATGGATAAGTACTTTCATGAAAGTGTTTTCAGTAAATTAATAGGTTATTATCCATTATATACATACATATGTAAATATAGGAATTATCAGTTACTTTAAAATGATACTGTTTATATATGGAGTTTATATAGTTATTTTTCAAAAAAAAAAAAATTGAATAAAGAAGGAAGTGGAAGAAGAAAACATGTAGTACCCATCCCACGTGAAGTAGAATAAGGACAAGGAGAAAAAGAAGATATATGTATATTCTTCATAATACAATATAAAATATATTATAATTTGTATAAGAATTTTCTATTTATACAAATTATATTATCACCAAAGTATTGCCTTTTATTTCAGCTAGGCGACTACCTTAAACTTTACAATAATTATTTTACTTGATTAAGTTTATCTCTTATATTAGATCTTACCTATTCAAAAAACTGTACAATACGACAGAAGAAGTATGTACATTGTACACTGTACAGATTAGTGTAACATAACATATTGCAAGTATTTTTTTTCATCTTAAGTTACTAATATAATATTTCCTACCATTAAAAATATTATCAATATTGATTAAATTTTAAATTAAAAGCATTTAAAAATTATATAACACTTAAATAAAACTATCTTTTCCTGGATTTATTTTGATTTTTGGTTTCCGACGTTGTAAAGTAATCGAAACGTCGGGAACCAAAAATCAAATAAATCCGCGAAAAAATCCGAAAAGATAGTTTTATTCAAATGACAAATATTCGCGTAAATCTAAGAAAGTATTATATAACACTTATTTCACATGAAAATAGTACATAAAAATACAATTGAAGAGATGTGCAAAGGCCCCCTTTCAAGGCTATCACTAATAGCGGTCTCTTACAGGCAACCGATAGAAAAGGTTAAACTTAATTATCCACTTAATTATTCAGTATTTATTTATTCTTCGAGGGTCTTTGAAATATACATATACATATTTCAAAGACCCTCGATAGCATCTGGACACATATAAAGTCTGATAAAACTATTCAAAAACAGAACTAGAACCCGAGACTTCTGGCGTAGATAACATTTCCGATGCCTGATTAACATAAGTAATTTTCTGGTAGTTTCGTCTTAAAATTTTTATACTATTACTAGCGACTCACTCTCGCTCCGCTCGGGTTCGTCCCTACTTACGTTTTCACGTTTAGTGTAGATATCTCATAGATGAGATATTTTACCGCAATAAAAAGTATCCTATAATATGTTGACCCGGATAACCGGCTATCATCATACCAAATTTCATCAAAATCCCTCTAGTGGTTTTTCCATGATGCGGTAACAGATAGACAGACAAAAATTCTAAAAATTATAGATTCGGCCTCTGTATCAAATGTAATAATGTCTATTTCAATAAGATTTTCCAAAAAATATTTAATGTACAGATTCGGTTTAGTTACAATGTATAGACTACAATAGTAATTATAATTAATTAACGAATTTAGTTGTTTTAAACAGCTGTCAATACAAGCCGGTTTAAAGCTTTTAAATAAACAAAACATATGGGTTAAATAAATTCATTTTCAGACATTCAGTAAACAAAGTTATGATGTATTGCAACAGTGGCACAGGAGCGTGCAGGAGGCGAACTTTTGAGGCAACTAATGAGGAAACTAGAGTTTTGTTATTATTTCCAAAATTTAATACGTATTTTCACTTGTGGTTAACAGTTTAATATAACCTAAACCTATGTATTTTCCAACCAGTCAAAAATTTGGTTAATTTGTATGCAATGTTCCGCTAGAACTCATTCTTCTCCTTGGATGGAAAGTCAGTTATATCTATTTTGCCGCAAGTGAAAGTATAAAATATTGCACTGTAATTTTATTGTCAACTTATTAAAATAATGGGTATATCCATTAAGGACATGATAAAGATTAGAATCTAAACTTGAATTCCCATATCCTCCATATTGGATACAAGTTAAATGGTTATTAGAATAGTTTATTGAGCAATTGATACATTAAATTAGAGGGTAAACTGTATAACTTTATGAATATTAATTATTTAATTTTGACTAATTGCCGAAGCTTTTAGTAGCTTCATTTTCTTTTAACGAGCTTTTGCTCTCATATAAATAAGCATTAAGCATTATCTTATAATGTTAGGTTACAGTAGTAGGTACAGTAAATTCTAAAATTAATGCCAATTGAAATAGACATTAAAAGGAAAATTGTTGAAAGTAAACAGAACAGTTTCAACTCTTTAATTTAATTTATTAAAATTAATTCCTCTAGAGTAATTAAGCCGAAGGAAATAACTCAAATATTTAAATACGTCATGGAATAAGCTTTCTTATATTGAAATATAAACCATTTTTTTTATCACAATTAAAATTGCTAAGTTATAATGAAAATTTTGAAAAAAAAGAAGCATTATAAGCGCTCTTCATCAAAAGTTTACACCGAAATCCTTTTAAAGGAGTCACAAAGGCTTGAAAATGTCAAAAAATCGTTTCCAATTAGGTGGAAGCGATTTCGAAGCCGATGCTCCGGAATAATGAGGCCTGGACCCCGAGTGACGTGAAGATTGATAGTTACTTGGCCTTCGATCCGGGAAAAATACTAAAAAATATAATCTACATTCAGATTTGCTGAAAAAGTAAATGCAGTATATACCAGTGATATGGCCATAGATCGTATCTGTAATCTTAAAAGAACAAAATAGCAGGAATTAGTAAAAGAATAATAGGATAAAATTTTAAGAAAACGTGAATAGGGGAATCCTTAAACAAAGGCGAAAAATAAAATGAAAGGAAATATATTCCTTCAAAAGGTTCAAATTTTTGAGACATGTGATAATTAATTTGAAAAAAAAAAACATATCTCTCGACAAGTCAGCATCACAATTAATAGTATAACTCTCATTTTATAATTATTGGAAATATATTTCTACACTTAATAATATTGTTGTATTTTTATTAAAGCTATTAAACTTTCTATGGTTTATTATAAAAAATGAATCAGAATAGAACGCACTCTTAGTGAATTGGATAAAATTAAATTTTTAATTTAAGTTTTAGTTCATATAGTATTAATTACTTCAAAGTTAGATTCTACGTTTTAGATGTAGTCATATTCAAAAGTTTCGATCTATTAGAGGTATATTTTGTCAAAGAGAAATACACTCATCTTTTGATACAGTTCTACTTACACAAATGTATTTATTTGTGAAACTGGAACTAATTTGGAGGCATACAGCGTTTTATTTATCTTTTATTCTCTTTTCTTTTATTATAATGAAAATTTATTGAATGACATATAAAAGAACAATCTAATTCACTGGGGAATTTATTTACTGGGGGAAAATAAGCCTTTAGTTAAAGTGCACTTAGTAACGTACGTAGTACGTGTTAAGGGTTCCAAATCCCCATGGGTTACAGATTGTCTTTACAACTTGACAGATAGCAAGTTTCTAATTTTTATTTGATTAAATTGCGCTCTTAGGGCATGTTTCTTGACAAAAATGAAGAAAATGGGAGGTAGGGACCGGGGGGGGGGGGGGGTGTTGGTCTACTACTGAGACTATTTTCCCATTTAACTCTTGAATAATGTCGTACATCTTTCTGTCACTTTTCCTTGTCGGTGCTATACGACTCAGCCTAAAAAATACTCCTTCATACGTCAAGCTCGAATACAGCGACTTCAGAAAGTAATAAAAAAGGATCTATGGACTTCGAGATTTTATTCAATACATGATATACGACACATCCTCATAACATTTATAGAACCGATATAAAGAAAAAAACTTCGTAAAAATGGTTGCGTAAGTGTAACAATATTAATAAAGAAAATATATTAACAATATAATAAAAAGCGGCATAATTATAAATCATTTATTGGATGACATGTTTTAAAATAATAAAATTATTCAACCATTATTTTATTTCAACACTAAGGCCATTGATGCCCCAATAACAATAAGACCCAAAGTATAATACTGCGTTATCAGAACGGAACATACTCGATTATCAGCTTCATTTGAATACAAGATTCTCACATTTAATGTTATACAGCCCATGATGTATTTATTACAGACTAGCGACTCACGCTCGCTTCGCTCGCGTTCGTCTCTAGGTACGTTTCACGGTTAGCTATGTTTAGGTATACATAAACAGTAGCTTGCTACTCCTAAGATATTCATTTAAATTATATAGCGATTTACCCTTGTTTTGCTCGGGTGCGTAGGCCGTACGCGGATTTTGTTCATAATTTCATGGGTTTTATTTTTTTTTCGCGGAACCCTGATACTTTTTCTAAAATAAAATTAGCCTAAGTTACTCCCTATAACATCAGCTATATGCCAATGAAAGTCCCGTCAAAATCGGTCCAGCCGTTTCGGAGATTAGCCGGAACAAACAGACAGACAGACAGACAAAAATTGTAAAAGACGTTGTTTTGGTATATGTACCGTGTAAACATCCATATGCATTTAGTAAAAAGCGGTTATTCTAATATTACAAACAGACACTCCAATTTTATTTATCTGTATAGATGTTACACGCGTTGTGTAAAAGAAGATATGAAAGTTACTAAGTATGTTATTGAATATTTGGTACAAATCTTATAATATTAAATGAACAATTCTTGTTTATTTCTTGTATCTCAGAATAGGCTCTAAGGATTTCAATCAAATTTTGTATTTGGATAAGGTTTTGCTTTTTAAGTTTATTTATATAAGTATAAAGAAAAAACGAAAGTTTTTAATCTGTACCGAAAAAATTCCGAGCGAAGCTCGGTCGCTCAGGTACAGATTGATATAAATGCGAATAATATATGTTAGTGGGATGTGTCAAATGGTAAAATGCACACTTAGAACGAGAGGAGTGGGCCTTATTGAGAATCGATTAGTATTATTAGTTAAGTTACAAAATATTTCATTGGGTGGGTGACGTGGATATTGGTTCGACACAAACAGAAAAAGGGTAGGTAAGTAATCATCTCCTGTATTTACTCCACATGGAGAAAATGTAACACTGGAAAATGGAAGCTGCAAAATAATATGAAATAAATATGCAAGTAATTGTGGTTTTTCTTTTGCTACAATAACTT
Organism: Argynnis bischoffii washingtonia; assembly: GCA_033884665.1. NCBI lineage: Eukaryota > Metazoa > Arthropoda > Insecta > Lepidoptera > Nymphalidae > Argynnis > Argynnis bischoffii. The sequence continues at coordinate 12,436,782 of CM066621.1, read as the reverse complement.
TTATTTCCATTAGTTGTCTATATCCGTCCCCAAGTATATTCAACCTTTTTAATTCTTCTATTAAAGTACCATGACTTGGATTTATTTAAATAGAATTTCATAATCACTTATTTCTAAATAGCGGCCGAAAATGAATTATTATAAATGAAATAAAAGTAGCAAATGAAAAAAACGTGTATAAGAACAAAAACTGCTAAAGATTTCATCCTGTATGCCACAACTCTCTGTTTGTAAAAGGAATCATAAATTAATAAAATAATTAAATAAGGCATATTACAATCATACATTTATAGAATATCATTTAAGAAAAGAAAATAATATTATATATAATTTGTCAGACAATAACAACGGTTACCATGGCAACAAACAGTTATCAGCTAACTTCATCATGTCGCTTTTTGGCTGTCGCTCTGCGCACGAATCGTAAAAATTTTTACTCTTATATTTTTTTCCAAACGTCTCAAAAGAAGTGTAATAGAAATAAATAAAAATCGAAATGTTCTATAGACCTGTGGCTGGCAATATATTTTATTTGTTTTATAATATACCTATAATTTATGTACATCTTTTTTACCTTTTTATTACCATAGAATACAGTGTTATATTTATAATAAAACGCGACCTTCAGAGGAAGAGAAGGCTTCCCGAAAATAAACGCTTGGCTGAACACAAAGCTTTCAGTGTCTAAAAGGATTCTTTATATATAATTCTAAATAGCTGTTATATCTTTATATATCGAATTATAAATAACCATTAATTATTATATATTTGGGTATTAATTCATAAAACTTCTATAAATTGTAAACCTGTTTTAAGTGGACGAATGAAATCCATTAAGAGCTTTAGGCTTAAGTTTCAATTTCATTTATATGCAAGATCACACACTCCGTATACCAAAATAATATTTGCTGTATAAAGTGCTATACCATTCAGTAATATTTAAATAAAATTTGCCAAAAAACATTCATAGGTTGAAACCTCTGATAATGTTATCTGCTTTTGGTATACATATATAGTATATGCATTATATGTCTATATGTGGAGTAGAGTGCAAAATTATTTTTAATCAGTTAGTTTTATTAATCTCCGATGCAAAAAGTGTGTATCTGTGTGTCTGTCTGTGGCTTCATAGCGCCCAAACGGATGAATCGTTGTTATATGTTACGTGTAGAATAGTTGTTTTTTTTATTCAGTGTTGAAAAGGTGTTTGGAAAGGAGGAAGAAAATGCCTTGAATTGCTACGAGAAAAGCGAAAATAACCTCTTTGTAAATGAAATTAAGCAATAGTTGCACAACTTTAGAAAAATCTAGCGACACTGTTTGCACAAATTGAGTTGAAAGAATAGGATATAATAGGAACGGGCTCATAGTTAGGTAGGCAGGCAGGCGTTGCTGAGCCGGAGAAGTATTGTAGCTCCGACCGCTGGGTGCTGTCTGCTGGAATAGGCGTGAGGCTCCGAGTAGTTGAAATAGCATCGACGTGGCTCGGCGAAAGACAGTGAGCGAGAGTGAATGAGCAGTATAGACCTAACTTGCTGCTGGTAGTAGCCCAGGCAATCCAGGCACTGCGATGCACGACGTGGCATTGACTTTCTAGTGTCCTTCCTCCGTTGACCCACGTACTCGCGAAAACCCTTTTTTGTAGCAGGGTCTTGTCACGGTCGCCCCTTTTTGTTCGCGATGAACAAAAGAAAAGTTCGAAAATCTTCTCAAAGATACATATTGTCTGTCTTAACAGAATTACGACGATTTTTTTTTGTCTAGTGCAGGTGTCATGTGCAAGAGGTAGAATGAAAGGACCGTGTTAGACCGCCAGACGATGTATGGTTGACGCCTTGAATGACGAAGCCGCATCTGAGCTGTAGTGGTTAATAAGGTCTAAATGAAACGACTTCTGAATGATGACCGATTTATTCTAATTCCCTTCTCCTAGAGTTACAACTACCGACATGACAATACGTTATTTAATATAATATAAATATATACCCACAACATCTCCCTTCTTTATAAATAAAAATAAATCAATACTATATTTTAAGCGCGTAATATATGTATGTATATAGAAAGTAATTTGATACACAAAACTAATATATTACCTAATTAATACATTTAGCGAACATAAATATATTACCTATTTCACTCCTTTTTTTTTTTTTTTTTTTAATCTAAATTATATATACATATATTCATATATACTATTTAACCAAACCAATATCAACACAATAATCATCTGCTACCATCCTAATCATATCCAAGTCTGTTAGGAGGGCGTACAATTCGTCCACTCCTAGTTACTTGAAATGACTGCGAAGGGTGCTGCGGCTGCGTAGGACTTTGATCTTTTACTGTGTCTGTTGTTAGGCTGTGGTCGTTATTAAAACAATCATAGTCTAAGCTACTAAATCGACTTATTGTATTATTATAAGGTTTTTTATTGTTGCAATTTGGTAATTTCATTATATGTTGCCTATTTCGTCTGTAAATGCCCCCATTTTCAGCTTGAAGCCAATATGAACGATCTTCACTAGCGGGACGCAAAACTTGAGATTTAATCCATTTATTATTATGTCTCATTCTAACAAATTCATTCGTTTTCAATGGAATTAAGTCTTTAGTGCCACGATCATAATATGATTTATACTGCATTATTCTTTTTGATCGGTCTTTTATCATAGATTGCGGTTGAATCGCTTGTGGCTTTAATTGCGAGTTTTTAACGGGTAATCTAGTGTTTAATCGGCGACTCATTAATAATTGTGCTGGGGACCAAGTTTCACCAGTGACTGGAGTGTTCCTAAAGTTTAATAATGCAAGTTTCCAGTCCTCTCCACTCTCATTAGTCTTACTCATAAGCGCTTTTATGGTTCTTACATTTCTTTCCGCGAGTCCATTAGATCGTGGATATAGAGGGGAACTCGTAACGTGCACAAATCCCCACTCCTTTGAGAAACGTTGAAACTGCTCTGACGTAAATTGAGTCCCATTATCAGTCACTAACTTATTAGGTATCCCAAATCTACTAAAAATATCTTTAAATACATTAATTATGGACGAACTTGTTAAGTTTGAAATATGCACGACTTCTACAAATTTAGAATAATAATCAACTACTAGCAAAAAATATTTTTCACAAAATTCAAAAATATCCGCTGCCAATACTTCCCATGGGAGGGCGGGTACTGGATGTGGCGCTAATGGCTCGCGCGGGTTGGCGGCGCGGTGGCGCTGACACGTCTCGCACGCGCGCACCGCGACTTCGATGTCCGAGCTCATGCCCGGCCACCACATTACATCTCTTGCTCGGCGCTGACATTTTTCCACGCCCATATGACCTTCATGAATTCGTCTTAGCATTTCCTTGCGTAGAGAAGTCGGTATAACTACTCGATTATTCCTAAACAAAACTCCGTTAATAAAATGAAGTTCGCCTCGGACTGTCCAGTACTGCCTTACAATAATATCGGTATCTCTTTTATTATTCGGCCACCCCTCTTTATAATAGCGGTAAATGGCCGCATATATTGCTTCTTTAGCCGTTTCTTCCTTAATTTTTTTTAACATTTCCGGTGAAGCTTCGACATTCTCATATAAAGTGTTAGCATGAATTATTACATCATTACACACATCTTCATCGGATCCTTTCTCCATCGCGGCCCGGGACAGAGTGTCCGCTATAAACAACATTTTACCCGGTCTGTATTGTAAATTAATTGAGTAGTGCTGTAACTTTAACAACATTCTTTGAAGTCGAGCCGGTGCATCGTTTAGTGCTTTTTTAAATATCGCCTCTAGGGGCTTATGGTCACTTTCAACTGTGATTTTATCGTATCCATAAATGTATTGATGAAAACGCGTACACCCAAATACAATAGCGAGTAATTCCTTTTCAATCTGCGCCCATCGCTGCTCCGTCGGCGTGAGCGTGCGCGCCGCGTACGCGACCGGCCGGCCCGCCTGCAGCAGGCACGCACCGAGGCCGTGCGCACTCGCGTCTACGGACACAGTCACCGGCTCTTGCGGGTTAAAATATTTCAATACCGGAGCAGAACTTATTTTCTTTTTTAATAAATTGAATGCATCTTCGTGGCGTTGAGACCAATCAAAATTAATATTTTTAGAAAGTAACTCTCGTAAAGGTGAAGATAACTCAGAATACCTAGGGATAAACCTTGACAAGTAATTAGTTACCCCTAAAAAACGTTCCAATCCCTTTTTATCCGTAGGTTTTTTCATATCTATAATAGCACTCACCCTGCTTTTTTCCGGTAATATTCCGTTAGAATTAAAAATGTGTCCTAAGAATGTAAGTTGCGTAACCCCAAACTCGCATTTATTTTTATTAAATTTAACTCCGTTATTTTTCGCCCTAGTAATGACCTCATTTAAACGTTTATCGTGTTCTTCCTTAGTACGTCCCCAAATCAAAATGTCGTCAATGAAAACCTCAACTCCTTCCATTTTAAATATCTTACACATTTCATTATGAAATATTTCGGGAGCACAGCTAATCCCAAATGGCATACGCAAAAACCTATAACGGCCATACGGAGTTGAAAATGTACATAATTTTGAACTATATTCATCTAGACGTAGCATCCAAAATCCATTCTTTGCGTCACATTTTGAAAAATATTTTGCTCCCGATAAGTTACTAATTACCTCATCCAAAGTAGGCATTTGAAAGTGACTCCGTTTAATAGCTTTATTTAGATTACGCGGATCTAAACAAATACGAAGTTTTTTATTCGATTTCTCAACAACAACAATGTTTGAAACCCAATCTGTAGGTCCATCCTCTTTTTTAATTATATTTAAATTTACCATACTATCTAATTCCTCTTTTAACCGGGGTTTTAACTTTATGGGTATTTTTCTCGAAGCACTAACAACAGGCATTATCGTTTTATCTATTACAATCTTACAAACAGACGGCAAGCATCCAACGCCCTCAAAAATTGATAAATTACATATTTCCTTGCTTAAAGATGCGTGATTCAACCTAGCTATAAGCCTTAAATTTACACACGCCCTTAAACCTAATAAATTATTACAATCATTGCTTAAGACATAAATTTTTTCAGACCATTTATTATTATTAAATATTAAAACACTATTAAAATATCCAATTACAGATAACTTATTTTTACTAATTTCTCTTAACACGGTATTACATTTAACTAAATTTAATTTATCAAATCCGGCATTTTCAAAAGATCTAAGAGACATTACCGAAGCCTCCGCTCCAGTGTCCAGTTTAAATTTAATATAAACTCCGTTTACACTAATAGTTTCACACCATGAACTACACGATTCCCCCGCCGCCTCAATCGAAATATTGTACATAAGTAACTCACCGTTATCTTCGTATCTCTGTTCATCATTCTTACTATTTTTCGAGTTCGAACTCAACCCCGCCTCTTCAACGACTTCCCGCGTAAATTTTACTTTACAACACTTCGCAAAGTGACCTACTCTCTTACACCGAAAACACTTAACTGAATACGCCGGACAATGCGTATTATTGCCATGCCTAAAACTACACTTTTCACAAACACTTTCACTGTAGCGTTGAAAGGTGCCGGCGGGCAGGCCGCGCCGCTCGCGCCAACCGTCACCGGCCGCGCCGACGTCACCCCGCGCCACGTGGCGCCCGCGCCGTACCTGCTCGAGCGCCGCGGGCGGGTCGGCGCGCGCGCTGCACGCCGCCGCCTGCTCGCTCGCTCGCTCCGCCGCGCGACACCATGCACTCGCCTCTTCTAATGTTATCGACGATCTCGCTAATAATTTTTCACGCATTTGTATGTCTTTTAAGCCACGTATCAATTGAGTTAATATGAGGCTATTCTTCAAAGTTCCGAACTCACAATTGTTACTTTGCTTCTTTAGTGATCCGACAAACTTATCAATCGTCTGCTCGTTTTGGTAGATTTCAAAGAAAGTATGACGTTCAAAATTAATATTTTTCTTGGGATCACAATATTCACTGTATTTTTTACATAAGATTTTGTAGTCATTTTCATCGCTATCCGATATTTCTAATTCTTCCAAAATTTCTCGTCCATATTTTCCTATACAATGCATAAATAATCCACATTTTTCTTTATCATTAGTAAATTCTTTGCCTGTAGCTACTAAAAAATAATTAAACGCCGTTTTCCATTCTCTCCAGTTGGCAGCCATATTGCCCTCTTGTTGCATCGGTGGCGGTTGTTGAATAGCCGCACAAATACTGCTGTCAACCTTGCTATCATATTTTGCCATGATATAACAATTTATTTTATTTATTCTTCAATACCACGAAGTTCCTATGCATATATTTTCTATAATATCACACCTGACACCATGTAGTGGTTAATAAGGTCTAAATGAAACGACTTCTGAATGATGACCGATTTATTCTAATTCCCTTCTCCTAGAGTTACAACTACCGACATGACAATACGTTATTTAATATAATATAAATATATACCCACAACAGAGCAACTTCATTGGTCGAGTATATATGATGACAGCGAATATAACCAAGCGCCTTATGCCAGAGGCAATAGGGTCGACGTTAGAAAGTCTGGCGACGACAGTATAATAGCTTAAAAACAAAGCTCAGATTTGAAAACTAGTACTAACTACTACAAAAACACAACATCAGAACCACAGGAAGTAACCACTAAATATTGATAATTTGAAATTAATTAAAATTATCGTAGATTATACAATTGTGTAAAGGTTAATAAACAACAGTAAGTAAGTTATCAGGTTGGGCCCTGGTGTTATCGCAGTCAATTTGGTTGAATGGTCGGGTTTATATTGCGAGTTTCAAAGGTAAGTTCCGATATAATTACAATCGACGATAACTGTGAATTATTCATAGAAATTTTCTAAACTTAGAGGGGGCTTAGACAGGCCAATCTACTGAAATAAAAAAATAGTTTTTTTTTTTTGAAATTTTATAGAGAATAGCCGACTCGCACTCGCTTCGCTCGGCTTCGTCCCGTGGTATGTTTTAACGGTTAGTATCTATGGAATAGATAATATACCTATATAGGTATTATGAGTTGTTGTGGGTTGTATTATAATGTGTTTTCCTGTAGAAATGACGTAATTTCCCGTTTTAAAAAGTAGCCTATGTTACTCTCCAGCCTTCCAACTATCTCCACACAAATCACGCCAATTCGTCACTCCGTTCCGACGTGAAAGAAGGACAAACAAACAAACACACTTTCACATTAATAATATCTGTAACTATGAATATTGATGTCAAATCATTGTAGAATGACATCTTGTCTAAGCCCTAGATGTTGTTGTTTATTGATTCACTAGACTAAATAGAAATATAAAATATTATATTATAATACTAGCGACTTACCCTCGCTTCGCTCAGGTACGTCCCCTAATTCTTTTTCTAAAATAAAAGTTGCCTAAGTTACTCCTTATAACACATCTAACTGCCAGTAAAAGTCCCCTCAAAATCAGTCCAGCCGTTTCGGAGATTAGTCGGAACAAACGAACAGACACACAAACATTTTAAAAAAAAATGTGTTTTTCTTCTAAGTACCGTATATAATTTTATACGCATTTATTAAAAAGCTGTTATTTTGACATTACAAACAGACGCTTCAATTTTATTTTTCAGTTCAGTTATAAATACGTTCAGTTTTGAAAGTATTTTTTTACTACATTTTTTTACTTACAAAAATGTAAGTTTCACAATAATACCTTGTTTTTGTCTTAACCAAATCATGAAATGCTGATATTAGATAAGCATCTTAAATTTGTAGGTGAATTAATTCATAATGATTAGTTAGCAAAGATTTTATTATTTAACGTTTTACGTTTCTTTTTTTTTTAATTTCAATTAAATTGATTGAGACATATTTTCTCTATTATTAAATATATATATATAACTAAATTAGATTAAAAGTCTGCTGCAAAACAAATTTATTTTATGTAAAATTTTTAATATAAATACTCTTTAAAAACTCACCCATTGCACTGTTTTATTATATGTATAGACCACTAACAAAAAATATCTATTTGAATGGGTTGTTTATAGTTTGGAGTGCAATGAATCTAAACTTTTTTTCATTGTTCTCTTTGTAAACCGTTGTTCCTATTGAAGAGGTACACGCCGCAAAATTAAAAAAGTTGTAAAACGTTTTCACAAAGTTTATCGTGCAAGCGACACGGTGAGTATGTTTGAAAATCACCTACATTGTAAATATGTACTACTAACAAATGATTTAAATGATTTAGAAATTGAAAAAGTTTCCTGTTTGAGAATAAGTATACATTTAAGAATGTAGGTACACTCTTCTTTTACACTTGAGCGACAATGTTATCAATATATTATCAGGTATTTTATATACGACTAGCGACTCACCCTCGCTTCGCTTCGGGTTCGTCCCTAGACAAAAACAAATCTATCCCACGGGAACCGTACATTTTTCCGGGATGACATATAGCCTATATCCTTCCTCAGATAACGGGCTATCTAATGCAAAAATAATTTTTCAAATCGGATTGGTAGTTCCTGAGCTTAGCGCGTTCAAACAAACAAACAAAGAAACAAACTCTTCACCTTTATAATATTAGTATAGATACTCGTACGATATATACCATAAATTGACTTTGACTACAATTAAGAAACTCATTCTTATTTGAATCATTTATGAATTGGTATTGTATTTTCGTAGGTATAATATCCATATCCATGGGTCATACCCAATCGGGAGAGAACGGAGGCGGAAATTATTTTACTGTTTGATGATACTTTAATTGGAAAACATGGTCTGTATCGAACAGAGAGAAGATTTTATATGTAAACTAGTGTCTCACCCTCATTTTGCTCAGGTTCGTTCTTAGGTACGATTTAACGGCTAGTACGAAATACAAATCTTTGTATTTCTCGGCTTTTCTGTACTTATAATATTCATGTATTATACGTATAAACCTTCTCCTTCACTCTATATATTGCTGAAAACTGCATTAAAATCCGTTGAGTCATTTAAAAGATCTAACCTAACTAATACTTATTTTAGATTGCAGCTCCATTCATATAACAGGTACGCGTTGAAAATCTAAAAAGATGGTTTTATTTAAATGTCAAATGTTCGCGTAAATCTAAGAAAGTATTAGGTATATATAGGTATGATAGAGAAATCAAAATCAAAAAAGTAAACTTCAGAATGTAAAATTCATTTTGCAAAGACGACATTGACTTGTGCGATATTCATTTCGCGTACGCTTCAACTTACAAATTAGGCCAGCGCCTTGGTCTTTTATAGCTTTTAAATGATATCGAAATATTATTCGTTAACAGTTTTATTCAACTTTGTCGTCCCTAACAAACTTCGCCATTTCTCTCGGTGTCTAACGAACACCAGATTAACTTTTATAGGTTTTCTTTTGTCCAACTTCTAAGGAATCTTCTTAGTTCCATTTATCTGAATTTATTTGAAGGGCAAAGCCTATAAAATTTAAGTTTGATTATAAAACGAATCCTTAAACAAAATTCAATCAGGTTGCCAAATTTTTTTTTATTTAATAATATTTCGAAATAACTAATAGATAACCTTTGATTGTATCAACTATAAAAATATATGCAATGACCTTTTTAGTATCAAATACTAGTACTTTATGAAATGAGTTTCATTATATTGCTATGGCTGAAAGCGTTTATCATTAAGCAACAATTCAACGGATCCGAAATGTTTGCAAGTACTACACTCGATGATGCGGTAAGTTCTGGTTAGAGTTCATCTCACGTATGCTCAAGGTTCTATCTGAAGTTTAGGATTGTTTCGTACTCATAAGCGTGTAATTAGGACGACCGCACGTGGTGGATATTATACTCGTTAGGTGTAACGGCAGAATCATAATAGTGATCATTTATTCAAAATGATAAAAGTTCATACTTAGATAGTATTTTGTTCATAATAATAGTAAAAACTTTTTAGAATATTTATATGAAGACCTTTTTGTTCTAATTGGCTATAGAGAATTCAAAGATAAAATAATTCCATTGAATAAATTGAAGATAAAAAAGGATAAATGTGTATATTATTCCAAAAATACTGTAATTGCTCTCGAATGAATTCTGATTTTTGTTATCAATAATTTGTGGGTATTGGTATATAAATATAAGATGTCATCATATTTTTATGTTTGTAAATACAATCATGTTCATTGACATAACCGTAACATTGACCGTAACATGACATTCCCGGATGTAGCAGTCATATTTACGGAGATTCACGGCATTTCATTTCATGTCGTTGTGTTCAATCGAGCACATATTATTGCGAAGGATATTTATATCGCAGCATATTTTTATTGTTATCTTATGCTCTAAAAATAAAGGATGTATTCAAAATTTTGGACATGTTAGTAGTATTCTTATATTTTTGATATTGTTTCTTTTGTTTGTTCCAATCTCGTAGTTTCTATAGTTTTAGACGTGCTTGTATATTAATGTTATGCATAATATATATGCTTGAAAAGAACCGCTATTTGTATACAACGAAATGTATTTCACAATTTTTAGGTTCAAGAGTCTCTCGATAAAAAGCGGTAGAGCTGATGAAATGTTTTCAACATTTAGTTTGCGGTTTCAAAAATTAAACAGTCATAGTATTTATGATTATTTCTTTTATAAATATAACACACTATAAACCATTAAATGATCACTTTTTGCTACTAGTGGTAGTCTAAAACAGTAGCCTTATTCAGTTATCAAATACAGCTTAGGTTAATGTATGCTATGTAATGTTAACCATTAGCTTAAATGGCGGTCTTTTTGGTAAATCAAAGGGATTTAACGCGTTAATACCTTAGTCTTACTGGCATTTTTTACTGCAAGTATGTATCGTGAGCACGCCAGAATTGAATTTCTATAGAAACTTAAATGTTAGTGAGTTTGGGTAAATAGATAACTAAGTGGCTGTTGTAAAAATAATCTGGCCTATGGTCTATATAAAAATTATCTAAACTCCTTTTACTTAGTTTATCACTCTCTTTAAAGCATATCGTACCGCCTTTTATACGTGCAGCTTGTGGGCCAGATATATTCAAAAATCCTACAGCGCTCTTCGTGTCAAGTATAATAATGCATTTAGAGTGCTGTTGGGACTGCCCCGTCTTTGTTGTGCATCAGCTATGTTTGCTGAGGCTAGGGTAGACTGTTTTAACACAACACTGCGTAAGCGATGTGCGTCTCTGGTGCACAGGATTCGGACCAGCTCCAACAGCATTCTTAATATGATTGCGAAGAGATTTGACTGTTTGTACATGAACCACTGTTGTGCTATATCCCACGGAAGCCAGTGAGTCATGTGCACGGTCAAATACATAAATCGTAATTCTTTATTTATTATAAAATTACATTTACTAACATTAGAATAAGTAATCTTCTATGTAAACTAACAATAATGAGTCATTGATACTCGAAATAAATGAATTTATTATTATTATATTAAAACTTAGTTCTTCTTTCTTTTTTAATTATATCCTTTACATTAATGTCATAACTGTAATTTTAGTCTATTAAATAATAATATAATTATCATATAATCATAATATAACAATTATATTGTTAAAGTACTAAATAATTGTTTTTACATAATGGGTACATTGTACACATGTATATACAAGTTAGCCATTCGCCTTACTAAAAATGATTAAATCAACGAGTAATTTATTAGTATTTAACTTAAGCGCAGGTGTGGCCATTTAATTAATTCGCTAATAATTTTAGTGCCTTAGTTATTAAAATTATGCGTATTAAGCGTTAACCTTAGTATGATCCTGCCTTTGTTAATAGATATAATATAAAATGGCGACAAAATTAATTGTCATGTGGTAAAAATTCTAACGTTTCATAAATAAGATGATGGCAAAATTCATATTATATATCATACGTGACGTGAAGCCTCTGGTATAGATTGCAAAAATAGTGGTATGTATTTAATATAATAATATAATTTTTATTACTTAACAGTGTTTTTAAATTTTGTTTAATTTTTTTATTTTACTTTAGAAATCTAAAAATTTAATTTATGACATCTTAATTAAAAAATTAATGACCATATACTGACTTTTAAACGTTAACATGAAGTATTTAGCTTTTTTTGCGCTTGGGATTGACATTATTAACGAAACAAATTGTTTATTGTATTATCGCAGATACTAGTAGATTACAATTTACCTGTGCGGATAATATTGCGAGATATTTAACTACACTTTTGCGCAGTACCACAATAATACTTATAAGATGGCGGTTTCTAGTAAATATATACTATCTCTAGACCGGAAGTAACATTGTTGAGTCAATACAATCATGAACGTAGACCGATACTGAGATTGAATTCAGCTCTTATCCCAAACATAAAACCTTTACGTAAACGATAAGTAAAACTGCCATTGGAATTTACAAACCTTGGTTTGTAAACTCCAATGGCAGTGGGATTGATATAATCGATGGTAATCTTCTGCACTCCAATCCACTACATGGATGTGGAATGTATATTATGGTTGTTTATACTCGATATTATAATCTTGAATATTGTTTGACAGTTAATGAAATATTAAAGATATTTCATAAACTTAACTTGTACTCGAACTTAACATTATGATATATGTAACTAGTGATTTATCATCGCTTCAGTAACCTACGTACGTATAACTAAAGGTCTCAGTTTCTCTTCCTATCTATCACAAATACACTTATACGCAGACGGACACGCTCACTCATTTCTAGCAGTAGTTACTGTTCAATTTTTTGACTTCAAAAAATCAATCGCGAAATTAAAATTATAATTTAAAAGTTTTTGTGGAATTTCTAACCTATCAGGCCATCCCACAATATATAGAGATCCCTTTTCTATTTTGGGAAAACAAATACTCCGTCCGCAATAACAACTTTGCCGACCAAATTTTACATTATTGGTTCAATGGTTTTGACTTGAAAGTACGACACACAAATATTAATTTATTTATATTACTAAAAATCAAATATAAAAGCAAGACAAGTACAAGAAAAAACAAAACAGTATAAATATGTAGACGCCGCAAGAAGCAATTTTACGATCCATTAAGATAAAAAAAAACATCTTTCGGGAAATGACGAAATGCTTTTCTTATGTTTGGTCGTGATATAATAATTTATCGGAGACAATTAAAATTCGACACGTCTCTGCGGCAGGCTAGATTTCCTTTTGCATAAAACATGACAAGCTTTTTCAATAAAAACTTAGATAAATTTTTATCTCGAAATTTTCTTGTCTTATTTTCTTGCTTATGAATTTCGAGGTGGGCTTGTTGTGAAAAATTTTGGCCTTTATTAAATTTATTACATTCTTATTACTAAGCCTTTGAGGCTGTTCATCAAAAAGATTATTTTTTCACATCAAATTATATAGAAGATCATATTTTTTTCTAAATTGTCTGACAGCTACAATCAATAATACTGCCACTGATTTATTTAAATAAATGTATGTATTCCCTTTTTAACTTTTATTTCGAGGGATATCAGACTATAGTCCATCACGCTGGTCAAGTGCGTGATGGCGGACTTCAAATGTTTCACGAAATCTTGTTAGGTTCTCTCAGACATGCAGGTTTCCTCACGATGTTTTCCTTCATTCATTTCTTCTTCAGAATGTAGGGACTGGAACTCACTAATGCCATATATGTAGTTAGGACAAATTCAAATTCAAAATATTTTATTCAGCATTAAATTATTACAATTTGTTACTAAACGTTATGAGTCTACTATCAGTTTGGAAAGAAGAAGCCTCAGACCTGAGAAGAACTGGCGAAAGAAACTCAGCGGGACTAATATTTTTTTAATAAATTATAATTTGCAATATTTCTATAAAGATGAAGAAGCCTGGACGCGATCACTTAATTCCCAAGGCGTGCTATCTTCTATAAAATTATTTATTGTATAATAGCCTTTAGCACACAAACGTTCTTTAACAATTTTTTTGAGTTTAGTGATAGAAGCTTTTTATATGATAGAAGAACATTTTCTGGGATCCTGTTGTACAAGCGTATACATTGTCCATAAAAAGAATTACTGACTCTCTTTAAACGAGTCACAGGCATTACAAGTTTGTGTTTGCTCCTAGTATTAATGTTATGCTTGTCACAATTCTTGGGAAATTCGTGTATATTTTTACGAACATACATAACACATTCGTACACGTACTGAGAAGCAACAGTCAATATTTTTATTTCTTTAAACTTATTTCTTAATGACACTCTAGGACCTAAACTATAAATTGCACGAATAGCTCTTTTCTGCAGTACAAAAATCGTATTAACAGTTGCTGCATTTCCCCATAGTAAGATACCATAGGACATAAAATATACTATGCGACCTGTATTTACATCAGTAAGAAGTCTAATTTTTTTTACCGCGAACGCTGCAGAGCTGTGTCTACTCGCTAGTCCCTCAATATGGGGGCCCCACTGCAGTTTGGAATCTATGATAATACCCAGAAATTTAGAGGACTCTACGGGTTTTAACATTTCCCCATTTAATATTACACCATTATCAACAAGTTAAACATTGGGTGTTGAGAATTTTATTAATTTGGTCTTTTTATTATTAAATAATAAATTATTTGAATCAGACAGACAGTCGCATTTGGACTATGTTATTACTTTTTAATCTTCGATTGATTAAATATTTAATGGAAGGTATTGAAATTGGGAAAAGATTTATATAATATCATCATATTATAATTTATTGCCTATTAAGGTTTTTGCAGATGTTAACTCAGGTTTCTATATGTAGATGCACGAATGCATGAAACGTTTTGTTAGTTGACATGATTAATTATTCAGGTTAATAATCAAGTTATTTATATCTCGGCGAAGAAAAGAGCTTTTTCTCCTTCTTCTCTTTCAACTCTTTATAGGTAAATTCAAGGGGTTTTGCTTGTACATGCTGATTCATGGAAATTTTACTGATGGGTGATCGTTCAACGATCGCATTTTGTTAATAAATCAAAGTGTAACGTATGGAAAGTTGATATTTGATCACTCTTAATTGGACACCTGTATTGCTTTTTTGATTCGAGTTTAAAATACTTAAATACTAAATTAATCTTTACTTTTATATTTTTTATAACAATTTAAAAAAGGGATAGCAGTCTCATCCCTTAGTATTATTGAACATTCAACTTTTAAATCTACTTCTAATTGGTAACGACTCTCAAAATTGTATCTTTCTTTAAAGCATTTTAAACTTACGTGAAAAGGCGATTAACCTTTTATTAGAACTTTCCAGTGAAATTTTGGCAAAATTTTAACTATCGATGAAATGATAACAGCTTAATTATTTTCCAGGTCTGGCTTTTAGTTGTTACAGAATAGTAGAGTTAAATAACACTTTATTGGTTTGATCATATTCTTTTAACTCCTTGCGGAACGCGTGCACGCCGGCGTATCATATACCAATTGATTTCTCAGAAATTATCCATAATTTCTTAAAAATTATTGTGGAGGGGTCAATAAAAATATTCTAAAATTTAATATTGGATATATCGACTTTCATACGTAGAAGTTGGATTCCAGAATATCACTTTTAGTCGGATGCAGAAACGAAAGTTTTGGGAATACGACTTGATTTGCTAATGAGACTTGTTTGTGAAAGTCACGAAACGGTGGCTAATTAAGAGGCCACGACTTTATCTTTATATAAATTTGAATTTATTTGATAAAGAAATTCATTTTTATTAATTTGATAGCATAATTATATTTGTCATATTACTTAAAATCGATGACATAACCGTACAAAGTGTGTAAAAAATGTCAGCGCCGATAGAAACTAGTTGGCTATTGGAATTTGGAGCTATTTAATCTGCTGTAGTTTTTTGTAATTTGTAATATATAAATATATTTGTTTCATGACTTAAAACCGCGCATGCGTAGATGAAACATATGTGTCGCCAAATACCCTGCTCTTTGGTATTAGACGAATGTAACATGACACGTACTGACAGCACATATTATAATGTAACTATTAAACATCTGATTTATTGATTGCTGGTAATGAACATAACTAATTTAAAGTACGAGGGTCTGATCCCTTGCTAGAGGTGAACATGACTGATTTAAAGTACGAGGGACTGGTCCCTCGCTAGTGGCCTCCAACCTTCCCTATAGCCACCCCGAGCCTCGCTAAACTGGTGACTGTTCTGATTTAGTCAACTGATTTAACATTACTGGTCTTATTTATTTGATAACATGTTAACACATGTCTATGCTGAATCTAATACTCTGAATCTGATTTCTGATCACGCAATCTGCTTACACGCAACAACACTAAATATTCATATACTGGTAGAATAAGTCCACTTACTTGACAAAACACGGTGTTGCGCCTGATCTGCCTCGCTCGCGTCAAGTCCGCGTTTCGTCCGCATCTGAGTCAAATCTCAATCTATCCTATCGAACTCTTTTCGTACTACCCTCACGTTAATGACAAATAATAATTTGAATAATTAAACATTTATTTCGCGAGTACCCTACGGTATTCGCGACAATATGTGTATCGCTATAACTGCTCGTCACTATTTACCCAATAATAATAGAAAAAAAGATAAACAATCCATACTAATCCATATCCATACTAATATTATAAGTGTGAAAGTTTGTGAGGATGGATGGATGTTTGTTACTCTTTCACGATGAAATTTGGCACAGAGGTAGATTATAGTCTGGAATAGTATATAGGTTATTTTTTTATCTCGGAAAAATGTACGATTCCCGCGGGATAGATTTGTTTTTGTCAAACATATTTTCAGATTTATACCATAATAAGTGTCAGACATAACTACACGATACTCAAGAAAATATTAAGCTGGGGTCAAATAAAATATTTTTATAAAATAAAAAGAAATGGCCAAGTGTGGCGATACGGGCTCCTGTTGTATGTACACACTTATGTAGGTACGTAGGTATATGGCACACGTTTCGATTTACGCTCCGAGTTTAGTTACTTTTTTCACTTTAAAGTTGACTTTATAAACACTCGAAGTATATACACTTGTATGTATTAAAGAGTTTAATAATAGGTCAAAAAATAAAAAAAAATTAAGTGATAAACTACACATGAGTTATTTTCTGAATTTCCCTTTTTATTGTCCTGTAAGATACTTCTTGACTTTCATGATTGTAGGTTAATGTGAAATATGATGTAGGTTATGATTTGTTTGCGAGAGTTAATGCCGCATACGTGACCTTACTTATTGATTGCGTTGAGTTTGAAGATTTATTTACAACTTTAAGTGACTGTTTATTTATTTGACATTAATCTCAATTCCACATCTCCCGTCCCTGAGAAAAAGTGTCTTGACAGACAGAGAGACAGGCAGATGGATAGACAGTGAAGTACCTAATCCTGTAATTTATCCTTTTGAGATATGGAACTCTAAAAAAAAGAACAAAAAACTTATTTAAATTCCAAACGAAACGAACCATAAATTACTTCAAATATATTTTTTTTACAGAAAGATTTAGAATTAAAGAAAAAATGAGTTTGAAACCAAAAATCTAAGCCTGAAGCGAAATTAAAACTTATTATTTCGTTTCACTAAATCCTTTTCCAATATACATAATTTCTGTAGAACGCCTTTACGCACTTAATGAGAAATTCATTCTGATTAAAATTCTTCGAGTTATTAAGACCAGGTGCTATTAAATCCGTTTTAGTCTTTAGTCTATGTACTCAGGGGACGATCTTGAAATATCTGACATTGAGTATTTTGTCCATTATTATGTTATTTTGTTATTTCAAAATGAAGAATTTCAAATGTAAATGTAATGCCTGAGTTGGATATTATTATTAATAAAATTTATTTAAATAAATACGAAAAAACAGTACAAATTAAAGAAATTCTCTTTTAAATTTTATTAAAATCAACTGCCTTTTTTTCTTTCTCTCCTTTTATTCTGCTACTTATATAATCTTCTTCTTCTTCGTGTACTTCATTACTGAAGGTCGTGCTTGTCCTGAAATGCTTTCACTGATGTGTTGACTAGCTTCCTCCACGCCACTCTGTCCCCAGCTTGTCTCAGGGCAGTCGGAATATTGAGTCCCGTTATATTTTGAATCTGGTCGGACCAGCGGGTAGGTGCTCGACCGCGTGATCTTTTGCCTTCAATCTTCCCTACTACAACCAGTTTGTCCAGATTGTCTGGTTGTCTCCGGGCAATGTTACCAAAATAAGTTAGGACTCGTTGGTAGCATATAGTGGATAGTCTGGTAGTAATATTCAGTTGGTCGAGAATAGAATATTTATTGGACTTATATAATATTTTTTAACATATTATACAAATGCACTTTCTATGACTTTCTCACTAAGTCATATGGGAAGGCAAATCGATACAATCGGTGAGATATCAGGCGTAGGACCGACAGCTGTACGTGCTTTCCGAGGCACGAGGGAACACTGTTAAGTTCTAAACTCCGGGCTTCTACAGAAAATTCCTGTTAGGAAACCCGATTATTATGTTTGATGGCTACAAACACATTGCCTATAACTATTGTACAGATTTTTATACGATTTTCAAATATAGAAGGACGGAATATTTTAATAGTTTCTTTTAAATATATTTATAAAAATATTACGGAAATAAGCAACCAGTATATATTAGTGTATTAAATAGGTTAAAATCGTCCTTTGCGAATACTTCCGTATCGATATAAAATAACATGTATTTATTTATATTTATAACCTACAAAAAAATATTTTTGATATAGGATATATTATAATTGATCAATAAAGTCGTTGAGAATGATTGTATTAGACATTTTTTCTATTAAAACACATCGAATAACTGAACGTACTGACGCGGGTGGCTGTGACGCGGCACGCGCTATAAAATAGATAGCACCTAAATAAAGGTCGAACTTATTTTACCAGCAATATTTCTTTACAAAATGTTGGAAAAAAAGAATTTGTTCTTGATTAAAGTCACTGTCCTTAGAGGATACCACAGAGACACAAAATAAGTTCAAGACAACTGTTTATTGAGATGAAAAATATTCGCTTAACATATAAATATTTTATATTATTAATTTTATTTAAATAATATTAAATGAGAATAAAATTGATTCATTTTAATTTCTTACAGAATATATATTATTATGGTATTTATGTGGTATAAAAATTAGGAAATGTATTTACTCTATTGATCTTGTCATTATTAAAATTAACTGCTTTCTTAATTTCGTTGTATCAAAAGTTTATTACCACACCGTGAAAATATTGATAGCATTTTCTAAAACCGACCTGCTTTTGCATATAATTATGTGTTTGAAAATAATTTCTGACAAAATATCCTATCTTTCAAGAATTATGATCCATCTCGAGAATGGTACCGTGTATAGGCATATATATATAGCGTGTATAGGTATATATATATAGGCCGTAAATTCCAAGTATCCACCATTTAAATTTCGACAGAAATTCGTCAAATTATATAACATTCCTTTTAACTTCCGCCTAGATGAACACACAGACGAATATGATGATGACAGATGGATATATTATAGCCATTTAAATTTTTAAAACATAATCTATTCTAAACTAGACTTCCCCTCGTTTCACTCGCCTCTAGGAACGTACATATAGCCTTGCTACATTATAATTCCGTTGATGATTATTTCCTACATTTTCAACAATCATTATGATATTTCAGCCAATTTAGACAAAATCTTAATGAATTAAATACTTAAACCTTCCTCATAGATTACTCTGTCTATTAGCGAAACCAGTATGAAAATTCGTTTGGTACTTTTTGAGTTTATCACGTTCAGGCCAAGGCTCGATAATGTAATGGTTAATTAATTGCTCGTTCTTTAACTGGTAATTAAAAAAGAACGGTTTAGTAAGCTGAAATAATAATGGTTAACAGTTAATGTCTATAACAAGTATATAACGCCTTTGAGTCGTCTAAAACCTAGTGAAACATTTCACTCATAAGTAAGAAACGTACTTATAAGTGTACTACTACTGCGCATTTCACTATTAGCAAAGATTCGTCAAATATAGTTAGTAATATCATTTTAACCGGTTAATTTCGATCATGGAACTTAAATTCATCAAAAGTCGTTCTCCGGGTTTTAACCGGTTAAAGAACGTAATCGAAACCTTAAACGGAAAAACATTTCGGTTTAGGGTCAATGACCAAAACCTGTTTAAAAATTGAACGGGTTTCCGAACCCTGGTTCAGACAGACAGACGCGGCGGGGGATCTTTGTTTTATAATATGTATGTGTACTCCTTTTATATTTTCAAGAGTACTTATACGTACACATGTGCGTAGTTGTGACATTTGATATATGTATACGAAGTACCTAAGATTATTTTATATATTAGTAATAGTATCCTTATGTAAACAATTGCTAATTAAAAAGCCATTTCGTTAACTTTACTCGAACTCATTCCAATTTAGCAAAAGTACGTAACCCAATAACGTTTAACTTTCTCATGTTAACTCGAAATACTCTTTAATCCAATTAGAAAACAAATCGCGTACAGTGATCTTACGACATTGGTATTAGGTAATTACATATAGCTGGCGGTCTGTGTCTGGTTCGCTTAGTTTTTTTTTAATTTGACATTTTGTGGAAGATATTTGATGATAAATTTAGAAAAATCTTATTATGTATTCTATATATAAAATACCTCAATGGTGTAGTATGGCTGCGTATCCGGAGGTCCTGGGTTGGGTCGGTCAAATGGAGTTATAGAGTCTTTCTGCTTAGTAAGCCTCAGTAACAGTCCCTATTTAATCTTTGCAAGGTAAATTAAGAAAAATCTTAGATAATATTCATGTTATTATAGAAATACTTTATTAAAATTGAATTGAGCATTAATAGATTAGTCTGTTAAGACATCTTATTTTATATCTAGAGAAAAGATCTTTTTTGGGAATTTTACTAAGTCGTACAGCTTAAAATACTCGCAAGAGATGTAATTCCAATTAATGTTTCTTAATGGTTATTAGGATTAATGTTATATATTTGAAAATATTCTATCATGAATTTTATGTTTTACTGTATCCTTATGTTGATACCATTTATTTAGAAAAGTAAAGTGTTTCTTTATTTATTGATATCTATGGTCTATTTTAAGATAATCTAGATAATTATCTTAAATGTCTTTATTATAATGATCTATTACAGATAAATAAAATTGGAGTGTCTGTTTGTAATATTAAAATAACCGTTTTTTACTAAATGCATATGGATGTATACACGGTTCATATACCAAAACAACATTTTTTACAATTTTTGTCTGTCTGTCTGTCAGTTTGTTCCGGCTAATCTCCGAAACGGCTGTACCGATTTTGACGGGACTTTCACTGGCAGATAGCGGATGTTATAGGGAGTAACTTAGGCTACTTTGATTTTAGAAAAAGAATCAGGGTTCATTAAAAAATTAAAACCCATGAAATTGTGAACAAAATCCGCGTACGGCGTACGCACTCGAGCAAAACGAAGGTAAATCGCTATATAATTTAAATTAAATGAATATCTTAGAAGTAACAAGTTACTATTTATGTATACCTAAACATAGCTAACCGTGAAAACGTACCTAGGGACGAACGCGAGCGAAGCGAGCGTGAGTCGCTAGTAATAATATAATATGTTGGGATATTAACACACAGCACCATCTAGTTCCACGGTAAGCTTTGTAGCTTGGCTTGTGTTATGGATACAAGATAGTTGATACAATACACGTATATATAACTTCAAATACATATATATTCTAAATATAAACACCCATTACTGGAGTAACAAACATTCGTGCTTATCACGCAAATCAATGCCCCCAGCGGGATTTGAACCCGTGACCGTTGGCACAATGTAAAGTGGGAGTAAGATAACTACAAACTGAGCCAAACGTGTGGTCAAAACGTTCTCCGTTTGAAAATATTTTTTGTCTTACTCTTAATCTGTGTGTCATTCTGCATATTAAATTATTGTGATATTTTTGATTTAAACCAACTTTTATCAGGTAACTAAGTTTTATCAAATATTTTATTAGTATTATCTAATTGTTATTATCTAATTAGTATTATCATATATACATTTATCATATATAGTACATTTTATGAATGTGGGTATGGAAATTCTTGCAAAATTAAGTTAATGCTGCTACCAGCATACTTGTATAAACTTTTTCTAGAAAATTCAAGTTTGATATAGAAGATTTCAGCATTAGTATTAGTAATCTATACCTACTAATATTATAAAGCTGAAGAGTTTGTTTGTTTGTTGGTTTGTTTGTTTGGTTGAACGCGCTAATCTCAGAAACTACTAATCCGATTTGAAAAAATCTTTTTGCATTAAATAGCCCGTTAACTGAGGAAGGCTATAGGCTATATATCATCCCGGAAAAATGTACGGTGCCCGTGGGATAGATTTGTTTTTGTCTAGGGACGAACCCGAAGCGAAGCGAGGCTGAGTCGCTAGTTATTCATATTTATAGATAGAAAGATAAACTTGATAAATAATAAAAATATTTCTGTTAACCTTTAATATACTATGTTTGAACAATTATTTACGAAAAAGCCAATATTGTTAATGTAGATAGCGCTGATTGTATTAATAAATACTGGGAAGATTAAATATTTACTCCCGATGGTTTGGCTCATCTTTATTTCTTGTATTGATACATAAAGTATTATTGTAAACAAATTATAATATTATTATTTTATTTAATGGCTAAAAGGCTCAATAGAGATATTGAGCATATTTTTAGTCCACACACAAACAATCGGAAACACTCGTTGTGTCTGTCTAACTGTCATAAGAGATAAAAATAAATTATAATTTCTATAAAAAAATTGACGATTTAATATAAGAATGAAGAGCTTAACATGTTACAATCTTGACCGATTAAAGTTAAATAGATATGATATTTTTAACGTCGGTACCAGTAGACGCAAGGCAATTATCGAAACACTAGCGACTCACCCTCTCTGCGCTTGGGTTCGTCCCTACTTACATTTTTTTAATTAGAAATGGGCTTACTCTTGACCTTCATCGGAGCTCGAAGGCATAGATAAGATCTACTATCTAGCGAGTTTGACCAGGAATCTATAATACACATTTTAACGTTTAGTATACATTTCTTAGAGATGAGATATTTTCCCGCTGTAAAAAGTATCCTATATGTTGACCCGGACAACCAACTATCATCATACCAAATTTCATCAAAATCCCTCAAATGGTTTTTTCGTGATGCGGTCACAGACAGATAGACAAGAAATCTAAAAACTATAGATTCGGCCTATATCAATAATAATATCTATTTCAATAGGATTTTCCAAAAAATATTTAATGTACAGATTCGGCTCAGTTATAATTTTATTATATGTATAGACTAGCCAAATTTGTCATGCCGTCTAATTGAAATCGGTGAACACTAATAAAAAAATATAGGCATCAAACAGCCTTTTGAAGTAGCCTAAAAGAAAATTGAGATAAATTATTTATGTCTGCAAAGTGCTATCTAATATTTATTAATGAAAAACCTTTTAAGGTTATTTTGAAGTCGGTGTCTTATTTAAAAAGTCATTACTACGTAGATACGTTTAAATGCTTAGAATCTTTTACTATCTTGATTACTTTGCATATTATTCTTTTGTCGAGAGTATTGTATCTCGATACAACAATAAACCATTCTAATTAAAAAAAAAAGCAATCATTGGCTTTTTGAATTGGAATAGTATTATTATAGTCACACTTTATCTCGACTGTTCAATAGTCCAGTAGCTAGTGTCTACAGCTGTAGTACGTGAGGTTCAGGGTTCGAGCTCCTAGTTGGGTCAAAATGTTTACTGGATTTTATATAAAAAAAATATTTAAGAGATATGTAAATTTTATACTAAAATAAAATAGAAATAAAATTAGGTATGTACCTACATATGTCTTAATTCTTAACTGTGTGTAAATATTTTATAATAATTTGATGTCATCTTTCACAAAGTGTTAGCATAAAGCAACATATTTACCATAAGCTACATAGAAAGAAAACAGCGAAAACTTTATGAATATCAATTAAGCTTAACATACATTACCATAAACTGCATGTAGAGTTTCCAAAACAAATTTAATCTTTCAAAGCTCTTAAATTAAAAATTCTACATATCTACTTATGAATACGGAGTTCCCTTCAATATGAGCGGGATCAGGTCATAGTCCATCGTGCTGAACAAGTGCAGTTTGGTGGACTAGTCACATGTTTTTCGACAACTTGGTAACTTGTTAGGTTCTCTAAATAAGATCTAAGAAAAAACATCGTGAGGAAGGAAACCTTTATGTCTTAGAGTCTAAGACACGCAGGTTACCTCACAATGTTTCACCGTAAGGTGAATGATAATCATATTAACAATGATAAGCACATGAGAATATCGGAGGTGTGATAAGAGAGGTTTAAACCCGCTTCACTTGTTTTTCAAGCGAGCGCGTTACCACTGCCTTAACTTAAACTATTTAATTATTTTTTTCTATATGTTTCGATAATAAAACAATATGAATACATCATCACCTGGCAGAAATAAAATAGTGCTTTACAATTCCGTTGTTTTTTTTTGGTCTAGACCCGAAAATTTTTCATATTCTAATATTAATATCTGTTACAAGAGAAATAGTCAACAATGGCATGCTTTTAACAGTAGTTAATAAAACAAATATTTGCTAAAGTTACTGAATGCTTTAAATTAATAATTCGCTCTATTTTTAAACCTAAGGCTAATGAAGGCCTCATAGTTAAACCACGAGTCGGAATGAATAATTAGTCTTATCAATATAATGTTGTGAGTGAGATGAATAATCAGATCCTAGAAGAGTGCACATACATATAATAAATACATATAATAAAATTGTAACTAAGCCGAATCTGTACATTAAATATTTTTTGGAAAATATTATTGAAATAGATAAGAATATTATTATCGAGACAGAGGCCGAATCTATAGTTTAAAGGATATTAGGAATTATTATTTTAAAACCATATTAAAAGTAGCGCCTTTATTTAATTTTTTAAGATTACACATAATTTAATTGAATTATTTAAGTATTCAACGTACTATCTAATATTGATTCACTGAGGATTTAATTAATGAATTAAGGAATAAAGCCCTAATCGGCCATTAAGTCAATAGAAGCCTATAATCTAAGCTCTGATTATTCACGAGGTACTAGAACTAACCTGAAACTTACTCATGTAAATTAACAAGTAGAACCTCAATATTATCTACATGTCAGTTCGGGGGCTTATACCACATACATATGTATGTATGCAGTGCCAGATTCAACCTTAACGCATGGTACCTTTGGGCATGGTAAAAAATGCCGCCCTCTTTGTTTTTGTTATTGTTTTTGTAATTTGTTAAATTTTGCATAAAATAGGTACAGTTTCAAGAAAGTTTAAATTTTTTTAGTTATTATTTTTTTGAAAAATGCAAGAAAATAATTCTTAAATGATTTCAATTGTTCGAAAAATGTTCTAAATATTTTTTTTTATTATTAATTTTTTTAGGAAATAAAAAAAACATTTTTGATAACGAGAAGAAATTTTTTTTTCTCGCCCTCCGAATTTTGCTGTCCCTAAAAATTTGCCGCACTAGGAACTAACCCCGAGTGCTCCTAGTGTATGTATGATAATACCAGATTTTTTAAACATATTTATGTAAACGTATGTAATGTTAGTCTAGTGGTCAAAATTCGACCAGCCATTATTGAAAATTTGATAAAAACATATGTATTATATGAATAGAATGTACCTATCTGTAAAATAAACTAACAGTTTCCAAAAAAAAATCTCATTAATTGCTACTTAAATAAATCGGTTGATAAACAGAGGAGAAAAACATACTGAAATGTTTTGTCTAATTTATTTATAGAACTTTGTACTACTTTACTATTATATTGCTTCAACTTTTACGTACTTATATTATACTAGCAACTCACCCTTGCTTCGATTGGGTTCGTCCCTAGTTACGTTTTAAAGTTCAGTATATTTTCTCAGAGATGAGATATTTTCCCGCAGTAAAAAGTATCGTATATAAAGACCCGGATAACATTTCATCAAAATTGTGCAGTGGTTTTCTCGTGATGCGGTCACAGACAGATTGATAGACAGAAAATTCTAAAAACTATAGATTCGGCCTACTATATACTACATATATAACTACTATATATATAACTATAGATCCGGTTTCGATAATAATGTCTATTTCAATAAGATTTTTCAAAAAATGTTTAATGCACAATTCGACTCAGTTACAATTTTATTATATGTATAGATGATTAAAGGTTTATTTCAACTAGTTCAATCCAAAGATACAATTGAAACTCATCCTATAGCTAGTAATAAATAAGCAACATAATCAACGCCCTTAATTTTTCCGGTAACCTTTTTGTATTATAATATGGAAAAGAATCTTTCAATATGCTATTTGAGGCTTTTTAATTTTTCGGAAACTATTACATATTCTCTACAAAAATTTTATATATTCTGTATTAATTGCTTTTTAAGCCATAATATGTTTTTTTTTTTTTTTTTTTTTTTGATACTCAACATGGCATAGTTGTTATCAGATTATTATTTGCATTACCTTAACACTACCATATGTTGTAATCTCCACCACTACAATATTAAGGTAATACATTCAAGACTCGAACCAAAGTCTTGATGTTGAGTAATTTGAATTTCGCTACGAAATATGATCTACGATATTATGGTGTCTATTTAATCTTTTAAAACGTATTCGTGCGTGCTTTCTAATCTCACTACTGCAACGAGTGCATGATTTTATGTTAATACAAATTTATATGAAAAAAAGGTTAATATTACATTATTTTTTTTGTTGTTTCTGTTAAAATTTATACATAGGTGTAAAATTTATAAAATTTGTTAAAGCTGAATTTTCTTCAATAAGGTGTTGTAATTTTGTAAAGTTTAATATGCACATTTTACCAAATTAAATAATAAGCCATTAGTAAGTTATTATACATATATGAAGTGCTTATTACTCTTGCATAATTACATCTGAAGACTGAAATTCTAAAATATTACTTTAACCTTCCACTATAGAGCAGGGTTATGGCAACATCATTCTACAATACATGAGTTATGGGATATATTTACCTTAGTCTGGTTGAAATGTAAATCCTCTGTACCGTGAGACAAACATATAGTGTTTATATATTGTATTATTATAAGTATTACTTATAATATGAAAAAGTAGTTTGTAACTCAAGCTACACCCAAAACATAGATGTAGATATTTATATATATTTATACTAGTGGCTTACCTTCACTTCGCTCAGGTTCGCCTCTAGAAAAACAATAACAAATTTATCCCACAAGAACCGTACTTTTACCTGGGATAAAAAATAGCCTATGTGCTATTCCAGACTATAAGCTATCTCTGTGCCAAATTTCATCTAGATCCGTTGAGCCGTTCTGGCGTGATTGAGTAACAAACATCCATCCAAATATCCAAACATCTAAACTTTCACATTTATAACATTAGTAAGATGGTGTATGGGTGTATGCATATGTATATTTTTATAAATTTGCATATATGATATTTAATCTTGTTTTATTTACTGAATTCATATATCTATACATACATATAATAAAATTCTGAGTCGAATCTGTACACTAAATATTTTTTGGAAAATTATATTGAAATAGTCATTATTATCGATACAGAGGCCGAATCTATAGTTTTTAAAAATTTTGTCTGTGTCTATCTATCTGACTGCATTACGAGAAACCCACTAGGCAAATTTTGATGAAATTTGGTATGATGACAGCTGGTTATCCAGGTCAACATATAGGATACTTTTTACTGCGGAATAATATCTCATATAACGTAAATGTGCCAAGGAACGAACCCGAGCGGACCGAGGGTGTGTCGTTAGTATAGGTATATTGTCTACGGCTATTTGTCTACTATTTCTACTTCCATCCTGCATATATGTATATGAATTGACTAAGAGAGATTTCTTGTAGAAATTAATATACATTTGTATACAATTTTTTCTATAGGTACAATTTCATTAAAATTTATAAGTATAATAAAAAAATACTGCTACGAATACTTTGGAATATTTTGTAATCTGGTCTGTCCAAATCTGGTATCTGACTTAGTTCTTAAATTTCAGTTTGTTAGTCCCTTGAGAAATGTATAGGGGAAATGCTTGCTCCAAGCTGGCTGGGAGCATAGTCTTTAGTTCGCTTTTACCTAAGTTTCAGAACAAACTTACAAAAGCAAATGTACGGTATTATCGTTGCAACACGTTGTTACAAAGTATCTCCACTGAGAATGCAGAAACTCTATTCATACAGTTACAATGACGTTTTTCGCAATATATTTTTTAAATAATATCAGTATATTGTGTAATATAGTCATATTCACTCGGTAATAATATCAGCTAACTAATAATATAAACTTACAACCCGCACTTGGCCAGCGTGGTGGACTATGGCCTGATTCCCCTCGTATTGAAGGGAGGCCCGTGCCCAGCAGTGGGACGTTAAAAAGGGCTGAATACAATAATATAAAACTTAATTTATGTATATTCGGTATGTCCTCCGTTCATGCAGAAACTTCTTATACTGGTATATCGAGTAGTAGGCATGTGTAGAATATGTACGACGTAGGACGCTGTATGTTCGTAAGAAAGAAATAAATATAACTTTTGATTATTATATATATATATTAGGATGTACATAGTCGTTACTATAAATGAAAGTAAAAAGAAAAATGTGGCTTTGTTTCACTGACAACGTAATAAGTAATAATGCGCGTAACAGAATATTATTAGCGTGAATTATGACTCCAGCTTGGCATTATCTTATAATGCTACACAAAATTGCTGCAATAAAGAAAGGCCACTAGTCTTATCTTATAAAGTGATTTAAGCGTACACATTGCTCCATCGTGCTTTCAAGAGTCTGGAAAAATACAAAAAAATATATTATGTAAAAAAATGCTAAGCGGGCCAAATACATATGTACGAAGGACATGGTTTTTATATAACAAAATTAAACGTTTATATGTCCTGATCTTAGGATTTTAGTTGTGTTTTATTTTATTATTTAATATAAAATTTTGCAGAAGTCGTTGTGTATGTGACCGCGAAGCTTTCGAGGCATAGTTCTTTCATCAACGACCTATCAGTGGCATTCGTTTCAGACTAATATTTGTTATTTATATTACAAGTAGTATTAAGATGTATTTTTTGTTTAGGTATATACGTATATTTTTAACCGACTTCAAAAAAAAAAGGAGGAGGTTCTCAACGACCGTATATATATACATATATATATATATATATATATATATATATATATATATATATATATATATATATATATATATATATATATTGTTGGAAAAGAGATATCCCAAGGATGATACCATGATAAGGAAACTAGGATATGATGATGGGATCCCAGAGAAATCGAGGGGAACCTTCGCGTTTGTTAACTTTTTCATTAGGTATTTTAAAGCACTACTATTTAATGAAGGTCTGGAGTCGATCTGATGATGGACCGGAAAGATAGTCGAGGGAACTCCTCAACAATTTACAGTAATTACCTGGTGTTTGGGCTTAATTAATTTGTATTGATGAGAACTTTACACCTAGATGGGTTGTAACTGTCATTAGGGGTCTGAATAAATGGCTTAGTCATGTCTGAATAAACGGCTTAAAAAGTTTTTAAAAATCTTTCTTCCTAACAATTACCTGCTTATTACGTCTACACTAAACATGAAAAAATAAAAACTTTAAAAAATACAATAAAAACCAACTTCCAGGCACTGAAAAGTAAAAAAATAACGGAACGGGGTTTTCATTTAAAATAGATACACACTTAATCAGATATTTTCGAAGTCGGTGCTAGCCGATACAAATCAAAGCACACCGACTTTGAAAATTTCTGATTAAGTATCTATTCTAAATGATAATAAAATGATTAATATGGCAATGCAGCTAAAGTGAATTTCTATTATAAAAATAGCAAAAGACAAGATTGTTTGTCAAAAGCTCATCTCTAACTATTTTTAATATAATCCGCGTATCCATATCCTATCAATAATCCATATCAGTATATGTAGATTTAGATGATTCAAAACAACTTGGGAGATTATATTATAAAATATATAATACCATAAATAAATTTCTTAAATATAAAAGACTCTTTTTAATCGTAATCAAAAAGATTTCAGCGATTTACGAGGAACGCTTAGGTAACGGAGACCCTGTGTTAGGATTTTTTGTAAATGTAATTGATTGAAAATTATTTTGAAATATAGATTGTTTCTACCCGGCTTCTGCATATAGTTTTGCTCGTATGAAAAACTGATCTCTTGCGCAGTACCATATTTCTTTGAATTATATTAACTCAAGTTAAATGCTATAATCATTATAATAATACAAGTCACAACACCGCGACTGCTGTTGCTTGCGCTTGACCAAGAAAAAACCTATAGTGCAATAAAGTTTTATTGAGTACCAAACACAGATGATGCACAACTGTTGTAAAACCATATTAATCTTTCCGGATGTTCTCGAGAATTTATTTAGATTTTTGGTTATCTTTACAGCAATCATGGTTACAGGTGAGACTAAGATTTTGAACGTCTTATTATTTGATGTAATGTAATCTAATATTAAGTATTAATTTAATTTGACTGATTGACATGCCTTAAATTGACATATATGATTTATTTATTTTCCTGTGTTAATGTAAAATACTGATGTTTTTTTTTATGGACTTCTTGTCTGAAATAAACGTTCAATAATAATAATTATTTGCATAAAGGAATAAAAAAGGAAAATTATTTTGCGTTTCATATTATATCTCAGGCGTATCATATTAGAAATATTTAATACATTTTATACGTCACAGCAATTTCATAATATGCTTTTAAAATGTTTTTCTTTTCATTATAAGAACATGTACGAGTATATAGATGTGTGCGTCGCGTCGTAACGATTCGCTATCGGCTGACATAAAACTTTGATGAGCTAAATAATTTTCAGCCGTTTTTTAAATTAATCTGTGTATATTGTTATATTTATTAATATCTTACTCAACTCAACTAACGGCGAAGAGTTAGATATTCGCTATAAGTTGCATTTGTAGTTGCACCGTGAACCGGCCTTTTTTAATGTTGGGCAATGCATTTACGCATACCACCTACATGCATATAGGTTATGTGGGACTCACTGACAAAGCCACTGAAACCCAACTGAACCTCTCTCGCCCTCAACCACAACGCCCCGACGGCAGGCCTGCCGAAGCAAACCACAATAACCATGGCGTTTCTCCAACAGTCCACTCTGCTATCAGAGAAGTACCAGGAGCAATCCGCATGGCACAGCACCCACAGACGTGGGCCGCCAGCCCGGCTGGATTGTCAAACGCTAATGAGCAAACAAAAATAATATGCCGTATTATTATGGTGTTTTGATAAAAAAATCAGATAACTAAGTAGTTAAAAGTCTGTACATTTAACACTTAGAATGTTGTAATAGAAATAAAATCAATCCGTACACTAAGAACCTGTTCGTGCTGTTAAAATATCGTACATTGTCAACATAACGTTACAAACAATAAAAGTTTGGACTTAAATAAAAATATAAAGTTTGCATGTCCTATTAACGTTCTTACAAACTAGCCTTCACTCAAAGAATATTAAAAATATATTTTATAGCTGGAAATGTGACCAACCTTATATTTCACTGTTTGTTTACATGCAAGGGAAGTAGAACGTGTAACAGAATTTTAAATCAGTTACTATGCTCGGGGAAAACAATCTGTGTTATTCACTACATAAGAACTATATAGAATGGACATCGGCACTATGCCAAGTGATAAAAGTGTGGGTACCTGTTGCATGGTTATGACTCTCATGAACACACGAAATATAAAGAACTTGCAATAAAATCTGCTTTTTGTAGCTGCAGCATGGCCTTTTCTGTGAAGTTAACTGCACTGCTATGTAGATTTATAGCTAAAAAATAATAAACTACGTTTGTAGATAGTGGGAGCACAGTAAAAGTTGAGAACAGAAAAAAGGTTTATGTTCTCTCATGTTGTAGTTGTTAAATTATACTCTTAGTTGTACACCAAAACATTATTTGTTTTATGTTAAAACTAGCGACTTACACTAACTTCGCTCGGGTGCATTTCTATGTTCGCAGATTTTGTTTACAATTTCATGGGTTTTAACTTTTTGCTCAGTATCCTGATGCTTTTTCTAAAATAAAAGTAGCCTAGTTGCTCCTTATAAGGTCAGCTATCTGCCAGTAAAAGTCCTGTCAAAATCGGATCAGCTATTTCGGAGATTGGCCGGACAAATAAACAGACAGACAAAAATTTTTAAAAAATATTTTTTTTTCTTATTAGTACCGTATATACTTTCATGTGCATTTGGTTAAAAGCTGTTATTTTGACATTACAAACAGATATTTCAATTTTATTAAAATTAGTCATCAAAGTTTAACGTTTAACATGTTTACTTAATCGAAATAAAAACATGAGGGTTAATTGCAATTCGTTTTAACAAAGCTTTGAAGTGTGCGGTGGATTTTATTAAAAACATTCTATGTAAATGTTTGTATTAAAAACACCCTATGTCTTCGAAAGAGGTAATTAAATATAATGTTTTTACTATTTGTACTTTAAAATCCTATTTTAAATCAACATATAAAACAGCCGATTGTTGTCTCATATTTGTGGTATCTGTTACTGACAAGGGATTCTAGACCACTGAGGACATATTATAGTGAATATTGAGGATACATAATATATCGTGAATTCGAGAATTTGCTTGTATATATATACTCTCATTCAGCCCGTTTTTGAATCCTACTGCTGGGAGCAGACATTGAAGATTGTAAAGGGGATTAGGTCATAGTCCATTGCGCTGACTAAGTGCTTGTAGGCGGACATGTACTTCGAAAACCTAAAAATAATCTAACTGAGGTTATTTAAGACATCCAGGAAACCTCACGGTATTTTTCTTCCCTGTAAGACTAATTTGTTATTGAATAATTTAATAGATAATATAGTAATCACGTACATTTTCCAAGCTAGAGCGCTACCGATGGGCTATCACTGAACCTGTTTTTAGTTTCCTCAAATATATGTAGCCTAATATGAATGAAATCACATCTTGCAATCGGATCCTGAGATCTCTACCGACAGATATTCGAGAGCATGGAAAGCGAAAGCACGATCGATACTACAGAATAGTTCTTACTTCTAGAGGTTTCTAATATTTTTATAGTTAGTTTGAACGTTTAGAATAGATTTCTCAGAGACAAGATATTTTCCAGCAGTAAAAAGTCTATTCATCAAAATCTGTTCAGTGTTTTTCTCGTGATGCATTCCCAGACAGACAAACAGACAAAGATTCTAAAAACTATAGATTCGGCGTCTGTATCAATAATAATGACTATTACAATAAGATGTTCCAAAAAATATTTAATTAAAGATTCGACTAAGTTAGACTTTTATTATATGTATATATATTTATATTTTCTTATACCTTTTTCATGACTTTGACATCGCGAGATAAAACAAAACGGAGTGAAGTGGACTGCCATGCTTCCTTAAACCCTCAGGCTCAGTACTGCTTCTGCGGTCAAACTATAACACGAATACATTTGTTGCAACCAGGTGGAACCAAATGAATGAAAACTACTCATTTATAACCAAAAAATAATACATATTAATGATTTTTAAAGCGTTCAATTTCAATTATTTAGTTAGCATCAATTTAATATTCTATTGGTATTTCGGTTATTATCAAAGCTCTCGTGACAATTTGTCACAGTTCCATTTCCTCAAGGATGCAACGGAATTTGTGGAACAATTTACTATGAAATGCATAATAACGTTAGCCTGGAAGACTTAAGCAGAAATAGTTTAATGACGCGCTGAATTGCGCCGCTTGAGTAATTACTATAATAACTTTTGCCTCATCGAATTATGCTTGATGATTCAATTGTGCATTCAAAATCCCTAAATATATAGTATATTGTAGATATACTTTTATTTGATCTTCGGACTTAGGGAGGATGGACATTTTGAGAAAGTTTTCATGAAGCGGTGGTAGTTTTTTATCAGTGCACCATCCCAATTCTATTACATTTAACAGATATAGTAAAGTTGGTTGATCCATTTGGCAGCTACAACACCATAAATAAACATACATAAAGATATAGTTATAACACCCGATAAACCACGGTGTTATAAAAAATTGTTATCTACTTTCTTTTTCCACTGACACAATATTAAATTCCACGTATAAGGAAGACTATTCATACCCATTCATCCATACTTACGTAAGGAGGCCTCATTATTTCATATAACAAGATATGTATGTTGACGTAAAAACTCTTCTTTTGTATATCTTTCTATACAAGAGCTTTAAATACCTATTAAAGTTTCTTGAAAGTTCACAGTAATTAAATTTTATATGGCTATAAAAAAATCTAGTTTATTTTGATTAGTCAGTTCTCTTGAAACCTATCAATAGCCACGGGGTAATTAGTTTAAAAAGAATTACCATGAGAATTACTATCTACACAAATCTATACATATATGTAATAAAATTGTAACTAAGCAGAATCTTTACATTAAATATTTTTTGGAAAGTCTTATTGAAATAGGCATTATTATCGATATAGAAGCCGAATCTATAGTTTTTGGATTTTTTGTCTGTCTGTCCGTCTGTCTGTTACCGCATCACGGAAAAACTGGTGGTATTTCATACTCAACCGGTGGTAGGACTCTGTCAAGCCTGAGGAGCCCGACTGGATGGGTACCACCCCCTTATCTATTTCTGCCGCCAAGCAACAATGATTGCATTGTTGTGTTCCGGTTTGAAGGATAAGGTAGCCAGCGCAATTACAGGCAAGAGGCATAACATCTTAGTCCTCACAGTGATAACGCACCGGCGGTTCTGCAGTTTTGTTACATAAAACTTAACGCATGAACCGTAGGTGTTATGGGCGACAGGTATCGCTTTCCATCAGGTGGACTGTCTGCTCGTTTATCACTGAATATCATAAAAAAAAAAAAAAACTACTGGAGGGATTTTGATTAAATTTGATATGATGATAGCTGGTTATCCGGGTCAACATATAGGATACTTTTTACTTAAATATCTCATCTTTGATAAGTCTATACTAAACGTTAAAACGAAAGTAGGGACGAATCCGAGTGGAGCGAGTCTGAGTCGCTAGTGTGCAATAAATGGTCACTGTTACGCTTTCAACTGCATTTCTGTTTCTATTTGCAAAACAAGATACTAAATGTAAAATAACTTTGTTTGTTGTCCGAGTATTTCAATTTTCAAACAAATGTTTCAACTACGACAAACATAGTTTGACTATATCTATTCATAGGACGTTTTAGTTGCGATAAATCAATTTCATGTGGACGTGTAAAAGTTACCGCAGTGAAAATGCTAGATATATTTAGGATGTACATATATAGGTATGTCTATTTCTATCATTATCTCAGTTTTTAAATTTTTAAACTATACTGTATTTTGTTTGCTACGTTTTAAAATATACTATATCTACTGAATATATTCAAGAAATACATTATTGGTTTTATTGGTTTTCTGGTAATATCGAGATAACACGTATATTTCTTACTTATGTAATATACTACTGAACTGTATCCTAAGATATGTGTGCTTTGAATTTCAGTCTGAAAATGTGTTATGAATTTAAGTAAAAATAGAAAAAAACAAGTAAAAAAGCCAACGTCACGCGGTGTTCCCAGGCCATTATATATTTAATTTATATATAACAGTTCTAAGTAAACTTAGAAGTAGAAATTCAATTTTGTATTTGAAATAGTATTTGAAAATCAAACAAAACACTAAGTATAAGTTTGAGTCTATGATAAATTATTACTTGATGGATGGGATGCATGTTTAGTAAAGATAAAGACGCAAATTTGACGATGAAACAAACTTATCAAGTTAACTTCAATTACGACCCACACAATAGTTAATTAATTCTCAACTTTAGTCTTTATCAATGAAAGTATAAGTAAATTTTGTTCAACTTATTTGTTTTTGGTCTTTTATTTTTAATTATAAATAAGTTTACTTGTTACAATAGAAAAGTAATTGTGTCATTTGACAGCATTCCTAACATATTTATTATTATTTATTTATTATTAAAATTCGAAATTACTTTCTTATTACCTAAAAATCTCTATAAAAATCATTATATGAAAACCTTCAATATTTATTTGAACAATCTATTTAAAGGCTCGTTGAAATAAATTGCTTGAAAATCATTAAACACATTTTTTTACTTCCGCCAGCAACAGGTCCGAGTTTCGAACAAAATGACTTCCATTTAGTTTGCAATTTAACTTGAATAGGACAGTTTCGCGTCTCGAGTGGATTGCAGATTGGATAATCGGAAAACAGACGTTATCAACGCGCAGTCACTTCTTTATAAATAAATAAATATATTGGGACATTAATACATAGCGCCATCTAGTTCCATGGTAAGCTACGAGGCTTGTATTATGGATACCAGATAGTTGATATACTACACATATATAACTTTAAATACATACATATTATAAATATGAACACCCATGACTGGGTACAAACATCACGAATGTTTGTACTTAATGCCCACAGCGGAATTCGAACTTGCTGGTACAGCAAGTAGGGTCACGACAAACTGAGCCAAACGTGTCGTCATAAATAAAAAATATAAATCAAATAATTATAATATGTTACATTTAGAAAGTTTATTTATAAGGAAAATCTTATTTGGGATTCTCATCCAACCAGGAAGCTAGCAATGCTTACTTAACACGTTCACTGCGTTACGAGATCTAATAGTTCTCGTACGAGTTTTCGGTTCAGTGCGGAAGTGAAATTGTATGTATATCCCGTTCGGGCGCATTGAATTTCCTTAGGTTATTTTTGAGTTAGAGTGAGATGCCTTAGCCCATCATTAATAAATACCATAAATATCGTATTTTTATCAATGAAAACGTACGAGATCTTATAGGTCTCGTAGCGACCAGATAGTAAAAATTTGTATTTAGTGCGACCCGAGACTCATTAGGTCTCGTAAAAATTTCGTACGAAGCCATTTCACAAATCAGTTAGTGTTGTGCCACCTTTTGAAGATTGCTTTGACTTGCTATTATGGATAAAAATAATTTACATAAATTTTATATAAATTTATTATATAAATTTTATAATTTATATAAATTTTAGAATTATTAATAAAAAAAGAATTCATTCAAGCTATAATTGAGAAATTTACCAAAGTTCCTTTTGAAAACAAAAATAATATTGCTGAGGACATATCTGAACATAAATATATAATAAATGATAAGAAAAGACGCTGTACTGGATGCTATGAAAAAGCAAGACGAACTATGACAAGTAGAGAGGCGGATAAAAAAGTAAAACAAATCAAAGGATTTTGTATTGGATGCAAAAAAAATTTGTGTTTAACGTGTTTTAACGAAAAACATTGATTTGATTAACATTTTGTATGCGTATCAGTAATAAATGATCAATTTATTCATTCTCGACAATCTATTTTTGGTCCAATCCCATCACTATTGTTTTATCGATATTTAGACAGAAATATGCGTTAAGCGATCTAAAACGTCTCGTAATGTTCTAACTTTTAGTGCCTTACAAGATCCTTAAGGTCTCGTGATTTTGTTTTTGTAATTTTGTTTGATTTTTTTCTTTGATCTTCGGGCGAGCACACATACATAAGAACATATGTATCACCTACCGATACATACAAAAAAAAAAACTAATTTTGAGCTATTTTCATAAAAAATTTAAGATTTTAAGATAACAGTCCGTACGACATCTAAAGAATCTCGTCCTGTCATTCGGAGAAGACAATAACGAGGTCTTTTAGACCTCGTAGCGCAGCAGTAGCAGGTAGCATAATTCTGGATACGCAGTGAACGTGTTAATGGGCCATATTTGATATCACTATAATATTTTGCTATACATTATCTTTCGCAATAAATTATCTTTTCTTTTTCTACTCTATTACAATCAAACTGTAACATATTGTCTATTTCCCATGAATTGGATTTCTATCTGTCAGAACTAGAACAGGAAGTGTAGTGATAGATTTACGAGGGCAGATTGTGAGGTAAAACAAGTATTCTTATAATTTTTTGCAATTTATTATGACTTCCTTTATAATATTTTGTAAAATAATATATTTTAAAGGTATAGTTTCTAAGTGATATGGAAGCTGTGAATTAAATATTTTTTGAAAAATCCTATTGAAATAGTTATTATTATCGACACAGAGGTCGTATCTATCGTTTTTAGAATTTTTATCTGTCTGTCTGTTACCGCATTACGAGAAAACTGCTTGATAGATTTTGATGAAATTTGGTATGATGATAGCTGGTTACTCGAGTCAAGGATACTTTTTACCGCGGGAAAACATCCATCTCTAAGAAATCTATATCAAACGTTAAAACGTACGTAGGGACGAACCTGAGCGGAGCGAGGATGAGTCGCTAATATATAATACATTTTTGTTACAGGTATTATTTATTATTGCATCTCTAGATAACTAAAGACTCTAATAGTAGTAACATTTTATAAGAGTTTGACTAATTTCTATGTACGAGTATATTAATTTAAAACCATTGACTATTACTTGCATAATTACAATTTTCATGCTAGTCTGACGTTTATTACGTTATTTAAAAAAAAGTCTATACAGTTAATTCAAAACTATTGGATTCTTAACAAGTTATCATTTTCACACTAGTTTGAAATAAGACCCTACAAGCAAGTCTAATTGCACATTCGTCGGCAATATTCGCTTTCATTTCAGAAATTATTTAAAAGTTCGTCGGATTTTAGATTATTTATAAATGTCCATTTTTTGTCTTGTTGCAACTCTAACTGGCTTAGATTGAACAAATTATCAGCAGAGGACAATGTCGCTTGAAGAATTTAAGAATTATATACTTCATATAGTAAGTGTAATTTCTTAATCATTTCGATTCGTTTGGAAATTGTTCAGAATTTTTTTGGCATGTGTTTTCATGTGGCCACTAGAAATGTAACAAGCGGATGAATGGTTATTACGTTATAAACCAACAGTCAAACAGATAACATATTTATTTATATCTACATTATAATAGTAGATAAGTAGTAATAGTATGTATGTACAATGTTTGATTGAATGATGCTTTATAGAGGACGTTTGTACAATATGGCTAATTAATATAATTTTAGCAATAACAGCTTTAAATTCATTTGTTGCGATTTCCCGAACAGATAGTTGGTATGATGAAAATTAATTTCAACTGTATTTCTGGAGTTCTGAGGTTTGTTAATATTAGTTAAGTTTAAAATTAGTGTAGTTTAATAATACACGATAAACAGTATTTATTATAATAAATATGTTATTTTTAAATATAGGCTTTTTTATATTTTGAAAATACGTGATTAAGCATTTATACTGTATTTTCAATTTCAAATTGGAAAATCTTTTTTCAATATTGGTATTTCAGAATTACACCTATTGTGTATAAAAAAAATTATACCAGCAGCTCGAAAAAAAAAGCCTCGCTCTTGGAAGAACTGCCTGCCGAAAGAAAGTCAGCAAAGATATTTCATTCTTTAAAGCATTATTCCTTCTTTTGTTGGGCTAAAAAATACTAATAATAATAATATGGTCTATGAAATGCTATGATATGGTTAAAGCAAAAAAAAAAGCTTTTCAGAAATGAAAAATGAAAAATTATAACGAACTAAATTCATCTTTTGTGCATTATACATATGTTTATTCTACTCTTCACTGTAAAACTACTACAATTTTAACTTTTTAAACTTTTAACGTCTGATTTTATCTTCTAGAGTGAAATTGAATGAATTTTTACAATAGCGAGTTTTAACATAAAGATGATACCTCTTTTCCTTTTAGTGAAGTGAGTTTTAGATTTTATCTTACTTTCAAATATTTCATTTAGTATACATATATAGATTATTATGTAGTTGTATCGGCTTTATATTGATTAGAATAATCAATTATTTACTTCTTCTAAACTTATTATAAAAATAGCGACCTCGCTTACTACTCTCGTTTCACTCGGGTGTATCTCTGGATGTCTAACAGTAGCTCATACACTTAGGTATACAGGACATAGTCCATTTGTGTACTAAATTTCATCCTAATCCGTCAAGAGTGTAGGAATAACAAAAATACACGCATACTATGCAAACTTTCGCATTTATACCTAATTAAATAGCAGCTCGATTGTACTAGAGTTAACCTACGATGAGTTAATACAATTTGGTTCTTGAAACTTATTATTTAGAACGTAAACGGATGTTTCGTTTAGTAAACGCGTAGTTTTAAAATAGTAAAAATAATGCTTTTGACTAAACTGTTTTGTATTCGTCAAAACGAATCCAAATTCAAACTTAGTGAACTTGAAATTTAAACTTTTATTAGTAACTATTGAAACAGTTCACCACATTAATTTGATGACATCAATTTTGTATATTGTCATCTAAATTTTTCATATAAACGCAATTCAATACGATAATGATATAAAAAGATAGGTAAAAATCAACTTTTAGGATTTGATTAGATTATGTACTTTTTACCGGTGGTAGGACTCTGTCAAGCCTGAGGAGTCCGACTGGATGGGTACCACCCCCTTATCTATTTCTGCCGCTAAGCAACAATGAGCATTGTTGTGTTCCGGTTTGAAGGATAAGGTAGCCAGCGCAATTACAGGCAAGAGGCATATCATCTTAGTCCTCACAGTGACAACGCACCTGTGATTCTGCATTTTTGTTACTTAAAACCTAAGTGCATGAATCGTAGGCGTTATGGGCGACAGGTGCTGCTTTCCATCAGGTGGTCTGTCTGCTCGTTTGTCACTGAATGTCTTAAAAAAAAAAACTTTTACAAATGAAGCTGATAAAAGTGAGTTCATAACAATATAATTATATGGTTATGAACTCACTCACTATTTACATTTATATTTCATAACAAGTCGTGCTCCAAATCTTCATGTTTAAGGCAAATTCTCTGATACCTACGAAAAGCTTTCCTTCAACGAGTAACAAATAGGTCGTCCGTTGTTTTGATGCAAACTTAAAAAGACATGGATATATAAAAGAAAGAAACACGTTGTAAAGAGAAAATTGAAGTAAAACATTTTTATGCTTATTTAAAGCTATTTTTATTTAAAGTATTATTTTTATTATTATGTTTGCAGAATAATCTATACGAGTAAAATGTTTATGAACCGCAAAATAAATTGACATAAATTCCCTCTACATTTAAGGAGAAATAAAATACCGAATAAATATAATTTAATGGGAATCGTTAATTTTTACACAGAACGTATGTATTTAAGTCGTTTTGGCAAATTTATCAATTTATTTCTGAATTTGAATTAAATTACTGAAATATAAATTCACTCTTATTTCATATTTTATTTAACCACTAGCGACTCACCCTCGCTCCGCTTGGGTTCGTCCCTAGTTACATTTTAAGATTTAGTATACATTTCTCAGAGATGAGATGTTTTTCCACAGTTTAAATATCCTATATGTTGACCCAGATAACTAGCTATCATGATAACAAATTTCATCAAAATCTGTCCAGTGGTTTTCTCGTAATGCGTTTCCAGACCGACTGACAAACAGACCGACCAAAATTCTAAAAACTATAGATTTTCCAAAAAAAATTTTTAATGTACCGATTCGACTCAGAATTTTATTATACATATGTATAGATATAACTTAATGAGATTATCAAAGTATCTAACTTAATATATTTAAACGAGCAATTTTTGTATTTTTATTTATTTACATATTTATTTATTTATAGCGGCGATCTCCGAAACGGCTGTAACGATTTCGCAGAAATTTGGTATGTAGAGGTTTTTGGGGGCAAAAAATCGATCTAGATTAGCCTTATGTCTCGGAAAACGCGTGTTTTCAAGTTCTCATGCGGTTTTCTTTCGCATAATTCCACGTAAGATATGGTCGATAATTTCTTACATTCAGGCATAAACAAGATTGACAATTACAGGTGTCCGTCCGGGTTCGAATCCCGGTCGGCTGTAAAGATTTTTTGCTTTTAATTTTTTTTTTTGTATTTATTCAAGTTTTTAGTTTTTTTTAAAAAAAAAAAAATTGTACTTTTAGTCAAAGACCCCGAGTGAAGCTCGGTCGCCAAGGTACTATATAAAATCAACTGACTGACAACTGCATATTCTTTAATTTACTCAAAAAAAGTCAAATTGACAAGAAATAATAATTACTATTGTATTATTTGTTTTAAATGTAGTGTACGTATCATAACAGAAATAGCTTTTGAAATTAAATTGAAAAACGGTGTTGCTTTTAAATTGACCAAAACATTAATTGTGAATACGAATTAAAAACGAAAGGAGTAATTTAAAGACTGCGTTCATGTTGAACACCCATTAAAACTACTCATTAAAATGTTTGTAGCAAAGTCAGAAATACTTCTGCATAAGTTTAGCCTTTTGCAAATCATTCTTATTGTTATATTCAAATAAACAAATATGAAAATAAAAGTTATATTTGAAACGTCAATAAAAATAGTTTTGATATCAACAATTGTTTTTGATCTTCAATCTAGAACGTACAGAATAAAAGGGTATTGAAAGTTACGAGTAAATACTTTTACCGTTGATATTTTGTTTGAAAGCTGGATTACGTTTTATGAAACTTATAAAAGATAAATCGGATCTAACAAACAAGTTTCTGTTTCTGATATAACGATGGCTTGAAGTTTAGTTTGACTTAGAATTGACGCAAGTCTCAAACTTAGTAGAACTAACAGATCAAACGTTTTATTTTAAAAGATAAACGTTTGCTTATGTTTCTATTTAGTTATCATTAGTTGTGATTTTTAACTAAATAAAGAATTTACATTCAATTGTTAAACGTATGGGTACTTCTTCTCAAATAGAGGATGATTAGGCCATTTTCCAAGACCCTAGCCAAATATTTGCTGACAAACTTTGCAAGTCTATCGAAAACTATCCAAGTTCTCTCTGCAGGTTTTCTCAAGACTTTTCTTATACCATATTAGCAAGAAGTAATCATGATGAAAATTATTCGCACATGATAATCTCAGGTACGAGACCCGGATTCGGGTTTTCTTTATGGATTATAGGATTGGCTTACCAAGCGAGCACATTACTAGATATTAATTTTACTACGCATATTGTGTAGCAAAACTAACTTGTGGAAACCACAGATCAGTACTTATGTAAATACTTAAGAGTTCATACACAAAAAAATTTCTCAATCTGTTGCTACTACTTCGTAAATGTATCGAAAACTCGTGACACTATTACATTTATATATATTATTACTACTTTGTTTTCCCAGCGTGGTAGCTACAGAGATAAAAATCACTGTTTATGTTTATTCAACATATAACCTATCCCCATCTCGAATTCCCATAGATTCGTTATGTGAATAACAAACAAATCCACTTACGTACTCATAAACATTCTGTGAGATTAGTAAGAAATAATACTTCAATAGTACTTACTATCTATGAATATAATAAAATTGTATTAGATCGAAATCTGTACAGGAAACACTACCCTTATTATGTATTGTATACAAAATATATACTCCCAAACAATAGTTGTTGCAATTGTTGTTCGTCTCTTTGTCTGTTTATCTATTCGCTTTTCACGATTTTAATTAAATTTTGTCTAGTAATAATTCATCACTCTGGTGAACATTTAGAATTCCTTTTACTTTACAAAAAACTCTTTTCCACGGGAAAAATTAGTCGGTGGGCCCAGCTGAATTTTAAACAACAATTCAATGACTTATTACACAAAACTATTAGTAGCAGGGCTAACATTTAACATATTTAACAATTTTATGCGGTAAAATCTCCCATTTTCGGTAAATGCAAAATTTAGTTTAAGCGACTTGCGCTTCTGTTTGTCCGCTAACTTCTACTAAATGTATTTTAATACGGTTCTCTCTAAACAATGGACGAGGAAGGATTATGTACACAATTTGTAAATATTTTTTAAAGTATTAAAGAGAAAGAGATAAAATATTATTTAATTCCGATGCTTCTAATAATTGAATGAACCTATGAGAATTTAGACCAAAGCATAATTTTTAGTGTCACATTATTAAGTGGTAAAGCTCGGATTACATGATTATGATCTCAGTGTCGGTTTACCGAGAGGTCGCGTTGGTGGAAAATGCGGCATCTCTTAATAACTTAAATAGAGGTCCAAATTTTGAATAATTAAATAATTACAAAAGGGATGTTTATCCAAACGTATCTTGGTAATAAAGCCTGTTCAAAAAAGGTGCTTTTCAACGTACATTTTGTATAAGATTTACAGATACTTTGTTTTAAACATTTATAATTAGCAATTAAGAAATAAAATATTTTTTAAAATAAGAAAATTAAATATTTGTAATATTTCAATTTTGCAAAACCGGAAGAATGTATTTAAAAAAAATCTTTTCTGAAGGATCTTGTAATTAATAAGTGAAGGAAACCCCATTAAAATAAATTTTTGTTTCACGTCTCACAAATGAAGAAATAAAGTGAATTATGTCTATTCTTTCGACCA
Organism: Argynnis bischoffii washingtonia; assembly: GCA_033884665.1. Classification (NCBI taxonomy): domain Eukaryota; kingdom Metazoa; phylum Arthropoda; class Insecta; order Lepidoptera; family Nymphalidae; genus Argynnis; species Argynnis bischoffii. The sequence continues at coordinate 12,392,068 of CM066621.1, read as the reverse complement.
ATAACTTAGTTTTATTACAAACTAAAGTCTTCACTAACTTAACTCCAGCTATGCTTTTTACTTAAAACACTTAAAACACTAGAAAAAAAAGGTTCTTTACACGTATACGTATAATTTGTTATATAAATATTTTTAATGTAGTTTATTTTTTTACCCGACTGCGGTGAAGCCCAAACTAGCTAGTGACTCACCCTCGCTTCGCTTCGGGTTTGTCCCTAGACAAAAAAAAATCTGTCCCACAGGAACCGCACATTTTTCCGGGACGATATATAGCCTATAGCCTTCCTCAGTTAACGGGCTATTTAATGCAAAAAGAATTTTTCAAATTGGATTATAGTTCTTGAGATTAGCGCGTTCAACCCAACATACAAATAAACAAACAAACTCTTCAGCTTTATAATATTAGTATAGATGAGTGTCCCCTTATATGTTCCCTTGTAATTACGAAACGGCTGAACCTTTTTCAATGATTTGAACATAGTTAAATTCGTCTTAATAACGAGAGTGTTATACGATATACATACAAATGTATATAATTAAAAAATGATTTTTCCTTCAAACATATCCAATGGGTTATCAAAATGGAAATTTTTAAGAGGCGATCACAAATACATATATAACCCATATATTTAAAAGTAATTTGAGATAAGTGTTAAATAAATTCCAAAAATCTAGGTGGCCAATACTAAAAAGCTGTATATAAAAAAAAACATAAAAATAAAAACAAACCCGACTGCATACGGATATACCTACACGTAAAATGCATAATTTTACTAATTGTAATCCAATTTTAATATATATTTTTTTATAAAAGGGTGGTTTGATACAAATTTCAAATATAAAATCTGTGCCTTAAGATGGAAGGATAACTTTTAAGATAATGTAAATATATACATCATTAAATTTGAATAAGCAATTCTCCTTGACCGTGGTCTAAATTCGCAACCACAAACAGATGTTCTTGGTATAAATATTTAAAATACATTGTACAACTTAATTTTTCCACACAAATAATAAGCATTAGTAAAAACTTCAACATTTAAACAATCATTTTTAGTCAACTTAAATAAGATGGAGTTGGAAAATTGTATTGTCTATATCCCTTTTCTGTAAATATCACTTCATAATATTTTTTCTCATTTAATTGCTGCGATGGCAATTGAAAATTCTTATCGATTCCCTTTGCAAAGTGGATCGTTGAAAGTCTTTTATTATGTCGAACATGAATATGCTGTAAAAATTTCGCTTTCGACTCGCTGTTTAATGTTTCTTTTCTCTTAATTTTTTCGAGTAATTAAATAATATTAATTACTAGCAACTCAACCACGCACCTCTGGGGATCGTCCCTAGGAACGTTTTGTATTCAGCCCTTTTTAACGTCCCACTGCTGGACACGGGCCTTCCTTCAATACGAGAGGGATCAGGCCATAGTCCACCACGCTGGCCAAGTGCGGGTTGGTGGACTTCACATGTCTTTTGAAAACTTGCTAGGTTCTCTCAAACATGCATATAGATTCGGCCTCTGCATCAATAATTATGAATATTTCAATAAGATTTTCCAAAAAAAAAAAAAAAATATTTAATGTACATATTTGACTCAGAATTTTATTACCTATATGTATAGATTTACCTAGAATATTAGTGGTATGGTATTAAATAAGAAATTATTAGATTTAAACAAAATCTTTCTAAATTAGTCAGATGCTTGAGTATTTAATCCTGTTAAATTACCCTACGTTATTATAAAATAAAGATTTATCTTTATAGTTATTTATGCTTTAAAACGTGTATAAGCGTGTATGTAGATTAAGGTCCACGAGGTAGAATACGTATACTAGAGCGTAAAACAAAAGCATTACATGTGACACATAGCGAGAGACAAACTTGCAAAATAAGTTACGGCCTTAGGGAGTACTAGCCTTGGTTAAATTGTGTATTTTCCACCTCGTGTAAGTTTTTATGACTGACACTTTTACCTACTGTATAAAATTATTCTAACTGTAGGTAGCGTTTTCGAATAGTCCTTAAAATAAACTTTATTTATATAGAAATATAATTTATTATTAAATTATATTTTGTTATGATTCCTAATATTGTGCTTGAGACTTACTCTCGCTTCACTCGGGTAGTCCCTAGGTATGTTTTGAATAGATAAGCGTAATAGTAAGTGATGTTTTGAATGAGTATATATATATATAATTTACATGCATTATCTCCTAAGATACTCATCCAAAACATCACTTACTATATATATATATATATATATATATATATATATATATATATATATATATATATATATATATATATATATATATATATATATATATATATATATATTCCAATACATATAATAAAATTATAATAAGGCAGTGGTAGCCCAGTGGTAACGCGCTCGCTTGGGAAACCGAGTGAAGTGGGTTCAAATCCCGGGTCTCGCACCTCTGATATTTTCATGTGCGAATCATTTTCTAACTTGATTACCACTTGCCTTACGGTGAAGGAAAACATCGTGAGGAAACCTGCATGTCTGAGAGAACCTAGCAAGTTTTCGAAAGACATGTGAAGTCCGCCAACCCGCACTTGGCCAGCGTGGTGGACTATGGCCTGATCCCCCTCTTCTTGAAGGGAGGCCCGTGCCCAGCAGTGGGACGTTAAAAAGGGCTGAATACATAATAAAATTCTGAGTCGAATTTGTACATTAAATATTTTTTGGAAAATCTTATTGAAATAACCATTATTATCGATACAGAGGTTGAATCTATAGTTATTAGAATTTTTGTTTGTCTGTCTATCTGTTTGTGACCGCATCAGGAGAAAACCACTGACAGATTTTGATGAAATTAGGTGTGATGATAGCTGGTTATCCGGGTCAATATATAAGATACTTCTTACTGCGGGAAAATATCTCATCTCTGAGAAATCCATACTAAACGTTAAAACGTAACTAGGGACGAACCCGAGCGGAGCGACCATGAGTCGCTAGTCTTTTAATAATATTATATACAAGAAAAATCATGATTATTTTTGGATCAAACTTATCTAGGTCAGGAAATAATTTCATTGTGTAAATCCAATTAAAACTGGTCTGTCGGAAACAATTGAAATAGGTTTTTTTAAGTCACTGTGTTGACTTTCTTTATATTATATTGAAATAAATTATATTATAGTATTCAGCTCTTTTTTAATCCAACACGTTGGATATGCGTGGGTTGGACAAGTCTTTGGAAAACTTGCCCTCAGACATGCACCTGCAAGAATACCTTATCTGACGAAATTTTCCCTTGCCGTAATACAAGTGGTAATATAGTTTTCATTGTAAATTAAAGCAACGAACATGTATTTTACCAAAAAAAAAACAACCTTTATTGGCAACTAGAACCTGAAAGTTTCGCTGAAATTGTATCATCCCTACCACTCGTTTTTGACACTATTATTAATATTCATATTTTAAGATATTCTAGGATTCATCTTAAGCCCTAGAATAAATATAATAAATGCGCAATATTCTAAAATAATGTAAAAAATATATAAAACACGCAATATGTTGGAAGAAAAATATATCTTTTGTATAAAAAAAGATCATATTATGTAGTAAAATTTTTTAAACTGTAAATCTTTTCTTCTGAATTCCAATTTTACATATTTTAATACATTTTAGGCTATATCTTTTAATTATAGTGGGCTTGTAACACCAATATATTATGAGAAAAATGTCATGATTCGGACAATCTTCTTAGGACACATTGATAACTTTAAAAATCGTGCATACTTATTTACCTCCTAGGTACTTGATTAGTGAATAGCTTGCTTCATTTACTAATTTATTCTTTTCCTTTTATATTTTAGTGTTTACTATTATATTGCTAACTTTAACTATTAATATTATGTGAGTATTATGCATATTTTCGTTTCAATAAGGTTTGGGTAGGTTTTTAGGAAATTCTATCATGTAACTCGCAGAAAATCTTTATTTTTGATCAAATTAAAGAAGGGGGAAAAAATTATTTTATATTTTGTTTTTTTACTTAGATACACTTCACACGTCCTTCTCCCATCTTCATTGTCGTCTTTCAGAAGCATTTAACTATTGCTTAAGATTATGCAAAAGCTAAGTTTGATTATTTTTAATGGTAGCAACTTCACTTATTCCTTTAAGATATCATCCTTATTTAGGGTCCAAATCACGCTTATATTGAGGCATATTTAGGAATAGTGTCCTAAATCGTGGACTTTTACTTATATTCTGGAAACCACGTAAATACTTTTTTGATAAAGAGAGAAATACTCTTATCGTACTGTTACTATTTATTTCATTTATATACACATATGTTACTAGGACCTTACCCTCACTCACGCATATAAAAACTTTCAGATTCTTAATGGTAATGCGATAAAGATAAGTTTGAAAATTAATCTGTTTTCTTATATTTTGCTAGAGTAATATTAAAGTTTTACTAAAACAAGTAATCCGCTTTTGAACTAGCCTCATTTAAGCTTACATTACTCTGCAGAGTAAGCTCCGGATTGGCCGAATAGTTTCAAATCCATCCGGTATATGATAAGCCTATAGCAGTTGTTTCGAGATAAAACTTTAGCTATTACGCTAACAAATGTGTTTTATTTTATCAGGTTTTACAATGTTCTTTCAAAATAACTTAAATTCAATGATATTTCTTATAAGGGCAATATTTTGATCAAATATCAATTCATTATAAAAATCTTCTCTCGGTTGTTAGTAGCTTTTTTATAAAAGAAACACATTTAATTGCGATAAAAAAGGTTAAAAATATATGTACATTGTACATTGCATAATTATATATACATGTGTAGTTAAATATTTTCTATTGAAAAAAATAATTTGTACCTAATATTAAAAAAGAGTGGAGAAAGATATAAGGTACTACTATACTAGAACTATTAATTTAAGGAAAGTTAGTGATTCTAGAGTAGTGTATATGTATATATATAGTAGTAATATTAATTTTTATTTATACCTATATAAAATAAATTAATATTAAAAAAAAACATTTTTATAAACAAGCTTTTATTTCATATAAATTGTAATGTAATAAAAGGGTTTGATTTATTTTAAATTTTATTTTTTATCTTTTAAGTGTTTATTCGTATTCGTATTCTTAGCAAACCCTTTCATTTGATTCCATATCATGGGGTTACATAAAAAAACATAGTCCATTATCGTTGGGAGTCCGTCATGTTGGATTTAGAATGACGTCACTTATTTAATCATACATTGTCATCTAAAGATGTAAGCAAATTTCTGCTCAATTGTTTGAGGATAAATGCTTTAAAAGTCAGTTGTAAGGTTTGACTCTAACAAACATACATACAATCACATCAAGTTAAATAAAAGCTTGTAAAAATTAAACCATTTTTTTCAAATTTTTTCATTTTATATTATTGTTAATATTTAGTCAATATTTATATGATGATTTTTTTTTCAACTTAACCCTAAACTTCGTTTTTTTTTAAGATGAAGACAGTCTCAAGGAAAGTTAGTAGCACATTCAATTTTTACAAAATTGATTCGGAAATTAATTGGACTCTTAGTCGACAAACAGTATTAACACCACAATACAATTACTTTACATTAGAATAAATATTAAGAAAGGTGTTATTGAATATAAATCATAACATATTATTAAATATAATAAAAGTACTCTCGATTTCACGAAATGAAAGTAACTGGAGTAACTCCACTACTATTTTCCATGAATATATCTATAAAATGATATGTTGTATAATAATAATCAAAACGATATTTTAAAATTACATTTTATTTTAAACATAAATTATTGACTTTATATTGAGATATCTTCGATAATTGTGGTTCGATTTTTTTTTGTACTTTTCTCTAATGATTTATTTTTTAAATTATTCATTAAAAAAATAACGAATAATAATAAAAAAATAATTATTTAAAATTGACATTAAAAACTTACCTTTTTGGGTTAAAAAGTTTTAATTATAAATAAAATCAATGTACTTGCAAGAGGAGAGAATTATTTTCAAAGTAAAAAGAGGTTGATAAATAATAAAAATAAGTATTCATTACTCAGTAATGGAATTCTAATGAGACTTTTATATCATTTTTTGTAGAACTTTTCATTTAATATAGTCCAAAAATAACATTTTTTCAATAATTAAAATTAACTTATATATTCCATAGAATATTTCTAGCCACAGCTATCAAAAAGTAATTAACGTTATTTGTATTTCGTAGTTACGATTGGAGCTACGGCGTAGACTTCGTAGCGCCAGTTGATAACCGACCGCTACGCAGAGCACACACTAGACAACGCTACGAGCTACGATTACACTACGATAACTTTCAATTTGTAAAAGCTGTGAACGTATTTTAGTTTCTATAACAATAAAAGTATTTCAGTTATTTTAAAAAAATAGTTAAAATTTACTAACTTTATAGTGAAAGGACCTGTTTTTTGTATGTTGGAATGACTGAAATTAAAAAAATGTTTTTGAAAAGAAGATTAAAGTGATTTTTGGGGTAAGTTTACGACAAAATTTAAAAATTAATTGTTTTATGTTCTTGTAAAGATTATTATTTATGCTTCAATTTGTACGTTCAACATTTAATAGTAATTATAAACATTTTTTATATTTTAAATAATTAAATTAGTTCTGAATTTCATATATTATAGTTGGATTAATTCATAACGATAACGAATGTTAACAATACTTTAATTTACTTAAAAATGAAAATAATTTAAGAAGATTTTTTTTGTTTTTATATATAATCTCTATATTTTGTTTAAGATATTATTTTTTATAATTTTATAATAAATAAGAGTAGCAATATAATAAGGGAAATTTTTATATATTTTTTAGTATTTATTAATTATTTTCTTATCTAAAAATATTTAATGCAATATTCCGAATTAATATCATATTACATATAAACAAAAGAAATGATACATCGAAATTGATATTTTTATTTTTGAAACACCTGCTCATAATATATTGATGTCACTCGATGTGATTGATTTGCTTTTGATATATTCCACAAGAAATCCTAAAATGGAAAATTCAATTTAATAAGAAATTCCTGAACGAAATAAGAAATCGTTTTGGTAAGTCACATATACTTACGATCCAGACATTTCATAGTAGATTTTACACGTATGTGAGGCATACATTTTATATAGCGTACATAATGCAATTCTTTGAAATTGTAGTGAAATATGAGATAATAAAATGATTTTTTGTCAATAAGTACTGATTGTATTGTTTACTTACATCTTTTTGTTTAAATTAAGGAAGCTTAAGTTAAAAAAAATATAAAGAATTTATGATAGACGGTTGTCCCAACTGTTTTTGGGTTTTAATGAATAATTCCCATAGGTTTCTCAATTATTGCCAGTGCAATACCAAAAAACCAGTATAACGTGTCCCTTTCATAATTCACTACGTTATATTGTTCAGATATTTTTGTGAAGTCGATAAACATTTTGGTTACCACTTGTCTCACGATGAAGGAAAACATTGTGAGGAAATATTGTATGTCTGAGAGAACCTAGCAAGTTTTAAGTTTTCGAAAGGCATGTGAAGTTCGCCAATCCGCACTTGGCCATCACGGTGGACTGTGACCTGACCCCCCACGTATTGAAGGGAGGCCCGTGCCCAGCAGTGCGACGTTAAAAAAGGGCTGAATATATACATATAATACATACCTAGTATATATGTATGTAATAGTTTCTAAGAAAGATAACTTATCACCATAAAGTCAAATTATGTTAGCGTACAGTCCTTTAATAATTTAAACCTAATTCCAGTTTCTGGTGGGTTTTCATCAAATAGGATTATCTACATTCTACATGATAGTGAATATTTACGCTATTACTGCGCTACGTCTTAGAGTTTATATGAAAATTAATATTAACATTTTCAGCACATCGTTTTGCTGAGTTTACGTTTTTAGCACCTTCGCTTTATAAAATATTTACTATTTGTTATCTGTTTTGTTACTCTTTTACAAACAGATAGTTGCATTTACTACATAATTTTGCGCTAATATTTCACTAAAATGCACAGAAGAGATTCTTTTGCTGAAAAATCGCATCGATCATCCATAAGAAGATTCATAAATAGGAATTATTTCGAACTTATTGTTCAGTGATATTTTTTAATTAATGTATTGTCACAATACATATCCCTAAAATATTTTTTTTAATTCTATTATTACTGAAACTTTAAAAAATGTTAAATTGAGATTTGTTTAAAATAATTTTGTTAAGTAAATTACAGTTAATGTGTCTTTGTACCTTTAATGTACTTGTAATGTGTAATAGTCAGACGAATGTTCCTATGATAGTTTTGTTTTATCGAGCTTTACGGAACTCTGAATTCCTAGATTATTGATTATTATACGCCAATAAATTAACGAAGCCGAATGGAGAGTTTATGTGTTTGAAAATGTTTAAAAAAAATGTTTCGGTATCTTTAAATGATTTTTCAAACCTATCGAGTGAGGTATCAAAATAAATGGATTTAATAGGTGATTATAAAAATATATTCAACAAGTAATAAAAAAGGATGTTAAATAACAATAATTTAAAAAAGTTTAAAATTGATTTGAGACAAAAATTTGCTTATTAAAAATTAAATTTTTTAATCGGCCAAAACTAAACATTTTGTATTAACAACTTTCTGTTATCATATTTTAAATACAATTCCCCCGTTAGTCAGTTTTGTGACCGTTTATCGTGCTGAGCACTATTTACGGATTAGTATTAGACCGAACTCTAATCCATCTCTACGCAAATCCCACCCAAGAATAATTGTTAAGTTATTCTGCGAGCAGCGTTGTTAGATTAAGTGCAGGCCTTTAAAGTACTTTTATATAATATGGCCAAAATAAAAACAATTTTCTTTTTTAAATTATTTTGTTTACTGACAGGACTTTCGAAAAGGACTCAATTCGTCTGTATTTTTCTTGATATTTTCTTCAATTATGGATCGGTTTTCATACTTTTTTCAATTAATAGTTTACATCTCAATTGTGGCCCCATATACATTTAAACACCATTGCGTGTGAAGTAATTTTGAAGTTTGTTGTTTGTGTAATGGTTTTTGTTAGGAAATTGTCCAGTAGCAGCAATATAATTGGTGATAGATAAATAAAAGAAGCTCATGAAAACTGCCTATAATAAATGAAAAGTGCCTTCCAATAAAAAGGGACCATTCTGTTCACTTAATCCGCTAAATGTTATATGTAATAATTTTGTACAAACCATAAACGTTTTTACAGCCATTTTCTTATATGCCACTCTTCGCAATAATCCAATATATGTATATGTCGCTTTAACGCGTGTGTTACCGCGACTAAGTTAACAGATGCCGATTTGCAAATTGTTTACGTGGAGTTTCTTTGTGTGATGTTTCAAGAAAATGTATATATTTTGAATACGTCTTCATTGATAATACTTTTTGAAGTATTTGGAAAATGTAAGAAGGAAATATGAAAATTTACATAGCAAAAAAAACATGTAATTATTGAAATGATGCAATTTTAATAAGCAAAACAAAACAGGCCAGTAGTATATAATAGATTTATTTAATGTTATATAACACATTTCAACAGCTTGCGAACATAACGCCATGACAGTAAAATTAAAACAATTACAAGCAGAGTTACTTGTAAGGTTAATAGATGGCGCTATGTGTAGCATTATAAAGATCAAGAATATAATATTTACCACAGATTACAACAATAATAACATTTAAGATGTCTGGGACCTTACTCTTTCCCATGATTATGAATGCTGTAAGGCATTCGAAACGTTGAAAATCAAAAATTAAAATAAATTCGCGAAAAATCCAAATAGTCTAATTTAAAATGTCAAATATTCGCATAAGTTTAAGAAAATAATAAATGTACCTAAGATGATAGCAAGTTATATAATATCTGTTACGATTTTACGCCAATCAGTTGTAGAGCCTTTGATTTCACGCTCAAACACATTTTTTACATTAGATGTTATTTGCAAATACACAGTTACAGTGAAAAAAATACCTTTTTTTCTAAGTTTTAGTCAATTATCTTTACATGTATTGAAATAGTAATACGCCAAATGTTTATATTAAATATTTTTTAAAACAATGACTGTTACGTGTTGTGTTCAGAATATAAACCCTAAAACAATAGATTGTTTTAGAGTGTATTTTTTGTATGCCTGTTTGTCCTTATATCTGTATTTGTTTGTATATGCCATGACTAATGTAAAATTTTTCATTCTTACAAGAAAATACAACTGGTTGATGGTTCTGCCCAGTTGTCTTTCATACAAACATTTCAATCATTTATTGCACAAAAACTATTAGTGGCAGGGTTAAAAAGTAACATATTTAATAATTTAGTGCGGTAAAAACTCTCAATTTTATGGAAAAATACGAAATTTAGTTTGATAGTATGCGTGAGAATCATTTTTACCGTGGACTATAGATTTATCCCTCTCGTATTAATGGGAGATAAATGCCCAGCAGTAGGGCCTCAAAAAGGTCTTAATACATATTTACGGTAAATACTAGTGATCTTCATATAATAGAGAAGAATAATAAATAATAATATGTTATAAATAATAATAAAATATCTTGATATATCTAAGAAAAATACTATGTATTCTATATGTAAGTATTAAAAAAAAACTTAAATTACGTCATGAATATCGTGACGTCATTTAAGCTATTATAAAATGTATCATATTATTTTGTTACATTTTACGTTCGATTAACTTTTAGACCCTTGAGACCAGCACAGTAAAAAGTTTATTTAAGTATCAAAGAGCTTCTAAAAATATCGTGGAGTATTTTTATTTTCATCCATTAAAACTTTTAAAAAATGTCTTGTCAGTAAAATTATATTTTTCTTTTTTTTTTTGTGAATTATGTAAATTTATGTGACATTAGCTGTTGCGACTTCACCTACTCTGTAATCAAATTTCTTCTATTTTTTCCACTGTATCGTGAAATAAATTCTGAGACTATTAGTTATACTGCTTTTATAGAAACCCATTAAAATACCTCTGGTAGTACTCGAGTGTTTCGCCGTAAAATACATAGAGACTACACGGTTTATTATATAACCCTTTTCGATCCGAATTCCGCAATTTTAGAATTCCGAATAAAATTCCGAGAAAATCCGAAACGATCTGTTGAAAACAAACTAATATTTTTCAACTCGAACTGGAAAATTCTTAAGATAATCATTTTTAACGTTTAATCACAACATTAGTATAAATAAAAAAAAACTGATTTAATGGCATATCTGAGTGTCTTTTTCGCTTTCAGTCCATTTAGGATAAAGATTTATTTTGTCTATTCTCTTATAGTTGCTCAGAAACATACTTCTTTAGTTTACACCATATTCATAACAATTATATGTATACGTGAACAAACTATACACATAGATGATTTACTCGCACATCAAGAGGCAACTTAAAACATTTAATTCAATCAGTATAATTGGTAGAAATAAAGTTGTATTTATAAATTAGTAAATGTATCCTTAAGTGCTCTGATCATTAGTGTGAAAGATTTTATTAGCCTTTAAAATAAAATACATTGTAAGAAAGATTTAAAAAGTTTAAGCTTCTTTAAGACTTATAGTTTGAAAGTAAAAGTTTAATCTTTATTTTCTTGACAGATAACACTTAACAAATGTGATTTTAACTCTTGTAGCATTTCTTAAGAAAAATAAACGTACCATTAGATAAGCATTGTGTATTTCACTTTATATTTTTTTATTTTCTTAATAATGTATATTTTGTAAAAACTTGTAAACATTATATAGTATAATAAATTATATTATATTATATATTATTATAATGTATAGAAGACAACCAGCTAAATGCATTTTTTGCGAGGTATATGAAGTAGAAATATATGATGCGGTAGATTATTATTACAACATGCATATTTTCTTTGAATTTTGGCAACAGCCTCCATTATTTCTGAGTAAGAGTGACGCAATAATACTTCTTAGTGTGACAGATGCTGAGTAGAAATCATCCCTTATACGTTGATGTTGTATATATGAATTTATTTTGTTGTGACCCTACTTGCTGTGCCAGCGGTCGCGGGTTCGAGTTCCGCTGGGGGCATTCATTTGTATGATGTGCACAAATGTTTGTACTCCAGTAATGGGTGTTTGCGTATATTTAAAATATGTATGTACTTAAAGTTATATATGTATCGACTATCTGGTACCCATAACACATGCCTCATAGCTTACCATGCAAGTAGGTGGTGTTGTGTGTTAATGTCCAAACATATCATTTATTTACTTTTTTATAGAAAAAGACTTTTTTTTTAGATTTTGTTTAAGAATTTAACACTTCGTGTTTTGTTACCAAGCACAATAAATGATTTTCTTACAAATATCGTATTATTTCATGATAACAATTATATACTTTATGTTGATTATAAAATGTAATACTTTTTATAAAATATAGTAAATACTTATTATTTTCATTTGCATATGAGACTTCTAAATACAATATAGGCAGTTTTCTTCATGAACTGTTCTGATCTTAGATTGAAAGCGACCCAAAGTGGGCTTATCTGTTCCAAGGAATATGGACCTTGTCATAATAAAGCATTTACAGTTCACGTGTAAAGGCGGTTTATCTCATGACGAAAATGTGGAAATTTCCTTTTCATTTATCTCTTGCGTTATCCAAGGATTATAATAATCTTATTTACTTTTACTTTAGAAGTGATTTTCAGAAAATATTAAAAATAGATGACTAAGTGGGGTGCGAGGTGGAGTCATCTAAATTGTCCTTTTTCCCTCCTTTATATTTTTGTAGGCAATCCCTATTACGACCTCTTTAGGATTCATTTAACTTTTAGGTTTGTCCTCTAACACAATTACAGTGTATATCAGATAGTTTATATTCATTTTCAATTTTATTTTTAAAATTATATTCAAATTGCCTTTTTAGAATTTTAGAGTGATTTTTTTTAAATTACGAATAAGCTTTAGGTTATTGGAATTAATTAAAAATAGGTTTATGTTACACTTTGTTTTTATTTACTTGAAACTAGCAACTTACCGTCGTCGCTTCTCTTGAGTGCGTCCCGAAGTACGTTTATAATAGATAAAAATAGTCATTGTGAGTGTATAATAGTCACCGGTGGTAGGACTCTGTCAAGCCTGAGGAGTCCGACTGGATGGGTACCACCCCCTTATCTATTTCTGACGCCAAGCAACAATGATTGCATTGCTGTGTTCCGGTTTGAAGGATAAGGTAGCCAGCGCAATTACAGGCAAGAGGCATATCATCTTACCTAAAACCTAAGTGCATGAACTGTAGGTGTTATGGGCGACAGGTACTGCTTTCCATCAGGTGGTCTGTCTGCTCGTTTGTCACTGAATCCCATAAAAAAAAAAAAAAACCTGTAGGATATACCAATGCTATCACGGACTTTTTCCTGAAATCATAAATTAGAATTTTGCATAATTTTTAAAGGGTTTTCAATTTTCGCACTGGAACCCTAAATATTTTCGTAATAAAATATACCCTATATGTAACACTACAAACTCTAACTAAAAAAGGGTTGTTTAGGTACTTCAGGTATTAATCATGTATTTGAGAAACATACACTTTCATTTTTATATATGTATATACACTTTCATTTTTATATATGTATATATATATATATATATATATATAAATTAAATGTATGTAGGTATTAAACGCGTAGGTACAATTAGTAAAAAAAAGAAGAAGTAGTGAAACAAATATTTTGTGAATATTCTCACGTTTTGCCGATTTATTTGCTTATTTAAACAAAACAAGCAGTTTGGGATCTTGTCCAATTAAGGTTGTTTGTCCGCTTATAAGAAACGGACCATTATAAATATTTATGTAGTTGTATAAAAGTTTTTTTTTTTGTTAAAATGTACAAGCCTTTTAAAGAACGCCTTTTGTTTATATTGACCCCTTTTAGTAGAAAGATGAAAGAAAGATATTCATTCACCTTTATATGTAAAAACTACGTAAGCAATTAAACCTAGTATGTAGTAGTATCTCTTTCGTGGTCTCTCCCGTGACCATAATTGCTGTTCGAAACGTCGATAACCAAAAATCAAAATAAATCCGCGAAAAAATCCAAAAAGATAGTTTTAATTAAAAGATTATCACTATACAATATGGCGAAGAAAACATCGTGAGGCAAAACTTCATAAAAACTTAAATGGTTTTTGAACGATGCGTGAAGTCTGCAAACCAGTATTTCACGCATTGAGAGGAGGCGCGTGTCAAGTAGTGCGACGTTAAAAAGGCTGAATTAATATAATAAAATAATAGAAATATTATAAGGTATATACGTTATCATAAATTTATTACCATGTAAAGTTACGCATAATCAAAAATATATAAATCGGCTATGCTTTTTACTGTTTTACTAATTTTATTATGATTTACATTTGGATAAAAAGGTTTTTGACTAACTATATATATATATATATATATATATATATAATATTCATATATTTACGATTCACCTACCCTATATTTGTATAACTTTGTTATATAAATATTTATTTTTGAAGTAAAACTTTACGCACGCTTGATTTGGGGGATTAATCTGGTTAATGTGTTACGAAAAGTGTAACGAGGCGAACATTTGTTGCCATGGTAACCGTTGTTATTGTCAGACAAATGATATATAATATTGTATTCTTCCCTTAAATGATATTCTATAAATATATGATTTTCATATGCCTAATATGCGTTATTTTAGTATCTCATCTATCTTAATTATTAAAAACATAAATTGAATTTCATAAAGAGTACCGATAACCTACAAAAATTTTACTTCTTGCGCGTGTACACATTCATACACGAATTTCTTAATTTTTTTTTCTATCTTTAATTATTATTTCATACAGTGAATATATGATAGATCAACGTAACCTTTACTACACCTATACGGCGAACATTTTAGATTCACCTCCCCATAGAGTGAGATTTTTAGGTCTATTCAATCTTTAAAAGTTGGATCTCAGTCTTTATGCTAAGACATTATGTAGCCAAACAAACTATATAACATTTTCTAGTATAAAAAAAAAGTTATGTGCAACTCACTATTTTCAATTTCTTATTTATTCTTCAAAAAAATGTAATAAATACTGTAAACGTATTTTTTTTTAATAAATTGAAGAATAAAGTTACGAAAATAAGCTTTTCAGTTTAACAACTTTAATTTTAAATGTTGCGAGTACATATAATACATGTATTATACATTATTTAACCTCGTAGCTTCGTTCACGTTAATTTTTTATACACAAACATGACAATTTCCTAAGGGAACCGCTGCTACTAATAATTTACTGACTGAAATTAAACTCCATAGCATATTTAGTTGAATATACATATTAAGACCCTTTTTATAGACTTTATATACATTATATGAATAATATTAAAATTGCATTAATTTATGAATCTTATATATGTATCTTATATAGTAATGAAAATATACCTAGTTTTTTTTTGGTTTCTAATAATAAATTTGGACTGCTAAACCAATACGAAACTACTGTGCTACTAAAAAGCTACATTAAGAGTCTCTGAGTTTAATAAACTTTTAATTCAACACGTGATAAAAGTTTTGCCATCAGCAAAAGTAGTATGCAATAAAAGAAAAGTTTAATTGGAGCGAAACCTCATTCCTTAAATTAAACAGCTTTCCATTTGACGTAAATATCATGAAAACTAACCCCCGTAACAAGCACAATCGGCGTGCCGAGCATCGTTGCTCTCTTATTATGATGCATAAAGAAAACTGTTTCGAACTTTTAGATACGGTTCAAGTATCAGGAATCTTTTTCAGGGTCATATTATAATTTCTCTTGGTAGCAATATTTAATATCATTGAAATATATAGCTAGTTTTCACTTTTTGTGGTTTTACTAAAAGTAAGTTTCTTATTTGTGTTAAAATGTAGTATATATTGTTATTATAACATAATATTCAACATTAATTTGTGTTTTAGCTTAACTTGTAACTATTATAATAATTAGGCTTATAATATAGTACTATAATTTAACGTCTTATATTATCAACTTTATTTAACATATACATATTATATAATAATATCAAATTTTTACCCAATTTGATAAAAATTTATGCTCGAATAAAAAAAGAGCATGATAAGCTTTCCATTTCAACACATATTATCGGAAATCCGGCCGCAGAATTTCACCATCGGACATCGCGCCAAAACAGTAAATTCCATCCACACCACCTCGATGTCCAGCGTTCCACAACAGTGCGTTTTCTTAGGCACTTTCTGCCCCGCACAACCACTCTGTGGAACCAGCTGTCGCCGGCGGTCTTTCCGAACCGTTACGACCTGGCAACCTTCAAGAAGAGAGCGTATTCTTTTTTGAAAGGCCGGCAACGCATTTGCAAGCCTTGCGGTGTTGCAGATGTCCATGGGCGGCGGTAATCACTTTCCATCAGGTGAGCCTCCTGCTCGTTTGCCCCCTTGATGACATAAAAAAAAAAAAAAAAATCGCTGAAATGTGAAAAATTTATTCAATCTGCCAAATTTTAACCTCTATTTCATACTTAAATACATACACACATATTATATACCTACTGTTATTATATACAATATCTAATATTATATGTAGGAAGGAAAACATCGTGAGGAAACCTGCATGTCTAAGAAAACCTATCAAGTTTTCGAAAGACATGTGAAGTCCGCCAATCCGCACTTGGCCAGCGTGGTGGACTATGGCCTGATTCCCCTCGTATTGAAGGGAGGCCCGTGCCCAGCAGTGGGACATGAAAAGGGCTGAATACAATTCAATATGTACCTGCGTCACAAACGTACCGAATTTCTCTTTTTTCATCCAATTTATTTATTTATGTTTATATTCATTTTATTTATGTTAATAAATAAATAAATAAATATGCTGGGACATTAACACACAGCACCATCTAGTTCCATGGTAAGCTACGAGGCTTGTGTTATGGATACCAGATAGTTGATATACTACACATATGTATATAACTTTAAATACATACATATTATAAATATAAACACCCATGACTGGAGTACAAACATTCGTGTTCTTTACACAAATGAATGCCCCCAGCGGGACTCGAACCCGCGACCACTGGCGCAGAAAGTAGGGTCACTACAATCTGAGCCAAACGTGCCGTCATGTTATTGTGTATATGTGTGTATATAAATATCCAAACATCTTTACTTTCAGATTTTTATCATGTTATTAAGGTTGAATAAAATATATTCATTTTGTGCTCATTCCTAAAAGTAATTTCAACATTATCATCGTTTAGCGAGGCAATCAGGCCCAGCGAGGGCGAAGTGTTGACTAACTTCACATGTCTTTCAAAACTTAGTTATGGAACCTAACTTATTCACGATGTTCGCGATGTTTTCCTTCACCGGAAAGCGTTAATGGTGATCAAGTTAGAAATGATTCACTCATGATAATATTATAGATAAAAAAGTCGGGTATAAACCCGTTTTTGCTGTTTTCCAAGCGAGCGCATTACCACTGGGTTAACACTGTCACATACCAAAAGTAATTTAATACTAGCATATTTTAACAAACAACTTTTAGACTTCGAAGTTATTAAGCATACAGATTTTGTAATAAAAGTAAAACCTGTGGCTAGCTTAAGACCTATGTATGTATCTCTGTACCTAGTTAGTCTCGCTCTCATAGCCCCCATTACACGCTTGTGATTATAACGGCACGCCGTAACGACAAGTACGTAGAGTAATTAAAACGGCTAATAACTTTGTGATATCATGGAATAATTCTTAAAGCTTCTCTTTAAAGCTTTTCTTCTTATTTATAAGAGAACTAGCGGCTTACCCTCGCTTTGCTCGGGTTCGCCTCTAGGCAAACAAAAACAAATCTATCCCACGGGAACCGTAAATTTTTCCGGAATGAAATGTAGCTTATTGGTTATTCTGATGTATGAACAATATTATTATAAAGTTTCATTAAAATCCAATTAGTAGATTTTTTATGGGATAAAGGAGGCAAACGGGCTAGAGGATCACCTGATGGGAAGTGATCCGCCCATGGACATCTGCAACATTACAGGGCTTTCAGATGCGTTGCCGGCCTTTTAGGAAAGGGACGGAAGGAGGAGGGAGTAAGGAGCGAGGGGGAGGGAGGAGGGAGGGGGGAAGGAGTGGGGAGGGGAGGGAGGAGGTATGGGGAGTGGGCCTCCCGGACTCTCACTTACCGGACGAAACGCGACAGCATAGCTGCCATTTCACGCCGGTGTTCTGTTAGAGAGTGGTACTATACGGGGCGTGCCGGCCCATTTGGCTCCTACCCGAAGGTAACAAGCATGGCACTACCACTTTAAGCAGTTTTTGTGTACTAAACTGTATAAATTAGTATAGTTTTTTAACTATCCCACAGGAACTCTTTTATTTTCCGGGATGAAAAGTATCAAAAATATTGACTGGGGATATAAGATAGCACCATGCAAAATTTTATTTAAATCCGTCCAACAGTTTCGGAGATTAGCCCGTACAAACAGACAAACAGAGAAGCGAAAAAAAATAAAAAAATACATATATTGATTTGTTCTATTTCTCTTCTTACACCCCCCTGATTCGGTATTAAACATTCGGTTTTTCTATGTATAGACATTCGACCTCTATAGTTTTATTATATGTACCATAGATATAAGATTACAACTACTAGTAGGCGCATCTATATATTGTGTTTGTACGTTTGTGCGCGCTAATCTCATAAACGACTTAACCGATTTGGGTGCGGTTTTCACTAATGAATTTTAGTAAGCTTCACGTAACATTTAGTATTTGCTTACGTTAATTTAAAGGATCACAGTATAAAATAAACATAATATTTTTGTCACTATTACATATAATTTTAGATTTCGCTATTCATTCTTAACTGAAAAGTTCAGTCTGTAAATAGAAAGATTGACAGTGTTTATTTGTGATTCGATCGTTTTTTTCTTGATATTAAAAAAATAAATGACAATACAGCTAAGTATTGACCTATCGTAAATACTTTTCAAGTCTAAAGAAAACGGGCTGCAGCAGACATTCAAGATTCTATCAAGCTTCTCAAGCAAACTCCGAGCAAAATTCAATTATATTTTGATTGTTTGTTTGGTTATTGGATAAAGCAATTACTACGATACGACTCTAGAGCCGTGAAATGGTGCGAAATATTTCTTTGTTGGTAAATTCATTTAATGTTTATGTGTTTGTTACTAATTGTAGAAAATTTCTATTTTTACATAAAAGATATTATTTTCTTTCTACTATATTTCTCTGATTACAAATGAATTGTGTAGAGTCAATCGTAGAGTTTTAATTATATCTCTGTAAATTCCACTTCATTTCAGCAGAGGAATTAGAAAAAATCTTGCTTTTGTAATATGAAACCCATATTTTCTTAATAAAATCTATTTAAATGTCCTTCATGGATTTTCAAGGCTCTACGGCATTTTATAAAAATATAATTATGTGAAGAACAAAATATATATTTTATAACATAAATTTAGTATTGAAACCTGCTATTGAATACAATACGTACCTTTATGAAATTAAAAATGACGAAAAAGTATATGATGAGGTAAATTAGTAAATTTAATTTGTATTCATAATATCCCTACACTTTTTCATAATGCTAAAAGGCGCTGAAACTACGCACATAAAATTATTTAGCAAAATAAGCCATTTAAAATTGTAAGTCCATTTATCAAAAGCTCTTACGCTAATATATTTCCATATTTAGCATTAATTTTCATACTGACAAGCAGATTTCGTTTAATTTTCAAGACTGCTGTTAATTATAATATATGTATAATTCTTTAAGATGATTAACAACTTCAACACAAATAGAGTTAAATAAATTGGAGTAACTTATTTACGAAGCTTAATTTGGATGGAACGACTAAAAACAATCTATTTTGTTTTTCTGTCATTTTATAGAAGAGTAAGCATTAAATATTGTTTATAAAAGTATCCAGTCTAAAATCAAATATATCTAAAGAGTAAGAATATTTCGCATAAATTTAAAATTTTATAAAACTAAAACCAACTCGAAAATACGAAATTACCATGTTTTGTCAAACACCATTTATTCTGCAATCTGTAAAATTATTAAGCTTGAAATATGCTAATCATAAATCCCTTTTACAATTTAGATGACGCTAATGACATTTTACATGGGGCGAAATTAATTATAAATTATGCCCAAGTAATTGTGTGCCGAAAAGCGATGTTTGCTTAAAGATTTTAAGACTTCTAATCAATCATTACAGAAATATAATTTTTGGAGTTTTCATTAAGGAATTCATGTATTTGTTTTTTTTATAAACAGTATACAATCGTAACTCTAACCTGTTAACATAACTATTAACTAAGAAGGGACGTTGAGTTTAAAATAACTTCATAGATTTATTTCTTCCACTTAAAAATAATGTCCTCCTGACCACGGCCGTGGCCACCAATCTCACCGAGACGCTGCTCAGGAGGTATAATAGTGCACAAGTATGCGCGTAAACACAAGTGCACTCTCTATTCCTTTCAAACTCCAGTGGGACGCAATTCAATAAGGTCGGTGAGAGGTCCGACGGCTTAACGTGCTCTCCGAGGCACAGGGTGTGTAATACCACCAACTTCCCAGCTCCAATCTGTAACTGAGGAGATTTTGATAGAAAAACTTAATAAATAAACTTGACCCAAACCAGAAATCGAACTCACGACCTCCAGATCTGCAGTCTTTCATGCTAGCCGCTAGACCACCTGTACAATCTATGTTGTAATTTGTGTGGTTTACATATTATGTTATAAATATATGGAGTTATATGTCAGTTGAATCACGCTATTGTTTGGTTCTTTCTGATTAAATAAGTAAAAATGTAGCATACAAGAGAGGTACTACTTTTGAGAAATATACAGTATTACGGTCCAGATCACTGGTTGTTTAATTGTAACACCAGAAGGAGACGAAGTGTCTCCTGAAGCTAGAAGTGGAACATAACCCATCAATGCTGCCAAAATTATATACCTATCCAATACCTTTTCCATTTATGAATAATCTATATATAAAAAGCATATCATAATTGGCGCAGATATCGTGTAGCATACACAAAAAAGCACACCTAATTGAAATAATATAGTGACTGTATAGTGCAGTACTTATTACCTATATATTTCTTAATTTTCTTTGATGATACTCCCTAACATCTTTTTCTTTTTTCACCGATAATACTTTCTTAGATTTACGCGATGTTTTTTTTTGGTATCTTTTGAGCGTTACGTACCAAAAATCTAAATAAATCCGCGAAAAATTTGAAAAGTTTTTTTTTTTCAAATGTTCTTCATTCCGAGTCCTCATTATGTTCTACTAAGTGACATTAATCCTCTACTACTAATGAAATTGTAATTTCATTTAGATCTTCAGTATTAAAGATAGCACAAACACAATTTTTATTATATCACTAGCAAAACCCGCGGCATCGCTCGCGCTAAAACTACAACAAAAAGACTTTAAAAAGGTAGGTTTCATACAAATTTTCATCCCTTATTTTATTTTCTTATGGGATGAATTTCAAAAAAACGCTAAAACACGTATTTATTTAATTGTATTGAAGGGCATCAATACCAAGTTTCAAAAAATTATAATCATAAATATTTTTTGGGTTGTGTTATAATGTGTATTCCCGTGGGAATGAGATAATCTCCCGCGGTAAAAAGTATCCTATATGTTAACCCGGATATCCAGCTATCATCATACCAAATGTCATGAAAATTCCTCCAGTGGTTTTTCTGTGATGCGGTAACAGACAGACAGACAAAAAATCTAAAAACTATAGATTCGGTCTCTGTATCGATAATAATGCCTATTTCAATAAGATTTTCTAAAAGATATTTAAGGTACAGTTTTACTTAGTTAGAATTTTATTATATGTATAGATTGCAGAAGCAAGGATCTGGTGTATTTTGTGCCTAATAAAATAAGGCCCGCAACATCCTATGAAAAGATTTATTGGTACAAACTCCTGCTCTTTAAGTTACTTCGTAATTAATTAATTTAAATAGTTTAATATGGAATTAAAGTTTACTATAAAGATTGTGTCGTTATTTATTGTAGTTTAACTTCCGTGAGATTAAATTTTAAACATCCTTTCTAAGGATTTTAGGGTTATAGTGGGAAAAGAATAAATCTGTTAAAACGATTGTATTACTTTACTGATTATACTAGCACCATAAATACTAATAACAGAATGTCTCAGTGCTTTAATTAATTTTAGTAATGTAAAATTAACATCGCGCAAGCAACAACAAGCAAGAAATTTAAACCTGTAAGGTTTAATTAATTAACTAATAATAAAGAGCATGCAGATGTGAACCAAAAAGACAGAGGTTTTAACATACTTTTTTATAATATCTTTAATCATAAATCAAATACTAATATCTTTAATCATAAACATAAATAAAAAATAATATCTTTAATCATAAACAAAATACAAACAAAATACCTTACTAACGAAGTCAGTTAGTAGTGACCCTACTTGAGAGATCGCCGGTTCGAGTCCCGCTTGGGACATACATTTGTGTGATGAGCACGAATGTTTATTCTCCAGTTATGGGTGTTTACATTTATATGATATACGTATTTAAAGTTGTGTAGTGTATCAACTATCTGGAATCCATAACATAAACCCTAAGCTTGAACTATATTTGTAGTTAATGTTCCAACATATTCACTTAATTATTTATTTTATATATGAAGTGTTGTATGACAGTTTCTAAAATGAATTAGATGAATAGTAAAGGGACAAATAGTTTTCAGTAATATTGTATACAAATTACTAACCCTCGTTTTGCTTAAGGGTTAAAACTATACCCTTTGATATAAACTCATTAACTTCTATCCTCTACATTTAGTGAAAAAAAATGATATTTTGTCCTATGTCATTTTCGAGTGAATCCCCATTTTCATGATAAAATGCCTATAATATATCGCTTGACTATTGGAATTGTTACATAGCTTTAAATGATATACTCGTATTGCCTGCCATCAATTAGAGAGGCGAACTGATATAATCTTACGAAATAGGCGACAATTGCCGCGACCACGATGGTCACCAGCCAATTATTGCATTATGCAATATACATACATATTTACAATATATAGAATGCTTTTTCAATAAACGCTTTTTCTTTCTTTATTTTTGGCAATTTTATTTAATTTAAAAAAGGTAGAGAGAGAGAGAGACGGAGAAAATAAATATAAATAAAATAAATTTATTGTGTAATGTTGAACCCTCGTATTTTAACATACCGTCATAAAATATACATAATATAAAACATACTTTGCTGCAATAACATAGAACCTTATTTTAAATACCCAATAATGTTTGCGCGGAACTAATTACGTTTCAACATTTAGGTCCTTCAAAATGACGATTCTAAGATAAATAAAATAATTTTTATGTCAATTTTATTGTTTTGGGCGCAACAATCATACTTGAATTATTTTATGATAGAAATATTTATTTCCTTAATTAAATTTGATGTATTTTTGTGTTTTTGAATTAACTAATTTTGTTGTGTGGAGTGAAATATTATGTACAAGTTCGTTTATTTATTTCAGGTCACGTAACTTTGAGCTACCTATTTGCTACCGCTGACAGCGGCTAATGCTTACCCAATTTATATCACAGTTTACACCACAAAAAAAAATCTAAAAGGCATTTTTAATGGTCATGAAAATTTACTACCGACTCTATGAATATTTTAAGAATTAAGACAAAATATATTTTTTTTAGGTATCGTTAAGTTTGGTATATGGATATTTTTTTATATAAATACTAGTAGGCACTGGTAGATAGCTACATGCAAGTGTCATTTCCAACGTGATTACATTTTGTCTTACGGTGAAAGAAAAGATTCTGAGGAAATATACGTATCTGAGAACTTAGCAAGTTTCGTTATCGTGAGGAAACCTGCATGTCTTCGAAAGACATGTGAAGTCCGCCAACACGCACTTGACTAGCGTGCTGGACTATGAGCTTGTTCCCCTCGTATTCTGACGCCTGTGCCTAGCAGTGAGATGTTAGAAAGGGTTGAATATAATATTATGGAGAGGCTATAGTAGCATCATTTTATAACATAATATATAATCTGGTAATAACGTTCACTTTCATAACGCTTAATAATTACTGTGAGTACAAATATAGTATACATACCTTTTTTAATGCGGTATAATATACTAGCGGTTCACCCTCGCTTCGCTTGGCTTCGCCTTTAGAAAAATAAAAACAAATCTATCCCACGGAAACTGTACAATCTTCCGAGATAAAAAGTAACCTATATGCTATTCCAAACTATAATCTATCTTTGTGCCACATTTCACCCAGATTCGTTCAGCCGTTCTGGCGTTATTGAGTAACAAACATCCAAGCATCGATCTAAACTTTCACATTTATAATATTATAAGTAAGACAATAAGTCAACTAGTAGGTATGTATGGTGCGTTTTGTTATATTAAATTCTGTTTCTGAATAAAACGCTCAAACTCTAATATCTAGTAGCATAAAATATTACTGCCATTTCAATAGAAATCAGAAATGCAAGCAATTTTAATATTTAAATAACCACTGGAGCAATCTATAATGAAAATGCGCCGTGTACTCCCTCGTGATAACTCCCCTCGATATAAAACCACATATACATAAAACATTTTAATATTTAATATGAATCTATAATACCATCGGCTCATTCCTATTGTATAATGAATGCAAGTGACATTCCATTTCCGAACGATTTCATTCGAGGCAAGCATCGAGCTGGCTGTGAAAATGAAAAAATCATATTCAAAGTAATAGATTCAATTTAGGGGTAAATATTTTAGACAACTTTTGTAACATTTGAAAAGATCTACTATAAATAAAATTGGATGATATTGACGACAAGTTTGGCTCAGTTTGTAGTGACCTACTAGGTGTACCAGCGGTCGCGGGTTCGAGTCCCGCTGGGGGCATTCATTGGTGTGATGAGCACGAATGTTTATACTCCAATCATGGGTGTTTATGTTTATAATATGTATATAAAGTTATGTATGTGTAGTTCATCAACTATCTGGTATCCATAATAGGTACAAGCCTCGTAACTTACCATGAAACTAGATGGCGCTGTATGTTAATGTCCCAACACATCCCAACAATATATTTATTGATCTAGTAGTTCGTTTATACGACCCTAGATTATGAGATTGTGGGTTCAAATCCCGGGTTAGTTATTAGCTTTATTCAATTCTTCTGTGTTGAATTTCTTAGTAGCAGTTCGCAGTTAAGAAGCTTTGCATCTCTGTGCATCTTGGAGCATGTAAATCCAGTGCTATCAATCAGCAATCTGACACGACACTATAGATATCAATCTATAGTGTCGTGTCAGATTGCTGTTGTATTAGACTAAGTACTATAGTGAAGGAATGACGAGTCACTTGTGTTTGGGCACTAATATCCATGACTATAGTCGTTCTATGAGATTGCCCGTGGTGCCCAAAATTTACGAGGGCATTATTATGAGAAAACTGTTTCTCTTGGGTGGTTTATAAATATTTTTATATATTTTGCTCGATATATCAAAATATGATATACTTAAACCAAATATTTTATAGATAACAAAATTCATGTTTTATTACTTGGCATAAATAAAGGAATGATATAATCAATATTTTAGTATCAATTTCTGTGAAAGCTGTGAATTAAGTACAAAAGTTATAAAAGATCTATTTAAATTCTCGTTAAACCAAAGTTATTAAAAAAACAATATTGTTTTGTTTTTCAACGTTATTTTTAATAGTCACAGTAGGAACGCTCCTCTCATCAAATCTAAAGCGTTTGTTGACCAATAAAATATACGCGTTGCTATTATTAATCGACTTCAAAAAGAAACACGTCCTCAATTCAGTTTATGTTTACACATATGCATTACGCGATATTTCCACCAATTGAGTCCAATAATAATTGTACATTTAATTTCACCTTTAATTTTTTTTCTGTATTACAAAAGAATTTATTTATTCATCCATATATGTTACATGCCAATTGAAAAATTATATATATTTAAAAAAATATATATTTTTACTTATCAATGAGGATAAGAGAAAAAATATTTACAAATATAGGACTGCTATCTTTAATTTAGAGCTTTTAAAGAGACACAAGATATATTCATCTGGTTCTGATTCTTTCAAAAATTGGAGCGTTCCGTCGAAAAAAATAAATTTAACACATCCAATTCTTCTGATTCTTCCGATACCTATAATTTTCGAATCTAAACTGACCCTAAATCTTAAATAACATAAAGCAATTATGATATTGAGGGTTCTGGGTTTAAAATAAAAAAGATCTCACGAGAAGGCTAAGGCTTAACCTTCTCAATCTAACGTAGGTAACGTAGGTAACGTAGGTAATCCAAGTACATTATCAAATAATAAAAAATTAAAACTTACAAATAAGTAGTATTTTATTCAGATGCTCTAAATTTGAAAAAAAAAAACTAAATAAAGTAGCTGGACAAATAATTATATATTAGTTGTACAGTAACTGGATTAATAAAAATGTTGGGATATTAATACACAGCACCATCCAGTTTCATGGTAAGCTACGAGGCTTGTGCTATGGATACCAGATAGTTGATATATTACACATATATAACTTTAAGTACATACATATTATAAATATAAAAAGTCTATGACTGGAGTTACAAACATTCGTGCTCATCACACAAATGAATGCCCCCAACGGGACTCGAACCCGCGACCACTGGCACAGCAAGAAGGGTCACTACAAACTGAGCCAAACGTGTCGTCTAATAGTCACTCATGTTATATACACACACATTTTATACACAATACTAAGTTCTTACGGCTTATATTATATTGTAAGTACGCTTACATTACAAGAACATAAATCTGGTATGTACATACTACATACATAACCTTTAACATGTAGAAACCCTTTTATCTCGATGTTTCAAGTAGTTCCTTTGGAATAACTGATTCATACTGAAGCACCAATTGACCGTTAAAACTCCAGCTACAAAGAAATATATATATATATATAACTTTCATCATTCACTAACTGGGTAAAAGTTCATACTATTTCTAAATACCATAGAAAATATTTCATATATTACAATGAATATAAAAGAGATCACGTTGTGTTACTATAAAATGTTGTTAAACTTTAGATGATAAATAATTTAGATATAAAAAAAAATGAATTTTTCATAAGATGCTTTTAAAACTTTTCTTTAATAATAATTTTACCAGCGTCTTGTGCAAGTTTTCAAAGTAACGTTGTGCATAAAAATGCGCAATTATTATGCGATCTTAAATTATGTCTCAATGGCGTTGTACATAAAGATGGATTGAGATGGAGCGAAGTGAAGATAATTTAGAAAGATTAACTAGACTACCTATAGGTAATGCTCGTGATGTTTTCCTAAAGTTCTTTGCTTAATCAGCTAACAAAATCTCTTGTCGTCAATCGTCTTAATAAATCGTAAAACAAAATATTAAGGCTTTCACGGTATGATTTTAAGTAATGTACTTTTAAAAATTTTGGGTGTATACTATGAGTATGTATGGTTTTGTCTTAAACCTTTATGTTAAAAATTTAAAAGTAGACTTAGAAACACTTGCTTTATTTTGAAAACTAATCCAAATAATATTATGACGTGATATAAATGATTTCTTAGAGCATACGGTGTTCACGATAGCCAAGCGCGAACTGACCTCAATCTATATTTTATACATATAATAAAATTCTAACTGAGTCGAATCTGTACATTATATATTTTTTGGAAAATCTTATTGAAATAGTCATTATTATCGTTACAGAGGCCAAATCTATAGTTTTTAGATTTTTATCTGTCTTTGACCGCATCACGAGAAAACCACTGGACAGATTTTGATAAAATTTTGTATGATGATAGTTGGTTATCCGGGTTATCATACAGGATACTTTTTACTGCGGGAAAATATCTTATCTCTGAGAAATCTATACTAAACGCTAAAACGTAACTAGGAATCCGAGCGGAGCTAGGGTGATTCGCTAGTTTAATATATAATAAACACTATCTTTGTGTTGTGTAAAAATGTGAAATTAATAAAAATGTATGTAGATGATAATTTCACTTATAAATGTAAACCGGTTTGATTATTTTCTTGAAAGACAGAATATATCTGTAAATTAGTTTAATAAAAATTTAAAGAACAAACTCCATTGTTGAAGGTGAAATGATTATTTCTATAAGTAATATTAATATTAATATGCCTTTATAATTAAAAATATATAAGCACTTTTTTATGTTATTTTAAAGATTTTTCACTGTACTTTTATTTATGGGTTTTTATCCTATTATGACATAACAGTCCCATACATAGCATCTTAACCTAAGTACAACGTTATTATAAAAAATCAATAGATTAAGTTTCAATTTAAAATAATTTTCTGACATAACTGAAATATGTTTCATTTATTTACTCTGTCTTAAGTCAGACAGTGATATATTGCTCTAAGTGCATTACTTGAAAGTATACTTTAGACCAATATCCAAAGTACCTACACTTACTTTGCACTTACTAAGTAAGATGTAGTATTTAAATAAAACTATCTTTTCGGATTTTTTCGTGGAATTATTTTGATTTTTGGTTCCCGACGTTTCGATTGCTTTACAGCAATCATGGTCACGGGAGAAACTAAGGTGTTAGATGTCTCAAAGGCATTTTATAGTTGTTACAGTCAGGCTACCCACAAGATAACAAAATGAATTCAAAATTTTGAAAATAGGCACCAAAGTACCTTACAATATTTGTTAATTTTAATTTTAAACATTTTTATAATTTTAATTATTTAATTATTATGGAATATTATTTATATAATTTTAGCTATTATTATTATAATTATTACAATTTTTTAGAAAACTTTATTGCTTAGTAATATTTCTTATTATATCGTACCTCAACTTTTTTTAGTTTTTTTTTGACACCATTTTTTGGAAGGTAAAGGCTTAAAGAACACAATAAAATGCTTACTAATCATATTAACCGAGCCATATGAAATAATAAAAAGTATTTGCTTAGAATATTAAATTAATCAATAGCTAGCTGTCTATTAGTAAAACATGATTAAAATTAATTCCGTAGTTTGAAAGTTTATTGCCCAAAACTAAACAAACAAACAAAACAAAAGTGTAGACATACATAAATGTGATTGCTAAAACAAAAAGTGCAATATTACTAAATCAAATATGAGATTAACTGAGGAACCTTTGTGGCATTATCAATCACCGCCATTATTTACCAATCATACGGTGCGCAATGAAATTGGTATACATTCTTATGTAGTTAGTATAAGTTAGTATACTCTTGTATACTAATATGTAAAACCCAAGGATTTGGTTTTTGGTCATCTGAATGCAGGCGGAGCCGCGGGCAATGCTAGTATATTATATAATATTATTCATTGTACGGTATTTTTGAGCACTTTTTAATCTTAATTCCGTATTTTGTTAATATTTTTTTTATTTTACTGAAATAATATATATTAATTAAACATATTATAATATATATTAAATTATAACTTGATTCTACTATTAAAATACGTTTACCGACTTTGTAAATAAATGCTACGAGTATTTTAACCTTCAGATCTGCCAATATTATGTTAAATATTCATATTTTCAAAAAAAAAAAAAACTATTGCGTGATTTACAATAACAACATAGTTTTAATTCCCTTTTCGCATTTCCGCTAATTTTATAACAATGTTACCAATGCAACGCTATAAATTCACTAGATGGCAACATTAGGACAATTATTAACTTCATGTAAAACCGAACCCGTGACATTTGACATAGAAGATCGTGATGCGGTGTCGTAATCGGCATGACGATTGCCTACACTCTATATACTCATATCATATACGAGTAACAATTGTCAATTAAATTCATATATTCAACAAAACAAATGCCATATACACATATATAAAGGTTAAATATCAACTAAATAATAATTTCCTTTAGTCTGGGGACGGCTGAAGTAAGCGGCCGAAAGTTCTAACATAATATATGTCATCATTGAATAAGCATTAGGCGTAAATCAATAAGATGATATACTTTCGTATACATAATTTAACATATGTACGACCCAAAAAAAAATAGAGCTATAAATCTTTTGCATGTGTGCCACTTGACCTAATGCACTTGACATTTGTTTTGTTCAAGTGGACGTGGAAGCTTATTTGATTAAGTTATAAGCTTTATAAAATGAAATATAATGTATTGGACATATTTCTGTAAAAGCTGGTTTTGGAAAAATTATAACTACGTAATATGGTATATTTGGTTTTACTATTAGTGTTACAATTTATTTTAAACTTCTTACTATTTGTATGTTTTTAGGGTTCAGTAGTCAAGAAGGAACCGTTATAATTTCGCCATGTCCGTCTCTCTATCCGCAGCTTTGCTCAGACTCTTGGTACTAGAAAGCTGTAATTTAGCATGGATATATGTACATATTCATTTTAGTCACGCCGACAAAGTGATACAATAAAATCTTGAAAAAATAATTTTAGAGTTCCTCCTTTACACGTAAAGTGGGGATGTTTTTTTTCTTGACTATCCCATGGTGTGGGGTATCGTTGGATAGGTCTTTCAAATATATTGCGTACCCCTCCCCCCTCTCCTGTCAGCTAAATAGTTGTTTTCGGATATGTGAAAAAATTTTAGTAGTATATATAACGAACTTAAAAGAAAAACTATCCCAGCTAAGTAGGATTTACCAGTTTACAACTAATAGTTGACCAACTTATACCTATAGTACTTGTACCTATGAGCCGCCGAAACCGTTAACGTTAAATGTTCATAGTATGAAACAACAAAAAGCCCTCTTGTTAGTCCGCATTATTGTGATGGGCTACTACGGAACCCTACCTCGCGCGTCGCCTGACACGCACTTGGCCGTTTTTTCTTATTTTGCTGCATATCATGTCTTTTTCATGAACAGATATATCCACAGTTCTATGAATTAATACTTGACTTGGCAATTTTCGTTTTCATCTTCTGAAACCAATGAAAAAAGATCAATTACATTACTCTTTTCTCTGAAATTTTATCTGTTCAAATAAAAGCATGCCTTAATAACCTAATATTATTAATACATAGGTATAAATAATAATAGTCTCTAACAGAGTTAACCAATTAGGCAATAGTTAAACTAGCAAATCATTTTTTTATAAGTTTTTAATATCAAAGAATGTTTTTGTTTTATAGGTACAGTAACCAAAACTTTAGATTCATTTTATACTTAGAAAAAACACCAATCTATACAAGAGACAAAGAATTTTTTTTTGTGAATATTAATCATTGCACAAAAATAAGGAAGGAGAATTTCATTGTGATAAAATTATTTGTATAGTATCATTTTTGCAAAGTAATGTTTATATAATTAGTTCTATTTTTTTAAAAGGTCATTAGTAGACGAAACTAACGAGCATTTTCCCAACAGCTAGGAGTTTTTTAGTTTTATCCTTTTTCCGGATCACTTACTTCGTTTACGTTCGTATATGTTTTCAGCCTTTATATATTCGGCTTCCGGTTCTTTTTAAAAGGTTTCCAGTTTCGATTTAACTGTTTTTATTTCATAAAATAGTTTTTTTTAGGAATTTTATTCTATGGTCCTTTAGTAGAGTGTATGTGCCTTTATTGAAAATTGAACCCAGAAAATGCGCCTCTTGCCTAGTTTAGTTTCGGTTATCAATATTCCCATCTTCGCTTCGCTTCGTCCCTAGACAGAAACAAATCTATCCCATGGAAACCGTAAATTTTTCCGGGATGATATATAGCATATAGTATTTCTCAATAAACGGACTATCTAATACAAAAAGAATTTTTCAAATCGGATTAGTAGTTCCTGAGATTAGCGCATTCAAACAAACAAACTGTGCCTCTTTATGATATTATTATAGATTATTAGAAATACAGCACAAAGAATTTAAATAGAAAACGTAAGATTTATAAGGAAAGATACTTATGTGTATAAGTTAGTACTTTGGCGATTATTCCAAATATTTTACCTTGCTAAGATTAGAATTCACAATCTTCATATAATAGCCATAAAAACTTTTAACTACTTAAATAAAAACGATTAAAAGCTCAAAGCTAATGGTATTTTATGGGCCATTATTATTATTAAAAAGATAACTACAGTAATTTCCCGAACACAGTGAAGCATGAAAAACATTAATTTAAACTATATAATGTTTTACATAGCTTCTTAAGATAATAACGTCGAAAATTAGACGTATCATTAGAGAGTCTTATCGTGCTTTCAATTTCCAAGATTATAAGATAACATACAACGTTTAATTTACTAAGATATTTTTTCATAGAAAACTAGAGACTTCATTAAAAGGTTTATTTCTGGTTTAATTACATATTAAGAACTATTTTGTCCCACTGCTTGTGAGATAAACCTAACTAATCTTTAGCTTAGTCAAGAAATTCGTATTAGGGGTGTAGACGTTAGATGTTATGTACGTAGATTACCTATTAGATTTTTGACCGCACTGTTATGTATTAACTGCAATTGGAGTGTAGATATATTTTTGTATTTTTTGTAATTTTTAATCAATTCTCTTGAGTTTTTTAATGAAATGGTGACATCTCGAAGGTATTTCTATATAATATTACAAAAAAAGTAAACTTAGGAGTACAAAATTAATTTAAAAGTTAATATTATAAAGTCAGTATATTTAATTTGCTTACTGCCATCGGCTTTGCGGCTTTCCTGCGTGTATGTATTTTATGAAATTCACAACAAATAAACACGACCATCGCTTCATATATAAAGAGAAGAACAAATACTGAACTGTGCCTTTTATTTATATAGAATCTTCGCCCATTAAAATTAAACTTAGCCATAATTTAAATGTATATCCTCAATTGGTTCGCAATCCAACAAACAGGCAAACTTACTAAAAACTTATAATTAAACAATAAAAATTGATAACCTATATTACTAGTAAAGATTCCCCATTCGATTTTGACCGTTTTTAACGCTTTAAATCGGACTATTTTTCGAGCTATTTTTATGGTTACCGGTGGTAGGACTCTGTCAAGCCTGAGGAGTCCGACTGGATGGGTACCACCCCCTTATCTATTTCTGCCGCCAAGCAACAATGATTGCATTGTTGTGTTCCGGTTTGAAGGATAAGGTAGCCAGCGCAATTACAGGCAAGAGGCATAACATCTTAGTCCTCACAGTGATAACGTACCGGCGGTTCTGCAGTTTTGTTACATAAAACTTAAGTGCATGAACCGTAGGTGTTATGGGCGACAGGTATCGCTTTCCATCGGGTGGACTGTCTGCTCGTTTATCATTGAATACTATAAAAAAAAAAAAAAAAAAAATGGTCAGAATAAGATCAGCTTATGCACGAAAGTTACCGATAAAAAATAAAAATAGTAATAATAAAAATGTGGAAAAAATGGCAAAAAAAAAAACGGCTACTAATCTACGATTGATATTTTGATCATCAGTAAAATTGCAAAATTATAGACATTTGATTTCAATTACAATTTTCTTGTTAATGGCTTCAAAGGGTGCTAGCTGAACACAGATAACTTCTTCAAAACATTTGATTTGAGGACACATTATCTATACATATGTATATGGTAAGTCCGGGAGAGTTGCCTATAGTTTTAAAAATCGATCAATATTAATTATATGTGTAAGATACTACATAAAATAAGCATAGTATACTTTAAATCAATATTTACTTATGCCATTCAGATGAAATTTTGAACTATTGTGCAATATATTCTAGATTAAAAAATATTTTTTAAAAATAAAAGAAAATAGGCATCTCACCCAGACATATTTATTTATTTATTGAAATGTCAGTACATATTCACCGGTGGTAGGACTCTGTCAAGCCTGAGGAGTCCGACTGGATGGGTACCACCCCCTTATCTATTTCTGCCGCCAAGCAACAATTATTGCATTGTTGTGTTCCGGTATGAAGGATAAGGTAGCCAGCGCAATTACAGGCAAGAGGCATATCATCTTAGTCCTCACAGTGACAACGCACCTGTGGTTCTGCATTTTTGTTACTTAAAACCTAAGTGCATGAACCGTAGGTGTTATGGGCGACAGTTACTACTTTCCATCAGGTGGTCTGTCTGCTCGTTTGTCACTGAATCTCATAAAAAAAAAAAGAAATATATGGCAAAAACAGATAAAAACGATAATAATTGCAGAAGTTAAAAAACTGTGTCGCAATCATTAGTTGCCTATAGATGTCAGGGGTAGATGCCCACGAGTAACCAGTAAATAATCAAACGTTATACTTTAGGCATTCCGCTGAACCAATTAATATACTGGACATCTAACCCCGAAATATCATTGAGCATCTCTCCCGATCATTAGGGAGAGATGCCTATCGACTGTAAGCACACCCTAAAGCATTTACAATACAAAATGGTAGATTGTTAACAAAACAAGATCAGAATGTTACAATATGAAACAATTTAATACTATTTAACTAAAGAATTTAGGGAAAAAAGCTACTTAGTTTTTGTGTAAAAACATCCACACTGACATTGACTGTCGACTGACGTATTATGGACGCGTTCCGAATAACGCAAAATTAATTTATTTAATTTTTAAATTTATTAGGCATCTCTCCCTTTTTTATGAAAAATTTTATTGAAATAGTCATTATTATCGATACATAGGCCAAATGTACCCTTTTTAGGATTTTTGTCTGTCTGTATGTCTGTCTATCTATCTGTTATCACATCACGAGAAAACCATTGGACAGATTTCGATGAAATTTGGTATGATGATAGCTGGTTATCCGGGTCAATACATAGGATATAAAACTATCAATATTTCTATAACTTCATGTTAGTATAGTCCTAACCACGTTGTCATATCTTTCAACGTAATTAAAAGCTTTGAAATCACTACCAGATGGATAATATATTATATTTATTCTCAGAGGGTATTAAGGTCGTGATATCTATTTCAAAAGAGAAATAAGCTGCCAGACTGATAGCGCGTGTGTAGTAAAATACAACTTAGTGTTCTTTTGGGCTTTATAACGTTTTTTTATCTACGATAGTAGAAAAGTCATGGTTCTACGACAAACATTATATTTGATCAAATAGTAATATACTTAATAAGAACATCACTTATTTCTCATATCATAGTCACTATGTGTTACAAAGTTGCCGCTGTACGGGCTATAAAGATTTATACCGTTTCTTCAGTGACGCATGGATATTTGCCTACGCCAGCCGAATGCTTCGCTGCTAAATTAAAATTAACATTCAGTGTAATCTAAGAAAATATATACACGATTTACTCGTGCGAAATGACTGTTTATTTCACCTTTAAAGGTTTAAGAAAATTATGAAAATTACCTACATAGCTTAACATTTTGTGATTAGGAAAAAATTTATGTTGTGGTAGAGTAGTACCTTCAATTCAATTTTCCGGTTACGAAATAAAAAATCATGGTTTCCGGTCTGTTATGAGAATATAAATGCGTTTGGGCGAGCGTTTTAAATTTCATTTAAATCCGTTAAGCCTTACATCGTAATATGACAGAGTGGGCAAAATTTATTCCAATAATTAGAATCAGTTACTGTGTTTTCCCATAGGGACGTAAGATTTTCCTCTAGTAAAAGGTATATTAAATGCTGATCCTAGTAATAAGTGGTCACTGAATAAAATTTATTTAAAATCTGTTCAGTATTTTTTTTGTGAAAAGCAAACAGATGTACCTATAGACATACAGGTAAGAAAATCAATAACTATTGTTTTGAGGTTTGTATTCAAAACACACAATATGTATATGTACACAATACGTAAAAATCTTTGTTTTAAAAAAAATATTTTATGTACAGACTTCGCGTTGTTACTATTTTATTATTTTACCAGCGGCTCACCCTCACGTCTAGACAAACAAAATCAAATCTATCCCACAGGAACCGTACATTTTTCCGGGATAAAAAGTAGCCTATTTGTTATTCTGATATATGAACTATATTATTGTAAAGTTTTATTAAAATCCAATCAGTAGTTTTTGTGTACTAAGCTGTACGAGTTACTATAGTTTTTTTAACAATCCCACAGGATCTCTTTCATCAAGGAAAAATCCTTCCTTTTTTTGGGAGTTAGTCTAAACAACTTGAAAGCAAAATGAAAGCTTCAAAATATTTGCGTCTCAGTATTTGCCTTTGACGTTATTATAAAAGCTAAATAAATAACTAACATCTAAACGACCTTTAGAGTAAAAAAAATATCAACGTTCAAAGCTACAAAATTTTACTAAATTGCCACAGAAATAAAAGAATATAGAATTGAAATACTTCCAATCAGTCAACTTTATGTATTGATTACAAAATAAGGGTCAAGTCTATACCAATATAAAGGTTTATCTGGACCGGCTCTCGAATGGAATTTAGATATGAAAAGTTAATAAAGTAGAAGCCAGTACAGCTCCTTTGTGTCATTAGAAAATATATTTACGAGTATATAATACCTACTACTTTTATATGGTACTGAAAAATAATATGTACTCATACGTACGCAACCTGCGTCTAATCTGCTGTTTCTTCGCTGTATAAAAGCGCAAGGAAGTGTACAGACTATTTTTCAATGCAAATAGGAATAAGCCCATAGTCCACCAAGCTTGTTAAGTGTGAGTTGGCGGACTTCACATATCCTTTGAAAATTACTTATTATTAATTTCACGATATTTTCCTTTAATTTAAAAATAATTGATAGTTGTTTTGTTTTATGTAAAAAGCATGGAATAAAAGGTTTTTTTTTTATTTTATTTATAAAGCTAATGATGATCATCTTAAAATGAATTGCACATGAATGTAGTAGAGGTGCGAGACCCGTTGGTTGAAACTGACTCACTAGCAATTTTCACGCATTATACTAATGGACTCCGTCACAGCGCCAATTACATGCAATTTAAGCAAGCTATATATATGATTTTTTCCTTTAATTAAAATAAAAGCTATGTATATTTTAATTAACACAATATCTTTCCAATAACAAAAAAAAACCATTTAAAATACCTTCACAAGCTACAATACCTTCAAAATCTATACATATAAT
Organism: Argynnis bischoffii washingtonia; assembly: GCA_033884665.1. NCBI lineage: Eukaryota > Metazoa > Arthropoda > Insecta > Lepidoptera > Nymphalidae > Argynnis > Argynnis bischoffii. The sequence continues at coordinate 12,354,828 of CM066621.1, read as the reverse complement.
AAAATTGTAAGTAAGCCGAATCTGTACATTAAATATTAAAAAAAAATCTTATCGAAATAGTCATTATTATTGACACAAAGGCTGAATCTATATTTGTTAGATTTTTTGTCTGTCTGTCTGTCTGTCTGTGACCGCATCACGAGAAAACCAATGGACAAATTTTGATGAAACTTGGAATAATGATAGCTGGTTATTTGAGACAACATATAGCATACTTTTTACTGCGAGAAAATATCTCATCTCTGAGAAATATATACTAAACCTTAAAAGGTAACTGAGGACGAATTCGAGCGGAGCGAGGGTGAGTTGCTAGTTAATATTATATAATTATATCATTGTATGTATAGTTGATCTATTTTAATAAGCTGGACATATTTTTACTACACCTTTAAAACTATTACAACAGACGCCTTACTATATAACTTTAAATAAGGTAAAGGCTTCAATTTCGACAAAGTCAACAAAAGTACTGTTTTATAAGAGAAACAATTGTTTTTTGTGCACCGTACTTCTACGATTTCATTCGCATGTATTTAACTTTTACACCTTGAACTCGGTCAAAAATATAGCCAAGTTTCATTTTAATTAATTAGTTCTTTAAATACTCATTAAACAGTTAATCTTTCAAGGACCGCATACACGCTGGCGTGTACGATAACAATTGAACTCTCGGAAATTCGCACGGATTTCTTAGAAATCATCCTGGAGAGATTAAGCTTATGATTTGGGCGTTTTCGGATGTGTAAATTAGGAATTAAAGTTAAAAGGAATTAAATAAAGATTCTAAAATTATATCATATCTAAGATACTTGCTTTTGTCTAGTCATAAATTAAAAAAAAACTAAACCTATAATGTCGTTTGTCACAACGTGTTCTCGTATGCATATATAACATGAAACCATTAAGTCTTTCACTAACAATCTCTCACGTATAATAGCGAAGTCGTGACGTCACAGCCACTTTGAGTTTATCACATTCTTGAAGTCAATTATTTTCGAATATTTTTTTCTGCATACTGAGATAAATTTCTGCTAGAAATAAAATATCTATTCTATTCTATTCTATTCAGCCTTTTACAACGTCCCACTGCTGGGCCTCCCTTCAATACATGGAGATCAGGCGATAATCCACCACGCTGGCCAAGTGCGGGATGACGGACTTCACATGTCTTTCGAAAACTTGTTAGATTCTCTCAGACATGCAGATTTTCTAACGATGTTTTCCTTCACCGTGAGGCAAGTGGTAATCATGTTAGAAATGATTCGCACATGAAAATATCATTGGTGCGAAACCCGGTATTTGAACCCGTTTCACTAGGTTTCTTAAGCGAGTGCGTTACCACTAGGCTACCACTGCCTAATTAAATGTGACTTGTTTTAAAAGAAAGAAAACTTTCCCTTATTTTAACATGTCCAAATAAATTTAAGACTATGCGAGATAAATAAAATAAAATCTTTACATGAGCTAAATCTGTATAACGACACGTACGTAACAGTATGTTATGTGTCTCTCTGGTGCTTAAAATATCAAAGGTCGGGAACTCGATTATTCTCTGATGCGAATATTGCATTGCTTCGGTTTGATTACCCCTGGGCCGTTTGTTACAAAGCAGCCTTAGATGGCGTAGCGTCAAATGTCGCGTTCCTTTGAAAAACTTATTAAGGAAAAGGACGTATTGTGTATCCATCACTAATATTCCTTTATGGAACACTTTGCTTATTATATTTTCAAATTTCATAATTTATATTACATGGCAGGACGATATTTTGCTTTTGGACTTTTCCGTAGATACCACTGAAACGGCGTCAGTACGACGCTGGAGCTACGTTACGCTACGAGCTACTTACAATAAAGTGTAAAAACTAGAGATCGAAGTGAAAGAATTACTAAATTTTCTATCAAGCCGACAACTTTAATTGTGCAAAGATTATTGTAATTTGTTTTTTAAATTAATTTATTTATTCTAGTTTAATGAGAAGATAGAATATTTCATTATAGTATTTGAAACATGTTATACAAATGGCATCTTTTAAAATATTTTTAAGCTTGTATTTTATACTTCTACTTCTGATTAAATGTGCCGCAGTATATATTAGAATCAATAAGAAAATACGTGACCTGTTAAGGAAAATATGTGGATCACTTTTAAAATATTTCCCTTTGGAATTAAAATGAATAACGAGTTATTAAAGTATCTATATGCAAAGTTATCTATCTATCATTTAGAGAACTTTTGAACATTCATAATAATTGCTACATGTTTTGAATTATTTTTCAACCCCTTAAATTAATAAAAAATAATAACCCCTCATATTAATATTAAATTCCAGTCTGCCTACATTAGGTTTTCTATTATCTACTCCAATTTTCATGGCCAAAGTTTGGCCTTAATTCGATTTCCGGAAAAGTACAGACATCTTTACTTCCGTACATTTTGTTTTTGTAGCGATAAATTTTCAGTAATAGCCCGAAGTTGGTACTTGGTAAGTTAAGTTGTTGCTTGGAGACCACGTAAAGCTGTCGGTCCTGCACCTATACTCTCATCGCTTATGTTGATTTGTTGTTCCACTTCTGGACTATAATATTTATTTCAATGTATGATTAGATGAAATAGTACTAATAGTAGACTAGTAACGATGAGATTGGCCACCATGACTGAAATAGGTCAGGATGACATTACACAAATTGAGTACACAAAATAAATGTTTTAACAATTTATTTCTTTGTTCCTATATCGCAATGAATCTCTATCCTAATCCCAATTTATAATAATCTAGCAATATTTTGAGTTACTTTTAAAGAAAATTTATTTCATTTATTTCATAACCTATAAACAAAACTTATTTCATAATTGTTTACGCATTTTGAACAGACCAGTAGCTTAAAAAGTTTGAACAGTATTGTTAAAGTTTCTTTTCATTTAGAAACATCATTCGTTAATAATAAAAAAGTATTGAAGCTAATGTATTAATTATAAGCTCCGTTTATATTTTATTATATTTTAGACTAGCGGCTCGCTTCGCTAAGGTTCGCCTCGAGACAAACAAGAACAAATCTATTACACGGGAACCGTAAATTTTTCCCATATAAAAAGTAGCCTATTTGTTATTCTGATGTATGAATTATATTATTGTAAAGTTTCATTAAAATCCAGTTAGTAGTTTTTGTGTACTAAACTGTATAATTTACTACAGTTTTTTGACTATCCCATGGGAACTCTTAAATTTTTCGGGTTAAAAAATATTTAATATGTTGACTGGGGATATAAGGTACCACCATACAAAATTTCATTTCAAACGGTTCAACAGTTTCAGATATTAACCCGTACAAATAGACAAACAGACAGAGAAACAAAAAAAAATGAAAAAAAAAATGGATTTGTTCTATTTCTCTTCTTACGGTCCCTTGAGTCGGTTTTTAGCATTTTTTTCTATGTACAGACATTCGACCTCTACAATTTTATTAGATGTATAGATATGTAGAAGAAGTCTATTTTTACAAAAATATATTATATCTTACACAAGACAATGAGTGGTATTAGAGGGTAGCTACTTAAAGGCGTGTGGCTGGCGTAAAGTGCTCTCAAGTAACGTACAATCTCAGTACAAGCATAAAATAAGAACACCTATATACATACATTAAGATGCGCACATCTTGTCGGGGAAAGTAAGTTATTGAAATTGGATAGATATGTGAAATATGTCAATGCGTTCCAACGTTTTTCTAATAGAAAGACAATGTTTACGTTATATTTTCAACAGTATATTTATAGTAAGCTAAAAGTGACAATGTTATATTATTTTGTGTCATAGAGGAAGGATCTGCCGTCTGTAACATAGGCTCGGCCTAGTACAGTCGGCAGTAACAAACCGTAGTAAGCAACTTATAATTTGTAATTAGCTTATTTTGTCCTTATTGTAAAGAAATGTAACTTTTTTTGCTAATAATGTTTACTAATAAAGTATACAGTCGATCCACTCCAAAATACACAGTTATATGTTTTTTAACAGTATTCAGTTATTTTATTTGGATTTAGCAATGAAAGTTGTGTAAGCATAAAAATTGAATTAAGAGATTGAATAATGCCTGATAATTAAAGCAATCTCTGACAATTTAATTAATTACATTATTATCTATAGTACTAATATTATAAAGCTGAAGAGTTTGTTTGTTTGTTTGGTTGAACGCGCTAATGTCAGAAACTACTGATCCAATTTGAAAAATTATTCTTGCATTTGATAACCCGTTAACTGAGGAAGGTTATAGGCTATATATCATCCCGGAAAAGTGTACGGGTCCCGTGGGATAGATTTGTTTTTGTCTAGCGAAGAACCCAAAGCGAAGCGAGGGTGAGTCGCTAGTTCTATGAATATTAGTTTTATTAAAATAACATATATTTAGCAATAATATTCTGAGTTCCTAAAATTTTTATTCAACATAAAATGTAAGCAACATTTTGCTTTCAAAACATTAAGGATGCTATGACCAGCCACAAGTATGAAAACACAGCTTTTCGCTTTTAGCTTGTTATGAACTAGCTATCTCTGATATATATATATATAAAGTCAAGGCAGTGGTAGCCCAATGGTAACTCGCTCGCTTCGATATCCGAGTGAAGCGGGTTCAAATCCCGGGTCTTGCACCTACCCACTCTGATATTTTCATGTGCGAATCATTTTCTAACTTGATTACCACTTGCCTTACGGTGAAGGAAAACATCGTGAGGAAACCTGCATGTCTGAGAGAACCTAGCAAGTTTTCGAAAGACATGTGAAGTCCGCCAACCCGCACTTGGCCAGCGCGGTGGACTATGGCCTGATCCCCCTCGTATTGAAGGGAGGCCCGTTCCCAGCAGTGGGACGTTAAAAAGGGCTGAATACATATATAAAGTCGCTCCTGCTGTTTGTACGCTTAGATCTTTTAAGCTACACGGAACGCAATGGATTTTAATGCAATTTCAGCAATAGATAGAGTGATTCAAGAGGAAAGTTTATATGTATCATGCATATTATATTCAAACTAACCGTTAATTACATGATGACATTAACCACTCCAGGATAATTTCCAAAAAGTTAATTGTTAACTGAACCACTGGTGTTCCCGCGTCCCTCAACACGTTAAAATATGGGTAACACTTATTCGTAGACAAAGAACTTCTTAGATGGCATTTGACTAAAATGTATTGGAAGCCTTCAAGTAAGTTGAAATACACAAAAAAAAAATAGATGTTCTAAAATAATAATGTAATATTCTTAGATAAATTAATGCTTTAGTTACTATATTCTGTTATCTTCCTTTAATATTTATTCTGCTTATTTCTATAGGATTTGTATAGGTAAGTGTAAATAAATATGAAATAAATATTTTATTATTTAACAGATCACTAAATAAATAAAAAAACTTTCTTACAATACCTTTTGTATATGTAAGTACGTGATTTATTATAACCTTAAAATATAATATACTAGCGACTCATCCTTGCTCCGCTTGGGTTCATCCTTAGTTACGTTTTAACTTTAATAAATTTCTCAGAAATAATATATTTTCCCGCAAAAAAAAGTATCCTATATGTTGACCCGGATAACCAGCCATCATCAAACTAAATGTCATCCTAATCTCTCCAGTGGTTTTCTCGTGATGCATCCCAGATAGATAGACTGACAGACAAGAATTCTAAAAACTATAGATTCGGCCTCTGTATCGATAATAATAATTATTTCAGTAAGATTTACCAAAAAAATATTTAATATGCAGATTTTACTAAGTGAGAATTTTATTATAGTACTAGCGACTCACCCTCGCTTCGCTCGGGTTCGTCCCTAGCTTGGATATAGTAACTTGGATATAGTTTTTTTTTAAGTATTTCCACCTTCCGTGGATCTTAAGGAACATACAAAAAAATTAACTAGCGTTATACGCTATCAACATTCATTTTTATTTATAAATAGATATAGATGTATAGAATAGCGTTTGATCGCACCTTCGCCTGTGTTTCCTTGAAGTGTAGCCTTAATTAATTATTACACTAAAGCGAAAATACTTTTTCAGATTAGGCAGTAAGTTCCTGAAATCAGCGCGTTCAAACAAACAAATAAAGTCTTTGACTTTATATCTTATATTAAATGAGCAATTTTTGTATAATTGTGTATGTATAATATATAAATTTAATTCGTATATCTCGGAAACGGCTTTAATGATTTGTGTCAAAATTTGTATTATCTTTTCCGAAAAAACGCAAGTTTTATATCTTTTTCGAAAAAAGGCTCAGCTAAACTCAGTCGCCTAGATACTATTACTTATATGCCGTATTCATTACTTATGTAAATGAAATTTCAAAGTAGAATTTCTAGACAGTATCGTCAATCAGCGTTAATTGTTTCAGTAAATTTCAGTGACTTATCCATTTTAATGTCGTACGATGGAGAAAATATACATTTTTTCGTAACTTCAGTAACACTCCCTAGAGTGAAAATGAATATCAGTAATATGTTTTCATATGTTTCGGAAAATCTAAACGTTATTATGTTATTCTTAGAAAATTTAATTTTCTCCTCACATTCGTACTTTTTTAAGTTAGACTTATCTTCTAAGTATAACTTATAAGTCCCTACAGCTTTTCTAAAGCCTGTAATATATATGTATAAAAAGTACCTGGGCGATCGAGCTTCGCTCAGACTTCTTCTGTGTTATATTGTATTTTTTAAATAAAAAAAAACTTAAAACTTGAATAAATACAAAAAAAAAAGTAAAACTTTGTATTCCAACGGGATTCGAACCCGAACAATGTCAATCTTGCGTCTTGGCCGCTTGACCAAGATCCATATGCCTGAGCGTAAGAAATTATCGACCATATTTTGCGTGGACAATGCAAAAAAAAAACCGCATGAAAACTCGAAAACACGCGTTTTCCCAGACAAAAGACTAACCTAGATCGATTTTTCACCCCCGAAAACCCCCACATATCAAATTTCAGCGAAATCTTTAGAGCCGTTTCCGAGATCGCTGGTATAAATAAATATACAAGAATTGCTCGTTTGAATATATTAGATTAAATAGGTTGTATATATTAAATTAAAATATATATACAAATCTAATTAATCCAATGAAAGCACTAGAGCAGGAGGTTAGCTGTACGATTAATATGAATTGTTGACATTCCCAACATATTAAAATTAATTGATTTAAGAGAAACAAAATCTTATATAAGTGGTAAGTGGAATTAAATTTTGGTATTAAGAATGCTTTCTTGTATTTTAATTTCGTTCCACTTATCTTTACAGAGCACTCGCAGATAAGTCTGACTTTTTCGACTATAATACTCTTTTGACTCGAATATTTGGGTGTACTTTCGAAAAGCGCATACCGCCTCGATCTGGGCATAATGACATATTTTGTGATTCATCGACGGTATGTGCTTTTCGGCAGTTTATCCAAATATTTTAATTACTTTTTTAATTACTTTCCGAACTATTCGTTCCTTAATATGGTAACATACACATATGATACGTATAAGCACTGTTCTGGCTTAACTCAATCTCTAAGCACTATTATCCACCACTAGTTACACTTGCACTATGACTTCACCCCTCTTTTGCTTACTTTTACTTTTTTGTATTTCTTCTTCAATTCGAATTGAATTGAAGAAGAAATACAAAAATCTTGTTAATGGCTTGTATTTCTTCTTAATCTTCTCGTAGCTTTAATATTCAAATGAACTCTCGATACACTACCACCTTTAACAAATTCGAATATATTCTAGTATTCTCAATTCCATTCTGGAAAATATTTTGTTCCTCTCTCACCCACGGCAATTTACGATGAACTATTCTTCTAACTTATATTTAAGTATGCTTCACACGTGAAATTTTTTTTAATTATTTTTGGTGTAAAGACGTTCTACACTCTAATATAATATTATTAAAAATATATTGTTATAATGCTATAATGATGTCTTTTATATTGGTAACATAAAAATTATAATAATTATTAATACTGTACGCTGTAAGGAACTACATTTGAGTACTATTTTAAAGCACTAAATTTCTAGTATGCCATAAAAAATATACGGCACTAATGGTAACTTTTCTTATAATAGAGCCCGAAGAAAAGAAATTTCACCATAGGAAATCATTAACTGTACAACTAGTTTAGAATGATAGCTTGTTTATACATATATAATATAAAATGTATTATATACCCATATACTTTTTGACGACATGTTTGGCTCACTTTGTAGTGACCCTACTTGCTGTGCAAGTCTCGGATTCGAGTCCCGCTGGGGGTATTCATTTGTGTGATGAATACGAATGTTTGTACTGCAGTCATTGGTGTTTATATTTATAACATGTACATATTTAATGCTATACATATAAATTTACATAAGTTAAAATATATAAGTTATATATAAATGGTTTTTAAAAGTAAATTGATAATATTGAGAGCAACAATAGAATGGTACTAATTTATGTGAAGGTAAATCGTAGTCTGGCTTCAAAGTCATTTATTTAGCTCAGTTGCTAGTTGGAAACTCGAACGTATAGGTGTTTGAGATTAGTCTTCTGTAGATTTAATATAAATAAATTTAACTTGAAATACGGATGTATCTAATTTAGAAAACTTGTAGCAGTTATATTAGTTTTCCAAATTACATAATTTAACTTAACAAAAAAGAAAATCAATATTAAACCAAATAAACAGTAAAGTAGCAGGTGTTTATACACCTGCTACTAGATTTTATAAAGACTGTCACTTAGGCAGTTAAATTATAACGTCTTTATAAGAGGTACCTACAATGTCATCTTTTAAAAAAATAGCACCAACATGAGATTAAAATGAACGAAATACAATTTACTGTATAACCTACAATGAATCGCTTCTAATGAGTATTCAATTATTTTTGTAGAAATTTCATTTTTACCAGTCAATCATTATCGAAACTTATTCATTCTACATATTAGTAACATAAGCTATGTATATCGAAATGGAATCTAGAGCCACAGAAAAAAAATTGAAAAAGAATTGAATTGACGTTCATTGCTTGATATTTAAGTGGAAAATGAGATAAGCTATGTAATCTCGGTGTACAATATCATTTTTTTCATTCGTCAATCGTATTTTCTCCATTCTACGCGACATTGGCGAAGTAAATTGTGTCCAACTAGTACGCCCAAAAACCAAGAAAAATAATAATATATCTAAATTAAGCTACCTAAATGTCGATGAGTAATATACTCGATAAAAAACATACTCGATACCCAATCTTATTAAGACTATTCTCAGATATTGGATGTTCAGTAAGCATAACATTGTTATATCACTAGCGACTCGCCCTCGCTTTGCTCGGGTTCGTCCCTAGGTACGTTTTAACGGTTAATATAAAATGCAAATCTTTGAATTTCTCGGCTTTTTGTACTATAATATGCATGTAATATACATATCAACCTTCCTCTTGAATCACTCTAACTATTGCTGAAAACTGCATTAAAATTCGTTAAGTAGTTTAAAAGATTTAAGCAAACAGACAGCGGAAGCGACTTCATTTTATACTATGTTAAGATTTAACAAGGTTTTATTTGCATTGCTTCATTCATACTCAATGTCTGCCTGTATTTTCAAATAAAAAATTTTTAGACACTGTTAGTATGTCATAAAAAATATACGTTTACTAACCTACGCCAGTAACCTTATAACAGAGCCAGAAATTCGCCATAGAAAAATCTTAACTGTTTCCACGGTAGTTGAAACAAACCGTGTTCCAAAATATATAAGATAACAAATCTATACTAATATTATAAAGTGTGAGTTGTGAGTTTGTGAGATTGTAATGGGTAATATTGAACTAATTTGGATGAAAGATAGTTTGAGACATTGGGAAGGACATAGAATACTTTTTATCCCGGAAATCATTCCTTAAGGGGGTGAAAATGGGAATGAAAGTTTGTATTGGGAAACAAGCTACGGACAAACCCGAGCAAAACAAGGGTGAGTCGCTAGTTATTAATAAAACAAAAACAATAATATTTTCCGTAGTTACAGTAATACTTATATCAAAGTATGGAGAGAAGATGCAAAACATATGTACATTAATAACAATATTTAAAAAAAAAAAACTAATACATTAAAAAAGAAAAAGAAGAATTAAAGCTTATTTTTAAAATATCTAATATGTTAATTATATTTTGTAATATTAGCGGCTTGGTCTAATCACCTAGTATCTCAAGTATCTAATGGTCTCTAAGGGCCTTTATTATTATTCTTAATAAGAAATAATATAGGGGCTTAGCCTTGTACCAAGTAACAATATCTGTAGTTTTATTATAAGATAAGATTCGAGTAAAAGCAATTATCTGTATAAAGGCAAAGACAAAGCAATTGAATACTTATTTTCCTCTATTTTCAAGCGATTTTCTTTTTGTTTCCATAAATACGTCTTATAAGTTTGATTTTAATTTTTTCAGCAGCCTTATAACAGTTTAAACAAATTTAGTATTTATTCCAAAAATCTTTAACTTGTCGCTTATAGAAAGCTGAGAACGGAGTAATCAACTTTGTAGTTCATCAGTTTAGCCCGCAACGATAAGATACGTGTAAGTGGAAAAAGTGAAATAAATACTGACCCAAATAGGTCGTTAGACATATTGTACACGTGTTTGTTAATTGTGATTGCTATTGCCCAATTAAGACTACCATGAGACTTGAATATGTGCTAGGTTATACAAAGTATATTATAATTATTATACTCATGGAAATAACATATTGTCGAGTAAAAAATAATTATAATTGAAGAAGGCACATTTGAAGCATGCCTTTACATCCTAAGACAGTTGTCAACACATGACAATTAACAGACAAGAACAGTTAATCGTAAATTTCCGCGTGTAAGAGAGGAACAAAATATTTTCCAGAAAGTTAAATACTAGAATATTCTTTGCTTATGCATACAAAAAGGCTGGGAATGTATCGAGAGTTCAGTTGAATTGCGGAGCTAAGAGAAGATTGGGGAGAAATACGAAAAAGTGAAAATCTGTAGAAAAGTGAAGTAAAGTCACAGTGAAAGTGTAATTAGTGGCGAAAAATTGTGTTCAGAGACTCAAGCCAACACTGTATATTATGTACTGCGTATGTTTGAGAACCTCCATAAGTGACTGTTACGAATCCAATGTAATAAAACATTTATAGTGCAGAAGATGTACTTTAATTTCCGATCCAGAACTCACAGAACGAAATAATAATTCATTAATATTATATTAGATTTAATTATTTTCATGAATCTCTTTAAGTTAATCTTACATGCTGGTTTCTGTGTACACAAGAAAATTGATGAAATAGTTGAGCAAACTACTGTACAGTTTACTTTAATGTCACAAATTGACCCTTATAGTCACTTACCATTACCACCTATTATTATGTTATAGGTATGACTCGTTTACACACTTTAATAAAGCTATACGTAATCCGTTACAAAGTAAATAAACCACAAAACCTGTTATATAAAAATATTTATACACCTTGCTTAATAAAAACAGCTTTTAAATGCTGAGCTTTATCCCTAATTAGAACATGTTATTACAGTATTTAAATAAAAACATACCTAACAAAAATTCAGAGAAAATCTTACAAACACACGTACCTAATACAATAAAATAATATAATCTAACATAAAATTTGGAATGTACTTAATTTTTTTAAAGTTTAACACTTTGTAGTACAGAATAGTAAAAGTTTGCTAGGAAACTGGCGATTGTGCATTTAAAATTGAAATCTTATTGCACTAAGAATTCTTGGAAAGTTTTAGTAACTGCAATTGGTATCATTAATTAGTTGCAGAAGTAACTCCCGCCTTTACAATGTTTATTGTTTAAACCTACTTTAAGCCTAGTCTTTTAGTGCATAAGTTATTGCCTTACTTTGTGTTTTAATGTTCTATTTACTGCATGCATCAATCATTATGCTTAATAATATTTTATTTTTACATACATATGTACTTATATAAGGTGACTTGTATTGTCAATGAAATAGTTTTGTATTGTATATCTACTAGCATAGTACTTAACATTATTGACATTTATAGGGGTTGTGTAGCCAATACACTTATAAATTTGTCATGTTCGTCCATCTGTCTGTCACAGCCATTTTACTCAGATATAATTTGTCAGATCTCATGTGAAGCTTTAATTGTCGCTGCTTCTAGTCGAAGATATGCTTAGGAGTTATTGAAATATAAGATGCATTAAAAAAACACTTGTTTCTCATAATAACGAATAGGTATTATAGATGAATAAATATTGCATTGCCTTTAATGTAACAAATTACGAACGTTAAATCATAAAATAAACTAGCGGCTTAGCCTCGCATCGCTCGGGTTCGCCTCTAGGAGAACAAAGACAAACTTATTCCACGTTAACCGTACATTTTACTGGGATAAAAAGTAGCCTATGAGTAATTCATTCAGATCCGTTCAGTCATTTTGGTGTGAAAGAGTAACAAACATCCATACTCACAAACTTTCACATTTATAATATTAGTATAGATGTATTTCTTACTTAGAAACCTCAGTGTGCGAGTCCGACTCACTTGACTTGCCCGATATTTTTAGTACTTACTATATAGTGATTGTTTATATTATTTACTAAGTACATAAATTAGCAAATTATATATGTGGACGTCATAGATTAGGCATAGTTTAACTTGTTTAAAAATATAGTTGTAACTAGCGCCTCACCCTCGCTTCGCTCGGGTTCGCCTCTAGATAAACATAAAAAAATCTATCCCACAGGAACCGTATATTTTCCGATAAAAAGTAGCCTATTTGTTATGTTGATGTATAACCTATATTATCATAAAGTTTTATTAAAATCCAATCAGTATATTTGGTGTACTAAGCTGTATAAGTTACTATAGTTTTTTAACTATCCCACGAGAATTCTTTAATTTTCCGGGATAAAAAGTATCAACATGAAAAATTTCATTTAAATGGGTCTTACAGTTTCGGAAAATAGCCCATACAAACAGACAAACAGAAAAACAGACGGAGAAACAAAAAAAAATTAAAAAATCTGGATTTGTTCTATTTCCCTTCATACATCCGCCTGACTCGGTTTTTAGCATTTTTTTTTTCTATATACAGACATTCGACCTCTACAGTTGTATTATATGTATAGATATTCATATGCAAAGCAAATGCTCATTTAAAACTGTAAACTTAGAAAGGTCTGGAGTTGACCAAACCTCAAAACAAGATTATTTCTGAATTCAGTTACTAACTTTTCCAAAGCACTTTGTGGTTGTAAATTAAAGTCGGAAATTAGAATCATTCATTAACCGAGACACACGGCTCAGGTATTTAATTTTGTAATAATAAGGTCTTATAAAATTAATAATATTTCTAAGGTAGCCAGCGCAATTACAGGCAAGAGGCATATCATCTTAGTCCTCACAGTGACAACGCACCTGTGGTTCTGCATTTTTGTTACTTAAACTTAAGTGCATGAACCGTAGGTGTTATGGGCGACAGGTACTACTTTCCATCAGGTAGTCTGTCTGCTCGTTTGTCACTGAATCTCATAAAAAAAAACAACTTCTAACAGTTTTTTTTAAATAAACTAGCTTTTACTACACTTAATAGAATTTAGATAATAATTAGTATGTACTAAATATAATATTACTTTTTATTTCTCTTTTGAATAGTACTATTTAAGATGTTATACTTCTTTTGGCACATTTGGAAAAAAATATGACAGTAAAATTTTTACGATGCGCGCCGACAGCCAAAAAGCGACATGATGAAATTAGCTGTATTTCTTTTACAAACAGGGTTGTGACATACGGGATGAAATCTTTAGCTATTTTTGTTCTATTACGCCAAAGAAGTATAACTTCTAACGTGCGTAAGTACATAAGTACGCACACACGTTTTTTTTTTTAATTATATTTAGCTGTACGTTATTTTATGTCCTTAAAGAAATATAAATATCTATTACGTAAAATTCCATATTTTTTTAAATAAAATTAAACTTTTGTTTAAGATTTGCACATCCAATATTTAATGGAACATTTTTCAAAATGTACATATTTAACATTGATTCATTTTTATTAAACTTAATACTTTTTCATTGTTTCAGAATTAAACTTCGCCAAAAATGAACCGCTACAAACATTGGCTGTTCCAACAAAAACCTTCATTAAAAGGGTAATTTTCTATTCTAACATAAAGATTTTAAACTAAATTCAAATTCTTATACAGCTATAAAAGGTTTCCCCATTTTCATTACAGAAATATGCCGTATCAAGGATTTTACCCTAAACAAATAACATTTTGGGATCAAACGAAGACACATTGTAGCAATTTGCTTACTGAAAATATTCAGAACATCTACCCGGGTGACATGAGCAATGCTACGTAAAACGATGTCGACGAAACAACAAAATGGGCCAAACATACACATATAACTACGCTAACTTTACTTCGTTAAATTACTCGCAATCTTACGACCTAATAGACGTTGACAAAGACGTTTGTGCCGTCGCTGATGACCCTAAATATCCAAGTAGCTTTGGAATAACGCTAGCCGTACCAGAATGGGAGGCTATTTGTACAGCTATAGTACTCACACTTATCATCATTTCCACTATTGTTGGTAATATCTTAGTAATATTAAGTGTTTTTACATATAAACCTCTTAGAATCGTTCAAAATTTTTTCATAGTATCACTCGCAGTAGCAGATTTAACGGTAGCAATATTAGTCCTTCCACTAAATGTAGCATATTCGATCCTCGGACAATGGGTTTTCGGAATATATATGTGCAAAATGTGGCTTACGTGCGACATAATGTGTTGCACATCGTCTATTTTAAATCTTTGCGCAATAGCTCTAGACCGATATTGGGCAATAACGGATCCAATAAATTACGCACAAAAGAGAACGTTGGAAAGAGTGCTTCTAATGATAGGCGTAGTTTGGGCATTTTCCCTCATTATTAGCTCTCCGCCTTTACTGGGATGGAATGATTGGCCAGACGTGTTTGAACCGGACACACCATGTCGTCTAACATCACAACCTGGTTTTGTTATATTTTCTTCTTCTGGATCTTTTTATATACCTTTAGTAATAATGACAGTAGTTTATTTTGAAATATATCTAGCCACTAAAAAAAGGTTGAGGGACCGCGCTAAGGCTACTAAAATTAGCACCATATCAAGTGGACATAATAAATTTGCGTCCAAAGAGAGCGATCAAAATGACCAAGATTCTGTTAGCTCAGAAACAAATCACAATGAACATCACGGGGCAACACGTCTTGTATCAGAAAATGAAGAAAATAAAAAACATAACAAAATAAAAAAATCTACTTCCAAGAAAAAGTCAAAGAAACGATATTGGAGCAAAAATGATAAATCTCATAATAAACTCATAATACCTATTCTGTCGAATGAAAATTCCGTTACAGACATGGCGGAAAATTTGGAAAATCGAAATACGTCGTCAGAGAGCAATTCTAAAGAAGCACATGAAGGTGACATAGAAGTTATCGAAACAATTGTGAAAGTCCCCAAAAGATCGAGACCCAATCAGCAAAACACTGTGTATCAGTTTATTGAAGAGAAGCAACGTATTTCACTAACCCGAGAACGTCGCGCAGCTCGTACTTTAGGTATAATTATGGGAGTGTTCGTCGTATGTTGGTTACCTTTCTTTGTTCTTTATCTTGTCATCCCATTTTGTGCGAGCTGTTGTTTGTCAAACAAGTTTATAAACTTCGTAACTTGGCTCGGATATATAAATTCAGCATTAAATCCTCTAATTTATACAATATTCAATATGGACTTTAGGAGAGCTTTCAAAAAACTTCTGTGCATAAAACCATGAGTATCTTAAATATTAAATATTTATTAGTGCCAAATTATTAATTTAGATGAAAATTAAGCCCATATCTTGTAAAGCTGCTGAGTTGCTCAAAGTAATCTTTTATAAATTCTCTATATAATAAGTAGTGTTTTATATAAATAGTAATTCTTTTAATCTTCTAAAGTGAACCGTCTATAGAATAGATAAAATGTAGAATTTTCTGTACAGCAAATATTTCGAGTACCTACTTCTGATCCCTAATCTAGTATTAGGTACCATTTGTTATTGTATTATATGGTATCCTTAAAGTGTACATAACATGTATGTAACGATGTTGTGCATAGCACAGTAGAGACTAGATGGCAATTGTACCCTAAAACGTAAAATAAGTATTCATAAGATAGTTTTAGAAAATATAATATTATTGCCAACGAAATTTACTTTAATGTACATAGCAATAATTGAATTGTATATACATATCTTATAACTAAATAACGGTTATATTTATTCTAATAATATTATTGTGAAGTCGAAATATTAGCTTCTTCATAAAGCACCTTCACGGTTATAATGAATTTTTGTTCCTTGTAATAAAGTTTGGTTACATTATATCCCTTTAAAATAATTTGAGCCCTTATTTAAAAGGGATATTAGATTACAATTTTTTGTTAATTACGCTGATTTAAATAAAAAAAATGATTCAGCTTATGTTGTTTTATTTATCATGAAATATTTTATATAAATATTTTACTTATTTGTATAGTGTACATATCAAAATATTAAAAAAAGCTAATAGTAAAGCAAAGGCCAAAAGTACGGGGGCAATTTAAAAAATATTTAATAGTATCTAATATTACTGTGCCTGTAATTTTAAATGGAGAAGATTCCAGTTTTTTTGTATTGATTATATTTAAGCAAAATATAACAAAAATAGGAAAGTATTATTAAAATATCTCAACAAATGAAAAAGTAATGAAATTTTAAAGTTGCGCTTGTAAGAAAAGTTTCTTGACGTCACACGACCTGAACGGCCGAAATTAATTTCTCAGTCATTTATAGATAGATTTCAATTATTATTTTTTTATTGATTTATTGGTTTGATATATATATTATAATTCCATTGTGCTAAATATGATATTATGAACATTAGGAAACTTCTCCATGTGGCATGGTTTGGGTCAATCTTTTTCTATCTGGTATCGAGTCCACATCGCTCATACCATATAAAACATAATTTATATTTATTATATTTGTCGATACGTTTAGCTCACTTTGTAATGACTCTACTTGCTGTGCCAACAGTCGCGGGTTCGAGTCCCGCTGGGGCACTCATTTGTTTTTACTCCAGTCATGGGTGTTTATATTTATAATATGTATGTATTTAAAGTTATATATGTATGTATAGTATCAATTATCTGGTATCCATAACACAAGCCGCGTAGCTTACAATGGAACTGGATGGTGATTTATTTGTGTTAATGTCCCAATATAATAAAATATTAATATAATTATAAAAAAGTTGTAATCACAATCTAAGAAATAGAAATGGCTTTATGGCTTTTATTAGGAGTTACTGGTATTTTATCAATTGTTTCACAAAGATGACCGAAGTTGAGCTAGACTTGGGCTAACTATTACAATTTATCACGAAACTAATATGATAAAACTTTCTTCTTTAACCTATGCCATTTGGCAGAATAAAAAAGGTCAACACAATTCAGAATAATTACGTTCATTATCATTTGTTAATAGGTATTTAAATGAGATATTTTTTTATATTACAAGATTTTAATATACGTCTTGAGCTTCATTTAGAAAATACTTAGAAATAAACTCAGAACCGGTCGTCAAGATCGCTATAAATATACTCTTTGTTGACTACATTTGTGTTCATAGCATAAAATAAAGTAGGTAAATTTACTTTGACGTGTGAGCGTTTTGTTTTGACATTGTAATAGAACAATGCATATGTATGTACATCTCACGGCAAGGACGAAACATGTATGTCTGCGTCTGCATAATACTATGTTTTTTCGTCAACTTGTTTTCATCTTTTTAGTTAGCTTTTATGCAGTTGGGTTTTTTATTTTTATAATATACTAACGACTCACCCTCTCTTCGTTCGGGTTCGTCCCTAGGTTGATTCCCCATACAAATTTCATCCCCATTTTCACCCCCTTAAGGGATGATTACCGGGATAAAAACTATCCTATGTCCTTACCAGGGTCTCAAACTATCTTCTTACTAAATTTCATCTAAATCGGTCCAGTAGTTTCAGAGCCTAAACAAACAAACAAATAAACAAAAAATCAAGTATCTCTCTATAATACTAGTATAGATTTTTTATATATTATAATACTAGCGTCTTACCGTCACTTCGTTCGGATGCGATCTAGGGTGCCAGACCTAGTAGTAGCCTATATTCCAGGTATATCTGTACACTAAATTCCTATAAAATACGTCCAGTCATTTAAGAGTAAACAACATACACACACATACAAGCCTTCACTTTTATGATAGTAGTTATTGCGACTAAAAAAAAAAACAAATGGCATTTAATATCATACAAAACAAATAAAAGTTTTTTGTAGTATTTGGTATTTTTTATGTTTACCTTAATAAAATTAATATTTAATATTGTAATGGATTTGAACATGAACCTAAGCAAGTTTGAATAAAAAAGAATAATAACAACTAGGGAAAGGGAAATTAAAACTATATCTAAATATTGAGAGCTATCAAATGTTATGTTTATTCGGCTATGTTCTTACTAACTGACAGTTTTCCACTAAACTGATAAGTAGAGTAACACGTAGAGTACAATTATGTTTTCTTCCACACCCAAGTGTGATGACAAACAATTTTTACACCAAACAAAGTACAAACGAAAGTGAATTTACGTTATCTGATTGGTAGTTAGAAGTAATGACGTCTTACGATAATTATTTGTTCATACAATAACAATTCACGCGAATAAATAGGTGTGATTTACGTTATTTCGTCTGTCGCCTGGCGCTAGGAAGAATGCGATTTTACTCTCTATATAAGTACCGTTGCATTTTTGTAATTTTGCTGCCGAAAGGCAATCTTAGTCCGATCAAAATATACATTTCAAATAACATCAACTCCCACAGAGCTGAATTTTGGTACTTTGGAAATTTGGGTACATAGTTAGAATAAAAGTGTCAAAAGTCCCCATCGATCCCATGGGTGCTAAAAAAGTTATTCAAGGTCAAATGTTAACATTTTGAGTTTTAGTGATTTTTCTCGAAAACGGTAAGTTTTATCACAAACATAGTTCTAACAAAAATTGTAAATCATAAAATTATCTACGAAAATGGTCATAATACTTTGTTTTTCCTAACTATCACCATTCCTAAGATATCGCGATTCTAAAAGTAGAAGGTGGGTTTCATCCTACTATAATTTTTTTTTCACTTTTTACCATTTTCAAAGGCTTCAACCCTGGTCTATAAAGTTATAACGGTCTTAATGAACTTTTTCTTATCTATAATTTTCATGAAAAATGTTATGAGACATGTCTTTAAGTAAAGCTACGGGGTCACAGATTTGATTTCAACGCAAGGTAAATGTTATTATTGATTAGATTTTTGCTTGTTTTTGATGATGAATCAAACTTTTGTATTTTAATATCACTAAATAGACATAGTATTATAAATAGTAATAAAAACAAATAATATTTTTTCTTTGTTTAAAATTAAAAATCACTATGAACTAATGAAAATTAAAATAATAATTGCAATGTATATTAAAAGAATTCTTTTATTTGAAACAAACACAACTTTCAGTGGAAACATTTATTCTTTATTTGATTAAAAATGGAGTCCTGTGACAATACCACGATATCAAACAAAGAGCTTCATTTTCTGCTCTCATTAGCGCTTTGTCTTACGACATTCGTGTTGTTTCCAAGGAATTTATACGTTCAAAGACATGATGTGCCTTAGAAGAAAAATCTTAGCGAACTCTATATTATTACCATAACCATACTATATATTATTATTGGTATTATTTTAAATTATTTATGATATAAGACCTAGTAAAGTAATGGGCTGCTTTCGGAATCCGAGTGAAGCGGGTTCAAATTCCCGGTCTCGCGCCTCTGATATTTTTACTTTCACTTATCTTATGATGAAGGAAATATCATGAGGAAACATGCATGTCTAAGAGTATCTAACCAGTTTTTGAAAGACATATGAAGTCCGCCAACCGACTATGGCCTGATCGTATTGAAGGGAAGCCCGTGCCTAGCAGTGGGAAGTTAAAAATACACGATTATACACGATATAAGACATACCTATTTTATCTACAATATTTTTTTTTAATAAATATTAATACTTCTTAGATAAATGAGACAGCGGTAGCCCAGTGGTGACGCGCTCGCTTGGGAAACTGAGTAAAGCGGGTTCAAATCTCAGGTCTCACACCTCTGATATTTTCATGTGCTAATCATTTCTAACATGATTATCACTTGCCTTATGGTGAAGGAAAACATCGTGAGAAAACCTGCGTGTCTGAGTGAACCTAGCAAATTTTCGAAAGACATGTGAAGTTCGCCAACCCACACTTGGGCAGCCTGGTGGACTATGGCCTGACCCCCGTCGTATTGAAGGGAGTCCGTGCCCAGCCGTGTGACGTGAAAAAAGGGCTGAATACAAATATACATATTTCTTAGATTAATATAGAATTAAGCTTATGCTATCATTCAATTTTAATTAAAACATCATTATGAAAAGAATACATAAAATGTGAATCCGAATAATACGGTCAAAGCCGTACTTATACCAGCAAAAAAAGTAGTCATGAGGACTGTTGACTGAAGTGAAAACATAAAATTATAAACAAACAGTTGTTATTTTTGAATATTCAAATTAATTGTTTGATCTTAAATAAAAAATTTGTAAATTAAGACTGTTTACATTTATCTGGTTTTGACATCTATCGGCGCTCTGTTAGTGTTAACACGTCACGTGACCATGTCGATGACGACTTACACGAATTTACCCCATCCAAACCTGCTTACAGAAGTTTTCACTTTAATAATAAAATAAATAAT
Organism: Argynnis bischoffii washingtonia; assembly: GCA_033884665.1. Lineage (NCBI taxonomy): Eukaryota > Metazoa > Arthropoda > Insecta > Lepidoptera > Nymphalidae > Argynnis > Argynnis bischoffii. The sequence goes on along the minus strand of CM066621.1, from coordinate 12,333,904 downwards.
ATAATGTACTTAATTATGTAACTCTAGGTAATTCTGCTACTCCTATATATATGTAAGTAATAGCTGGTTTCCGTCTCAAATGGTCAAATATTAGTAGACATACGAACAATATATTATAATATAATATGTAATATAATAATAATATGTCACAATGTGTGAGACCCCTAAACTAAATTAGTTAAGGCTTAAGCTACCCTTTGACAAATTAGTTTAAGGCTTTTGGCAATTTAATTTAATAAATTAGGTTAAAAACTTTAACAATAAGTTTTATTATAGGCACATCATCTAATTTTAAATATAAATTGTATTAAAATAACGTCCGTCGTCTGTTTCACCCTCATGTAGGAGATTAAAATATTCAGGGAATGTGGCCTTAGATGTAACCCAGCGGCCTAAAGGGCTTTAATTTATTCAATGAAATTGAATTTCTATTTATGAGGATATACCTGACCTCAATTCTATAGAGTTTGGGGACTCTAATCTTTGTTGGTAGGAATATTACTAAATTCCAAGGCGAAATAGCTTTACAAATATACAAAAGATATTTTAAATACAAATCAAACTTTAATATGATTATGGAGTTTGTACTTCATTTAATACTCGTATTTGTATTATGAAAATTTTGTTTTTGAAAATTCAAAATGTTTATTATATCGAAAATAAATATTTTCTTTGAAGCTTTGAATTGAAAATAAATTCTTTAAAAGCCACATTTCTACTTAAAATAAATAACTTATAACATTAATGTTTATTGTGTAGCACTTAATTTAATTGTAATCTACTAATCTACTAATATTATAATTACGAAAGTAACTCTGTCTGTCTGTCTGTCTCCTTTTCACGCTTAATCCGCTGAACCGATTTAGACAAAATTTGGTATACCCTGGTATTTCTTAGACCCTGGGAAGGACATAGGATAGTTTTTGCCCCGGAAATCATCCCTTAAGAGGGTGAAAAGGGGGGTTGAATTTTGTATTGGGAATCAATCATTTCTCAAGTAAGGGATATAAAACTCATCATACCTATGTATACAGTATACATATATATATCTATATATAGTCTATGTATTCCAAACTAACCGCCATAAGGTATCTACGGATAAACCAGAGCGAAGCGAGGGTGAGTCGCTGGTAATGACAATATATTAAGAATACTAAATTCAAATAAACTTTTTAAACATGCCTTATTTTATCTTATTTGAGATTAATAAAATATTCAGTTTAGCGAGAATCAATCTAATCAACAGATAGTAAATTAAAATTGTTTTCGAAACAAAGACTTTTTTTGAAGGAATTACTTTTTTTAAATAGTTATTTTTGGATCAGAAGAAGTATGAAGATTTTACTTAAATTTCAAACCGAAAGTAACATCCAAGAGCTACGTTACCTACTATTATCGTTATTACTATTACGAAATGTTTTCTTTGTTACATAAATTTGATATGAAGTATGGATACTAATATTATAAATGTGAAAGTTTGTTTGTTTGTTTGTCTGTCCTTCTTTCACGTCGAAACAAAGCGACTGATTGGCGTGATTTTATACATAGGCTACTTTTTACCGCGGAAGATTATCTCATTCCCACGGAAAAACACTTTATAATAAAACCTACAAAATTATTTATGATCAGATTTACTTGAAACTTGGTATTAATGCTCTTCAATACAATTAAATAAATACGTGTTTTAGCATTTTTCGAAATTCATCCTATAACGGGATAAAATAAGGGATGAAAGTTTGAATGATACCTACCTTTTTATTTTATTTTTTTGTAGTTTTAGTGCAAGCGTAGCCGCGGGTTCTGCTAGTATAATATAAAACATATTACTTGATTACAAATAGAAAAAAATCCATCGTCCTTTAACAAAAATAATTTCCCCGAAAAAGGTCGGCTTTTAATATAAGCAAAACCAATAAGTTGGTCAAAGCTACAAAGGTAAATCAAACTTTCTTTACGGATAAGAAAAATATTTCGTGAAAAAGGATCCTTTGATATGGTATTTTTTCAAACTATTATTATATAACTACAAAGATTTACTAAACAAATGCAAACATAAACGTAACATTACAATGTAGGTTCAGTAAACCTTTAGAATGTTAGTCATTTGAATTGTATACGTAAATCCTTCTCTACTTAATGATTTTATGATAATTTTTTAAACACAAGAGACATGTTAGATATATTTTCTTTATATTTTATATTCAAAACTTGCCGTTTTTGACCATGCACTGTTGTGGCTCTGTCGAGATCTAGTGGCGACTTACAGCAAAGTACCCAAAATGATCTTCTCCGTACTATATTTGAGAAAAAACTTTCATAGAGATCGATTTTACGGTTTAGAAGTTGAAACGCTGTAGCGCCATTTAGTATCAAATCAGCAAAATGGATAATATGTAAACCTTCACTACATTTTGTTACCTCATGAATAATATTTTAAACTAGCGATTCACCCAAGCTTCGCTCGGGTTCGTCCCTAGGTTGTTTCCCCATATAAACTTTCATCCTCATTTTCATCCCGTTAAGGGATAATTTCTGGAACAAAAATATCCTATGTCCTTCTCAGGGTCTTAAACTATCTTCTTACCAAATTTCATCTAAATCGGTCCAGTAGTTTTTGAGTTTATTCGTTACAAACATACAAAAATACAAGTTTTTCCTCTTTATACTAGTAATATTAGTGTAGATTAACACCTCGACGATTGGCATCCGCCGCAGCAAACTCACATCGCCTAGCTCGGCGCCCCAGCAATAAACAAAATGTTAATCAATAAACAACTTTCTAGTTCAACTGGTTTTGCACAATCCAACGTATTTATGTACATACGTATGATTCTATGTTCCATCGTAATTATTAAACTTCGTTCAATTTGTTTTTGTACACGAGTGTCATAGAGTATATAGATATCATTAAAAATCAAAATGGCGGATCTAAAGTGCGTCTTGAAAAAAAAAATTGTCTGAATCAATCGAGTGAGGTATCATAATACAAATTTTTAAAAGACGATTACAAAAATACATTTATACAACTTATACGTTTAAAAACAATTTAAGATAATAAATTGTTAAATAAAACTAAATATGGCTAACTAACCGAAACTAAGAAGCTGTAAATAAAAAAAATATATACAAAAATAAAATAAAAAACCCGATTGCGTAAAAAGCGAAATAAAAAGATGAGAACAAGTTGACGAAGGAACATAGTATTATGCAGTTGGAGATATACACGTAGCTACTCGTATTACAAAACATACACAGAATACAATATATAATGTATATGTATGTCTCCCACTCCACAGTATTTTCCTTCATCAACTTGTTCTCATCGTTTTAGTTTGCTTTTTACTTATTTATATAGAACTATAATGTTCAGATATTAAATATAACGAGTACATTATAACATTGCATTGAATCAAAACCTTTCTGAATATACTTTGATTAATGAGACGAAGAAGAATAATATTCTAAGATCAATTTCCCATAATTCTCACTACCATTGCGAGAAAACGCTCATTTTTTCATCTATCGTCATTTCCAAAGTCAAGAAGAAATAAAGTGGTCATCAATCTTAACTGCGAAGGCGTTTCAGCTCGTTAAAGCCTAATCAAACCCTTATGACCAACAATTTGTGCCTTTGATTTTTGGTTTTTACTAGTACTGTTTTATAAATTTATATTTTTCTTTATAATTTTAGTCAAAAGATAATATTTAATGTCTTATTCTTTGAAAATATTTTCTACTTGTTTTAGCTAACTTTATCTACGAGGTTGTACCTTAATGTTTGTTTTATATGTAAAATTGTTATATGTAGTGAATGCTTAATTTGAATTTTTTAAAATTATTTTTTCAAGCCTGCACTTATGTATTAGTAATTTTAAAATATTATATTTCATATAATTTCATATATTTTTTTTTTAAATGAAAGAAGAAAACTTTAGAATATAAATTTAATTTGGACACGAGTAAGTTTCTTTAGATCTATTTCACCGGCTTGAAGAGCAAAATTATTCATTATTATTGATAATTCAAATTCTGATCTCTATAAAAAAAACAGTATCGAAAATTCTAAAAACTGATTTAGTGTTTTTTTAATAAAAATTCATTGTGAACAGTTGACCCCGTGACAATTTCATTATGTTTTGTACCTCTTCTTACGTATATAATAATCAACGACAGCATTCTCATAATAAATTGTGTCAATTTAAATTTATAGTCCACTAGCGACTCACCCTCGCTCCGCTCGGGCTCGTCCCCAGTTACGTTTTACCGTTTAGTATAGATTTCTCAGGGATGATATATTTTCCCGCAGTAAAAAGTATCCTGTATGATGACCCGGATAACCAGCTATCATCATACCAAAATTTCATCAAAATTTTTCCAGTGATTTTTTTCGTGATGCGTTCCCAGACAGACAGCAGACAGACAAAAATTCTAAAAATTATAGATTCGGCTTCTGTATCGATAATAATGACTATTTCAATAAGATTTTCCAAAAAATATTAAATGTACAGATTCGACTCAGAATTTCATTATGTGTATGTCTCTCTGGTATTAAATTTAGTACGAAATATATGACATAAAGTACGTAGGTGGATCCTAGTAAAAAGAATATATAAAGGAACAGCATCATTTTATTATTTCATTTAAACTAAAATATTAGATGTGTCCTCCACGCATCTCATAATACCAAGGCACGTATAATAAATCTCACCTAACTGTCAACATAAAAATATACTTAATTCTTTCATAAAAGCACGTTAACATTTTGCAGTCGTTACCTAATGCGTTCTGTATAAAAATATATTTTTTAAAATAACCATTGCTGGTAGAAAACCTGTGGACTCAACTGAGATTACACTTTCAACTATAACATACAAAGAGATAACAAAGCTGAATAATTTCTATCAAAAAGACCTGTTTTGAAAATGATCAACAATTTTATTTAAAAAGCGTAACACAATTTAGTATCACTCACTGAATTCAATTCTAAACGTGAAAAAGATTCATTCAGTTTTTTAAAATATTCTAGTTATTGTTTTATTCAAATAAATAGGTATATGCTATTGATTTTGAATAAACTCAATTACTTTTTTTTTTAAATCGAAATCGTGTGAAAAATGCGGTCGTTTTTCGCCCGGTTTCGGTAAGAAAATAATTCATATCTCGAAAACGAAATGAGATATCGAAAAAATGAAAAAAACCCCTAGAAATACGATTTTGGGCTACATTTAAAAATCATTGGAGGTGCGTATCATGGCAGGATTATTCAGAAGTTGTAACTTTGTGATGCATAGTTTACGCGCGAAGAGCGCGTGAGCGCGGTAGTGATAGTGAATAAATGTTTTGGAGTATGTATTAAGTGTTTTAACGAAGTGATTAAATTAATAACTAACTATTATCTATACACATAATAAAGCAGTAACTTAGCGAAATCTATACATTAAATTTTTTTTAAAAACAATGACTGTAACGTATTGTGTACAGAATATATACCCCAAAACAATAGTTTTTAAATTTTTGTCTGTTTGCCTGTGTAGTTGTGCGCGTTTCACGCAAAAAGTATGGAACCGATTTTAACTAAATTTTATGTAGTGATAACTTATTACTCTAGTCATATATAATATAATTTAGTCTAAATAATTATAATTAATAGCCTGATGTTAATTTGCTACTAAAAATATATTTATAAAATTTTTATTCCAGAAATATTGTAAATATAAAGTATTTTCTTTTTGCTTATTAGTTTGACCTTCTTGATAGTAGCGTCAGAGCAATAAGGATAGACGTATTTTTGCTTACATAATATTATAGCAATTTAATTCAGGCATAGCAAGTGATTTTCGAGGAATTAAGACTTTAGTTTAAAATAGAGCGAATTAAGTAGTTTTACTGAGTAAAACGACGGAGTTTTGGTTAATAGTGTTGCTATATTAAAATTAATAACTACAATTAAACATTAAAAAAAACAAGCTTTTTGATCGCCTTTAAAAAGTATTTTACGAGTATTATAACCTCTTCAGTCTATTATCAAAACATCTTTATTATTATTATTTTTAATAAAAATATTGTGTTATCTGAATTTGTTGTATTCTATTTTGGTTTTATAAAAATATACTTATTTACATTTAAAGCTTACACTATATTGTCTTGAGGTTCGGTAGAGTGAAGTACTTACCTTTGTTCTTTGGTCCTAACCAAACAAAAGCTGTGAAGATTATTTTTTGTGTCAAGACTTTTATATACATATTTAGATATAGGTACTATTTCATTGTCTCACTGCAATGTTATAATACGTTTGTAACAATTTTAATTTGTGGTTCACAGTTTATTATAGTCACAAGAAGAATGACATGATAAAGGTTTTTTTTTGTTACCACAACTCTAATATTTTTGATAATTAATACATAAAGAAATCCTCTGCAACCAATATATTGCTCGAAATAATATATACGTTACAAAGTTATTGGCTAAACTCATCCTCTTGAGATTTATGTAGCTAATATAAATTGATGCTTGAACGAGTTTGTTTGTTCTAAGCGTGTCAATATGATAATATTAGCTCTATGCATATTCGATTAAGGACAGAACTTAACAATCAATAATATTTGGTATGTTACGTTATGTTGGTATATTAGCATACCAAGATTTTGAATAATTTACATGAGATGAAAAATAATTTTACTGTTTTATTTACGTTTCATATTAAAAAAGAGAAGATATCCTTTTATTTTCTCATATTTCAGATATTTTTGATAGAATACCTGTGTTATATCATATTCTGTACATTCAAAAGGACGTTACAAATTGTATTTGCCTGGAACCCACATCCAAGCATTGAATTTCGTTTGCACTATGAGCATAGAATACTTAATAATAACGCCAAACATTTTCTCTGTTACCAAGAAAATAGTAAAGTATGTACTCGTAAACTAATCGAATAGAAAATCTGTTTTATAATAGTTTTTCAATGAAATAAGCCAAATATAACAATACTAGTGTCGCCCGCCGCTCTCGTCATGTAGTTTATTTATGTGAAGCAAAGCAGTGTGTCTCTAGGCTACACGCCCGACTGGATTGCCGGACGCTAATGACCCCACCACGATAGCTACTTACCTAAATGAACTTTATAGATCAAATAGTTTTCCAGTTTTCGTATCTAACCAGTGAGTGAATGACCTTCCGCTTTTTTAAATATAGATTACATAAAAAATATTATAATATTTTATATAATAATGGGAAAAACATAAATTTTTACTGCTTTCGTTGTTACACGCTGCTATAAAATCACGCTTAGGGCTTAGAAAATAAACTTGATGACATATAAAATACCCAGGAGCACATCAGTGAATCCGTTTTTATGGTACATAAAATATTTACTTTGTAAAAACAAAAATATACACAAGCTTGTAATACTGAACTATCTTTCACCCCTAGTACGCTACTTTCTGTCGACTCTGGAATAAATCGTCGCTTTCCGACTTTATTTATTGGCAATAAAACTGTTAAGTAATCTTTTAAAGGACAGAAGTACTGAAGAGATTCATGGTATTTATTGACTTTTAAGCGATGGGGGTTGCCCATGGAATTCGTAACACTAATCTCCTTGTAATACTCTATTTTATTGACGATAAAATGTTGTGCTTGATAAAAAAATATAATTTTATTAAATAGTACATAATATTGAATAACATCAAATCCCCTAGCGCCAATTGCTTTCATAATTCTTTAAGTTTTGAGATTATACTTTAACTAGCGACTGACCCTCGCTCCGCTCGGGTTCGTCCTTACATACGTTTTCACGTTATTTTTCCGCAGTAAAAAGTATCCTATATGTTGACCCGGATAACTAGCTATCATCATACCAAATTTTATCAAAATCCCTTTACTGGTTTTCCCGTGATGCGGTAACAGACAGACAGACAGACAAAAATATTAAAAATTATAAATTCGGCCTTTGCTTCGATAATAAAGTCTATTTCAATAAGATTTTCCAAAAAATATATAATGTACAGATTCGGCTTAATTACAATTTTATAATAGGTATGTATAGATAATACCAAGTTTAATTGTATTCAGTTTTTTAAAATTATATTATTTTTAAATTGCTGACATTTATTAGAACTTTATTACCCCATGTTAACGCATTATACGTATATGTAACTTCAATTTAATTAATAGTCGAATAAAATTGCCGTGTCATACAAACAGACGGACATGATGAAATTATAAGGGTTCCATTTTAGCCTTTTGACTACGGAATCCTAAATACTTTTTCACAACATATAATATCTTTTTTTTGCCAAGATTCGTTCATATCCGTTGAACAGCTTACGCGTGCTTGAGTAACAAACATCCAAATATATTATCATTCATAGTTATTTAATGCTTGCGGTACGGCTTTTTTATTTTTTATTTAATAAATAACAACTTTTGAATTATTGTATAGATTTAATTAAAATTGTACATACATAAATACATTACAATCAGTTTAATAACATTAATATAACTTAATATTAATTTAAAGGTATAATTTTTACTAATCTAATTTAAATAATATTTTAGAAATTATTATTTCATCATACATAAATATGGAATACGTTCATTACAGGTACCATTTTTATTTAAGCTGTTAATATGTTGACCCGGATAACCAGCTATCAAACCAAATTTCATCAAAATTTGTTCAGTGGTTTGTCGTGATGCGGTCACAGACAGACAAACAGACAGACAGATAGACAAAAAATTAAAAAGCGATTGATTCGGCCTCTGTATCAATAATAATGACTATTTCAATAATATTTTCAAAAAAATATTTTGTGTACAGATTCGAATCAGATAGAATTCTATTATATGGTATAAATAATATGATATACATATATATGATATTCACTGCAGTACATCGCAATAATCACAAATATATAATTATTATGGTTGAATAAATAAATAATGTAAATATTAAATAATAAAAAATACAAAATGTACTAGCATCACTAAAGCGTATAATATTTATTTAGTCAGTGCTCAAACATAATAAACATGAATCAAACATTAAAAATAAATTATCACATACACTGTACCTTTTATTTTAACATCTTATCGTTCACGAATAAATATTAACTTATTTATGTGTTCTCACGTAACATTTTATTAATTTTTTAAACACGTTTAATATTTATTACACTTAAAATCATTATTTTCTGTCACTTTTATCAATTAAAACACTTGCGTAAATCTTTATACTCGTAAATCACTTATCATTAGGAAAGCACACATCGCCTACTTTATAAAAGCCTGGCGGGCAGTTATCTTCTCGACCGAATCTCACGTCCAGATCGAAATCACCATCTACTTCGTTGGTGGATTGGTTAACAGAATCATAATTTGTTGGACCTTCAAACACGATAGCATGTGGTAGGCGAAACTCAGGATAGTATACCTGTTTGGTATACATAGGTACTATTACATGGAAAATCATGATTACGATTAATAGAACCATTGTTGCGTACTGCTATCTATAGAATAGATCGTCAAGTGTTACTTAGCGATATTTGCTCCGCTTTTAAATATGAATAGCCTCGACCTTACTTATGACGTGGCCGCGAGTAAAAAGTTGTGAGCCATTCCATAAAAATTTGCCTTCATCTAGTTGATAGGTATTATTCAAAATTTCTAGGGTTTATATTCACATTTATTTCAAGGTTACATATTAATTAAAGATTTAACTTTGTTATGTAAGTATTAATCCTTTATATTAAGACTAGCAACTCACCCTCGCTCCGCTCGGATTCGTCCCAGTTGCGTTTTAATGTTTAGTATAGATTTATCAGAGATGATGTATTTTCCAGCAGTAAAAAGTATCTTATATGTTGACCCGGATAATCAGCTATCATCATACCAAATTTCATCAAAATCTCTTCAGTGGTTTCCCCGTGATGCTGTCACTGACAGACAAATAAAAATTCTAAATACTATAGATTCGACTATTGTATCGATAATAATGTCTATTTCAATAAGATTTTCCAAAAAAAAAAAATATTTTATGTACAGATTCCGCTTAGTTAGAATTTTATTATATGTATAGATTAAGAAAAATATATAATTTCATATTGTTTAAGAATACTTTATAGTTGATTTCCATCTTTTAAGAAAAAATTTGACATTCATTTATATTCACTTCTCGCTTTTGAACGTCATAAGCTAAGCTTTATATAAGCTTTTTCTACTCTTTAGAGTAAATTTTTACCAAAATGTAAGCAAAAAAGAATACGCTGGAATAAAAAAATATATCCGTGGAAAGGCTGTGTAAGGAAATTTGCTAATATAAGAACTTTGAAAACAATTTTTTTATTCATTTTTGTGAAATAATTTTAACACCGTAGAATAACCCAGTTTTTCCGGGTAAGTCCATCAAACTGGTTATTAGGATAATATATTTACTTAAAATAATAGTACAAGAGTTAACTATTTGTTGCTATATATTACTGAAATTAATTATAATATGATAATAAAGTAACAACAATTAACAATTTTATTGGAAAAGACAGGTTTTTCTTTATGAGATTCAGTAACAAACGAGCAGACAGACCACCTGGTGGAAAGCAGTACCTGTCGCCCATAACACCTACGGTTCATGCACTTAGGTTTTAAGTGACAAAAATGCAGAAACACAGGTGCGTTGTCACTGTGAGGACTAAGATGATATGCCTCTCGCCTATAATTGCGCTGGCTACCTTATCTTTCAAACCGGAACACAACAATGCAATCATTGTTGATTGCGGCAGAAAGCTCTTGTACTATTATTTAAAGTAAATATATCGTCCTACTTTTGATGGACTTTCCCGGAAAACTAAGTTATTCTACGGCGTTAAAATTTTCATCAAAATGAATAAAAAAATTGTTTTTAAAGTTCTTATATTGGTAAATTTCCTTGCGCGGCCTTTCCACGGGGGTATTTTATTATTTCAGCGTATTTCGTATTCTAGCGAATGATTTTTTTTTGTTTATTTTTTTGTTAAAGTTTAAAAATAAAAAGCAGAAAAAGCTACTCATATGACATTCAAAAGTGAGAACTTAATACCTGGGCCTTAATACTTAATAACTTTGTACCTGGGCGACGGAGCTTCGCTCAGAGTTTTTCGCCAAAAGTACAATTTTCTTTTTTTTTTTTATTAAAAGTTGAATAAATACAAAAAAAAACAAAAGTAAAAACTTTGTATCCGGGATTCGAACCAGGACACCTGTAATTGTCGATCTTGCACCGCGATGCTTATGCCCGAGGGTGCGAAATTAGCGACCATATTTTGCGACATATTTATATATTGCAATAAATTTTTTTAGCGACATATTTATATATTGGAATAATACGAAAGAAAACCGCATGAAAACTCGAAAACACGCGTTTTCCCAGACATAAGACTAATCTAGATCGATTTTTCGCCCCCGAAAACCCTCATGTACCGCATCTCAGCGAAATCATTAGAGCCGTTTCCGAGATCGCCGATATATATAAATAAATGAATATACAAGAATTGTTCGTTTTAAGGTAACACGCAACAGTAACACAATACTCTATTAGATTTATGCAAATATTAATTATCTCAAAAAAGGGTCTAACATTGTAAAAAAAATTACTGGCAATATTTTATTTAATGATAAGATTTTACCCCATCCTTTTCTCAGCTATAAATCGAAAAATATCGATCCTACAAAAAAATAATAAGGACCAAAATTGTCGGCAATTTGATTTTAAACAACTTTGTTTATTATAATTTTTCATGTAAAATTTTAAATAAATGAGTTATGCAATAAACAAAAATCAACCCTTAATTTCAAGATGGCAGATGACGCAACGGGTCTAGTACCTTGGGAATCTAAATTTAGACTCCCAGTGTTACCCCTCCCCCACACACACAAATAATTTCGAAGGAAAATTACCAGTAATTTGTTTGAAATTAACAAAACAATAATACTCACTCTTTATATCCATTCTAAATTTAACTTATTTAAAAAAATATTTTAAGTATGACTCATATAAACAAACTTATAGCTTAACCGCATATGTTGATTTTCTAAGAAAAAGGCAGTGAGTTAAAAAATATAGTCGTATATGTATATATACGGAAGTATACTATGTTTGAAGGATATAATCATTTGAATAATTATTATACAAGGATTTAATATTTTAATTTTTGCGGTTTGGAAATCACACCTATTCTAAACACTAATTTTATTCACAAAAATGGATCAACAACTAAAATAATTGCAATAAAATAAAGAATCTTAATCGTAACTTACAATTCTATTATCTGTATATGTTGTTTAAATATTATAAATGTGAAAGTTTGTGAGTATGGATGTTTGTTACTCAATCACGCCAGAACGGCTGAACGAATCTGGATGACATGTAGCACAGAGATAAATTATAGTCTGGAATAATACATAGAATAACACATACTTTTTATCCCGGAAAAATATATGGTCTCCGTGGGATAGGTTTGTTTCTGTTTTCCTGAGGCGAACCCGAGCAAAGCGGGGTGAGCCGCTAGTTAAATATATTTATCAAGAGATTTTTACCTATTAAATGTTGTTCAGTATTGTTCTTTTCGAAATAAGTGCCATTAATTTTAGGTTATAGTGTATTCCAATTGTTTCTCTAGGTCATAGTATATTTGAATACTAAATGTTATTACATAAATATACAGCACGTACATATATTATAGTGTATCCTTAGTGCTTATTGGTTCAAACGACCAATACTTGTTGTACCTATTTTACAATAGGGAGTTCTTTTCCTCTGTTTTAAAAACAAAGTTTTATTTCTAAGATTTATATTTACATTATATTAGGTATATATATATATATATATATATATATATATATATATATATATATATATATATATATATAAAGATAAAATACATTAACAAAGCACTGTGACGACGGTTCGTGGGAACAGCTGGACCGGTTTGAATTTAATTCGGTACATAGATAAATTATAACCAGAAATAACAACACATAGGCTACTGTTAGGTATATAAGAACGCACTCAAGCACATTTTCTAAAATGTCTCTCAACATATAAATTCTTTATCTTTATCTATCCAGTAATAGGATTGTATATAGAAAATATCACAATAGTACTAGAAACAGTATTATTTCATTAATATAAAATCAGTGCTTTGTTTCTTGATAATGTTAACACACAAAACTTGTTAGACGAAATTCGTTCGAAGAAAATAAGTGAAAATAGCTAATCGTTTTTGGCCTGAAAAATTACAATACTAAATTACAGGCCAAACAATAATATCAACCCGTCTTGGAAATAATAAGGGTATTAGAGAAATTGCCATCATTGCTTTAATAATAAAAACGTAGCTAAAGTAATTTAGGCATAATACTTGCGATTTCTCAAACTGACTTGTGATTAATATTGGAGGACTAAATATACTCATAATATAAATGCTAAATTTTGCGTGTGCATGTGTGTCTTTTATTTAAATAAATAAATATAATAAATATGTTGGAACATTAACACACAGCACCATTTAGTTCGATGGTAAGCTACGAGGCCTGTGTTATGGATACCATATAGTTGATATACTTCACATATAAAACTTTAAATACATACATATTATAAATATAAACACCCATGACTGGAGTACAAACATTCCTGTTCATCACACAAATGAATGCCCTCAGCGGGACTCGAACCCGCGACCTCTGGCACAGCAAGTACAAACTGAGGTCACTACAAACTGAGCCAAAAGTGTCGTCAATTAAAGAATTTCATTTAGCCATCTCCTGTACTATCGTTTTACTAATTAAACTTATTTTTTAACTATTTTTCATTTTAAAATAGAGGTTAGTATTGAGAAATCTGTAGAGAACGTTTACTTGTATGTTTTAATGTAAGTACTTTATACAGTATACACCCTATATTTTATGCTATATATATATGAAGCTACAAATAAATTAATAATAAATAGCAATATATTATATAGGCTTTATTGACGTCAAATTGTAGCAATGATAATAACTTTCTATTCTAGAAATTTCTTTAAAAATACTTTATATTAATGGTTTGAGCTTTTAGTACAATTACACTATGTTATGAAACTAGAATTATTAACTCATTTCATTTCACAATATATTGATAGCTTATTGAAAAAGTTAATCATTAAATGACTAACTTTGGATATCTCTATTTATGATGTAATATCAAAATTACTAGCATCAATCTAAATATAAGTTAAAATTTCCAAAACATTTACGATAAAATATAACCCATTCAGAAATAAATAAACAAACAAGATCACATAGTATTACAAAAAAAATATATTATATATATTTTCGTCCTTCAAAACATTGTTCTAATGAGAAAAAAAAAGTTATATATCAATTATAAAATCACTAGGTAACAAAACAATAGATAGTATCGCGGAACAAATACGACCTTTGCGTAAATACCGCGTGGCACCTTTCCGCTTAAACCGGATGGTGAGTAACAGGTCTTTGACCGTGATAGATACGTATTATAAATAGATTACTCACGCAAATTCTTTATTTTTCGGAATTTAATCGCAATTTTCTAAATTGACTGTATAATATCACTATTTAAGCAATGCCTTATTTAAATGTCACCGCATTGTTTTACTTATATTTTAAGCATAATGGAAATTTCCTTCAAGTTGTGGTTATATTAAATGTTTAAAGAAAAACGTGTGTATGTACTTATTTACACACGTAAGAAGTTATACATCTTTGGCGTAACAGAATTAAATTAGCTAATGATTTCATCTCGTATATCACATCTCTCTGTTTGTAAAAGGAATGCAGCTAACTTCATCATGTCGCTTTTTGGCTGTCAGTGTCCGTGCGAAAATTTTACTCTCATATTTTCCCCAAAGGTGCCAAAAGAAGTATTACTTTAAAAATGCAGAAAGCTATATACATAATAAAAAATATCTCTAACTTTTCTTATATTTTTAGTTTAAGTTATAACTTTCCCATGCCACCTAACCAGTATGGCATTTGCATGATTATTATTAAGAATCAAATGTTCAACCTTCACAGCGCACAGTACCGTTAAGGACATGACAATAACGCTTTTCTAAGAAAGGCATTCTTATATATTCCTCTATATATAGCTTGTGTATTAATATTGCTGGACATTGTAAGATTTACGAGATAGATGTAAATAAATAATTTGCAAAAAGTTGTATGTATATAATATGTATGTATGTACATATGTATGTAAGTATCTATGTACGTATGTATGTGTGTTTGTTTATGTATACATTTATATAATAAATTATTGATGTTTGTAGTTTAAACCTACACCGCACCTCATTATTATTTTTATTTTTTCTCACGCTCGAGGGTTTCTGGTAGAGATCTCTCAAAAAGATAAGTCATCCTTTGTACACATGGTATCTGTTTTCTATTTTATATGTTTTTTGGTACATTTGGTTATTAAGGATAGTGTGATATCGAAGAATATCTTACAACAGTGACCTTCACTATACACTTAGGTCAAATAAGACTTTTAGGTCCTTAGATAAGAATAAGTAATATCTTTTCATAACTAAATTAAAATATAAATAACTCGAAACTCTGGCTTCGGTAATAATAGAAAAGAAAAGTCATTCATTTTAATTTGTTTTAAACAGTTTGTTTATTTACTAATAAGAACTTCTTAGAAGTCAGCTAAAACAGTGATTTGAACCATTGTGATTGTTTTTATTTGTTCTTTTTATAAAACCTTCCTTTTGGCTGTATATTCAAAGAACTTTTTAACGATAGCCCATCTTCAAAGACGTGTCAGAGCAAAAACTCTCACTAATGATATGAACTTAAAAGGAATTGTTGCGATTGAGTAGTTAAGTATTTTTTATTATTAAATTTTTTATACATGCTAGCAATTATGTTTTAAAAAGAATCTACACATGTTTAAAAGAAAATTTATATTATTATTTTAGTATAATATGAAAAACATTGCCAGGGGATTGAAGACGCCACTTTGCGCACTTCTCCACCACCCTAAAGACTAGAGATAGGACGGGCTTAATAAACTGCACGTCATCGGGGCAGATTAGAATGTTGTGGAGCTGATAATCTAGGGATTGAGGTAGACTGTACGAGAGATGCTACGACTTTTTTTGGTGCTTAAAGTTCCGCTGAGTTTTTAGTACATACGCAGAAATGCTCTTCAAAACAGATTTTCTCAGGAAGCAGGAAAGGGTTAAATACGATTAACAACAGAACTTTATTAAGTAAAATATGCATGTATGTATGTATTCAGCCCTTTTTTTTAACGTCCCAATCCTGGGTACGGGCCTCTATTCAATACGAGGGGAATCAGGCCATAGTCCACCACGCTGGCCAAGTGCGGATTGGTGGACTTCACATGCCTTTTGAAAACTTGCTAGGTTCTCTCAGACATGCAGGTTTCCTCACGATGTTTTCCTTCACCGTAAGACAAGTGGTAATCATGTTAGAAATGATTCGCACATGAAAATATCAGAGATGCGAGACCCGGGATTTGAACCCGCTTCACTCGGTTTCCCAAGCGAGCGCGTTACCACTGGGCTACCGCCGCCTTAATATAAAGTAAAGTATAGGTACATTAACTGTATTCGAACAGTAGTTAGTACTTGTCATAACTTATCGTTTCCTAAAATATGCTGAAAACTCAAAGCGGTAAATCTATCTATTGATTCCTTGAACCCTGATAGCGAAAATTAATGCTACTTGGATTAGAGCCAAACGTTTTAAAACGCTCATTTCATACTTGTATAAATTTTAAAGTTGCACCAAATAATCTGAACTATATTTCATAGTTTTATAGTTTTGCCTGTTGAAGAGAATTTAGGAATTACATAAATATTTTTTTATTACTGAAGTAACTTTAAAGTATGTAAGGTCTGAATATTTGCAGACAAATGAAATTTTCGATCTATAAAAACATTTTTATTCGAGAACCCTATTGTAGTTAAAAAGATAATATGTTTTTTATGTTTATAATATTTCAATTAATTATATATGTATATAATTCCAGTTTAGCCACAATATGCAGATGATCTGAGCAACTGAATTAGAAATTCGCATGTGACGGTTCGAAACAAGGCATTTCAAGCAGATGGCTACAGCAAATAAAAAAATAGAAAACAAGGACCGTTTGGACGCTTTATGCAAATCAATCAGCCATCGGCCATGTTGGCTGTCCATTGCATAGAATTCCGGAACACATTTATCTTTACAAAATAGACGTCTACACACAAAATAAAATTTTTATATTCAAACTTAAGTCAATCTTGATTCTACATGTTTGAATAAAACTTTTTTGGCTCAAAAACATCTTCCTTTTTATTATAGAACAATTTTAACTATCATAAGCTAGGCTCTCTGCCAAATAATACTTAAATTGATAGATGAAACTCTTATTAGCCTTTTGCAAAGTACACTTGTAAGTATTATCTTGTATGTTAATTTTATCTTTGTTATCCCAAGAAATTCTTCATCTCAGAGATAAAGTATTAAGGTATACTCCTGGAAATAAAAAAAACATAGATAACATTTTATGTGTATACCATGCATAAAACACTGCAGACATTGTTCTAAGACGTTAAATATCTATATCTATACATATAATAAAACTAACTAATTCGAATCTATACATTAAATATTTTTTGGAAAATATTATTGCATTAGTCATTATTTATCCATACAGAAGGCGAATCTATAATTTTTAGAATTTTTGTCTGTCTGTCTGTTTGTTTGTGACCGCATCACGACAAAACCACCGGACAGATTTTGATGAAATTTGGTCTGATGATAGCTGGTTATCATATAGGATACTTTTTAATGCGGTAAAATATATCATCTCTGAGAAATCTATACTAAGCGTCAAAACGAACCCGAGAGGGTGAGTCGCTAGTTGAATAAATAAAAAAATTTATTAAATAAAGGAAAACTCAAAGAGAATCTTTAGATATACACTAAGTCATAGATGCCCATATTATAATTCGGCTTAAAATAATACAGTGTTGTCATACATTAAGGATATCCTTTAAGTACCTAATTAAAATAGAACCAGGATATCAATGGTTGTTTAATGCGTCATATTGCGACAAGAAATTGCTTTCGCATAAGTTGACTTACGGAAATTGATTAATAACGTTCATAACCAAGTAGAGTATTTATCATTGTATTTTGATAAATGATTTTGTATTGTGAATATCTTTATGTCATTTATATTTATAAAGGTAAAGGTATATTTCTTGGTTTTATACTTTACTGCTTTGATTAGGATCCATCGTCAATCGTTTTTTAACACTCGAAAGCATTGGTTCCCATAATATTAACTTAGTGTATGGATCATAAAAAATCTTTGTGGCTATTCATACTAAAACAGCGATACACTGGCAAATTTTTAACTCGCTAGGTCTAAATATTTAGCCTGTTGATGTTCGAGACAAGTAACTTTATATAATAATAATAATAATAATAATAATAATACTTTATTTTCACAAAAAGTTTACACTTTTAACTTATTTTTAACTTATTTTAGTTTACATTATGATTAATATTACTTAGATGCCTCTGTTGCCGTACTAGGAAGCCTGTGTTACGGCATACAGCGCCCACCCCTCAAAAATTGGCAAGAATACTAATATAAAACTAAGTTATTAAAATTTAATATGTATAATAACTAACTTATAATTATAGAAGTATAATAAATGTTTCTTTATTTATTCTATAAAATTTATAAAAAGGATATAAAATAACTGTGTATGCATGCATGCATGCGTGTTTGTATGTGTGCGTGTGGATGTGTGTGTGTGTGTGTGTGTGTGTGTGTGTGTGTGTGTGTGTGTGTGTGTGTGTGTGTGTGTGTGTGTGTGTGTGTGTGTGTGTGTGTGTGTGTGTGTGTGTGTGTGTGTGTGTGTGTGTGTGTGTGTGTGTGTGTGTGTGTGTGTGTGTGTGTGTGTGTGTGTGTGTGTGTGTGTGTGTGTGTGTGTGTGTGTGTGTGTGTGTGTGTGTGTGTGTGTGTGTGTGTGTGTGTGTGTGTGTGTGTGTGTGTGTGTGTGTGTGTGTGTGTGTGTGTGTGTGTGTGTGTGTGTGTGTGTGTGTGTGTGTGTGTGTGTGTGTGTGTGTGTGTGTGTGTGTGTGTGTGTGTGTGTGTGTGTGTGTGTGTGTGTGTGTGTGTGTGTGTGTGTGTGTGTGTGTGTGTGTGTGTGTGTGTGTGTGTGTGTGTGTGTGTGTGTGTGTGTGTGTGTGTGTGTGTGTGTGTGTGTGTGTGTGTGTGTGTGTGTGTGTGTGTGTGTGTGTGTGTGTGTGTGTGTGTGTGTGTGTGTGTGTGTGTGTGTGTGTGTGTGTGTGTGTGTGTGTGTGTGTGTGTGTGTGTGTGTGTGTGTGTGTGTGTGTGTGTGTGTGTGTGTGTGTGTGTGTGTGTGTGTGTGTGTGTGTGTGTGTGTGTGTGTGTGTGTGTGTGTGTGTGTGTGTGTGTGTGTGTGTGTGTGTGTGTGTGTGTGTGTGTGTGTGTGTGTGTGTGTGTGTGTGTGTGTGTGTGTGTGTGTGTGTGTGTGTGTGTGTGTGTGTGTGTGTGTGTGTGTGTGTGTGTGTGTGTGTGTGTGTGTGTGTGTGTGTGTGTGTGTGTGTGTGTGTGTGTGTGTGTGTGTGTGTGTGTGTGTGTGTGTGTGTGTGTGTGTGTGTGTGTGTGTGTGTGTGTGTGTGTGTGTGTGTGTGTGTGTGTGTGTGTGTGTGTGTGTGTGTGTGTGTGTGTGTGTGTGTGTGTGTGTGTGTGTGTGTGTGTGTGTGTGTGTGTGTGTGTGTGTGTGTGTGTGTGTGTGTGTGTGTGTGTGTGTGTGTGTGTGTGTGTGTGTGTGTGTGTGTGTGTGTGTGTGTGTGTGTGTGTGTGTGTGTGTGTGTGTGTGTGTGTGTGTGTGTGTGTGTGTGTGTGTGTGTGTGTGTGTGTGTGTGTGTGTGTGTGTGTGTGTGTGTGTGTGTGTGTGTGTGTGTGTGTGTGTGTGTGTGTGTGTGTGTGTGTGTGTGTGTGTGTGTGTGTGTGTGTGTGTGTGTGTGTGTGTGTGTGTGTGTGTGTGTGTGTGTGTGTGTGTGTGTGTGTGTGTGTGTGTGTGTGTGTGTGTGTGTGTGTGTGTGTGTGTGTGTGTGTGTGTGTGTGTGTGTGTGTGTGTGTGTGTGTGTGTGTGTGTGTGTGTGTGTGTGTGTGTGTGTGTGTGTGTGTGTGTGTGTGTGTGTGTGTGTGTGTGTGTGTGTGTGTGTGTGTGTGTGTGTGTGTGTGTGTGTGTGTGTGTGTGTGTGTGTGTGTGTGTGTGTGTGTGTGTGTGTGTGTGTGTGTGTGTGTGTGTGTGTGTGTGTGTGTGTGTGTGTGTGTGTGTGTGTGTGTGTGTGTGTGTGTGTGTGTGTGTGTGTGTGTGTGTGTGTGTGTGTGTGTGTGTGTGTGTGTGTGTGTGTGTGTGTGTGTGTGTGTGTGTGTGTGTGTGTGTGTGTGTGTGTGTGTGTGTGTGTGTGTGTGTGTGTGTGTGTGTGTGTGTGTGTGTGTGTGTGTGTGTGTGTGTGTGTGTGTGTGTGTGTGTGTGTGTGTGTGTGTGTGTGTGTGTGTGTGTGTGTGTGTGTGTGTGTGTGTGTGTGTGTGTGTGTGTGTGTGTGTGTGTGTGTGTGTGTGTGTGTGTATGTTATGTATGTATAAGAGTTATCATCGTAATGTATAATATCATTTATATATCAGTTGTAAAAACTAGTGACTTTTTCAGTATCATCATAAGATAAGTTCAAGAAATAGTCAACAATTTTCAGCTTACAAATTTTCCTATTGGCAGAGAGTATATTTAATTTTTTATTAATTATATTATAGATAAACGGTCCCAAGTAGCAATAAAATTTATGAATAAACATAGTTCGAAAAATCCCATTGTCTACGCAAACTGCTTGATTTCTACGTTTATTAAGTAATTTCGGTGTATAATTCAACTCGGCATGTTGTTTTAGAATAATATTTAATAAAAACAGCTGTCGTACTGTCAGGACTTCACAATACTTATAGAGTTCATGAGTTGGACAAAGCAGCGGCCTGAAAGTGCAAACTTTAAGAACTGCGCGTTGAGCAATCTCAAGAGGTTTTAGTGTAGTTTTTGATGCACCGCCCCATGAAGATATGCAATATGAAATGAGAGATTGGCACAGGGCAAAGTATATCCGTTTTAAGATAAGGGGTTCAACGATATTTCGAAGGTTTCTGAAAACTTTGGTTAATTTGCGGATTCGATTTGATAAACTGGATATATGCTGCTTAAAGTTGAGGTGACTGTCTATAATAATACCAAGATATTTGATGGAGTCAACTCGTCCAATTGATTGACATGAACAGTTGGATCTGTGCCTGCAAGAGTGAGATATCAGTTGATATTCCTCACTTGGTCTACCTATATTACGTATGGAGTGCACTATATATTTGGTTTTTTCAGTATTAATTGTCAAAGTATTGTTCCTTAACCATTCATTAGCCATATCAAAACCATTTTGTGCAGCTGCAAACACCTTGGACCAGGTATTTTCAGCAAAGATTAGGGCAGTGTCATCGGCAAAAGAGATTAGTTTTCCTTGTGGAACAACTAAGTCAGATAGGTTGTTAATATATATTAAAAATAATGTTGGTCCTAATATACTGCCTTGGGGTACTCCATAATTAATAGGAAGGCTATTGCTAACGTAATCTCCAATACGAATACATTGTGAGCGTTCAGATAGGTAACTTTTAAATAGTTTTAATTGAGTTCCTCGTATCCCTAGATTCTCAAGTTTATAAATTAATTTAGGTATAGAAATCGTGTCAAAAGCCTTCGCTAGGTCTAAAAATATCGAAATTACTTTCTTTCCTTTATCCAAATTTTGACTCACAAAATCAGTCAGCCTAAACACGGCTTCGTCTGTGGATTTGCCTCTGCGAAAACCAAATTGATTCGTTGAAAGTAAATTGTTAGTTTCTAAATAATGAATGAGCCTATTATTAATAATTTTTTCTAGTATTTTCGATATAGATGGTAAGAGGGATATTGGTCTATAGTTACTGGGAAGTTTTTTATCGCCACTTTTATAAATCGGGTGAATTTCTGACTTTTTTAGAATCGTAGGGAATATTCCGGTTTTAAGACATAAATTAAATATATGTGTTAGAGGGGGGGCTAAAAAGCACTTATGATCCTTAAGAAACCTATTTGAGATAAGATCCCAACCAACTGCTGAAGAATTTTTTAATCCACTTATCAATTGGCTAACTTCTTCCTCTGATGTATCTAGCAAAACCAAAGATCCAGCAGGTATGTTTCTATTAATATCAGAAGAAGTCGATATATTTATTTTATTTTTTAATATTTTCCATAATTTTTTAGTATCGTTTTTAGCATTATTTACTTCATTTATTTCATAATTGTTTTTTATTTTCCTTAATAGTGCATTGCAAAAGTTTCTATACCGGGTATATGCCTGTTTAAGAGTTAGGTTATTAGGAAAACGTTTTGAATTTTTATGTAATTTATCTCTATTTTTAATACAGCGTAGTAGGCCTGGTGTGATCCACGGTTTTAGTATTTTCTTTCTAGATGATAATGTTATAATGGAAGTGTTATCGGATATTATGTTTGTGATGGAATTCGTTAAATATTCAATAGCATAGTTAGGATCCTTTGCTGTAAAAACAGGAGTAAGATTAATTTTTAGCAAATTTGTCTTGATATTTTGTATGTTTACCTTTTTATAACTAGTAGTAACATAGAATCGATCTAGCTTCAGATTAACTGATATTAGGACAGGTATAACTAGTAGTAACATAGAATCGATCTAGCTTCAGATTAACTGATATTAGGACAGGATTATGGTCTGTTATTCTTACTTGTGGTATCATAGTTATAGAAGAAAAATTAGTTTTTATTAGTATATGATCCAAGCATGAATCACTATCTTCGCGGGTTGTGAGTGTATGACTAGGAAAAAGCCCATGGAAAGCTGCTAGCGTTAGATATCGATCACTATTTAAGCTTGCTTTTTTAATGTCTATATTTATATCCCCAATCAGAAAAATATTCCTAATGGAATCTAACTTTTGAAGTACTGTATCAAGTGATGTAAGAAATGTATCAATGTTATGATACGATGGGGATCTATAGATGCATATAATTGCTATATTATTATCTTGTATCGCTATTAAACAGTTACCTTCCTGGAACGAAGGCTCTTCCACTGAAAAAGACAAGTTTTTTTTGACGTAGAGTACAACACCATCGTTTTGTTTATTGCAATATTTAGTGTGGTATGAATTATAGTTGTGTAATCCTGGTATACAAGGAGAACTACCGATCCAACATTCTGTAAGCACCATAACTTCTAAATCAAATTTTAGCCTTTCAATTAAAACTTCAAATTCAGGCATGTTCTGATATATACTACGTATGTTTTGTGTGAGAATTTTTAAACTATTAGGGGATCGAGCCATCACTTTATGACATTCATCGATATCACAATTAAGTACCTTTGAAACAGAGATATCCTCGATATCTTCAGAAATTTCAATTATACTATCGAACTTAAATATGTTTTATATATATGCTTTAATTGCATGAGTAATTTCTTGCCTAAAGCAAGAAAAGATCCATTACTATGATAACTGTATTTAATATATGAAGCATGTTGATTTTGTAAAGTGTTATTGTATGTGGAGTGTAATATATTTATAAAATTATATCTAAAAAATAGGTAAGAACGGATGCAAATAACTAAATTAACCTTAATTAAGATGAAGCAAACACTTATTTTAGTAACTAAATCTAGTCATATGGATTTTTTTAATTTATTTATATCATCTTCTGTATTTATACGTATATGTGGAGATTTTTCATCTTTACGAAGATAAATGACGCCATGAGTTGTCCAGCAAAAGGAGAAGCCGTAAGTTCTTTGAAATGTTCTTGCCAAGTAAAATAGTTTTTGAGATTTAGAAGTTAATGTTTCGGATACAAATATAGGATTAGCTGGTTGCTTAAAGTGCAAGTGAGATGTGTTTAGTTTCTCTTCTTTTTTCTTAGACTTATTGAAATTCTTGATCTTTTTTAATATTTTGTCCTTTAATATAACCGTGTTAAATTCCACTATGATAGGTTTAGATATGTCATTTTTCTTTGTAGGAATTCGATAGACATCCCTGACATTATCAGAATTAATGTCTAAGTTCAAAGCTTTGCCCAATTTCGTGACTACAGTACAAAGATTTTCTTTAGATTCGTTTTCCAACTTAGGTATATTTCTAATTTCAAGACCAGCTGACCTAGATCTACGCTCCAAAAAATCAATTCTTTCCTCTAGCTGTGTTATAGTTTTTTTATCTTCGTGTTTTTGTTGTTCTAGGGTTCTAATTTGTACCAAGAAGTCATCATATTTGCTAGACATCATTTCTACGCTTTTCTTCAGCTCAGAGTTCTGCTCGTTTAAGTTTTCAATAACGGCTTTTAGTTGAAGAAAATTTTTTTCTTGCTCTTTGGAGAAGGCTATAAACATATCCTTAAGAAGAGATGATATATGAGGATCCCCGTCTCTTTTCCGCTTTTTGCGCTCAGTGACATTCAATGCCGTAGCTAGGGAAGGTATGTCAGGTTCCGACGAGTGTTGTCGTAAGAAAGACAAGTTCTCAATTTTATTGTCCGCATCGATCTCCACTGCATCAAGCGACGGCGAAGCGGGGGGCGTACGGTGTAGCGGCATAGTGTATAAGGTTCGTAAAGTACCAGGAGACCATAAACGCAAAAGAGTACAAATAATGCTTAGCAATAGCGTTCGAATCGGTATGGGTCAAGTAACTGGTTGACCGATCGATGACTTCATATATTTTTTCTTTCCGTCCAGTAAAGTTAGACCTCTCTAATTGTGAATGGTCAAGCAGAGTATATTTTATTTAAAGCTGAGTTTATAAAATGATGTTATCTCTTTCTATAAAATGCATTTGCAAATAGATTTCTTATTTGCTCTTATGTCGAGAAATATATATTTTTGTTTTTACTTACTCGTCGAGATAACTTTGTTGACACAAGCATGTTGACACTAATAGTACACCTCCTGCTGCTTCATGCTCTCCTAATATTTAAGAGTTATTATTTTAAAAATTTCTTTTTTTTTTTATTTTAAATCACTTTAATTAAGGCAACAAAATACACGTCTATTAACAACGAATGTCCGGGGGGAAGGGGATATGTATATTTATTATATATACGTATATATATATATATATATATATATATATATATATATAATAAAAAAGCATAAAATAAACGTATACTATTGTAACTTAAATATGTTCTATCGAGAAGATCAAAGAAAGCCACCACGCCGCTTATTGACCGAAATAAGACAATTCTATACACACATGATAGGAATAACAATAAGGTAGCTGTCGCTGAAAGACGTCTCCAATAAATACTTCGTGGTTGGAGTATTTATACTGACAGATAAAAAGAAGAGAATATAATGTTGAACATTAATATATAGCTTACATTAAAATGCATGAGCTTTGTTGAAATATTTTAGTTTCTGTTATATATTTAAATGATATCCTGCTTACATTAAAATGCATGAGCTTTGTTGAAATATTTTAGTTTCTGTTATATATTTAAATGATATCCTCCTTATGAATTTCGGTCACGGCTAATACATGTACTTATACATTGTATATTATCTAGCTTGTTTGAAAACTATATCAATAATTTATATAAAAGTTATAAGTCGAGTTAGAATCTCAAACTAATAACCAAAATAACTATGAGTTAAATGTAACTATCGGTAATGACCAATTGCAGACTTTTTTAATTTTACTTCAATACTTAATATTAGGGTTCACAAATCACTATGAATGAGAACTATGACCATATCATTCAAAAATGTTTTTCAAACCGTACATTTTTCATACCGTAATATGTTTAATATGTTTCTAACATGATTACCACTTGCCTTACGGTGAAGGAAAACATCGTAAGGGAACCTGCATGTCTGAGAAAACCTAGCAAGTTTTCGAAAGACATGTGAAGTCTTCTAATCCGCATTTGGCCAGCGTGGTGGACTATGGCCTGATTCCCCTCGTATTGAAGGGAGGCCCATGCCCAGCAGTGGGACGTTAAAAAGGGCTGAATTTATATATTGTATTTGTATTGTATTCAGCTGGAAATGCAAGTTAGAAATGATTCGCATATGAAAATATCAGAGGTCCTAGACCCGGAATTTGAACCCATTTTACTCGGTTTTCCAAGTAAGCGCGTTACCACTAGGCTACCACTGCCTTTGTTCATATATTAATGGCAATTAATATTCTGACACTATCCAATGTAAGCTAGAAAGAGAGAGTGGTATGATGTCTGCAATTTGTTGAAGGCACTTAACATAATGTGCAAAAACCTATGCACACAATAATTTATAAAATAGTAACAAAGCAAAATCAGTGCATGAAATATTTTAAAAATCAATGAATGACAGAATATAGACCCCTAAACAATAATTATTGATTTTTTGTCTGTAGGTAGGTATATCTATTTGTACATCTGTGTGCATTTCACGCAAAAAGTATTGAACCGATTTTAACTAATTTTTTGTAACGATATAATTTGTTACTCAGTTCAACATTTAGAATACCGTTATTAAACGGTATTCTAAATGTTTTTAATTTTTTTTTTTCTATATTAATAGAAAAAAAAAATTCCTACGGGAAAACAATAACTTGTTCTACCGAGTCATACTTAGAAAACATGGCTAATGCTGGCTAAACCTTAAGAGATACATCAAAACAATGTGCTAGAAAATTGTAGGTCTTATAAAGGCCTGTAGAAAAGACCGCACTAGCATAAGTCTATCTCCTAAGGTACACTCGCAATAACTTTTATCTATGTAAAACGTATCTAGGGACGCACCCGAGCGAAGCGATTAGGTAGTATAAATTATTAGCGAATTAACTTAAAGTATGAACATAAAGTAAATTAGTAAGTAGATATATCGCTGTCCAGTCCGTAAACTTTTTATATCATCTAATTACCCTTAAGCATGTATTTATAATACTTAGTCTCCAAACAACTAAATTTCACAAATTTTTCTCTACATCATACTCTATTATTGTACTCCTAAGTCTCTCTTTTTAATTATTACATCACTTATTTTATACAATCGTACTCACCGTATCGTAATCGTAACCGTACAAGAAAAATTTTGTAATATTTTGTTAAATAAAAACCGTAGTATTTTATTATAAAAATATGAGTATAGTAAAAATTAACCAACCGAATATTATAAAAAAATTGAAATTTTTAAAATATGAGTATAGTAAAAATTAACCAACCGAATATTATAAAAAAATTGAAATTTTTAATGTTGCGTGTGCTTGTTTCATATTTAGAAATAAATTAGCCTGAACTTAATTATAAACGGCACAATCTTTGTTATTTAAATTTTTACAATCCTGACTTTTCATATCAACAATTTAAGCTCTAATTTAAGCTCTAATTTGACCTAAAATTTTGCATTAGATTGTATCGTGAACACCAATCTCTATAAACTAAAGTTAATTTTGATAAAAGTAATAAGTTTGTAAGCTCTGTTATAGAGAAGTCACTGATGTGTATTAGAAGATAGCCGATATAAACTTTACTAAAGTATACCCATTTTGCTTGAAATACTATTCAAATTTAATTATATTTCACTTCATTCTTCAGATATAATATAACCAGGTAGTCCTTTTAACCTACAAGGTAGCTTTCGCACACATTAAGAAGATTTTTTCAAAAAGTCGATACGCATATCAATATTTAAATCAATTCGTTATTCGCCAATGTCTACATCCCTACTATTCAGTACCGTCATTCTTTTTTCGTACGAGGTTCAAAGGTAAACTCAAATTTAATTATATGATAATATATGAATATTACATTACTTTTACGTATGTAAAAGTGCGTGAGTGTATGTTAGTTACTGCTTCACACTGTAACTATTAAAACGATATGATAGTTTGCGATCAACTGAACTTTAATTTTGAAATATTAAGATATAGTCATCACCGAGTGAAAGAAACCGAAGGAAAAACAGATGGGGCTAGCAGTAATAAATTGGTATTTTGTTATACTTATTTAACAGTAACGGCTGTATTTCGATAAAACCTAGTACACAGATCAAAAAGAATGAATAGAATTAACCTAAAGCTGTCTGATTGATCTGACTGATCGTTTAGCAAAAGATTTATATAATATTTATATATCTATACTTACATATAATAAAATTTTGAATCGAATCTGTATATTAAATATTTTTTGCAAAATCTTATTGAAATTGTCATTATTATCGATACAGAGGCCGAATTTATAGTTTTTAGAATTTTGGTCTGTCTCTGTCTGTTTGGGAACGCATCATGAGAAAACCACAGATTTTACTGAAATTTGGTATGATGATGATAGCTGGTTATCCGGGTCAACATATAGGATACTTTTTCCTGCGAGAAAGTATCTCATTTCTGAGGAATCTATACTATCTAATCTAACCGTTAAGACGTGTCTACGGACGAGACCAAGCAGAACGAGAGTGAGTCACTAGTTATATCATAAATTTTAATAAAAGTCAATGTTTTTGTATCAAATCGCAAAATATACCTAGAGACTAAGAAGTAAGGATGAATCACTAGTAAACAGATAAAACCGGACCGCAATCTACTCTCGTGTACCTACGCATAAAAAAAATTAATAACTTTGTAAACCACCTTCCACATATTACGCATAAAAAAAATTAATAACTTTGTAAACCACCTTCCACATATATTATAATATCTATACATATTATAATAAAATTCTAACTAAGTTGAATCTGTACTTCAAATATTTTTTTGGAAAATCTTATTGAAATAGACATTATTATCGATACAGAGGCCTAACCTACAGTTTTTTAAATTTTTGTCTGTCTGTCTGTCAGTGACTGCATTACAGAAAACCCACTGGAGGGATTTTGAAGAAACTTGGTATGGTGATAGCTGGTTATCCGGATACTCCTTACCGCGGGAAAATATCTCATTTCTGAGATAAAATACAAAAACTGGATAGAATAAAACTACGATGATACTATAAATATTTTAGCAAGGTAACTTACTAAATATGTCAAAAACTATTAAAAAAAACTTATCTTGAAAAAAAAAAAAGATTAATAGCGCTATTTTATTCATTAAAATAACTCCAAAAATATTTATGTGTTATTTAGACATTCGACAATAGATGTCGCTATGTGTTTTCAAAATCCGTAGTTTTAAATCCAAATAATTGAATGTACAGATATTGAATATATACATACGTTTCTATGATTTTGTTAGAATTACTAATAAATTACCCGCATCTCCGACCGTATTCAGAATTAATAACATATTAGGAATATTTTGTTGGCCGAAACAATTTTCAAATAAAAATATTTTTAAATATTTATTGTTTAGTAAATAATGGTAATGTTTGTAAATCTTTTAATGTAAAAACTGGGCAAATGCAAGTCCAACTCCAGCATTATAAGGTTCCGTTTAGCAAAATACTCGTACTTCCTTGTTTTTCTTACTCCTACGTATTTTGCTAAGTTAACACTAAAATAAATACGAATAATACTAACGTTTCCCCAATATACTCATTTTATCGACCGTAAAAATAAGTTCGTTTCATATTATTTTTTAACATTTTATAGAAAAAAAGTTTATTAAACTGACAAAGCGGGTAAGTAAAATTAGTGCATATCTTAAAACTACGAAACGTACATTCTGCAACATAATTTTCGATAAAAGTATTTTAGAAACTGTTATACCTCAACATTTTCAAATTTTTTTGAAACCATTTCTTGAAAGGCTTAAAGGACGCTAAAATGCTTACGACTTTAATCATATTAGCCGAGCCGAAATAATAAAAAGCATTTGCTTAGAATTATTTACTTAGTTACTTTAATTATGTACTACTGGAACCCTTACTTTCCCCAACATCTTCTTTTGAAAATCGTTTCGGAATATATTTACTAACTAGCGCTAACCCATCACTGTTTCGCGACAAATTAATATTAGGAAAGTTATTATTATGTAACTTAAATAATCAGCTAAATATAAATTAATCAATAGCTGTCTATTAGAATATAAATGATTAATATAATTCAGCAGTTTGAGAGTTTATAGCGCAAAACTAAACAAACATACAAAACAGAAGTATAGACAAACTATAAACAAGGATCTTTGTGGCATAGTCAATCACTGCCATTATTTACCAAGTATGCGATGCGCAATGAATTACTATATTATGTAAGAGTATACTAGTATGTAAAACCTAAGAATTTGGTTTTTGATCATCTAAACGCGGGCGGAGCTGCGGGCAATGCTAGTGTATTAAATAAAAAAAACGTTTCTAATAAAGTTTTGCATTATAAGAATTTATTTACTTTGCATTCTAAGGAATAAGAGTATGGGGGTTTTACCTATAAGGACCTTACAATTTTAGTCAATTACTAAGCAACGTTTTTGACACCTTATCAAAAGTTGTCACTAAGCTTTTAAATATTAAAGCTTAGACGCGTTTATAATTAAAGAATAAAAACCCTAGTATTGAGTTTATCTCAATTATAGTATACTGGAAAATGGGCAATAAATAGTAGTAATTGATTTATAAATACAAGTAAATGTGTTTCTTAATGTCCGAGATAACCTAACTAGTTTTAAAAGATATTATATGAAGTCAGCCAGCCCGTCCAGAGTATGTTACATATTATGGCCTATTCTACTTGCATTGAAGGGTTAAAAAATAAATAATAATTATAATTATAAATAAAAATTTTTGTTATTAGATAACAAAACAAGACTACAGTGACTACAAAATTTACATTAAAATATATTTTTCTTTTACACAAAACAGATATTTATTTATTTCCATATATATAGATATAATATGTATGTATACCCCAATGAAGTACCTCTTCTTTTTTGTTTTATTCTTATCTCAGAAATAGCTTAAATCGTTCTAATCTAGACGATAACGAGAGCCCTCATCATTATAATGGTACAAAAGCTAAGTAACAATATATTCATACATATCTCTAACGTACATTTACCTTGAATCATGAGACGTACTAAGCGTTTAACGTATGTTACTGCTGTTTGCGGACATCTTGAACATGAAGTAAATTGCCTATGCCTGTTATTAAAGAATAGCAAACTACTCTTGAATGGTTAACATATTAAATAAACTCATGTAATATATAAGGAAAAATACAATTTTGCCATAATGTAAAGCAGAGTATAATAGTTGCCCCTGTAAAAGTGTCGAAGACCGAAAATATAGACCGAATGATCAATTGATTTGAATACCACTACCTAAAATTATAGACACAATCAAGTAACATTCGTATATTTATATGTCAGCCCGGTTTGTTGACATTTATAATTATTACTCCGCTCCCTTGGTTAGTAGCATGATGACATATAGCCTAAAGCCTCCTCAATAAACGGGTTGTCTAATACAAAAAAAATAAAATAAATTGAATTAGTAGTTTCTAAGATTAGCGCTTTCAAACACACAAACAAACAAAAAAACGAACAAAAAACAACCGAACGAACGAACGAATGAATGAACTCACAAACAAACTGCCTATTTATACCTAATACATATAGTATAGATAAAATTTAATCAAATTTTGTAACAATTCTCAAAATCTCAATAATTTTTTACGAGTATATCACATAAAATAAATAAAGTCGACCTTTACATTTTAGGACTAAATAGAACAAAGTATCCTATTTTCGGCCTATTCTTAGTATAAGGAAACTTATAAAGGATTTTCTTAGCCATTATTCATTGAAGGAGCGACAAGACAATATAAGAGCAGTTAAAAGGTGTCTCAAAGCTAATTTAACGTCGTAAATTAGTAAAGAAGATGCCTTCATGAAGTGAGAAATCATAGTATTAAACACTTTACGTACTCTGATTTCAACTTAATTTATTTTTATTCAAAGTTATACTTTCGGTTAAATTTTAAATATAAATAAATCTATACTAATATTATAAAGCTGAAGAGTTTGTTTGCTTGTTTGTTTGGTTGTTTGTTTGTTTGGTTGAACGCGCAAATCTCAGCAACTACTTATCCGATTTGAAAAATTCTTTTTGCATTAGATAGCCCGTTAACTGAGGAACGCTATAGGCTATATATCATCCCGGAAAAATGTACGGTTCCCGTGGGACAGATTTATTTTTGTCTAGGGACGAACCCGAAGCGAAGCGAGGGTGAGTCGCTAGTAATAAATAAGTTGGGACATTAGTCCAGCACCATCTAGTTCCATGGTAAGCTACGAGGCCTGTGTTATGGAAACCAGATAGTTGATACACTACACATATATAACTTTAAATTATTAATAAATATAAATATCCATGATTTGAGTACAAACACTCGTGCTCATCATACAAATGAATGCCCCCAGCGGAACTCAAACCCGCGACCGCTGGTACAACAAGTGATGATGATGATGTTATCTAGCCGTTTTCGGCCACAGCGACTGCATTCGATGGCTTTCTATGGTGGTTGTCGAGAGCTTCGATGTGCTGCTCTTTCATGTGCTCTCATGTGACTAGCATAACCAACTTTGGCCGAAAAGCTCCGAGCACAAAGCGGACATGTCAGAACACCATTAATGAAATTGTAAATTATAGCTGTAGGTGTTCTAGCTTTAAGGTCGTCACGTTTTGCATCTAATTGCGACCTTCTTTCCTTTTCAAAGGCGTTGACTTGCCGATGCACATGACGTCTCCACTCGAGCCGATTTTGTGCCTGCTTTTCCCATACTAAGGGGTCAATTTTACATTTTTTAAAGTGTCTATTCTGAACATCCTTGTAACGTAACAACTGGCCACCACGTTTCCGTTTACCATTCTGGAGTTCAGAATAGAAGATGCGCTTCGCCAGTCTGTCCTCGTGCATCCTTGACACATGACCACACCACCTTAGCTGGCGTCTCATCAAGTAGGCCTCTATACCGAGAACTTTGGCTCGCCTTAAAACGTTCGTATTTCTAATACGGTCCGACCATCTGATATTCATGATGTTTCTGAGGCATTTAAGATGAAATTTGTCCAAAGTCTTTATATGCCTACGGTAGAGGCACCACGTTTCCGATGAATACAGAAGAGTTGGGAGAACTATTGCCATATACACAGAGATCTTGGTAGTCAACTTGAGATCGTGCGAACGGAAAACTTTGGGTTGCAGTTTGCCAAAAGCTGCTGCTGCGGCACATATTCTCTGATCAACTTCTGCATCGAGATCCCCTTTATATGTGACTATGCTGCCCAGATACCTGAATCTCTCCACTTGTTTCAGTTTGCTGTTGCCGATTAAGAAGTCAGGAACTAACAACTGGTCGTCTATGTTCATAGCCATCACTTCGGTTTTCTTGACGTTTATTAAAAGACCAAACTTACAACAAACGTCATTGAGGCAACTTATCAGTGCTTGCAAACCGTCACAGGTGTCCGCCACAAAGCACAGGTCATCAGCGTACATAATCTCTGTTATGACGGTATAAGAGACTCTGGTGCGGGCTTTCAGTCTGGCACGATTGAATAAATTACCATCGGTTCGGAAACGGATCCGAACACCTTCTGAAGTTCGTTTCAGGGTTTCTCGGATGACGACGGCAAAGTACAGAGCAAAGAGTGTTGGCGCAAGTACACATCCCTGCTTAACGCCACAGGTGACATTAAAAAATTCTGATTGTTCGCCTTTTACCGCGACGCAACAGAGCATATCGTCATGCAGGAGTCGTATCATCCGCACAAATTTTTCAGAGCATCCTAGTTTTATCAACAGGACCCATAGAGCTTCTCGAGGAACACTGTCGAATGCCTTTTCAAGATCGACGAAGCAGAGGTATAGGGGTCGACCTTGTTCTTTACTTTTCTCTTGAAGTTGGCGAACAGAGAATATAGCTTCACAAGTCCCTCTCT
The DNA here is from genome assembly GCA_033884665.1 of Argynnis bischoffii washingtonia. Lineage (NCBI taxonomy): Eukaryota > Metazoa > Arthropoda > Insecta > Lepidoptera > Nymphalidae > Argynnis > Argynnis bischoffii. The sequence continues at coordinate 12,299,876 of CM066621.1, read as the reverse complement.
CAGGTCGGAAGCCAAACTGGGTCTCTGGAAGGATTGTTTCAGACATGGGAATGAGACGGTTGAGAAGGATTTTCGCAAAAACTTTTCCGGGAGTAGACAGCAGCGATATTCCACGATACGAGTTGCAGTCTGATCGATCGCCTTTGTTTTTATAGAGGGCGCTTATACGAGATACTTTGAAAGTATTTGGCACCTGCTCTTCATTCCACATAGTCACGAAGAGATTTCTGATGGCTTCATTAAGTCTCTCACCCCCGTACTTAAGTAGTTCCCCTGGGATGTTATCAATACCAACCGCCTTCTTATTACGTAATTGTTTGATAGCACCTTTGACTTCATATAAAGTTGGGGGCTCGTCTAGCCCAGTGGCTGTTGGTAGCGCGGACAATGATCGAATATATTCCATATCTGGTACAACAAGTAGGGTCACTGCGAACTGAGCCAAATATGTTGTCAAACTTGAAACGATAAATATGAAACTTATTTAAAATGTAATTATGTACATAATAAAGCTAAAGTCTTCATATAGTCTTCTTTTCCTATATAAATAATAATAATTCTTTTACATATTTAAAGAGGAAATAGAATACGTAAGCCTTAAATGTAAGCGGATATTTAGTTTTAACACAATCGTTTGCTCGGTGTAAAAGTACTGTTGACTTCCACATAGAACCCTCATAAATTATGTATACTTAAAGGTTAGACACTTAAACTTCCTTAAGAGGCCTATTACATTTTCACTGTGATTTTTCAATTTAATGCCCATTTTTGACGTTCTTATTCAGAGAAACTGAAACTACTCGACAATTTTGACTTATTGTATGGTGGAGAATAGTTATTAATATAGTTCATAGCGGCCTCGCTTTTCTCAAATTTTCATTATTAATTGAAATAAAGTCAAAATTCCGAAGCAAGTTTTTAATAAAATTCGCGACGACATTTTTTTAAGCTTACGGATTGAAATACTGTACTAAGCAAACAAAATGAAAAATATATAATAATATATCGTATATAGTGGTTGTGTTTATAGCGGCCTCGGTATTTGAAAATATGTATTGGATTTCTATAAAAAAATCCTTTGCAAAATATTAAAAACTACTAAAAACGTTCAGAATTAGCTGTAAACATATCCTTGCAACATTAATATTATTAAGTAAAATTTATACCAGAATATATTTCAGTTCAAAAGAAACGTAATTACATACTTTTTTTATTAAATACTTTATTATAAAACTTTACATAGAAGTAATTACAACTGCAGAAAATGCTAAAAACAGCGATGCGTCGGCCGCTCGAACTCAATGCCATAGAACTCAGTACATTTTGTGATAGGCCTCTTAAAGCATATGTTGCCCATATACTTTCGAAAATACTTTGATCTTTGCTCGTCCTTATAACACATATATTACCAAATTAATTATCAAATTAGTAAAATTACATGAGCACACTATTTATAAATTTTAACATATTTTAACATTTATAATACAATTTATTAGAATTCTGACATGACACTTTAAAATTTCTATTTCTCATAAATAAAAAAAACAACATTTTGATGAAGTAGTTAAATTTTTACTATAAGCAGATTTACAATGTCTGATTTTAATTTACGTATTGAGCAGTGAATATATATTTTTTTAAATATATAACGGAAATTATTTACATATTTATAGTATGTCTGTCTGTTTATCTGTTTAGTAAATGGACAACCCAACAAGATGGTAATAGTGAATCGTAAAAGACTCCGATCGAAACCAAATTTTTATTATTATAAATTACGATTCAAGCTAGACATTATATTTAAAAGAAAAACCATTTCCAAGATATTTTTGTACACAAAACTATTATCTAAACTAAACAAACGGCTTTGATATTCCCCATATAACTTACTATATTAACCACAGGTTTCATTCAAGGTCAAAGAAATCACGCAATAGCGTGTTTGTCCTTTATATAAACAAAATTTCCTTTGTATTTGAAAAATTTGAACATATAATCCAATTATTTGTATTGAATGTAAGACGTTTATAGGAAAGTCTTATAGCGTTTTAGCTTTTGAAGTATTGTGGAGGAAATTACTTTTCAATTGTGGTAAATCGCTTATTTACTGTAGAGATTTGGTTATCATACGCAATTCTAAGGCTTTTTAACTGACTATTAAAAAGGAGGAGGTTCTATGTTCGTCTGTATGATTCTTTTTATGTATGTTCACCGATATCTCGGAGACAGTTTGACTATAAAAAAAAAAGGTACTGTTACTATAATATGTTAACTGTATACCTACACTATAATATGTTTATATTTTTCATGTCTTCACATGCCTACTTGTAAAAAAAATGTTAACTATAAAATTATTTCATATTTTGATTCATAATATAATAATGATGTTTGTTCTTTTATTGAGGTCTAATATTGCGAATCGCGTCCAGCTATAAAATTTCATTTCGTTGCCCATAAAACGTTAGGACTTGCACGTGGCGGCAATTTAACGAAGTAAAAGAGATTTAATACTTTGGTGCGACAGCGAGAACATGCTACCACTAGGGACAGTGAACATAATTACAAACTTTATGTTTTTTTGTCTCAACATGAAGGTATAATATTATATATATGCGTAGATAAAAATAGTTGACTATATGTATGCTCCCTATGGACTCCTAAATCGGCTGGGGCGATTTCGATGAAATTTTTGTTCAATCTTCAAATTTGCGGAGCGGGTGATCCTGTGAAGTTTGTTAGCGATTGGGTGTTTGTACGCCGCGGGTATTGCTAGTTAAAAATAAGTTAGGTAAATTTTAGTACCAGATCTTAAATTGGTTTTAACTCAATTCTGGCAAAACATTAACTTTCTGACCAGCTTACTGACAATTCTGACTCTGATGATCTCTATGTGCTTGTAAAGGTCTATTTTAAAGTAAGTATAAATATACTTATATTACATATATTAAGGGTACACAGTTCATTTATCGTTTTATTTTTACACGAACTTACGTATCTTAAAAACGTAGTGGTAGTCTAGTGATAACGAGCTCACTTGACAAGCCAAGTGAAGCAGGTTCAAATGAAAAACACACATACGAAAATATGGGATCTTTTACGGGACTTTCCTTACGGTGGACATAGCGAGATCTCGAAAGCGCGATGTCCGCTAACGTACACTTGAGCAGTGTGGGGGTGTATTGCCTGATCCCCTTCGTATTAAAAAAGGCCCATGCCCAGGCGAAGGACTGACAGTTTTATGTGCTATCGTAGCTACGGAAATGTAGTACCGCCAACTTCCCAATTCTGGGCTGTTACTGAAAATTTCTTGTCAAAAATAATCCAAACTATATTTGGTTCAACCCGGGACTCGAACCAAGAAACTCCGCATCTGAAGCCTTACATTCTATTCACTAGACTAACAAGACCTATCAACTAGGAAAGAATCGGAAGCCAATCGCCATTAGAATACACTCACTCTGTCAGTACTGATTGTTTGCCATACAATCGTCGATATTATAATATAAAAGCAATATAAAGGAATAAAAAAATATTTCTGCCACTTGTATATCTTAGTTGAAAGCCGTATTTACGTTTATTTTTCACAAGCCACATAATAGGGCGCTTTGCCATTATATTGCCAAAACGAATCTATGCGAATTCACGAATTGTGGAAACAGGAACCAAAAGAATTGCAAATTACAAAAAGGAATGTATAGCGTGTGCTTCTTCTATTTATTTCAAAATATCTTTTACCTCGATCTTGAGGCAATTTTTATGAGTACTACAAAATTTTAAATCATATATAACAAATGATTTAACAAGCCACGAGCGTTAAATAATTGGTTCTATTTAATTAAAGCAGTTGCTATTCGTGCGATATAATTAGGTAAATGGTAAAAAAAACGGTTATTTTCAGTTTATTATTAATAACTGCGACATATTTCGTGCTCTATTGAAAAAAAAAAGTTTTTATGTACAAAAACCCTACACATAGACAAAATTATAATATACTTTTATACATTACTAGCGACTCACCCTCGCTTGGCTTCGGGTTCGTCTCTAGACAAAAACAAATCTATCTCTATTTTTCCGGGAAGATATATAGCCTATAGCCTTCCTCAATTAACGGGCTATCTAATGCAACAAGAATTTTTCAAATCGGATTAGTAGTTCCTGAGATTAACACGTTCAACCAAACAAACAAACAAACAAACAAACAAACAAACAAACTCTTCAGCTTTATAATAATAGTATAGATTATTAATTGTTAACAGAAGTATACACTCTGTATTTAATCAAATTTCGTTAAAACGGATATCATACATAGGTAATAACTGTAGAAGAACTCATAAGAGAATTAATAACGCGACCCTTTACGTATTAATCTAAGAGGGTGGAGCCGCAGTAAAACGCTAGTCAGAGAATACAATGGTACAACACTCATACCTTATGTAAAAGTATGAATGATGTATGTAATATAAGTTAATATACCTATACAAGAGATTCTTGGGTGGAAGCTTTGAATAAAGGGCCTTGTATGATAATCAGCTTTATTATATTTTTAAGTTTTACAGACAGCACGACGTGATTTTCTTTAATTAGAGATTTTTTAAAAGAGACAGATGTTTTTTTTTTAAGAAATTTGCAACAGATTATAAAGATAATAAACTATAACATATAATCTCTATCAGTCTACATATAAACGTCAAAGACAATATTATAATATAATAACCAACAGAGATAGCAACACTTATTATATTTTACTTTTCACCAAGAGTATTAAATTTTATTAATTAAGTTAAAAAATATTTCGTAAAATATTTACTTTATCTATTTTTATCTAGTTTTAATATCGTACGTTAAAATTAACTTGTATTAAGGTTGGTGGTAAATTAATGAACTGATTAATTAAAATTTCTTTATAATAATCTTAAAATGTAATAATTAAATGTGAAATTACTAGTGAAAATTGATGGCTTATGCATGTATCATTAATTCTATTCGTCTATACGTATAATAAAATACTGAGTCGAATCTGTACATTAAATATTTTTGGAAAATCTTATTGAAATAAACATTATTATCGATAGGCCGAATCTATAGTTTTTAGATTTTTTTTCTGTCTGTCTGTCTATGTCTGTCTGTGACCAGATCACAGAAAAGCCACTGGAGGGATTTTGATGAAATTTGGTATGATGATAGCTGGTTATCCGGAACAACATATAGGATACTTTTTACTGCCGGAAAATGTGTCATCTCTGAGAAATCTATACTAAACGTTAAAACATAAGTAGAGACCCGAGACAGACCCGAGCGAAGCGAGGGTGAGTCGCTACTATCTATGTACATATAAAACAAAGTCGGGTTAGTTACACCATTTATAACTTAAGAACGGCTGGAACGATTTTTATGATCTTTGATTTGTTAGATGCAGAATAATTATTATAATATCAGAAAAATTCAGGAAAAAAATTACATGGCTAAAGCAATAAATAACTACTTATATCTATTCAAAACGTAACTAGGGACGCACTCGAGCGAAGAGAGGGCATGTCGCTTGTGTAGTATAAAAACTGTATGTTCTCCTTTATAAGCAAATAAACAACTCACTGTAAGATTTAATATCCAATATGCTATAATAACTTCATCATCTGTGACCACATATATAAAGCATTCCATTATTTCGAAATGTTACAAATTTCATTATATTTTTTGCCGCCGCCTTCAAACGATGTCAAAACAATATACAATGCTTTGTGAAATTCTTAACAGATTTTTTTATTTAATATATCCACACACTTAGCGACTTCTATTTTATTTATCGATGTCAGGATCAGCATCACTATTATCTACATATAATAAAATTGTAGCTGAGCTGCATCTGTACATTGGACATTCTTTGGAAAATCTCCTTCTAATTATCATTATTATTGATTTCGATACAGAGGCTGCAGCTACAGTTTTTTCTTTTAGATTTTTGTCCGTCTAAAATCTAAATGTATCCGCATCACGAGAGAACTACTGAGGGATAAATATTATGAATAACATTCGTTCGAACGACCAAAAGAACTTTTTAGTTTTATATACTAGGTAGTAATATTTTGTTGGCCGAAAAGATATTCAAGCGATTGATTTGAATACTTAAAAAAAATGAAATAAAAATTAAATTGAACCATGCATTAATATTAATTTGTATTTTTGCACAGTATTTTACGTGTATATGCTGGCAGTATTAAAGTGTATGCTGGCATTAAATATCAAGTTCATTTCAATGTGAATTATCAATTGATTGGTCAGTAACCGCAACGTGATTACACTATATTTGTTCAATAAGTTAGAGATCAAATCAGTAGCCGCTTAAATGTGGCTTATTCATGAATTCGCAATAGACCGCAAAGCTGTAAGCATGCTACAACCGGATTTGAAGTAAAAGTTTTGTTGGTAGTCAAACAATCTACTACAGAGGTAACATGATTATCCTCTGTAAGAAAAAACTAAAAAGACAAAGAAATAGCATGATTATTAAATATTTTTTAATTAATCTGAAAGAAGAAAATTATGTACCTAAACGGATATTACTGGTAGTAATATCTTTTGATTATTGGAGATAAGAGAAAAAGATGAGAGAATTAGTAATATTTCTACTCGAAAGATAATATACCTACGTACATAAGACAAAAGAAGATTATTGCATCAACATAATGGTAATTTTTTGGATATTTTAACAAATTTTTTTGCGGTTTAGCTGATCTTGCGCGAAGCAGCTAGCATCCATCGTTTTGATCGCAAATCTTATGTTGACCGGAATTTTTACAGAGTCAGTGATTTAAAACTTTTTTTTAAATAATAAGAATATTTATTAGCAATAAATAAAATTACAAATATACTTAATTATATATACAATTCGCCCAAAGAATCGGCATTGCCATTCAACGGGGAAATGCGGCTAACATTCTTGCCACTATTCCACGAGGACATGACTTGTACAGTAATATCTAAATGTAATAATAATGTCCTCCTGACCGATTCCGGCCACGGCGGCCAATCTCATTGAGACTAGTCGACTGCGCAGGAGATATTATAGTACACAAGTGTACGCGCAGACACAAGGTCACTCTCTATTTCTGTCACTCTCATACTCCGGTGGGACACGACACGACACGACCGGCGAGATTTAAGGCGCAGGACCGACGGTTTTACGTGCTCTCCGAGGCACGGAGGTGACACACCGCCAACTTCCCAACTCCGGGCTGTTACTGAGGTTTACTATACAGAAAGACTCAATAACTAAACTTGGCCCGACCCAGGACTCGAACCCAGAACCTCAGGATGTGCAGCCGTACATGCTAGCCACTACACCACCGAGGCAGTTAAATCTAAGTGTACGTTTGTTTTGTATATATAATTAAGTATGTATAAAAGTTAAATATCTCCATGGCATATCACAGTAATTTTAAACGAAGAATATGGTAGCTATATTGCAGAAATTTTGCAAGTTGTTGTGTCATCGTAAACCTCCTGCAGCCAAATTATGTAAAGTAATACAAATATAAGAATATTTTTAAGTCTACATAAACATATTATAGTACCTATTTAAAGAGTCTTAAAATTTGAAAAATAAATAGGTTACAAGGTTTTCGTTCAAATCAATAATACCCGGGTTTTATGCTTTTAAAATCATAAACATTTAACTGTCGTCATTTATTTCACGAAATAAAACAATGGTAAAAATTGCACAAGTTCAAGCGATTGAGTCTTTCGAGTTATTTATTCAATAAATTTTACACTTGCTACTGTTTTGTTGTAATGGAAATCACATTGCACTTTTTCTAGGCAGAATTACTTCTACTGGCTCACATCGATTCGCTTTTATTAGACTGTTATTTTTGTCGCTTGAAATATTTCTTCACTGTTTGTTTAACTTTTACAGAATTAATATATTATGTTTTATTTTAATATAAATACCTAAATAGTAAATTTTATGTGATCTTATAATGAAGAATTATAACAAGTGTATCTTTGATTTGAGCTGTTTTGCTGAAAAAATCTTGAAATTTGAAACATTTTGGTTAAATATAATTTTTGTTCCATTGCATTTTAATTAGTAGTTCGAAAATAGAATATTTCAAGTCCTGCGGAGAACTAGCGAAATAAAATTATCGAGGCGTGATATTTTTAAACCTCTTTTTATTTTTATATAAAACGAGGTTCATATACTTTTTCTTAATTTTTTTTTAATCCGACCAGAAAAGCTTTCATAACGTTGTTAGGGATCATTTGCTTAAAGCCTTTACATTGCCCATAAATAGAATTCCAGTGTTATAAAAACGTTCCAATTATTGAATATAGAATACACAATTTTAAACTAACTAAACACTCGTAGATTGAGCTACTGCAACTAATTTATGGCAGCTGTAGATATATTAAAGACTAGCAACTTACCCTCGCTTCACTCGGGTGTGTTTTAATTTTTTTGAGCGAGACCCTAATTCTTTTTCTAAAATAAAAGCAGCCTAAGTTACTCCTTATAATATCAGCTATCTGCTAGTAAAAGTCCCGTTAAAATTGGTCCAGCCGTTAGGGAGATTAACCGGAACAAACAGACAGGCAGACAAAACTTGTGTTTTTCTTATAAGAAATACGATTATATAATAATAAGAAATATGCATTTAGTTTATAGAACATTTACAAACAGACACTTCAATTTTATTTATTTGTATAGATAATTAATTCATCCAGAAGTTGAAAGAATCTAAATCTTTATCAATTACTATAATAAATATTGAATACCATATATCTTAATTATTTATTATAATTAGTATATTATAATTTTATTTGTTTGTTACAACAATATCATTAAAACTGAAAATTTTAGTACTACTCTTAAATTAATACTAAGTATTGCATGTTTATGCAAATGCAAAAGTAATAATCAATTAGGTACTAAATAAATAGTGAATTCTCATTTCTAAAGTAAGAAAATTCAAGGCTGTAAAAGAAATAAATTCTGAATTATAGTCTGAGCTTTTCCAACATTCGTGTATTTACCATTTCTTACGATATTGCCAGGTAACAGGCAGTTTAATATTTTATGTGTCTAGTCTTGCCTTACTCGTATTTATATATTAAATTTGCATGTTATAGTGTCAATTAAATAATAATATATAAAGAAATAATTATTTTATTCTTTAGTTAAAAACAAAAGTAGCTAAGTTTAATATATTTTACTAGCGACTCACTTTCGATTCGCTCGGGTTCGTCCCTAGGTTGCTTTCCCATTCAAACATTCATCCCCAATTTCACCCCCTTAAGGGGTGATTTCCAGGATAAAAATTATCCTACGTCCTTCCCAGGGTCTCAAACTATCTTCTTACCAAATTTCATCTAAATCGATTCAGTAGTTTCGGAGTCTATTCGGTGCAAGCAAAAAACCAACAAATCTTTCCTCTTTATAATATTAGTATAGATTATAAATAAATTTATATACATAGTTGAATAAATACGGTTGATAAAATATATTTCAAGTATGCACTATAGTGTTAGTGTTTTCAAATTTCTACAACCAATTACAAAATAATTGTGAAGTCAATAGAGCTTTGAACATGAGAATTAAATTCAAAGCAAACTAAAGTGTCGCATCAGCTTTAATATGGAGCTTAGAAGGCAACGAGAAAAAGCGACTGGACGAAGTGATCATCGAATGGTTTTAGTTGATCGGCAACTCTAATTCTTTCTCGCTTCGCTTAGATGGAAGTACATTTTGTATATATAATATGACATACAGCGAGCGACACCTTTAGGAAAATTTTATTACTAACATTACTCCTATATTACTACAGGTAATAGTGTATCATTCCGTAGTTTCAGGGTGAAGAATTACCAAACATATATACACGATTTGCTTATTAATATCTAAAATATAAAACTGGAACACTGATTGATAGTTTTATGCCCATACAATAAACGAAGTAGGGGACGAGTTTTATAAATGCATCTCCTGAAGCTAAATTGAAAACGACAGCTACAATAGAAGTTCATCCTTTTTGAAGTTAGAAATATGGAAATTTACGTTTCAGTTTCTAGTCATATTGCCAATGAGAAATCCAAATGAACTCACTGATTATAATCTATACTATTATAAAGAGGTAAAGTTTGGGAGTTTGTGACGTTGTAGGAGATAATCTCTGGATCTATTGAACTGATTTAGATGAAATTTGGTAAGAAGATAATTTGAGATTCTGGAAAGGACATAGGATACTTTTTATCCCGGAAATCATCTCTTAAAGGAGTAAAAATAGGAATGAAAATTTGTATGGGGAATCTAGCTAGGGACGAACCCGAGGGAAACCTAGGGCGAGTAATTCATAATTCATATTTTTCATTGCAAATATTATAGTATCATTTCTATACATTCCAGTCTTTGATTTTGTTTATAATACTACGTACTAATGCTTGGTCTCATTTATGAGTTAGAGACTAGTTTTAGATAGATACGATTATACTAATAACAACATTATTGCTGTGATATATGTAACAGCCACAATTAAGCCCCGGATATTACCCACTGGGATTTAATCAAGCAACAGATCGAGTTGAGCTGAGTTTAGCTATCATAAGTCAAGCAATAGTGTATTGTGTATTTAAATTAAAACATACTTGCAACTGAATACATTCGTAACTAATATAGATGAATAACTATACTTATTTATTCTTACTTTAACTTGATATTCAATGTTTATTTTGCTTATAAGTGAAGAAAAAGTTAGCAAATAAATTTATGTTATTTTTCAATACAAGCCCTTACAATTAAATAATGTAATACATATTCAGTGTAAAAACAACATATTATATTACTCGTAGATAGTTCATAAAGTTATCAATCCATAGGTTTTGAAGACTCGCCTTAATTACTTTTTTTTAAAGCTAATCTAAAAATCTTAAAACGTAATATTTACTTATTCATTTAGTTAAACGTATTCAAAATGATCTTATTATCTACCTTAAAACTAAAAGATCAATTGCCATGCCCAAGATTTCTCTTCACTGAGCAATTTATTCGAGTGCAATACATCCTGTGGAATGTGGGACCTCGGGGAATGGTTTCGAGGCGATGGTATGGAAAAGGATGTACTAATTTACTTTTGCGTACACGTAAAACATTAACAATCTTATTTTTAGGGGAATAGAATTCAATTTTTATTAAATTTTATATTTGACTATCCAGTTAAGTTGGTTTCACAGTCATTGAAATATGTCGTTCATAGGGTCGACGCTACCATCAAAATATTTTGACAAATACTTTGTTAGTGAAATATATAGCAAAATAAAGTATAACTATACTTGAAAATCATTCACACATTTAATAATCTGTTAATTCGATGAGACTTCATTTTAATAAAATATTTTAAAAATATCTTATATTTTATATTCTCTTTAAAGAAAAACTCTTTTTAAATTAGCAGAAATATCATTACTAGAACTGAATATAAACATTATTAAGTTTAATGGAGGTTTATTTTTAAACATATGAATGTTAGTTTGGATTTTAATATTAGTATATAATAATGTCAGGTAAAACCGAGATATGGTATGACCCAGTTGTTTTATTTTAATAAAATTCGCATTTACTGACAGAACAAGAAGAGGTCAAGACATGAAGGGTAAATGTTAAACAAAATATAATCTAAATGTTTTAGACATTTTGACAACTTTTTTTAGTTGTTAGGGTTTTTTATATGACGGTTTTTTTTTAGGTCAGTTTGACTCTTTCGTTTTTAGAATTATTGTTTGTTAGTTAAACCGGGCTTCACTTTGTATTTTTTTGTTATATCTATCTAATATATTAAAACGAACAATTCTTGTTTATTTATTTATATATTTATTTATTTATATCGGCGATCTCGGAAACGGCTCAAACGATTTCGCTGAAATTTGGTAAGTAGGGGTTTTCGGGGGTGAAAAATCAATCTAGATTAATGTTATGTCTGGGAAAACGCGTGTTTTCGAGTTTTCATGTGGTTTTATTTCGCATTATTTCTTACACTCAGGCATAAGCATCGTAGTTAAGCGTCCAAGATGCAAGATTAACAATCACAGGTGTCCAAATTTGAATCTCGAATCTACAAAGTTTTTACTTCTGTTTTTTTTTTTGTATTTATTCGAGTTTTTAGTTTTTTTAATCTAAATAGTGCGATATAACAATAGATACGGTACTTATAATTATAACTTACAGTACAAGACAGTAAATGTTTTAACCAGTTCTCGGTCAACGATAGCTTTCATTTAACGTTAATATCTAATGGTACTGAAAAAATGTATAATAGAATAAATAATCGTAATCTACTTATTTGTGAGGATGTATGGATGTCTGTATGTATAGATATATAGATGTTTGTTACTCTTTCACGCAAAAACTACTGAATGTATTTTAATGAAACTTTACAATAATAATATACCTCATACATCAGAATAATACACATGCTACTTTTCATCCCGGAAAATGTACGGTTGCGACAGATTTGCTTTTGTGTCTCTAGTGGTGAAGCGATGAGCCGCTAGTAGAGAAAAAATATAAGAAACATAGATACATTTACTTCACTCTCACAGTGACTGTTGGAGTGTCAGTTACTATGGAAGAGATAGCGCAGAATTATTCTGTGAAGCAAGAAGGCGATAAGGAATGCTATTGGAAAGTTCTTCATAGAAAAATAAGGAAAGACAGATAAACAAAGTTATTTCCATGATTCAACGTTTAAATATTACAATTCATTTAAATATTTCCAAATCAAACCGCATCACTGTGATTAGGAAACTATTTATTCAAAAATATCAGTAATCTGTAACCACAAAGCTCAGCCTGCCAATAACAGCTGTGACCGCAAGCCTGAGTGTGCCAGCTGCAAAACTTTTAAAAAATAGCTAACTTCATATTAGTTTGACTATTTTACATTAACTTTCATAGTGCTGATTACAGTATAGTAGTGTTTGTTTTAAATTTTTTTAAGTATTAAAGGAAGCACTTAAAGCTAAAAATTAATATTTTAGAAACGCTCAAAATGCTTAACCATTTTTTGTTTAAATTAATTGCGTGTTAGTTAATCTACCTGTACTTTGTATTCAGACATTTTTAACGTCCCACTGCTGGGCACGAGCTTATCTTAATACAAGGCCACCACGCTGGCCAAGTGGGGGTTAGTATTTAGATATTTATCCAGTAGCAATATCCTCTTTTTACCCGACTGCGATGAAGCCCAAAGGAGAGTTATGCGTTTGACCTGTATGTCCGATCCTATATTCCCTCGTTGTTACTAAACGGCTAAATCGATTTTGATGATTCATACGTCAACTGATTCGTTTTGATAACGCAAGTATCATTAAAAATCAAAATCGTGGATCCTAGGCGCCAATTTCTGTGTCTTAAGAGGCGATTACAAAAATACATGAAACATTTTACGTTTTAAACTAATTTAGGATAAGAAATTATTAAATAAAACTAAAAATGTCTGACTAAAAAGCTGTAAATAAAATAAATATTCATGAATATAAAAAATCCGACTTCCATGCAGGTGGAGACATACATACCTACATATGTACATGTTCTAGAATAGCTGCGTGTGTGTATGTTTCCGATCGGCGGATGAAAAATTACCTACATCATAAGAGGAATACGTGTGCGAATTTTTAAGGTTTTTACATGTGCATTTATTTAAAACTTTCATCCTCTGTTTTACCTTCTTAGGGGTTGAATTTTAAAAAACGCTGAAATACGCATCTCATTATTTTTGCCGTACTCAATTCATGCGAGACCTGCAAATATGTCCAAGGAATAAAAAGTTTAATACAAACATCTATCCACTATTTCACCCCCTTGGGGCTTGAATTTTGAAAAATCCTTCCTTAGTGGATAGCCTTCGTAGGCCTTATGTGAGGAATACGTGTGCGCAATTTCAATTTTCTAGCCTTAAGGATTTGGCCTGTGCGTTGATACATCAGTCAATCACTTTTGCCTTTTATATATATAAATTAAGTATTAAACATGTAACAAATATATATTGCTTGGCAGTATAGGAACTAAATACGAACTTCGTTTAAATATAGTGACATTACATTCTTCGACGTAACAATTTCGCTAAAAGTTCAAAATTATAGAAACTCTTATTATAGAAACAAATTGTCTAATCAATAATAATATCAGATGAATAATAAATGTATTATTCGTCAGACTATTATCGGTCTTTGATAAATAACCGCGATAAATAACCTAATAGATTAGATAAGTTTCAAGAATATCAATAGATCAATATACATTGGAATTGCCTTAGATTAAATTTCTTTATCTATAGGCATGCTAGGATTCAGCCTGCCACAGTTAGATAATAAAATAAGGCAAGTTAATTAGTAAATAGGTATAATATGGCTTATTATTATTTTTATGAAATCAATCATAGTAACACGTCATCCATACTAATATGTAAATGCGAAAGTAACTCTGTCTGTCTGTCTGTTACTTTTTCACGCTTAATCCCGCTAAACCGATTTAGTTGATAGGTATTTGATATGGAAATAGTTTGAGACTCAGAAAAGGACATAGGATAGTTTTTATCCCGGAAATCATCCCTTTAGGGGGTGAAAAGGGCGATAAAAGTTTGTATGGGGAATCATTTCTCAAGTAAGGGATATATTTATTATTTTTAAAGTAGGTACTTATTTTTCTATACCTATGTATGTATGTACATACATATATATATATATATATATATATATATATAGTTTATTCAATACTAACCGTGAAAACGTACATAGGGACGAACGCGAGCTAAGCGAGCGTGAGTTGCTAATATTTTATATAACAGTCAACTATTTAATAGGTAATAAATAGGCTTAGTTAAATTACTAAATAATTTCTGAATCTTCACATTTTAAATATATAAAAAGTCTCCTTTTTCAATTACAAGACAGTCAAACAATTTTGTACAAAAATAAACTTATGTATTAGTATTTTAAATAGAATTAAAAGCGAGATCCTTTTAATTTTATTCCCTTTTGTACAACATACCTTTAAAGAAAGATGTTGTTAAAAAGTCAGTTGCCGAAAAAAAATAAATATAACGTTTATTTATACTTAGATACCAAAAGTATTTTATGTTGTTTAAAAAAATACAAAAGACGAGGCCTTGTCACTAAAATAGCGACCTATTTTAGACAACCTTCAGTTACATATAATGTGTAATAGAGTTAAAGAAGCCGTGTAAAATAAACGGTGCTATAACTAGAAGATACACATATTACACTAGCGACTCATCCTTGTTCCGCTCGGGTTCGTTCGTCCCTAGTTATGTTTAAGCGTTTAGTACAGATTTCTCAGAGATGAAATATTTTCCCGCAGTAAAAAGTATCCTATATGTTGACTCAGATACCCAGCTATCATCTTACTAAATTTCATCAAAATCTGTCCAGTAGCTTTCTCGTGTGTCACAGACAGACAGATGTACAAAAATTCTAATAACTATAGATCCGGCTTCTGTACCGATAATAATGACTATTTCAATAGGATTTTCCAAAAATAGATTACTTTAAGATACGTGTTAACTTATATTTCTTAGACACGTTGTAAAAGTTTAATTAGAACCATTTCAAAATACTTTCAAAGTCGTTAAGTAATGTGATAACATCTTAATACGTACATAAAATGGCGAATCTAAAAATACTGTGCACGAGGGTATCTATAATCTCTTCAACGCGTTCACACAACTCAATATAAATGCAGGTATATGATGTTGAAATTTCTCCTTTGATTTCCTTGAAACATAGTTTTTTCAGTAGTCTGTAGTATTTGCTGTGCCAGTTATCGCAGGTTCGAGTCCCGCTGGCATTCATCTGTGTGATGAGCACGAATGTTTCTATTTCAGTCATGGGTGTTTATATTTATAATGTTGTATTTTAAGTTATATATATGTAGTGCATCAATTATCTGGTATCCATAGCACAAGCCTCGTAGCTTACCATGGAACTAGTGGTATTGTGTGTTAATGTCTTAACATACTTATTTATTTATATTTATAATTAACCATTTTGTTAAATGGAAAATAAGCTTTTTAACACACATTCACATTAACCAGCTCAATAGTTTAATTCACTATGTGGTTTTATTTTTTAACGTTCGCTTTGTGACAATTAACCGTTTTGATAGAGAGACATAAAAATCCAATTTTATAGACCCATTATAGTATCTCGCCGTAATAAATATATGCTTTGACTGTTATTTTTTCTAAAATAGTGTGGAAAATTATTGATACTAAAGTTTTACTATAGAATTTAATGAGATACAATAGAATTTTTTTTTATGGGATTCAGTGACAAACGAGCAGACAGACCACCTGATGGAAAGCAGTACCTGTCGCCCATAACACCTACAGTTCATGCACTTAGGTTTTAGGTAACAAAAATACAGGACCGCCGGTACGTTATCACTGTGAGGACTAAGATGATATGCCTCTTGTCTGTAATTGCGCTGGCTACCTTATCCTTCAAACCGGAACACAACAATGCAATCATTGTTGCTTGGCGGCAGAAGTAGATTCGGTCCATCCAGTCGGACTCCTCAGGCTTGACAGAGTCCTACCACCGTAAACCAAATCTAGTGATTTAAATATAATGTGACGACATTATTTTTTACCGTATTTTTTACCGTAAAAAAGGTAAAATTAAACAGTTTTTGATGTCAAACAATATTATGCTATGTACATTGTACACACTACACTAGCAGAATCTCAACGCGCGATTATTGATCGAGGCTTCACTTCAGTTTTATCTTTATGTATGACTTCCACGTAAACGAAAAAAATATGAGAATAAATTTCTGAAAATAATCTAAATACTGCTTTACCTTTGTTTTATTATAAAATATGTAGTTTAATGTGAGGAAACGGAAAAATGAACAACGAAAAGTAAATTAGTTATTTTTAATAATCTAAATTCTAAAGTATTATACATAAATGATCTTAATATACTTAATATTAATGCAAAAAAATATATTTTACATAAATTCTTTACATTTTTGTGACCTTTATGGCCTTTAATATTGCTGCTACTAACAATAAAAGGACGCGAAAAGTGGTGGTATGGTCAAAAACTCTTATGCGGTTGCTTTTCACACAAAATTTCCCCATAACATTGATTTTTCTTTTAGGGTTTTCTGATTGAACCAATTATTATCAGACAGGTTTTTAGGAAAAACATATAACATCAATTGAGATGGTTCTCGGCAAAAGTGGAAAAGGCTGTTTTTAATTATTTAACATCGCACTTGAACTTGGCTAACTTTAACTACAGTAAGGACAGTAAAATTTTAAAAGCATCCAAGACATTAATCAAAATATTTTGAAGAGTCTAGTCTAGAACATTTTATTTAAAGCTGAACATTTTCATAGTTCCTTCTATAGTTAATTGTTAATTAATGCTACAAAATTATAAGGGAAATCCTAGTAAAGCCTTTTGACATCATCGATTGTTCCCTATAACTTTCAGATACCGCGAAGTTCAAAGTGAATAGAATTCTCGTTAAATTACAGCAAGTAAAACAAGCTACTAAAATTAATCTATACTACTACTAGGAGTTTTAATATAAGAAGAGATGTTAAAATATTATTGAACTAGCGACTCACCCTCGCTCCCCTCGGGTTCATCCATAGGTACGTTTTAACGGTTAGTATAGTTTTATCAGACGTGAGATATTTTCCCGCAGTAAAAAGTATCCCATATGCTTACCCGGATAACCAGCTATCATCATACCAAATTGCATCAAAACCTGACTCACATTTGACTCAGTTAGAATTTTATTTATTAATAAATCAATTTTCGTTTAGTTGCGTAATTTTTGATTAAATAATTTATATGTCGTTTGACTCAAAACCGTTCATTGTTCAATTCAGTAAAATTTTCTTATTAATGGCTTCAAAGCACTGTCAATGTTATTCAAACACAAAGTCTTACTACAGTATAAAAATCCATACAGTAGCTATGCAATCACCCGTATTTTAATGGAAATGCTGTCAAATGCAAAGGTGGTCAAAATTACCAAGTTACATCGGCGTCCTTACTCCTTTGTTACTTACTTTATATTATAGAGACATCTCGTGGTAAGTATGGTATATTGTATTATTATACTAAAATGGATCGAGGTTAATTTGTTTCACTATAGTGAAATTGAATGTGTGCGTTATCAGCGCACATTCAAGCATGCTTATGTATGAGTGAAATTTGCCTAAATTTGACGAGCCGTCTTAGGCGTAAACGCTCTTAGCATCGATTATCTGTACAGACTGCGAACAGACAGTTGTTTATTACTTTGTCAAGGTCAAACTAAACTCATGATAATACTTAGCGCAAACATTATGGTGACCGACAAATGCTTAATGTTTTGCTAAACGCAAAACTCGAGAACGGCTGAACCAATTCGGCTATTTTTTTCAAAAGTCCGAGGAAAATTTTCCTTGAGATCGAAGGTTGAGAGAAAAATAGAAACAGAGCGATGACTTGGCGTGATAATTGTGGAGATAGTTGAAGGCTGGAGAACGACATTGGCTACTTTTTACCACAGGAGATTATCTCATTCCCACGGGAAAAGACGTTATAATACAACCCAGAACAATTCATCCAATATATAAATCTAATATATAATAATGTCCTACTGACTGATTCCGGCCACGAAGGCCAATCTCATTGAGACTAGCCAAGTGCGCAGGAGATATTATAGTTCACAAGTGTACGCGCAGACACAAGTGCACTCTCTATTCCTGTAACTCTCATACTCCGGTGGGACGACTACTCGACACGACCGGTGAGAGTTAAGTCGCAGGATCGACGGCTTTACGTACTCTCCAATGCACGGGGGTGAAATACCGTCAACTTCTCAACTCCGGGCTGTTACTGAGGCTTACTATATAGAAAGACTCAATAACTAAACTTGGCCCGACCCGGGATTCGAACCCAGGACCTCCAGGTGTGCATGCTAGCCACCACACCACCGAAGCAGTTGGCGAGTATCTAAAATATAATTATATTATTTTATAGTCTATTTATTCCATACTAACCGTTAAACCGTAACAAAAGACGAATCCGAACGAACCGAGGGTGAGTCGCTAA
Organism: Argynnis bischoffii washingtonia; assembly: GCA_033884665.1. NCBI lineage: Eukaryota > Metazoa > Arthropoda > Insecta > Lepidoptera > Nymphalidae > Argynnis > Argynnis bischoffii. The sequence goes on along the minus strand of CM066621.1, from coordinate 12,280,751 downwards.
TAAGTTAAATAATTATTGTATGTAAAATATTTAAGTTAATATACTCTTAAAATTTTATTAACTTACTAGCGACACACCCTCGCTTCCCTCGGGTTCGTCCCTAGGTACGTTTTAATTTTTTTGAGCAAAACCCTAATTGTTTTTCTAAAATAAATGTAGCCTAAGTTACTCCTTTAATATTAGCTATCTAACAGTGAAAGTCCCGTTAAAATTGGTCCAGCTGTTTTGGAGATTAGCCGGAACAAACAGACAGACAAATAGACAAAAAATTTAAAAATTATGTTTTTCTTATAATTATCGTATGTAATTCCATATGCATTTAGTATAAAGCTGTTATTTTGAAATTACAAACAAACACTTCAATTTTATTTATCTGTATAGATATACCCACAGTCATATTTATGATTTATTAGTTATATTCTAATTTTCAACTAATTAGTTCATCTATTCAATGAACGTGTGATTATTTTGAATAAATTTTACACATAAGCTTTATTGTCTAATTACATGACTTGCATTTAATTGGCTAAATCTGTTAATGAAAGTTTTAACTAAATCTCACACATAGATAATGTTAGTTGCTTGCTGTCAAGTACTAACACATATTTTCGACACCGGTGAATAATGATAAACAATATGTAAAGCCTCTACGTATATTCTATAAAGAAAAAGTACACAAAACTTATAAGTAAATACAGTATAAGTTCCTTTATACCTATAGATTATGTGCATGGAAATAAATTTTATTTATACATTCTAAAGATCCAGTTCAGGCAATAACGATTAATGGTTTGGCATATGCACTTTGCATATCAAAAGTATAATACTCAGACTCGTGTTCGGGAAATAGGCCAATCTTAATGCATTTTCGATGCAAGTCTGATTGCATCCATTTAAGTAATATTTATGTGCCATATGCATTTTGATATTGGAACATACAAAATATTTGAAATACTAAACTACTGGTTGGTAGAAGCGATTTTATGTAGAAGTTGCTAAAGTGTGGGTTAAAATAAAGAAAAATAAGGAATTAAATAACACTTTCTTAGATATACGCGAATATTTGACATTGTAATAAAACTAACTTTTCTGTTTTTTTTGTAGATTTGTTTGTCTGTAACAACTATATAATGCCTTTGAGAGATCAAAAACATTAGTCTCTCTCGTGACCATGATTGCTGTAAAGTAATCGAAACGTCGGGACCCAAAAATCAAAATTCGCGAAAAAATCCGATAAAAATTATTTAAAGAATTAATGTAATAAATGTGGTTTCATTTTAGAGTAAAGATATAGTTTTCACATTGCACTTCCTATAAGTTAGTTATATTATTATGAGAGTTAACTTTTCTATATGTCTCAAGGGAGATGCCATGAAACTACGATACGTTTACTATATCAAAACTTCAATTAAAACATTAAAAATTACTAACAAACACCACAGTATAAGATTATCTTTTATAATCTTCCTCATGGTTATGAATTATATACATACGTTTATGTGTTTTTATTTTGATAGTTTAAAAACGACACGAATTGTATATTTTTTATGGAATGAACGACGTGAGTGATATTATAATATTCCATTTGATTCCTTAAGTGGCGTCAACTAAAATGCAGTTTTTTTTCATATTATTTGTGCAGTAATTTCTTAGTAATATTAAATACCTTTCATTTAGCTCTTTTTAACGTCCTACTGCTGGGCACGGGCTCCCTTCAATACGAGGTGTATTAGGTCATAGTCCATCACGCTAGTCAAGTGCGGGTTGGTGCACTTCTTATGTCTTTCTAAAACTTGCTAGGTTCTCTCAGACATGCAACTTTTCTCTTGAGGTTTTCGTAAAATAAGTGATAATCATGTTGAAAATAATTCGCATATGTAAATACCACAGTTGCGTCCCGGGATTTAAATTCGCTTCACTCGAATTCCTGAGCGAGCGCGTTAATAAATACTTTATACATATTATTTTATCCTATTGCGATGTCCTGTATATTATGTTACTTGGTCAAGTCCACGTATTGGTTCGTATTTTAGTCATAGACAGTTTACTCGAAGACTTTGGTGACTGAAATCTGGAAGACCCACGAATCTTATGTCAATCAATCATCATCAATCCAAAAATACAAAAAATAAATAAAATGAACCTTCATTCATCTAAATAATAGGGGTAAAATAATTTTGTACACATTAGCTTGTGGGTAACTTTAGACAGGTCTAAGATAAACGTTATTAAACGACCCCTTTGTTGAAGGCAATTGATGATGACACCTCTAAAATTATAGTAAACATTGTGTCCATATAAACGTTTCCTTTCTTTCTAAAGAAAACCATACTTCGAGGATGACCATATCCTATAAAACAAAAATCACCTACATACCGACATACGTGGTATTTTCGTGGTATTATCATTTACTAACTTTTATATTTATAATAACTAAACTAACCTACGTCTTAAGGTCAAAATATCATTCAACAAATTATAATTAGACAAGACATGTTCTAAAAGCTTATTTCAAAGACAACTTTAAAGTAGTATAGAAGCCTCGTTAAACTTTATACATGCGGGTAATTAGCTTACATATAATCTTTCAAATTGTTTCATACGGAGTAACCTTGATGCTATCGCAATCGGAAGCTGGAATTAGATTTTGGGAACCGATCTCGCTCCCTGAAGGAGGATAAATAAAAGGTGAAATATATTTTTACCTCTTCTCACATTTCAAATTATATAGCCCTTGAGACTAAAATAATCAAAATTGGAAAATGTTATTGAATATTCAATGACGCTTAGGAATTTGTGAACGCTTTTATTAGTAATTAACGACTTTGCTTATTAAAAAGCTTTTTAATTGAAATTTGATTTTAAATTTTCCTTTTATTTATATTGACGTTTAGTATAGTTTTCCCAGAGATTAGGTATAACCAGCTATCGTCATACTAAATTTCATCAAATAATAATAATAATAATAATAAGACAGCTGAAGCAAGATAAGAATACAACTAACAATAGGGATGACACACTAATGATAACAAAAGAGCAGCTTGAAGATTTTTGGTCTGATATATGGGAGAAACCAGTATCACACAATGAAAGTGCAGAGTGGATACAAGTAGAGAAAAGTAAATGGGATTCAATAGAGGAAATGATATTTGATGAAATAACAGAAAATGATATCAAAATCGCTACTTCTAAACTGCATAATTGGAAATCACCAGGAATAGATAATATTCACAATTTTTGGTATAAAAAACTACATACACTCCATAAGGCTCTCGCTAAAACTTTTACTAATGTTATATTTCAAAAGCAACCACTACCACCGTTTATTTCAAAAGGAATTACATATATGATCCCAAAAAGTAATAATACAAATGATCCATCCCAATATCGTCCAATTACTTGCCTACCTACAATATATAAAATTTTAACTAATACTATTGCTACAAAAATAAATTCACACCTAGAGCTTAACATGATTATGGCAGAAGAACAAAAAGGGTGTAGGAGGAACCACATGGGTTGCAAAGAGCAACTCATAATTGACTCAACAATTCATAGACATGCAAATTTAAAGAAGAGAAACTTACATTGCACATTTATTGACTACCGTAAAGCATTCGATAGCGTACCTCATACTTGGTTAATCCAAGTTTTAAAAATTTATAAAATAAACCCCATTTTGATTCGTTTTTTGAAAAATATTATGTTGCACTGGAAAACCTCTTTACATTTGCGTACCAATAACACCAGTCTCAGTACGAGGGACATAGCTATCCGAAACGGTATTTACCAAGGTGACTCTTTGAGCCCACTGTGGTTCTGCCTTGCACTAAACCCATTATCACGTCTACTTAATGATCAAAAGAAAGGTTACCTTGTAAAACTGCCTAATGCCGAGATAAAGATATCACATCTGATATACATGGATGATATAAAGCTTTACGCTAGCTCATTTAAAGACATGAAAATCTTATTAGATAATACAAGTAAATTTAGTAATGACATAAATATGCAGTTTGGATTAGAAAAATGTAAAATTTTAAATATAAAGAAGGGAAAAATAGAACCAGGACCTTATACTTTGCAGGAAGGAGGCATTATTTCATCCATGGAATCAGATGAGGTATATAAGTACTTAGGTTATCAGCAATCCAAACTATTAGACCACGCCAGTTTAAAAAACGTATTATTAATTGAGTACAAAAATAGAGTTAGTCAAATCTGTAAAACCCAATTAACATCAAAAAGCCTCATTAAAGCTATTAATACTTATGCGATTCCGATATTAACATACTCATTTGGTATAATAAAATGGACAAAAACAGACATTGTTGGCATTGAAATAAAAACACGTACAATCCTTACAAAATTTAATCATTTACATCCCAAATCTGCAGTAGAAAGAATTTCGATAGATAGAAAACATGGTGGGAGAGGTCTTATAGATATTCAAGCTCTCTGGACTAAACAGCTCTCAACCCTTAGATCTTTCTTTCACAGAAAAATGAGTACCAGCAATTTACACAATGCTATCGTTAGTATAGACGTAAACCTCACACCACTAAACCTTGTAGAAAAGCCACATATTACAGATATAAATGACCAGCACACAAACAGTAAAGACTTGAAATTAGAACAATGGAAAAAGAAAGTTTTGCATGGCAGACATCCTTATGACCTGGATCAAGCACATGTAGATTCGGAGGCATCGAATAAGTGGCTTACATGTGGTTACTTATTCCCTGAAACCGAAGGCTTCATGATAGCAATACAGGATCAAGTCATCAATACAAAAAATTACCGAAAATATATTATTAAAGACCCTACAATAGTAGATGATAAATGTCGAAAGTGTAACAAACAGCCCGAGACCATTCAGCATATTACAGGAGCATGCCCAACACTCACGCAGACAGATTACACACACAGACACAACCAGATAGTAAATATAATACACCAAAAATTAGCAATTAAACATAAACTCATCCCAGACACACATACGCCATATTACAAATACACACCAAAGTCCGTACTTGAAAATACTAATTATAAAATTTACTACGACCGTGCTATTCTAACAGACAAAACCATCCATTACAATAGACCGGATATCACGTTCCAAGATAAAGTAAATAAAATAGTATATATAATAGATATAGCCGTACCTAATACTCACAATTTAAATAAAACCATAACCGAAAAAATAAATAAATACACCGATCTAAAAGAAGAAATAACAAAAATGTGGAAGTTGAAGAAAGTTTTTATAATACCCATAGTACTTTCTACGACCGGAATAATTCCAAAGCACTTACATCAGAGCTTGAAAATTCTAGAGATATCACCAAACTCATACATTAACATACAAAAAGCAGCAATATTAAATACATGTCGCATCGTTCGAAAATTCATGCAGGATGACACTAGTGTAGCTTATCCCCAATTATAATGACGATTACTTGGTTTTAACCCGTAATCGCCATTTACCTACCAGCTTTTAGCTGAGAATCAAAGCACTCATATAATAATAATAATAATAATATAATTTATTATCCAAAAAAATGTATACAAGTTTTTACAAAATAATTTAAGCCAAAAAACAATATCTCTATTCAGTGAATGAAGCATCTGTAGCTGAACTAGGAAACCTGTATTTCAGCTCGCAGCGCCAAATCCCTCCAGAAAATACATTACTTGACATGCTAAAGTAATATTTAAAACAAAGTAAAATACTAACAAACAATACAAAAACGAAAGAATTATGCATAAATATTGGAAGTAAGTCCTCCTCTCCGAGATAAATGTGTGTGAATGTGTGTGTGTGTGTGTGTGTGTGTGTGTGTGTGTGTGTGTGTGTGTGTGTGTGTGTGTGTGTACATTTAGAGAGGGGTGTGTGTTATGTGTGTGTAAAAATATCAATATGTGTGTAAGAATATCAAAATCCTTAGAGTGGTTTTTCCGTGATGTGGTCACAAACAGACAGACAGACCAAAATTCTAAAAACTATAGATTCGACCTCTGTATCGATAATAATGCTTATTTCAATAAGATTTTCCAAAAAATATCTAATGTACAGATTCGGCTTAGTTACATTTTTATTATATGTCGTAGATGAAAGTATATTTTTGTAAAATTATAATAACAAGCGATAACAAAACGGAACACATATTCTTAACGAAAGAGATGACAGATATGACAGACGAAAACTTTTCAATTTCTATAAGCATAAAATGAATACCAAATATTGTGAAAAAGCTCATACGAAACCGAGCAAAGAAATTTTTCCTTAATATAAAAACTCGTCGCTGTAAAAGGGTATTACAAGTAATTGCCTTACTTTGTACAAAATAGAAAACTAGTAGAATTCGAGATTAAAGAAAACGCGAAATATTTTCCTGCCACGTACGATTAAATTAGTTTTCTGACCAAACCCCTTTTTAAAGACTAAATACGTATGAGTAAGCAGGTGTTGTACTGAGAATATAAAAGTATATCTATAACGCTATATTTTTTTAGGCTCAATTAATAAAAATCCACACTGACTTAAACGATAACTTATATATGACGTTTCGATGTGATTTATTTAAAAATATTTCAAATAGATAGAGGACTTTAAATCAAAGAACATCGAAGATGGGAATTCAATAGTCTTACAATTAATCTAATATATTTAAACGAGCAATTCTTGTATATTTATTTATTTATGCCGGTGATCTCGGAAACGGCTAACGATTTCGCTGCAATTTGGTACATGGGGGTTTTATGGGGCGAAAAATCGATCTAGATTAGTTTTATGTCTAGGAAAACGCGTGTTTTCGAGTTATCATGCGGTTTTCTTTTGCATTATTCTACGCAGAATATGGTCGATAATTTCTTATACTTCGGCATATGCATCGTAGTCAAGCGATCAAGATGCAATATCATAAGATGATTCTTAATCACGTGTCCGAGTTCGGATCTCGATCGGATATGAAGTTTTTACTTTTGTTTATTTTTTAATATTTATTCAAGTTTTTAGTTTTTTTATCTAAAAAATACGATATAACAAAAAAGAACATCGAGCGAAGCTCTGTCGCCCAGGTACTATACAGATATATACGATAAAGTTAAAAGTAAATTGAAAGTAGTGGTTGAATATTACTGAATTATGTCTGTATTGTATACATAATCCGAGTGTATATAAGTTATTCTCGTGTTAGTCTCGATTCTCTGATAATAGCTATTTGTTCATGTATCGTCACAAAAAAACAAACTAATATATTTTACTAATAAATAAAGAGTATCGTGTCGAGTATCATCAGTGCATGCAAGTGAATCAATATATTTTTTGCATAGAGATAGTGTGTGAGATAACCCGAGGACGGATAGAAAGTTTTTTGTCGCTGTTTTATGGAATATCAGGCTTTTACAAAAACTTATTCGAAGACTCATCGAAGCAAGACCGGGTCGTTTTTATAAATGCTGTCGAAACTAAAGGGGGCAAAATATGTCTTTAGATTTTAAAGAGTTTTCCTTAAATATACAGTATAGAAATACGAAACATAATTTTATTAGTACACATCTTCGATTCCCTTTTCCTTCGATTTCCTTTACTTTCTTAGTATAACGTACTATAACATATTATATGTCATCAAATACTAAAAGAGTATACTATTTTTTTTATATAATTAAAAATAGCTTCATTAATCTTGGGCCTTAAAAGTAAAATGAAGTATTATTTAGATACTCTATTTTGATTTTATTATAAAGGTTAATTAAAACATAGCTTAAAGAAAATTTTACCTTTGTCTAACATGCCAAACAAATGTTATTTTTGTACACTTATTGTCTTAATTACTATAAATATAATACAGCTATATATATTGAATCCTGTCATATGGAAAGAACTCTGCAAGAAAGATTATCTAATATAAGAGTAAGTCAGGTAGAAAATAGCCAATATTCAAATAAGCCGCAGTCGTCTCCATCACATACATTATTCAATGAACCATCTCAATGCACTTTTATATTCACTTTGTTGAAGGGATTGACGGGCAAAATTTTCTGCGTGACTGAAATTGATTCACGTGTTCTATTTCTTTTATAAGAGATAATAATTGTCTTATGATCGGCATCTACGTTCATATTTATTCAACATCATTATATTCATACTCAAATTCAAACAATTTTTTATCAGTAGTAAATTATAACAATTTTTTACTGGGCGCCATGAGTCCAAAAAGAAAGTCTCAGTCCTGAGAAGAACGTAGTGGAATAAAATGTTTAATCTTTTTAAATAAAACTATAAATTACAATGAAATTGTTTTAAAGAATATTATTAAAACGATTTTCTATTATAAAATCCTATCCCAATATTAATATTAAAAATGCGAAAGTTTGGATGGATGTTTGTTACTCAATCACACCAGAATGGCTGAACGGATCTGGGTGAAATTTGGCATAGATATAGATTATAGTATAGAATAACACATATGTAGATTACTTCTTATCCCGGGAGAATATAGAGAATACGGCTCTCGTTCGATATTTTTTTTCACTACCCGAGCGAAGCGAGGGTGAAGTAGTAGTAGTAGTATTTATATAAGATTAATGCAAAATTTGTATATTACATAAATAAATAAATATGTTGGGTCATTAACACACAGCACTATCTAGTTCCATGGTAAGCTACCATGCCTGTGTCATGGATACCAGATAGCTGATACACTACACATATATAACTTTAAATACATACATATTATAAATATAAACACTCATGACTAGAGTACAAACATTCGTGCTCATCACACAAATGAATGCCCCCAGCGGGACTCGAACCCGCGACCACTGGCGCAGAAGTAGGGTCACTACAAACTGAGATAAACGTGCCGAATAGATTTTATTTATCAACATTAAAAGGCAGTATTAAATCAATTGTTTTATTTTATTTTATTATAGCGTAGTGACTGCAATCGGTGTTCAATTTAAGATCTCAAACAGATTTATTTGCTTTTTATAATCTGATTTAACACATAATATGTAGAATAAATGTTCCCTGTCTAATGCGAGGACTGAAATGGCATGTTATGCTCTACGTCATTATGTCAGATTACAGTTTTAATAGATCCTATATTATGAACTAAATTTTTATAATTTCTTTCTGTAAAGGATTTTAAAATTAGAAAACTAATTTTGTAGTGTAGCTTTTTCTGTTGTGAGATATCTTCAGCGACACAGAACTGAAAACATTTATTTTTAAAATAGATTACCTAAAGTGAGGCCTCATATAAAAAAAGCATACTTTCTTACATAAGAATTACATACTTTCAAAGTGTTTTTTTTTTTCAATTTACTTTATTTCAGAATTTATAGCCGTATAATGTCAGCAGTCTTTCTCCTAGGCCCTATGTGTATCCTCCTATCTCATATACAGCATCTATCATGCTTACGATGTAATAAACATCTACTAAATTACAACCATTGCCAATGGGATCTTAAGCTGGCTCCTTATTATTTGACGATTGAAATAGTTTAACCAAGTTCAAAATATGTACGTAGAAAATATTTATAAAAAAATTTATAGCTTTTTATTGTGCCAGTCATGCGTATATAAGGTTGAATACATAAATAAATTAGTAAAAAAATAAGTAAGTAATTAAAATAATCGGTCACATAAACATATATTACAAATCAATTATTCCTTAAACTCACAAAAGGCTTGTTTTTATTATTAAAAAAAAACTATGTTACGTTTAATAAAATAACGTCACAATTAATACAAATATCTCTTTCAGTTACTCAATTCAATTATTTTTTTGGTTAAAAAAACACTGGTGAATAATAAATGAACTCTTTATTGTACACCCCAAAAAAATAAAATAAAATATAGAAAGTACAATAGGCGACCTTATCGTTAAAACAGCGATTTCTTCCAGGCAACCTTTAGGTGTAGGAAATAGCACTAATATAGAAGGGTGTTTTAGTTCTAGTGCTTTTTCTTGGATTCCGTGGAGATTAGTTTTCTCATATAAGCAGGTTCAAGACGCCATCCGATCTAAAACAAGTTCACACGACAAGTTGCTTGGCACTCGGTGCACGTTCGAATTTAAAGTGTAAGATGTTTTAAGACTTTACCATTTTACTGCCCCTTAGAAGAGATTTGTATACTAAAATGAATTAAATCTTATATATTTAAACGAGCAATTCTTGTATATTTATATCTTTATTTATTTATTTATACCGGCGATCTCGGAAACGGCTCTAACGATTTTGCTGAAATTTGGTATATGGGGGCTTTCGGGGGCGAAAAATTGATCTAGATTAGTCACATGTCTGGGAAAACGCGTGTTTTCGAGTTTTCATGCGTTTTTCTTATGCATTATTCTACGCAAAATTTAATCGCGACATCTATACAATAACACTTAGTCACTTAATGTAAAATATACAATCTTTCAAGAACTCCGAGCGAAGCTCGGTCGCCCAGGTATTAATAAATTAAAAACATTAAAACAGATCAACCATGCTTTCCGTTCAACTACCCTCCTCGGAATCTTTTCAATTCAATTTTAAATTATCTTTAACATTTTGCCCGCATGGGCAAAACTGATATTTAAATGAACCCTTCCACAGTAGATAGCCCTTTGCAATTTACCGCCACTTTACAATATCTGATCTATCAATAGGGACCGCTCTAAGCATTATTGATAAATGTCATTTGGCGCGATTAAAATGTATCATCGAGCAATGTAATGGACGGAATCATACATAACTCACAATATCCATAATACGTTTTATAGTATTGAATAGATAACTGAAGTAAACATATGGTACATATAGTATGTATGTATATATGCTATCTATATATTATACTAGCAGCTCAATCTCACTTCGCTCGGGACTTCGTACCTCTGGAAAAACAAAAACAAACCTGGACCAAAGGAATGGGACGTCTACTAGCAACTAGAACAGACAAGTACATTACAAGACAAGTACATACAATATTTGTACATATATACCTGAGGTTGTCGGCAGTTCAAATAAAAGAAAGGCTAAGTAGAGAAGTGAAAAAGAGGTTAAAAGAATAATTTCATTATGAAAAGTATTAATAATTGAGTTGGAAAATTTTAAAGACCAAGTTTAAAAGAGGTCATTTTGGGACAAATACAGTTAAACGTATATACATACATGTACATTGTACAATGTTGCAAAAAATCGGATTTCTATCTTTTGTTTTTTCACCAAAAGTTATATTGAAGTGAAGTTTTTGTAAAAGTTGTATAAGGAGTTATTATCTTGACATAGTTTGAAACAAACAAAAAGCTCCTAAGACATATCATCTCACGGAGCAAAGTTTCCACGGGGCGAAAACTTGCGATATTTTACTGGTTTTGTGAAGACCATATCTTAAGAGGTTAGTTTGGCTTGGCTTAAACTTAAACGTATAATATTAATAGTTTTCCTCATATAAATAATATACGTCAACCTCATGACTCGAAAATTACTTGCGTTTCAATTACAGCTTTTTAATTACACATTGTTTATATGTTAATGTATTATAATGTTAATACAAAATATTCTCATGCATACTTAACCATACAAAATTACAGATATAAAGAAAGTAGAGTAAAGCAAATAAGCATTAATTATAGAAGAAAAACATTTAACAACGTTTACCACTTATAGGCACTTAGTAAACCTTTTTACCGACTTCCAAAAACGAGAGGGTACACACATAACCCTCCTATAATTAAAAACCTTTAAATAGATATTTTAGCTGGATTTTTAAAATATAACATGTGAATTTGATATCTTTGAAAATTTTATATACTTGACTTTTAGGCTCCTGTGAAATACTATATTTTAGGCTAACTAACTTTATTTAAAATATGATATGAAGCAGAGGTGGGCCTCACGTGTTAATTATAACACTGTTTTCATTAAAATAGATCTTTATGATGTCGACATTCCCCTATCGATTTACTTTTAATATGACACACTAGCGACTCACGCTCGCTTTGGTCGCGTTCGTCCCTAGGTACGTTTTCGCGGTTAGCTATGTTTATACATAAATAATAGCTTGCTACTTCTAAGATATTCATTTAAATTATATAACGATTTACGTTACGTACGTTATTGCGTACGCCGTACGCGGATTTTGTTCACAATTTCATGGGTTTTATTTTTTTTTTCGCGGAACCCTGATTCTTTTCCTAAAATAAAAGTAGCCTTAGTTACTCCTTACAACAGCAGCTATCTTCCAGTGAAAGTCCCGTCAAAATCGGTCCAGCCGTTTCGGAGATTAGCCGGAACAAACAGACAGACATACAGACAGACAGACCGACAGACCGACCGACAGACAGACAGACAGACAAAAGTTGTAAAAAATGTTGTTTTGGTATATGTACCGTGTATACATCCATATGCATTTAGTAAAAAGCAGTTATTTTAATATTACAAACAGACACTTCAATTTTATTTATCTGTATAGATTGATAATGTTTTGATAGGTTAATGAAAAAACCTACGCGGATGAAAAGTATATATAGCTTTGTAACTTTCTATACCAGTTACTTGAAATATATTTTTAACCCCCGACGCAAAAAGAGGGGTGTTATAAGTTTGACGTCGATGTCTGTCTGTCTGTCTGTATGTCTGTGTATCTGTCTGTGGCATCGTAGCTCTCAAACGGATGGACTGATTTCGATGCAGTTTTTTTCATTTGAAAGCCAGTTCCCTTGCGGTTGTTCTTAGCTATGTTTGGTTAATATCGGTCCAGCAATGTAAGAGTATCAGCTCTTTTCCAAAATTATTTACTTTTTAAGGGTTGTTCCTTAAACTATAAGTATTTTTTGCATAGGGTTTTTTTTTTAATTTTAAATTTAATTTTTTTTACTAATAAATATACTAAATATAGAAAAATAAATTTTCTTTGTAAAAATTGCAAGCAAACACGTGTATTGTTCCATCACGCAGTATTAGCTAGAAACTGAACCCAATGAGTGATAATTTTACTTCCTGCATTATTATGGAGATTATTATGAACGTGAATTCAAAACAAACGTAATAATTCATTTAATACACCTGTCAGTTATAACAAAATATAAATGTATAACTAATGATAATTTATTCTAAAATACAGCATCAAATTAAACAGTGTTGAGCATGAATAGTAAATTAGAACACAAATGCACAATACTTTGTTGATTTCTAAATTTAGTTCAAACAAATGTTCTATTTCTTTAAAGGACATTACTTTGTTTTGTACTCGTATGGATACCATACGATATATATGTAGCATGACGAAATATATTATTCTTGGAATAATTATATTTTCAATATAACAGTTAATATACATTTCTCAAAGATGAGATATTTTCTCGCAGCAAAAAGTATCCTATATGTTGACCCGGATAACCAGCTATCATCATACCTAATCAAAATCTGTCAAGTGGTTTTCTCGTGATGTGTTCCTAGATAGACAGATAGATAGACAAAAATTCTAAAAACTATAGATTCGGCCTCTGTATCGATAACAATTACTATTTCAATAAAATTTTCCAAAAAATATTTAATATTATACAGATTCGACTCAATTATAATTTTATTATATGTATAGATAATTTATATTATACAAGCAACACCCGCGGCTTCGCTCGCGCTAAAACTACAACAAAAAAACTTTAAAAAGGTTTTTTGTAGGTTTCATACAAATTTTCATCCCTTACTTTATCTGCTTATGGGATGAATTTCAAAAAACGCTAAAACATGTATTTATTTAATTGTATTGAAGAACATTAATACCAAGTTTCAAGAAATTCTGATCATAAATATTTTTGAGTTGTGTTATAACGTGGATTCCCGTAGGAATGAGATAATCTCCCGCGGTAAAAAGTATCCTATATGTTGACCCGGATATCCAGCTATCATCATGGCAAATTTCATCAAAATCCCTCCAGTGGTTTTTCTATGATGCAGTAACAGACAGACAGATAGACAGACAGACAGACAGACAGATAGATAGACAGACAGACAGACAGACAGACAGACAAAAATTCTAAAACTGTAGTTTCGGTCTCTGTATCTATACTAATATTATAAAGCTGAAGAGTTTGTTTGTTTGTTTGTTTGATTGAACGCGCTAATCTCAGAAACTATTAATCCGAATTGAAAAATTCTTGTTGCATTAGATAGCCCGTTAACTGAGGAAGGCTATAGGCTATATACCATCCCGGGAAAATGTACGGTTCCCGTGGGATACATTTATTTTTGTCTAGAGACGAACCCGAAGCGAAGCGAGGGTGAGTCGCTAGTATAGTATAAATTGACTAAAAGATCTAGTACAATCACTAAAAAAACTAACGATAATTCGTCATCTTAAAAAAGATGAAATCGTTAATCGCTCTTGAAATATTCTATTTTAATTAATTACTAACAAAGTGTATCCTTTTTCACCTTGAAGGAAGAATTTTAAAAAACTGTAGCTAAATCAAAACACATTTTTGTCTTAAATCTATACTAATATTATAAAGCTGAAGAGTTTGTTTGTTTGTTTGGTTGAACGCGCTAATCTCAGGAATTACTAATCCGATTGGAAAAACTCTTTTTGCGTTAGATAGCCCGTTAACTGAGGAAGGTTATAGGCTGTATACCATCCTGGTAAATGTACGGTTCCCGTGGGATAGATTTGTTTTGTTTAGGGACGAACCCGAAGCGAAGCAAGGGTGAGTCGCTAGTGTTCAAATAAAATGTTGCGCTAAAATTGTTTACTTTCTTTGTATAAATAATTCTTTCTCCCCTAAATTGTGAAATTTTAGAAAATGTCAGAGCATGTTTTCGTAAATTAGCCGCAGGGCATTAATTTAAAGTGTAAAACGACAACTTTAAATATAGTACTTAGTAAGTAAATTATTGCCATCGAATTTTGCCATCAGCTCTTTTTAACCCTTTAAAGGTTGAATTAAAAGAAATAATTTATTATCGCTTTCGTACAAAAATACCTTTAAATTTGTAGCCCATCATAATCAGCAGAATACGTATAACTTTATATAATTTATAGAACTCTTTGATAATAGGTAATTTCAAATTAAATCCATCGCCGTTTGAGTAAAGCACGTTCAAACAAAATAAATTGGGACACTTTTAATTATTGAATATCCCAAACACATAAGCAATTATTCCCTTTTACCTAAAATGCATTCCAATTTTAAACTTTATTTTTGGATGTTTACGAAGTGATTTGAGTATTTCCTTCTTTTTAAATATCAAAAATACAATGTGAAAACTTGGTATGTATTATGATTTTCTGTTCTTTATCATTACTCCATCACGTTACCTTGAAGAAATATTTTGAGACATATCTCTTTCTTCAGCCCCATATAAATTGTTAAATGTAGACATATTATGACTTTCTCTGGGGAGTCTAGACATTGTTCAGTATAATGATAAGGCTAGCTTTAATTCACTTCTTATGTTAGTATTGTGGATAGATCCATGAAATAAAACAAGGCCTTTTTAAATAGAAAATTCCTCAGATTTTAAACTTAAGAAGCCATTTGTAACTGTCATTACATTCCATTAAAATAAAATAAAAAAAGTGAATTAACTTTACAAACTAA
Organism: Argynnis bischoffii washingtonia; assembly: GCA_033884665.1. NCBI lineage: Eukaryota > Metazoa > Arthropoda > Insecta > Lepidoptera > Nymphalidae > Argynnis > Argynnis bischoffii. The sequence goes on along the minus strand of CM066621.1, from coordinate 12,265,158 downwards.
GAAGTATAACAGTATAAAAATCCATGTAGTAGATTGATTTTATCGGAAATGTTAGCAAATGCTAGAGTCGTCAAAAATATCAATTTTAATGTGTAATCTTCAATGATATCCAAAAACCCAAGATACACAACATTTTTTTCGGAAAATAAATTTAAAAACCAAAAAACGGCTGTTTTGTTAAAAAAAAAACTTTTTTGGGTTTTATACTTAAATTGACTTATTATTAACGTCACGTCATTTCGACGCCAATTTTTGAAGTTTGATAAGTATTTGTTAGCAACTGTACATCTTCTGTGCTGTACGTCGACGTTTACGTTCAGATTCTCCTTTTGGAAACAATAAGATAATAGTCATTTTTATCGATACAAAAGCCGAATCATTTTTTAGAATTTATGTCTGTCTATCATCAGATTTTAATAAAATTTGGTATGATAATATGTAGTTATTCGGGTCAACATATAGGATACTTTTTACAGCAGGAAAATATCTCATCTCTGAAAAACCTATACTAAACGTTAAAACGTAACTAGGGACGAACCCGGGCGTAGCGAGGTTGAGTCGCTAGTCTATTATATGTACATTACACAACAATACAACACACATTCATACAAAATATGTACATATAATATATAGACATCTAAGTATCATCTAAACACAAAGACACTAAACAAAAGGAAACACTAAAATTTAGTTGCAATTTTATTATTTAAACCACTGATTTTATTTTAGTCGCGTTTAAATCTGTTTTGATTGTGAGGGACTTTACTATCGTAAATATGTGTCAAAACGAATTAATATCAGTTGTGAATAATAATTTTTGACTTCAAGATGTTATATGTGAAAAAACGTCAATCTTAAAATAAGGTTATACGGCTTAAATTGGATAGGATTTGCGTTTTCCGACCAAATTTATAGCGTGGAAATAGATTGAAGTTAAGGCCATGAAAGTGGCTAGTTTACTAGTACACAGATTCTAGTTTATTATTTTGCGCCGTGCAACTATCGAATATTTTAAAAGTTAAAGTTAAAAAAAACATTTTAAATATTAAGTTTACGTTTTTTAACAACTTCAAAATGGTGCAGACGAATTCGGCTATATTTTTTGTGTATGTCATCTGTATTTTTTTTAATGTGTAGTATTTTTATATGGAATCATTTAAAAAAAAACTTTAATAGTTAATTACATTTTGAATTTCTAATAAATAATTTTATAAATTGATTTTCTGTAATTTTGAAGTCAAGTGTGCTTATGCTAGTAAAATATAATTATAATTAAAAAAATATTATTAGGTACACAACTGTGAAAAGGTTGCGTGTACACATGACAGGTTATTAACAACATGCTAAATTCTTGACATTATTTTTATATCAATGTTAACATTTGTAAGTAAAATATAAAAATGTGAGGGGCTTGGTTTGTTTGTTAGGTTAGGTTTATTTCACAAAAAAAATACAATATAGCTTCTGTAACATCTTATCACTACGCCTGCCTCATAGTTTTACTCGTATATGCGATAGTTTTTCACTAGACAACATAATATTCCACAATAGCCATCACAAATATAATACAAAACTAAAAACGTATAGAAATGGCATGAGTATCTAAATATCATGTCAAGTATGTAGTTAGAATTGATTATTGCCATAAATATAACCTTTTTTTTATACTTTTGTACTATTTACATAATAGAATGTCAACTCATCTAGGGGCCTGACATAGAAAGAACAAAATAACACTTTCCAACTCTGCATAGGAGGGGCCCGCCAATTGCAGTACTAGTAGTGAGCAACTTTGCAACTCGACATATCCAAAACGACGACGCTGTGTTGACATATAAAATTCGAAATATAGCCTAATCAATAGTTTATAGAATTGTTTCTAATTAGTTTTAATTAAGAACGAGTTTCTGTTCAAATAATAAAGCTTAAATGAAAATTAATTCGCATATCGCGATCGCGATATCTACATATCAGGTAGGATACACATAAAAATAGCTCAAATGAGAGTATATCTATTAGCCGGAGAGCCAGATACACCACCACCTTCACCGATCTGTTAACCAGAGAAACATTTTTTATAACCTTTCAATAATAGATAAAAACGCCTCAAATAGCTTGCCTATTGAAATCTTGACTAGGCTACTTTTAAATTAATTAATTAAAAAAAAATCACGTCATTTTACAATTTCTATCGGTTAGAAGTAAATTCGGCTGGTTAACAGAAGGGTGAAAAATAAAAAAAATAAAATTTCAATTAAATAATTTAAAAATAGCCTGATCAGAATTTTGATAGGCAAGCTATTTAAGGCGTATTAATCTATTATTGAAATTTTATAAAAAATAGTTTCATCTGGTTAACAGATCGGTGAAGGTTGCGGTGTATCCGGCTTTTAGACCATAATATGTAATTCTACTTCTACACACTGTTCTGGCTCAAAAGATCTCAGTAGGCAATATTTGAAATAAATATAGCTGTTAGATATTCTAGATTAGCAAACAAGAATTTTCTTATTAAAGTACCCAATGCGCGAGTCCCGAGTCTAAAGTGTTATCTTATAATTTACGCAATAGTCATTACCTATACCTATGTATTATAAATAAAAGTACCCCGCTGCACATAGTTTGTTTTGTTTGGGTTAATCTTAGAAATTACTGTACAGATTCTCATACAGTTTTCGTAAATAGAAAGACAGATTGAAGTAGAAAATAACCCTCAACCACTGACGTTTATTAACTTACATTAACACTGACATACGTCTGTCAGACCTATGTTTTTTTAATTGAGCCTAATCTCTTAATGTATAATGACATATTTATTTTTTATTTAAATATTTCTAGGTTAATATCTGGAGTAGTTAAAAAATAAAAATACAGTAATATTTGTACTTTAGATGTTCATTTTTAAACCAAAATCAAAAACTTCGACGTTTACATTTGCCATTGGTATCAAGATGTTATGAGCAAGTATGCGGCGGTTCCTTGATGGAGGCTTTGTTACCCACTTCATTCCATAATACTTTCGTATGGATTCCTGGGATGCTGAAGTTTCTTTCGGGTCTCACTCAAGAACTGGTTCACTCGGAGTTTCCTCAGGAGCATCATAGTCGTCGTCCGAGGACGAATTCATTGCAGGCTCTGGTACCAGCATCTCATATTTATCAGCTGATGAGTCTTCGGACTCTGAAAAATTAAGGCTGCCGTTACAAACTTCAAAAAATTTGGACTGGTTATGTTGATTCGAGGCTGCTTATTTGATGTTGAGCATCCAGTAGTTGAAGCGACTTTATTAAAGTAAAAGTCCATTAACACTGACACTATCTCTCCCAGAAGTTACGAATTTAACACGTACCCGTTAGAAGCGCACCGCAAGTTCGCTCACACTGCTGCGCAGTGCACACGCGTCACTCTATCGTACGTTCGTACGCGTACAGCACTAAAAGTTATAAAGGTTTTTAGTATGTACCTACGTCATTCAGACGTACATCAATGGTCAAGAGATAGCCTACCAGTACAATAATATTTATGAAATCGATAAGAAAAAAACGTTTACTCTAGGGTGTATCCGAGCAAAGCGATTGTAAGGCATTTAAAAAAAAATTAAAATAAGATTACTGATATTAAGAAAATAAATTCATCTTAGATATTTACATTGTATGTGTCTAAATAAGATAATAAATATGAAAATATTGCCTACAGGCTTTTCTCTTGATAAATTTATTAAAAAATTTCCCAGTTACCGAACTCGTGACACATTACACTATGCTACCTAGACACTATAAAAACAATAAATGATAATACGGGAACCATACATTTTTTCCATGATGATAGCCTATAGCCTTGCTCAATAAACAGGCTATCTAATGCAGAAAGAGTTTTTCAAATCGGATTAGTACTTCCTGAGATTAGCGCGTTCAAACAAAAAAGCAAACAAGCAAACAAACTGCCTTTGTATAATATTAGTATAGATTTATAAGGATGTGTATGTATAATTGATATTATTCAAGCTTAATAATATCTTGGACCCGCATATCTTATAGCCCAATAAAACTCATCGTTCTCAAATTATAGAGTTGACAGGAAACGGACCCGTGTCATTTTGATACCTCGCCTTTGTCTGACGTGATAGGGTATTAAGTAGCTAATTATACTATGTATTTTGCAAAAGAATATATTTTCTATGCTAATTTATAAAGCTGAAGTATTTGTTTGTTTATTTGTTTCAACGCTCTAATCTCTGGGTCTACTGTTTCGATATGAATATATATTTTTTTGCATTTTATAGCCTATTTATTGAGATGAGTTAACTTACTAGACCTACGAGAGCGGAGTAATTCTACAAAATTAAACCACGCATGTGGAGCCGGGAGAATAATCTAGTCGTCTAACATTAATATGATCTTCATACTTTTCCGGGATTGGTATAGTGATATTTATGTATCTGTACATTTTTGAAGAATTTTAGGATTTCTGCTTTTATTATTTCTAATTTAATATCGAATTGTCTTAAAATCATCAGTATTAAATATGTATAATAAAATGTATCTGTGTTTAACTGGCTACCATGTACAGCTGGACATCCAAAGTCCCAGTAATAAGCCCGCAGTTGGGAAGTGGTCGGTGTTTTACCCCCGAATCTTGGAGTGTTATCGCTGCTCACTGCTGGACGTAATCCTTGCACGTAGAACCAACTATTCCGATTTTGCTCAGCCCGCATCTATTTCGTACCTATCACCTTTTTCAAGTCGTCAGTCCAGCGTGCCTCAAGCTTATGTGGGCCTAATTGTCCAAAGTTAAATTTTGCTAATAAGAATGTAATACTTCATTATAGAATGATGAAACAAGTGATTTAAGTCTTTTTTTTTACTTTTTGTCGTGTTAATAAAGTGTCGTAAATTAAATTAAATTTATAGTTGATTCTATTAGATTTCTAACTTTCTTTGCAAGATTAATCTACACATTTTACCGGAACTTATATAGGTTTTTATTTCAAACCTCTTAAATGTATATACTTACGTTAGTATTGTTTAATATTATATTTGGAACGCCTTTACAATAAAAATAGCACGCCTCAACTATTCCTGAAAATAGATGTCAAGACAGTTGTCAATCTAAAACAATCCAAGATGAGAATAGATTATGATAAATTGCCTTAAGTGACAAAGAGCCAAAACACTTTCCAGAAAGGACTTGATTAGGAATTGACATTTTCGAATTTTACTTTGCTAGAATGTTTTTTAATATAATATATTAAGAGGGCGGCTGTGTATCGATTACCTTTAGAACTTCCGAGTCAAGTAAAGATTGAGAAGAAATACAAAAAAGTGAAAATGGGAACTAACAACTTCTTAGCGTTCCACTGCTTGACAACGGCCATCCTCGCCTTTAAGATTGTGGCAGGGATCAGATCGTAACTCACCACGCTGGCCAAGTGCGGGTAGCTAATCCGTCTTTCGAACTTCACTTCACCTACATATTTTTCATGCTGAAAAGTGAAAACTCGCAAGGACGTATTGCGTTTACCTGGAGAGATGCACAGGAGAATAAGAGAATTTACTGGAGAACCTTCAAAGAAGATACTTGCCAATATTCATAGAATTCTACAATGATATAAAACGCTAAATATATTATGTCCTGCCCAAAACGATAGTAAAACTGGATAGATTAACTCGGTACTGGGTACTTTGGTTTTGGTAGGTGTGGGTACACCTGATATATGTATTTGGGACGAGTTCATGTACCCAAAGCATAAGTATTTACTGCGACGAAGGTGCAGACGTATGTACACGGTGAAAGTGATTAATTCTAAAATGTTGATTAAAAGCGTTGAGTTTCTTAAAGATCAAATTAGGCTTTCCAAAAAGTAATAAAAAATGTTAAAACGTTAGAATTTTGTTTGTTTATTGATAAAATTACAAAAGCTTTATATTTTGTTATAGATTTTATAAGCTATTCGTAGTATACATATAAAAAGTTTCTAATTTGACTAAAATTTTAATTGTTTTTCAACAAAATATAAAAATACTTTCTTAGATTTACGCGAACAACAACAGTAACAGAGATTAATATTTTTTTTATCTATAAAGGTAGCAATAGTGTTGCTTATTATTTTAACTTTAAATAATAGCAATATAAATTAATATTTTATTTTTTTAAATTACATATAAAACAACAATATTGCTTAAATAAGTAATTAATATTTTTAATTTTCTTTGTGGTTATACATATCTATTATAGTAATAACAACATAAATAATATTATTAATTAATAAAGTTTAAAAAAAATTGTAATATGTATAATAATAACAGCTAAAATTAAATAAATAATATTGCTATATTTCATTAATTAAACTTATTGAAAAAATTAAAATGTTTAGAATTAAAATCAACTAGTATTGTAAGGTACTTTAGTGCCATTTTTTGAATATTTAAAATCATTTTTGTAAAATTGTAAGTAGGAACTGTCTGTAACAAGTGTATAACTAACACCTTTGAGACGTCTAAAACCTTAGTCTATCGCGTGACCATAATTGCTGTAAAGCATTCGAAATGTCTGGAACCAAAAATCTAAATAAGTCCGCGAAGTAATCCGTAGAGATAGTTTTATTTAACAGGTAATTCTTAAAATTTTATTGAAATGATAAAAACTAGACACGGTACTTAATCCGGGTCATCTTGACCCACCATACAGTAGATGTACAAATTATCTACTGACTCACCATACTGATGACGGGTTAGTTAAAGTTGTGATTTCTGACAGTTAACACATTTTTCTCGATATAAAGATAGCCTATAACTCTCAGTAATAAACTATACGTATAGATAACGTTTAGAATCGGTTTAGTAGTTTCTGAAATATCAAAACTTTAAAACTTTACTTATAATATTAGTGTAGAAAAAGATATGAACGTGTATGTATGATTTGCTTTTGTAAAAATTGTACCGTATCGTTCAAAATTAAATTCAATGTATAGGATACATACTTACATACAGGTATAACCTATTCTCTTATAACAAAATAATAAATAGTTTTTAGGAAATATATTCGTCAACGGCATATCACTTTATATACAACTCTACCTACGACATACAAAATTGGTTTCTTTGTCTTCAAAGAAGTCAGAATCCCTGCTATGTAATTGAATGTGAAGCCTTTTTCAAATGACTAAGTTGTATTTAATATAGAAAATTCTTATTGTATTTCCTCTAACAAGTAGGTACGTGAGGGCATTATCTATTGGAATTAAAAGATTTAAGCTTCTGAAGAATTGTTCAATCTCTGTACATAAATGTGTGTAGTGTTAGTAGTCTCTTAGAAAAATATTAATCTAAAATTAAAAAGTCAGTGTAACCCTTACTTAAAAGTAATTATTAATATCTAATTTATAATTATAATCTAAACATATAATAAAAAATAACAAAGCGATGTCTGTACATAAAATAACTTATTATTCGGGTTAACATTTAGCTTAACATTTTCTACAGAGAAACTCCTTTATATAAAGTTTCAATGATTTATTACACAAAATTATTAGTATCAGTATAGTGACAAGATATTGTTCGAGTCAACATACATATAGGTATGTATGTAGGTTACCCAACAAAATATGTTTCGGCCTTTAAATTTCGGCAACGGGGGCTAATCTCACTGAGACTGCGCCAACTGAGTAGGAGATATTATAGTGCACGAGTGTACGTGTGTATATGACGTACGTGCATTCTGTACTCCTTTGAGAGTATCAAAATCCAACAGGATGATCCTTTGGTACGACCGGACAAAATTAAGGCGAAGGATCGACGACTTTAGGTGTTCTCAGGCACGGAGTTAAAAATTATAACACCGCCAACTTCTCAACTCCGGGCTATTGAGAGTACCTTAACAGAAACACTCAGTAATTTAACTTGGCCCGACCTTGGACTTAATCCTAGGACATTCAGATCTGATGCCGTACATGCTAGCCTTTAGGCCACCGAGGCAGGTAAAATATTAAGTACTAAATAGTCGAATATAAAGCCGACGAGGTTTTTTTTGGTAGTTTGAACGCGGGCAAATCCACAGGCACTCCTAGCTTTTAATAAGCAGTGACAGACATATGCCACAGTTCAATCTGCTTATCGCAGCCATACATATGATATACATATTATGTACATACTTATCGTAGCTAATTGAATAATACTACGTTTTCAATTAAATAACTAATTAGTAGCCCTCTTTAAATTCAATTAGAATCATAAATAAATCAATCTGAGTCCCGATTGTTAAGGATCCGCACGCTATAATTTTAGCATTATTTACTGACACATTTAATTAACCAAATTAATCTTCTACTTAGTATATTACAGATAACTTTACGTATATAAAAGTAGGTACATGTAAAGATAATCCAAATCACTAATGAAACTTTTTTTCAGTGCAAGTCCCCTTCCCTAGATACTTTCTTTCACAATTTTTTTACAATATGCGTATATTATGTTAAATGATTTATAAAGTGTGCACATAACATTGTATTTTTTCACTCTCAATTGCGTGATTTTTATATTTCAAAAATTCACAAACATTTTCATTTGAAAATTTCAATTTCAATTTCAATTGAATATTGTTGCGGCCAGAAAAATATTACAACATGTGACCCTTCGCGAAAAATTAATATTGAGAAAAAATATTATTATGTAACTTAAATAATAAAGCTACATATTGATTAGTCAAGGGCCTATATATCAATATAGAAATTATTAAAATTGGTTCAGTTTCATATTTTATTGTCTACAATTTACATTCCAACAAACAAACAATCCTTGCCTCTTTATTATATTAATATATAAGTACAGATTTTTTTATTTCTCTAATATTGCACAAGCAAACATATAACTAATAAGTAAAACGTAAGGGTTTGGTTTTTGGTCATTTGAACCGCGTTAAATACTAGTGCAACTTTTATAAAAAGTAATTTCTTAAAGACTTAAAGTATTAGTACTTCGGCGACCGAGCTTCGCTCGGAGTTTTTAGCCAAAAGTACAATTTTATCTTTAAAAAAAACTAAAAAAAAACAATAGTAAAAGCTCTATAGCCCGACCAGGATTCGGACCCGCCGGACACCTGTGATTGTCAATTTAGCGTCTTGGCCGCTTAACCACGATGGTTATTTCCCTTTTTTTTTATTCATGGGGAAACACGGTGTTTGTGCCTAAACGTAAGAGTAAGGTGGTAGGACTCTGCCTGAGGAGTCCGACTGGATGGGTACCACCCCCTTATCTATTTCTGCCGCCAAGCAACAATGATTGCATTGTTGTGTTCCGGTTTGAAGGATAAGGTAGCCAGCGCAATTACAGGCGAGAGGCTTATCATCTTAGTCCTCACAGTGACAACGCACCTGTGGTTCTGCATTTTTGTTACTTAAAACCTAAGTGCATGAACCGTAGGTGTTATGGGCGACAGGTACTGCTTTCCATCAGGTGGTCTGTCTGCTCGTTTGTCACTGAATCGCATAAAAAAAATTATCGACCATATCTTGCGTGGAATTATGCGAAAGAAAACGGCATGAAAAATCGAAAACACGCATTTTCCCAGACATAAGGCTAATCTAGATCGATGTTTCGCCCCCGGAAACCCCAACATACCAAATTTCAGCGAAAACGTTAGAGCCGTTTCGGAGATCGCCGGTATAAATAAATAAATAAATAAATTTACAAGAATTACTCGTTTAAATACATTAGATTAATTTACAATTATTATATTTCTTATCTAAAAATGCGAAGGTATAAACACAAAAACAACTTAAACTGGCATAATTTAGGACGAAAATAAACTAAGGTCCGTTGTATCAGGTACAGCTAAAGAGACAAAACAAAAAGTAGTAAATAAAGGAACATTAAGGGTTGTGTAATATAAAAATTAAAAATATTAAATAGTACTCATTTACAGTATACGCTAAATCTATTTAAAGCTATTGGTCCCAAGTCAATCACAGTCAAAACTAATTTTTGTGATGCAATAGATATCGCATACAAGTTACTGGTATTGGGGATAATGTTAACAAATTATGTTTGAAAACTGTATCTAATTATTATCTCGTTGGTGCAGTGGCTACCATGTACAGCAGCAGATTCGAATATTGGGTGTTTCTGTCAAGAAATTCTGAATCAGACAGCTTTATGTTGGAAAGTAAGCGATGTTACATCCCTAAGCATAGGTAGGCACATAAAGTTATATTTTGCCTGATTTCTCATAGGTCGTGTCGATTCGTCATCCAACCAGGTTTTGATATTAAAAGAAATATAGAGGAGATTTGTGATTCGTGACACACTTACGCAAAATAATGTCTCTTACGTAATTGGTTAGTCGCAGTGAGAATAATCACACATCACACACATACATCGGTCACATCCATACTAATATTATAAATGTGAAAGTGTGTTTGTTTGTTTATCCTTCTTTCACGTCGAAACAGAGTGACGGATTAGCGTGATTTTTTGTGTGGAAATAGTTGGAGGGCTGGAGAGTGACATAAGCTACTTTTTACCGTGGGAGATTATCTCATTTCCATGGGAAAACACGTTATAATACAACCCAAAAAAAATTATAATCCGAATTACGTGAAATTAATGGTCTTCAATACAATTACTTAAATACGTGTTTTAGCATTTTTCGAAATTCATCTCTTAAGAATGTAAAATATAGGATGATAGTTTTTTGTAATTTTAGCACGAGCCAAGCCGCGGGTCCTTCTAGTATATATTATATTATTGTCATTACATCTAGCTGACACGTAGGTATTCTTTTACTCTGTCATAAATTTTTGCTAAACTTACCCTAAATTAATATTTAGTGGGAAAATAATAACACTAGCTAGCTTTGGGTAAAAAAGAAAATATTTCTCCTATAAGGCTGGAAGTACAAAATTTACAACCCTAACGTGAGCTTATAAGGGTTAATTCCTTCGTCACGCTGCAGGACACACCCGACCAAAGCCTTATAGCTGTAATATATCTTTTTTAGTCTAGAAAGGAAGATTTTTATAACGAAAACTAAATTTTGTTTATTATTTTACCTACCAACCGCAGCTAAGTTTTTTAAAATTATGACTGTAGAGTAATAAACATAAACTTACTTCTTTTATCTTATATATTTAAACGAGCAATTCTTGTATATTTATTTATTTATTTATTTATTTATTTATTTATACCAGCGATCTCGGAAACGGCTCTAACGATTTTGCTGAAATTTTGTATATGGGGGCTTTCGCGGGCGAAAAATTGATCTAGATTAGTCACATGTCTGGGAAAACGCGTGTTTTCGAGTTTTCTTGCGTTTTTCTTATGCATTATTCTACGCAAAATTTAATAGCGACATCTATACAATTGTCTCAGTAACACTTAGTCACTTAATGTAAAATTATTTTTAAGCCAAATTAAAAAGAAAATTATTCTTATGGCGACATCTATACAACTGTCTCAGTAACACTTAGTCACTTAATGTAAAATTATTTTTAAGCCAAATTAAAAAGAAAATTGTTCTTATCGCGACATCTATACAACTTTCTCAGTAACACTTAGTCACTTAATGTAAAATATACAATCTTTCAAGAACTCCGAGCGAAGCTCGGTCGCCCAGGTACTGTTATATAATACATTAAATATAAATAATTAAAAAAATATATATTATTATATTTTTTAAATCTGTGAAATAAAAAGGTAAATAGAAGAGCACATTCTTAATTCTACTTCACAAAGCTGTAGTATGTAGTATGTATGTAGTAGAATTATTAATTATTAAGTAAAAATCTATTTTAGATTTTCAGAAAACCGCCAACAACAAAGTGATTGATTGAATTATAATGAGGCCAAATTGCTAGGATTTTATTAGCTCTTTTCTGTCACTTAACACAAGTATTAAAAAAAATACTTAGGAAGAGTAGGCAAATTAAAACTAGCTTTTCTATAAATATAATAAAATTCTAACTTAATCGAATCTGTACATTAAATATTTTTTGGAAAATCTTATTAGCATTGTCATTATTAATGATATAGAGGCCGATAGTTTTTTAGAATGTTTGTCTGTCTCTCTAAGAACGCATCACGACAAAACCACTGGACAGATTTTGATGAAATTTGATATTGTGATAGCTACTTGTCCGGGTCAATATTTAGGATACTTTTAAGTCCGGGAAAATATTCCATCTCTGAGATGGAAATCTGGGTATACTAATTGATAAAATGTACCTAGAGACGAACCGGAGCGTAGAGAGAGAGTGAGTTGCTACTTATTAATATAGATAGTAAATAGTATGTAAATAAAATTTTTCCATTAGAAAGAATTCTCTAGATAAACGATACAGAATTTTATTTCAGGTAGGCTGAGAGCGAAATCGTGTCGCATCAACTACTATTTTTCATGTACAAATACTAGGATTCGTTTTATAAAGCTTTTACTTTACGCGTAAATAAGCACTTAAGCCTGTTCTATTTACAATGATACGATATTGTGAAGAAAGAAAAAGTATTCCCTAAATCTTTTCGTGAGAACACTTATAATTTAATTAATTATTGGATTATGCTGAAATAAAAAAAGATTTTTACATAACTTAAAATAATATTTTTTTTTTATTATGTTCACGATCTAGGGTTTTGAGATGAGAATAAAGTTCGTATGCACTCTGCACTTTAGATGTGAAATTATTTAAGCTTAACAAGAGTCAATTTATGAAGTCCATATACACTCGCAGTCGCGGTTAGTTCTTAGCTCTGAGCTATATTTCCACCACAAACTTTACTATCACGATCTTCGTTTAAATCTGAACTTCAACTGATTACTCGACAAAAAAAAACATTCCAGTATCTGATAAGGAATTGTCCTTTCTTGAAAGCGTTTGGAAACTCTCTTACTCATGGCAATTTACAACTACCTTACTATTCTTGTCATTGATGGCCATACATTTACAACTGTCTTAACATCAATTCTTAAACATAGTTCACGGTGTGCTGTTAAGGTGTGAAGACATTCCACACTCTCAACGACGCAACAGTTAACTACATAAAAAAAATTAAGATATGGGCACACAAAGCTAACGTTTACATATAATATCACCAAAACAATAGCACCACTAAACGATTACTTTTGTAATTGCTACGCTTTCAGTTTAAACATTCGAAGATAAACATCTGTATGGCCAATTATAATATTCAAAATCTAAGAACCAAAATCTTGAAATAAGAATGAAACTTAAAAAAAATACGTGAGGCCATTTCTTAAACAATATATTATTCTTTTAAGCAGAAATATTGTAATTTATACTGTGAAATATAATCATATGAATTAATATTCAATAATACAAACTTAAAAAAGAAAACAACATTTATATTATACTAACTTTCTATGAAATTTTATATACGTTGAGGAACAATGAGGTGCAATAAAGGCACGTAAGTCAAAAACAAATGCGGACTCATTCATATCTTTATAATAGGGTTTTGGCTTATATTGTGTTTTCATATAGCCTTTCATTTTCTTTTACAAAAGCTATGCATACTAAACTATTCAAATTATTTACTTTTTATATATAACACGTTCAGAAAATAAAGTGCGTGTCACACTTAAGTATATAAATCTTAGCAAAGTTTTTAGGGCATCTAAGGATCACCTTGAAACATGCAAGAAAAATATGTTTTGTTTAGTAACTTGATGTATAATAAAACGTTTCTTTAAGTCCATGCTAATATTTTCGCTAATATCACCAGCATTTGAAGGAATTTAAAGAATAAAATAAAACAGAAAGAAATAATTTAAGTATACTCTTTCAATTTACTTTTTAATAAAACGACTGTGTGCAGCCGAACTGTCCGATAGCTAACTTGGCAAGGAATATTGTTTGAGAAAAATATCGGAATGTATTTTATCCCTTGCAGTAAAGCGAAATTTACTTATCGGTTAGAGATAGTAAGACTCTTACGCAAATTTAGAGCAGGACAATATTAAGTAATTTATAGTTACAAGAAAACATTATAAAATATCTATGACTGTTAATTCATTAACTAAAATATTTATATAAAAAAAAAAAAAGATCTATAGTACCGCAGAGTTTCTTCGGAGGACTGAGAGTGTAAGGATTTTTATGACATACATTAGGTGTATTTCTAATGATAAAATCTATACATATAATAAAATTGTAACTAAGCCGAATCTGTACATCAAATATTTTTTAGAAAATCTTATTGAAATAGACATTATTATCAATACAGCCGAATCTATAGTTTTTAGAATTTTTGTCTGTCTGTTACCTCATCACAGAAAAACCACAGGAGGAATTTTGATGAAATTTGGTATGATGATAGCTGGTTATCCGGGTCAACATATAACATACTTTTTACTGCAGAAAAATATCTTATTTCTGAGAAATCTATACTAAGCGTTAAAACGTAAGTAGGGACGAACCCGAGCGGAGCGAGGGTGAGCCGCTAGTTGAATAAATATAATATGACAACTGACTTTTTTACTTCTGGTAGGTTATATGAGTAAATATTTTCTTTTATGTTAAAATAACAAGTAGGCTTAGGTTAATGTGGTTTACATTTTAGATTAGATTAAGATTAGGATGATAAGCGTACGTATAAATATTAGAAGTGATAATCAAACAAAGGACAGTAAAACTTTTCTGGTGTTTTAAAATACTTGAATAATCTTTGTTCTTCTTACATACGAGTACATAAATAGATTTACAAACAAAACATAATGTAATGTCATGCATATTCTCTCTTCATGAAATTCTTCAAACATGGCTTTACACATCCAATATTTTGTGTATTTGACCTATTTACAGTTTCAATATTTGTAAAGATTATTTTAGTTTTGCTTTTGATATATTGTGTAACTCGCTCGCTTCTGGACAAACAAAAACAAATGTATCCCACGGCAACTGTACATTTTTCCGGGATAAAAAGTAGCCTATTTGTTATTTTGATGTATGAACTATATTACTGTAAAGTTTCATTAAAATGCAATCAGTAGTTTTTGGGTACTAAGCTGTATAAGTTACTACAATTTTTTTAACTATCCCACGGGAACTCTTTAATTTTTCGGGAAGAAAAGTATCTAAGATATTGACTAGGGATATAAGGTACCACCATTAAATCGGTCTAACAGTTTCGAAGATTATCCCGTACAAACAGACAAACAAAAAATTTGAAAAAAACTGGATTTTTTCTATTTCTCTTCTTAAATCCCCCTGACTCAGTTTTTAGCATTTTTTTTCTATGTACAAACATTCGACCTCTAAAGTTTTATTATATGTATAGATTATTTTAGCTTTGCTTTTGATCTATTGCGTAATAAACTAAAATAAAGCCTTTAATAAAATATTGACAGAGTAAATCACGCTTAATTGTTGTTCAACCGTGTCACTTGACATTTAGTAGCTGCAATTTAATCAGTAACGATTTGGTAGAGGTCCAAAAGTGCGAGTATTCATATGATACCTTTTTATATTGATTACTACCGACTCACTCTCGCTACGCTTCGGGTTCATCCCTAAACAAAAACAAATCTATCCCACGGGAACCGTACTGCTGCAGTGCTGTGCTCTAAGTTTTTGTACCAATCGAGGTGATTATAAATCTAATCAATACCAGCAAAACAATCTTAGTAATTTTGCTAAAATAATTCATACTATTCATAATTACAGCGGCAGTGGTAGCTCAGTGATAAAGCGCTCGCTTGGGTCGGTTGGGTTTGGGTGGGTTGAGTGAAGCGAGTTCAAATCCTGGGTCTCGCACCTCTGAAATATTGTGCGAATCATCTTCAACATGAGTACCAGTTGACTTACTATTAAGGAAAACATCGCGAAGAAAACTTTATGTGAGACCTGACCTGAGAATATCTATCAAGTTTTCGAAAGACATGAAAAGTCCGCCAACCCGCACTTGGCCAGCGTGGTGGTCGGTGGACTATGGCCTGATACCTCTTGTATTGAACACATATGTATATGTGAACTTTTTTTCTTTTTATATTAATCCTTCGATGTTTTTATTCGATCATCTATAAAAGAATTAAAAATAAAATCTAAAAACGAAGTCTTTTCTCGAAGGGTATTTATTGTGTACACAATACGTAACAGTCATTCTTTAAAAACAATTACTGTTACGTATTGTGTACAGAATAAATACCCCAAAACAATAGTTATCGATTTTTTTTTCTGTTTGTTTGTATTTCCGTTGGCTTTTCACGCAAAAAGTACTCAACAAATTTTAACTAAATTTTATTTAGAGCGTCGAAACTTAGTAATGTTTTATTCGTTTTTCTAAACAGTCGTTTGTTCAGATGAACCAACAGTGAAAATTAGCCTAATTAATAAAAATAAACATATAAAAAATATTTCAAATCACATACAGATCTAAGTCGAAAGTAAAAAAGGTTACCTTCTGATCGTTTAACATAATAAGGCAGAATAGCACCTGTGTCTCTTCTGAGATCAGAAACCTTAATAAGTTGCTTAATAAGCTGTGCTGTATACTGTGCCGATATTTAGCTTTTATTAAAATTAGAAAGTGTTTAGGACATGTATATTCAAGTACACAGAATAATATATTGAAACTATAGAAATTCAGCTTTGATGGCAATTGACTTGCACACAGCAATTTTAAATGTTAAGAAATGAAAGTTTAATTAAAATTTATTAGAAAAAAAAAAAGTTCTTTTATTTTCTTTTTTTTTTTCCAAAACACATTGATGAAATAACAGACACATACTTTTGCATTTATAAAAAAAAAAACATATGCAAAACATAAACTAATTAAAAAAATGTGCCAAAGTCTTAAGTCATTTACTAAAACCAATGGACGAAATTGGACCATCATTATTTTTTATTCATAATAAAGCTAAGACCTGTCTCACCATATCTACTAAACAAAAAAAAAAGAAAATCGGTTTCCAAACATAGGAGAACAAAGTACTGAACTATTTTGTTTTTAAAAATTAAACTTTTTTGAAAAAATGCTCTTAAAGTGATATCGAAGTTGACGTAAAAATTACACATAAAGGGTATTTTTCTGCATAATATCTGTATAGAGTAAACCATTATTAAAATTAAACATTAAATTTAAAGATGTAGGATACCATAAAATGAATTGACGAATACCCATACGTTGCCACTTTAAAACGAAACTCTAAAATTATATTGAAGCAAGTTTTCAATATTCTTTAAACGTTAGTGTAATATATTATTCTTTGACATTTTTATGAGCACAGTTTCTCGAACATTTTCCAATAGTTGGTATAGTTGTATTTTCTGACTTTTGAAAAACTCTTTTAAGATTATTTATTCTACTCGACTATCAAATATGTAGTATAAACTTTTGCTAACACACTCGTAATAATTGGAAAAGATATCGATTTTAAAACTATAATTTTTTTAAAATAAATGTTAAATATCAAAATTTTTGAATAAACTTTATAATTTTATTTTCATAAAAACGCATAAAAATATACTCTCACCTTTGATGTTATGTTTTATTATTGCACAAACTACATCCCATATAAAAGTTCATTCTCTCTCAACAATCTCTACAATCAATATCGCTAATAGATAACAAAAATTATATGAGAAAGACATATTATTAAGTATAATGTTCTCCTGACCGGTTTCGGCCAGGGCGGTCAATCTCACGGGGACTAGCCAGTTGCGCAGGAGATATTATAGTACAGCGTGTGTGTCCTTACGCGCAGACGCAAGTGCACTCTGTATTCCTTTTATTCTTATATTCCGAGACGGTTTTCCGTGCTCTCTGAGGCGTGGGGGTAAAACATCGCTAACTTTCCAATTCCGGGCTATACTGAGAACTGAACAATAACCTTCTACTGAGTGTTATTGTTCAGTTCTCAACTAAACCTCGCCCAACCCAGGACTCAAACCCAGAACCTTCGCATCTGCAGTAATTTAAATACATATATTATCTTCTTGTAAATGATACCTCCTTACAGTAATATATCTATTAGAAATTAACTTATCCCCTTGATAATAAAACGAAAGCTTTTAATTTATTGTTTGCAATATACTGCTTAACTGAATCATTTTTATTACAGTCATCACAATACAGAATTTTGTAAAATTAAATACAATCCATGTGACATTTGTCACTGAATATCGCAAATTTTGTTCGCTCTCAGAATATAATATAATAAAAAACATTTCTCAGTGACAGCACCCAGTCGGTACCAACAGAAAACTCTTGTGTATGCCTTTTAGCCTATGCCTAATGTATTTTAATAAAAGAATAATAAATAATGATGTTTGCAACATTATTTATTATTCAGTTTCAATTTCATCAAATTTTATTCAATTATTTGCTTTTCAAGCAATTAACAATGTGTTACGATTGATTTACATGTTTTTAAAACGTAAATTGCAAATACATACCTTCATTGATTGACCTTAATAGCAAATAAAAACGACATCCTGCGGCAGAATTAACTTTTAGATAGAAAATCAAATCTTTTTATCAAAAAAGGATAATTGGTATATTAGGATACTTTTTATTTCGGGAAAGTAGAAGATATCTGTTGGAGAAGAGAATAAAAGAATAACAGCCTAACTATTTTTAATTGACCTACCCCTTTTAGTTTGTTTCGCTAATTTATTTTACAGCAATCATCGTCACGGGAGAAAATAAGGTTATATACTGTTTCAACGTGAAAGATGGACAAATAAACAAACAAATAAACACGCATTCACATTTTTAATATTATATATATGGATGTCAAATACTCGGCTAAATCTAAGAAAGTATTACAACAGTAACAATGTTCAAACTAAAGGCTTACCGCTTAAACAAAATTTGATTCTACTATCGTTGGAGAATTGAATTTTGAAAAATTGTAGAGAAATGACAAAAATCGTTTTATCATGGAATCGTAATATGTGAATCTCATATATTTCTTCATATTTCTATTCTTTAACTTAATTTGAATGACATCTTTTTTAAGCCCCTCGAGATAGATACCATTATCTATTTCAAATATTTATCGAGAAAGGTAATCGAACCTGCGAGTTCCTGCGATATAGGTACATACATAGTACCATACAAGCAACGAAGCCACCAAATTAACCATCACGCTTTATGTACATGCCTCTACACCCATGATATACACCAATAATGTCAAAAAGGATCTCCTGTTATTTGTCTAATGGACTTTTCCCACTGTGATATTCTTTTATGAAGTAAAATCAAGAGAGCACTGAATAATATATTGTTTGACCTGGAAACGACTTACCCTTTGAATATTATGATAGATGTTACGACGCTTATATGTTTAATATTTCATATGTAGGTTTTGGTAACGTTTTTATTTGCTGTTTTATACATTACTATGCAATTTAGTATTTATTCAAGATATGACTAATATGCAGTAGAAACCTTTTTTATTTCAAAATGCATTAAAGGATATTCTAATCTATGACAAAGACAAGTAAATAAAATTGTGGTGTCTGTTTGTAATATTAAAATAACCGTTTTTTACTAAGTGCATATGGATGTATACATTTTTTTACAATTTTTGTCTGTCTGTCTGTCTGTCTGTCTGTTTGTTCCGGCTAATCTCCGAAACGGCTGGACCGATTTTGACGGGACTTTCACTGGCAGATAGCTGATGTTATAAGGAGTAACTTAGGCTACTACTACTATTTTAGAAAAAGAATCAGGGTTCCGCGAAAAAAATTAAAACCCATGAAATTGTGAACAAAATCCGCGTACGGCGTACGCACCCGAGCGAAGCGAGGATAAATTGTTATATAATTTAAATTAATATCTTAGGAGTGGCAAGTTACTATTTATCTATAAACATAGCTAACCGTGAAACTTACCTAGGAAAGAACGCGAGCGAAGCGAGCGTGAGTCGCTAGTATCTAATATATTTCAATGAGCAATTCTTGTATATTTACTTATTTATTTATTTATACCGACGATCTTGGAAACGACTCGGATTTTGCTGAACCTTGATATGTGGGGGTTTTCGGGGGCGAAAAATCGATCTAGATTAGTCTTATGTCTGGGAAAACGCGTTTTCGAGTTTTAATGCGATTTTTCGTGGTCAAGCGGCCAAGGTGCAAGATTGACAATCACAGGTATCCGGGTTCAAACCCCGGTCGGATACAAAGTTTTAAATTTTGTTTGTATTTTTGTATTTATTCGAAATTTTAGTTTTTTTTATCTAAAAAATACTATATGTCGTGGAAAAATAATAATTTTAATTAAAAGTAGCTGAATTGATTATAGTAGTAGCGGGTAAACACGGTGACGTCAATTGTTGTTGAAGTCACGTGGGCAGAGTCGTGTTGGAGAGTGGGGTGACTGTATAAAAGGACACTTTCGTTTGAAAAACGGATCAGTCGACACCTTCAAGGCGAAACTGTCGGTTTACCTACCTAGTATCTAATTATACTTAGTGGATTGTGATCTGTAATAATAAATCTTTGTTATACCTACTTCGAGTTATATTTGATACAAATTCGTGATGGACCCCGTACCACCGTACTTAGAAGAAGACGGCTCTATCGCTCAGCCATCGCTGCCGCCGTCATCAGAAGTAGGATCTGAATCCCACTGGCGCACAATGTTCGAGATTCAGCAGAGAAATATGATGCAATTGATTGAGGCCATTCGAACACCAGTATCGTCACCCAAGATTTCTCTGCCGGAATTCAACCCAGAGCAACCAGACGCTGACCCACGTGCTTGGTGTGCTACGATTGACATCTGCGTTAATGAACGTCCACTGGAAGGTGCATCGCTCATCATAGCACTCAGTAAGGCACTGAAGGGCAGCGCCTCGTCGTGGCTGTCACAAATATCCCATGCGGGTATGACGTGGCAACACTTTCGTGATCTGTTTCTCGCACGTTACGATTCCACAGAAACACTTGCTGCGACGCTTATCGGTGTGAATAACGGCAAGCCGAAGGATGGGGAATGCCTCGCAGCATATGCAAGCCGTGTGATGACGTCGCTCTTGACTAGATGGAAGGATTTAAGTCACGAAGAAATCGCTACGTCATATGTGCTGGCTCATATTGCCCAGTTCGATTCGCGTCTGTATCGTTTAGCGTTTACGAGTGAAATTACGACACGTAACAAATTACTGCAAGAAGTGAAGGCAAGTGCAAGTTTGAAACGGAAATACGACCGGAACAATGGATCTGTCATACGAACGGACGGATCGGATGTGAAGCGCTTCAAGTCGCAGAATGCTAGTGCTACATTCAAGTGTCATAATTGTGGTAAACCAGGACATAAAGCGGTTGACTGTCGTTCCAAGTTCGTCAAACCAACTGTCCCTTCCGCCAATAAGGGACTACCGACATCGACGGTCACATCTGGAACCAGTAAACAAGTGGTTTGTTTTCGTTGCGGCGAAAGCGGGCACATAGCGTCCAACTGTCATCGTGGCAACGCGGGCGCGGGCAACTCGACTTCAGTGGGCCGTGCTGTAGCGGAGCGACGCGCGGATGTCTGTACAGTGGCAGGCGTTTGTGGAACGTTACAACAGTCCGGTGAGTCGTACTATTTTTGTTTTGATTCCGGTGCCGAATGCTCTCTCGTTAAACAAACTGTTAGCCGTAACTTCATAGGGGAACGTACATTCGCGATTATTCGTATACAGGGTATAGGTTACGCTAATGTAGATTGTACAGAACAAATTCTTTGTGACGTGTTTATTAGTGGTAGTCGTTTATCGATTCTATTTCATGTGTTGCCCGATGATTGTTTAAAATATGACGTAATGATTGGTCGAGAAATTTTAAAACAAGGGTTTACAATTAATATGTCTGAGTCATCTCTTATTATCTCTAAACAAAAATCTGTTGCTACCTGCACTTACGAACCGGAATCCGTGTTCAGTTTTGACGATATCGACACAGATATTCAGAATAAAGAACCTCTGTTGTCTTTGCTTAAGGAATTTTCTCACGCTTTTATTGATAGTTTACCCCGCACGCGTGTCACATCTGGTGAACTAATAATTAGACTTCAAGACCCAAATCGTACTGTTTATCGTAGACCTTACAGGCTCAGTCCAGACGAAAGGCAGATAGTGCGTTCTAAGGTTAAGGAGCTAATGGAAGCTAACATTATTCGCCCCAGTCAGTCTCCATTCGCGAGTCCTATACTACTTGTAAAGAAGCGTGACGGTTCTGATCGTATGGTGGTGGATTATCGCGAACTGAACTCCAACACGGTGCCTGATAGGTTCCCTTTGCCTCTCATAGCAGACCAAGTGGCTAGATTGTCTGGAGCTAGCTTTTATACGTGCCTAGACTGCGCTAGTGGCTTTAATCAAATACCCATTAGGGATCCTGATAGTATTGAGCGTACCGCTTTCATTACACCTGATGGGCAGTTTGAGTACCTTGCAATGCCTTTTGGTTTACGAAACGCCCCTAGTGTTTTTCAAAGAGCAGTATCTAGTGCTTTGGGGGACCTAGTCTTCTCATATGTAGTGTTGTACCTTGATGATATCTTGATACCATCAGTCTCTGAGGATCAGGGCCTCTGTAGGCTACGTGAGGTGTTAGAGGCTTTGACTAAAGCCGGATTTTCTTTGAACATTTCGAAGTGTTCTTTTCTAAAGCGTCATGTTGAATTCCTGGGCTATGATATCATTGCAGGTGAGCTTAGACCGAACCCTAGAAAAATAGAAGCTCTGACTAAATTACCTCCCCCACAGAATATTCATGAGCTAAGACAATTCATTGGCCTTGCTTCATACTTTCGCAAGTTTATAAAAAGTTTTTCTCAAATTATGACACCATTGTTTTTGTTAGTCACTGATAAGCAATTTACTTGGAAGCCCGAACACGAGTGTATAAGACAACAAATAATCTCTATCTTAACTACTAAACCAGTGTTAACTATCTTTAATCCAGACCTGCCAACTGAATTGCATACCGACGCAAGTGCCAACGGGTATGGCGCCATTTTGTTCCAGAAGGCAGATGATCAGTTACTTGTAGTCGAGTACTTTAGTAAGTGAACTACGAAAGCGGAGTCAAAGTACCACTCTTATGAGTTGGAGACTCTCGCTGTAGTAAACGCTGTGAAACACTTTAGACACTATTTACAGGGTAGGCATTTTGAGGTTGTTACTGATTGTAATTCGTTGAAGGCTTCACGAAACAAAGCCGATATAACACCACGGGTGCATCGTTGGTGGGCTTTTCTCCAAGCATTTGATTTTCAAATTAGATATCGCGAGGGACGTCGTATGGCTCATGTCGATTTTCTTTCGCGAAATGCTTTACCATCTCTTGATTCTCCCAGTTTTTCAAAGGTCGAACAAAAACGCGTTGATCTTGCAACCTTGTCAGATAACTGGTTATTGGCGGAACAGCTGCGAGATCAAGAAATTCAGTCGTTGGTAACTAAACTCAAAGAGGGTCAATTCCCACCTCATATTGCTAAGACTTATGAGATGCGTTCGGGTATTTTGCATCGAAAAGTGCAGAGAAACAACCGCACTCGATGTCTCCCAATAGTTCCTAGGGCCTTCCGTTGGTCAGTAATAAATCACGTCCACGAATCGCTTATGCACCTTGGATGGGAGAAAACTCTCGATAGGGTATACGAACATTATTGGTTCGAGCATATGGCTAAGTATGTGCGTAAGTTTGTTGATGGTTGTATGACCTGTAAAGTGTCAAAATCTCATTCGGGTCGTGTGCAGGCTGAACTTCATCCAATCCCCAAGGTAAGTGTCCCGTGGCATACAGTGCATGTGGACATAACTGGCAAGCTTAGTGGTAAAAACGATTCTAAAGAATACGTCATAGTTTTAATAGACGCCTTTACTAAGTTTGTTCTTATGTACCATACTCTCCGTATTGATACAGCTAGCGTGGTTAAGGCCCTAAAATCTAGTGTATCCCTATTTGGAGCTCCAACACGAATTATTGCTGATCAAGGTCGATGTTTTGCCAGTAAAGATTTCAAAGATTTCTGTGAGAGTCACGGTATTTCCTTACACTTAATCGCTACGGGATCAAGTCGTGCCAATGGCCAAGTTGAAAGGGTGATGAGCACATTAAAAGGTATGCTGACTTCAGTAGAGTCGTCTGATAGGTCTTGGCAGGAAGTATTAGAGGATGTACAGCTAGCTTTAAATTGTTCTGTTCATCGTGTAACTGGTGCTAGTCCACTCGAGCTTATGATAGGGCGTGTAGCTAGACCGTTAAATCTTTTGACTATTGATGATACGGAACCGGAAATAGACATTAACAAAACAAGAGAGCAAGCGGCTAGGAACATAGAAAAGAGTGCGAGTTACGATAAATTTAGATTTGATAAAAAATAAGGCTAAAATTGTAAAGTTTGGCGTTGGTGACTTGGTCTTAATTCAAAACGAAGAGAGAAATCAAACTAAGCTAGATCCTAAATACAAGGGACCGTTTAAAGTTGTGGAATTGCTTGAAGGCGATCGTTATCTGTTAAAACAGTTGTCTGGTAATAGAACCTATAAGTATGCTCACGATCGCTTACGAAAGATTCCTCTTACTGATGTACCTGCTGAGTTAGATTTGTTTAATGTGGATGATGGTGATGCGGGAACCGCCACCAGTGAATAGAGCACATACCATGGCTATTTGGTCGCACTGCACGCACTAGTCTGTAATCGTAACTGCAACTCAGTCGGGTTGTTCAGGGCGCGATGGGCAGTTAGTCGTGTGGCGGGGACCCGGGTCTCGTAGGAGACTATTGTTGTGTCGGTCATGTATTGACCTGGGACTCGTAGAGTCTAGATGGAGTGTTGGTCGTATCACATGAAGTGATGACGATATGGGTGGCAATAGTAATTGTCACTAGCTGCTGAGTCAGCCGGGCCATGAGCATTGTATGTGATCTTACTCTGTTAATAAAACTTTATTTTTTTAATGATGGGTAGAGGAACCTTTCGTTGTGAACGAATAAGATAAATTGGTAGTTTTTTTTGTGATTAATGTTAACTGATGAGTAAACAATGTAATTCCACGTCACGGTCAGGTTGGCCGAGATTTTAAAAAAAAAAAAAAAATTTTTTCAAATTTGATCGTCTTGTTACAGATAAACACGAGGGCGTGTAACTCGTCAGGCTGGCCGTGTCGTGGAAAAATAATAATTTTAATTAAAAGTAGCTGAATTGATTATAGTAGTAGCGGGTAAACACGGTGACGTCAATTGTTGTTGAAGTCACGTGGGCAGAGTCGTGTTGGAGAGTGGGGTGACTGTATAAAAGGACACTTTCGTTTGAAAAACGGATCAGTCGACACCTTCAAGGCGAAACTGTCGGTTTACCTACCTAGTATCTAATTATACTTAGTGGATTGTGATCTGTAATAATAAATCTTTGTTATACCTACTTCGAGTTATATTTGATACAAATTCGTGATGGACCCCGTACCACCGTACTTAGAAGAAGACGGCTCTATCGCTCAGCCATCGCTGCCGCCGTCATATATAACAAAAATAAACTTCAAGCAAAGCTCGGTCACCCAGGTCCTATTTAATAACTAGAGATTACATACAGTGACTTAAGGAGTAAAATATCAACAAAATATTTACATACATGGTTTTGCGACCCTCCTGGAAATATCTTAGTAGGTACTTATGTATGTATGTATTCAGCCCTTTTTTTAACGTCCCACTGCTGGGCACGGGCCTCCCTCAAAACGAGGGGAATCAGGCCATAGTCCACCACGCTGGCCAAGTGCGGATTGGCGGATTGTTTTTTCAGACATGCAGGTTTCCTCACGATGTTTTCCTTCACCGTAAGGCAAGTGGTAATCATGTTAGAAATGATTCGCACATGAAAATATCAGAGGTGCGAGACCCGGGATTTGAACCCGCTTCACTCGGTTGTCCAAGCGAGCGCGTTAGCACGCCCAGTGGTACCACTGCCTACAGGTACTTATATCATTTAATTATTGTATCGTTCTTTTATATAGTGTTCAATGATTTTTACTGCGTGCAAATTATTTTACCTCTCTCTCGTGTTATTATTATAAAATTGTTACTTAATTTATTATTGGATAAAATACCTTTTCACTTAAAGATAATAATAGGTATGTACATATATAGTCAAGTCGACCTAAAAGGCACTTGTTGCCTTTTAGGTCGACTTTCATCAGCAGTTTCGAAAAAGTATGAACAAGGTGTCATTCGATTCGGAATGACATTTAGATGATTTTGGAAAAAAATCAAGTTGCGCTTGCAAAAGTTATAAATAATTAACTAAAAATAAAAAAGGGGGTTTAGTTTTTGCAAATATCACAAAAACTAATTAAGATTTCTCAAATCTAAAAAAAGATTCAAAAGGAGAAGGAAATTTCCTAAAAAAAGTCTAACCTCTGGAACTGTAGGACCAATATTTATAATTTTCTCAGAGGGATGAAAATACAGTCTAAAACATATCTGGCTTGTGCAAGCCACACCTACTTCGGACACTTTATCAATAAAAAATATTTTAACATATGAAAAATAAAATTTAAATAATGAAAACTTTCAGGGGCTTACTGGATAGATAAATAAACAATAATCTGCCGAAAAAAAATTAGCACAATTTTTCAATTAGTTATAGCAATAGTAAATTAATAATTATTTTCTACTTGAACATGAACATTGCAAGTGTGATAATTGCAAAACTATAAATTTGAGAGCTTTTTCATTTCTTGGAGCTATTCTTCAAAGCTTCGTTCAGAATAGATCCCCGTTGGAAAAAATAAAAAATTGATATTTTGCACTTTGTTATGAACAATTAACTTAGGTTAAAAAAAAATTAACTTACTTAAATTTTAAAATTCGATAAAAAATATAAATATATTATTTTCTCAAAAAATAACACATGGTTGTTTTTTTAATTAAGTAGAAAAAAATACATATATAGAAAAAAAAATTGTTATTAACAACCTTTTTGTTTTTTTTGAAAATCGCGTAAGGTAATATACAAAAAAAATACTCCTTTCCTTTTTCCTTAAATAATTTAATTAATATAAGAAAAAAATAACAATTTCACAAAAATATAAAAAAACTCGTATATATGTATAAAAACATTTGTCACATAGGTATAGTATTGAATATCTAAACGACACTGATACGACCTTCCGACCGACCGCATAAGGGGTCTCAAAGTTTGTTTTGGGGATTACTTATTAATACGCTTCAGGCAGAGCCTTTGGTCCTTCTTTAAATGTTCAAATTATTTCTGACTTATTTAGATTTATGTGAGAATATTTATTGCTGTTTATAGACTATCCCTTCGAGAGGGCTAATAAACTTTCTATGACAAATTGCTAAATTCAATATAAAGTTAAATTAATAAGTGCTACTTTGTATTTACGAATCATTGAATTTTAGCTTGACATGTTTGTATTTTGAAATTTACCACTTTATTTACTTTACAAGTTTAAATATTATTTTTTGCTTTATGTAGGTAGAATATATCCTTTGAAAAGATAGGGTCGAAAGTTATACGCTAAATATTTTTGCTTGTTTGTACAGACGTTTAGTGGTATTAGAAAAAGATATTATTTAGATACTTGCCACGCGTTCATAGTGGTTGCTTAAAAGAAATTCAATTGCAAAAAAGAAAATCTTAAAATATAGAATCGATTTACATAGTGTAAGGTCTATTAAATAAAGTTTAACATAACAACAATCACAATCAATCTAAGATAAAAATGAGTGACAATAATTAATTATTGTTAGAATATAATTAAGTCTTTGCGGGGCTTATATTATGTGCACTGATATAATAAATTAATAAAGGTTTTGTGGAGTTGGAATGTACAAACACTTAAGTACACTTCGTACATGCCTCTAACCCAATCTCGCTGAAAGCGCTCAACTGTTAGTATAAAATAACAAGTAATCTATGTGATCCACGATTTCTCGCGGATTATCACATAGCTACTTACTATTTAAAGACTTATCTACTATACAAATGAATCCACAGATATATTGAAATAATATTATGTATACATAGTTAAAACATCATCAAATATAATTTTTCTTTATGTGAACCTATCCCAAACCCTTCCTTTAATAAGCAAATACACTACGCCAGAAAATTTTCATAAAATATTATGGTTTTTATCGTAGGAGCGCGTGATACAATCCGCATAGATTGGGTTCGCCATGCAAGGTATGCTTTCCAAGTTTCTGTACCTGCTCCTGCACTGAATAGAATTGTCAATGGAGTCACTGTGAAAATAATACATAAAAAAATATACATACTGACGAAAATAGAACCTTTTCCTTTTTGGAAGTCAGTTAAAAAGTTCTAACAGTATACATCCATTATACATAATATAAACAGTACAAGCGACTCACCCTAGATACGCTCAGGTGCATCCCTAGGTGCCTAAAAGTGCTCCAGGGCGTAGTCTATGTATATTTCATTCAAATCCGTTCATTCGTTAGTGACTAACAGTCGTTAGTTCGGAGTAACAAGCTAACACAAATATGTTGTACGTACAAGTTTTCAAAATATAAATTTTAATTGGAATTCAAAGTAAAACAAGTTCAAATAATCAATAAATGAATTTTCAATTGAAATATTTTCGAATTGAAAATTCTCTATCAGCCTTAACGTGAAAGAGCTAATGGGCAATTATTTCCTACTCTTTTTAAAGAACTATCATATAATAACCGTCATCAACATCAACGTCATAAATATGAACTTAACTACAGCTAAATAACAGTATATTTTCAATTTTCGTTACTAATAAATATTATCTATAAAGGTCCCCATAAAAATCTTATTATATACAAAATAAATCACTATAAGGTCAGCTCAGGATCAATACGTTTTTAATTTAGATTATAACAAGTTAAAGGATTTAGGTTAGTTTAAAGATTCTCTATTCTATTCTTATTCTCGATGAAAGACAAAAATATTGATGCCGAAGCCGAAGTGTACACGAGGTCAAAATATGCCATGGGTTGTGTGGTAAAAATGTGAATGAATCAAACTAATCATTTGAAATTATAAGTTTGTTGATTGTTATTAAAAGTTCATTGGTTGACTCTTTTTAACATCCCATTGTTGGATACGAACTTTCCCTCAATGTGAAGGGGATTATTGCGCACACAACGATGAATAAACGTGGGTAGGTAAATTCTGATGATAGATCTCGCGGAGGACTGAAAGCTTTACGTAATTTCCGAAGCTCAGAGAAGGATAAAAGATCGCCAACTTCTCAACTTTGATCTACTGCTGAAAATTTCTTAATAAAAAAAAAACAATGAATAAGCTTGGCCAGAACTGGGACTAGAACCTAAGATCTTCAGATTTGCAGTCGTATACGCTAGTCACTAGACGACTACGAGGTATTGTATTCAGCCCTTTTTAACGTCCCACTGCTGGGCACGGGCCTCCCTTCAATATGAAGGGAATCAGGCCATAGTCCACCACGCTGGCCAAGTGCGGATTGGCGGACTTCACATGTCTTTCGAAAACTTGCTAGGTTCTCTCAGACATGCAGGTTGCCTCACGATGTTTTCCTTTACCGTAAGGCAAGTGGTAATCAAGTTAGAAAGTGATTCGCACATGAAAATATCAGAGGTGCGAGACCCGGGATTTGAACCCGCTTCACTCGGTTTCCCAAGCAAACACGTTACCACTGGGCTACCACTGCCTCCCAACTACGAGGTAGTTTCATGATACTTAATGATACAAAGTCACAATCTCAATGAATGTCTTCATTAAAGATTATCTACGAGTATATATTATGTATTCCACAATATATGTAAAAAAAAATCATTCACTAATTTATTAAACATGTAATACTTATTCCCAGCCGAATTATTTATGACAACTTTATCATAGATTAGCCACTACGATTCAGTCATTGTTCTAGTTAAAGAAATAAATAATTTTACTCTTAATACTCTAGGGACATAATGTGAAACCATCCGTTTTTTTTCACTCGTTGATTTTCTTTTACGACGGAAATTCCCAAAGTGCTTTTGCCTCTTCAAGACTTTGAGGATATCGTAGTTTTCATAATATTATAGAGTTTCTTCAATTATGACATGGTGTAAAATTCTAATTTAAAATATTTTAATGAGTTTTTGTTGCTGAATATTATCTAATATATTTAAACGAGCAATTCTTGTATATTTATATCTTTATATCTTTATTTATATCTATCTTTAAATCTTTATTTATCTATACCAGCGATCTCGGAAATGGCTCTAACGATTTCGTTGAAATTTGGTATGTAGGGACTTTCGGGGGCGAAAAATCAATCTAGATTAGTCCCATGTCTGGAAAAACGCGTGTTTTCGAGTTTTCATGCAGTTTTCTTTTTGCATTGTTTCACGCAGAATATGGTCGATAATTTCTTACACTCGGTTGTAAGCATCGTGGTCAAGCGGTCATCACGTAAGTTACACAACACATATGTCCGGGATCGAATCCCAGTTGGAATACAAAGTAAAAAAAAAAGTAAAAGCTATTATGTACATATATTCTTACATTGTCGTTAGAGGGTTACATGTAGTACGTGCTCTGCTCAATCGTCCTCTCAATGACTTATAGCAACGTCAATTCCCACAAAAAGTGAATGTGTGTATTGATTATATTACATGTTAACTGCTTTGGTAGTCTAATAGCTAGAATGTACGATCGAAGATCTAGAGGCCCTGGGTTCAAGTCCTGGATCAGGTTATTGAGTTATTTTGATAATGAACTGTCGCGCCCAGAGTTGGGAAGGGAGCGGCGGTCATCCCCGTGCCTGGGAGAGCACGTAAAGTCATCAGTCCTGCACCTTACCTCTTACCTGTCGTGCCAAAGTATGAGAAGGAATAAAGAGTGCAATAGTATCTGCGCGTACACTTTTGCATTATATCTCCTGTGCAGTTGACTAGTTTCAGTGAGATTGGCCGCCGTACTCGAAATTGCTCAGGAGAACATCATCATATTATAACAAGTACTCTACCTATATAAGATATGTAAGATCCGGGAATAAACGAGGATGCGTTTATAGCACACTGACTATTTGTTCTATTAAAATCGGATAATACAATGTTTACGCGTATCGTTGTGTCGCCGTTATGACAAAACATCCTTTTTTCTTTTATTCATCTTTCATTTCATTATATTCTTAAAATCATAATATCATACATCTCTTTTTACTCTTAAAATGTCATTTCTCGCAATATTTATTAGGGCAGAGCGAAAAAAATATGTTTTTTATATGCTACGAATACCCCCAAGCTAAGAAAAGAATTTTTTTCGCTTTACCCTAATACTTATCTCGCAAATCCCACAAGTATATATGAAATACGTAAAAGTCAAATAATTGTTATAATATTAAAATGAAAGTGATTTAGTGAAGTTTCCCAATTATTTCCTCAAAACCAACTAACCAACCTCCATTAATCATCTTTGCTAAAACTTGAAAACATCATTTATTTAAGACCTCGGATAAATTTACCATTTGATTGTTTCCGGAGTTCAGCTCTGTATTATCGATTATTTCACTTTTAATATAAAGTTTTTAACTTAAGATCACTTTCAAAAGGTAACGTAAAATTATTAATTTGAGTTGTGAAACAATTGGCTAAGTAAAGGAGTAAATTACAATTACAAAAATTGTTAGAACTTAGAAAATGTAATTTTAAAAATAAGATGTTACACATAAAAGACCGTGATTTAATTTTGAGAATTCATTTTATTATTCTCTAGGGTTTTATTATGTGGGCTGTCTCCTGACTTTAAAATCCTAGAAACAATTACTCAAGAAGAGAGCTTTCCTTCTACTATAGATAGGTCCTGCAAAGGGAATTGCCACACTGCTATTAACCTTAGCAGCTCTTTATACTAAACTAGCAACTCACCCTCGCTTCGCTTCGGGTTCGTCCCTAGACAAAAACAAATCTATCCCACGGGAACCCTGCATTTTTCCGGGATGGTATATAGCCTATAGCCATCGTCAGTTAATAAGCTATCTAATGCAAAAAGAATTTTTGAAATCGGATTAGTACTTCCTGAGATTAGCACGTTCAACCAAACAAACAAACAAACAAACTCTATTAGTATATATAGTTAGGTTCATAATTGACTAGAAGACACAAGTATGTATATTGTATATGATAACGATTATATCGAACTTCTCGTCTTATAGCCAATAAAAACTATGCATATAAGGACACTGTTAAGCAGACGCTTATACGATGCTAAATTTATACTGACAGCACAAATATAGATGTAACTTGAACTAGAGACACTATACCATAACATTCAATTTATCTGCTAACAACAACAACAACAAAATAATGGCTAACAAACTTAATCATACTCATTCATATTAGGTTGTATGTATTCAGCCCCTTTTAACGTCCTACTGCTGGGCACAGGCCTCCCTTCAATGCAAGTGGATCAGGCCCTAGTCCACTACGATGGCCAAGTGCGGGTTGATGGATTTCACGTGTCTTTCGAAAACTTGCTAGATCTTCTCAGACATGCAGGTTTCCTCACGATGTTTCTCTTCACCGTATGATCAAGTTGGAAATGATTCGTATATAAAATTATCAAAAGTGCGAGGCCTGGCATTTGAATCCGCTTCACTTGGTTTCCCGAGCGAGCGACACCCCTGGGCTACCACTGTCTATATAGGATATATTAGGTTACACTATGCGAATAATCCATGAAACAGACACAACTCTGTGTTATATAATATGTACATGCAAATTGACCCAAGTACATAAATTGCATCTATTCTCTGGCAAAATTGAGTATACGGTAAACTATCATAGTGTAATTTTGAAAAAAAATTATGTAGGCATATACGAGTACGTAATAATTTAAAGTTATTTGTCTAATATAAAGCAAATAGACAGTGTATTTCAAAAATGAGATAAAAAACAATAAAAAATTTAAAACAAATGGCAAAGTTATATCAGGAAAAATATTTTTTGACTAAAAAAAATAGTAAGCAAAATCGGGCCATGCTACTAGTTAATTAAAATCTGAACCTGAAAATTCAACAGAAACTTGAAATTTCCAAAGCGTCGTATCTCTGACTGTCAGTCGCGAAGGGTGAAATTTCGACGGACAAGGTAATCCGTTGCAAAAAAAAACAGACAAAAAAACATTGATATACAATTTTTATATATCAATGCAAAAAAAAATGTAATTATGAAGACATTTGTTTTTCTTAATAAGACTATTGCTTTTTTAAATGTTGGTAAAATATTCTAGCAAAATACGTTACAAAAACTTAATAAAATAATAAAGCCTCACAAATTATTAATAACGCCATCTATGAAAAATTATTACTAATCACTTAACCCCTTGCGGAACGCGTACACGCCGGCGTATCAGTTAACAATTGATTTCTTAGAAATTATCCATAATTTCCTAGAAATTATCCAGGAGGGATTAATAAATGAAAGTACGGAAATTTAATTTAAAAACGCATTCTTTTATTTTTGTTTATTATGAGTATATTTTAAAACCTAAGTATACTTTTTTGGAATTTAAATATTCCTTTTTTTTTTATTATTAAGCGCTTTATTTATTATAATATCTTTCTTTTTTTTTCATGTCATCAAGGGGGCAAACGAGCAGGAGGCTCACCTGATGGAAAGTGATTACCGCCGCCCATGGACATCTGCTTGCTAATGCGTTGCCGGCCTTAATATCTAATCTATAGCAATACGCCCATTTTTTAAAGTTTTCTATAACCTATATGCATTATAGTATTTAGCTTAATTCGTCAAATTATATTGTTAATTTAAAATACTTTTAACATATTAATATTCACTAAAATCTTACATAGAATTAGAGAATAATAAACATGGCAAACTAAATATTTTTCTAATTTAGCACATTCACACAGTTTTTTAGTAAAAGTTTTATGAAAATATTCAGGTAACTCATTTCATGTTACAATTAAGTCATATTTCAAACAAATGAGTAGCTTGACGACATACTTTTTATTTATTAAACAACTAGGTTTAGAAAATTAGTCAATATTATGTAAATTAACGCCATATTTGCTAATAGAATTCACCGATTAACAAATATGAGAAACACACACATTCCACAAACCAAACACCAGCACAAAATATATTACGCTAAAATCAAGTTAAAACTCTTAAAACAAAAAGTATCATAAGCAATGCACCTTGTCAAATTATACAGTGACGTTTTGTAATTTCTGACCAATCACAAGCCGAATAAGACGTTGAGAAGCAGCTTTTCGAGTAACAAAAATCTTATTAGTGCGCATGCGTAAAATGCTAAAAATGAATGAAGTGACAATGTTCAATCCAAAAGTATGAACATGGTAAGCTAAAATACAACGTAATATAACATAACATCGCATTTGTATAAAGAAACGACTAGTAATTTGGAGCGCAAATACATTTAAGCGCTCAGGTGATTATGATTTCTTGAAGCTTATGATTTTTTGTAGGTGTTATAATATTTTCAGAAATTACTAATAAGAACTTACTAATTATGTTAATTCAAAAAATAAATAGTTATAATGAATTAGGATAATTGGATCTGTAAAAGGTAAGACGGTGGGAATCGTCTTGTATGGACCCTTCGTCACTACTAGCTATGTATGTATATTACCTGCTTTCAAGCTCTTAAATTATTTTCATAAAGTTTATCGTTACACGTAAATTTATGAAGTAATTTTCTTTATAGACGCCTTTAAAGTTGTTGTAAATAAATTAATTAAGCAATTAAGGAAGCCTCTTAGTCTTTTAATTCAAAGGTGACTTGTAGAAAATTTGGATTAATATTACTAAGTGCTTCGAACAAATTTTAATGCTTTAATTAACAACGAAATTAGGTAACGAAATGAAATGATCACAGAGCTTAATTACAAGACAGAAGTAAATTTTCAAGGATTTTCAAGTTAGCATTTAAAATGTTGACTACAAACAAAGTTCGAGGACGTCTGTCGAATGTTGAAACTTCTATATATTTATGTGGAAATAAGCTTTATATTGTGATTAATCAATATAAATTGCCTTCGTTGTCAGTCACCCATTTTTAACAAATATCCAAAGTTCTCCTATTCTTAATCTTCGGAAGTTAGGGGCACTATGCTAAAATACACAATACATATTAAGCTACGAGTACTCTTTGCATATCTATACTTTAAAATCTAAATTTGTTTAAGTTAAACTAGGTTACTAAACTAAGTTAAACTTATTTAAGTTGGCATTTCTATAATATAAGTAAATATTTTTACAGATTTTAATTTAGAAAAATTGAGAACAAAAGAAGAATAATTTTAAATCTCAGTTAAACGTTAATTGCGTTGAACGCAAAGCAAATTATAAAATGGTAATTGCTTTATGTCTTGCTAAAACCCTAACAATATACTTTCATTTCATAAAAAGTGCCATTACAAACCTCGAAACATACACTTAAAGTCTAAACAATATCAAAGTATTCGTAAAGACGTTGCAAATATAATCCGGTCGGTGTTTTGAAGCAATTTACTCAGTAATATAAATACTTTGGTAGCCCATCCTGAAAACTTTACCTTTTAAATGTAGCTCAATCTCTTTTGCAAGGCAAATCTTGTCTGAACAGTGGTCGCGGTAAGCTCCTAACGATGACCCAAATTAGAATATTTTATGTACAATGGGTTATGCCTATTTCGATGTTAGAATTAGGTATTTTTTTACAGGAGAAAGCTTATTTGGAACATTTCCTTTTACAACGTGATAGGCTGTAAACGAGACATTATTTTGCTTGTTTCATACGAACATTATCAGAATATTTAGATTTTATTTCGACAAGCCATTGTCATTATTAAGAAAATTGGTTGAGAACGGTTTTTCTTAATAATGTTTTTGTTTACAGTGTACTGTGCGGTGAAATGTTACGGTGTATTTTACGACCCCAATATAATTAAACCCCTGTCAATTGTCATGAACATGATTTTACTTACGTGTAAAATAGTTAGAAAATATTTAGCTACCATGTTATAAATGATAGAAGTTTCAGAATTTACTGTTCGCTGCTCATCATATGGATCATATAGTATTAGTTAAAGTACATATTACATAACTCTTGAGACTTACTAGGTTTTCTGCATGGAAATAACCTTTTGACTAAATAATTACTCAAGGCTAGACTTTAAGGCAACTACATATGTACATATGTAAGTAAAATGACTCGGTTAATTCTACATAAAACTAATATGTAATTATTTTTTATGAAAAATTACTGAAATTTGAATTTAAGTAAAATTAGTCGATTCTACTTTTACAATTTTATTTCGCGGCTTTTGTCCACAATTTTATGGTTTTTATTTTTTTGCGCGGAACCCTCTTTTTTTAAAATAAAGTAACCTAAGTTACTGTAGTTATGAGCTATCTGCCAGGGAAAGTCCCGCCGAAATCAGTAAAAACTGAATTTTATAAAAAAATAATCAAAAAAATGTTTTTTTTCTTATAAGTACCGTATACTATATTCATATGCATTTAGTAGAGAATTGTTATTTTGACATTATAAACAGATACATTAATTTTATATTTTATATGTATAGATACGCTTAAGTCGATGAGGGAAACGAACTCAAAGAAAGTAATAAGTTTTACAACACGCTATGGACCCAAAGGAGGAGTAATCTTGGCCAATCAAAATCAAGTTATACGAAGTGAGAATAAAGGCGCTACGAGTGCGTCAGTGAAATCCCGGAATATTGGTTGCATTGTATACATAGGTCTACAAATATATTCATACGCAGTACGTACAAATGTATTACTATACTAAACCCAGAGACCATTCCACATTCATACTGCTGAGGCCAATATACAATTTGGGATGGAACTATTCAGTTATTCTAATATCGTTTTGTTTATTTGTATTGGATTGGCAATTTTCCTGGCGAGTGAATCACGTCTGGACGATCCTTTGACAAAATTGAAGGCTTTTTTATATATCTGATGAAACGTGAAACCAAAAGCTATTGTGCACACAAAATTATTTTTTTCCTTATTTACAATAATATTTATTTACTTAATTGCATAAAGCCGTTTATGTGAGTCTGAGCGACCATATCATTATTAGGGCTCATATAATCTTAGAGCACAGTAGACTCCACATACAGTTAGTACTCCACCACTCTCTGTTACTTGTTGGTACGAAGTTTAAAGATTCGATTTTGAGAGAACCTAGCAAGTTCTCGAAAGACGAAGAAGTGATGGACTATAGTTATATATGTTCCATCTCGCATTAAGAGGACGCTGATGCCCAACAGTGAGACTTTAAAAGGGTTAATTACAATTACAATGGTAGCCCAGCATGCGAGTGAAACGGGTTCAAAACCCAGGCCTCACATCTCTGATATTTTCATGTGTGGATCATTTTCAGATTTACGTATCTGAGAGAACCAACCAAATTTTCGAAAAATATGTGAAATCCGTCAACCCGCACTTAGATAGCATGATGGATTATGGCCTGACCTCCCTCGTATTGATGGGAGACAAATGCCCAGCAGTGGAACGTTAAAAAAGAACTACATACATACATATATCCCTTACATTTTTAGATATTAAGTCATATAAACATTATCCACTGGTCATTATTTTAATTAACTATTTAAAAAGCGCAGGAATTGCAAAAAAAATTTCTCCGAACAATTATACTTATGATGGTTCCTCGTATTTAATATTAGCGGTTCGTAAATTAAATCCACTGAAGCAAGCATTTAATTTCCGAGTTCTTTTCAAAGACTTTTTTTATCTTTTAAATTTACGATAAACTCTCATAACGGGACTTAAGAATGTCTTAATGTTTGCTATATGAATCAATATGTAATTCAGATAATACCTCTACTATGTACTGTACATGCACTATGATAAGTATAAAGTATGAACGTTTTAACAAATAATAGGAATTATGAATATTCTGTTTGAAATATCTATAATGTAGAGCGGCATATTATATCAAAAATACCTTGTAAAGGTCGCGAGTTCTCTTCTTTTTGTGGTAAAAATATCTTAAATATATCGGTAAAATATAATAAGCGAAAATCGCAGTTAAAAATAATATTCCTTTCGATTCCGATACTTTGTCTCAAAAGAGAAACAACATGAAAATAAAAAATGAAGCCAATTTTCATAAAATTGAGATAATCTAAAAGTTTTTTTTTTAATATAGCAGTAAAAATATTATCATGTCTTTGGGAAGAGCATAATCCAAGTATTTCAAAGTAATTTATGAAGTACACGAGATAGCTTTTATTGAGGGGGCAGTTTTTACAGAAAAGTATCGTTGAATACCGAAGGGCTTAGTGGTAATATCCAATACAAAATTGATTGCAGCTCGATAGGATTCAACATCTTACATTATAATTGGTTCTGTTGTGTTATGTATCATTTTTAAGAATTGACTTTACAATTTTTAAAAATAATACATATAAGTCGATATTATTCTAGAATAATGCCCCCTAATTGTTTTTTAACGATAGGGCCAATCTTACTGTAACCTACAGGAGATACTCGTATTTTAGCAAATATGGGTTGAGCAAACACAACTGCAATATTTCTATAATTATTCTAATTCAGGAGGTCAACTTAATATATTTCATATTAGTACATACATGTTATTACATTATACTAGAATAATGTATACTTCGAAAAGATTATTTATATTAGTGTTTATAAGCTTGGACAATTTGCCTCAAAGAGCAGTTTGTCCAATGCGCTAAAATGCCGACCAATATAAATTTGCAAATTTGGAAAAGCTCGATGAATTCAGCTCGTTTATACTCAATACGAAACCATTTGGTAGCAATTCGTTCAAACCCCATTTTTTTTTGAAGTTGATTATTTAAATATTTTATTTTTATTGAAATTTATAAATTGGATCATAATTGCGTTAGCAAATATAAAATGTAAATTAATAAAATAACAATTTTGTAATGTGTGGAACAACTTGTTTTGTTGTACTTTACATATTTTTATTATTATTAGTTTTTTTTCTCTATGTAGTATTTAAAAATATCTTAGATATGCAGTATATCTCAGGAAAAGTCAGCATCATCTTTCAAAACTTATAAAATTTTAACTAGATTTAGTTACAACTTATTAGAAAACACTTCTCAACAATTTTTTATTTTCTTTTTTCAGTTAAAAATCACGGATAGCCAGCCATGTTAACTCCCCACGGAACAATCCCCTTACTTTGTTTTCTAGTCTTTCTATTTTTAGTTGTATTTTTTTCCTTTTTTTTCGGCCTGCCCATTCTCGTAATTTTTAACTGTATGATTTATAAAGGTATCTGTTATTTGTGACCAGTATAATCAATTAATGACTCGACCATCCTGACGACGTGTATCATATACGTATTTGGTCATACATCGAGAATAATTAGATAAAAGAAAAAGCGTAGTTAAGAATAATATTTCATTTGATTCCGGTTCTTTCAGTCTCAAAAGACAAACAACGTGGAAATAAACAAGTAAAGCTAATAAAAGCGTATTTAATTGCAAGTTTTAGTTTCCATGCAGTCGAGATAACCTAAAACTATATATAAAAATATAGAAGTTAAAATATCATCATACGAAATACGTATATTTCATAATTAACTTATGAAGAACACGAGATAGCTTTTATTGAGTTGGCAGTTTTACAATAAAGTATTGTTGAATACCTTTATCACACCGTGTGCATGCAACTGGTTTTGAGAACAGCATTCAATATGGCAAAACGCCCATCAAATGCCGGAACAAATTTAGAAAATTATCCAAAACCTTAATAAATTCATCTTGTTTGTGTTTTATACGCAACCATTTGATAGCAATTCATTAAATATTTTTCACAGGTTCTTTTTTTAATTTAATATGTTATATAAGTAGTTTAATTAAATATATTTTCAACAAATATCCAATACAAATGATACAAAAGCTTCATAATTTGCCGAATAATACATTTAAGCGCGTCTATTTGTTTAGCTGTTCTTCATTTTATAATAGTGATCCTAGTCGGGTAATCTGACTGAGACTAAGCCAACTACATAGGGAATATTATATCGCAGCGCGCATGTGCTAAAACACTCTCTATTTTTTTCACTCTCAAAGGCAATGGGATGACAGCTCTATATGACCGGTGAAAGATGAAGCATAAGAGCGCCAATCCCGAACTGTTATTAACGGCAATCCCCTACCAAAACGCGTTTTACGAGGATATTTAGAAGCAATTGTTTCACTATTTAATAAATGTAAAAAAAAAATCTATCTTCAACATTTTACAGTCATTACAGGATTAATATAGTTTTTTAGGTCATCATTACTAAAGAAATAAAATTCTAGAGTATTACTGTAATCATGAATTTTTTTCTTATTCTTTGCGTCTACACTTTCTTTCGTCTTTTAAAACTCATACAAAAGTATGGTTAACACCATTTGGTAGATCATTTCAAAATATTATAACTATCTATAGTTTTATTTAATTTTTCCATCTCAAAATTCTATAACAGAATGCATTCTCTAATGACAAATATTATTAGAACATAAATATTATGTCATTTTGTGTGTGATTAACATGATCTAGCCGAGGTATTTAATAAATAAATAAATAATTTCTGTTTTGGTTCACCGGTGATTTTGATTTTTGGTTCCCGACGTTTCGAATTCTTTACAGCAATCATAGTCACGGGAGAGTCTCTCCCACCCATAAAAAAAACTCTGATCTAAAAAATCCGAAAAATCCGAAATGAGTTTTATTTAAGGGTAATATTACTGATGTTACTACTAAGTTTACTATTTTTAAACCTAATGATACCTATCAACATTTTTATATATTGAGAGTAATAGACAAAAAATATGTTATATATTGAGAGCTTTTATTATTTTAAAGCACACCTTTGAGGATAGACATATGTTATATAATTTAAGTTCGTAAACCACCAAGCTACACTCAAGGACAGCGTAGTAAAGTCACGCAACAGAGCGTGAGGCTATTACACCATCATATAAGCACATTAAATTAATTTTATATAAGCGACATGTTACCGAACCATTGTTAAGGTTACTCTGTAATTTTGAAACTATGTGCCCATTGTTACTTACATGAGAAGTGGAGTATAATATCAAGTTATGGCATATATTGGTTGAACTTCTAAGCTCTAGCTCAATTAAACTTGAACTTTGTAACATATTATACGTTATTTAGATTATATATATATATATATATATATATATATATATATATATATATATATATATATATATATATATATCGATGGCTTTACATACTCTTCACCATCTTTCTACTGATAAATTCTTATCAGAAAAGCCTAGCAACTTTATATTCACTCAAACTGAGGTTTGCACTCAGGACCTTCGAATCTGAAATTGGAAATGTTGGCTTATATGTACTAAATAACTAAATCAACGAGGCATTAAAAAAAATTGTTATATAAAACACGAATAAATTATGTTAAAAAAATAACATCGTATATTTTATTTAATTTATACATATAAGAAAATTCTAACCGAGTCGAAACGGTACATTAAATATTTATATATCTTATTGAAATAATAATTATTATACATACAGAGGCCGAAACTATAGTTTTTAGAATTTTTGTCTGTATGTCTGTCTGTCTGGGAACGCATCAAGAGAAACCACTGGACAGATTTTGGTGAAATTTGGTATATTGATAGCTGGTTATC
This sequence comes from Argynnis bischoffii washingtonia, assembly GCA_033884665.1. Taxonomy (NCBI): domain Eukaryota; kingdom Metazoa; phylum Arthropoda; class Insecta; order Lepidoptera; family Nymphalidae; genus Argynnis; species Argynnis bischoffii. The sequence continues at coordinate 12,223,493 of CM066621.1, read as the reverse complement.
CGGGATAATATTTAGAATTCTTTTTACAACGAGAAAATATATCGCCTTTGAGAAATGTATACTTACCATTAAAACGTACCAAGGAACGAACCTGAGTAGTGCGAGAGCGAGTCGCTAGTTTAAATATATAAAGTTTTTATAACACTACCTATATATTATCTATATAAGAATAGCAGAGTAAAACAACCAAATCCATTGTGGTAAAACACCGCCCCTCCATTACAGCTCTTACAAGCTAATTGCCTTTACCTAACCGCTGGGCTTGTAATTAGGCCTCTCTTGTATACGTTTAGACTTCTACTAGGCTTCAAATTATAATGCCTAATAAATATAAATTATAATTCTACATAATCAGATCAGAGAGTTCAAGTAGTAAATATTATATAATTAGTTTATTAATAATATAAAATATTTGCTATTTCAATTAATAAAATAATTTCTCATGAAGTTTTGGGCTGCCTTTGTAATAACAAATTTTAATCTATACTAATATTATAAAGAAGTAAAGTTTGTGAGTTTTGTGAGGTTGTAGGGGGTAATCTCTGGATCTACTGAACCGATTTAAATTTGGTAAGAAGACAGTTTGAGACCTTGGGGAAGACATAGGAACTTTTTATTCCGGAAATCATTCCTTAAGGGAGTGAAAATGGTGATGAAAGTTTGTATGGGGATCCATCTAGGGACGAATCCGAGTGAAGCGATTTTTAATCAGTACGTCTAGTTATGTAATTTAGATAATGTATTATAATTATAACAAGGCCTTTTTCATACTAAATTTCAGCTAAACTCTTCAATGTGGAATGTGGCCATCAAAAACTTTAACTCTTAAGGCAACATGAAATGAACATTTAGATTTAAGACGAACGTTATTCTACTTATCGCGTTTGCTCATCGGACCTTACATTTGATGACCATATCAAAAAAGTTACCGTTATCTTGTTGCGTCCGCCATATTGGATTTTCAATGAGGTCATTTTGCTTATCGCGTTCTGCTCGTTAAACCCTTTCATTGGATACCCATTTCAAAAAATCCATCGCCATCCTGTCAAGACTGCCATATGGCAGTAGATTCCTAATGAAGTTGTCATGCGTAATCATTAGAACTAAATGTACAACGTATAAGATTTCAGTTCAATCGACTGCTGATGGGGATTAATTAAAAATCAGTAGCAAGATTTGACACACAAATTAGCAAAGATAAATAAAAGCTTGCAATGAAAATACCCAAGAAAAAAAAGAAAGGGAAGATTTGTTTAAACGTTTATGATAAAATCTAAAAAAATATTTAGAGTACATGCACGTGTGAAGTTGTGTGTTATTTATTATACTAATATTATTTGGAAATCGTTTTCTGTACCGAAAAAAATAGCCTACACAAAATGTCCGAGCCATATTATTATATCTATACATAAAAATTGTACCGTTGCTGTGTGAAAAATGGACAAATTAATAAAATAAACAATCACATTACTATTTTAAACCCAAAAGTTTGCATGTGTGTTTTATGTTTGCTTATGATTCCTCACTACATATTATTAAATAAAGTTCCCCGCCGCGTCTGTCTGACTGTGTGTCTGTCTGAACGCGATAAACTCAAAAACTACCGAACGGATTTTCATACGGTTTTCACCAATAAATGGTGTGATTTATAAGATAGGTTTAGGTGTATAATTCATTAGGTATTTTTTAATTGGCTGAAATATGACGATTTGTTGAAGATGTAGAAAAAAATCATGCCAACTAGGAGCTTTATTGGCGTTCGCCACGTAAACTAACAAAGTTATATTTTATGATAACGAGCTTTGTTCCTTCGTTACCTTGTTCTCATCTTTTTAAATCGTTTTCTACGCAGTCGGGTTTTTATTATTTTTGTAAATTATTTTTTTATTTATATTTAGTATACAGGTAGACTATGACCTGGATTAACACACAGACTATAGTTAGTAAAAAAAAACCAGCCAATTGCGAGTCGAGTAGTTCCTTATAAAAAAAAGATATATATAAAGATATTTGTTTTATTTTAATTTAATTATTTATTTAAAAGTGAATATATAACTATTCAGACCATATATAACACAGAATATTTTTCTGTGAATATTTCAAGCGTCTACCTGTTGCCGTTATCAATATAAAGCAAAAAAATCACGTTTGTTGTATGGGAGCCTCCTTAAATATTTATTTTATTCTGTTTTTCAGTATTTGTTATTATAGCGGCAACAGAAATACATCATCTGCAAAAATTTCAACTGCCTATCACGGTTCATGAGATACAGCCTGGTGACAGACGGACAGATGGACAGACGGATAGACGGACAGACGCACAGACGGATAGACGGACAGACGGACAGACGCACAGACGGACAGACGAACAGACGGACAGGCGGACAGACAGACAGTCAGACAGACAGACGGACGGACGGACGGACAGCGAAGTCTTAGTAATAGGATCCCGTTTTACCCATACGGAACCCTAAAAAATTCAGCAAGAACCAAAATTTTCAAGACCCAAAAATATCTAGTTGGTTCTTTTAAAGAAGAGCCTACAGCGAAGACTAACAGCTGATCTAAGTAAAATCCTGCATCAATCATGTATACGAGGCGCTTCATAAGGAGGCCACGACGAGAGACTACAAGACGAAGAAAAAGCAATTTTGAAGAGGACTCCTTCGGCCTTTTCAGACTAACAGTCAAAAATCTATCTAATATTAATACGCAAATCATTAAGCTTAAATGTATAATACCTACGTAAAACCTAAGTTTAATAAAAGACTAGCGATGTCCTTCTCAAGGTCTCAAACTATATTCCTAATTTCATGTAAATTGGTTCAGCGGATTTTCAGTTTATCCATTACAAACAAACTCACAAACTTTCAAACTTTACCTGTTTATAATATTAGTGTAGATAAGAAATCACTCTATAAATAAATAAATCAGACAAAGGCACATACAAAATCTTCGTAGTGTTTAGTATATTCACAATTTAAAAAAACAACAATAAACCTGTACCAACAATTTTAAATAATAGTATCAGTGTGTTTGCAGATGTTTTTACTTTGAAATGGCCAAATTTTTATTTTTATTTTTGCTTTCTTTATAATATATACTAATTCCTAAGTAGAATGAGTTAAGCCCTCCGAAACCGCATTAGCCGTCCTCGTTGCAAATATATATTCAAATAAGTTTTTTATCTGGCAAAGTGCAGCTGTACGCAACATAAATATAAATTATGGCTATTTATTTTTATAATTTGACGTAAAATTTTGCCCGTTCAGATTAATAATAGTAACATCTATCTAATATATTTAAACGAGCAATTTTTGTACATTTATTTATTTATACCGGCGATTTCGGAAACGGTACTAACGATTTCGCTGAAGTTTGGTATGTGGGGGTTTTCAGAAGCGAGAAATCTATCTAGATTAGTCTTATGTCTGGGAAAACGCGTGTTTTCGAGTTTTCATGCGATTTTCTTTCGCATTATTCCACGCAAAATATGGTCGATAATTTCTTTCAAGCGTGCAAGATTGATAATCATAGGTGTACGGGTTCGAATCCCGGGCGGATATAAAGTTCTTACTTTTTTTTTGTATTTATTCAAGGTTTTCGTTTTTTTATATACCTATCTATATAGATATAACAAAACAAAATAATTTTATATAGATATAACAAAAAAGAACTCCGAGCAAAGCTAACTCTACTCTATGCTAAAACGGCTAGATGAATTTGGACGAAATCTAGTACATAAATAAGCTATGAGCTGAAGTTATACATATATATGACATTATTTACATGCGAGCGAAGTCAGTATAAGTCGCTAGTCTTATAAAGATAATAGATCACATAGTTACTACACTTATTTTTAATTGGCGGGTGCTCTTTCTATATTAAGAAAGTTTCTATGTGTATAATATAGTAACTTACAGTAATTTCTGTGTTACGCCTAGCAATAATCTATTTGTGTACTTCCTCCAAACCCGTCTAGGTGCAACGTGACGAAGTAAAAAACACACACAAAGTTTTCATAATTATAATCAAATATGTTAGTTAGTAGTATATTCTTATTAGTAGTTTATTTGGATATCTGTCACTCACTAAACATGTATAAACCACAGAGCAAATTTGTATAAAACTTGGCACAGAGACCACGTCTTGGACTTATTAGCTAAAATATATGTAATGGATCAATCACCTAAACTAAAGGCTATGCACGCTGATAGTATAGAGTTAATAAGCGACTATTTCTTCTTTCACGTTCTGAATCTACACGAGTAACATTTATTATATAGAATCATAAATCATTATTTTGAACGTTTCCAAGAGTTCTAAGAATTGTTATAATCACAGCTGAATCGGATATGCGGCGTAGAGAGCGCATAGGAAAAAAGGAAATACGTAAATTCAGATTTGTTTAAATTAATTATAAGTGAATGTTTTTCTTGCGTTTTTTTTTTAAATATATGACTAAAATAAAGACTTACATTATGCGGTTCTTCTATTCGGAGACAGCATAGCTTTGCAAGCTATATTTTCATTAATAATAAAACGTATTTTTCTTTATCAATACAAATCGCCAGACTCAATATACATATAGAACAAAATGGTTTTAATATCATGCAATATAATTAATATAACTGCCTCGGTGGTGTAGTGGCTAGCATGTACGGCTGCACATCCTAAGGCCCTGGGTTCGAGTCCCGGGTCGGGCCAAATTTAGTTATTGAGTCTTTCTGTATAGTAAACCTCAGTAACAGCCCGGAGTTGGGAAGTTGGCGGTGTTTCACCCCCGTACCTCGGAGAGCACGTAAAGCCGTCGGTCCTGCGCCTTAACTCTCACCGGTCGTGTCGAGTAGTCGTCCCACCGGAGTATGAGAGTGACAGGAATAGTGCACTTGTGTCTGCGCTTACACTTGTGCACTATAATATCTCCTGCGCAGTTGGCTAGTCTCAATGAGACTGGCCGCAGTGGCCGGAATCGGTCAGGATAACATTATTACTGGTTTATCGTAAAGATAACTTTTAAAAATGAAATTTTCTTTCTTATTATAACAAAAAATAATATAATAATGAGGTCGTTTACTGAATATCTACAAAGAAAATACAATATATTAGTAGAGCAAGATTTTTGAGAGAGCATTTACGTATCTATTATTATGTTAAATCTTCACAAGAAAATCTGCGTATACCTTTCGGAAAGATATATTTGGCTTAGTAACGGGAGTTTGTGGTTCAAGGGCTCGGTACTTGTTATAACCTAGTCGAAAATCGTACGGCCTTCATACAAAATCGTAAGCTTTTATGATAGAAAGCCAGCGTTTGCTATAAAAAATAATACAATCATTGATACCATCTTTTATTATATTACGCTAGCGACTTACACTCGCGTTTCTTGAAGGTATTTTTAGGTTCTTTTTCTATTTATAATAAAACTTGCGACTTACCGTCCTTGCGTGTGTTATATGTCCGTCCTTTGGGTACTAGGTATGTTTTCATTTTTTGAGTGGATCCCTAATTCTTCTCCTAAATAAAAGTAGCCTAAGTACCTCCTCATAACATTTACTATCTGCCAGTGTCAAAAGTCCTGTCAAAGGTTCTAGCCGTTTCGTAGATTAGCCGGAACAAACAGACAGACAGACAAAAAACTTTTAAAATTGTGTTTTTCATATATGTGTCGTATATACTTCCACATGCATTTAATAAAAAGTTGTTATTTTGACATTACAAACAGACACTTCAATTTATCTGTACAGACATACAGGTAGCACCACCTTTTGGCAAATGGTACTAACAATTGCGAAATATCCAAGTCCGTCGAGTCGGCGTAATATCACCGTGATTAAGGTAAATAGGTATATAAAAATAAAACAGTAGAGTGATAACACCTTTTTGAGAAGTTAAAACACTAAGGATTATATTTGTCCAGTATCTATCCTTTTTTATCGCAAGGAAATCTAGCGATTGATATACCTACATAGGTAGTAAAATACGGGGTAGATAATGTTAGACTTTTACCGTGAGAGTGATCCATTAAAACCACTTCCGTTATCCCTTCAAATTTAATAGATCATGGGATCGATGCTCATTCAACTCCATATCTATCAATATCTATACTGACAATCGCAGGTAAGTGAAATAAGCTGAAAGGTGCTTGGAGCACTTATCTCCATTTGCAGATGGCAAAATTTTTGACGAATTCACAGACTACAACCAATACATAGTTTATTATAATGACAATTTCTGCCGCCAAGCAACAATAATTGCATTGTTGTGTTCCGGTTTGAAGGATAAGGTAGCCAGCGCAATTACAGGCAAGAGGCATAACATCTTAGTCCTCACAGTGATAACGCACCGGCGGTTCTGCAGTTTTGTTACATAAAACTTAACGCATGAACCGTAGGTGTTATGGGCGACAGGTATCGCTTTCCATCAGGTGGACTGTCTGCTCGTTTATCACTGAATACCATAAAAAAAAAAAACATGATACATCTTATCTCAACGTTTAGGCAGCAGAAAAGACTTAAACACCTCCAAAATTTTAAAGTATTTTTTTTAGGCGCACCATGAAAAAAGAATTGTCGTTACGATTTTTGTGACTGAAACGGTTACGCTGGGCGTAGCGGAAGTGAATAAATAGTAAATTAAAAATTATTAAAACTGTTATATAAATATTTCAAAGAATAAGATAAATAAAAATAGATAGTTATAAAAAGAAAATTCTTTCATTCGTTTTAAAATGAGCGATGGAATCACATCAAATGAATATTGTTAAAAAAATATTATTTACTTGAAATAATTTTTATATATTTTTAAGTTTTTCTTTTATCAGTAAAAAAATTTCACACCTGTTTTATTATTATTTATTGCAATATATAATTTATTGAATCATTACAACATTTGTTTGAAAATTAAATTTCATCTTAACGCTATCTGCGCTATGTGAATAATAAAATATCGTGTACGTTTGTTTTTAAATCGATAAAAAAATATTATTTTTGTATCTCTCCTATCCTAATTATTTACACATATACCTAACTAGCGACTCACGCTCGCTTCGCTCGCGTTCGTCCCTAGGTACGTTTTCACGGTTAGCTATGTTTATACATAAATAGTAGCTAGCTACTTTTAAGATATTCATTTAGATTATATAACGATTTACGTTACGTACGTACGTTATTGCGTGCGCCGTACGCGGATTCCCGTGAGATATTTTGTTTTTGTTTTCCTAGTGGTGAACCGAGGCGAGGCGAGGGTGATCCGCTAGTTTAAAATATAAATTGAATTTGATAAAAAGTACAGATAAATTACAGAAGTTCCACTTCTTGCGTGTGTACACATTGATACACGCACTTTTTAATTTTTTGTATAAAACTTACATTGGGCATGTTAAAGTACATTAACACATTTAAGTGCTAATAAAAATTATAACGGTAATTAAAATGACTAATATGTTTATTGTTTTGATAGAAGGTCAGCCTGAAAATATTCGTTCAATACATTAAGTTACCTAGTTCTATCAAGTCAACCCCTACAATTCATAATATTGCTGTAATATATTTAATACTTTAAATAATTATTTAAAGCTAATCCTGTTTTAAAATAAGGAAAGTAAATTCAAAATATTTTATATTGATCATACGTATTTGGAAAATTTATAGCTAACCTTCTAAAAACGGGTCTAAGCTAACCTTTGTCAACATTTTGGAGCTCAATCAAACCAGAAAAACGAGTGAATGGTCATAAAAGCGGTTTTAATACCCTTCTCTCAAATCTTCGTGAATTTATTTTAATTAAATCCGAAAGTGTTTCCATGGTAACATCCTTATTTTAACGATATTTAGGATTCTGTAGAAAAAATGGGACATTTATAATTTTATCATGTGCTTGTGTCCTTAAGTCACAGACATTTCTCGCAGAGGCTATCAGTACTATATACTAAAAGGTTTCTGACATCAACCGCAAGGCAACCTTAAAGACTAGAATATGAAAATAAAGATAAAAATATAGTTTTTGCATAAGCCTTTGGTTTATCTTTGAATATATCTTTAAAGATGATATTTATAAGTGACTTCTTTTCTCGTTGCTGAGTTACAAGATTTTAAAGTCGTGAAAATTGTATTTCTCTACCTCTTTGGGTTTAGGTTTAAGATAAATTTGAGCTAATAGATGAAACGAATAGAGTTTCTAAAATACTTTTACTAATAAAAGAGCAGTTAAGTTTTTTGGATAAGATACGATAAGTAGATTTATTATGAAAGTGCATTTGTACATAAATATTTATGCATCTACCTAAATGCATACATACATGTATATATGTACATGTATGTATTTATATACCTATTTGGGATGTATTCATCCATACTAATATAATAAATGTGAAAGTTTTTTTTTATGTTGGGATATTAACGCACAGCACCATCTAGTTCCATGGTAAGCTACGAGGCTTGTGCTATGGATACCAGGTAGTTGATACACTACACATATATAACTTTAAATATATACATATTATAAATATAAACACCCATGACAAGTATAAACATTCGTGCTCATCATACAAATAAATGCCCCCAACGGGACTCGAACCCGCGACCGCTGGCACAGCAAGTAGGGTCACTACAAACTGAGCCAAACGTGTCGTCAAAAGTTTGTGAGGATGTATGGATAGATGGATATTTGTTACTCTTTCACGCTAGAAGGGCTGAACGGATCTAGATTAAATTTGGCACAGAGATAGATTATAGTCTGAAATAGCAGATAAGTACCTATCCCGGAAAAATGTACGGTTGGGATAGATTTGTTTTTGTCTAGGAACGAAACCAAAGCGAAGCGAGGGTAAGTCGCTAGTATTTACTTAAGTGTAGGAAATAAATGACCTACTATTTTACATAATTACTCCTACGTCCTAAGGTTGCCTGGAATAGATCGCTTATTTCGATAGCCGCCTCTATGCATCGTCTATTAATTTATATTTTTTCTTTTTGTATATTTCTTTCGTGGTGCATAATGAATTGTATCTATTTATAAAAACTTTTAAAGAACTTATTTATTTTTCATCAGATTGTTCCTTGTATTAGCAGTATAAATAATAATGTTAAGTGTTATTTACTATTCTCTTTGTTGAAGCCCAGGAAAACCTTTCTAGCGAATCAATCATTGTATTGATGAAAACAGAAACAAAATCCATTCAACAGTCACTGTGAATACATTAATTTCAGAAAGTAGTCGAAGCACTAAGCGAACTTGCTTTGTGTTTATTAGGTATACTGACGTGTTCTATTTAATAGAGAAATATATATTTTTTTTTAACTTTCTTTTTATTTTGTCACCGGATTTATTAGTGTTACTTAACAAATGATAAATTAATATAAAATAAGTCATAAAACCAATCAAGGATAAGATTTAAGATGAGCTTGGTGAAGAGTATTTTTTTAAAACTGGCATGTTTATATGTTTGATGTTATAAAAGTTATCAAATTACACTTACCTGTTATCTATGCATATAATAAAATTCTAACTAAGCCTAATCTGTACCTTAAATATTTTTTGGAAAATTTTATTAAAATAGACATTATTATCGAGGCAGAGGCCGAATCTATAGTTTTTAGAATTTTTGTCTGTCTGTCTGTCTGTTACCGCATCACAGAAAAACCACTGGAGGCATTTGGATGAAATTTGGTATAATCATAGCTGGATATCCGGGTCAACATATAGGATGCTTTTTACCGCAGGAGATTATCTCATTCCCACGGGAGTACACGTTATAGCACAACCCGAAAAATATTTATGATTAGAATTTCTTGAAACTTGGTATTAATGTTCTTCAATACAATTAAATAAATACGTATTTTAGCGTTTTTTGAAATTCATCCCATAAGGAGATAAAATAAGGGATGAAAATTTGAATGAAACCTACCTTTTCAAAGTTTTTTTGTTGTAGTTTTAGCGCGAGCGAAGCCGCGGGTTTTGCTAGTTTACTTTATATTTCCATAATAAGTAGCTATAATTCTTATAAATGAAATTTTTATATCAATCCTTACTCCCTAATATCTAATCGATTCGAAACTTGGTATCCCGTTACTTCAATGAAGTTAAAATGATAGCATAATATGGTAATGGCATGATGCTGATGCGTCACCTGGAATTTGCAAGATACTTACATCTTTACTAACATACTGCAGAGACATCATGTTTGTGCTCATTGAAGTGTCCTCAATGAATAGGTTATTTTAGTTTCATATTGGGTGGGGGTTTATTTATTTTTTGAATTTAAGTGTTAGATAGGCTATACTCATATACGTATGTTACGCACGATATTTAAACAGATAAAAAATAAAATCACAATTATATATAAAACAATATTTTATTTAAAGTTCATTTCATATAGCCTTTCTATAGTAATAAATGACCCACACAGCCATATAAAATGTAATCAAGTATGACGTGACAAGGGCTAAATCGGATATCGCGGCGGGGATCGGCTTAGCAGCGTAACCGAATATAACGATTATTCTAGTGACTGTATAAATCCTGAAGAGACTTACACCTAAATGTAACGGGGGTGTAGTAGTTAGGTATAAAGCTCCTACCATCCAAAATGGTGCTAAGTTTTTCAATTCGGATAAATAGGCGCGTCGTACTATGTCGGTGTTTGAGAAGATCCCTTTATTAACCCATGTCATTGCAGCTAAGGGGCTTAAAGCCAACAATTTTACTGCCAATAAAGCTGCATGTACCATGTACGTTTGAGTGAGGGGAGCTTCCAACGATATTGTTATAGTTTTCATTTTACAATTTCAAATTTATCATTTTATGTTTTACTGTCATATTTCTGATAGTTAATGTTACTGATTTGATAGACAAATATTGCATAATCTTTATTTTTAAAATCAACGAAGGTTTAAATATATATTTGACCTTATTTATACAATATACATCTTTGTAAACTAATATTTTTCTGTAGTTTTAGGCACAACAAAGAAAATAATATATTTTTCAATTCTTTCATAAATTCTTTTAGTAGACTCGGACCACTTGAAATATTCCTTGTTACGTTTAAGACAAACCCTTACAAAGCTCTCGACAGTGTTTAGATATTAGGACAAAACTTCCTTGGACTTTGTAGATAATTAAATTCAGTCATTTTGAATAAAGAAATTTCACTAAGTTTAAATTAAAGTTATAAAATTGAAATTAATTAATACTGATATTATAAAAGTTATATTGTTTGTTTTTTAAGGCAGCAATGGTGTAATGGATAGATGTAATGATTATTTTGAGAAATATACATTGTATAATATGTCGTTCTTTTTATCTTCAGTTGTAAAACATTTAAATATTATATTTTTGTTATACTGTAAAAACATGCAGTAATAAAAGCGGTTTTATTTTCAAAACAGGGGAGGTATTCAATTTGTATTTATATTTTTTGAGGAGTACGTGAGTTTGGTTTAGGTATATAATACGTGACAAGTTAGCGAATTGTTAATCAATTCTTTATACTATTTTTTTAATGAATACATTAATACCTCAAGGATGGTTCCATCAAAATTTGCAAACAAAATTTTACCTTCTACAGTAGAATACCTACTTCTTAAGTGATTTTAGGTGATGTACGGTTTTTGGTTATAAATTTATCGCATCACGAGAAAAACATTAGACAGATTTTGATGAAAATTGATATGATGATAGCTGGGTATCCGGGTTAGCATATAGGATACTTTTTACTGCGAGAAAATATCTCATCTCTGAGATATTCTCCCGCAGTAAATCTAGTAGGTACCAAAAGTTAAAACGTAACTACGGACGAACCCGAGTGGAGCGAAGGTGAGTCGCTAGTTGTAAATATTACATAACTATGTTGTGACTGAATGAGATAAGAATTAAATTTTATCTTGAAGCTATTAATAGTCTCTGTGTTACGTTTTGCGCTTTATTTAAAATATCTTTTGATCAAAATAATAAAAAGCATTGTTTTTGAAATAAAAGAGATTAATAAATATTAAGAATATACAGCTTTATAGATCGAATTATAGAAACGAAGAATGTTGATGATTTTGTTTCGAACGATTACTGCGATTGAACGGAAAAAAGGCGGTAAATGGACAAAGTACATAAAAAATATCCTATAGTTAAAACTCATCTTGTTCATGTTTTTCAAGCGTTCTAGTTTTTCCAATAATTCGAGTCTCCAGCGTGACTGATATACATTATATTTCCCTTGCATTATCCGCCAGAGGCCAAGAAATTGATAGTTCTTGTCAATTATCTCGTTCGTTCGCATAACACAAAACATGGACTAGATAGCAACCTAACACGCAAGTAGAAAAAGGGAGAAAATGTTACTATATATATATGTATATATATTTTTTTTTCATGTAGCTACGTATAACTCATATAGGGACATAGGTATATCCAAATCATAAAAAAAATGTAGAAATTGAACGGAATTTAAAAACTTTCAAACTATCTTCTATTTTTTCTTTCGAAATTTTAGGCTTAATATTTTTAGAGCAAGGTAAAGAGTTTTTTTCGTATACGGTCGCTAATTTGCAAATACGAAATTCATCCAGTAAATTTAGAGTGTATGGCCACATGAGTGATCCCAAAAAGGTTTAGTTTCTGTCAAGATAATAAACCCTGAAATTAAAATTATCTAACTCATATAATATATATAACAAAAACATATATCGCATTTTTACGTTATGTTAGCTGATGCATAACTATTTTGCAATACACTCGATACAATTTATTGTGTTTGAGAGAGTGAAACCTGTCAGTCCAGACAGTATTTTTGTCGACCTTTATTGAATTGGTTAATTTATTGTAGTCCAAGCAGAAAAGTTAAACGTATTCAATATAAATGTTACTACCCATTTATTTTCATATTTATTATTGAATTTAATTACCATCCTACGTTTAAATAAATCAAGAATAATATTATAACTTATAATAAATGGAATGTGGTTTAAAAATACATATTTAATTATTTTCTTTAAATTTTCACAGAATGCTGATCATAAAATTCGGACATTTATTAAAATTATTACACTTTAAATTAATTATTACATTTTATATACATAAAAAAAGTGTGCGTGTACTTATGTAAGTACGTAAGAAGTTATACTTCTTTGTTTTTTCAGAGCATAAAAGCTTGTTTTTTTGTGCGTTTTTTACTTTTTTCGCATTCTTCCCAGCAAACCCTTTCATTTGATATTCATATCAAGGGGGTGCATAAAAAAAAATTCCAAATTTCAGCTCAATTAGAAATTGGAAATGGCTCAAATTTAACTTGTAAGCTTTGTTTACAACATACACCGGGACTAACTTCACACTGTAGCCAATAAATAACGACTAACTTCATACTGTAGTCTAAATCTGTCGCATCATGAAAAAATCACTCTCATCATTCATTTTTCATTTTTCATAACATAACGCGCCGAAAGAAACATAACTTAAAAAATAATTGCTTTAATTTGTTCTGAAATAGTCCACTGTTAAGTCGTTTAGACATCAAAAGGAGTGTTACAAAACATCAAAGAGAAATTAATATTTAGTTTGGTGTCCATTAGGTATATTAGAAATTTTTAACCTTGAGCGGCCGATATCGATACCACATGAATAAAACGCTCCTATTACTCTACCTGCATATATAATCTTTACTTTTTAATTTTCTACAATATTAAGTCCTATTTTTTTAAATGTTAAGTGGTCGCAACCTCGAAAAATTAATTAGGAAATCGAACTATACTAGCCTAGCAATTTAGTACTCTCCTTGACCTTTTATAAGGAGAACCTAGCCATAAAAAATTCGGAAAATGATTCTAGTATAACTAGAGTTAGGGCTTTCATCAACTATTTAATATAAAGTCCAATATTATCAGCCAAATATATAGCAAATTCGATACAGTGGTACAGAATTCTACGGGTTCGAGTTTGATTCGTACATAATCGATATATAGTAAAATTAAAACAAATCATAATATTAAGTAATAACATTAACAGCAGCCAATTATTCATTTACGACCAAAGATTAATAGCGTATTTACTGCTTGCATCATGTAGCCATTGTCTTGACAAATCCTTTCATTAAAGATTGTCTGTAAGGGATTGCTGGCAGTACTAAGGGCTTTTGTCGCCTTTTGTATCCCTTTCTTAATTGTCAATAAAATTCGTGCTTATTTTTATAGCACTAATATTGAATTGTGTTGAGTAGTGTTTTTATCCATAAATAACAAAACACAAATATTACAATATCTGAAAAAAGTACATGAAATAAATATTAATAAACCACAGCTGTATAAACCCTAATCACCTGTAAAATTGATGGAAAATAATGGAGAGCTTTCATCATTAAAACTTAATCTGCCTCACGAAATGAAGCAGATTACTTCAATAACTTTCTAGCTGGCTAAGTTATTATCATACTTAAAGATCAGCAAAGCTTTAAAACTAGTAATAAAGAAATAACTTTGTATGAGTCCAGAATACAGTGCTACTTATAGTGGAATTTCGTTGAGATATAGCCATGCTTATGACACGGGCTATTTATGTCTTACTATCACATATGCATGCCATTTCGTACTAAAATGTGCTTTCAGATGGTACTGAAGATAATATTCTTGAATATAAAGGATAACATATGGCCCAAAAGCACATAAAGAGAATGAAATGAATCTCTATTGCTTTTTAACTTTAAAAAAACAGAAGTCTCCAGGCTCCATTACTAATTTTATGTAAGGCGACCTCTTGATCAAAGCTGAACTCATATAGTTTTTAGTAATTATATTATTGCACAGGTGGAATATTATAATTAAAGTGATTTTTAATTCGATGTATATTTTGATTTAAAAAGTAATCATTATTAAATCAATTAAGAAGATAAAAAAATTAAGGAGCCTTTTTCAATAGCACTAGATTAATTTGCATGTGGTTAAGGTGTATATAAAATTTCTATGAATAATGTTTTAAAAAAATTGATTATTTATTTCGAAAAAGGCCAAATAAAGTTGGTAAGGGGGTAAAATAAACAGAATAAAAAAAAGCTAGCAAAGAGCGAAGAGACTTTTCTTAAAATAAAAAAATAAAAAAACAAATGACTACGTTAATCAAGCTAGAGCCATTTCTAACATGCTCTGTTACATTTTAAAATTACATGATAAGCATCTTAGCAGACTGTTAAAGTAAACAAATGTTTCCCAGACGCCATAGCACCACAAATTAGACAAATTTCTTAATTAAGTAATTAAACTTAATCATGGCTCTACCGGTCCACGTCGCTATCAGAAACAGAGTTGTATCTTAGCCGCTTAAGAAATTGAGTAGATATTTTGAAATGTATTCTAAAGTTTAATTTATCAATGGTCAGTTACAATTTTGTCATAGAATATTTAGGTAATATTTTAAAGCTAAAGTTATAAACACACTGATTACTAACGTCCAAAAAAGGATTAACAGCCAGCGTTAACGCAATATGTAGGTTAAAAGCCTCGTACTAATCCCACTGACCTTGAACTTCGTAGGTTAGATTCGCAAACCTTTATAGAGTGTTTGTATTTAAGCAAAGAGTGGCATTATACTCCCGGCAAATACGCATAGCCTGGATTCTGGAAAGGGGGAAAGCCATGGAAAAGTCAATATCCGTTCCCATAAAGGAAAGAAAAAGATAACAATATTAATTGCCATAATCTAATCAGATAAATAAAATTGAAGTGTCTGTTTGTAATATTAAAATAACAGCTTTATAACTAAATGCATATGGAATTATATACAGTACTTACAAGGAAAACACATTTTTTTAAATTTTTGTCTGTCTATCTGTCTGTCTGTTTGTTCCGGCAAATCTCCGAAACGGCTGGATCAATTTTAACGGTATTTACACGAGCAGATAGCTGATATTATGAGGAGTAACTTAGGCTACTTTTATTTTAGAAAAAGAATTAAACGTTTCGCTCAAAAAAATTAAAACGTACCTAGGGACGCACCCGAACGAAGCGAAGTTTATAAAAACACATTTGCTGTCTCGATTATTGCCCAAGAACTGTGCCTCAACTAAAATTATATCCATTCTAGCCATACTTCAAACTTTAGTGTTCTAAGTAGTTTTAGATAGTAATTTAAATATACCTTAACATGAATTATAATTGATATTCGATACAGTTAGCACCAATATAATAAACATTACTACCTGAATCAAAATAATGAATATCTAACAGATGGTACACAACCTTCCTACTAAGGCAATTTTCCTTCATTGTGATTTATGACTTCCCATTGCTTTCAAATTGATTCCATTATTCACTTAAGTATATATATACATACATACAATTTGCATAGATATATGTACATAATATAATTTGTTCGTTTTTGTCACGTCTGTGTGCCAATTTCTTCTGTCATGGTATTTCTAAATAGAAATAAACTCAGTTTGTTTACTTTGACCAGAAACCATTGCTACTTGTTATTGGTTTTGTAAATACAAATATTAACGAAACTTGACGACATTTGGCTCAGTTTGTAGTGACCTTACTTGCTGTGCCTGCGGTCGCGGGTTGAGTCCCACTGGGTACATACATTTGTGTGATGAGCACGAATGTTTGTACTCCAGTCATGGGTGTTTATATTTATAATATGTATGTATTTAAAGTGATATATGTGTAGTATATCAACTATACTGTAAACATAACATACTGTAGTATATCCATAACACAAGCCTCGTAGTTTACCATGGAACTAGATAGTGCTGTGTGTTAATGTCCCAACATATTTATTTATTTATTTATTTAACTATATTGTGCAATGTAAATATATAAATAGTATACGTTACATAAGAATTGTAATAATATAAATTGATAGATAGTTCCTATTATTTTGTTAAACTTAAAATATCTAAAGAATACCCTATGGCATATCTAGATTATACTCGTAAGTTATATATTAGAGATTAAAATTACTTTTCTTAATATTTTCAAATAAATAGGTTTTAAATATTAATCACAGAGATATTTTTCCCTTTAGCAATTTTTCAACCGACTTGAAAATAGAGGAGGTTCTCAATTCGGCTGTGCTTTTTTTTATGTTTACCTCAGAACTCTGTCATTTATTAACCGATTTAAACAATTTTTGTTTTGTTTGAAAATGTATGTATATGTACTACCAATTTTGGCCTATTTAAATTTGAAAAAAGAAATACCACCCTCAGGGGTAGAAAAATAGATAATGAAAATTTAACCTACTTTTAATAGTCATATTCACTTGAAACTTTCCAAGTGTTTCTATTTCTATTGATAGTGCAATGGTTCAGTATCGTCGACCTGATCTGATGGTAAGTCCAGAACATAGATAGATGGAACTCTTCAACTGCTAATAGTAGATATTTTGAGTTTGGGTTTTTTATTTGTTTTGACAAGTCAAATACGTTAGAATTAGATTTTAGAGCCAGATTTTTTAGTGTTACTAATAAAAGCGAATTTTAGTTTGTTAGTCTGCATATAAAATTGGCATTAAACTAACTTAAACTAAACTTAAACGCTTTTTGTTCGAAATGTAATTATTCGAAGTATTCACTAAAAATATTTGTTCATGCAAATGATCCCTTACGATTTTACTCAAAATTTCCCATCATTGTTAAAAACATCCACAGTGAGTGCGTCACAAATTTCAATCAATTTTAATTTGATTTTCGACGCTCTGAACCGAACTTGCTTTTTTTGTAGATTTAAAATTCCTTTGAAATAAAGTAGCACTTGATTATTCGCTGCTTTTGTATTCACATCCCGTAATCGGTTTTCAGTAAATTTGAATTTTACTCTTTAAAATTTAATTCTTTCGATTAACATTTTCTATTACATCAATATATTTACTTTTTATTATACATACTTTATTATTCAAAGTGGGTTCAACATTTATGAAGCTGTTGGTCTCGTAGGGCAACAACTTAGAAGGACAGGTCAGGTCAGTAAGGACAGGTCTTTTCACTTTCAATCTTTGTTTTGAGTCAGTGTACACAGTATATCAACAATCTCGCACTTACAAAATATGTTCATATTTATACCTAAAACTGGTAAAAAAGACTATAGCCAGCCAAAGTCTTTTAGACCAATAAGCCTCTCTTCATTCTTACTTAAAGCAATGGAGAAGGTATTAGATAGGTATATAAGAGATGTAGCCTTGATCAATAATCCTATTCATTTCAACCAACACGCATATCGTAAGGGTAAATCAACTGAAACTGCTCTTACAAGTCTTATAGACAAAGTAGAAAAGGCGTTAGAAGACAAGGAAATAGCACTCTGTGCATTTCTAGATATCGAAGGTGCTTTTGATAACTCTTCTACTTCGCTGTTGATAAATGGGCTGACAACCAAAAATGTCGACCCAACAACGGTAAGATGGGTAAAATCAATGCTCACTAGTAGAAGAGCCAAACTAGACCTTCACGACACAACCATATACATATCCACAGCAAGAGGATGTCCGCAAGGGGGTGTCTTATCCCCATTATTGTGGACCCTTGCCGTGGATGAACTGCTTTACAAACTGGCAGAACTCCACATTGATGCGCAAGGCTATGCAGATGACTTGGTAATCATAGTGAGGGGTTTTTGCCAATCTTCACTCTCTAGTATACTACAAAAGGGACTAAATACTGTCAGCGACTGGTGCGTTAGAAGTGACCTATCAGTAAACGCAGACAAAACGGTTATTGTGCCCTTTACAAATAAGCGACGGCTAGACAAACTAGTCATGCCAAAGCTTAATGGCAAACAGATCACATTTTCCACACAAGTCAAATATCTGGGACTAACACTAGACCAAAAACTGACGTGGAACCCTCACCTAGCAACAGATGTAAGTAAGGCTAAGATGGCATTAGGAGCGAGTGGCCGCATGCTGGGCGGTAACTGGGGTTTAAGCCCCAAAACCACCCTTTGGACATATACTGCCATTGTGAGGCCAATTATCACCTACGCATCGGTAGCCTGGTCTAATAAGACTAAACAGACAACAGTAATCAAAAAATTAGACAGCCTACAAAGAACAGCCTGTCTAATGACAACAGGAGCCATGTCTACGTGCCCTGGTCAAGCACTAAATGCACTACTCGGGTTGCCACCTCTACACCTATTTATACAGAAGGAGGCACAAGCCAGTATGTACAGAGCTAAAATCCAAGGCAGAACTCAATGGCTCTCACGGAAAATGAGGACATTACAGGACTCTCTGCAAGAGATGCCGCTACTTGGTATGACATCTGATGCCATGCAAACGCGGCACTTATTTGATAAATATTACAAAATTGAATTTCCGTCAAGGGAGGACTGGACCAATAGCCAGATATCCTATAAAAACGGATCTCTAGTCTGGTACACAGACGGTTCCAAAATAGGAGCAAAGACTGGCTGCGGGATACATGGAGAGCGACCGAGGTTCAGCAAAAGCGTACATCTCGGACAATTCGCCTCCATCTTCCAAGCAGAAGTCTATGCCATCCTAGAATGTGTAGAAGCCAATCTATGTAAGCACTACACAAATCAAACTATTTATATAAATTCGGACAGCCAAGCCGCACTACTAGCACTAGACTCAAACATAGTCTCATCGAAGCTAGTAGAACAGTGCATGGACCGATTAAACTTCTTAGCAAAAAGAAATAAAGTAGTTCTAAGATGGGTACCGGGTCATGCAGGGATAGTTGGCAACGAATGTGCCGATAAGCTTGCTAGAGAGGGAGCTCTTGGCTCGCAGCAGGGACCTGAGCCTTTCTGCGGAATACCCAAGAGCTTAGCTCAAAGAACCCTAATGTTAGCATGTCTCAAAACTGCAAAAAAGGACTGGAATGAGTCAATTGGAATGATTCACTCCAAGACACTGATTAAAGCCTATGACAAAAGGTTCAACAACCTTATGATAGCGCTAAATAGAAAAACCTTACGATTACTGGTAAGGACTTTTACTGGACACTGCTGCTTAAACAAGCACATGTTCAACATGGGACTGAGCGAAACACGAACCTGTAGAATATGCATGGAGGCAGATGAAACGCCACTTCATCTTCTATGGGAATGCGGACCGCTCATGTACAAGCGTAGCATTCATCTAGGAAAACAGTATATAGGCCTAGATGAAATAAAAGAGTGCAAACCAAAGAAAATCCTGCAGTTTTTAAATTCTGCAGGGTTCAATGGTTCACTCTAATGAAAAATGTGGCGATCACAATAGACCAGAAATGGTCGCAGTGACACCATAGCCGCAAACAAGAAATAAAAAAAATAATAATAAAATACAAAATATGTTTTACAAACTTTCCGCTAGGTGGCGCTGATCCAACTCCATATAAATTGGCGTTTACTTTAACGCGACCGAGTAGTAAAAAAAACTCACACTAAGCCCACAGATGTACATTACTAATACCACACTCACAGGAAATAGGTAATAAGACTAAAATAAGTCATATGAAAAAAGTATTTTACTAAAGAACTAAATTAAATATTGAACTAGCTGTAAAAGGATTTAATATACCTTTTATAAAACCTTTTCATACATACTAATTAATACATTATATATATACTATTTTCACTTGTATTTAAAAAAGAACAATAAATAATTAATAATATTAAAAATCTTTTCCTTATCTACGAGAATCTTTTGTTTTCTGAGGTAAAATGAAAGAACAATACCTTTAAAAGTATGGACCATTATCTGATGTTATTTTTGATGGTTCAAATCCAAACTTGTTTTAGACAGTTAAAATATATACATATGTTACATTTTTTTAATTAAACTCGTGTTATAAATTTATTTTACAAAACATAACATCTTAATTTATGACTGTGCTTAATTTATGAGCGTTATGTTATTTTGACAATAACATAACGCAATACATGTCTTACAATATTATCTTAGCAACACTTTTTTTTTAATAGAATTTCCAAAACCATTTAGAAATATGTTAAAGTGTATTATAATTTACATTTACTTAAAGTATACTGGAAAATCTAAATGATACAAGTAGATATAGTACAGACAGTATGAGATAGTACCTACTGTAGTTGCCCAAAATCAGGAGAACATCGTTGAGTACTAACTTAGGTCTAACTTATCTCACCTTAAATAGTAATATTACAAATAGGTAAAGTTTGTGAGTTTGTGGGTTTGTGACGTTGTAGGGGGTAATCTCTAGATCTACTGAACCAATTTAGATGAAATTTGGTAAGAAGATAGTTTGAGATTCTGGAAAGGACATAGAATACTTTTTATCCCGGAAATTATTCCTTAAGGGGGTGAAAATTTGTATGGGGAATAAAATTATATTATGAGAATATTTAATTGTTTCCTTAAAATCCTGGTAAAACAAGCAGTAGGTAAAAAACGGCGCTACTGTACTTTAATATATAACTACTAAGCTTCCTAATTTTAAACAACGTTTATAAAATAAAAGTTTGATTAAAACATGTTATATTTTCTTTTACATTTTACAATTGCTAGTATTTCTTGAATGAAAGGGAAATATTTTTACAGAACAATTGTCAGACTGATACAGCTCATTTAAATTGTAAGACGGGGGCGCATTCTTGTTAAAAAGAATAAAAATTATTTTTCCCGCTGAAGATTTCACTTAAGTCTAATGAGGTGTCAACATCATTGTAGCATTTTTTGCACAAGCCGAAATAATTTATCTATACATATAATAAAATTCTAACTAAGTCGAATCTGTACCTTAAATATTTTTTGGAAAATCTTATTGAAATAGACATTATCATCGATACAGAGGCCTTGTACATGTCTGTCTGTCTGTTACAGCATCACAGAAAAACCACTAGAGGGATTTTGATGAAATTTGGTATGATGATAGCTGGATATCCGAGTCAAAATATAGAATACTTTTTACCGCGGGAGATTATCTCATTCCCACGTGAATACACGTTATGACAAACCCCAAAAAATATTTATGATCAGAATTTCTTGAAACTAGGTATTCATGCTCTTCAATACAATTAAATTAATACGTGTTTTAGTGTTTTTTGAAATTCATCCCATAAGGAGATAAAATAAGGGGTAAAAATTTGTATGAAACCTAGCTTTTTAAAGTTTTTAGTTGTAGTTTTAGCGCGAGCGAAGCCGCGGGTTTTGCTAGTCTTATAAAAGATTTTATATTCCCATTAAATAAGCACAAATAGCAACAGATTCCACTGAAAAGGCAAGAGTCAATAAAAATATCACTCTACAATAACCACATCAAATAAGCGTATAGTGAATTACTTTATATTGGTTACTACGTTAAAATCTCTGATTGAAAGAAGAACATTATTGATTTAATACTTAAAATTGATTGTAACAATTTTATTAACCCAACAAATAAACAGTAGGTAATATTTGTAGAAAAATATAAAAATTCCGACGCAACGACATAAAAATATTAATTTAAAAAAACTTACTAGTATATACATATGTACATACATATATATGTAACCTACAAACTCCAAAAACCCTCTCTCTGGGGATGTCCGGTAATAAAGCCTTAATCTTTTGAGTTGTTTTTTTTTTTTATACCATAAATACTAAAATATTTCAAAGGTTACTTATATTAAAACAGATGGACTTTTAAGCATATTGGATATCATGATAAATTGCTCTGGGGAGCGCTTTGACTGATTTTTTTCGAACTTTCCAAATATTTTAATGAAAGTAATGTATTTGGTACATTTCTTTCTCGTTCCTAAGAATATTCCGTTAAAGTTCTTTTATAAAATTACCTTTGCCTTTATGAACTTTAAAAATCTAACTATATCTACTAAAATCTACTACTAAATTTTAAAAACTAACTTTTTATCCAGGTAATGGATAAAAAATGAGCTAATCAAGTTTTGTCCTAAATTAAGTTAAAATCTTTATATGTTTGGCAAAAAATTACTTTTATATGAAGATAGATATAATATTTAAAAGAATATATGAGCCTAATAATTTTTATTCAATCTTAGATCAGAATGTTCTTGTTAAAGTAGTTAAATTTTATTTACATGAGATATTTCTTTGTTTTAGTTTATAATATTATTCACCTTGCTTCCAGATGACCACATTCAGCTTTTAAAATTCCTAACTACAATTAAAATTAAATACACAAAGTACACTTTTCCCATCAACTTGAAGGCAATAGTGGCTGATATAATGAATCTAAGATGGGGACGGACTACCCATTAAAGTCTAACATGCCAACAAAGCAATTGTGAATAAAGCCTTTTTATTGGCCAAACATCATAATATATTTACGAAACGTGAATTTCACGGTCACAGTCAGATTCAATAATCACTTTATTTAATAAATCTATACTAATATTATAAAGCTGAAGAGTTTGTTTGTTTGTTTGGTTGAACGCGCTAATCTCAGGAACTACTGATCCGATTTGCAAAATTCTTTTTGCATTAGATAGCCCGTTAACTGAGGAAGGCTATATAGCATCCCGGAAAAATGTACGGTTCCTGTGGGATAGATTTGTTTTTGTCTAGGGACAAACCCGAAGCGAAGCGAGGGTGAGTCGCTAGTAATTAATAAAGTGTTTAACAATCACTAGTGACATAGAAGTGAAGATTATTGAAGCTTTCTACATCCACTGACTCTAGAATAAGAGCCTAATAAAACATAGCATAATAGAATCGTGAATAGAAAACACCCAAGCTCCTACCTCGAGCCTAGTATTAATCCTAAATAATCTGCATTTTTTTTAATTTCATTTTCTTAAATTCATTTAACTAAAATCCCCATTTTTTGAAATATACATCACACAAAAACAAGAGTTGAGAATTAATTCAAAATAGTGACTACGTTTCGCCATATTTCTTGTGGTGATCAAAATATACATACATGATAAACAACAGCTCTGCAACAAAGCCAACTTTTTGTTATCAATAAATTTAGCTTACTATTGAAGTTTGGAAACATCTAAAATACAACTTGTGTTTTGCTCGTCTATTTTGGAAAACCTCATTAACATAATACGTGGTAAGTTCAGAACACTTGTCCCTATTGGATTCCTGCTCTAATTCCTCAGTTAAGAACCATTAGGACTCAGGACAAAATTATTTTTATTATAATATACGCGGATACGTAATTAAACTTAACAAATACAACTTTTTTATTATTGGCGCCTGAAATCCGCTATTTTAATTTTTAACTATTTTTATAGATCTTTTGACACTCGCGTTATCAATACGAATCTAACGATGCGACGTATGAATCATCAAAATCGGCCCACACGGTTGGTCTCAAGAATGCCACAAAGAAACAAACATACGCTAAAAAACACATTACCCTCTTTTGCGTCGCGCAGTCGGGTAAAAAGATAAGCCCGTTAAATCATTTGATCCACTTTTTGGGTCAAATGCTCCTATGTGCGACGCTGAGTATATCAAACGAATATTTCTGTGGACTGCCACAACGTTACAAAGATCAGGCTTAGATGATGAGTTGGGTTAGCCGCAGTTGAGTACATTGCGTAAACCACTGAATTTTGGTGATTTTATAGAGGGAAAATATTCATTTAATATGTCATTGTGGTATTCAAACATTTAAATATATAAATAAAAGGAAAATATACGTATGTTACAAATGCTATTACGGATAAAAAGGTGAGACAAAAATGAAAATTGTATTTTTTTTAATTTATGGAATCTATACTAATATTATAAAGCTTAAGAGTTTGTTTGTTTGTTTGGTTGAACGCGCTAATCTCAGAAACTACTCATCTGATTTGAAAAATTATTTTTGCATTAGATAGCCCGTTAACTGAGGAAGGCTATAGGCTATATATCATCCCGGAAAAATGTACGGTTCCCGTGGGGTAGATTTGTTTTTGTCTAGGGACGAACCCGAAGCGAAGCGAGGGTGAGTCGCTAGTAACAATACGATGGCTACTTATAAAACCTACGCGAATGCGTATGCGTATAAAAGAATTTTTATCGACATTTTCTCTATTCGTTTTGCATACATGAGGCTGTTTTTTTAAATATCTTTGATTATTTTTCTTTAAGGTATAAGCCTTGATTTAAAAAAGAAAGGATAATGATGTCAAATTCTATAATCTGGACGGCCATATCTGATCACTATAACGGGAAATTACACAACAAAGAAACGACTCATGTAATTGAATTGATAGTATCACACTGAAAAGAAAGAATATACCTTATCGCTTTGACCTAGGGCTAAAATACATTACAAAACTAAAAAAGAGTCAAGTAAAAGAAGGCAGGTGTCACTCGTTGTGCCGAACATGAGTTATGTTGCATGAAAGAAGTGCTTAGTAGTGGTCCACACTTTCATTTCCAATATCTATTGCAACTGCGAGCAATGGATGGATACTCGTCAATATGTACATACGTAAGTAGGTATGGCTGAGATGTCCCATTCTCCTTCGACGACTCGACGATTCGTTGAAAATAACAAATGCGATTATAATTTTCTTCAAAGACAATCTGATGGCCATTTTAAAAATACACTTCAACTCCAAAAAATCTTGAGGTGCATATAATTTATGTCCTGAATAGGACAGAAGGTTAAATATCGTAACAATTAAACCATTTTAATTAATTAGGTCAAGGAGGAAGTATTTACATGTTAAATAAAAAAGAAATTGATTTTATTGTAATAGCATATATATATATATATATATATATATATATATATATATATATATATATATATATATATATATAATCCCTTAATGGATATGGTACTCATAAAACTTAAGCAGTTTGCGTTAGGAGCTAGTGCAAATCGTTCCTAATGTTAGAGCCGTCATATTCAGGGTCGTTTACAGAAACTAATGTCAATACTTCATCAGAATAGGGTTCGCTATCTCACCAGTCCATCTCACATATTCCTACATACTATATATATTGAAAATGATAAATATATATTTTAAACTAGTAGACCCGGCCACGGGTTGTGGCACACGTATGAATATCGTTAATTTTGCAATAAAAGTATAAAATAATCGGGATCAAAACTATCCTCTCTTTTAAGTTGGAAAAAATCATATATTTTGATAAAATGGTAGTTTCGGAATTCATCCCGGAACAACAACGTGACAAGAGAATTTTATATAGGTAATATATAAAATTTAAAAAAACTTAAAAAAAAACAATTCTATCCCAAAGGAACCGTACATTTTTCCAGGATAAAAAGGAGCCTATGTGTTATTCTGATGTATGAGCTATATTATTATAAAGTTTCATTAAAATCCATTCAGTAGTTTATACGTAAAAGAGTAATAAACATCCATACATCTATACATCCAGACATCCATACATCCTCACTAATTTTCGCATTTATAATATTAGTATATTAAAATTAAAATATAATAAGATAATTTTATAAAGTACTAGAGACTCACCCTCGCTTCGCTCGGGTTCGTCCCCAGCTTGCTTCCCCATACAAACTTTTATCCGCATTTTCACCCCCTTAAGGGATGATTTCCGAAATAAAAACTCCGTTATCCTTCCCAGGGTCTCAAACTATCTTCTTACCAAATTTCATCTTTTTCGGTTCAGTAGTTTTGGAGCCTATTCGATGCAACTAAACAAACAAAGAAACAATCAAATCTTTCCTCTTTATAATATTAGTATAGACAAGAAAAAATATGATGTTGCTCTTTAACGCTTTAATTATTTAAGTATTAAGATAGACTACAATTGAATGTGTCCGGCAATTATTCAATTCTATAATAATTAAACAGACCAAATCTCTTTCATTCCGCACAGATTAAAAACACATACGAAAAATAAAATGGTTATAATATAAGTATGTTAGCAATATTGAGTTTGATAAAAATATACATATCAACAAGGTTTTATTTACCTATATTTTATCTTTAGCTTAGCCACACCTCCACTTAGACTTTATATTATATCCACACACATAACTAGCTCTCATTGACATTGACCACCATAACCGAAATCAGCCAGGAAGTCATTATTATGCTGTCGAGAGTCGCGGGCACAGTTAACAATTGATTTCTTAGAAATTACCCAGGAGGTGTTATTATGGGGTTATACATCCTGTCCTGGTTTAAAGACCCCGTTCTTCCATTTAGGATGGATCAATAGAGTTGCATAAACAATGGAGTACATTCTTATTTTACAGAAAGCGTTTAATAACGACGGTGTTAAACCTGATTTCTCTTCGATCATATCAGATGAATATTGTTCTATTGTTCACTTAAGCTCTATATCATGAATGGTCAATCTTACTAAGAGTGGCTCGTCAACTAACTGAAATTGAATTATGAAAATATTAATATTATTACTAAAGTAATTTTATATTATTAAAAGCGTGTGCAAAATCTATACTCGACTCGAATCTGTGCATTCAATATTTTTTGGAAAATCTTATTGAAATAGTCCTTATTATCGATACAGAGGCAGAATCTATAGATTTTAAAATTTTTGTCTGCCTGTCTGTCTGTCTGTGACCGTATCACGCAAAAACCACTGTAGGGATTTTGATGAAATTTGGTATGATAATAGCTGGTCAATATAAAGTATAGTTTTTACTGCAGGAAAATATCTCATCTCTGAGAAATCTATACTAAACGTTAAAACGTAAGTAGGGACGAACCCGAGCGGAGCGAAGGGTGAGTCGCTAGTCGTTAATAAAGTTAATAATATGACATTATAATCTTCTGTTTGACAATTACAGACAATGGTCAAATCAGAATATTCTATAGTTCAATAATCACTACATAATAGCTCATTATTCTAGCCATTACATTTGAATCAATTTAATGTTATTGTAATATTGCCACGGTTATGTAATTAGATTAGCCAAATACATAGAGGTCTATTACTATTAGTCATTCATAGCATTATATGTTTGTATATAATTGTATAAACCCTAGATCACAAACAAACTAATTTTGTAAATGATATTGTCTATACTTTAATATTATAAAGAGGAATGATTTTTTGAAGTAATACTTCTTTTGACACGTTTGTAAAAAAACATGAGTAATTTTTTTATTTTAATGATGCGCGCGCACACTAATAGCCAAAAAGCGACATGATGAAGTTAGCTGCATTCCTTATTATTTTTGTTCTGTTACGCCAAAGCAGTATAACTTCTTACGTGCGTACACACACACGTTTTGTTCTGTTTATTTGTTTGTATCGATTAAGCTCTGAAACTACTAAACCGATTTAGATGAAATTTGGTACGAAGATAGTATGAGAAGTCCCTGGGAAGGACATAGTTTTTATCCCGGAAATCATTCCTTAAAGGGTTGAAATTGGGGATGAAAATTTGTATGGGGAAGCAATCTAGGGATGAACCCGAGCAAAGCGAGGGTGATTCGCTAATGTTAAAATATTGAGTTAAATAAAACTAACATAATATGGATCCAGTGAAAAAAATATTCCTATTGTTAGATATTTATAAAGAGTATTTATTTAGGACACCATTATTGAACTAGTACAAATAAATTTCGATCTGAATATCTAGAATCTCTAGTAATGCCAGATGCCAATTACCTCCAAAAGCCATACAAAGATTGTTGTAGAAAATAGAAAAATCATTTCTTAGCACATAATTTATTACAATGTATAAGACTTGAAATCTTATTTCAGATATTATTTTTCGATGAGATGTAGTAGGTACATTAACGCTATGTATAATACATAAGTGCTTTAAGATAATTAAGATGTCGAACTTCAACTATCGTTAGAGGCTCTTGTATATTGGGTATTTAGTGTTTGCATAGGTTACCAACAATAAGCCTTTGCAGTGTGAATGTCTGTCTATTGATTACGTCACGCTAACAAAATTACTTTCTCACTTCAATATATTTATATATGTACCATAAAATACTTATTTATTGTACTTGTAGTAAACTGCCTCGGTGGTGTAGTGGCTAGCATGTACGGCTGCACATCCTGAGGTCCTGGGTTCGAGTCCCGGGTCGGGCCAAGTTTAGTTATTGAGTCTTTCTGTATAGTAAGCCTCAGTAACAGCCCGGAGTTGGGAAGTTGGCGGTGTTTCACCCCCGTGCCTCGGAGAGCACGTAAAGCCGTCGGTCCTGCGCCTTAACTCTCACCGGTCGTGTCGAATAGTCGTCCCACTGGAGTATGAGAGTGACAGGAATAGAGAGTGCACTTGTGTCTGCGCGTACACTTGTGCACTATAATATCTCCTGCGCAGTTGGCTAGTCTCAATGAGATTGGCCGCCGTGGCCGGAATCGGTCAGGAGAACATCATCATCATCACTTGTAGTAAAATAAAAGAGAGATTTATTAGTCGCAAATAGAAAAGTTTCCTATTTATTTATATTTTTTTTTTGTAATAATTATAAAAATTTAAGCACAAATATAACAAATGTACGAAAAAATTATTAAAAAAATCTCAACAAATGAAAAAGTCATGAAACTTTAAAGTTGTGCTTGAAAAAATAATTTCGTGACGTCACAAAACCTGAACGACCGAAATTAAATTCTCAGTCATTTATTGATAGATTTAAAAAAAAACACTCATTTGTTAGTTTTGCGTCAACTTTGATATTATGAACATCGGTAAACTTCTCTTTTCTCTGCCACCTGTCGTAACTTAATGGTACTATCAAAACATGTCACCAAAGTTTTATAGCAATCATGATAAATGATTACAATCTGACGGGCATTATTTTATATAAACTATTGTATTAAAAAAAGCCATCATAAAACTTTAGGTAATCTGTTACAATGAAATGCCATTACATAAAATATGTCGTCATCTAAAAGCTCTGCTTATAACAAGTTTTAATATATTTTAATATAAAAGTTCTTTTATAAAACGAACATCAGTCAAAGTTCATTTTTTCTTTTAGGAAGGTTAGGAAGATCACTCTACTTCTTCAAAACAAACCATCATTCCTGATGTTATTGATTTTGTAATATAATTCAATTGCTACTACATACTAGGTAGTGGAATAAATACATATCCAGAGGCCCAACCACTGATTTAAGTAATGAATTATTTTTACCCGACTACGGAGTGTTATGATTTCAGCAAGCTATGTATGAAAATACATATGTTTGTAGGTATGTTCGTTTGTACCCGCTTATCTTCTGAGCTATCATAATCTGACAAATGAGGGATCGTTAGAAGTGTCTTGATCGTCTGCTGATTAAAAGTAAGGTTATATGTATATCAAACTAAAATCAAACTAGCGCCATCTAGAGGACATAAAGTTTTGCATTAAAGCAAAAATACTTTTAGAGTGTGATTTTATTCGTAGTCGAATTTTAGTTTTTAAACTCATATCTTGTTATTATATACATATATATATATATATATATATATAATAACAAGATATGAGTTTAATATATTAGTTTATATATATATATATATATATATATATATATATATATATATATATATATATATATATATATATATATTATATATATATTCTAGAATCCATATCCATTATGTACTTTTTGGAATCTTAAAGATTAGATAGATTTTTGTAATTAAGGGCACCGAGAAAACCATTTATTTTATTTTAAACTACAGTTCTTTCCCCTTCCCTTTACAATCATGTATGGAAATCTACCCGATTTGTTGACATTTATGATTACTACTCCGCTCCTTGAGTAGTAGCATATTGATATAGCCTTTCTCAATAAAGGGGCTATCTAATGCAAAAATAATTTTTCAAATCGGATTAGTAGATCCTGAGATTAGCGCGTTCAAATAAACAAACTCTGCCTCTTTATAATATTAGTATAGATGATATGTCTGCTTACCTCATACCAATCAAGAAAAAGTAAACTTTCAATGGAAATTTTCGTTGCATGGGCCAGTAAAGCACCTAGTAGTTTTTTTCAAACGTAGCCTAAATATATGAAATCAAATCTATTTGGGGTAGGTATATTTGTTTGTTTATTTTTATATTGAACACATATTCATTTATATTGATTCATTTACATTTATATTGATTCTCATCTAGAATATTGCGGTTACGGTCAGGTCACAGTCCGATTACGGTCCGGTTACGGTCCGGTCAGGTCACGGTCCGGTTACGGTCCAGTCACGGTCAGGTCACGGTCCGGTTACGGTCCGGTCACGGTCAGGTCACGGTCCGGTTACGGTCCGGTCACGGTCAGGTCACGGTTAGGTCACGGTCAGGTCACGGTCCGGTCACGGTCAGGTCACGGTCCGGTCAAGCCACGGTCCGGTTACGGTCCGGTCACGGTCAGGTCACGGTTCGATTACGGTCCGGCTCCGTTCCAGTTACGTTTCGGCTCCGTTCCGTGCCGTCCCGTCCCGTCCCCTCCCATTGATTATTTAGATTTTCACTTTCGAAATAATTTAACTCCACCTTTATTCACTTTTCATGTTTTCCGTACTTCTTCTCAATCTTCCCTTAACTTCGAAATTCAAGTGATCTCTCGACGCACTGCCGGCCATTGTCAAATTACAAATTAACTATATGCTTCTATCTGTTGGTTCGCTTAGTTCTCCTAAACTACAAAACGCATAATATGGTTGCTACTTTTCATACGGTTTCTACTATCATTTCGATAATTGTTATCTTTTTTAATTTATTCCCCGACAATATGTGACATTCATGTTTGTTTAGTACATTATAATGTCAGACGTAACGTCGATCAACGTGCAAAAAAAAGGCTAGCTAAGTGATTAATGTGGGATGAATGTTTTAAATATAAATAATTATTGTTTTATCTGTGAATGAAAGGAAGAATGAGTGAAAGGGGTAGAGGGTGTTCGGGCATGATTGATTTAGTATGTGTGTAGAACGGTTGAGTTTGAGAGAAGGAAGCGAGCTGCATGTGCATTGTGAATATAATATATAAAGATAGTAATAATAAACGTATTATAGTTTCATTGCTGGTATCCTCAATCCCACATTTTGGGGGCTCGTCCGGCAAAGGACATACCAGCAAACTAGGAGAACTAATAATTGACAACGTTCTGCGGCAACGTGGTCGACGGCGTGGCGAGCGGCAACGTGGTCGGCGGCGAGCATCGGCTAATTTGGCGACAAACTATTTGCAAACGTGTTAAGTCCTATAGTGTTTTCAAAGATGTCGAAACCATACGATGGACAGAACTTATCAACACAAAATAGGACGCTTCGAGAACATAATTCTATGTTGCACATGGCGGAGGAGCTAATATCCAAGTTTACCAGTCAAGACGACTGCTACCCAATAACCAAGTGGCTTCAAGAAATTGAAGATAACGGCGAAATATTTTCTTGGACAGAAACTCAAAAATTACTCGTAGCTAAACGTGCATTATCTGGTACTGCGGCACTGTGCAAGAAGATATGAGTTTAAAAACTAAAATCCGACTACGGATAAAATCACACTCTAAAAGTATTTTTGCTTTAATGCAAAACTTTATGTCCTCTAGATGGCGCTAGTTTGATTTTAGTTTGATATACATATAACCTTACTTTTAATCAGCAGACGATCAAGACACTTCTAACGATCCCTCATTTGTCAAATTATGATAGCTCAGAAGATAAGCGGGTACAAACGAACATACAAACATATGTATTTTCATACATAGCTTGCTGAAATCATAACACTCCGTAGTCGGGTAAAAATAATTAATTACTTAAATCAGTGGTTGGGCCTCTGGATATGTATTTATTCCACTACCTAGTATGTAGTAGCAATTGAATTATGTTACAAAATCAATAACATCAGGAATGATGGTTTGTTTTGAAGAAGTAGAGTGATCTTCCTAACCTTCCTAAAAGAAAAAATGAACTTTGACTGATGTTCGTTTTATAAAAGAACTTTTATATTAAAATATATTAAAACTTGTTATAAGCAGAGCTTTTAGATGACGACATATTTTATGTAATGGCATTTCATTGTAACAGATTACCTAAAGTTTTATGATGGCTTTTTTTAATACAATAGTTTATATAAAATAATGCCCGTCAGTTTGTAATCATTTATCATGATTGCTATAAAACTTTGGTGACATGTTTTGATAGTACCATTAAGTTACGACAGGTGGCAGAGAAAAGAGAAGTTTACCGATGTTCATAATATCAAAGTTGACGCAAAACTAACAAATGAGTGATTTTTTTTTAAATCTATCAATAAATGACTGAGAATTTAATTTCGGTCGTTCAGGTTTTGTGACGTCACGAAATTATTTTTTCAAGCACAACTTTAAAGTTTCATGACTTTCTCATTTGTTGAGATATTTTAATATTGTTTTCGTACAGTTGTTATATTTATGCTTAAATTTTTATAATTATTACAAAAAAAAATAAAAATAAATGGGAAACTTTTCTATTTGCGACTAATAAATCTCTCTTTTATTTTACTACAGGTACAATAAATAAGTATTTTATGGTGTATATTGGTATATATTGAAGTGAGAAAGTAATTTTGTTAGCGTGACGTAATCAATAGACAGACATTCACACTGTACAAAGGCTTATTGTTGGTAACCTGTGCAAATACTAAATACCCAATATACAAGAGCCTCTAACGATAGTTGAAGTTCGACATCTTAATTATCTTAAAGCACTTATGTATTATACATAGCGTTAATGTACCTACTACATCTCATCGTAAAATAATATCTGAAATAAGATTTCAAGTCTTATACATTGTAATAAATTATGTGCCAAGAAATGATTTTTCTATTTTCTACAACAATCTTTGTATGGCTTTTGGAGGTAATTGGCATCTGGCATTACTAGAGATTCTAGATATTCAGATCGAAATTTATTTGTACTAGATCAATAATGGTGTCCTAAATAAATACTCTTTATAAATATCTAACAATAGGAATATTTTGTTCACTGGATCCATATTATGTTAGTTTTATTTAACTCAATATTTTAACATTAGCGAATCACCTTCGCTTTGCTCGGGTTCGTCCCTAGATTGCTACCCCATACAAATTTTCATCCCCATTTTCACCCCTTTAAGGAATGATTTCCGGGATAAAAACTATGTCCTTCCCAGGGACTTCTCATACTATCTTCGTGCCAAATTTCATCTAAATCGGTTTAGTAGTTTCAGAGCTTAATCGATACAAAGGCTAACAGTTATTAATATTTGCAAAAAAAATTTCTTCTACGAGTAAATTCTTAAATGATTATACATTTCTGGCCCTA
The DNA here is from genome assembly GCA_033884665.1 of Argynnis bischoffii washingtonia. Classification (NCBI taxonomy): domain Eukaryota; kingdom Metazoa; phylum Arthropoda; class Insecta; order Lepidoptera; family Nymphalidae; genus Argynnis; species Argynnis bischoffii. The sequence continues at coordinate 12,189,366 of CM066621.1, read as the reverse complement.
TAAGTGAAAAAATTGTAGTACAATTTCATTTATGTTTAAGCTCACTTTCATTATACATATATCCTTCTGTTTTACTACTATTCTGGATAAATCTTTTTAATGTCTAATTCAAAATCTTCATTTGAGATAAATTATACTAAATTCATTACTTTTAGAATGCAGACAGAATTAAGTATTGCTAGTCTGGACACACTTCAACACAATAAACAGTAATGTAAAGTAGTTAAAGTGCATTCTTGTTTTATCTTACGCTTAGTTTATACATTTCATAGTAAATATAATAAAGACTAGCGACTCACCCTCGCTCCGCTCGAGTTCGTCCCTAGATACATTTTAATGTTTACTAAAGATTTCTCAGAGATAAGCATTACCAGCTATCATTATACCAAATTTCATCAAAATATGTCCAGTGGTTTTCTCGTGATGCGTTCCCAGACAGACAAAAATTCTAAAAACTATAGATTCGGCCTCTGTATCGATAATAATGACTATTTCAATAAGATTTTACAAAAAATATGTAATGTACAAATTCGACTCAGAATTTTATTATATGTGTAGATCATCCATATCATTCTCTTCCAAAATAAAATATGTGTATCTCACATTCAAAGTTATTTATTAAGTGCAACACTTTAGAATTTTTGTTTTAACTATCGAGTTTCTATTTTTGTAGATCGTGATCACTTTTTGATTTTACAATTTAGCAACATAACTTAGGTATTGCTTGTATGATTAATAGAAATAGATATATTTTGAATGTCTGTCTGTAAATTGATAAAATTTACAGACAAAAATTTAAATGAAAACCCCCGTTTACTTATTTTTTATTTTTCAGTGCCTGGAAGTCGGTTTTTTTTTTTTTAAGTTTTTATTTTTCCATTTTTAGTGTAGACGTATCATCAATACAAATTAATCAAGCCCAAACACCAGGTAATTGCTGTAAATCGTTGAGGAGTTCCCTCGACTATCTTTCGGGTCCATCATCAGATCGACTCCAGACCTTCATTAAATAGTAGTGCTTTAAAATACCTAATGAAAATGTTAACAAACGCACTAGTCACCGCTACAATTTTCGAAAGTTCCCCTCGATTTCTCTGGGATCCCATCATCAGATCCTGGTTTCCTTATCATCGTACCACTCTTGGGATATCTCCTTTCCAACAAAAAAAGAATTATCAAAATCGGTTCATAAACGACGAAAAAATGCCCGAACAAACATAAAAAAAAATATATATATATACGGTCGAATTGAGAACCTAGTCTTTTTTTTGGAAGTCGGTTAAAAAAGCAATCCAGCTGCTTAAACAGTCTGACTCACCACTTCTGTGATTTCATGTTTTAATAGTGACATCAGACAGATCAGGATTTAGTTGAAATTGACATAGAACACATTTACTTATTCTAGATTTTATTCGTGAACCGAAAAGCATTTTAACGGGTAAAAGGGGTGTTATTGTGAGTTTGTGTCGGGTTGAGAATAGCTGATAATAAAAATAAAAATTCAAACAAGCGACGCTGCAGACAGATTTGAATATATAAATGCAAATTAATATTTATTATTTATTAATATTTTATCTTTTTGTTTCGTATTTTTTTTTAAATAACGAAAATATTGAAAAAAAAAATACTTGTAGGCCGAAACAGTCAAAAGGAATATGAAAAACTATTTTAAATTGTAGATTGACCTAGGGAATTTTCAACAAGTTTTATACAGTATATAATAGTGGAAATTCTCTACGTACTAGACTTTTTACGGGCAGTTTGTACTTTATGTGAAGTGGTTTAGAACTGCACTTAAATACATTCGCTGTAGTTGTCCCTCAATGGGTTTTTATTTTTATTATATAAAATATTTTACGGGTACATGATAAAAATAGAATTCATTCTAGACTACAAGTACATCCTCATTTTACAATATTAACAAACATCATAAATAAATGTGCCTGATGAGCTTTCTACTATAATTTAATTTTTCGTCTTAATTTCTACACAATAAACGAGTTTTTTAATGATTAAGTAATTTAGTGAAATAATTTTAATTGATTTCTTTTTAGCCTTCGGAAGCGAAACTTCTTTAGAATCGTTGTGATGAAACTCGATGAAACGGAAATGCGACACGAGAAAGAGACAAACACATAAATATATAGGATAGGCGAGAGAATGAGATAGAACACATTACACAGGAAGTCAAAAATAATACTGAATAATATGTTATATAAGTACCTAATATCTATACATATAATAAAACTGTAGAGGTCGAATGTCTGTACATCGAAAAAAAATGCTAAAAAACCGAATCACCGAGAGAGAAAAAATCCAGTTTTTTTTTAATTTTTGTTTGTCTGTCTGTTTGTCTGTTTGTACAGGCTAATCTCCGAATCTGTTTGATCGATTTAAATGAAATTTTGCGTGGTGGTACCTTATATCCTCGGTCAACATTTTAGATACTTTTCATCCTGGAAAATTAAAGAGTTCCCGTGGGATAATTAAAAAAGTATAGTAACAGCTTAGTATACAAAAACTACTGATTCGATATATACTTCATACATCAGAATAACAAATAGGCTACCTTTTATCCCGGAAAAATGACCGGTTCCCGTGGGATAGATTTGTTTTTGTTTGTCTAGAGGCGAATCCGAGGGTAGTGAGGGTGAGCCGCTAGTATGTTAAATAAAATATAAAATAACCTTTAAACTTGGTAAAAAAAATAAACTTATTACTTATAATAAAAATGAATATTTATTACTGTGGGATGAATATGCATAAATTAAATTACAGCTATTATGACTAATTGTTGCCATGGTAAACGTTGTTTTTTTTTTATTTAGGCTAAATCAAAATCTTTATTATTTCTTCGTATCTAACTATCCGTTCGTTCGTGTGTTGGTACTGATGTTTCTGAATAGATCTTTGATGAATGTTTCTAAGAACTTTTATATTCAAGTCATTATTTACTAAAGTTTTAAACGGTCAAGAAAATAAACTTATAGATAGTAAAAATTTCATATTTACCATTTAATTTAACAGATTACGTGTTAAAGCATAGCGCAACATTTCGTACTACGGAACCCTATGTATGCGAAACGTACTCGTACTTACCACATTTTTATTACCAGCTTTCACGTGGGACTCCGCTCGATGTAAAACTATAAAAACAACCTATAATTCTCTCGTGTCACTACATCACTGCTCTAGCTGGTAGCAAAATAAAAACAGCCACACTATAAATAAACGATATTTGTAGCACAGTGGTAACGGGTTCGCTTGGGGAACCGAGTAAAGCGGGTTTAAATCCAGGGTCTCGCACCTCTGATATTTTCATGCGCGAATTATTTCCGACATGATTATCACTTGTTTTACGTTGAAGGAAAACATCGTGAGGAAACCTGCATGTATGACAGAACCTACCAAGGTTTTAAAAGACATTTCAAGCCCGTCCACCCGCATCGGGACACGCAGTGGGACGTTTAAAAAGGGCTAAATACATAAATAATAATTAAAGATATTTTGTATAAAAGGGTTACTTACTCATTTTTTTTACAAAATCCATACACTCCGACGAGAAAGCGCACTACGCGATCTCACAAAACAAGAATTGTTGTGTTTATGTACGAAGTAAACGTACATAAACCGACTTAATAGCTAATCATTGATAAGTATTAAAGATACTATACATATAAAAGATGATAAGCATTGTTTTACGTATATATAATTGTACTAGCTATCTTCTATTAGTAAATTATTAAAATTAGTTCAGTAGTTTGAGAGTTTATCGCCTACAAACAAATAAATCTTTCCTCTTTATAATATTAGTGTAGATGTATAAACATACTTTGTATAAATGTTGTTGTTAAGATGGAAAATGCAATATTACGAAATTAAATATGAGCTTAAAGGAAGAATATTTGTGGCATAGCCAATCATCGCCAATTTTTCTCAATCTTGCGATGCGATGCGAAGCGATGCTATATATATATATATATATTTAATTATAATTTCACGACTTATAATACCCCTGCGACATACATATATCATCGCCTTAGTGCTTATTTGTTTAAACTACCAATACTTGCTGAACATTACAGTAGAGTGTTTTAACCTCTATTTTAAAAATAAAAGCTTTATTTTTAAAGATTTATGTGCATCGATAGATAAAATACATTTTTAAAAATAGAATGTGTGTTTTACACCAATAGGATTGATTATTTTAAAGTCAATAATTCTGTATTAAAAACTCTTTAAATTCCGTAAATTCGTCGTTTGGATAGCGGTATATTTTGTATACACATGTATAAAATATCAAAAAATCTAAAAAGCTATATAATTCGCATACAAAGTTCAGGTGATTTAGTAAAACCTATAATCTATTAATTATTGCGCAATAGTCTTAAAAGATATTGCCCTCCGCATAATACTAAAAAAGTAATAATCCCCAATTGTTAGTAAGAGCTTCGCCAAAATAAGGCTCCATCTCTGGGCTCAAGTTTATGACATCCGCTTTAATTTCTTCTTATTTTACTCAATCTGCTTTGGACTTTGAGTTGGTGCCTTACAGAAAAAAAAGGTACAAATAACGACATTATATAAATAATGTGACAGTTTTATAATTAGAAATTTTAGTTCATTATACAAAATTTTGATATGCTAATAATTTTACTTATATATACATATATGTGTATATTTGATTTCTCTCCCGTGAACATGATTGCTGTAAAGCATTCGAAACGCCGGGAACCAAAAATAACCGGAACCGAAAAAATATTTTTTTATATTAATAACTTGTATTGTTTGTACGCCTCTAGACAAACAAAAACAAATCTATTCCACGGGAACCGTACATTTTTCCAAATTAAAAAATAGCCTATTTGTTATTTTGATGTATGAACTATATTATTGTAAAGTCAGTAGTTTTTGTGTACTAAGCTGTATAAGTTACCATAGTTTTTTAACTATCCCACGGGAACTCTTTGATTTTCCGGCATGAAAAGTATCTGAAATGTTGACCGTGCATAATTGCATTTAAATCGGTCTACCACGTTCGGAGATTAGTCCATATAAACAGACAAACAGGCAGAGAAACAAAAAAATTGAAAAAAATCTAGATTTGTTCTATTTCTCTTCTTACATCCTCCTGACACGGTTTTTAGCATATTTTTTTTCTATATACAGACATTCGACCTCTACAGTTTTATTATATGTATAAACTAGCGACTTACCCTCGGCTCGCTCGGGTGTGTGCCTAGGTACATTTTAAATAGGTAAAAATAGTTATTAGCCAGCGTTAGCCATGGTCATTTTTTCATAAAAATTTTTTCGTATTTTTTATTAATTATTCTGTTATTCAGGGCGAAGACAAATCCAACAAATCAAAGATCGTAAAAATCGGTCCAACCGTTCCTGAATTATAAATGGTGTAACTAACCCGAATTTATTTTATATGTGTAGATAGCAAACATTTAAGATAACGTTATCTATTGTAATTTGAAAGGCCCAAATGAAATGAGTAAACACTAAGGCTACGATATTGAACCTACAATTTTATTGTTAGCAAGATTTTTATCGGTGGACCCTCGTCTGGAAGACATTTTAAATAAGAAATAGCCTCGTGAAATTAAATTGTAATTGCAATTTACAAACAATATACAAAGCTTTAAAAATTAATAAAAATATATATATTATATGAAATGTTAGCAAGTAAATTTAATTTTGCTAAAAAGTTGGTTAAATGCCCAATTATTATTACTATTTTATTCATTACTATTAAATTACATGATATTAACTACAGATTCTCAGAAATATGTTTCTAGTTATCTCAAACAAGTGCTGAACTACAAATTGTTGAAAAGCGACTAATTCGATCAAAAATAAGGGATAGAGCAGTTATATTTTTTTTAATGCGCAAATCCCTTGTTGACTGATTTTTATTGTGCAGTGTGGATGGATGCACGTTTTTTTAAGCGAAATTAAATCAAATTGGGTTATTTTTTCATAAAATTTTGAGTTTATTTATTTAAAAAAAAAACCTATTTAATTTTGGGTACATTTTGTACCTCGAATAAAAATAAAATTACAAGAAACATTTTTTTAAGTCATATTAATAAAAAGTACATGTACGATAGTACGGAACCCTTCGCGTGCGAATTCGACTCACACTTGACCGATTTTTGTTTTTTATTTTTCCTAAGGTAAAGTTTATATTACGAGAGTTGCCAACTTCAGCCCTTAGAGAATCTGATAGAATTGTTACTTTATCTAAATTATTTCTAAGTTAAACTAACAAACAAGTCAGCAAAAGTTTTCTTTTTGTAAAATTAGTATTCATCCCGCATCGCGTCGAAAGTACCTAACCTACTACATCCGATGAACTTGACGAGTATAATCAGAATAAAATAGGTCAAGTTTGTATAGAATTCCAATATAAGTACATAAAAAAAGCGTGCAAAATACACTCTCTTGAATTAATGAAATGATTCTATGATGTTGTTCTTACAATTATTTTCATAGCCATATTATCTACCACACTTATCCGATCTTACTACGAAGAATCGGCCACGTGCGATTACGAATTGTAATTTATTTGTACCTCAAAAATTCTGTCATCGCCACACATTGTTTCTTTACCAATAAAATTATCCTTATATTAAACAATGATTCCATAGCACCAGTAAGTACTATTCACACTTAAATGGTTTTGTATCTACTCACCTTCAAAAAGAACAATCATAAACCCATGTTACTGAAGACAGAATAATACCAGTCAAAAATCGTAAAAATACGTCTTCATCGTTTCACTTAGTATTGAATTACATAACAAATACAACTTTCGAGTTAAGTTTTGATTACAAACCACTTTGTAGTAGTGGTATTTAAGCTTTAATTAAATTGTAATGAATTTATCTACGTACTCGCAGCTTACAACTAAATCAGTTTATACTCAGATCGATCTAAATCAGTGATTCTGTACCTGGGGGAAATTACCAAATTAAGGGGTAAAATTGCAACTTGTTAGAAATAATAGGACAAAAATGTTTGTATACATACTTGTATTGTACATACAAATTTGAATAGCTAATCTGGTGGTCGGTACTGTAACCTTTAAAAATACCGTGAATACGAAAATAAAAATGATAATTTTTGGTTTGTCTTTCTTTTATACAACAATGAAGCAAAAGGTCCTTTTAATGGCTTTTTAAAATTAAACATTCTGAAAAAAATCTTTTAGCTCAAGTACAGCGTAGTTTACCGAAAGACATTAGAATATTTTATTATTATATACAATTTTTCTGCCTAAATTTAAACATTTTATAACACTTTATTTCTGTAGAATCGCTCCATCAATGAGTTTTAATAAATAAATAATCACTCTTATAGTATGTATTATAAATGTCTATATGTTATTAAAATATAAATTAATCAGGACCTTTCAGTTTTTTTTTTATGCGATTCAGTGACAAACGAGCAGACAGACCACCTGATGGAAAGCAGTACCTGTCGCCCATAACACCTACGGTTCATGCACTTAGGTTTTAAGCAACAAAAATGCAGAACCACAGGTGCGTTGTCACTGTGAGGACTAAGATGATATGCCTCTTGCCTGTAATTGCGCTGGCTACCTTATCCTTCAAACCGGAACACAACAATGCAATCATTGTTGCTTGGCGACAGAAATAGATACGGGGGTGGTACCCATCCAGTCGGACTCCTTAGGCTTGACAGAGCCCTACCACCGGTAAATGATGATTTAATGAACGGTTTAATGATAAAATCTTTATAAATTAGTAAAAATGTTGCCATACTTTCTAGTTCTAGCAGCATTGAAAATTTACATATTTCAATACATGAATATTCAACATTTTACGTCTTGGTTGCCAAAAGATAAATTCTCTGGTTTATTTAAAGTTAGATTGCGAGATTATGAGTTGAAAATCAAATTAACTTGTTCACAATTATTTCTATTCCATCATGAACCCTGCATGCAAGACGGTTCGTAATAACTCTCGCAGATATAAAATAAGATACTGCCCAATTGTATTTTAATTCGTACTTTTCTATATACTTGTTATTATTAAAAAATGTAAAACTCAAAAATTCATGTGAATGACAACTAAGGTTGAAAGCCACTGGTCTAAATCCTAAATGAATTAAGAGCGTAACGACCGCAATCAACATGCTATTCAAGTTAACAACGTAAATCAAATCGTACTTGATTGTAATAATAGAAGTTACAAAAGATATAATAAAATACAGCGTGGTGAACTATGGCTTAATCCGCCTCGTATTGAAGGGAGGCCCGTACCCAGCAGTGTGACGTTAAAAAGGGCTGAATAAAAATAGAATAAGCAATATATTTAAGAGGTTAAATTAGTAGCTATTTGATGGTTGTTGTTTTATAAAAATTAAATCAAATTGAAAATTCACCTCACTCTTGATGACGTACTCTAATGACTACGAACGAGTCTATATTATAAAAAGTTGCTAAGCTTCAGAACTTTAAAATAACGTTAAAAAATTCGCTTCTGTTCGTTCTTTTCTTAAGAAACTGCTTTATGTCAAAAGAGTTATACTAATAAAGTTAAAAAAGCTTTCTAACTTAGTTAAGCATAATATATTAATTACCCTAGGTCTCAAACTCAAGAATCATATAGACTGAGTGTCATGGACTTAGAGTATACATAACATACATAGCAATGTATACTCTACGGTCATGTCTCTAACTCTTTAAAAGGAAAGAGAACAAATGCTCAAAAAATGAAAAAACTTATCCTCGCTCCGCTCGGGTTCGTCCCTAGTTATGTTTTAACGTTTAGCTCAAAGATGAGATATTTTCCCGCAGTAAAAAGTATCCCATACGTTGACCCGGGTAACCAGCTATCATTATACCAAATTTCATCAAAATCTGTCCAGTGGTTTTCCCGTGATGCGGTAACAGACAGACAGACAGACAGACAAAAATTCTAAATACTATAGATTTGGCTTCTGTATCGATAATAAAGTCCATTTTCCATTTTCCAAAAAATATTTAATGTACAGATTCGGCTTAGCAAAAACGGGAATAGTAGCATAAAGAGCATAAACACGCCACTATTTTTGACTTTGACATTTGTTTTGGCAAGCTCCGTGTATGTAATTCCTTAGTCTCAGACTCAGGTTAAAATACTTATAAAATAGTGATGTTCCACATTTGAAACTATTAATAAAAAAACGCGTGTGTTTACGCACGTAAGAAGTTATAATTCTTTGGCGTAACAGAACAAAAACAGATAAAGATTTCATCCCGTATGTCATCTCTCTGCTTGTAAAAGGAATGCAGCTAACTTCATCGTGACGCTTTCAACTAACTTCATCATGTCCCTTTTTGGCTGTCGGTGTGCGCGCGCATCGTAAAATTTTTACTCCCATAATTTTTACCAAACGTGCCAAAAGAAATATAACTTCAAAAAAGTTTTTAATTATATTAAAAATAAGTCGAAAATTTTTATTGTTTTACTATTTTTGTAAAATATTATGTATTATAATAAGTATATGTATTATAATAAGTATATTAAATATTATGTATTATAATAAGTATATTAAAATATTATATATATGCAGTAAATAAATACAGTATTGCTATAGGTATTCATTTTATGTCATAAAAATTTAATGAAAAGACAAAAAAATCCGGTAAAGTTATCATTAATTAGAAGTTCATTACTTCAAAAGAAAGTAAGTTTTAATGAACAACGCCGTGGTCGAGAGGAAGTTTTACATTTTAATTACAAGATTAGTATCGGAAAAGAACTTAGAAGTCTTGCCACAAGAGAAAATAGAACATATTACTTTACATTAAGTTTCCAAACTCGTATCCGTATGTCAGTTACTTCTATCCTAAAGGCTATTTATTATATTATCAAAACCTTATATATTATTATCAAAAAAATATTTTTAAGCTCATTAGTAATAAAAATTTCAATAATCATATGAGTAAAAATTTATTATGGACTAATATATCATTATAAACGACATGAAGCAGTAAAAAAACTTCTTTACATTTTAATTTGTATAGAATAAATAGTCACACTCGCTCCTCTAGGGTTCCTTCCTACTTACGTTTTAACGTTTAGTATAGATTTTTCAGAGATGAGATATTTTCCAGCAGTAAAAAGTATCCTATATGATAATAATCATTATATTATTATATAATAATTTTATCTTTAAATTTTTGTAGAGGTAAATCTCAGGCCCACGAAGGATTTATTCACCTTTTGGAGCCGAAATCTAAGCGTAACAAGCTTATTTCTATTCCTAGTGTTTATTGTGTCAAGTGCTTTAATCATACAGTAATACAAATACAATTAATACTAATATTCTTTCCATAATACTTCAAGAAAAATAAATAAGTACACACATAAATTAAATTGGTGACACAGTTTCTGAAGAGGGCGATATATACGCGATGTCATTCAGTTGAATATTTCATTTTTAATCGCCTTATTTCGCCATACAAATTTAAGCCTCTTTCATTCCCATAGGCGTAAATTTACAAACGGAAAATATTTAATGAATACTTTTATGTATCAATAATAGCTACCGTTTCCATACGAATACAATTTTGGTAAATCGACAGACGCTGGATCAGTCCAACACTTATTTCGGTTTTCTACTGAGAAAAATTGAAAAAAACTAAATACTTACTATCGGGCTAACTACTAGTTATTATAAATGCGAAAATTTGTGTGTATGTGTGTGCGTGCGTGCATGCGTGCGCACGTCCGCGTCTCGGTGTGTGTGTGTGCGTGTGTGCGTGCGTGCGTGTGTGTGCGTGCGTGTGTGTGCGTGCGTGTGTGTGCGTGCGTGTGTGTGCGTGTGTGCGTGCGTGTGTGTGCGTGCGTGTGTGTGCGTGCACGTGTGCGTGTGTGTTTGTTACTCCTTCACGCTGAAACGATTGGAATGATTTGAAATTTAGTGCATAGATGTATATGATAAACGCATTTAGATAGAATTTAGTAGACTATGACCTGTAGTAATACATATAATGATTCTTAGGCTAAGTCTAAGGACGCGTGTGAGCAGAGTGCTGTAATACTTTTACTATATGCAAAAAGCTTTTAACGTCATTTAAAATAAACTAAAACGAACGAAGGAAAATTTAAAAGGTAAACACAAAAGTTTTTTATACATATTATACAAACTAGTTGAGCAACAATAACAAAAACTGTTTTAATAAATTTACCACGAAAGCATATGTTATTATAGGTTCACTAAAATAAATCTAATTAGACATCTTGTTTGAACTATTAATATATTGTAAACATTAAGTTTAGCTACCTACGTAGATGGTTATTGGTTAACTAAAAATAACTGAAAGTTTAAATGGAGGTTTAATTACCAAAGTATTTAAATAAACTACCTATACATTTACGCCGAGGCAATACAAACAAAAATGAATAATAAATATGTTGTTGGGGTATTAATATCCCAACATATTATTAGGTATAAACAAAATGAACAACTTATTTATTTATATACTAGTAACTCACCCTCGCTTTGCTCGTTACGTTTCACTAGTCGTCTAGTTACGTTTTAACGTTTAGTATAGATTTCTCAGAGACGGGATATTTCTCTACAGTAAAAAGTATTCTACATGTTTACCCGGATAACCAGCTATCATCATACCAAATTTCATCAAAATCTGTCCAGTGGTTTTTACGTGATGCGGTCACAGACAGACAGATAGACAAAAATTCTAAAAACTATAGATTCGGCCTCTGTATCTATAATAATGTTTATTTCAATAAGATTTTTTTTTAAAATATTTAATGTACAGATTCGGCTTATTTACTATTTTATTTTATATAGAGAAAAAGATGAATACACAGCATTACCTTTAACTATAATATGTTACCTCATGTCATTTGATTTATGAATTAGAAAACACTTTTGTAGTGACCCTACTTGCTGTGCCAGCGGTCGCGGGTTCGAGTCCCGTAATTAGATATGTATTGAAAATATTAGTCTCTGATCATCAATCTTTGAATTGATTTTCAGACGCTTATTATATTTTTTTTTAAACTTTTTTAAAATATTTAATTTAATATAGGTTTTAAATCGCTTTACTAATATAACAAAAATGTAGACAATTTTGATACATAATTTTATTAATGCAAACGACTTTGTACATCAGTTAATTACGTTTATGACAGCTGGAGAACTCAAAAAACCAAAGTCTTTACTAACTTAATACTATGAAACAATAGTGATCGATATTAGAATCACATATTGATTACAATTTACTTATTACAATCGGAATATATAAGATATTGAAGGGCTGATGCAGTCTTAACACGCGTAGCAGCGCCTCGTAATTGTGCGCAACGTCAGCGGCTTTCTAGGCAACGCCTGTAACAAGTTACCTCTAGGCACATCTATACTAATATTATATACAGGCAAAGTTTATTTGTTTGTTTGAACGCGCTAATCTCATTAACTACTAATCCGATTTGAAAAATTCTTTTTGCTTTAAATAACCCATTTATTGAGGAAGGCTATAGGCTATATATCATCCCCGAAAAATGTACGGTTATCATGGGATAGATTTGTTTTTGTCTAGAGACAAACCCAAAGCGAAGCGAGGGTGAGTGGCTAGTGAATAAATAAACGGAATATTTATTCATTTGCACTAAGCCCTTAAAGACTCAACCATGATAAAAATGCACGTAGCCTATGACACGGAGCAAGATAAAGCCACTATTTGTCCTGGTGTAACAAGTCACTGTCGAAGGGTAAAGGTTTATTTTTATCAAAGCTGAAACTGAACTTTTAATAAATCTAAATAATACGCGTGTCTAAAAAGACTAATAAAAATTAACACGTTGTATGTTATATAACATCTATGAGCCCTTTTTATAGCAGAGAGCTCACTTTAATAATTGCTATACTTGTAAAATATTATTCAAAAAGCTCCGTCATACTCGTACCTACCTCGAATATCTTCTCATAAAGTTTATGCTTGTTTTTGATGAGCTTTGGTTAGTTCTAAACAAAAATTTGCTATATTATGCGGAGCGCTGACCGCTTTTGACTGCTATGTAACGTAATAAAGTGCTTAAGTTTCCCATGGTAACATCTTTAAATAGAGCAATCTTTTTTACACAGATTTACAAAAAACTAGACCATTTTGTGATTTACAGTGGATAATAACCTTTTCTCTTGTTGATTTTAAACGCAGACGAAGATACTTTTTAAAATATTGAAAATTCATTATAAAACAGTTAAATATATATGAGTAAAATAATATTTCCATTGAAACTAACTTAGAAATATTCATTTATTATTCATGTTTACTCTCTAAAAAAATATTCTCTTTAAATTTTTATCTTCACTAGATACATAAATATTTAAAAAATATGAATAGACTATTTAAAATGATTAGAATAAGCATTTACTATCAATAGAATAAGCATTCACTATCAAGTATATATCAGTATCAGTATTCCATATTTTTAATGTTAGAAGGCAAATTAAACTAATTACATGAATATAATATGTGTTTTGTGAGTTTTGTGTTATGGATACCAGATAGTTCATACACTACACATATATAACTTGAAATACATACAATGTACATAAATATAAACACCCATGACTGGAGTAGAAACATTCGTGTTCATCACACAAATAATTCCTCCAGTGCGCTCGAACCCGCGATCGCTACCACAAGGAGGATCACTACAAACTGAGCCAAACGTGTTATAGAAAAAAGTCGTTTTTAATATTAAATGGTTTTTAAATAAAAAAAATATGCACAATCTTTTTAAATGAATTCACTCTTAGTAACATACATACATTACTATTAATAAAAGAGACTATAGATATTTAGAATAAAAAACTCTGTCAAAATTCTATAAAATGTTAAAGATAAATACGATAAGTACTTCGATCATGTTAATACAATTACGCACAAAAACGTTACGTCAAGCTTTCATAATATTTTCGGGCACTCTGAGGTTAGACAACTTTTTTTATATTAGCTTTTGCGGCTTTTACACTTTTATCGACGAAAATAGCTTGCCTCATAAGGTTAGCGTGCAAAGGAATTTTATATTATGTTATGAAAATGATACACTTTATATCATTTTAGCATAGTATTTTGATTTTAAAAATAATCTGCAAACCTCTATAAAGGAATCTTTTAACCAATTTTCAAATACTATTTTCACTGGCAGCATTAAATTGTGTACGTAGATACCCATAATATCTATATAAATATTTAAAAAAAATCTTTTTAATTTACAATGATATATATTTATTTTACAACAATACGAGGATAATTAAACAACGGCAACACTGTTTGCTTTTCACAAACCTTGTATTTAATAGAAAACATAAGAAGAAGTTTATACACACAAATAGGCTTAAAAAGCCTTGACAATTGGCTTGATGAGAGCAACCTTACTTTGTATTAACGAAACAAATAAAATTAAGCCAAGATATTCATAATTATTACAATTTAATTTTAATAATTATGAATATCTTGGATTAAAAAATATTGTTTTGTGCTTAGAAAAAAAATACTTGGGTTTGTTTCAATGACTACAAGTTTACATTATAATCTAATTACGAAGATTCTTTGTTTTTTTGATAAGCGGAGTAAAGACTATATTTTTTCAATATTAATGTTTAACACCCGTATTCTCAGGTATTTTTTTCATTCTATGGAATTTAGTATATCTCAATTTATATGATGAAGAGCAAAAAAATTATTACTCCTAGGCTAAATAGCCTTGATTGTAAAAAAAACAAGGATTTATTAAATATTCATAACATATAAGCTCATGGCACGCGCGCACGCAATAGCGAACGCAAGTACACAAACACTTAATATTAATGGTATTTTTTTAGAAAAGTATTATTATATTTTCTACATATTGTTCAAGGGTATGCCTATATACCTGCAAAGTACAATAAACAGTCTCTCACAAATCTCTCTGTGATGAGCTCTTTGTCATATAGATAATTAAAAAGGTATTTATTTACAGCTAAATGAAATTCTGTGAGCTTCGCAGCTCTCGTAAAGTTTAAATGTACAAACAAAAGTTTAAGCTACAAATTTGATTATTTTAACATTATTTTGGTCACGACCTTATTTTATTACACTCTTAATAACACGACCATAATATTTTAAAATTATCTTTCACGATAACTTTTTAACCGACTTTCAAAAAAAGGAGGAGGTTCTCAACTCGACCGTATATATATTTTTTTTATGTTTGTTCATGGATTTTTTCGTTGTTTATGAACCGATTTTGATAATTCTTTTTTTGTTGGAAAGGAGATATCCCAAGAGTGGTACCATGATAAGGAAACCAGGATCTGATGATGGGATCCCAGAGAAATCGAGGGGAACTTTCGAAAATTGTAGCGGCGACTAGTACGTTTTATAACATTTTCATTAGGTATTTTAAAGCACTACTACTTAATGAAGGTCTGGAGTCGATCTGATGATGGACCCGAAAGATAGTCGAGGGAACTCCTCAACGATTTACAGCAATTACCTGGTGTTTGGGCTTGAATAATTTGTATTGATGATACGTCTACACTAAAAATGGAAAAATAAAAAGTTAAAAAAAAACCCGACTTCCAGGCACTGAAAAGTAAAAAATAACTAAACGGGGGTTTTCATTTAGAATAGATACTTAATCAGATTTTTTCAAAGTCGGTGCCAGCCAATACAAATCAAAGCACACCGACTTGAAAAACTTTGATTAAGTATCTGATTTAATTGAAAACCCCCATTTTTAAAATTTTTACTTTTCAGCGCCTGTAAGTCGTTTTTTTTTAAGTTTTTAATTTATATAAAATAAGCGACTCATTCGTCCCTAGTTAGGCAATGTAAGCACATATTATGCATGATTATACATATATAATATTCTACTGCTAACATTACATATAATAAAATTCTAACTGAGTCGAATCTGTACATTAAATATTTTTTAGAATATCTTATTGAAATAGTAACTATTATCGATACAGAGGCCAAATCTAGTTTTTACATTTTTTTTGTTTGTCCGTCTGTCTGTCTGGAAACGCATCACAAGAAAAGCACTGGACAGATTTTAATGAAATTTGGAATGATGATAGCTGGTTATCCGGATCATCATATAGGATAATTTTTACTGCGAGAAAATATCTCATTTCTGAGAAATCTATATTAAACGTTAAAACATAACTAGGAACAAACGAGCAGAGCGAGAATGAGTCGCTAGTTAAATATATTTTTAAATATGCATTATATGTTAACGCACTTAACAATTATAGTAATTTTCTGAGTAACGCACTAACACAGTGTCATTAATGTATATTAATCATATTATATTCTTAAAGGATATCCAAATGGAGTCAGCTTGTAACATGAAACTAATGACTTAAATATCTGAAGGTAACATAAATGAGCACTTACCATAATTACACATGAAAATTTTGTAACTTCCTAAAGAAACCACTGAAAGACTCAATTATCCCTTTATTCCTTTTTGGGGATAGAATTTCAAAGCATTTTTGACGGTTATCTGCGCCATTGTAAAAATACACTAATCAGACTTCACTCGCTGGGTCAAGAGATTTGTTTTTTATAAACGAATTTATTATTTTAAATTATAAAAAAAACATAAGGAATGTTTTCCTTAGAATTTAAAATAATAAATATCGTAATTGATAACAAAAATTGAAATAACAAAATGAAATCACAAATAGGCGTTAACTATGGCAGAGCTCGAGGGCTGGAATACAAAATAGATTTTATTATTTACACATTTTTTATACGAAAAACAAAAATATTGTAGAAATTTTATTTATTTAAAATATATTTAATCATTGTCTACAACTTATTTTGTACTCTGGCTATATTATAAGTGAGTGTTTGAGTTTAATAGTTGTTGTAAGTCTAATAATAAGCCATAACAAAGAGCTCGTATGTACGTACACGTGTATATTAGTTGAACTGGGAAATTTAGAAAACAAACTAAACACAATACACGTATTTGAAACTACATATATATAAGGAAAATATTATTTCATTTGAATTACGTCTCTCGCATCAAATTGCATTTATATTGAAATAGCTGGAACTACGCCAAAAATGGTAATACCAATATCTATCTAGATACTCACACATTCGTAGAAAAAACGGGAATATTTTTTTAAATAGATACTCGTACTTAATTAAATTTTACAGATACTTTTTTTAGAGCATATTCATTTATTAGCAATAGCATTAGTATTTTTATTCCTGGTAACTAGCGGCTCACCCTCGCTTCGCTCGGGTTCGCCTCTAAGACAAACAAAAACAAATCTATCCTACGGGAACCGTACATTTTTCCGGCATAAAAAGTAGCCTATTTATTATTCTAATGTATGAACTATATATATTATTGTAATGTTTCATTTTAATCCAATCAGTAGTTTTTGTGTACTAAGTTGTATAAGTTACTATGGTATTTTAACTATCCCACGGGAACTCTTGACCGGGGATGTAAGGTACCACAATGCATAATTTCATTTAAATCAGTCCAACAGTTTCGGAGATTAGCTCTGACAAACAGACAAACAGAAGAGAAACAAAAAATTGGAAAAAAACAGGATTTGTTTTATTTGTCTTCTTACATCCCCTTTTACCGGTGGTAGGACTCTGTCAAGCCTGAGGAGTCCGACTGGATGGGTACCACCCCCTTATCTATTTCTGCCGCCAAGCAACAATGATTCCATTGTTGTGTTCCGGTTTGAAGGATAAGGTAGCCAGCGCAATTACAGGCGAGAGGCATATCATCTTAGTCCTCACAGTGACAACGCACCTGCAGCTCTGTATTTTTGTTACCTAAAACCTAAGTGCATGAACTGTAGGTGTTATGGGCGACAGGTACTGCTTTCCATCAGGTGATCTGTCTGCTCGTTTGTCACTGAATCTTATAAAAAAAAAAACTCGGTTTTTAGTATTTTTTTCAATGTACAGACATTCGACCTCTACAGTTTTATTATATGTATAGATAATAATATATAGCTCTGTGCTCGCAACAAAAACAAGTCCAACAGAGGCAACTCCCGCGTTAGCAAAATGTCAGATTTCCGAACTTTTTTATTATATTGTACAAATATGATTCTAAACTACACGTAGTAGATTTATGAAAATAGTATGAATAGATTGAAAGATGAAACTTATTTCTAATGGAAATAGACACAAGTGTCGCCTAAGATTTTCACCAGTGAAAATTATATGTCTTTGTTCTGTTGCATATCAGGAAGAGCTGTTCACTTCGCCAATGTCACGTGTTAAAATGAAGAAAAAGGAGAGAGAAGAAGGAGATACTGCCTAACTGAAAAATTGTAATCTATAAAGTAGCGAACCTTTAATTCAATTTGATTCTTTATTCAAGGATATCAAGCAAGGAATTATGCCACTTCGTCACAATTAGCTTCGACACTTTCATGTAAATTGGAGATGAATATAGAACGTTAATTTATGAAAACTGACACATATCAGAGACATGCGCAATAAATGATTATTACAACACATATTTATTTGGTTATAATATTATGTTTATCAATACGCCCTCGAAATTATACATATTAGTTTAATTAAAATTTATTGTCAGCAACTGGGGGCTTAGACAAATTCTAGCCCTACCATTGCTAAAGAAAAGATATTTTCAAAATTGTATTGAAATGACTTTAGTCAATATACATATATCATTCCCGTATATATTTTTAGATTTATATTCTTCTATTACGATTATTTAAAGACATCTTGTCTAAGTCCCCAGGAAAGTAATATTAGTTGGCAAACTCAGAAGCATCCAAAGAGCCTTCTTTGATCTAGAAGTGGTACGAGAATCAAGCCGCAATAAGATCTACTCGTTGTCAGAAGTACTAGTACCTTTGCGACCACAAAAGAAAATTAAGGGTTTCTAATGGGTACAGGCTAAGAACAATCAAATTGGTATCTAAAGCAATATAGAAGAGAGGCATATATTTTTATATAAGAATATGATATATGGAGCAAGTTGGTGTTTTATTTATTTTTCATAGAAAATGTCAATATTAAAACAGTTATCTGTTAATTATCACTTTACATTATCACAATATGTTGGTTCAAGAGGAAGACTTAATGTATTGGTTGGTAGTTTATGGATTTGATTACAAAGCGTGAAATTAGATAGAAATATTTCCATAATTGATTACAAAACCTTAAAACATTGTAACCTCAAGACAAACGTTTTCAATGAAATTAATTTACCAATTGATACTAATCCCATATATCTAATTTTAAACTCCAGTCAACTCGTTGCTATCTTAAAAAAATAAACTTTGTTTCATTTAATCTTTTTACAAGGAAAGGAATTTTCTTTATTGCCAGTTTAATTACGTTGAATATTTATGGACATCACATAAATTACATTTCCAAATGCTGTTTTTTTTCTATTAAAAAGTAAAGTCAAACGAACAAAAGTATGATAATATTTATTACTTTTAATTTAGATATTATATGGCTTTAATTATTAGTATCATCTAATGAAATATTTAATAGTAATTAAAAAGATATTACAGAAATACTTTTTTGATTTAAGTGTATTTATTACACACAAGTGTAATAGCTGCTTAATAAAAACAATTGGGAACAATTTTAAAATGGCGTTTTCGAAACCGTCGTATTTTAATATAAACTTCATTAATAAAACAGTTACTTGTTTTTTATAAGCATAATCATATAATCATTTAAATAATAAATATAATTCTAGTGGCTACATATTAATTAAAGTTAAAATAATATGAATTGGAAGTGGAGTCAAAACATATTGAAAAAGAAACGTTAAGAATTAAGATACCATGAAGTCATCATACTAATATCTTTTATCATAAACACTAGCGAACTTTATATCTTAATCATTGTATTCAGCCCTTTATAACAACTCCTTCACTTAAGCTGCCTTCTTGACGTAAATAACCTACGTTAAAATAACAATATTTAACACTGAAGTATTTCCATTATAGTTCACTCACTTTTTTACCAGAAAACAAAACATATTTAGATTTTTCAAACAAGACCGTGACTTTGACATTTCTGGGAACGCTCACAATAGGCTATTTTTCGATTCACATTGTAGAATGAACGATTGACACCGTAGACACTAGTTTTGTTGAGATGGCTAGCACCAAATCGTTTTCTAAAATAGCTATCGACAACACGCTACCAATGATAGAAAGAGATTAGATAGCAAACATTTGTAACATGGCTAAGCCCTCTGAGCACAGATCTTCTTTCAATACGAGGGGTCAGGCCATAATTCCACCTTGCTAGGTAAGTGCGAATTGGCGAACTTCACATGTCCTTCGAAAACAGTCCAGATTCTCTCAGACATGTAAGACAAGTGGCAACCATGTTGAAAATTAGTCGCATATGAAAATATCAGAGGTGCGTGACCCGGGATTGGAACCGGTTCGAGATTTGAATTCGCTGTATTTAATTTCCCGAGCAAGCACGTTACCACGGAGCTACTACTGCCTCCTCTTATTTATTAGAATAAATGTAATAAGTACAAGCAATTACGTAATAGATATTATATGTACGGGTCTGATATCAACCGTCTCATCTCCTATCCTATAATACTCGAGTCAACGAGTAAGATAGACTTTTAATATAGATAAGGTTCACCAACGGCTGCGGAAATTTTATTAGCTTAGAATCACAATCTCTTTGACTACAATAAATAAGGTAGATAGATAGAAGGGTCTGTAGTAATCCGGACATCATGTCAGTCAGAAATGGCCTACGTGCATAGAAATGAAATGGTAACATACATTCACGTGAACCTTATTACATATTTAATATCATCAAATGGGATATAAAAAGTTACTACAATATTTTTATTTTTATTCGAGGCTTCCAGTTTATTAAACGCATCAAATCAATTTATATATGTTTATGAGATTACTGTATGAACTTATTAAAAATGCTTTTGAATTAATATATAAGTAATAAGCCCATTAATACGTACATTATTTTTACCTACTACGAGTATATAAGTATAGTGTAGGTACTAGCGACTCACCCTCGCTTCGCTCGGAATCGTCTCTAGGTGCGTTTTAACGGTTAGTATAACTAGATTTCTCAGAGATGAGTTATTTTCTCGCACTAAAAAGTATCTTAAATGTTGACCCGGACAACCAGCTATCGCCATACCAAATTTCATCAAAATCTGTCTAGTGGTTTTCTCGTGATGCGTTTCTAGACAGACGGACAGAGAGACAGACAAAAATTCTAAAAATTGTAGATTCGGCCTCTGCATCAACAATAATGACTATTTCAATAAGTTTTTCCAAAACATATTTAATGTATAAATTGGACTCTTATTGAATTTTATTATATTATGTATAGTAGATATAGTAGTATATTCTAATAGTTATAAATAAATAAATACTTGTATTTCCGACTTTTTATATACAGGCGCACATGTACGCCATCAGAGTAAATTCTAACAAAAAGTGAATTAATAAATATCAATACAATTGGTTTGTACGTTAAACATTTGAAAAGGTCTACGTTTCTGACTTAAAACTGTTTAGTTTGTTCGGATCATTTAAAAAATGCTAATCATTTTGATCGCGTTTTTTACCAAACTCTACAACAATTGCAAGTCCTTTAAACAACATGATAACATGGGACAAGAAACTGACCGATTTCAGCCATGGCGATCAATCTCACTGCGAGTAGCTAAATGTGCAGGAGATATTATAGGCACAAGTATGAGCGCAAGCACAATTTTTTATTCTTGTCACACGCAACACCGATGAGAACGACAATTCGACATATTTGGAGGGTATTATTTAAAACATAAAAAAATGATTAATAATAATGTTCTCTTGACCGATTCCGGCCACGGCGGCAAATCTCATTGAGACTAGCCAACTGCGCAGGAGATATTATAGTGCACAAGTGTACGCGCAGACACAAGTGCACTCTCTATTCCTGTCACTCTCATACTCCGGTGGGACGACTACTCGACACGACCGGTGAGAGTTAAGGCGCAGGACCGACGGCTTTACGTGCTCTCCGAGGCACGGAGGTGAAACACCGCCAACTTCCCAACTCCAGGCTGTTACTAAGGCTGTTACCATACAGAAAGACTCATTAACTAAACTTGACCCGACCCGGGACTCGAACCCAGGACCTCAGGATGTGCAGCCCAGCATGTACGCTAGCCATTACACCACCGAGGCAGACTAATTTTACCCACATTAAGTAACTGCTAGTTAACTCCTATTTGTTACAAGTTATTCCCTTGAGGCAAAATATTGTTAATGAACAAGAAAATATTATGTGGTATTTCGGTAATTACGAATAAATACTGTATTTTGTACGTGACTTCGTTCCAAGTGCCTTAATGAACAGATATAAAAAATTATTAATATATATTATACACTAGCGACCCGCGGCTGCGTCTGCGTGGATTGCAACTCTTAAGGGTTGTAGCGATGTTAGAAACTATAACGACCCAGGATTTAAGTGCACAAAATATTTTAATTTTAATTCTAAAAAGTCAAACTGGTAGTTCCAGATATACGAGGATTCAAAAAATACGAAAATACAAATTATTTAAAGTTATATAAAAACAATGTATTACGTAATTATTCCTCTTAAAATGATCTATTAAACTGTATTAACGCTATATGTACATAAATATTTACCCTCGTTTCGTTCGGGTGTGTCCCTAGATACTAATATGTAAAGCTAAAGTTTATTTTTTGGTGGTTTGGATAATTTGTCGTGGGCAGAGCCGCGAGCAAACGCTAGTAACTACTATACTTTTAATATTGCTGTTTTGTTTTGGAATTTAAATTACGTATTTTAAAAACTCATGGCGATATGTATTAACGATTTTTTTTAAATTATATCATCCATACTAATATTATAAGTGCGAAAGTAACTCTATCTGTCTGTCTGTCTGTCTGTCTCCTTTTCACGCTTAATCCGCTGAACCGATTTAGATGATATCCATACTAATATCAAGGCAGTGGTAGCCCAGTGGTAACGCGCTCGCTTGGGAAACCGAGTGAAGCGGGTTCAAATCCCGGGTCTCGCACCTCTGATATTTTCATGTGCGATCATTTTCTAACTTGATTACCACTTGCCTTACGGTGAAGGAAAACATCGTGAGGAAACCTGCACGTCTGAGAAAACCTAGCAAGTTTTCGAAAGGCGTGTGAAGTCCGCCAATCCGCACTTGGCCAGCGTGGTGGACTATGGCCTGATTCCCCTCGTATTGAAGGGAGGCCCGTGCCCAGCAGTGGGACGTTAAAAAGGGCTGAATACATACATACATACATACATACTAATATTATAAATGCGAAAGCAACTCTGTCTGTCTGTCTGTATGTCTGTATCCTTTTCACGTGAAAGTTTGTATGGGGAATCATGTCTCAAATAAGGGATATACGTATATTTCTTTTTTATTTTTAAAGTAGTTACTTACTTTTCTATACCTATACTATATGTACATATATATAGTTTATTCTATACTAACCGTGAAAACGTACCTAGGGACGAACGCGAGCAAAGCCGGCGTGAGTCGCTAGTGTCAATATAAATATATTTATTTATGTACAAAATTTTGATTTTTATGTTTGTTTTTCAATAAAAGGTACTTATAATTATTTCTTGCTTTATTTTGTAAGTTACCTTGGTTAAATGTTTATAGTTTCGGCGTGATTTTACTCTAGCCAGTTTTTGTATTTTATCTTGGAAATGAAACATTTTTCCGAGGTAAAAAGTATTTTATATGTTAACCCGGCTTATCAGCTATCACCATATCAAATTTCATTAAAGTCCGTCCAGAGGTTTTCTCGTGATGCCGTAACAGGCAGATAAACAGATAAAAATTAAAAAAACTGTGTATTTGTCCTCTGTATTGATAATAATAATACAGTAAAATTTTCCAAAAAAAAAAGTTCTGTATACACACGACTCATTTATAATTGTATTTTATGTGCGAAAGATAAAATTTTAAGTGACACGAGCAAGAAAAATAATTTCCTTTACAATCTTTTACACCTCATTTGATCCCCTTGGGAGTTCATTATAGAATAATAACTTTTTCCCAGCACCTCGACATTTTATAAGGAACTTATATTTTATACACGTTTCTATGTTCAAAGCCTTAGACGTTATAATATGTTATCCCCGCTTGGATAATGAAAAAGAATTTTATATTTTTTAAGATTTAAAAAACAAAATTATAAATTCGATATTATTCATAAAATATATTAAATAATGCTTTACAAAGTTATTTAATTATATTATTTCATACTACCGTATTAATAACTAGACCTGTTTCCTTTTAATCAAAATCTCTAGCTTTGATTTCCACAGAGCCCAATTTGATTTTCAATTAATTGAAAATACTAATTTGCGCAGTCGTGTTTATGGAACGTTTGATTTATGGACACTAAACAATGGTGGCGGCATAGACTTTTCACAAAATAATTTCTAATTATAACTGAACTTCTTTATTATTTTAAGCTAAATATATTATTTAAGCCTTCATATAAAATATTACCAATTTTTGATTGAGTTTTTTTGTTAAAACTGGAGACTTCTTTATTATATTATTAGAGAAATCGAGTGAAATAGTAATACTTTCTTAGATTTACGCGAATATTTGACATTTTAAATAACTTTTCTTACTGTGCGGATTAAAATAACAGTATTTAAATGTAACTTTTTATTTACACATAGAACAATAATGTGGCTTAAATAAATAATATTTTATTTTTTCTTTATGTTTATAAATATAATAATTGCAAAATATAGATTACTAATCAATAAAGTTTTCTAAAAAAATGGTAATAATTATAATAATAACAGCTAAAATTATATAAATAATATTCCATATTCAAGTATAAAAGTAATTAAAATTATAAAAATGTTTAAAATTAAAATTAACAAATATTGTAAGGTACTTTGGTGCCATTTTTCAAGTGTTTTGAATTCATTTTGTTATTTTGTGGGTAGGCTGTCTGTAACAACTATATAATACCTTTGAGACATCTAACACTTCAGTCTCTCCCGTCACCGTGATTGCTGTAAAGCATTGGAAACTTCGGGAACCAAAAATCAAAATAAATCCGCGAAAAAATCCGAAAAGAGTGAAATAATGTTTGCTCACATGTTTGGTGACTGTGTCTGTAACAAAAACCGTGACAGATCTGTTAATACACTCAATACAAATATAATTTAGCCAAAAAGTACTATACTGCCTATAACACTCTGGGATAATATAGTTATTTTGTATTCAGCCCTTTTTAAAGTCCCACTGCTGTGCACGGGCTTCCCTTCAATACGAGGGGGATCGGCGCATAGTCCACCACGCTCGCCAAGTGCGGGTTGGCGGACTGCACATGTCTTTCGAAAACTTGCAAGGTTTTCTTAGATATGTAGGTTTCCTCACGATGTTTTGCTTCACTGTAATCATGTAAGAAATGATTCGCACATGACATGAAAAAGATGCGAGACCCGGGATTTGAACCCGCTTCACTCGGTTTCCCAAGCGAGCGTTTTACTAATGGCCTACCACTGCCAATTTATTACAAAATGTATTGATATCGATTTAGTAGTCTCAAACTCAAACAAACATTTTTTTCTTAACTTAAAAACCTTTAAAATTATTGTCAAAATTTTCATATGCATCATTTTCATGTAAAAATCCGGAAATGTTAAAAGAAGAATGATGTATATATATATTTTATATCTTGTTACGTGTTGCAATTTCATTGTGTACATTGTACAATGGAGAGCAATAAGGGAGTAAAAGATACCGAGCCAAATCCCGCCTACGATGCGCATTTGCGTAATACACCTCGTATATGCCTGGAAAATAGTTAAACTTAGTATAAAACACAGCGATAATACTTAAAGGATGAAACAATTTGCTAGTCACATAATAATATAACAGTCTGATAGAGTTAAGTGATATAGGCCTTATAGCATAAGTACGTTTTCTTGGACTTATATCCAATATCCAAGAAAACCGTCAATTCAAAAAAATAAAAACTAATTATCATTACACTGTAGCAACAAAATTATTAATTTTGATATAACGTAAATAAATAGGCAGTGGTAGCTCAGTGGCAATGCGCTCGCTTGGGAATCCGAGTGAAGCGGGTTCAAATCCCGGGCTTCGCACCTCTAATATTTTCATGTGCGAATCATTTCTAACATGATTATAACTTGCCTTACGGTAAAGGAAAACATCGTGAGGAAACCTGCATGCCTGAGAAAACCTAGCAAGTTTTCGAAAGACATGTGAAGTCCGCCAATCCGCACTTGGCCAGCGTGGTGGACTATGGCCTGATCCCCCTCGTATTGAAAGGAGGCCCGTGCCCAGCAGTGGGACGTTAAAAAGGGCTGAATAGAATAGAAATAGATAGTAAATAAATCCTTGTAAAACACACTTATATGAAACCGTCGGTAGAAAGATAAGATATTAAATAATAACATAATTCTTTCATTTATATATGTTAATTTCAAATTTATAATCTTAAGCAGAAAATGACCACCATTATTCAAATCTGCGCTTCACTTTGTACTGTAAGCCATGATAAAAGCCCTTTAAGCTCTACGTGGTTTTCTCTCATTTTTCCTGCTTACGTTAATATACTAAGTAATTTTTTAATATTTTTAATTTATGATTTAAATCCTTTAATTAACATCAGTAAGTTATTGTGTACTTTACATTAGCTTAATTTTACTTTTATTGTGGAATAGATAGGCCCTTAGTTTAGGCAAGTATTAGCGATACATATCGTTATGTTAAATACCTTTTCAAGGTTCAATACACAAACGGTCGGATTAGAAATCTATTACTAAGCCTATACTATCTATCCATGTATCCATTAAATAGTTATATATTTTAAACTATAACAATTGATTAAATTGGTTTAAATCCATACTTATATTAATATCATACATGTGAAAGTTTTTGTTTGTTTGTCCTTTTTTCACGTCGAAACAGATTGGCGTGATTTTTGTCTGAAGATAGAGAGTTGGATAGTGACATAGGCTACTTTTTACCGCGGAAGATTATCTCATTCCTACGAGAAAACTCGTTATAATACAACTCACAACAACTCATTATACCTACATATGTATGTATGATGAATGTAATATATAGTCTATAGTCTCTCTATTCCATACTAATGGTTATATATTTTAAACTATAACAATCGATTGAACTGGTTGAATTTTTTACAAAATACGCGTTATTTTTGTGTTGAAGGGGATTTCTTTACAAGTTTCTTTTTTATTTACCGGCATAGCCACAGCTAACGTTTTTTTTCAGCTGACCTTATATGTATAATAAATTATAACAACTCTATCCATTACTTATACTAATATATACTCCATTTGCTTTGAAGAACAATTGCAAATATTTTCCAATTGACATACCAAAGGGTTTTACACTTCAATTAGTACCAACTATTGTAAGTTGTTCAATGATTCTACGCTTATCTACTTGAAAAATCATTACATTTCACTTCACTACTATACTATTTATAGTAACCAATTTATTAACAAATGTTTTTATGATTTGACACGAGATATTTATCATATTTATAATGTTTAAAACTAGCGACTCACCCTCGCTCCGCTCGGGTTACGTTTTAACGTTTAGTATAGATTTCTCAGAGATTAGATATTTTCCCACAGTAAAAAGTATCCTATGTGTTGACACAGATAGTCAGCTATCATCATACAAAATTTCATCAAAATCTGTTTAGTGGTTTTCTCGTGATGCGGTCACAGACACAGAAAATCAGACATAAATTCTAAAAACTATAGATTCGGCCTGTATATTATTTTATTATATCTATGTATTGTAATATAAGTATTGTAAGATTTTCCAAAGAATATTTAAAGTACGTTAGAATTTTATTATATGTATATTGTATAGATAAAAAATATCCTGTTACATATAATAAAAAATGTTAGTAATCACTAAAGGGGTTGTAATCTTCTAAACATTTTTGTTACGTACTACATTTCTCAAGCCAATGTTATATTGGCTGATCTTTATAAAACTATACTTTCTGTGTAGGCTCTGCCATTTACTGAATGTAATCATTGCATGAATTGCTTACATGGAATAGGAGAAAGTAACAGTTTTTTGCGTTTTGTTCAACAGTTGAGGCCGCCAAAGGACCAGCTAACATGTTAAAGCAGTTCATTTTTCATGTACATATAATAAAAACCGAAGAATCGTTTACCGTAATAAAGAAAAACAACTTCTTTTTCTTTAATACATTTAAACATTTGAAGAGAAAAAATATGATTAATTATCACAATAGCGATTAGTATTTTAGTATAAATATATTTGTTATCCTTAATATTCATGTACATGGATATAGGTTTATTGTTTCTAGCATCTATTATATGTTCTTGGCTAAAGAGTATTCTCGTTCCATAGATTGCGTCTCGTCAAACAATGGACTTACAGACAAGACTCTCTAACGTCAAACACAAGCTATACCGCAGCTAAAATTACTAATACTACGTACTAGCGTAAGTAAACTACTACGTACTACGACTAACGTAATGAATTTGTCTTCTCTATTTACTGTGATTATTGTGAAATAGTAGTCCTTAGTAGCTTCACGTAAGATACTTAAGAGGTTTGTGAAGTGTCGATACGCGACGCGAGTAGGTTTTAAAAAAAATGCTATCTGTTTCATACCGCTCGTTTTACCAACCCGTATGATTAATTATACCAGCGATCTTGGAAACGGCTCTAACGATTTCGCTGAAATTTTATACGTCGGGGCTCTCGGGGGCGAAAAATCGATCTAGATTATTCTTATGTCTGGGAAAACGCATATTTACGAGTTTTCATGTGCTTTTCTTTAGTTGATTATAAGCATCATGGTTAAGCGGCCAAGGCGCGAGATTGACTATCACAAGTGTATTTGAATCTCGGTCGGATACAAAGATTTTACTTTTATTTTATTTATTTTTTGTATTTATTCTAGTTTTTAATTTTTTTGTCTTTAAGCCAAATTAAAAAAAAAATGTAGTTTTAACTAAAACCTCCGAGCGAAGCTCGGTCGCCCAAGTACTAATAATACCTTTTAAGCGAGCTATTCTTGTATATATATAAATTTATTTCGTGATAATGGAAACGACTCCAACGATTACGATGAAATGTTGTATTTAGATAAGGTTTTGCTTTTCTGAAAAAAAACGCAATTTATTCCAAATAAGACATACCTTAAAAGTAATTAATATTAGAGCCTTTTTCTATCTGTTCTCATGCTGACAATATCATATAGAATATTTTTTTATGGTACTTGCATTGCCGCTAATAGATAATAACCTACAGAACGAGCGCCTACGCCAAGCGAAACTCAGTTGCCCAAGTACTGGTCTTGAAGTACCTAGTACATACTTAATTGTGCGTCAGTAATAAATTTTGCCAAAACAACAGGGACACACTCGAGTGAAACGGTCAGTCGCTAGTTTATAATATTACTAGATGTATCGTCGAACTTTCGACTTTCCCCCATTTTAACTTAAAGTGTCTAAAAAAACTGTTCTTAGTATGTTTAAAAATTTGTTCTTAGTTCTTAATAAGTAAGTTCTTAGTAATTATTTCAGAAATACAGAGAGTATTTCAGATATAATTATTTGAATAAATGCTACAGTTTTAAAGAGTCTTAAAGAGTAAGAGAGTAAAGAGAGAATAAAACTGTAGAGGTCAAAATCTGTACATAGAAAAATATTTGCTAAAAACCGAGGTCAGAGGGAATGTAAGAAGAAAAACAGAACAAATCCAGATTTTTTTCAAATTTTTTCTCTGTCTGTTTGTATGGACTAAGCTCTGTAATCTCTCTCTGTAGTCTCTGCATAATGGTACTTTATATCCCCGGTCAACATTTTATATACTTTTCATCCCGGAAAATTGAAGAGTTCCCGTAGGATAGTTAAAAAACTATAGTAAATTATACAGCTTAATACACAAAAACTACTGATTGGATTTTAACGAAACTTTACAAAAATATAGTTCATACATCACGATAACAAATAGGCTACTTTTTATCTCGGAAAAATGTACGGTTCCCGTGGGATAGATTTGTTTTTGTTTGTCTAGAGTAGTTTAATATAAAATTAAGCAACACCTTGAGCTTAATTTATAATTACTTCCTAAATAAGTAGTCAATCTGGAATAACATCAAACTTCGCTAAATAATAAATGAACTGAGTATATAGTACATCAGCTTTTACATACATAAATTAATGATTTAGAAAATTGAAAAAAAAATTGGTAAGTTACATGAACTTACCTATTATATTCTTTTTAAAATCAGATGTTTTTTATAAAGCTATTTGTATGAGACAATGTGAGCTATCACATAATTTATGTAATTCATGTACTCATTACTTGCGTTATTAAGGATAAATTACATTAGGTACGGTATATATGATGCATTGGGATTTGCCTTTACGCCGCAAATATATCAGATTCATACATAAATAATGATTAGTATTACAAATTAATTTAATTTATTGAATTTAATTGTAATAAATCTATGTAAAGTATAGTTCTTATACTTGTTGATACGATATAAGAGTATGTATGTATGTATGTATTCAGCCCTTTTTAACGTCTCACTGCTGGGCACAGACCTCCCTTCATTATGATAGGGATCAGGGTCATAGTCATGCTGGCCAAGTAAGTTTTGGCGGACTGTACATGTCTTTCGAAAACTTATATAAGAGAGTACTGTATATTAATTACTCTCCATCATTGGATGAAAGTAAGATTACCTCTTGTAGGATTTTATTTCAATTCAATAACATATTGTTATACTATCTCAAAGAATTCTTGATGTTTTAAGTTATATTGATTTCTCAGAAATTTATTTATTGTTTGTCAAAAATTCTAACAGCAGTTAAAAACAAAGCAGTCTCTTTTTAATTCAATTATTTAATTCTAGATTTCTAGTTGAGAAATTAGAATCGAAAAGACAAGACAAGATTAACTATTAATTGAGATTTCTCTCTCTTTTAAATTACGTTAAACTTTTTTATATACATACATATGTACGCTATAAGACGGTTAATGTTTGTAGACGGAAGGACAGACAGATGGTAAAAATGGCGATAGCCCACTGCATTGATCGTGACTAACACCTAATTTATATACCTAAAACAATGTTTGATGTCTATGTAGCTAGATATATAAGCTATATTTGTCTAAATAATTGTCGGTTTCACATAATTAAATTTAATTACCTACCTCTCAATTTTTCTCAATTACTTATTTCAATAGAAATAATCTATTGATAAGAATTTAATGTGTAAAAATAAAATAAATCATAACTGCGTATCGACAAAAAAAACAAGGTGTTAAAAAACCAAGGGTATATTTAATATTATAAGATTCGCAGTCCAAGTTTTTAATATGGCTTAACGTACACGGTTTGCTTCTTTATTTAAAATAAGAAAGTAAAATTAAAATTTCCAAAAGAAATCTGAAGTTTAGTTTCCATAAATATTGAAAATATACATACTGTAGCGATTTTGTGTGTTATAATTAATAGCTCAGTTGTAAATAGTTTGTGTTTTCAAAACGCATGATTACATTTCCTCTATTACAAGGGCGTTTCGTGTGGTCAGCCAATTTCTTGGAAATTAGTCGCCTACGTTTTCAATGTACAGTATTAAAACGTCACATACGTTCAAGTATATGATTCTAGTTTAACATGGAATGTCTACTAAGGTACTTATATTTATTTTGACAAATTAAATAAATTATTAAATTCTCTATTATCATTAAATCAAAAATATTTATTGTAAACTATCTTGATTATTTGGCAACGTCGTTAAGATAATTGGAATGTCAAAAGGTGATATGAAAGCAGACTGATCGAATTTCTAAAACGAATATTTCACGTACACTCAAACAAAATATCAATCAGTGCCATTCAATAAGTTCTCTTTGAAGTATTCATCTTCACTACCTTTGACTTTTACAACAATTATCGAAAAATATTTCTAAAGACGTAATTTTATATATGTACTTATCTATACTTATTATTATCATTATTTAATACTATAAATCTGAAGAGTCCGTTTGTTTGTTTGGTTGAACGCGCTAAACTGAGGAACTGCTAATCCGATTTGAAGAATCCTTTTTGCATTAGATGGCCCGTTAGCCATATATCATCCCGGAAAATGTACGGTTTCCGTGGGATTTGTTTTTGTCTAGGGACGAACCCGAAGCGAAGCGAGGATGAGTCGCTAGTATAACATAAGTGCCGAGTATTTTATCCAAATTAATTCGATTGTTTCAAAAGTATTTTAAAACTTGTGTTTTTTTATATATTCTATATTGGATGTGTTTATTTTTAAGAATTAAATAAGTTGTTATTAAATTTTCTTTATACGTTATAGGTACCTATTCCACCACATAGTAATGTAGCTGATACAAACACCTGCAATAAAGTAAACAAATGGCTGAAGCCATTTGATTAACTCGCGAAAACAGGAAATTACAAGTACAGTATAATTTAAAAGTGCGGCGCAAATCTCTAACTCACAAACTTATTTAACTTTTAAAACCAAATACAAAATATACTTTACTACAAAATCCAAAAATATTTGAATATCAAATATTTGCATAAATCTAAGAAATTACTTAGACTGAGATTAAGACATAGAAACAAATTAGAATAAGTCCGGTAAAATGATGAGTTGGAAAATTTAAATATTTTTTTAGGGGGCGACATTGACAGGCCGCCTCGGGGGTCTTATCTACTATATAAAAATAAGTCGGGTTTTCCTTCCTGACGCTATAACTCCAGAACGCACGAACCGATTTCCACGGTTTTGCATTCATTGGAAAGGTCTCGGGCTCCGTGAGGTTTATAGCAAAGAAAATTCAGGAAAATTTTCAACAGAAAAGCGGGAATATCTTTTTTCACATACAGCGCCATCGGTAAATATCTCATCTCTGAGTAATTTATACTAAACGTTAAAACGTAACTAGGGACGAACCCGAGCGGAGCGAGGGTGAGTCGCTAGTTTGTTATGAAATAAAGTACCCGCCGTGAAACTCTTTTCGGGTTTTTCATTGATTTATTTAGATTTTTGACTCCCGATGTTTCGATGCTTTAAGCAATCATGGTCACGGAAGAGACAAGGTTTTAGATGTCTCAAGAGGAACCAAAAATCAAAATAAATACGCGAAAAAATCCGAAAGATAGTTTTATTCAAAATGTCAAATATTCGCGTAAATCTAACAAATTATTTTCTGCCGTGAGTTTGTGTTTGTTCGGACTAATCTCATAAACTATATTACGGGATTTCTCACTGTTTTCACTAAAAATAATTTCTTGTAGGAAAGTAATAAAGCTATTTGTGAGCAATTGAAAATAAACTACCAGTATGATGACATTTGTGACTTAGGTCAGATAAAAACATCCCTTCTGTAATAATGGTATATAAATGGATGATGAGGATGAATCAATTTGTACAGGATCTAACAAAAGTAAAGCTTTTGTTCTTCCATAAAATCAAGCTTCCATAAAAGCTTCCATAAAATCAACACTTTACCGAATTTCAAAATGTACCGCTGCTGCAAGTAATAAGTCTATTTTAAATTTTGAAGATTCAAAATAGACTAATTACTATGTAGACATTTTCCAACCCATTACGAGTAGAGTAAGAGAGTGACAAATGTTACATTACTATGTAAATCAAAATTAATTTAATGCCAATAATTTCTGACACATAAAAAGAAAATATAAAAAACGTCATTATAAACGTATTATACACTGAAGCTCATATTTTTAAAACTTTAATAATGCAAAGCAAAGTCACCCCTCACGAATGCGCCTAACCAAGCAAGATGCCAACAGTTGATTACCCAGAGACAGATTACCCAGAATGTAATACACTTCATAAACATGTTGACGTCAAAAACAACATATACCAGGAGCTCTTGGCATTCCAAAAGCTCTTTATTAAGTTTATAACTGTTACAGACTGATATAAGCTGCATTTATTAAAAAACTAGTAGCAAATGTTTCTATTAAATCATAGAGGTAGGCTCTTGTTGGTGTATCACGTCGTACTTAATCTCCTTTCTTTCTCGCACCTTATTTTGTTTTAGGCGATATTACTACAAAATATTTAATTGTCACCGCTAATTGCTCTTCCATAATATGATTTGTTTTTTAATTCTTTAAAAAATTACAATCTCTAAAATTCAAGTTAATAATATTTAAAAAGGACTAAAAATCAAACAACTATTTTTTACTTTATATTAAGAGTGATTCTGGGTAATTTTATTTGTATAAAAAATATAGGCGTCCGCGAAATAGCGCGCAGTGAAAAGCTAACGTAAGTAGACGTGGGCGTTTAAACGATAAGCGATAAAATAGCATGCTTTTTTAAAAAAGCGCTACAGCTCGCTTATCTATTCAAGCAGGCTTCGTTTAAACGTTGATGGCTACGTTTCAAGAAATTAAAAACAACATGAAAAGTAACCTAATGAGAATGTTAATACAACTCAAAATAAAATTTAATTATTGGACGTTATTTCGAAGCACATAAGACTTAATATAAAAAATAAAAATTAGATTAACAATCATATTTATCTCTTTATAAGACTCAATATTAAATGGATTCGTTTCATATTAAGCGGCTAAATTACATTCTACTTGTTTACGTAATATTTTTGGCGAATTGAAAACGTATTAATTTTGTTAGCGTTTTACAACACAACGAACCGGCAACCGTTTAACGCTTTTTTCAGCGCTTGTCGACGTAAGACCAATTTAAGCCTGCCAGGAACAATATTACACTCAGTATTGTTGCAATTCAAACACAGAAATATATGAAAAATATATTTTTTATTAATCTTAATACCGAATCACAATGTTTTACATTGCATTTCGAATCGTTGAAATAAAACAGAAATATAATGGAAGCTAGTTAGCAAACAACGTTGGTACAAACATTGGTTGTAATGTTTTGTAAATCCAGAAATTTAATCTCCACTAAGGCTATGTACTCCTAGTATTTAGTTAGTTTCGACAGGCATCTTTCTTATCCACAGACAGGGTCAAAAGTTATAAAAATAATACAGCAAAGTACCAGGCTTGCATAAAATAAGAAAAGGTTTTTTTTGTTTTACTTTAAAATTTAAATTTAATTCGCATTTTTGACAGTTAATCAACTGAGTTTGCCCCTCGTGTGTGGAGTTCACTGATTCAGAAATAATATAGCAAATTACCAAGGCTTGCATAAAATAAAAAGAAGTTTTTTTTACTTTAAAATTCGCGTTAAGTCCCACTGATTCAGATGACAACACAGATGCAGACATTTTGACAGTTAATCAACTGAATCAGTGAATTCCACACACGAGGGTCAATGTTGTACAAAATAATATAGCATAGTACCAGGTTTGCATAAAATAAGAAGAGGTTTTTTTTTATTTTAAAATTCGCGTTAAACCTCACAAACATATATATATTATGTTTGTTCGCGGATTTTTTCGTCGTTTATGAATCGATTTTGATAATTCTTTTTTTGTTGGAAAGGAGATATCCCAAGAGTGGTAGCATGATAAGGAAACCAGAATCTGATGATGGGATCCCAGAAAAATCGAGGAAAACTTTCGAAAATTGTAGCGGCGACTAGTGCGTTTGTTAACATTTTCATTAGGTATTTTAAAGCACTACTATTTAATGAAGGTCTGGAGTCGATCTGATGATGGACCCGAAAGACAGTCGAGGGAACTCCTCAGCGATTCAAAGCAATTACCTGGTGTTTGGGCTTGATTAATTTGTATTGATGATACGTCTAC
This sequence comes from Argynnis bischoffii washingtonia, assembly GCA_033884665.1. NCBI lineage: Eukaryota > Metazoa > Arthropoda > Insecta > Lepidoptera > Nymphalidae > Argynnis > Argynnis bischoffii. The sequence continues at coordinate 12,153,475 of CM066621.1, read as the reverse complement.
ACTAAAAAGGGAAAAATAAAAACTTAAAAAAAAGCGACTTCCAGGAACTGAAAAGTTAAAAATAACTAAACGGGGGTTTTCATTTTGAATAGATCAGATATATTCGAAGTCGGTGCAAGCCAATACAAATCAAAGCACACCGACTTCGAAAATATCTGCTTAAGTATATATTCTAAATGAAAACCCCTGTTTAGTTATTTTTAACTTTTGCGTGCCTAGAAGTCGGTTTTTACTTTATTTTTTTTTAAGTTTTTTTTTTACTTTAAAATTCGCGTTAAAAGTTTATGGCATTCAAATACTTCAAAACACAAGTAATGCTTATATATAAACTAGCATTTCAGAGATGAGATATTTTCCAGCAGTAAAAAGTATCCTATATGTTGACTCAGATAACCAGTTATCATATTTTCTTATAATTTCTGAGTATTGGTCCACAACAGAATTGAAATTGATCTTTAAAAAAATATTTTACGTGTAAAATATCTATTTTGAAATGATCTATCAAATGGTGTTAACCATAATTTTATATGAGTTGTAAATTCATGTGTTGATGCAAAGAATAAGAAAAATATTCATGATTACAGCAATACTTTATTTCTTTAGTAGTAGTTTTGGTAGGGATTTCCCTTAACATACCTTTTTTATTTTTTTAATATTTTTTATGAATCGATTGAAATAAAACAAATACTAAATGTTAGGTGAAGCTTATCACAATACATCACTGAAAACCGCGCCCAAATCGGATATGCCACAAACGCACAGACAAACAAACAAAAATTCTAAAAATCATTTTTTTTGGGTCCTATTGCGTTAATAATAATGTTTCTCAAATATCTCCTACCTACAGACAGCGATTAATTACTCTTTTGTTATATGCATAGATATATACAAATAATAATTCATCCTGTAAATCTATTATTAACAAGTTGAGCTCAGACTACTTCAGCCCCTCACGAGAGTAATACAAACAAAAGAAATAGAAAAAGGTATTTTACTAATAAGTACCTTTTAGGCGTATGAAGATGTTTAGAGATACCCTTATAGGAAAACTCACGTAGTTTAATGATTGGACTTTTACTAACTCTAGTTTGGTTTTAATCGGCTGTCGGAAAATAATGAAATCTTTGTATTACAAATCATTTTAGAACTAATAATTGATCCAAGAAGTTCAATTAATCGACACCATACTAATAACAATTTATTGAAATTATCGGTCACTATCTTCGGTTGCATTTGAATACTAAGGCCTATTTCACATGTATCTAATATACAGCCATTCCCGTAACTATATTTATTATTAAGTTAGGAATAAACAAAATATTAAAAAAAAATAAAAACCGACTTCCAGGCACTGAAAAGTAAAAAATAACTAAACGGGGGTTTTCATTTAGAATAGATACTTAATCAGATATTTTCGAAGTCGGTGTGCTTTGATTTGTATTGGCTGGCACCGACTTCGAAAAAATCTGATTAAGTATCTATTCTAAATGAAAACCCCCGTTTAGTTATTTTTTACTTTTCAGTGCCTGGAAGTCGGTTTTTATTTTTTTTTAAAAAGTTATTATTTTTCCATTTTTAGTGTAGACGTATCATCAATACAAATTAATCAAGCCCAAACACCAGGTAATTGCTGTAAATCGTTGAGGAGTTCCCTCGACTATCTTTCGGATGCATCATCAGATCGACTCCAGACCTTCATTAAATAGTAGTGCTTTAAAATACCTAATGAAAATGTTATCAAACGCACTAGTCGCCGCTACAATTTTCGAAAGTTCCCCTCGATTTCTCTGGGATCCCATCATCAGATCCTGGTTTTCTTATCATGGTACCACTCTTGGGATATCTCCTTTCCAACAAAAAAAGAATTATCAAAATCGGTTCATAAACGACGAAAAAATGCCCGAACAAACATAAAAAAAAAAAAAAAAAAAAAAAAAACATATATACGGTCGAATTGAGAACCTCCTCCTTTTTTTGGAAGTCGGTTAAAAATAAAACCACGACAAAATCCGATAAAATGAGTTTTTTCTTTAAATATCCCATATTTTATACCAAGGAAACTTTTTCTTTTTTTCCTATTTTAAGAAATATAGACCTGGATAAGTTTTTCGGTTCCACATACATTAAAATTTACGTAACCATTGTGACACTAGTACATTTTGTATTATATAAACTATGGTCCTCTAATCTCTGGATTTTATTGTTTTCTCAATAAAATTTTCTGGATCTATCCTAGTTGTTAAATCATGTATTAAAATTATACATATAAAAATCGATGTGTCTATGTATGTTCCCTATGGACTAAAACGGCTGGAGCGATTTTGATAAAATTTTCAGGCGATCTTCAGATTAGCTCAAGGTGATCCTGTGAAGTTTGGTAACGATCGAAAATTTGAACGCACAATATACAGGAAAATAGACGCAGATCAGGTAAGGATTCACATTAACCTTAATATGAAAAATTGTATTCAGCCCTTTTTAATGTCCCACTGCTGGGCACGGGCCTCCCTTCAGTACGAGGGGGATCAGGCCATAGTCCACCACGCTGGCCAAGTGCGGATTGGCGGACTTCACATATCTTTCGAAAACTTGCTAGGTTCTCTCAGACATGCAGGTTTCCCCACGATGTTTTCCTTCACCGTAAGGCAAGTGGTAATCAAGTTAGAAATGATTCGCACATGAAAATGTCAGAGGTACGAGACCCGGGATTTGAACCCGCTTCACTCGGTTTCCCAAGCGAGCGCGTTACCACTGGGCTACCACTGCCTTATTAATATGAATATGAAAAATATATTTATACATATTACATAAATATAGTATGCGTATATAAATAAATTTATTTATGTATAATTATAATATGTATTTAGTTGATATATTTTAATATTAAGTTTATACCATTTAATGCTGTACCGTACCTACACCGCACTAAATTAACTTATTTTCTCACTCCTGAAGGGTTTCTGGAAGAAATTCCTTAAAGAGTTAAGTTATCCTTTGTCGACATTCTGTTACTTTATTTTATATAATATATATATATATATATATATATATATATATATATATATATATATGTATATATATATATGAATATAAAAGCTTTTTATAACGCGATTTTTTCCTTTTATATACACTATTGTATAGCATTGTCTTCATTTTCTCAGATTAAGAAATATTTTTTTCTAACTGTCCAATAGAGGCAGGCAACAACAAAAGTGCCTTTAAAAGTGATGAGTTTTCTTTACTTAAGAATAAAAATGATTTTATTTTTAGGCACTTACTATAGTAGCAGTTGTAGTAAAGATAGGTTTCCTTAAATTATTATGTACAATGGTCTGTAGTTGCTTCGCTGTATCACCGCGGAATTGTTGTCTTAAAGAAGTTTACATGTGTAAGTCTTGAAGCTTTTTGTCAACAGAAACAACTTACACAAGAAGCACAATACGGTAAAGGAATACTTAATGTTTTCATTTTTCGCACAATTTCTTTTCTAATACTTTATGCATGTGAAAGATTTGTTGGCTTGCCTTTCGCCTAGAAATAAGAGTGAAGAGAAGAAGTATGTTTTGCATACATAACAAACATGGTGAACCTTATGGTATCAAAGAGTAAGTGACCACACTACTATTTGAATACTGATACATTATTGATTAAGTGGTTCCTTTGATTACTGAACGAGATGAAATTATGTCTTGTATATATTTTTAGTACTTTAGACATTAAATATCCCAAAAAGGATATTGCAAAATTATTTATTAATTCTTAGAGTTCGTTCGTAACAAGAAGCAAAAACGGAATCCTTTTTTTCTATATTTTTTCCGTCCATATATCGCAGCTCATATTTACAGACTATTGGTACTATTTAATGTGTATTATAAATATATCAACTGCTTGATAATGATGAAAACAAATTTCAAAACATAAAATAATAATAGTGGCAGTTCATATTTCTTATATAAATTCGAAAGTCGTCATAATCTTCTCTATTTTACTCATTGGCGAAGTGAAATGTGCCCAAATGGCACTCCTAGGAGCTATTGAATTTTTTTGGAAAATCTTTTTGAAAAAGACATTATTATCGATGCAGAGGCCGAATCTAAAGTTTTTGGAATTTTTGTTTGTCTGTCTGTCTGTTACCGCATTACGGAAAAATCACTGAAGGGATTTTGATGAAATTTGGTATGATGAGAACTGGTTATCCGGGTCAACATGTAGGATACTTTTTACTGAGGGAAAATATCTTATTTCTGAGAAATTAGACTAAATATTAAAACTTAAGTAGGGACGAACCCAATCAGAGCGAGGTTGAGTCACTAGTTATGAATATAAATATACACTTATTTTTGCTGTCAATAATGTATATTTTAAAGGTGCATGAATTTTTTTTTTTATTTTTAACCTAACAAATATTAAGCAAAACGGTTTTGTTTTATAAATAGAGGTATGTGTATAAAAAATGTTTAAGCAAAATTTCATAGTTTTTGTTATACAAGGCGAATACTAAAAGTAATTTGAACCGCTTTTCAATATATTTTTATTATTCCTGCTGGAAAAGTATAACTTTAACAGAGTTAAATATTATATTTGCGACGAATAAAAAATAAAAATAAATTGAAAGACTTTAGCGCCGTTGAGAGTGATTTATCAAAAAAGATCATTATATTATGATGGCATCAATTTATTTCAATTTAACGAGATGAAAAACTTTACACTCCTTAAAGGTTTATAGATATTACAAGTCTGTGACATAAGGCTTAAAATTTGGTGTATCAAACAGTACTACATGAACGAGTAAAGGTATAGGCACTTCGCAATACTTACATAATATATCAGGTTAATCTAAAAATGTGTCGTATCAATATTTTTTAGATTTTAGCAACCCTAACACAAAATTCACCTCTCCTACTTTACTATAAGTCTTATTAATTTAATTAATTAAGTATCTATAAAAACGTAATTTCTTCTTTAAACAGAGAATAATTAATTGACTCTGGCTGGTTTAAAAGTATTACCGGATTTTGCGTGGCTAGCCTTTGGTAAACTATCCGGAATAGAACCGGTAATGTCGGGGAAAGAACGTTGTTTTGTCGTTGGAGTGGCCTATTACTGGAGTGGACTAAATTGTCGACAACTCTTACAACACACTAAACGGAACACGCAAACATAACAACAATTACTATTAAATACTTGCTATGAAAGGTCTTTTATAAATAATATAAAGCTAAATTTATTTATAGTGTTATAATTGAATTTAAACTAATATTTTACAGAAGATAAAATATTGTAAAACATTATTTGTGAGTGACTAAGTTCTATCAATCATTGGGTGTAAGTCGACAGCGTCGAGACGATGCCTAGGACAGCAGTCAACTAGTTTATTTAATTGATATGAAATTCTATTTAGATGACTAGACGTTATTCGCAATTGACTAAAATACTGCAGAGATATCGTGTTTAGCCTCAATGCATAGGTTATTGTGTTGGGGTAGTTAAATTGTTTAATTTAAGAATTATATATTTTTCGTATACTAAGAATGCTATGGAAAATCATTTATGCCATACGTACATGCATAACTAATATTATAAATGTGAAAGTTTGTGAGGACGGAAGGGTGTTTGTTACTATTTCACACTAGAACGGCTGAATGGATGGATGAAAGGCACAGAGATAGATTAAATAGTCTGAAATAATACACAGGAACTTTTTAGTCTGAAAAAATGTACGGTTCCCGTGGGATGAATGTGTTTAATTTATCACTAAGGACGAACCCGAAACGAAGCGAGGGTAAGTCGCTAGTATGTGATAAATACAAGCTAGACCAAGTCAGTGTATAATATATAGCCTTCTGGAATAATGTTTAGTGATTTGTGTAATAAACATGGATTTATACTTCTATTTCTATACCAACATAGCACTTATAATTTTTGCGACATAAAGGTGTGTACTATATTACTAATGACGACATATTGCTTTTAATTAAATTAGTACCTATGAAATAATTAACATTTAATTAATAAGAATTAACATTTAATTAATAAAAAGTTATTTCCTATTTTTAATCATATGTGTCAATATGATCATGTAAATGGATTTTTTTAAGCTTTATAGAGACTATTTTATTATTTTTAAGGTATGTAGGTATATTAGTTATTATATTCCTATTTGTTGCTATAAAATAATATTTCTGCCTGATCTTTCAAAATTTTCACATTTGATTATAACTTTACAATTTTATAAATCGCAAAATAAGTAATAATATAATAATGGGAAAAATTAAAAAGAGAAAATAAAAAGCGGAGTAAAAGGTCACCTGTTGGGGCGAAATAGGCTCCGGCGAGATTTGAACTCGCGACCTCCTGTTTTCTAGACAGGCGCTTTAACCAACTAAGCCACGGTGCCTACGAAGTTTTTGACAAATACGGGAATATGTTGCCGATCAATCATAAAATATTACAACTAACTTTAATAGTTGGATAATTTTACTTAAAGAATTTTATAATGGCTCAAAATTTCATGACCTCCATTACCCATCCAGACCTGGTTTTAGAAAGTTTTCTACATTATTTATAGGTTCTATAACTTTTACAATGTTAATACCTAATTCAACTTAAGAATAAATAAGTATTGTGGGAGGTTGTATTTCTTACCTTCTACCCAAAACAATGCAAGTTGTGATTTGTTTCGTGTGGTATTTGGTTATGTGTGGTATCCTATTGACATTCATGAGTATTGAATTCATGATTTTTATTGTATACTAGCTTTTGCCCGCGACTTCGTCCGTGTGGAATAATGACTTTGCTCGTAGAGCTACCGGGCGGCGCGGCGGCCAGCGCCCTCCTCCTTCACGACCGCCCCGCCCTCGCTTTGCATCGGGCTGAGAGCGCGCTCACCCATAGTCAGTAAATATGTATATTTTAAAACTATGATATCTCCTAAGATATTCATTGAAATCAAATGATGTCAAGGGTAATTTGAATTAAAATTAAATACTTGTAATGAATAACGTATTTATTCGGATAAGGATTAATATCATGTTTATAAAAACACCTTCGGAAGTAATGCATTATTTTAGAACAAATTTGATTACTATAAAATAGGTTATATTGAGACAACCTTAAAAGATAGACATAATGTGCTATCGCGGACTATTTTTTAGAACTTTTAAAGGGTAACAATTGTGTCACACATGATTTTTCGTAACTTAAACCGTTTACACAGCGCACGCAACGGAAGCTCTCATAAAAAAATATAAAAATCGACTTCCAGGCACTGAAAAGTAAAAAATAACTAAACGTGGGTTTTCATTTAGAATAGATACTTAATCAGATTTTCTCGAAGTTGGTGTGCTTTGATTTGTATTGGCTGGCACCGACTTCGAAAAAATCTGATTAAGTATCTATTCTAAATGAAAACCCACGTTTAGTTATTTTTTACTTTTCAGTGCCTGGAAGTCGGTTTTTATTTTTTTAAGTTTTTATTTTTACATTTTTAGTGTAGACGTATCATTAATACAAATTAATCAAGCCCAAACACCAGGTAATTACTGTAAATCGTTGAGGAGTTCCCTCGACTATCTTTCGGATCCATCATCAGATCGACTCCAGACCTTCATTATTTGTTATAAAACGCACTAGTCGCCGCTACAATTTTCGAAAGTTCCCCTCGTTTTCTCTGGGATCCCATCATCAGATCCTGGTTTCCTTATCATGGGACCACTCTTGGGATATCTCCTTTCCAACAAAAAAAAGAATTATCAAAATCGGTTCATAAACGACGAAAAAATCCGCGAACAAACATAAAATATATATATATATATATATATATATATATATATATATATATATATATATATATAGGCTACTTTTATTTTTAAAAAAGAATTAAGATTCCGCTCAACAACGCGAGGGTAACTTGCTAGTTCTAAAATAAGGGCTCTTTATCAGTTTGTCAGTGAGCAAAATATCTTAATATATAAAAATCACGTGTCGCAATGTTGGTCCGGGATGAACTCCGAAACTACTTAACCGATCTTAACGTATTTTTTTTTCAAAACATGTGATTTGAACTTTTTTTTTATTAACTTTTCATAGCAACGCGTGGCCGGGTCTGCTAGTATCAAGATATAAAGTAATATATATAATAAAATGCTAAGCTTAAAATGAATAAACGATAATTATTTATTCACTATAAAAACACCGTTTTAAAAATCACTTTAAAATATACATAGGACTTGTTATATATAAAAAATATATGAAAAGTTGTTGATAATTTGCTAATATTTTGGGTAACATATACAAAAAAGATACACATAATATATGTCTTGTGTATTTTAAGTGTATTGTAAGTAAAATACCTGAAAATAAAATGCAATATTATATTCGGTTGAAAAGTTTGTGAAAAATTCGTATGATGTCTTTATAAGAGATATTTTTCTGTGTTGAACGTTGTGGGATAAAATTAAAAAGCCACAACAATGTGCTATTAAAAAAAGTTCCCAGACCTCTGAACGCCCGAAATTTTTACACACCGTCGACTTCCAAAGGCTCTTGATGAATTTTGTACGCATAATTATTTTATCATAATGGAAATGCGCACTCAGTTCTGCTATTTAATATTGCTGTTTTTCCTATCGGTAAGTGCCGAGAATTTATTATATTCTAGATAAGTACTATGAGTAAACATTATATTATTTGTACAAATGTATTCGCCCGAATTAAATTCAAGCTTTGCCATTCCTCTACCAGTTCGGAAGATCTTCCGGTTAGTGTAAGTATTAAGAAGATTTATTATTTTACCATAACTATAATGGTCGTTTAAAAATTGTGAGAAAGAAAGCTATATGTACATATATATAGGCAATACTCCTAAAATTGAGGAAAAATTAATTATTTTAATTTTAATGTATTTCATGTTTTTTTTATTGGACTCTTAGATTAAAAAAAAGTTAAATGACTATTTTCATCTGTTTAAATATTTATTTATGTTATCTTTAAGTGATGTCATCGCCAACTGAGAACCAAATTTCATTATTCCTTTTGTAATCATTAGGTTTTACCTTAAAAGTAGTTTCATACTTTCAAGAAAAAAAAACCACTCTGACGAGGACATAATTACTATTAAGATGATTTTGAAGTCAAAATCTGTCACAAAAAATAAATAATATGATTATAAACGTTAAGAACTGAATAAATTACACTATTAACAGCTAAACTTTAAATAGTTATTCTGCCCCGTTATACAAATAACATGACATTCTATTTATTCTGATCTATACAGATAAATAAAATTAAAGTGTCTGTTTATAATGTCTAAATAATAGCTTTTTTCTAAGTACATAATATGAAAGTATATACAGAACTTACATGATTATTTTTTTATTTTTGTCTGTTTGTCTGTCTGTCTGTTTGTTCCGGCTAATCTCCGAAACGACTGGACCAATTTTGACGGGACTTTCTCTAGCAGATAGCTGATGTTATAAAGAGTAACTAGGCTACTTTTATTTTGAAAAAAGATTTAGGGTTCGCGCGATATTGAATATAAGTATATTAATATACATTTAAAGCTATGATTTATAACCTAAGAGACACTAATACTAACTTATAAACTAAAATTACTTATTCTCAACACGTAGAATAGCGTCTAGAAGTATATAAAATCCGTCACTGACTAGACAGCGACAGTGAGATGTGAGCCTGTATTCTGTAACAATTGCTTTCCGACCGCCAAGACTCTTATTTATCATTTTTATATGACTAAAATACATTCTGATGAAAAAATTACTAATAATAAGGACATAGGTATAAATAAGGTCGACAAGAAAATAAAGCGTCAATAAATATTAACGTTATTAAAAAACAGTAAGCATTCTGTTTGACTCAGTTCAGCTTTTCACTTTTTTATATTTTTAAATAGAAAATTTTATCTAAAACTCTTTTTTTTATTTCCTTTTTGCGGCTATGTTGTCACTGCGACCATTTCTGGTCTATTGTGATCGCCACATTCTTCATTAGAGTGAACCATTGAACCCTGCAGAATTTAAAAATTGCAGGATTTTCTTAGGTTTGCACTCTTTTATTTCATCTAGGCCTAGAAACTGTTTTCCTAGATGAATGCTACGCTTGTACATGAGCGGTCCGCATTCCCATAGAAGATGAAGTGGCGTTTCATCTGTCTCTATGCATTTTCTACGGGTATCTAAAACTCTTACTAATACATATATAGTTCTTACCTACTTAGTAATTGTTTAGGATGTAAAAAAAATCCTTCCAACGTGCCTTCACCTTGTCGTTGGGCTTATTAACCTCCGGCAATCCAGCCGGGTGCGAAGCCGAGAAGCGCACTGGGAGGCGGCCCACCTTGGTGGGCAATGTGCTATGCGCGTTGCTTCTGGTACTTCTCTGATAGCAGAGTGGACTGTGGAGCAACCCCATGGTTGTTGTGGCCTGCTTTGGTAGACCTGCCGTCGGGACGTCGTCGTTCACTGCGTAAGTGATCCTGGGACGCCCCATTAAGACGAGGGAGCTTTTGTTGTATTTTAGTAGGTGGTACTGGTTTTTCCATCCGATGAGTCCCACATAACCTATATGTATATAGGCCGTATTCGTAAATGCATGTCCCATTAAAAAAAGTATGTAAGGAAATAGACTACATTTTTTTGCATAAATGTATTCTGGATCTGATAAAATAAATAAACCAAATTAAATTTTTGCTAGATATTTTAAAACTCGGATTATCTATACAGATAAATAAAATTGGAGTGTCTGTTTTTAACATTAAAATAACCGCTTTTTACTAAAGGCATATGGATGTATACACGGTACATATATTAAAACAATAATTTTTACAATTTTTGTCTGTCTGTCTGTTTGTTCCGGCTAATCTCCGAAACGGCTGGACCGATTTTGATGGGACTTTAACTGGCAGATAGCTGATGTTATAGGGAGTAACTAGGCTACATTTATTTTAGATAAAGAATTAGGGTTCCGCGAAAAAAAATTAAAACCTATGAAATTATGAACAAAATTCGCGTACGGCTTACACACCTGAGCAAAACGAGGGTAAATCGCTATATAATTTAAATAAATGAATATCTTAGGAGTAGCAAGCTACTATTTATGTATACCTAAACAAAGATAACCGTGAAAATAGGTGATACCGTGATAACCGTACCTAGGGACGAACGCGAGCGAAGCGAGCGTAAGTCGCTAATATGTACACTAAATTTAACCAATGTAAACTAATGGTCCTGTACTAGGCGGAATTATGAATGTTTAACGTAATGTGATATCCTCTTGACCGATTTCGGCCACGAGATTTGCCAACTGCGGAGGTATTATAGTTTACAAGTGTGCGCGCAAATACAAGTGCACTCACTATTCCTCGTACTCTCAAATTTTCAAAAGAGAATGTTTTCACAGAAAAACGTAATTAATAAATAAGTAAAAAAAATAAATAAAAAACACGGATTTGCAGCTGTTCATGCCCTAGGCCACCAAGGGATTTAGTTCTCGAACTTTAAAAATGTTGGCTAAGATTAAGTTATATTATTTGTTTTTTTTTTTTAAATCTAACAATTGATGTACAATGTAAGTCCGTAATTCATATTAATCTCATCATATCCATACTAATATTATAAGTGTGAAAGTTTATGAGGATGGATGGGTGGATGTTTGTTACTCAATCACGCCATGGTGGCTGAACGGATCTGGATGAAATTTTACACAGAGATAGATCTATGGTTCCCGTGGGATAGTTTTGTTTTTGTTTTTCACATAGCAAGGAATCGACTATCTATTCCATATTAATCCTTGAAACGTACCTAGGGACAAACCGGAGCGAAACGAGGGTGAGTCGCTAGTATTATAAATGTAAGAGTAACTTTGTGCATCTATTTATTGCTTTTTTAAGATTAAACAGCTGAACAGATTTTGAATATGTCGTGGACATAGATTGGATTTTTGTCTTCATCCCGCTTACCCGCTTAGCATTTAAAATATACATTTTACTATATAATATATGGCACAATATTAAAAATTCATTGTTATATTATTCATTGTTACAGTTGTAAACAGTACAAATAATTCAAATATTATACTTCGCTACTAATCCTACAACTGAAAATAAACATTCGTAAATATTTATGACCGTAACAAAAAGTTGAATAAAAACTATTTTACTATATATGTATGAATTTCATCAAAAAAGTAATGTAAAATGTTCTATGAGTTTATTCCATACTAGTCAAAACAGTTAATATAATATGTAAATTATTACAAAGAAGAAGCGAGGGTGAGCCGCTAGTTCTTTAATAATTAATGTAACATAATATTCACAATGTCAATAAAAGGTGTTAGCGCTTGGTTTTATTCCTACATATACATATATCTATTCTTTTTCTAACCAGATATAAGACCGATGTAATAATAATAAGCCAGGAAGACTCCTGACTGATTTCGGCCACGGCAGCTAAACTCATTGAGACTAACTAGATGCGTAGGAGATATTATAGTGCAGCGCGTGCGTCCGTACGCGCAGATGCAAGTGCACTCTCTATTGCTTTACCTATCAAAGTCTTATGAGACGATACTTCAACACGACCGGTGAGAGTTAAGGCGCAGGAAACACCGCCAACTTCCCAACTCCGAACTACTACTGCGAATATCTTACAGAAAATCTCAATAATCAAACTTGGTCCGACCCGAGACTCGAACCCAGAATCTCAGTACTCACTTACTAGACCACCGAGACAGTCTGGTGCACATATAGGTATATGTACTCAAATATAACATGTACTTATAATATTTTTTTAAATACAGATATAAAGTTTCTCTGAGTATTTTTAAATACATTAAGCACTAGAAACTTTTTATTCAGCGCAGATCACAACTGTGAAGAGATTAGTCAAATATAGCCGCAAAGTTCCTATCAGGTGTTCGCTAACTGGACAAAGTTAAGCAAAGTAAGAACTTGTCATTTGTTTCGAAGTCCGCCGTAAGATAAAGCTTTTAAATTTCATAATAAAAAAGTTGTGTATTTCGTATTGTCGTTGAGTTTTAATGTGAATAAATGAGATTTTCGTAAAATACGTTTATAAAAATACGTACGTAAATACGTACATAAAAATTTAATTAAAACTAGCGGCTCAGCCTAGCTTCGCTCGGGTTCGCTTCTAGACAAACAAAAACAAATCTATCCCACGGGAACCGTACATTTTTCCGAGATAAAAAGTAGCCTATTTGTTATTCTGATATATGAACTACATTATTGTAAAATTTCATTAAAATGCGATCAGTAGTTTTTGTGTACTAAGCTGTATAAGTTACTATAGTTTTTAACTATCAGACGGGAAATCTTTAATTTTCCGGGATGAAAAGTATCTAAAATGTTAACCGGGGATAAAAAAATTCATTTAAATCGGTCCAACAGTTTCGGAATTAGCCCGTACAAGAGACAAACTGACAGAAAAACAAAAAAAAAATGAAAAAATCTGGATTTGTTCTATTTCTCTTCTTACATCCCCCTGGCTAGGTTTTTAGATAAATTTTTTTCTATAAACAGACATTCGATCTCTACAGTTTTATTATATGTATAGATAAAGTTTCCAGAACTAATTTGCAAACGAAGCAATGATGACCGCGTAGATTTTTATCCGTAAACTATAAAAATAAACCTCCAATAAGTAATGTCTAAGCAATACGTACACAATATAGTAAACAGTATAAAACCGTCTGCTTGCCCCAAAAGGGATAGGCAAGTGAAAATAAAAATGAATATATATATATATATTATACAAGTATCATAAGGCAAATTGGTTTGTATTTCAATATGCGACAAAAATATAGAAAAATAAATTGTGTAGCAGCTTCGACTATAAGAAAACAAGTGAAAAATATCTATACTAATATTATAAATGTGAAACTTTGTGAGTATGAATGTATGGATGTATGTATGTTTGTTACTCTTTCACTCCAGAAGAGCTGAACGGATCTGGATGAAATTTGGCACAGAGATAGATTATAGTCTGGTTATAATCCCATGGAAAAGCATGAACGAGATAAATGTATTTCATCTATTAGTTAAACGATTTACCCTCGCTTCGCTCGAGTGCGTTCCTAGGTACGTTTTAAATACATAAAAATAGTTTTCGCGAGTTTACCTTAGGAGATAGACACAATATGCTACATACTTTTTAAGACGTACAATTTTCTAGTACATTGTTTTGTTGTACGAGTATCTCATAAGATTTATCAAACGTTAGCTTCGTAATTTTCTAAGAACGACTCGACAGACCAATTATTATATTTTCCCGTGAGAATGAAAGATTTTTCTGTAGTAAAAGATATCCTAAATGAAGACCCGGTTAATAAGTTAACACTACACATTACACATTTAGTTGCTCAATACTTCGACGGGAAATGTAAACCGATATAGAGACAAACAATTTCAATAACAATTGTTTTGGGGTCTATATTCTATACACAATACATAACAGTCTTTGTTTTCAAAAAATATTTCATGTACAGATTTCACTTTGTTACTATTTTATTATATGTAAGATATCAATTATATCATCCGGGATATCATCTACCTGTGTCCTAGCTTTCACTCAAATTCATTATACCGTTCACGCGTAATTAATTAGTAATAAACCAAGATCCGAACGTCTTCCCTTTATTTAAAATTGATTGATAGAATTTCATTTTGAATTGACTTTTTAATTACTTTTTAATTAACGTGATGGTATTGAAAAACAAATTTAAAAAACTTCACCAATCAATTTGTAAAGACAAAATATCAAAGACCGTAATAAATCTAGTAAATGAATTGGAGAACCATTTTTATTATAGCTTTAATTAAATAACTGCTACATCACTTGGCATTCATTGGGCTCAACTGTTTTATAGACGACGTTGTCATTATCGAAGTGACAATTTTTAATATTTACATGTGTTTTTGGACATAATAATAGAGGTTAAAGTATGAAATTGCCGATTTGTACTGAAAAATTGAAATTCGTTTTTTTTTTTAATTTAACATATTTATTTAATCAAATAATTACCATTATTATCTATGCATTGCTGCCATCTAATAGGAAGGTCATTTATGCCTTTGCGATAGAACTCTGGTGATCTAGATTCGACAAGCTGTTTGAAAGCATTTTGTATTGCCTCCTGAAAAGAAAACTTTTTATCACGTAGAAAATTGTCCAAATCACGAAAAATTGTTAGTCCGCTGGAGCAAGGTCTGGCGAAGGGTGGGGTGATTAATGGTTTCTGATTGCAGTTCCTGTAGAGTTAAAACGGTTTCTCGTGCTGTATGAGGTCTCGCGTTATCATGGAGTAATAATGGTGAAGATCGATTCATGAGTCGGAGCTGTTTCACTGCTAGTTTAGCTATCATCGTTCGGAGTTTAGCACAGTAGACATCTGCTGTTATTGCTTGACCAGATCGGAGAAAGCTATAGTGAATAACACCATGCTGAGACCACCAAACAGTTACCATTACCTTTTTATTGGTAAGCTTTGCTTTAGGACACTGTTGCGGAGTTTGACCTGGGGTCAACCATTGCATTTTTCGTTTACGGGTATCGTAAAGAATCCACTTTTCATTACATGTCACAATTCGATCCAATATTTCTTTATTTCTGTATCGATTCGACAAGGCAACACAAGTTTCAACACACGTTTCTTTCTGCAGATCAGTCAAATCATGAGGCACCCATTTTTCATATTTTTTTATTTTATTGATTTGACGCAAATGAGTAAATATTGTTGGTAAGGTAACGCTAAACCATGCCGCTAATTCCTGCGTAGTTTAGCTCGGATCGGCTTCCACCATCTTCGGTCCGTCTTCCACGTTGTTCGTTCTTCAAATCAAAGTTTTTCAAATCACGAAAGTATTTAAACCAAAATCGCATGGTGCGTTCATTAGCAGTCCCCTCTCTAAAAGCAACATTGATATTGCGAGCTGTTTCTGCCGCGTTAGTTCCGCGTCAGAACTCGTATTCAAAAATAACTCGAATTTTCGAAGTATCCATCTTTCTTGTCTAAGCTGAATAAAAAAACAACTGAAAGTCAATAATCGAATATTGCACATTTTTTAAAGGAAGAACTACATAGGTATCATGTGAAAAAGTTTCACTCAAAAATCTCAAACCATGAAGGTTCTATGTCATTTCGAAGTATCTATTACTATAAAACGACAATTTCATACTTTAACCCCTATTATATTGACATATATTATGCCGAGTTCACATTATAAATGTGAAACATTACCTTAGAAACATTATTCTCTGGGGCTGTTGAGTAATTAATAGCATATCTGCGGAGCTGAATGGAAATCTGATTAGAACTATAACTTATATATAGAATCCGCATACATATACATATATCCTTTACAATATGAACTTCTATACTAAGTTCAAGTTGATATCCTCAAGGAGCCCTCGTGGTTTAATCGAAACTAAAGCTGGTTTAACTTTCAGATGTATAAAATGAGATGATCAATATATTAAACGCGTATATTATAACTGATATCTGTAATGTCTGTAATCTTCATATGGATTATATTAAGTAGCCAAAGCCCAGTTGTCAACGAGAATAAACGACAAGAACAGTTAATCGGAAATTGCAATGTGTAAGAGAGGGACAAAACAATTTTTTTTAGAAAGGAATTGAATTTACTAGAAAAGTTTTGAATTTTCGAATACTAGAATGTTCTTTGTTTAT
Source organism: Argynnis bischoffii washingtonia (assembly GCA_033884665.1). NCBI lineage: Eukaryota > Metazoa > Arthropoda > Insecta > Lepidoptera > Nymphalidae > Argynnis > Argynnis bischoffii. The sequence continues at coordinate 12,136,750 of CM066621.1, read as the reverse complement.
GTATATAAAAAGGCCAGAATTGTATTGATTTGTTAATTTCGAAATTTAGAAAAGACTGAGAAGAAATACGAAAAAAGTGAAAAGTGAAGAAAAGTAGAGTAAAGACGTAGTGAAGGTATAACTTGTGGTGAAAAAGGTGTTCAGAGACTGAATTAAGCCAAAACTTTGTATGTACGACGTGTGTTTATTAAGAACCGCCATGTCCCCCGTCCCATTAATATTAATTGTTAGTTGATGTTTGTGTTTAGTTCATTATGTAGATTTCTTTGTACATACGTAAAAAGTAATAGAATTAAATTGTAGATATATGTATAATATATAACTATTAGTTTTAACAATTATTAATTTTAATTTTATTTTTCTGTTATAGTTTTTTGTATATTATTGTGTTGTCTGTTGTAGGTCCTGATTTATAAACGAATTGCTCCGTTTCTATATGTAATCAGATTTAGGGTTTTTTTTTTCCTATTTTATACCGGTCATTCTATATAAGGAGGGTGGACCATTTAAGGCCATGCTCCTTGTAAGGCCGATTATTAAAAAGTTCTAGTTATTGCCATGCGATGTCGAATTCCTTCTTCTCAGACTAGCACCCATCGAACTTACGAACACAGACGCAGCGGCGAGTCGCTAGCGCTGCTGGTTTGTCAATGGGGTCCCTCGCTTTGTTGACTTCTTTAGTCAACGTTAAAATTCTAATACGCGCTCACAGGAAAAGGCTACTTTTCAAGTAAATAAACTATAATTTTTTTTATTTTTTTTTATCCGAATTCATAAATAAGGATTTGCTATTGTACTAAAGAAAAACTATATGATTTTATTCTAAATTTTGTTAAAATATCGGTAGTGTTCCCAGAAAAGCCAATGGTTCCTTATAAGGCCGAAAAAAGATCATTAAAAAATTGATAGTTGGCCTTGCTAGGGGTTGTGCCCTTGTTAGGAACATTTAGGAATCACGAAAATATTAATACTTAGTTTTTAGTTGTAAATCGTATCGGGAAATGAAAAACAAAGTATAATTTCATAATATTATTGCTTATAATCATGGTTTCAATCATTTTATTTTAAAACTCCATTTGGCCTTGCAAGGAACAGACCCACAAGAAGGCCATTGTAGTCGGTTTCAATTTTTTTTTTTTATTTCTTTATAAAGATTATTGGCAAATTATTTGCTATCAATATAATACTTATTAAAATTATTTTTAATACATTTTTACGTATATATTCTTAGTTTTACGACAGTGTTCAAGTAATTTTTGTTGACTATTTTTTAAGTGATTATATTAGATTATGTATTTAATGTTTTATTTTAATAAAAGACCTATTTATGAAGATTTAGGATAACCAGATATTTTGATAGTTTTACCGTTAGTTTTAAGTTAAACCACTGACTTATTATATCGGCCTTGTTTGGAGCCCTGTTTCTTGCAAGGCCATTTTGGAAGAGTTCAATAAAACTTAAATTTAATAAATAAGCATTAACTCTGCAAGAAAATAAAATATTTTATTAGTTATAATACATTATAGAACAAAGTGTTACTTAATAATTTGTTTGTTTCATTTATCCAATAATTAAAAGAATTATAACTGTTTATTTGTTAAGGTGGCCTTCCATGGTCCACCCACCTTATAACGTGTCTTCTGCATTCTACGCGACATTGGCGAAGTAAATGGTGCCCAAACGGTACTCCTAGAAGCCATTGAACATAAGAATTGAATTGAATTGAAGAACCGCCATAAGTGACTATTGCAAACCAGAAGTAATAAAACAGCTATAGTACAGAAAACGTAATTTAATTTCCGATCTCAGAACTCACAGAATGTAACAAAATGTAAACTGCACATAATATTGTTACGTTCTATGAGTTCTAGCACAGATCATATATTAGAGTAGTTCTAGGACCGAATAAGTACGTCTTTTGCACTATAGATATTTTATTATTTTTGGTTCGCGTGAGTCACTTCACTTATAACGGTCCATGAACACTCGCAGTACGCGTACAAAGACATAACTCAGTCTCTGACCTCTATTTTCCACCACTAATTACACTTGCACTATGAGTTTATTTCATTTTTTCATTTCTTTGTATTTCGTCTAAGTCTTGAGTTTGAGAAATCTCGACACACTGCCGGCCTTTTTATATGCATAAACAAAGAACATTCAAGCAAAACAAAAAAAAACTAAAAACTTGAATGAATACAAAAAAAAACAAATATAAAGATATAAATAAAGATATAAAGATATAAATATATAAGAATTGCTCGTTAAAATATATTAGATAAAAGAAGTTCCTATGCGTAAATTCTATATTCGAAATTTAAATATATTATGATTATATATGTATTTGTTATTGATGACATTAGAGTTATTGTAAAACGCGCTATCGTTTTTAAGACGTTTTATATAAGTAATGTTGGAGAAATTAAATTTTTAACTATAATCCGATCACTAGTTGTTTTATTCTAAACTCAGAGAGAGCCTGTCTCCCACGCACAATATTGGATTGTACACTAGTTAATTGCCATAGGTACGTTTACACCATGTTTGAGACATGCTATTTTGAATTATTATTTGTGGTGTAAATACGTTACACACTCTCCACACTATTTATAAAAGAAATATAAATTATAAAAGTGTACAAATATGAAATATAAAAAAAAATGGGAAATGTTAAACATGTAAAATTTAATGATTGATTTTTTTCTTTATAAAAACTAAAACACAATAATGAATCTTTTTTCTAATTAAGTATTTTATTAAATCTTTGTTAATGAACAAGACAGATTAATTCAATTTATATTGCGTAAGAAAATACGTACGTATACAGTACCAATATAGCTAATTACTTAGTTAATTTTCACGCCCCGCTTTCTCAAGAGCACAATAAGCATCTCGTTTTCGCTTAAAAGCTCGCACGATAAACTTACCGTAATCAAATCCGACAATCGACATTTTACATAACGACTAATAAGCAAAGTCGCTCCACTTCTTTGTGATTATAGCTGTTTTAAATTACTTGTTTATTCATAGCTTCACAAATTTACTCAACCTACTTTTTTAATCTTTATCTCTCAAGATTCTTTAAAAATTCTTTGAAACGGTGTAAAACTTTTGTTTTGGCATTCAAAATGATGTGTCAAAGTCTCATCACAGATCACATAATACTATATTAGGTCTCATATAATCTAGTATCCGCGTCTTAAGATATTAAAGTTTGAAGGTCACAAAAATCAGTCTTTGCAAATATGCGATATACTTCGTAATTTAGAAGGGAGGCCCGTGCCCAGCAGTGGGACGTTAAAAAGGGCTGAATACGATGCGTAAAATGTTAAATTAATTATTAAAGTTGTTAAGCATGAAATTCTCATTTTTTTTTGTTTCAAACATTTTTATACGATTAACCGTTTTAAAGATGAAGCGCGCAATTGTAGTCACCCTAATGTGTCTGTGCTACGTACGTAAAGCAAAAATCGCCATTTTTATACCTCTCTTTTCTAGAATGCTCGTAGGATTTTGAAATGAATCACCTAATATATAAAAACCATGTAATAATTATTTTGATCTAACCAAAATTCGAACCCAGTATCACACAATATAAAAGAGACACTTGACCAAAGCTATTAATTTCTAGCTGTTCGATATATTTTACACTTATTCCTAAGTGATATGTAGGGTGGAAATAATATTTCATTGGAATATACACAAATCAAATTTTAGCACCTAATCAATTCTCCTTTATGACTAGCTAGCCGCGACGTTTGATATTAAATTCATCACATTCCGCATCTTCGACATATGGTAAAATGAATCCAGTGTTGCAAAAGTGAAAAATAAAAAATCGTTAAATTTGCCAATTATAAATTAGAAGAAATCGGGAGATTTTTATTTATACTCGATCGGTTTAGGTAGTTTTAAAACTAAAGGTAAACAAATCATATACTTTTAGATGCCGTTCTTCCTCGTTTCAAACTTTTTTGCGATCAAAATAATGTCTTTATAGTTTAAACTAAATTTTAATAGGTTTATATACTAATGCAATAAGCTGCTGTTTATTATGAACTAGCGACTCACCCTCGCCCGCTTCGGGTTTGTCCCTAGACATAAACAAATCTATCCCACGGGAACCGTACATTTTTCCGGGGTGATATATAGCCTATAGCCTTCCTCAGTTAACGGGCTATCTAATGAAAAAGAATATTTCAAATCGGATTAGTAGTTTCTGAGATTATCGCGTTCAACCAAACAAACAAACAAACAAACTCTTCAACTTTATAATATTAGTATAGATTGTAAATACTCATTTATGCACTTCAGAACAATTTATGATTTTAATTTTAATGTAAATATAAGGTATTGCAATCTGGATACTGTAAAGAACCCAAAACAACAGACTTACAAAACAGTTTAAGAATTGTGATGAAGTCGATAACCTTACAAAATTTAAGAGCCAACTGTGACGTATAGTATGACAACAAATACGACTTACATAATGTTTATTCGGTTTATCCATATTATATCGGTGGTAACATATGAGTTTAAAAAAAATATATTATAAAAATAAAAAACCCGACTGCATAAAAAGTAACTAAAAAGATGAAAACAAGTTCACGAAAGAATATTATTTTATTATATTATGCAGTCGGAGACATATGTACATTATGTCTCCGACAATGATGAAGTGTGTTTGTCTTCGACTGCATAATACTACATATATTCTTATATATAGCGGTGGGGCTGCAGGGGAAGAGGAGTTTCGGTGTTTCGTTGCCGTTCGCCCTGTCCTCTGCAGCCGAGTGAAGGGGGCCCACTTCGGTGGGCGGATTGGGGCCGCTCGACGGGGCTTCCGTTTGCGAAGCCACGACGATGCGGCCACCGGTGGCGGGACCGCTTTGGCGATCCCGTGATCGGACGGGGGGTAGGGCCGGATGCGGGACTGTGTTACTAGGCTCGCAACCGGTAGAGAGGTGGGCCGCGGTGGGAGGGGAGCGCTGGTGCCCGATGCTGGCCTCCTCGCCCTCCGCGGTCTGGACGGGTCCGCCACCGTATGATGGCGGACGCGGTGGGGCTGCAGGGGAGAGTGCTGGTGTTTCGATGCCGTTTCCCTATTCTCTGCAGCCGTAGTGGGGCTCCTTCGGGGGTCCCACCAGACGGTGGTCTTCGGACCTGCCATCGGGGCGTCGCGGAAGTTATGCGCAAGCGTGCCCGCGGCGTCCCACTATGGCGGATGGGAGGGGAAGCTTGGGGTTTAGTGGGTAGTACCGGCTCTTCTAACCGGTGAGCCCCGCATAACCACCTGGGGGTTAAGGTGGTATGCGTAAATGCGTTCCCCAAGGATAAAAAAAAAGGTTAATTTTGTTTAAAGCCTTTGCCAATCTTTTTACACGTGCAATCTATGGACGGACTACACGCAGCGGGCCTACAGTGCCCTATGGGTACAATATAACAATATGTTGAGGGCGGTGCTGAGAAAGCCTCGACACTGCAGTGCGTCGGAGATGTTTGCGGAAGCTCATGTAGACGATTTCTACGCGATCATACGCAAGCGTACCGCGTCCATAATAAGCAGGTTATTGAGCAGCTCCAATTGCCTCCTTGGTACATTGGCGGTCAAGCTAGATAGCCCTCTCTGGAGGAAATAGAATAGTGTACGTATAGCCACGAGGCGGGAGTAATGGGTCTCATATGATCTTGGTGTGGCCTTGTCACGTAGGGCAATCTAGTTGTTTTAAGCTAACATAGGATAAGTATTTTGTATTACTAACTCTTAGATTAGGTAAATTGTATATGTGTTTTTCTTTTATGTCGTTTTTGTTTTTTTATGGGTTTTGCCTGAAATAAATATTATTATTATTATTATATTATATTATTATACATTTTAGTAAATATTTCGGAAAAAAATAAAAAAGCTGTTATCAAATTTAATATTAACATTAGTAATTGTAATAAACATATTTTTAGCAGATTTATAGGATCTGTAGATGGCTTTACGTAGAATGCTTTATTGAATCACATACGAATTTTTATTATTAAATACCAAATTGCGTACTGCGTAGGCGTACGAGCTCATGTATTGAAAATTACTTCATTAAGCAACTTCTTTTACAACTTTTCATATTCGCTCTTTTGTGAGAAGCTTCATAAAATTCAGAGATTAACTCCTGCGTATGAATAAAAATCGTCTGAATAAGTCACTGCTTTTGATTTTTATAAAGTATTTTTTAATATCTGAGATTATGTTTTTTGCCAATCATATTTTTGTCGCTCTTAATAATGATAAGTAACATTTATTTAATGAATATCGTATTATTTTAAGAAAAAACACTTCGTTTTATTAGTGGTGGAGTAAAATAAATATTGCTTCATATAATATACTATGCCCTAAAATTCTAAATAACATAAATTTTGTAAGAGAATGTAATGAAAAAATGTAATGAAATATTTTAATATAAATTATTTTATTTTTTTACGATATTATGTTTTTATTAAAACATTTTATACAAAAATTTGCTTCTCGTGTGTTTAATAAAGTTTGTCAATTTCTGCGGCAGAGCTTGTGGTATATGTGGTATATAGTATATACCAAATTCAAATCCAAATTTACCACATTTTTTTTCTAACCAAAAATATTCAAGTTATCTGCGCTAATATCCAAGTTAATGTTTGTGACTCAAGCAACATTGCGTCGTTTAGTCGTTTGATTTATAGGTTACTAGCGACTCACCTTAGCTCCGCTCGTGTTTGTCCCTAGTTATGTTTTGACGTTTAGTATAGATTTCTTAGAGATGAGATATTTTCCCGCAGTAAAAAGTATCCTATATGTTGACCCGGATAACCAGCTATCTTCCAACCAATTTCATCAAAATCTGTCTAGGGGTTGTCTCGTGATGCGTTCCCTGACAGCAGACAGACAAAAATTCTAAAAACTATAGATTCGGCCTCTGTATCGATAATAATGATTATTTCATTAGGACATTTCAAAAAATATTTAATATACAGATTCGACTGAGAATTTTTTATATGTGTAAAAAAGTAAAAGAAAATAGTTTAGTAAAAGCATGTTATATTGTTTTGTTTACATAATATTCAAAATACACAATGTATATAACTTCTTATTTATAGAATGCGATGTTATTTATTTATGTATTTTTTAAATTTATTTCTACTAGAAAATATAAATAATAGAATAAAGAATTACCTACCTCACTTCATGAGCTTTGTTCCAATTTTTTTTTCTTTGTTGTAGTCCGCTATGGGTTTATCTAGTTGATAAAGACCATCCCACTTTGTATTTATCCTAGACTTGCTGATTACCTTATGGTAAAAATAAAATCTATTTGTTCGTACTCGTAAGTGTAACTCCTATATAATAAAGAGGACTGAGTACAGTCGTCTTGTCAAGAGTTATACCTATGGGAAATCTTCTTTATAATATGTTTCAAAGCACAGTTCTGGTGGGAAGAGAAATAAGTTATTTGATAAGTAACGTCGTGACCTGTTGTATATCTACCTGTTGTTGCACTCACTGGATATTATTGGTTCTGTTACCATTATGCTATAGCTTCCATAAACTAGAAGGCTATTAAGTACAAAACAAACATATATGTATCTATACTAATATTATAAAGAAAAAAGATTTGATTTTTTATTAGTTTGTTTTTTGTACCTAATAGGCTCCGAAACTACTGAATCGATTTAAATTACATTTAGTAAGAAGATAGTTTGAGACCCTGGGAAGGACATAGGATAGTTTTTATCCCAAAAATCATCCCTTAAGGGGTGAAAATGGGGGTGAAAATTTGTATGGGGAATCAACCTAGGGACGAACCCAAGCGAAGCGAGGGTGAGTCGCTAGTTTAATTATAAAATCAAGCCAAATCAAATGACTTGTACATAAATTAAAAAAGGTATATCTGTTTTGTTATTTAAGTAGAATTTCATACTATTCTATGTAAATAAAGGTGTAAAATAAAACAATGTTATTTTCAAATCAAGAACTACAATCGTGGCTAAGTCTATTTATCTATAAATAAAAATAGTCAGAGCATCGTATTCACAATATTTGTATAATACATATATTGTGAATACGATGCTCTGACCATATTTTTCAATAAGGGTAGAATATTTATTCTTTAAATGATTATGAAGTCGGTATGACTTTTAAAAAAAAATACTTTTTACCTTAATATTAGCCTGTACAATATAGAAGTCGAGCAGTATTAGTACTATAATTTATAAATTTAAAGTATATGACGATAATCAGCTTAAATACTCGTGCAGTATTTGAGCTGATATATTATATATTATATCAGTAACAAACCTTTTTATAGTTGATTCTTTTTTTAAATAATATCTGTTTGATTACTTCAAATGCAGAGGGGGTTCCCAGCACTGAAAGTCTCGTGACATATCATCAAGCTCTGAGTTTCGATAAATATCATTTTTAATGTATTTTATTTAAATTAAAAAAAAGTATAATATAAAGTGGATAGAATGATTAGGGGGCCTGTTTAATTTATAATTTATATATGTAAATCACTGTGTGTGTATTCAAGTAATATAATTTTTTCATAAAAACCTTTTTCACACCATTTTACCCCTTACATGTATTTTTTTGTTTTAGGTAATAATTTAGTCTGTAAGGTTTTAATATTAAACTTAATAAAGAAGAAATCCCATCGATTAGCGAAAGTTTTTTTTAAAACCAGTAATAATTATTAAAATGCCATGTACTTATGGAAAAAAGCCCAAATAACACCGTCCAATTTATCCGGGTAAGAGAGTGTGTATTAAAGTACAGTAGGTATTTTAAAGTATATTTAAGATGAGGGGTCACCCAGGTGACCCTTTCCTCCAAAATATTCGTAAAGAGACAAAATTTGCATCAATTTTTCTATAACGCTGTCTATTTAACAATTGATTTCAATGTAAAAAGTTCTGAAATAAAATATCGCGTTTATTATTGAAAGCGATAAACATTCTGTATTCATCAAAACAATTTTTTAAGTTTATCTTTAAAATTTTTCGTGAGTTAGGATCAAAATCCGTACAACAATCATGTTCATCTTAATCTAACTTAAATGAAAACATAATTATATAAAAACTAGCATGTTCCCTCGGCTCCGCCCGTATAGTTTGATTATGTATTACTATTTCTTTATAAGTTACAGCCTAAGTGAAACTCTAATACATAAGCTATAATAATCTAAATTTTCATTAGACTCCCTTCAAAGGGAGAGATTTTTGCGTGAAAGAATAATAATAATAATAAACTTCTTGACAAACTTTCTCGTTTATAATATTGGTAGTATGAAGGCCCTAAACAATACAGATTCTTATTTATTTGTTACTAGCGACTCACCCTCGCTTCGCTTCAGGTTCGTGCCTAGACAAAAACAAATCTATTCCACGGGACCCGTACTTTTTTCTGGGATGATATATAGCCTATAGCCTTCCTCAGTTAACAGGCTATCTAATGCAAAAGGAATTTTTCAAATCGGATCAGAAGTTCCTGAGATTAGCGTGTTCAACCAAACAAACAAACAAACTCTTCAGCTTTATAATATTAAGTACAGATATGTACGACTAAAAGTCATATAAATATAACAACATTTCGTAGAAAATAAGCAATTATTAGTAAAGTAAAGTTTATAAAACATTTTATAGTCTAATAACGCTAGATAACAAAACGTTACATTTAATAACCTTCAACGCCCTCGAAATAACCTGGCTCATATTATTTGTAATTTCATTTAGGCAGCAAATAATTTTATAAGAAATAAAATTGTTTTGTGATAAGTTTACAATTTCAACAAATTCATTCGTTATTATTAGTAATGCGAAAATATTAATTTTAATATTATAAATGTGAAAAATTGTGAAAGTGGATGAATTTGTGGATGTTTGTTACTCTTTTACTCCAGAACGGCTGAACAAATCTTAATGAAATATGGCAAAGAGATAGATTAAAGTCTGAGTTAAAGTTTTATCCCGGAAAAATATACGATTCCTATGGGATAGATTTGTTTTTGTCTAGGGATGAACTCGAAGCGAGGGTAAGTCGCTAGTTGATTATAATTACCTAATATTCGAGGTCTGATTCGCTTCTTTATTTCTATTAAATTCAAATTAACTTAACATGATCCAGCTTTATCTATACTAATATTATAAAGCTGAAGAGTTTGTTTGTTTGTTTGTTTGGTTGAACGCGCTAATCTCAGGAACTACTAATCCGATTTGAAAAATTCTTTTTCATTAGATATCCCGTTAACTGAGGAAGGCTATAGGCTATATATCATCCCGGAAAAATGTACGGTTCCCGTGGGATAGATTTGTTTTTATCTAGGGGCGAACCTAAAGTGAAGCGAGGGTGAGTCGCTAGTAGTAGATAAAACTGTAACTTAAGGTACTGCTGTACGCAAGCACACAAAATAAAATTTAAATATATGTATCTTAATTGATTCTATTTGCTTCACAAAAAAGCCCAATTTAATGCATTATGTTCAGGAGTCATGCGCATTTGGAACACATAAACGAAAATGTATGTAACTTATAATTTGGCTTTCTTTTGGTCTATTCATATGTCCCAGCCAGATAACTCGGATTATAGTGCTAAAATTTAGTAAGTACCAAGATAGAAATAATATAAAATCTTAATTTATTATTGCAGTTCATATAATGAACACTGTAAGATGGATATCGTATGGAATGGAAAGTAATATTTTTAATGCTCTTCTAACATAACAAATCCCGTAGGTACGTTAAGACATACTCGTACATAAATGTAATGTTTCATGCTACGGAACCCTCAGTGAGCGAGTAAGAACTCCACTTGCCCGATTTCTATTTATTCATTCTAAACTACCTCTTCTTACTTTAACCTCATACATTTTCTTTATTATATGTCTACTAGCTGATAAATTTAATTCTAGATCATTGTAGCGCAGCGTAGCATGTAAATATGCGTGTACGTATGTGATAAAGGTTGTGACTTCAATTCTCACTTACTTTATTACAATATTATATAATGTCGACATTTAATTTAAAAAGTTTTCTTGATTGTAAATATGGTTCACACCTTAGTTACATCAAAGTAGATGAAGAGCAGACAATAAGCGGACGGTGTAATATGGTATTGGAACGAATGTAGAACTAGAACACAAAAGACCAAAGACCCAAACCAAAACAAAGTTATTGTTATTATTATATTATGCTTCTATATCTTCTCTATCTTTCTTATTATACCTGCGTCTCGAATTCACTCTACTTTTTCAAATACTTTAATAATTAATCTTAATTCACCAACCACCTCCCTCACGTTTTCTCCTTTTCTCCAATGTACGTGACATTAGCGAAATACAGTGCTCAACAGCACGCTTAAAAGCCATGATAAAGAGTAGTATTGAATCTAATTAAGAATTAAGTGCAAGTAGGGCTAAGTGATTTAGGAACACGTACTTTGTATTTTTAAAATAAATACATATTATTATTCTTACAACTTCACTACATAGTGTAAAACAAAGGGGTCGCTTCCCGCTGTCTGTCTGTCCCTATGTACGCTTAGATCTTTAAAACTACGCAACGGATTTTGATATGGATTTTTTTAATAGATAGATTGATTTAAGAGGAAGGTTTTAGTATATTATTTGTTAACTTTTTGTATACTTTGCTCAAAATATTATATATTTGTTGGAGATGTCGGAAAAAAACAAGCTGTCTGGGAGCTTTCAACGAAAACGCTGCCTAAACCCTTTGAGACATAACAAAATAATGTATGGTGGAGTTGTGTATCTTATATACATAGGTCTACAGAAAAGTTCGCGATGGTAAATGTCTATCTCTTAAGGATAACATACTATATCTATTTTAATACTTTAAAAAGTTAGCATTTATAATGCGGTAATGTAAAAACAATTTACGCAAATACGGTAATAATTTCTAATAAAAAACCTATGTATGTACGTTGTACATACATACCTATAATCTATTCAATACTTGCCGTTATAATATACCTAAGGACGAACCGGAGCGAAGCGAAGGTGAGTCACTAGTAATATATATTTATTTAATGGCTTCATTCAAACTGTATTTCATCAGAATCCAGAATTAAATTACTATAGCGACTCACCTTCGCTTCGCTTCGGGCTCGTCCCTAGACAAAAACAAATATATCCCACGGGAATCGTATATTTTTCTTGGATGATATTATAGCCTATAGCCTTCCACAGTTAACGGGCTATCTAATGCAAAAAGAATTTTTCAAATCGGATTAGTAGTTCCTGAGATTAGCACTCAACCAAACAAACAAACTAACAAACTCTTGAGCTTTATAATATTAATATAGATGACAACATATTTAACTAGAATTTGTATGTAGACTGTAGGATATATATATATATAGAATTCCAAATACTTAGTAAATACCAATTTAGTAGAAATAAAAAGAATATGTAAAGAAGCGGATCGGTAAAATCACTGAGCTAAATCGCAAAATCGAAATACCATGTTATTTCTAGTATGCATCGTGCTCGCTAAAACAAACTTATTGACAGTCCGATGTTTACATTGGATATAAAATAAAACCCGCTTTAGATTTTATTGAATATATTTACCATCTACAAAATAAATTTAACTTTCGTAATTGTTTAGAAATAAAGTTGTTTATCACACCGATACACTGTTACTTACTACAGAGAATGTATCCCTAAATGGTTTGGAAAAATAACATAGGTATGTACGTACATTACATACACCAATAAAATAAATAAACATCGTTTGAAAATTATGGCTTACATTTGGTTAGTTTTAAGTAGTACTTGATTTATTTCGGAGTTTGTGCTGCAATAACTTTAATACTTGCTCTTTTTTTTAATAGAGAAGAAAAAAAAACGATCTTAAAAATACATTTCTTATATAGATATGGTGTACTGGCATTGATTTTATACGTTTTTTTTGGTTTGTCATAATTAGCACATTCTGTGAAAACTGGCTACCTAGAATAGTTAATAAGATAAGGCCTCTTAAAGCCGGAGGAGCGGACAGCCAGATGGCGTAAGTTTAGTAATAGGATTTTGTTTGGACCCTTAAGTATGAAACCGTAAAGTACTACACAAATGATCCTATAAAAGTTCCGGGACTTAACCCAAAAACTCACATGATACGAATAAAAATATTCAGACCAACACGAAATTCCAAACGTAAAATACAACTTGAAAAAATAAATTTGAACGAAAATCTGCGGTTTTTCAATAACCGTAGTGCTTTCCGCTTGTGTTTTAGTATAAAAATGTAAGTGCTTGTACAATAGAATTTAAGCGAGGGTTATTTATTTTGGCAAACATATATAGTTTTTTTTTCTTGATATATGGTGGTGAACTTCTTTTAAAATATATACTTAGTTCCAACTTATTAATTAACGAAACCGCTCATTGCGTTTTCATTGGGAGCCGGGAGGGGGTTTGATTTGCATAAACTATTAATAATACCTAATGTGTATTTTATATTATATGTGTATTGTGTGGTATTGAGTTTTCGCCAGCAATAGAAACATGTAACACTTTATTTTTTTATTTAGTTATTAATTTGCTTTTAAACTTTTACCGTCTTCAGGTACATCTTTTCTTAAACTTAACTCCTTTGACAATATGGCCGAACATTCTTTGTTTCATTCACTTTGTTCAATTAATTAGTTTTTATAATTATTCTATTTAATTTATATCTCTTATATGTATCCAGATCTCCAATAAAGAGTTATAAAGAGTTTTCAGATTTAATTCGTTTTTAATCATCCCTTTGTAGGTATATCAGTTTCCATTTTTTGAGGTTTAAACGCGCTACGTGTTTATTACAATCCAAATACTACCCAATATATTCCTCTATTATATACCTACCTCCATTCTATATAGAAAGGTACGGTAAGAAATACTGTAGCTGTGAAGTTGGTTTTATTTAGCAGATTTTATAAATAACATAACATAAAAATAAATATAATAATATAACATAATGGAAATATAATAATACACATTATTTATAACTGATAAGCTTTTCACGCAATAATAATACATACACGCAAACGAACAAAGATATATAAAAAAAGTTTACTTACATAATAATATACAAGACAAGTGTGAAGAAAACCACCAGTGTACACTTCAAACGTATAATAATTATTGATTTACATATAAGAATTACAACACACTGCATATATCACTGCTTTATACTAGAATTTACACAACACTGTTTCAGCATAATTACACAGTAACTCTTCCTGAACAAGAATGAATCCCAATCATAGAAAGCACTCCTTATATATTAATTTTAATTTCAATCAACCCGCCTTTTTAATAATTTTAATGTAACTTCAACTACTTCCGGCGTAATCTTTAAATCATAGTAGTCAATTAATGTATTTAATTTATAAAAGCATACTTAAAATATAAAACATAATTTCATTGAAACTTTAGTTAATTACAAGAAATATAGGTAACTTTAAATATGTCTAACAATATTAGCACTAAAATTAATGAATCATAACACTCGGCCATCGACATGCGTGCTATCTCCGGAGCGCGCAAATCTCACAACACTCGGCGTAAGGTATGTTCATGATTCTCTACTATAATTTCAAAACAATATTAATAATTACAGCATGTAATACAAGCAAAAAAATATATCGTTACATTAATATAAACCAGATTATACTACACTAGATAAAACTTAAATACTTTTATTTTTCAGTATCACTGTTCTCCGAGCTTGAGGAGCTGTATTCAGAACCAGAAGATTTGTCCAACTATTGCCTGAATGCGAAACGCTTTCATATCTCATGGTACTAAAACCGGGAGCATAGTTAGAGATTTTATATGTAACAATAAATTTTGGGATTAAAACTTCCCTTCATCTATCATTTTAAATAATATAACGAATACTATTGTTTTATTGCCACTTATTAATACCGCTAATAAATTCTGCATCGATTTAGTTAACCCTAATATTAACTTAGTTTAAATAGAATGAAATGAAATAAACTTAATTCAAATAGACTTGATTCAAAAGCATTTAATGTAAGCGTCAGTGAAGTCTGTCCGTGAGGAATCTACCACCGGCTCAGAAGCCGGCAAGAAACTCAACAGTTGCTCTTTTAAATATCGAAATTACATTTATTTTATATCATGTAGATAGCCCACATACGAGTCAATAATACTCAATTCCACACATTTTCATCAACAAGAAACTCTTGAACCGTGTAATATGCTTTGCCCAATAAAACATTTTTAATTATATTTTTAAATTTTTGAAAAGATAAATCTAGGATATTTTGTAGAATCTTATTATATCTGCGTATAGTCAGGCCCACGAAGGATTTATTCACCTTTTGGAGCCGAAGTCTAGGTCTAACAAACTTATTTCTATTCCTAGTGTTTCTTGTATGTCTATCTTTAGATTTTTGCGAACAAATAATATATTACACAGTATAATTGCGAATCACGAGCTCTTAGATCATAAATAGCCCGTACTGGTCTTTTTTTTAAGAATAAATACCGAATTAATTTGTGCGGCACTGCCCCAAAGAAGTATTCCGTACGATAAAATACTATGAAAATAACTAAAATATACAAGTCGGGCAGTGTTAATATCCGTTAAGTTTTTAATTTTTCTAACTGCATTAATTATATAACTTAAATAATTATATAACTACCAAAGCCCCTAATGACGGGCAGATATTCATTACTTTTTAAAGGTCCAGCACATTAGCAATAGAATATTTTATGATACCAAAATCTATAAATGCACTCAAAAACTTGACATTAATTTAATTTAATATACCACACACATTTTTAATGTTAATAAGCAAATATACTTTTCGCTTTAGATGCAATTTCCACACAATTACGTTTAGCGTTTACGAAATCACTTCACCTAACACTAGATTCAAATTCTCTGTTTGACATCTTAATTGGGTTCTGTTCATTTTGACTACTTATTTCGTGCGTAAGAAGGGGTTTTCTAGAACAATCATCGAAGTTATGTCCTATTCTACTTACATTTCACAATAGGTTTTGTATAATTATTACATATATGTATGACCTAGTTCTTGATAATTAAAACACGTGAAGTTATTTTGTCCATTTGTATTACCTGGTAAAATGTTATGACCATTTCTAAAATCTCGTTTCATAAAGGTATACTATTTATAAGCGAGGAACTTCTTGAGTTCTCTTTAATCTGGTTAAACTGTGGTGAAGCTAAATAAATCAACTGCCTTTCGTCCAGCAATATCATATCTACTTAATAATGAAAGTTTATCATAAAAATATTCTCAAGTTTTCACCTTTCGGGAATGCCTTACTAATTTTAACTAACTTTTGAGCTTTGGTAAAGATTCATATAATTGAAAGAATAACTTAATTTCTATCTCATTCATAAATTACGGCACATTCGTTAACTTTCTTTAGTCATCGCTCAACATCTTGTGATCTATTATCTTGATGAAATTCCGGAACTACATTAGTAGAAGTCTTACTTGCATTATCTGAAGCGCTGCTATAAATTTCTTCAGGTCTTCGGTTGTTAGGTAATCGGATAATCGTTTAATTTTAGCTGGTACTTCAGCATCACCAGAAGATGACCTCCTTCGACGTCGATTGGGCCCTTCTGGAGTAAAGCCCTCTGATCCATCTCTGTCACCTGGAGGATTGTTTTTTTAACGCAGTAAAATCTGTCTTTACAACTGCATACTTGGATATAGATATCAAATTTACTTAAGCTTCTAATCTTAACCTCTGCTAATGTTTAATCTTAACTATATATCTCTAAAGAAAATATTTGAAATTAAGGGTATTTGTAACTTTAAAATAACTTAATGCAATACACTAAAATAACACTATAAAAATTAATGTTCTCCTGACCGATTCCGGCCATGGCGGCCACTCTCATTGAGACTAGCCAAATGCACAGAAGATATTATAGTGCACAAGTGTATGCGCAGACACAAGTACACTATTCTTGCCACTCATATTCCGGTGGGACGACTACTCGACTCGACCGGTGGGAGATCAACGCCTTTACGTGCTCTCCGAGGCACAGGGATAAAACACAACTAACTTCACAACTTCTAGTTGTTACCGAGGCTTACAATACAGAAATACTCAACAATTAATCTTGGCCCGACCCGGGACTCGAACCCAGGACTTCCGGGTGTGCTAGTCACTACACCACCGAGGTATTAAAATTACATGTCAACTAACATCACACATCACCTTCTTGACTATAGCTATAATGCTAATACATTACTACTGCTGCACACCTATATGTCCAGTATCTAAGGTCAACATACATGGCTACCACAGCACACATATATACATACATGGCTGTATCATACAGTCATTTACGTTATCCAGGCATACTTACTTGGGTCATAATTGAAGCACTTCCAATCGAGTCCAGTGATCAAACATTGATCACTCAATCCAGTGATCAAACATAGACCACTTAATCCAGTGATCAAACATAGACCACTCAATCCAGTGATCAAACATATACCACTCAATCCAGTGATCAAACATAGACCACTCAATCCAGTGATCAAACATAGACCACTCAATCCAGTGGTAAAACATAGATCACTCATTCCAGTGATCAAACATATACCACTCAATCCAGTGATCAAACATAGACCACTCAATCCAGTGATCAAACATAGACCACTCAATCCAGTGGTAAAACATAGATCACTCATTCCAGTGATCAAACATATACCACTCAATCCAGTGATCAAACATAGACCACTCAATCCAGTGATCAAACATAGACCACTCAATCCAGTGGTAAAACATAGATCACTCATTCCAGCCAGCAAACCCATCTATCAATCTAGCGGCCACCAGCCTAAAACTTTCGGTATTAAATATAAACCATGTATTAAAAAAAAACCGATAAACAACACATTTCATAAGTTCTTAATCACCATCATCATCATACTAATATTCCATATGTAAAATATAATAAACTTTTCCAACCGTAACTACGTTTTAAGTTTTTAACCACCATCATCATCATACTAATATTCATTATGTGAAATATAATAAACGTTTCCAACCGTAACTACGTTTTAACGTTCAGCTCAGAGATGAGACATTTTTCCGCAGTTAAAAGTTCAAATTCAACCAGCCAAGCTCAGCCTTAGAGCATGGAACAATACAATTTAATAACAATTCATTATAATAATTACAATAAATTCAATATACCCAAAATTACATGTTACGACTTTATCCAAAACATAATCATTAATAGAATAATACGTCTTTTCTAATAAAAATTTCTTCAATCTTTGCTTAAATATATTAATTTCATTAACCTCCAGAATACATTTAAGTAAATGATTATCAGTACAGAAAATACTCTTCGAGAAAAGGTCGAGTCACACATCGAGGGTGGCGAAGTAAGGCCCTATGTCTTATACCATAACAATTTTCAAATAAATATAGATTATTTCTAACATAAATAATAGTCTCACAAATGCACACACTTGGTGACGTCATTATATTGTAATTTCCAAATACATAGTTCGCATCTTTCTATTATTCACAAATTAAATATTGCTCGAATACATTTGCTTCGAATGCTAATTTATGTACCGAATTACCCCAAAAAAAAAAAAAAAAAATACAACACCTTAACAAAGGAGCAACATAAGCATGATACACAGTTATTAAGGTTGAAACATTGACCGTTTTGGCAAACACGTGGAGTGCAAAAGAAAATTGTCGTAATTTTATGCTTACCTCCTCAATATGCTTTTTCCAATTTAAATTATTACCAATATTGAGACCTAAAAATTTTGTTACATCCACCTGCTTTATTTCCTTACCCTCAAAATTGATATCCAAAGCATTTAACTTATTTTTCCTGTTTTTAAAGAACATTAAATTAGTTTTATCCAAATTGTTCATGAGCTCTAAAACATTTCCTCCAACACCATAGTGAAAAATTTATTTAATAAGATATTATGATCAACATAATCAAAAGCCTCCGTTAAGTCCATAAATAAAGGACACGTCATAACTAAAGAAAGTTATAAACAGCCATATTTATACTTTTGTTTTTACGAAAACCAAATTGATCCTTTGTAAATATTTGTTCCTTTCGGAGAAATCATTCAATGCATTATAAATTATTTTTCTCAAAAACTTTACTTAAAATAGGAACAAGCAAGTGTCCTACATATTGAACCCGGACAACCAGCCATCATCATACCAAATTTCATCAAAATCTGTACAGTGGTCTTCCCGAGATGCGGTAACAGACAGACAGACAAAAAAAATCCAAAAACTATAGATTTGGCTTCTGTATCGATAAAAAACTTACTTCAATAAGATTTTCCAAAAAAGAAATATTTAATGTACAGACTTGGATTAGTTACAATTTTATTAATGTATAGATGTATATATATACAAAAAAAATAAAATAAAAATTAAATGAATTAATAAATTAAATAATTGTGGGCATCATGACAAATACATGAAGTCTCACGTTATCTTGTAATCTACGTGTTACATTACCAGGGAGTAGCCCTGACCACACACAACACGTATTGTATTAAAAGACGTAACATAGTATCCTGTCATGTATACCTCACAATGATACTCACGTAAAAATAAATAAAATAAAAATGCATCATTAACATCAATATACTTTGTAGTTCATTTTTCATAATAAAATAATTAAGTGCCACACAGTAGGTTATAGTAATTGGTTATAGACAAAAACGTGGTGGATGCTATCGGAGAGTAGCCCCGATCACGCACCGACACTTCCTGCACTATGTCCATATTATGCTATAATGTAGAAATACTACCAGGGAGTTGCCCTGGCCAAGCATTCTCGCACATTAAAACACAATTTACGCATAACATCGTCAGAGAGTTGCCCCGACCAGACATTTTACGCAACTACCGTCCTGAATGACGCTTAAAAATTTCACGTGGGCGTAACTTATAAATTATAATTATAAAATATATATATATATATATATATATATATATATATATATAAATAATTCTTCAATAAAATTAAAAATATAACATAATAAAATAATTGTCAAAGACATTAACATTCCTGTTTCCTTTTTTTCTTGGGTTGTGTTCCCCTTCTGATTGTGAAGAAAACCACCAGTGTACACTTCAAACGTATAATAATTATTGATTTACATATAAGAATTACAACACACTGCATATATCACTGCTTTATACTAGAATTTACACAACACTGTTTCAGCATAATTACACAGTAACTCTTCCTGAACAAGAATGAATCCCAATCATAGAAAGCACTCCTTATATATTAATTTTAATTTCAATCAACCCGCCTTTTTAATAATTTTAATGTAACTTCAACTACTTCCGGCGTAATCTTTAAATCATAGTAGTCAATTAATGTATTTAATTTATAAAAGCATACTTAAAATATAAAACATAATTTCATTGAAACTTTAGTTAATTACAAGAAATATAGGTAACTTTAAATATGTCTAACAATATTAGCACTAAAATTAATGAATCATAACACAAGCGACTTTCCCTCGCTTCGCTCGGGTGCATCCCTGGGTACGTTTTAAATAGATATGAAAATAGAATATTTAAATAGTTACTGCGAGTGTACTTTAGGAGAAAAACTAATGCTATTGTAGATTTTTGCATGTCGACCTCCTGCTCTGTGAAAACAAAAGCAAATCTATCCCGTGGGAACCGTACGTTTTTCCGGTAAAATTCCATTCCACAACAAGTAACCTATGTGCTATTCCAGACTGTAATCTATATCTGTGCCAAATTTTCAAAAAAAAAACAGCCGTTTTGGTGTAATTGAGTAACAAACATCCATCCATCCAAACTTTCCCAAATATGATAGTAGAAAGATTCTATATAGATATCTACTCAGTCAATATTATCTAGTGCGTTTTTTGTAGGAACATATATCTACTATAAATATTTGATATATCAAGTTCCCTCTTCATAGGACCTAAATTCTTACGCGTAATTGAAAAGGGTAGAATAGATTACGTCAGAATGCCTAGCGTGTTAGGCTATAATAGAGCTATGAGCAAATCAATGGAGCAACGTCGCTCTAAATACCATAAACATTTCAATACGAATACCCAAAGGGAAATAAATGGAAAGTCACTGTTCAAACGAAAAATAGTATCTTGAATTTCAAAATATTATAATGAAATAAGTGAATTGGAATAATTTCGTTATTTGTAAAGGAATACCAATTACCCAATTGATACTCCGGACAGAAAATATTTATTTTTCTGTTTGAAGAATCAATTGGGTAATATCAAATATTTATTTCGGCTGCTAAGTCCGTCCGTCCGTCAATTTAAATCTAGTCTATTTTATCTAAATAGAATGCGACGACAGGCAAACACACGAGCAGACAGACACAGCACTAAAAAGGAAAAATGTTAAGTAACTAAACTCTTAAACTTATAATCTACCGAAAAGTCAACATACAAAGAAGTGTATTTCTGTCAATAAGAGAACTGAGATACGAAATGCAGAAAAATCGTGTTTGGACTTTTTTTATAAATATGTAAACTTAACATTTTGACTATTTTATTATAAACATAATGAATTTTAAACTATTCTAAGGTAAGAGTCTGGATTAAGGATGTTTTAAATAACAATGAAAACAAAACTACGTTATATTCAAATAGAATAAGTAGACCTATAAACATAGAACTTTCTGTTTCACGAGCATTTAAATAAAGTAACGTTCATGTTTTATAGTACCTAAGTAGTACACGAAATAGAAATACAAAATCCCTAGTAAACAAATTACTGAACTTGTTATAAATGATAATAATCGCACCATTTCGAAAATCCAAATAAATACAACAATTAACATAAATATTTTAGATATTTAAATCATCTAATATACCTTACGTGACCACACAAGTCAGTTTTAAACATGAATGATGGATGCTCTAAGCCTAAAGTCGCTTACGACGTGGGTTTCAATAGATATGTAAATATAATTACGTATATCACTCTTAACGTCATACTCTTTGCTCACTTCGTAATTAAATTAAATATAGAGCACGTATATAAGCTATATATGTTTAGGCTATATAGTTTATTAAAATTACTTTTACTTATTAATAAACAGGATCACTAAATTAAAAATATTAGTGGAATTACTATTGTAAATCTCGAAAGTCTCTGTGTGTGTGCGTGCGTGCGTGCGTTCGTGCGTGCGTGCGTGTGTGCGTGCGTGCTTGCGTGTGTGCGTGCGTGCGTGCATGCATGCGTACGTGCATGCGTGTGTGCGTGAGGATGTATGTGCATGAATATGTTTGTTATTTCTTGGCGCCGAAAAAGCTGATAGGATATGGATGAAATTTCATATATAGATAGACCCAGGTCTATAATTAACACATCTAAAGACGCACTCGAGCGTAGGGACGATTTTGAGTTCGTTTTTTGTATTGGCTTATAACATTTCGCTAGGATAAAGATAGTCACGTATAATAAAATATTCTTATCTAAACATTCACTCTTGAACGCACCCAGAACTCACGGACTAAACGTAAATCTCGGAATACCAATATAAAGATTTTATCTAAAAACTACATAGGTTTTGTCTACTGTTTTGATGTCGGTTAAAGTACTTGGTTAGGCTGTATTGTATATATCTAGATATAACGCTTAAATAAAAGCTAAAATAATGTTAATACTTTATTTTTATATAAGTTAATTGTTTGAAAGGCATAGTTGAGCATTGTATATCGTACTTCAAATGCGTTGTCACCCCATTCATAACTGATCACAATAGTTTCTACATACAATTTTTAACTTGCATATATTTCCGTGTAGTGATATATAGTCTTAAGGTAGCAGACGTCAACTAAGAAGTAATTTTACGAGAGGACCAAATCAAGTGGGGTAGAAAAGCATTTTTAAGTTTATATAAATGTCCTATGTTTTTGCGGACATGAGAGATGTAAGGTCGAAGTAAATATGTCACGTATTACAGCTTACACATAAATCAACTAGCGGGTGAAGCCATGCTAGTCTATACATATAATAAAATTGTAACTAAGCTGTATCTGTACATTAAATATTTTTTGAAAAATCTTATTAAATAGACATTATTATCGATACAGAGGCCGAATCTATAGTTTTTAGAATTTTCGTCTCGCTGTCTGTCTGTTTGTGGCCGCATCACGGTAAAACCACAGAAGGGATTTTGATGAAATTTAGTATGATGATAGCTGGTTATCCGGGTCAACTTACGGGATACTTTATACTGCAGGGAAATGTCTCATGTCTGAGAAGTCTATATTAAACGTTAAAACGTAAGTAGGGACGACCCCGAGCGGAGGGTGAGTTGCTAGTATAAATCTTATTACCTAAAACAAAAACGTATTTCCAAATTTTTAAATTTAAGAAAAAATTTTGTTGCAGTGGCAATTTTAACGTATATGCAACGCGCTGGCTCGGAAGGCCAAATGTAAAGTAGGTTCAAAATTCAAATCCTGGTACGGGTGTACCTCTAATTTTCATACATGAATCAAAGATTTCTACATGCTGATATGTTGAAGAAAATATCGTGAGAAGACCTGCATGTTTGAAAGAATCTTGTAGTTTTCGAAAGACATGTCCTTTAAGTGGCAATTGTCTACGAGTAGTGTAGTGGGCTATGGCTTCTCTTCCTCGTATTAAAATGAGGCTCTTTACCATTAGTAACACTTTATGGTATATGTTTCAAGTGTGAAAAAGTAAGGAAAGAAAAGCCGTATATATGTAAGAAAATGTTTTCGCTGCACAAATAAGTTTTCGGAATTAACAGAAGCTCCGAGTTTTAGAAAGCAGTGCTTAGTACTACTTCCGAAAGTCGTTAATTAAAAAGGGATTATGTAGGGGATTTCCTTTGAAAAAGGCCTTAGAATAAAAATGTGTTTAACGTTTTTCACTAGTTACTATTCGCTCCCGTGACATAATTTTAGTATACACTTCGTTACAATTTTAGGACTCATAATTGACACTTTAGATAGATTCGAAAAAGATTATCAAACTACTCTAGTAAGCTTGTTGTATTCAATCTAAACCGGGGTTTGAATAAAATATACTTACATGACAACTTGCCGAAATAATTCAATAGTGCGAACACCGGTCGAAATGCAAGTTTAAGAAATTGAAATATATGAATTACATCTACATATATGCTATTCATTTAAAAACATATTTAAAATCTTTTAAACTAGAAATGTTAAACCAGAGTACATTTTAGAAATAAAATTAAGTATCAAAATAAAGTCAATCCAACTATATTTTCCACTTGAGTAACTGACATTCGATTGAAATATTTTGCGGAAACAAGTCTTTAAAGCTGCACTTTTAGACATTTCTTTAATGCTGTACGTGAAAGGTAAAAGGTAAAACGTTGGAAATATTTACTGTAGAATTCTTTTGTGCTTTATAACATATATCTATCTATCTATACATATATTGAACATTTTAACAAAAGATATATATTATAAAAATAGATATAAGTAAATAGATTGAGAAAACGTAGTAGCTAGTAATGGTGTGAGAGAATCATCTCCCAGTTTAGACTTTAAGCGGAACTGAAGAAGACAACATGATGAACATTAGACAAATATCTAAAAAAATTGAAAATTTCGAATGACCCTTTTGGTTTATAAATGTCAACACAGACTGTCTTAAGTATTCTAGAAGGCTATTATCGCTCATTACATAAGAATAATTCTTGTTAAAGATTTTCCAATGCCTGGTAAGTGGCCTCTCTTTACCCTGCTATCTATTTGGAATGGCCAAAATGTAGCTACTTTTCTCATAGGGCTTATCATACATTCAAACCTTCTCATACGACTCTCGACCATTTCTTCTGCGATTAAAGCAACTTAAAGAAACCAATTGTGTAAACAATTCTTACTCATCAAATCTTGTAGCTCCAAGATCCCATTTTCTTTAATTCATTTGTGTGCATTCTTGATGGCATAGCACCAAAATCATATGATTCGGATCACTGCTGGTTTAACAGTAATTTTGACCACTATTGGTTTACTAGTAAGGTCCTCCATCTTGGCCATACTATACCATGATTTTATTACCAATCCTACACTTATTTTATTACCTTCCATGTCTTATACAGCAGACAACACTATTTAAACGAACGGTGACAGGTATCTACATGCATATATTAACATGCATGCAAGCGCGGTTTTAGTCTTCAAAAATGGTTGTGGTCACGGCCACCCGAAAATTTACTAAGTGTGTATAGGAGCACAGACTTAATCATGATGGAATCATCATCAGGAATCATCAGGAATGTAATATATTTATATTACATTCCTAAAAGGTACTTTACTCTACGTAGAGGAGAAAACAATCTCTTTACGG
Organism: Argynnis bischoffii washingtonia; assembly: GCA_033884665.1. NCBI lineage: Eukaryota > Metazoa > Arthropoda > Insecta > Lepidoptera > Nymphalidae > Argynnis > Argynnis bischoffii. The sequence goes on along the minus strand of CM066621.1, from coordinate 12,111,331 downwards.
CATCTATGCTGACCAGGAGAGTCGCCAGTATATTTGTTTTAAAAAGCTTTTTTTGATGTAATTAAGGCATTGGATGTAAAATCAGTCTATCGAACTCAATTAGGGTTGCGGCCATGCCCACTGTGCTATGGGCACAGGGTGGATCTATGCTTGTATATGTCACCGTAAAATTGTAAACACCGCTAGATTACAATCTATCTAGCGAGATAGATTACAATCTAGCGGTACTTAAAATTTTACGGTCAAGCCTGAGGAGTCCGACTGGATGGGTACCACCCCCTTATCTTTTTCTTCCGCCAAGCAACAATGATTGCATTGTTGTGTTCCGGTTTGAAGGATAAGGTAGCCAGCGCAATTACAGGCAAGAGGCATATCATCTTAGTTCTCACAGTGATAACGTACCGGCGATTCTGCAGTTTTGTTACGTAAAACCTAAGTGCATGAACCGTAGGTGTTATGGGCGACAGGTATCGCTTTCCATCAGGTGGGCTGTCTGCTCGTTTATCACTGAGTACCATAAAAAAAATATACATGCAGATACATATCACCGTTCTCTTGCTTTTTCCATATTCACCATCTCTGTTCTACGGTAGTATATTCTACGGTTGTGTATTCTATGGTAGTGTGTAACTTTAAAGTGCAGTTTTGTGTTTAGTCATGCATTTTAACTTTGTAATTAAGAGTTTTACGTGAGTTATTTCTCATCCCAAATTGAACAAAAATTATTGTTATCGCTGATAATAAAATAATATTCAAATACCTACTTAGATTAAATTTCAAATTAGAAAGCGTACAAATTCAATGGCATTTTATTCAAACAAAATTATATATATAAAGATAAGCATACTTACTATTATTATACAAAAGGCACTTATTAAAATTGGAAATACTGAAAAATCTGATGACTGGCATTCTCTGTAAAGCAAACTCGCCCCAAACTAGGTACCTACTTGTGAATATTTTAAACATTTATGTTTAAAGCTCCACCGTTTCGTTCTATGAAACGTGGCTATTCTGTTTAAATTATGTAAAATAACAAATAAATAAAAATCTTTAAAAAACACAACGGTCAATAACCTCTTCCACTTTATTATTCACCAAATAATGGTTATTCTGGACCTAATAAATTATTCGTAGGTAATTTAGATTGGCAGATTAAATTACGGTTTTCAAATAAAATTGATAAAGTGCTTATACAAAACTTTAATTTTGTTATTGGCTACGGCTTCATCCGCAAAATTCAAACGCAAAACTACTGTTTTTAAGGTTCCGTAGGCAATAAACAAAAACAAAAAATGAGGCCATTATAATTTACTAATTTATACATGCATACATATATATGTCACCATAAAATTGTAAACTCCGCTAGATTTCAATCTACCTAGCGAAATTGTAAACTGTCGAAAGATTCTGTTTCGAAAGTTTACAATCTTGCGAGATAGATTACAATCTAGCGGCACTTACAATTTTACGGTGACACATATAAACAAAATTTACCTATCTAAATAAAAAAAACTATTTCCAAAGCTTTGGTGTTGTATGTTGTTTGTCTGTTTGTGTGTGTGTGTGTGTGTTTCACGTAAAAAGTACTGACGCAATTTTAACTAAATTTGGTGTAGTGATTGAACTTATTAGTCGGATCAACATTTAGGATACATTTTACTACAGGAAAATCTTTCATTCCCACGGGAAAACAATAACTGGTTATATCGAATCGTCTTTGAAGATATGGCCAAACCTATAGAGATACATCAAAACAATGTACTAGAAAATTGTATGTCTTAAAAAGAACTAACAGAAAAGTAGCATATGTCTATCTCCTAAGACACACTCGCAATAACTATTTATGTGTATTTAAAACGTACTTATGGGACGCATCCGAGCGAAGCAAGGGTAAGTCGCTAGTAGGTTCTATATAAATTCCAAGAATAATATTTTTTAGTTACTTTGAAATTTGAATACAACATTTAAAACTATTGTGAAGAAGGTGTTTTTAGCTAAAAAGTTAGGTATTTAATGTAATTTAAGTATTATCTTATTAAGAAACCAACGGATTTTATTCTTGTCTTCTTAAAGTCTTGTCTGGTTATTCTATATTCCCTTTACTCTACCTTTAAATAAAGAAAATTCAAAAGTTTTATATATTTTTAAAGTGATTGCACTAACTTTTTAAGTTTCATAAAAAGATTGATATAAAATACGCTCGAGACTCGAAGACGCGAAGTAATCACAAAACACCGCAGGCGAAGTGTCCGGAACGTTTTTGTTTATTTCTAAGGCTTTGTCTTGGTAGGGCGCGTGATATTTCAGACGAGAACTTTCTCAACTCATAAATCTAAAGCTGAGCACATACTACGCTCGGATCAAGACACCATCTGGGATTGATTTAATACATTTATTATCTGTCAAAAACGTCATTTGATACGAACCATTGCAAAATGGCGCTACTTTTCAATATCGTAGAAAATCCTACCATACAAGGTTACGACCATGATATACCTAATGGATACCCATTCTGAAGTCTTATTTATGTGCGATTCCATAATATAATAGAAATTCTATGTTATTGAGTATGTTTGACTTTTTCCTTTTCGAGTGATTGAAATCAAATATGAATGTTATTGTAATGCAATAACGTCTCTATAGGTCTTAGAAAATATACCTAAATATTGTTAATCTTTGCATGCACGACGTCCTCCTAACCGATTTCGGCCACGGCGGCTAATCTCACTGAGACTAACCAACTGCACAGGAAATATTAAAGTGCCATATGCACTTTTTATTCCTTTCACTCTCATATTCTAGTGGGACTACAATTGGACACGACCAGGTAGGTAGTTATATTTTATACGAAATTTGTATTTTATAATTAAATAGAAAAAAATGTGCAGACAAATTGGAATGCTTTCTCGTAAAGTTATTTTTTTCCTTTATTAAATCTATATATTTGCTTTGATTCATTTTAACAAGCAGATGTTTTCATACTATACCAATATTGCGCTAAACAGACGTTTATTATATTACTGTGAATTTAAAGGCATGTATGATGTAATGGAAACAACGCCATCTATTGGCAAGATGAGAAAACAGTTTTTTTCGACGGAAAAAGCCAGCACTTATTCCTTTAGGTCAATCTTTACGTAATTACGTAATTGGCACATAGCAAAATTGTAAAGTTTGATTTATTAATAAAAAAATAGATTAATGACAAGTGTTAAACGACCCGGTAGCATATTGAGAAATACTCACTAGCCATAACAGTTTGATTAAACAATTATTTATTAATTATATCCAAAGAACATTAAAATCAATAAATATCCTGATTGTAAGCTCTTTTAATTTTCTATTTGTAAACTTAAAAAGTACTAGTCACTATTTATTTACATCGATTTACATCGAGGTCGTTAATGCTTTAGGCATCTGTGTTTTAGTTTGCAGCCTGCAGGGTGTTCAACGGTCAAATTCAAAATATTATATTCAGCATACAAGCGACTCACGCTCGCTTCGCTCGCATTCATCCCTAGGTGCGTTTTCACGGTTAGCTATGTTTAGGTATACATAAATAGTAGCTTGCTACTCCTAAAATATTTATTTAATTGAAATTATATAGCGATTTATCCTCGTTTTGCTTGGGTGCGCACGCCGTACGCGGACTTTGTTCACAATTTCATAAGTTTTAATTTTTTTCGCGGAACTCTGATTCTTTTTCTAAAATAAAAGTAACCTAAGTTACTCCCTATAACACCATCTATCTAGCAGTGAAAGTCCCGTCAAAATCGGTCTAGCCGTTTTGGAGATTAGCCGGAACAAACAGACAGACAAACAAAAATTGTAAAAAATGTTGTTTTGGTCTATGTACCGTGTATCCATATGCATTTAGTAAAAAGAGGTTACTTTAATATTACAAACAGACACTCCAATTTTATTTATCTGTGTAGATAATTATTACAATTTTTTACTGAACGTCATGAGCCTACTACCAGTTCAGAAAGAAGAAGCCTCAGTCCTGAGAAGAACTGGCGAAAGAAACTCAGCGGGAATAATATTATTTCGTTATATTTTTTATAAAGTTAAATTATAATTTACAATATATTTTTTATAAAGTTGAAGTAGCCTGGAGACGATCACTTCATTCCCAAGCCATGCCATCTTCTATAAAATCATTTATTGTATAATAGCCTTTAGCACACAAACGTTCTTTAATATTTTTTTTTAATTTGTCGATAAAAGCCTTTTGAACATTTTCTGGGATCCTGTTGTACAATCGTATACATTGTTCATAAAAAGAATTACTGACTCTGTAGTCGAGTCACAGGCATTACAAGTTTGTGTTTGCTCCTAGTATTAATGTTATGCTCGTCACAATTCTTGGGCAATTCGTGTATATTTTTACAAACATATAGCTAGGGAGCTAGTGGCAATTTAGGTACCTATATGATTTCATCGTCGCTAATACCAAGACGTAATGTAGTCTGGACCTACGTTAACTAGAAAAAATAAGTGGTGAGCTCAGGTAACTCTGATTTTTTTATAAATAATTTCGAAATTGTAAAAAAAACTGTCACAAATTATATTATCGTTTCTGTCATCAATTATATCCATTAAATACATTTTGTAGATAGTGAAATTAAAGCTGGCAGAAGTCGGGATGGTGGGAGTTTTTATAAAAATTTAAACTGTAAAAAACATTATTAGTGATATATCATTCCATCGTCTTTTCAAGAATTATGTTTATGTTTTATAAAGTATTTGTAAATATAAGAAAAAGGTGGCAGACATCTACAACTTTGATTTTAGATGTAATATAAAAAACAAATATGACTCATATTTTATTTCTTTTTGTTTTATTTTTTAATGCATTATTTTAAAACGCGCTACATTGTTTGGAGCGTCTAACGTGTTTTGGAGCATATATATTTCTGTCTTTCTCTCTGTGACCATCATTCCTGGTTTTAAACCACCTATTCTTTCTAACTTTCTTTTCCAAGCGAACAAATATAATATACACAAATTATATTAGAGGTCTGGTAGTAAAATACTTCTACCTTCGAAAAGACAGTATCGATTTTTACTGCCTTTTTTATTTTTATTCTTCTCCTAACTAATAGAAATATTAGACTTAAAGGCAGAAACGATGTTATATTTTTTTTTTTTTTTTTTTAACAATAGGAAATAAATTTGGAGTGTCTGTTTGTAATATTAAAATAACCGCTTTTTACTAAATGCAAATGGATGTATACACGGTACATATACCAAAACAATATTTTTTACAATTTTTGTCTGTCTGTCTGTCTGTTTGTTCCGGCTAATCTCCAAAACGGCTGGACCGATTTCGACGGGCACTGGCAGATATCTGCTGTTATAAGGAGTAAATTAGGCTACTTTTATTTTAGAAAAATAATCAGGATTCCGCAAAAAAAAAACCCATGAAATTGTGAACTAATCCGCGTACGGCGTACGCAATAACGTACGTACATAAAGTAAGTCACTATATAATTTAAATGAATATCTTAGAAGTAGCAAGGTACTATTTATGTATAAAGATAGCTAACCGTGAAAACGTACCTAAGGACGAACGCGAGGGAAGCGAGCCGCGAGCGTGAGGCGCTAGTAGGTACATATACCTATTATATATTCATCATGACTTATTCGTCCAGAGGCTTCGCGCTGTAATTACTCCGTGAACATAACACCTTGTATCATATTTTACATAAGAACGTAAATAAACTAAACATATTAAAAATATCAAAATAAATAAGTTCTAAGAACTAACTTTTTGAATAGGTATTATATTAATAAGTATTCATAAATCTGTTAATACCACCAACTTTATAACTCCAGTCTGCTACAAAAAGCTGACAGTAGGTAAATCTCAACATTCCTTTAAATCAAGCCGGAACTGGAAACGTAGACCTAAGTACCAGCCGTATAAGCCCTTAGAGCATTATTTAACGAACTAATCTGACGGTTGCTTAGCAACCAACCGCAAGGTTGGCAATTGAAATCGCTCCTGTAAATCCCCTTTACATAAAGTGGTGTTTACACATTTGAGTAACTTAACCTTCAATTATTTTAAGGTAGGCCGTAGGATTAACAATATCAATATTATAATGTCTATTACTTTATAATATTCAAAATTAAATATTGTAGAAACTAAAATCTATTATTATTTAGCTACTGCCTGCAGTGTTGACAGTGTAGGTACATAATTTTTTCAGCAACAAATTTCCGTCGTCAAAAAAAAATTCCGTCGAAAGCGTATTAAAAGTCTTGAATATTAAATGACGCAGTACAAAATTATAGAATTGGGTATTATCGAAAGTATAACGTATACGCATAAGATTACTACAACATGCGTTGTCACACACAGTTTAACGTCTAAAATTATTAACCTTCTTTTTTGATCTACAAATTTAAGATAAATAATAAATTATAAAATGAAACAGATTATAACTTTCAGTCTTAACACAGTTGACTATAAATTATTTTTTAAAGTTATACTCTATTTTAAGTTTTGTGAATTCATTAATAATATGTGATGACCCCAGTATTGTAGTCGCACGAACGTACGCCGGAGCAGGTAAAGTTTTTCTGTACCTGATCCCTCTAACAACGATAGAAAATACTTGTCATCGGCATAACCATCGCTCCGACCAGAATAGGCTTCAAAGCAAAATTTAGACCCTGGCCATCCCACAGAAACGAGGTCAAGATCAATCAGGACAGTCTATTTAAATTGAAAAAGAAATGAGTAGTATGGTATAATACCTAATACCTATGCACACAAAGTTACTCGCTTCATTGACGATAAAATAACGGTACCTAAACTAATAAAGACGCAAGGTTGAGAATTAATATTTAATTCAATTCTACACAATTCCTTTACTTAATATTTTCTTAGATTTTCGCGAATATTTGACATTTTATATAAAAGTATCTTTGGATATATTTTGATTTTTGGTGTCCGACATTTCGCTTTCGAAAATTTATAGAAGAGACTAAGGTTGTAAAGGTCCCAAAAGTTATTATCCACCAACCAAAAATCAAAATAAAGCCGCGAAGAGTATCGAAAAAATACTTTTTTCAAATATTCCTTTGTTATTGGCCCAAATAATTCAAAAAGCCAAGGAACATATTTTATAGGATATCCCAGTGAAAGAAAAATTAATTGACCGCTTTAAAAATCGAATAGAAGTTTAAAAAAACCAAAAGTTTTACAGATTAATATCTCATCCATTCACTCTACTGGCAACACAATTCTCTGATTTGCTTATTCATAATCGTACAAATAAACAATCGATTACGCGACACAAGAAACGTAAATCGTTACATTATCTGTATTAATAGAAATCAGTTTCAATCATCACTATTATAGATACGATATATTTTTCCCACGCACTTGCTTGATCGAGCGTCAGTTGTATTCGTAGACAGATACACTTTTTGAGGAATATTAACTTGAGACTGATATTTTTCCATAAAAATGAAGAAAGTAATATTTTTATGCCTGTTATCGCTATCCGTGTGTCTAAGCAAACCAGCTGATGAAAAAGGTAAGTTTGTCATAACAGTTTGCCTTCCATCATATTGCGTACTATTAAGAAATTTTTCTCATGATCATATTAAACGTATCTATCTAGAAACCAGTTTTACATAATGATTATAAAAAATTACTTATGGCGCATAGAAATGATATTACTAGTTGAATAACATCTATTGGAAATGTACCAATATATCGTTTAAAATATATATATTTAACACCAATTTCATCAAATAATATACCTTAAGTAAACTAGATAATGTAACGTCATTTGTTGATATTAGAACTACACTAAAAATAATATTCATTCACACAATGGTTAAATGATAATACTTAATGTGTTTGATTTTAGTAGGTAATATGATATTTAACGTAATTTAATTACCATCATCGTGAATTATCATTCACGGATATGCGATATCTGTAACACATTGTTGCTCTATCTCGTTATTCAATTTATAAATGTCAATAAAAATACATCTTCAAATTGCATAATTAATTTAAACATGTCCTATTTAACTTAAAACTACTTATGGCAGTGTATACATATGAAAATTGTAACAAATTAAAAAGAAAACACAAAAAAAAACGAAAATGTTAATTAAAAAAAGCTTTGCCTGCATTTTTAATTAACATAAGTACTTAGATAATTAATATTTATAATATAATAAAGAAAACAATGATTGTAACTGACCTTGCTTAAGTGTAATAAGGAGAAAATATGAGTAACTTTACATTAGTCATAAAAGAAATTAACAAATATAACCAATTCATTTATTTCATTACAAATTTAAGGTCTCTATTACAATGCTGAGGTAGAAAATCAAATACTAATTTATTAAATATCTTGTATCTTTAATTTTATAACAACTAGCAACTTATCTTCGCTTTGCTCGGGTTCATTCCTAGGTGGGGTTTAACGGTTAGTATGGAATAGATAGACTATATATTATATATATACATAAGTATAATATGATGAGTTCTTGTGGATTATATTATAATGTGTTTTCCCATGGAAATGAGATAGTCTCCAGCATTAAAAAGTAGCCTATGTCACTTGTGCTCTAGCTATCATATATCCACACAAAAAATCGAGCCAATCAGTCATTCTGTTTCTACATGCAAGAAGGACAAGCAAACAGACACATTCATTTTAATATTAGTATCGATATAGATAGTCATTACCCTCTCTTTATATTAAAGAGTAAAAAACAAGGAACTGTAATTGCATCTGTGGATCTGTTTGATTTAGCTATGTTAAATTAAGAGTCTTGACAAAGGCTCCATAGATGATTGATTGAATTAGAATGATGAGTGTCAACAATAAACAAATCATAAAAACAAACAAAGATTAAAAAATCTATACATTGTTCACTGATGGTTAGATTTCCAAAAACAATACATAGTTATGAACATAGAATCCTCCTCCTTATAGGAAATTCTTTAAAAAAGTAAAAGAATCTAATAGGATTTTTATTTTTCAGGATTTAATAAGTTCCTATTGTTTTGTGGCTAAAAAAATATTATTAACTCGCGGTTCACCCTCCCTTCACTCTAGAAAGACAAAAACAAATCTATTCCACAGGAACCATACTTTTTTCCAGGTCGAAAAGTAGCCTATATGTTATTCCAGACTATAATTTATCTCTGTGCCAAATTTTATCCAGATCTGTTTAGCTTTTCTGGCCTGAAAGAGTAACAAACATCCATACTTACAAACTTTCACATTTATAATATTAGTATAGATCTTATTCATAATAATTTGATTTTTTATATAAGCTTTAATTGAATCAGTTTCTCTTAACAAGCTATAATGGGTATAAGCAAATGTGCTGAATTGATTAATATCTGACCTCATTCGAAAGAGCTGGAACTATTTTTGAATTGGCTACATTGAATTGATTAGTTTTTTTAACAATTGTATGTTTACAAAATGTGGCTACAGGTAAGACATGAGCTTGGAAAAGGTATTCTAGCCCTGAATCTCATAACTTTGCCATATACATGTTCATTTATATATACCACCCACTTGGCCAAAATATTGGACTTTAGCCTAATCCTCTTGTCATTAAGGCCCTCCATCATCATTATTTCCTCCAACCCACCTCATCATCTTATTGTGGAGCAAAGGGCTTTACCCAAAAGAAGATGATTGTAAAAATTGTCAGGGGATTTGTTGTATTATTATAAACTAGCGACTTACCCTCGCTTCGCTCGGGTTCATCCCTAGGTTGCTTCCCACAACACAATTAATTAATTAATTTGGTTTTAATTTTTTTCGTGTGACCTTATTTATTTTTTTTAAATAAAAGTAGCCTAAGTTACTCATTACATCAGCTATCTGCCAGTGGAAGCCCCATCAAAATCGCTTCAGCCATTTCAGAGATTAGCCAGAACAAACAGACAAAAATTGTAAAAAATGTTGTTTTGGTATATATACCGTGTATATCCATATGCAATTAGTAAAAACCAGTTATTTTAATATTACAAACAGACACTCCAATTATATTTATCTGTATAGATATGATAGAAAAAAAATATATTTAAATATTGTATACATAACAAGTATTTTGTTTAATATATATTTTTGATATGTACCTACATAAATATGAAAGGAGAAATTCATTAATTTATGTAGAAAATATACTTACTATTCATCTAATCATAACTAAATCAATAATAGGTTTTTGAATTGTTTGTTTAGGAGAATTATGTGATCATTCTACATAGTGTATTAAATTTGTTAAGTACCTACTGGGGTTCGAACTACATTTTATCTTTAAAAAAATGGGACATTTAATTCATGTAAATATAGTTTTTGAAGGAAAATCTATATTTATTTCTAAATAGCTATAGCAGGAAGTAGACAATCTTGGATTAGAATTGAGAAGCCAATGAAATAGACAGTGGAATTCCCTCAAAGAGAACATGGAAATACCATTTATCAAATATCGATAAATGGTGTTTCCATGTTAAATAAAAATATCTTATCTCAATGAATCAAAAAAAAAATATCTTGACTCAATATCCTAATTATAATTCTTGACTTAAATAATATTTGATATTTGTAATTTAAGTTAAGATATAACTGATAATAGTGTATTGATAGAAAAATAAATAGCTAATGTAACCTTTATAAGGATAATCTTTCTGACCTTCAAAATGGACTATGAGTTTCCTTAACTAAAGTGAAATAAAACCTACGGGATAATATATAAAGAGGAAAAAGTCGTGATTTTAATATGTCGCGAAAACAAAACTCGAAGGGGGTGAAAAAGAGTTGAAAGTTTGTATGGACAACTAATTGCTTAAAGTACACTTACGATAAAACTATATTTTGAAGAGACCCTCTCTTCCAAGTCGCTAGTGTTATTAATTACTAGCGGCTCACCCTCGCTTCGCTCGGGTACGCCTCTAGGCGTATGTTTTTGTTTTAATAGAGGAAAACAAAAACAAACCTATCCCACAGGAACTGTACATTTTTCTGGAATAAAAAGGTGTTATTCCAGACTATAATCTATCTCTGTGCCAAATTTCATTCAGATCCGTTCAGTCGTTCTGGCATGAAAGAGTAACAAACATCAATACTCACAAACTCTCACATTTATAATATTTATACAGATTATAATTACATATTTAGCATTTTGCAGTACATACAAAGTAAGTAATGCAGTGTATAGTGTATACTTAACTGTTATTGTGCAAGCCGTATCCGCGTATAATGGTGACAAGAATGCAACATGTATTCACTTGTTGAATTATAATGATTATTCATTAGAAGACGAGATGCGGCAAATAAAATAAATAGTAGTAGAAAGAAAATTTAATAAAAAACTATAAAAAGTAACTTCATTCTTTCATGCGTAACTATAGAAGTATGCTATTTGATAAACACTTTGGATCGTTAACGATTACTACGTTCAAGGGAATTCCTAAGCTATTTTAGATAATACTCGAAGAGAGTTTCATTTAAACCAACATTTAGAAACCCAAGTTTTGGTCTGTTAAAATATATATTGTTAGATGTAAGCAATTTCTGTTTAGATATTAGTTTATTTCTGATAAGCAGAATTAGTTTGATTAACTTGTATTATTTAACTTATACTTATTATTTATTAATACACAAATCTGTCGATTAGGGTTTCGATATTTCACTTGGCTTAAGTATTCTTAGTAAACTGCTATATTTGATAGGTTTCTCTAACAAAATGGTAAGTACACAACTTTATATAGACACCAATAATAAAAGCATTAATAAATAACCTTTATCACCGATTTCAAAAAGATACAAACTAAACTATTCGATTATATTTTTTTGGCGGTGGGTTTTGATATATTCTATCTATCATCGATCTTTTTTGACGAATAAATTATTATACCTCGACTTCCCTGTTAATTAAAAAAAAAAAAGATTGGATAATGTGAATGTGAAATTGTAATTCACTTAGGTTTTTTTTTTTTAAATTGATGAACATTTTTTAAAAAGAAAATAATATTAATCGTACCTACCTTTAAGTCTGTACATCACAGGCTGATACAAAAATATTATTATAAAAACTTCTTTGGTTCTATTATTGGCAACTTATTTTATTGTTAGACGCATTGTTACCTATATATGTATGTGTATAGAATTAGAAGTTAATCTATAATCTATAAAGATAAATAAAATTGGAGTGTCTGTTTGTAATATTAAAATAACCACTTTTTACTAAATGCATATGGATGTATACACGGTACATATACCAAAACAACATTTTTTAAAATTTTTGTCTGTCTGTCTGTTTGTTCCGGCTAATCTCCGAAACGGCTAGACCGATTTTGACGGAACTTTCACTGGCAGATAGCTGATATTATAGGGAGTAACTTAGGCTACTTTTATTTTAGAAAATAATCAGGGTTCCGCGAAAAAAATTAAAACCCACGAAATTGTGAACAAAATCCGCGTACGGAGTACGCATCCGAGCAAAACGAGGTTAAATCATCATATAATTTAAATTAATATCTTAGGAGTAGCAAGCTACTATTTATGTATACCTAAACATAGCTAACTGTGAAAACGTACCTAGGGACGAACGCGAGCGAAGCGAGCGTGAGTCGCTAGTTAGTGTAATAAAAACATGTCCAGCCTGATTCTTATAAGAAACTACATAATAGGTATAATGTAGTAAATAGAACAGTATTTTATGACATAATTAAATGTTTCTTACATCCTAAATATAATATTATATAGGCCCTAAACCTATCAGTTCAAAGATTTTATTTTGCAATACAAACTCGTTCGTTACATTGCGAAAACGTATAATATGTTGGAAAGACCTAACACTTGTTTAGTTTCTTACCTTAAAAGAAATTATTTGTGTGCTTAATGTAAGAGTAAAAAAACTTGTATTATATTTATTTTGACTTGAAACCGTAAAAAGTTTTTCATAGAAACCTAGCATTGGTCTTTTAAACTTAGTTAACCAATCAATCGCTTTAAAAATTTACGTCGTAGTTAACATTTAGATAACACTTGCCCCATACACAGATCAGTAGAAACGTGCTAATATAATAAATATGACCAAGTTACTTTGCGTGACTTATATTAAATTCAATATAATATGCAAACTGGTATTGGCGCCACTAAATTGTGACATGCTTATTATAACGGCGAGTTCGAAAGTATTGTATAAGGGCGGACTACATACAAAAAGGGAAACGGAAGATAACTTTAAGTATATAACATACATACTATATTAGGTTGATGGCCCACAATTTTCCGTTAGAACATGTTAGGAGGGAAACGGAAAGCTACTCAAATTATGTATTATTTGCCACTACAGAAGTGTTTATAATATTATGTATAATAATCTATCCATTTGTTTGTGAGTTACATAATTAAAGGGAAACAAGCTATATTTAAACTTGAGGCTTTTTTAAATAAATCTCGAATCTATTAAACTCAAAAGTTCGAATGTAATATTAGATAATATGAAAATTTCTTTTAAAAGCACTGTATAAGGTATGTACGGCCCCTTTTGTCGCAGGTTTGAAAACTTGTAAAACAAGTGTCAGAATTAAGATACAATAACTATAACGGCGTTGGACGACAGTGGAAAATACGTCATATATTTACATTTCTGTTAGTTAAAAAATTGAGGTTGCAGTACATTTAATTTATATAGAGACACACATTGACACTGTTGATTTTAATTTACAAATGACTAGCGACTTCGCTTCGCTCGAGTTCTTTTTTTTTATGAGATTCAGTGACCAACGAGCAGACAGACTACCTGATGGAAAGTAGTACCTGTCGCCCATAACACCTACGGTTCATGCACTTAAGTTTTCTGTAACAAAACTGCAGAACCACAGGTGCGTTGTCACTGTGAGGACTAAGATGTTGTGCCTCTTGCCTGTAATTGCGCTGGCTACCTTATCCTTCGAACCGGAACACAACAATGCAATCATTGTTGCTTGGCGGCAGAAATAGATAAGGGGGTGGTACCCATCCAGTCGGACTCCTCAGGCTTGACAGAGTCCTACCACCGGTAGGACTCTGTCAAGCCTGAGGTAGTTCTTCCCAAGCTCGTCACAAACGTACAAATTTTTTTTTACCAGGAACCTTTCCAAGTGTGTATACAGAATAACCACCAGAGTTTCATCACAATCAGAACAATGGTTTAGGAACGCATAGAGGACAAACATACGGACATTCATTTTTATTTATATATTATATATAGATATAGATTATTATTTTGGAATATTACAACACTCTGTGACTCCAATAGTTGAATACTTGGGACTCTGTAATGAAGTCGTGGATATGTGAGAACTTTGAATAGAAGATGATAATCGTCGATATTTATTTAAATATTTATAGCGCAGTCCGTAATATTATTAGATTTCAAGCTAATTCGAATTCTTTGAATAGTAATAGATAATCTGCTTATTTACATAATAGACAAATCTGTTTTAATAACGATATATGTACAAGAAAAACTTGAATTAACAAATTGATATAATTGTATCCTACAATAACTATAATATAAAGTATATTAAGGTTTCTTAAATAATTTTGTACTTGTTAAATTTCGCCTTTCATGTACCTTTAAGAGAGTCTATGCCAAACCAGTCAACTGGATATACATTTAAATAATAAAATCTGATAAAAGGAAATAACGAAGTTAGGCCTTTGGAAACATAACTACGCGACCATTGGTTTAAATAGAAAAGTTACTTAGAAACTTATCATTTTTGAAGATCATATTTTTCAACCCTTACAATCGTATAGAATGCAATCTACATAAATATAATTTTCAATAAAAATACTATGACTATAAGGGTTTCGTTTTTGCCTCTTGGCTACATAACCCTAAAATTTTTTTTACAAAATCATTAAGATAATATATACATTAACTCATTTTCAGTTCCACCGGTTTCAAATGCGAGTACTACAGTAGATCCTAAAATTGTAAAACCAGCCGAGACGAGCCCTTCTCAGGCCAGTCAGGCCACCCAAGCCACTCTT
Organism: Argynnis bischoffii washingtonia; assembly: GCA_033884665.1. Classification (NCBI taxonomy): domain Eukaryota; kingdom Metazoa; phylum Arthropoda; class Insecta; order Lepidoptera; family Nymphalidae; genus Argynnis; species Argynnis bischoffii. The sequence goes on along the minus strand of CM066621.1, from coordinate 12,096,281 downwards.
GCACCAGCTGTCAAAGAAAACGCCACAGAGCCTCAAGAACTTAAACCGTTACCTTCAATACCACCAAAACCAGAAAATACTAATAAGACTTCAGACAAACCTGCACATGAAGAAGAAATTAAGGCCGCTACCGCTAACGTAACTAAAGTCGTGCCAACCATATCAAATAACGATGTAAAGCCTACAGAAGAAAAACCCAAAAATGAGACCACAACTGAGAAAGGGCCAATCAAAACAACTGAAACGACGCCTAAAGTCACGGAAACGCCGAAGCCTGACATGCACATAGTTGAAAAAGCGAGAGGGTAATTTTTTTTTATTAATACTTTCTTAGACTTACTCGAACAACTGAAGTTTTAAAGAAAACTATTGTTTCGGATTTACATATTTTGATTTTTGGTTCCCGGCGTTTCGAATGCTTTACACTTAACAGCAATCATGGTCACGAGAGACTATATTTTAGACGTCTAGGAGGTCATTATATAGTTTTTACAGTCAGCAACTACTTAGAAAATTGTACAATAATGTTCAAAAATCCAAAAATGGCACCAAAACTATCTTACAATATTTATTTTATAATTTAAAAAAATCTAAAAGCCGAAATGATAAGATAGTATAATTGAAATTATGATAACACTAATCTCATTTTAATATAAAAATAAAACTAAATCTCGTTAACTAATATTATAAATGTGAAAGGGTTTGTGCGTTTGTTACTTCCCAACACTAACGGCTCAACAGATTTTTAGTGTGATTCAGAATGGCTTTAGCTTATATTCTGAATTAAAATTTGGTATATTTTTACTGATGTATCTCCCATGCGAGTGGAGTCGCACTAAAAATAGTGTTTAATTTAAAACAAAAAGATATCATATCAATTCATCAATACATATTAGGTATATAAAAATATGAGCTTAAAAGAAAAATGTATATATATTAACGTTTAATATAGATTTCTCAGAGATGTAATATTTTCCTGCAGTAAAAAGTATCCTAAATACTAAATTTTATCAAAATCTGTCCAGTGGTTTTCTCGTGATGCGGTCACAGACAGACAGCCAGACTAAAATTCTAAAAACGAAAGATTCAGCCTCTATATTGATAATAATGACTATTTCAATAAGATTTTCCAAAAAATATGTAATGTTCAGATGCGACTCAGGATTTTATTATATGTATAGTTATACTTATTTGTATAAATTTAAATTCACTTTTAACTTGTTTACTGAGCTTAATATTGGTACTCAATACTCATGCCAGTAATATACATACATATTCCATACTCAGCAAGACTTAAATTCTCTTGAAAAATTTCGTTTTTTTATAAGTTCTTTCAATTATGATTTTATAAAGATGTAAAGTTAATGTTTATAATAAATTGTTATCTTGTGAAACAATAATAATAACAAAAAATGTATTCATTTTCAGCTTTGATGGGCCTAGTTTCTTTGGTGGCATCGTCCTGACTTTGGGTCTTCTGGCTATTGGATTCATGGGATTCAAATACTACAAAAACCAAACAGAAAGGAACTATCACACTCTCTAAATAATAATTTAATATTTATATTATTATGTGAGTGCACTCTGCTATATATATACTTTTAATATTATAGCTCTGTTATATTTTAGTTTTGTCTTGAAGAGATTATTTTTTTTTGTGCACTTTACATATTGAATTCTTCAACAGGGTTCTTCATTGATACTAATGGTACCTAAATTAAGCTATGGGCAGCTTTTTATTTTCGAATTTATTGTATATCTTGTCATCGACGTTATAATTTTAAGTTTAAGGTCTCTAATTTTGTTTTTTTTTTGGCATTTACGTAACTATCTTAACTAGTAAGTGATATTTGTGTATATATTTGTGTAATTTGATGTTTCTCACTTTTTCTATGTGAAAGTCATGACTTTGCTTGGATATTGCTATTTAGATATAAAAATATATTTCAAATTAAAAAAAAATAATATTTATCACGTGTTTTGAATATAAAGTTTAAAGCTATTGAAGTGCAATTTAGTATTAGCATTTAACTTTTTTATCTGTGCCATGGTCTGGACTATTTTCAATAATCCAAATTTTTTAAACCACTTTACCTAACAGTTTCCTCACCAAAACTTTAGTTGTAAGCAAATTTAATATTATTAAGGAAAACAATGTGATTTTTAAAATAAGGGTCTGAAATTGTATTGGTTTGGCACAAAACATTGAATCTCAAATATCTTATATCATCATTTTATTTGAATCTCTGTATACAAAACTAAAGCAATATTTGTGCCAAACCAAGTATGCATTTTATTTTTTCATGGTTTTGTAAACTGGGAAAGTTGATTCCATCCTAAAGTGCTCTTAAATCTGAACTATATACAGATTATTCAGAAGTTATGTCACTCATGTCATGGTCAATAGTTGAGTTAATAAAGTATATATACCAAAAGTATTGTTTCATTCCATATTCTATTCTACGACACATGTTTAACTCTGTAATGACCCTACTTGCTATTCCAGCGGTCGCGGGTTCGAGTCCCGCTGGGGGCATTCATTTGTGTGACAAGCACGAATGTTTGTAGCTGAGTCATGGATGTTTATATTTACAATAATATGCATGTAATAAAGTTATATATGTGTAATGTATCAACTATCTGATATCTATAACACAAGCCTCAGCCACAGCTTACCATGGAAGAAGATGTTGCCGTGTGTTAATGTAAAAACATATTTATTACTAGTGACTTGCCCTCGCTTCGCTCGGGTGCGTCCCTAGGTGCGTTTTAATTTCTTTGAGCGAAACCCTAATTCTTTTTCTAAAATAAAAGTAACCTAAGATACTCCTTATAATATCATCTATCTGCCAGTGAAAGTCCCGCTAAAATTAGTGCAGCCGTTTCAGAGATTTATTTATTTATTCAAAGGCACTGGTAGCCCAGTGAGTTCAAACCCCCAGGGTTGCTTGCTTCTCTGATATTTTCATTTATGAATCATTTCCCAACATGATTACCATTTGTCTTATAGTGAAGGAAAATATTCTGAGGAAACCTGCATGTCTAAGAGAACCTAAGTTTTCATAAGATGTGAAATCTGCCAACCTGCACTTTGCCAGCATGGTAAACTAAGGCCTGATCCCCTCATATGGAAGGGAGGCCCGTGCCCAGCAGTGGGATGTTAAAAAAAGGGCTAAATGCAAACATTACTTATGCTTCATTATTTATAATTTAAGCAAATAAAGATTTAGTTTGTAGTCCCAAAGATGGAGTGGAAAAAAAATATCATTGAGATTCAATATATGTATTCATATTATATTTTGTACATCTCACATAAAAACGTCAGCTAATTTACATAATTTAAAAACTAGTTTGAAAAAAAGATGTCTTAGGTATATATGTATGTCCCATTATTTCTTAATAAGCATTTTGTATATGAGATTTGAAAATGATTTATTCCATCATTAAAATACCCTTATTTAAATTACATAATAAATATGAACAAAATGATACAAAGAGTTCTTCCATAAAACAGGCATATAAAAAAAAACAAATCTAAATCCATAATTAGTTACAGCAATAAAAGTATAGTTCAATAAATATATATTTTTTTTAATCAGCTAAAATCTTTAAAACTAAAGAGTTGATATATTGCTTTACTTACTGTGGGCCCTACATTTCTACTCGTATCACCACATCTCAGATTTGCTAATAACAATTCTCCTTCTTTTTGATCACAACAGTCGTAAGCTTTAAATAATAATTTTGGTGTTTTGTACATATTAGTTATTGCCAAGGCCTTTTCCACAGAAACCCCTTTTAACTGAAGAAGTAATTTAATAAATGTATCAGTTACCGAGAGGGGTTTATTTTTTATGGATGCTTTGTTAAAGTACTCAAATGTTGTGAGTATATCTTCTTTCGCCTCTTTATTATGTCCTTTTAATGTTTTGTCCTAAAAAGAATTTAAGTTAATATTAAATTTGCTAAACAAAATAAGAAAAATACAACTAATATGACAACATATACCACATCATATATTTTTTTTGTTTTTAAGGGCATGCCAAAACACTTGAGTTCCTTGACACTCATAAATATTTGAATTTCATACAAAATCGCATGTGTAGGTAAAATGAGTTAAAGCTAAAAAATTTAAGGCAACTAATTTTTATGATATTAATTTTTAATTTGTATAAGCCATAATTATAGAACTATTATGTAATTAACATTTGTAAATTGTGTGCTTGCACAAAACCAATTTAAATGTAAAGAAAACCAAATTTTACTTGCCTTATATTCAAATGTCAGTCTCAAAGTCATCATAGCTAAGAATCTAGCAGAATTAGTTAATGAATCTGTCATGTGTACTTTAAAACCATCTTGAACTCTAGTATTAGCTAGGGCTTGCATCAGGGTTTGTACGGGCAAACCTACATGCTTATTGCTACCATAATTCTCTACCATATATATAACATGATTTAAGCCACATTTCCTTAATCTAAACTTCTGCTCGTGGAACCTTCCATCTTTAATACTAGCTCCTAGATCATCCATTCTCTTTCTTTCCACAATATAAGGAAGAACTAATTCTTGATTACTAATTTTATGCCGAGCAATCCAAGTGAAATCACCAACTTTCAAACTTCTGTATTCATGTTTCAAATCTGGATACTTATTAAATTGAGCCACAGTTGGATCATTCTTTTTTGATACTCTGAAATTAGAAGAAAATTATATTTGAATAACAACAATAATTGTTTTAGAACAATTAATAAAACATAGTTCCAATTTAATAATATTATAGTGTGATGAACACTAACAAAATAAAGCCAATAAAATTAATACTCACCCACCAGTCTCATTTTTATCAATAAGTAAAATTATGTCAAAAGTGCTAGGTTCCATTTCTATTAATTTATCTGAACATAACACTTCAAAATCTTTCATCTTATTTACTTTATTATCAATTTTAGCACTTATGTCATCTAGTACTATTATATCTGAATTTATATTAATTTCTTTGTTGTATGTGTTATCTTTAAAAATAATATCATTCATACTAGGTGTATTTTGTGTATCTATGAGAAGTTCATTAGCAAGAGTAATCCCTTCTTCAGTTAAAGAAAACTGTGATTTTCTATTTCCAGTCTTCTTAACTAATCCTTTTGTTATTAACGTCTTCATATTTGACCATGCAGTATAATGTGTTTCAGGTTTAGGTTTAGTAAAAGATTCTTCACAATACTTTTGTGCTACATTAATTAATTCATCTTTACCAAGTGATTGTTTACTACTGTGTGTTGTATGATCTAATAATGCCATTAATATGGCATATGAGCCAGATTTAAATACTGGTTTATATTTGACTTTACCTTTTCTTTTCTTTGGACTAACTGCACTACAAATATCTTTTGGATATTGTTTTAATTTTGTTTTGTGTTCCAATTGTTGGGAGGAATTTAATAAATATGAACTATTCTGTGAATTTTGTGAGTCTTGAGGACTTTCTATATATTCTACAGTACACAACTCATTTTCAGAGTCAATATTCAAAGTTTTATAGGCTTCTAGACGTTTATCAATATATAAGCACAAACGTTTATCAAACCCTCTTAATATAGCACATTCAGCACCAGATTGTAATGACAGTGGATATTTAGACAAAGACTCGAGTGCTTCATTTAGCATGGTTTCTAGTTTACTCTTTTTAGCTTTAGCTTCTTTATGTAATTCTTGAAGCCAATCTTGAAATAGTGGATTTGGTCTAGTTCGCTTAAAAGTTATCCTTTTCCCATTTACAGAGTTCATTTTTAAAATATGTTATCCTAATTATAATATTTAAATAATAAATGATTCTGAATAGACAATACAAAAGATAATACTAATGTTTTTGATTTTCATTGTGTACAATTTGAATTTTGAAGTTTCAAGTTTGAAATTTGAATTACGTTTCAAGCACATAGTGTTGGTCTTGACATTTTGATAACGATCATAAAAATGATAGTTGATCTTTTTAGCTCGGATTTAGTATCGATTTTGTAAAAACTCGGAAGTTACCCATAAGTATCTACTTAGTAAAGTTATTTTTGTAAGGATTTACAGAAACGGTAATTTTGTGTACATAATATATTTAAAGGTAAAATGATATGATGATGATGATATATATATGGTTTGGCCCTTTAACAAAAAAAAAAATATGTAGAAAGACTTGTTCCATAAAATATACGTACACTTCTCTGAATAATAACAAACTTTAACTTATTGGTTTGTTACTTTAGAGTTTAAGGTTTCAACTTAAGATAGTTAAAACACAGTTATATAGAGTTAAAAATACATAACAAATTACGGTTTGGAACTCCTCTGACCAGGAATTTTGTTCTCTCTGAAGGCTAGTTAGAAGAATTATTTCATGGATCGTTCGCGTGCGATTTGGCTGCCTTTCCGCATAGTCTTGCACCTAATCTGGCATTATAGGAAACGTTGCGTATAGTAGAAACGTGTCTGGTTTACCATGGGTACTCCCTATGGGTAAAATGCGCAGGAGTATCAGTCACGTTTTGTTAATTTGCTATTGCAATAAGGCAAAAACAGTATCCAATCCTAAAGGAAAAAGTCCTAATTGAACATATCGCTAGCGTGTCAAATTTATGCATACCCAAACACAAATAATGCGCTTAGAACGCTAATATATATTGGGTAAATTTTGTTCTTTGCCGTGTGCAATCGGCAATGACCAAGTTATTCTATTTATTAAAGAAAATTATGTTTGAGACCTTAGAGTATACGTGATTAATGTATATTCATGTCTGAGACACACAGTCCATTAAATGTTAATTATATTTTTTTACATAGGTAAAACATTTTTTTCTGTTATCGTACAGTCTACAGTACAGATATATATTATTATTTATTACAAGAGTATATATGTTCTGTGATTACAAAGCTGTAGTTAATAGTTATCTGTGGTTATCTGTCTGTCTTCTGTTTGACTTAGAGATTTTAACAATATTTGTTTGTGAAAAAATAATGTTTTATTTTTAATGAAATGAAGTTTTAAAGTAATTATCAAAATGTCGCTCGAAATCCCGTTGATGAGCACCGATGAGGTTATTATACCAGCTATGTGTAACATAATTTTCCCTCTTGAATTCGAATGTCAATCATGTAACCAATTTTCTTGCTATTTATACAGGTGATAGAGCTTGATCCAGAGCAATTACCATCTGGAGACGAAGTATTAAGCATTTTAAGGCAAGAAAGGTCTCAGCTCAATGTTTGGATCAATGTTGCTGTAAGTTTAAATTTAACCTCCAATGTTACTGAAAGTGCGTACGTATTAGTCTTTTTTGATTTATTCATATTATATCGATATTTTCAGCTTGCATATTATAAGCAAAAGAAGATCGATGATTTCCTTAAAATACTTGAAGCATCCCGTGTGGATGCAAACATCGACTACCGTGACTTCGAACGGGATCAAATGCGAGCCCTCGATATGTTGGCCGCATATTATGTCCAAGAAGCAAACAAGGAGAAGTCTAAAGACAAGAAAAAAGTACTATTTACTAAAGCAACTTTGCTTTATACTATGGCGGATAAAATTATTATGTATGACCAGGTAAATATTTTTTTGGCAATTGAGGCAAGGCCAGGCAATTGTGTATTTTTTTAAATTGAAAACCCTATGATTTGTTCTAGAACCATCTATTAGGTCGAGCTTACTTTTGCCTCCTTGAAGGTGATAAAATGGGACAAGCAGACACACAATTCAATTTTGTCTTAAATCAATCTCCTAACAATGTGCCTTCATTGCTTGGTAAAGCCTGCATTGCCTTCAATCGTAAGGACTACAGAGGAGCCTTAGCATTTTATAAAAAGGCATTAAGAACCAATCCCAACAGCCCTGCAGCTTTACGTTTGGGAATGGGCCATTGTTTTATGAAGTTGAATAACCAGGAAAAAGCAAGGTACTATACTCAATAATTAAAGATCTTAAATTATACAATTTAAAGATTTAAATAATATTTGAATTGTAAAATAAAAGAATTTTGTATTGCGGTGGTTTAGTTTTTCTATAAGAATATATTATGCTTTATTAGTAATTTCCCATAGCATATCCTAATTGTAAAGTGACATGTTAAACTGCTCATTGGCAATCTATTAGTGTTAATGGTACTGTGTCAGAAATCTTCCTTGGCATGCATACAATAACTTACCAAAGTTGCATCATAATTGGATGATTTTTGTAGAAATTCATGTTGTATTGTATTTGCATGCATTCAGCCCTTTTTACCGTCTCACTGCTAAACACAGACCTCCCTTCATTATGAGGGGGATTCGGCCATAGTCAATACTGGCCAAGTGCAAGTTGGCAGACTGCACATATCTTTTAAAAACTTGCTAGGTTCTCTCAGACATGCAGGTTTCCTCACAATGTTTTCCTTCACTGTAAGACAAGGGTAATCATGTTGGAAATGATTCACACATGAAAATATCAGAGATGCAAGAACCGGGATTTGAACTCGTTCCAGTCAGTTTCCCAGTTGAGAGTGGCAATCACGGCCTTCCTATCAAATTCATATATTACAAATAAAAAACATTCATTTATATGTGTTTAATATATTCATAGCATTATTTTATTCATTTTCAGAATGGCATTTGAAAGAGCTTTGCAACTTGATCCTCAATGTGTAGGAGCTTTGGTTGGTCTCTCTATTTTGAAATTAAATCTACAAGAAAGTGAATCAAATAAAATGGCAGTCATTATGTTGTCAAAAGCCTATGCTATAGATCCAAAAAATCCTATGGTACTGAATCATTTGGCAAACCACTTCTTCTTTAAAAAGGTAAACATTAATTGAGTTTTGTTATTATAATAATTCTTATTCTCTTATCATAGGACATTTTTATGATGAATTTAAGTTTTGATCAGGGACTGTAAAACCCAGATTTAGAGTTAAGCCTAATAAAATGATTACCCATTCAAAATTAGTTTAGAAAAACTTTGTTACCTATTAAATGTATAACCCACCTTCTTAGTCTGATCAGAATCCAGTTTGGGAACAAAAAAATTAAAACCTGAAGTTTTATTTTCGATTTCTGGCTTACTGTGATGTCTTATCGAAAAATATTCTCCACAAAAGTTGTAGGTCTAGTAAAAATCTACAACTTTTATAGATGAGACTTTTTACAATAACCTCAAAGTTTTCGAGATATTTGCAAAAAACCAAGAAAGATATTCTTTCTTGGTTTTCTTATTTCTCATTTCTGCAAAAAATTTAACTTATAATATATGTAACTTCTAGCAAATAGAATGTGTCAATTACAATGATATTATAATATAATGATACCCTATTATAGAATTAACCCTATCAAAAGGGTTACAACATCATTTATAAGTCAATCTATGAGGTAAATCCAAAACTTCTTTCTAAGTGTAGAAGTGAAGAAGTTTTTCAGTGATGAAAAAATGTAATCCATCCATATAGAAAATGAAATTAATTTTTATGTACTTGTGCGTTTGCAGCAGAATTACTAGCGGGAATAATGTTCATACATATATATATATATTTATATTGTTAAGTCTGAAATCTGTACATATCTGTTGCCGCATATGTGGTTCTCTCTATTTTATTCTAATATGAATATGCTATAAATAAATTGTAAATCAATAAAAACCCTTATTAAGGATATTTATGTATATTTTGTTCAATGACAGCTAGGATATATTTCAATAGGAATATTTCTGATTAGATGGTTCTAATTTTCATGGATTTTTTATTGTATTACAGTTTTGAATATAATACTTTCTTATATTAAAGCAATTGAAACTTATAATAAACTTAAAATATTCTTATAAATGTTTCTGAAAAGGTTTATGAATTTGAAATATGTTGTGCCTGTTATAGTAACAAATACAATATATAATATTAGCAACTCACCCTCGCTTCACTCGGGTTCGTCCCTAGCTTGCTTTCCAATCCAAACTCCATTTTCACAACCTTAAGGAATGATTTCTAGGATAAAAAGTCCTATGTTCTTCCCAGGGTCTCAAACTATCTTCTTACTAAATTTCATCTAAATCTGTTCGGTAGATCCAGAGATTATCCCCTACAACCTCACAAACTCAAAAACTTTACCTCTTTATAATATTAGTATAGATATATTTTTTCATATTTTTTTTCAGGATTACAGCAAAGTCCAACATCTAGCATTACATGCCTTTCATAACACGGAAAATGAAGCGATGCGAGCAGAAAGTTGCCATCATTTGGCCCGAGCTTTTCACGCTCAAGGGGACTGTGTTCAAGCATTCCAATACTACTATCAAGCGACACAGTTTGCGCCACCTAACTTTGTCTTACCCCACTATGGACTTGGGCAGATGTATATTTATAGAGGGGATACTGAAAATGTGAGTGCGTTTAAGTTCTACTGTGCTTTCCTGTTGTCTTAGGTTTTTCTATTAAGATTTTAACTAATATGTATTAGTACAATATATATTTCTATTAAATTATGATATATACACAATAAAGGCAGTGGTAGCCAAGTGGTAAAGCGTTCGCTTGGGAAATCGAGTGAAGCGGGTTTAAATCCCGAGTCTTCTACCTCTGATATTTTCATGTGCAAATTATTTTCCAATATGATTACCATTTGTCTTACGGTGAAGGAAAACATCGTCAGGAAACCTGCATGTCAGAGAGAACCTAGCAAGTTTTCGAAAGACATGTTCAGTCCACACGTCCTTGACCAGCGTGGTGGCCTATGGCCTGATCCCTTTGCATTGAAGGCTCGTGGCATTTTTTGAAGGCATTCTTATTAATACACACTTTCAAAACATGTTTGAATAAAACCAATGAATTTTTGACTGATGCTTAATTTTATTTGACCTTTTATTCAGGCAGCGCAATGTTTCGAGAAAGTTCTCAAGGCACAGCCGGGAAACTATGAGACTATGAAGATTTTAGGCTCTCTTTACGCCAATTCACCGTCACAACTACAGCGCGATATCGCGAGGCAGCATCTCAAGAAAGTTACCGAACAGTTCCCAGATGATGTTGAAGCTTGGATTGAATTGGCTCAAATATTGGAACAAAATGATTTACAGGTACATATTGTGTATAAATATATCCATACTAATATTATAAATGTTATGAATGTTTGTGAGGATGGATGGATGAATGGATAGATGGATGAATGGATAGGTGGATGAATGGATAGATGGATGAATGGATGGATGGATGGAGGGACTGAGGGACGGATGAAGTTTGATACAGAGATAAATTATAGTCTAGATTAGCACATAGGTTACTTTTTATTCTGGAAAATGTACGGTTCCCGTGGGATAGATTTGTTTTGTTTTTTTTATAATTTGGTTAGATTAAAAATTTTGTTAGAAGTAAGCGTCTTTAAGCACTAAACATTGGTATAGCCATAACATAAAACAGTATTTCTTAGGTTGAAATTCTATTGCTGTAATTTATTCTTCCCCAGTTTTGGATAACAGACAAACCAATGTGATATGAGTTTTGGATGGTTACTAAAATGCCAATTGACCGTGAATTAACAAAGATTTATTATGAGCGCTAACAATAATAATAATATAATATACATGTCAGGATATTAACACACAGCACCATAGTTTCATGGTAAGCTGCGAGGCTTGTGCTATGGATACCAAATAGTTGATACACTACACATATGTAACTTTAAATGCATATATATTATAAATATAAACCCATGACTGGAGTACAAATATTCGTACTCATCACACAAATGACCAGCGGGACTCGAACCCGCGACCGCTGGCATAGCAAATAGGATCACTACAAATTTAGCCAAATGTGTCGTAAAACAATGTAGCTACACTACCTTTTTCTTTATATGTTATAGGGATCACTAAACGCCTACACTACAGCAATGAAAATATTAAAGGAGAAAGTAAATGCAGATATTCCAGCCGAAATTCTAAACAATGTCGCAGCCCTTCATTACAGGCTTGGGAACTTACCGGAAGCCAAGAAATATCTAGAAGAAGCTCTAGAAAGGTAATTACCACTTGTGTTTTAGAAGATATAAATATAATTTAAACTTCTAAGTCAATGCAATCAAAAGATATGGTCGTTAACGCTGCATATTTTGTCACTTGCAAGGGAATCACAACCTATAGAATACTTCCCGTTGATGTAGAATCATGAAATTTGACAAGAAGCAATATCTTATAGCAGGAAAAATCTATAACCTAATATATATATATATATATATATATATATATATATATATATATATATATATATATATATATATATATATTTACGATTATAATTTTATTTTAATTTTTTCTATTATTGTGCAGGGAGAAAGTGGATGCGGAAACGCTAGATGCCCAATACTACAACTCCATTGCAGTGACCACTATGTACAACTTGGCGAGGCTCAACGAAGCGCTGTGTATTTACAATAAGGCTGAGAAGTTCTACAAGGACATATTGAAGGAGCATCCCAATTATATCGATTGTTATTTGAGGTAAGACCCTTTATTAGAACGAAGTTCCTTAACGCGGTTTGCGGTAGGAGTTGATAGGTAGAAATCGTCACGTAACGAAAAAGCGTTACGAGATTTTTGGTAAGTTAAAAACTCCTTGGGGGTCTAAACTAATTGTCATTTTGTCATTATAAAGTCTATAATGATAGTACTAGACGAAATTAAGATAATCTCTAATCTAAGGGAAATTAGGCCAACCTTTTATGGCCTGATTTTGTTTATTTTAGATTTTTTTTTTGTTTTCAATAGGGGGCTGTGATACCTCAGGGATAAAACCCAAAAAGCATACATATACTCGTAGATCTGATATATAAATTACATAAGGGATAACAAGTAATTTTTTTTTTGTCTCAGGTTAGGTTGTATGGCGCGTGATAAAGGTCAAATCTATGAAGCGTCAGATTGGTTTAAAGAAGCGTTGAAAGTCAACACAGAGCACCCTGACACGTGGTCGCTGTTGGGGAACCTACATTTAGCACAACAAGAGTGGGGTCCCGGACAGAAGAAGTTTGAGCGGATATTGCAGAATTCATCCACATCCAATGATGCGTATTCTTTGATTGCACTTGGTAAGTAATGTGTTCTTTTTATATTTTTATTAGCAATTAACCCTCATCTACGCTTGAAATCGTCCCTAGATACGTTTTGAGTATTAATATGGAATAGTTAGGCTATATGTGTAATAATAATAATGTTCTCCTGACCGATACCGGCCACGGTGGCCAATCTCATTGAGGCTAGTCGACTGCGCAGGAGATATCGTAATGCAGCGCGTGTGCGCGCAGACACAAGTGCACTCTCTATTCCTGTCACTCTCATACTCCGGTGGGAAAACTACTCGACACGACCGGTGAGAGTTAAGGCGCAGGACCGACGCGACACGTGCTCTGCCTCGGCACGGGGGTGAAACACCGCCAACTTTCCAACTCCGGGCTGTTACTGAGGCTTACTATACAGAAAGACTCAATAACTAAACTTGGCCCGACCCGGGACTCGAACCCAGGACCTCAGGATGTGCAGCCGTACATGCTAGCCACTACACTACCGAGGCAGTTACAGTTAATATATATATATATATATATATATATATATATATATACACATATATTAACTGTAACTGCCTCTATATATATATATATATCCATCCGCCTTTTTACCCCCTTAAGGGATGATTTGCGGGATAAGGGCTATCATATGTCCTTCTCAGGATCTCAAACTATTTCCATACCAAATTTCATTAATTCAGTTTAGGGGATTAAGCATGAAAAGGTAACAGACGAACAGAGTTACTTTCGCATATATACTAATATTATAAAGAGGTAGAGTTTGTTTGTTTGGATGCGCTAATCTCAGGAACTACTAACCCGACTTGATATAGGTTTTGTATCATCATGCTACTGCCCAAGCTAGTGGAGCAGTAATAAATAAATAAATAATAAATAAATATGCTGGGACATTAACACACAGCACCATCTAATTCCATGGTAAGCTACAAAGCCTGTGTTACGTATAGCAGATAGTTGATATACTACACATATATAACTTTAAATACATACATATATAATATATATGTATTTAAAGTTATATATGTGTAGTGTATCAACTATCTGGTATCCATAACACAAGCCTCGTAGCTCACCCTGGAACTAGATAGTGCTGTGTGTTAATGTCCCAACATATTATAAATATAAACACCCATGATTGGAGTACAAACATTCGTGCTCATCACACAAATGAATGCCCCCAGGACTCGAACCCGCGACCACTGGCGCAGAAAGTAGGGTCACTACAAACTGAGCCAAACATGCCGTCAATATAATATATAGTCTATCTATTCTATACTAACCATATTTTTTTAAATGGTTAAGCATTATGAATAATCTATTAATTACTTGTTCCATAACATATTATGTATATAATTTTTTTTTCTGTAAAGGAAATGTATGGCTTCAAACACTTCATCAGCCGTGTCGGGAGAAAGACAGAGAGAAGAGGCATCAAGAGCGAGCTCTGGCCATGTACAAGCAAGTGTTGAAGAATGATCCCAAGAACATCTGGGCGGCCAATGGGATCGGGTGTGTTTTGGCACACAAGGTAATGTTGAATAGGAGTTGAAAGGGCAGAAGTTATATTTAATTTACACTTATGATTTACCCTCGCTTCTCTCGGGTGTCTTCGGTCGGTTCGGTCGGTTCAGTGTCTTCGGCTAGGTGTGTTTTAGATTTTTACAGCGGAACTCTAATTCTGTTTCTATAATAAAAGTAGCCAAAGTTACTCCTTATAACATCAGCTATCTGCCAGTGAAAGTCGTGTCAAAATCTGTCCAGCCGTTTCGGAGATTAGCCGGAACAAACGGATAGACAAAAATGTTAAAAATTGTTTTTCTTATAAGTATTGTATATTTTCATTTCAATTTCATTTCGTAAAGCTGTTATTTTGACATTACAAATAGACACTTTAATTTTGTTTATCTTATTTTATTTTATTACTTATGATTTTAAATGAATATTTAAGATTATTTTTTATGATTAAATTAATCACAAGTTTAGATTTGAATTATTCTTTTACGTATTTAAAAGTGATAAGTAGCTATATATATTTACGAAGAAGTTTGTATGGCACTTCACTTAATTGTGTAGAATTCCAGAGTTGCATTATAATGTATGTATTCAGCCCTTTTTAACGTCCCACTGCTGGGCGCGGGCCTCCCTTCAGTACGAAGGGAATCAGGCCATAGTCCACCACGCTGGCCAAGTGCGGGTTGGCGGACTTCACATGTCTTTCGAAAACTGCTAGGTTTTCTCAGACATGCAGGTTTCCTTCACCGTAAGGCAAGTGGTAATCATGTTGGAAATGATTCGCACATGAAAATATCAGAGATGCGAGACCCGGGAGACATTATAATGTACTTAGATATTATTCGTAAACATTGTTATCGATTGTACTATAGAATTATTTTTTTTTCACAGGGTTGTATAAATGAGGCACGCGACATATTCGCTCAAGTGCGAGAGGCGACGGCAGACTTTCCAGATGTTTGGATGAACATCGCACATATTTATGTGGAGCAGAAACAATACATCAATGCTATACAGATGGTAAGTAGAAGCTTTAATAAAAACGTGTGTATGTACTTGTGTATGTACGTAAGAAGTTATATTTCTTTGGTGTAATAGAATAAAAATAGTTAAAGATTTTATCCAATATGTCACGACTCTCTGTTTGTAAAAATAATGCAGCTAACTTCATCATGTCGCGTTTTAGCTGTCGGCGTGCGCGCGCATCGTAAAAATTTTGCTCTCATATTTTTTTTTCCAAATGTGTCAAAAGAAGTATAACTTCAAAAATATGGTTGAATTTAAAAAAAAATATGTAAGAGTTGATTCTTTCAAACCAAGTATGGAGGTGTAACTATATGCAGTAGCGATAAAAAATAAAAAGTCATGATGTCGTTTTAGATATGAACTAAAACTATATTATAAAATTATGTATTGAAAATTTATTTTTCTAGGAAAATTTATTCTAACAAATTTGGTTTCATTATTCTTTTTCGGGCTTCTGTTTATCTTTAGGGTGTATGCTTTTTTAATTTTATGGAACGATCTTAAAAAAAAAAAATATTAATTACATTATATTGACGACACGTTTGGCTCAGTCTGTAGTGGCTTTATTTGCTGTGCTAGCAGTCGTGGGTTCGAGTTCCACTGGGGGCATTCATTTGTGTGATGAGCACGAATGTATGTATTTAAAATTATATATATCAACCATCTGGTATCCATAACACAAGCCTCGTAGCTTACCATGGTACTAGATAGTGCTAGATTTGTTTATCTAAAGAAGTCCGATAAGAGTTTAAAGTGAAACATGTACATCGAAGTGTGTATAATTTTATAATGAATAACGTGTGTGTGTGTGTGTGTGTACAGTACGAGAACTGCATCCGCAAGTTCCGCATGCAGCACGACGTGGAGTGGCTGACGTGGCTGGCGCGCGCGCAGGCGCTGGCGGGGCGCGCGCGCGCGGCGCGGGCGTCGCTGCTGCGCGCGCGCCGCGTGGCGCCGCACGACGCGCCGCTGCTGCACAACGCGGCGCTGGCGCTGCGCCGCCTGGCCGCCGCCGTGCTCAAGGACGAGCGCTCCGAGCTCGCCGTCGTGCTGCGCGCCGTGCACGAGCTGCACGTCTCGCACAGGTACCCCGCGCCCCACACGGCATTCATGTTTACCACCATTTTACATATCGTTCGCTCATATGCGTCTCTTAGATACGTTTCAATTTTTTTTTGAGCGGAATCCTAATTCCTTTTCTTTTTTAAAATGAAAGTAGGCCTAAGTTACTCCTTATGTCGATAAAAGTCCCGTTAAAATCAATCCAGCCGTTTCGGAGATTAGCCGGAACAAACAGGTCCTACAAAAAATCGCTTTACCCCTAAGACGCGAAAAGCAGAATAATTTAAAAAAAAATGTTCCTCAGATACTTCCAACGGCTGTCGTCCGGCGTCGCGCCGAGCGCGGGCGGCGCGGAGGCGGAGGGCGCGGCGGCGGCGGGCGGCGGCGGCGAGCGGCGCGGCGCGGAGGCGGCGGCGGGCGCGGCGGCGGCGGCGGAGGCGCGCACGTGCGCCGACCTGCTGTCGCAGGCGCAGTGGCACGTGGCGCGCGCGCGCCGCCAGCACCAGGAGGAGCTCACGCTGCGCGACCGCCAGCGCGAGCAGCGCGAGGCCTTCCGCAGGCAGCAGGTATACTGCACACGAACCTTTCATTGCTCGCACACATTACACTCATTACGCAAATACTTCTTACAGTCACGCATTACACGTCTTAAGAAAGAGGAACGATATTAGTAATATTATCATATTGTTATGTACCATAGTATAGGTAGTTATTTAAATTTTAGTTATTAATAACTTTTGCAATTTTTACAAGCGACTCGTGATTTTTTTCAAAAACGATGAATGATTTACACGCTAATCTAAATCGAATGACAGCTCGTTCATATTTTTCACCGCGGTGGAGAAAACAGTTTTACCCAAAATGCACTTGTTGACTAGACTATTTTTTCTACATAGTATTTTTAAAGACATATGACAATGATTAGTATTCTTATTAAATATTAACTTATAAAATTACTTCTTAATTTCAAATTTTTCCCTTTTTTCTTCTTAAATTGCGATTCGGCGCTGTTTAAATAGCAAAAAGCAACGTACTTTTTTGTTTATCCCTTTTGCGTGCCCTTAAGTATTAGTTTTTAAAATCAATGAATTGAATGAATATATTTTTTATTTTTGATGTGTAAGTATTTTACTTAATCCTGTTACTTAGTTTTAGACTCCATTATATTATGTTATGACTCATTATATTATGTTATTTAATCGCTAAACCGTTATAAAAACTAAGCAAAGAAATAGAAATAAACTTTTCCCATATCTAAATAAATGATATACAAACATATTTACTTACTATTTCTCTATTACTACTATATTTAGTTACTGTCTTCTAGTTACTAAGTATATGACTTTATTCTTGTACTCACTACATTGTTATGTACCATTTATCTTGTACGCAACGTGAATAATATAAGCAGCAGGGGGAGACCTGGTGTCCTGTAACACGAGGTTTTACCTGTCACAGGCACCAGCGATCCACAACCAAATTTTGTAACAATCAGCTTAAACTAAACTAAGATAGTTAATATTGATGTATGTACTAATTTGTTTGTGGTGAGATATAAGGAATTTTATTATTATTATATTGAATAAATCCAAACAGGAAGAAGAGCGCAAACGTCGCGAAGAACAACAAGCGAAGAGTACAGTGGAGATGCTGCAAAAGAGACAAGAGTACAAGGAGAAGACGAAGAACGCGTTGCTGTTCGCGGACATGCCCAGCGAGGGCAAGCCGCGCCGCGGCCGCCGCCGGGACGAGTACGTGTCCGACTCCGGCAGCGAGCCCGACCGCCCCAGGGAAGAAGGGTAATTCTGTTTTTTTTAATATTGGGAAATGTATTTACGCATACCATCTGTAGTCATACAGGTGGTCATGTGGGACAAACCGACTAGAAAAGCCTTTACTACCCACTAAAACCCAACAAAACCTCCACGGTCTTAATCGCTTACGCACTCAACTACGACGCCCCGACTGCCGTCTGCCGAAGCAGACCACAACAACCATGGGGTTGCTCCACAGTCCACTCTGCTATCAGAGAAGTACCAGGAGCAACCCGCACGGCACACCGCTCACCGAAGTGGGCCACCTCCCTGTGCGTTTATTGGCTTCGCGCTCGACTGAACTATTATATATTCAACCCTTTCATAGCGTCCTACTGCTGGGGGTGGATCTCCCTTCAATGCGAGGGGAATCAGGCACTGTCCACCACGCTGCACGCTGACCAAGTGTGGTGTAAGGACGGGATTAGGTTCATAATAAGATGTTTGCAGTTCGAAGATCCATTTATTATTCACTACTCTATATTATATGAGTTATCTAATTTTATACTACTTAATAATCACTACGTCACAGTGGGCGGACTGAGGATGTTAGCTGCTAGGTTCGCTCAGACACGAAGGTTTCCTCACGATGTTTTCCTTCACCGTAAGACTGCGGTAGTCATGTTATAAATGATTCGCACATGAAAATATCAGAAGTGCGAGACCCGAGAAGTGAATTCGCTTCAATGGGTTTCCACTGTCTTAAGGGTAATTATGCACTATATTAACTATAGGAGGTCTATGGAGGTCCTGAGTTCGAGTGCCGAGTCTGACCAAGTTCAGTTATTGCGTGGACTTTCATCTTCTGTTTCACCCCTTTCAAGTTTCATTTTTGTGACAAAATATATCCTAAGTTCTTCCCTAATATCGTACCCTGCTCTATACCAAACTTCATAGAAATTACTTGAGCGATTTAGGCGTGAAAACATAACAGACAGACAGATAGATAATTAATTTCGCATTCATAATATTAGTATGGATTTATTGAATAGTTAGTACAATATAAATGTGTATTATAATATAACAATCGGTGCAGCGCGGAGGGCAAGGAGGGCAAGCAGCGCAAGCGCAAGCGCGAGGGCGAGGCGCGCAAGGGGCGCTCGCGCAAGCGCCGCGACGCGCGCTCCGCCAGCGACAGCGACGCGCCGCGCAAGCGCCCGCGCAAGAAGGTACACGCTTCACTTTACTATATATCTAAGATATTCCTTTAATGAATTATCGGGACGGCAGAATTAAAAGATAATTGAGTTTCTCTGTAAAAAACAAAAGAAACGACATTTAATGCTATCAATTCTAATGTCGATTCACAAATTAAGAATACACACGATTCTATTCTTAATTTTATAAAACTGCTTTTAAAGGTTTTTACAATTATTTAACGTTCATAGATTATAACTTGACTATACATAATAAAACAAATATATGACAACAAATATATTTCTATGAATACAAATATATGTCTACGCTCCAACACAATGACAATTACAAAATATTAAAATTAAAGAAAATTATATTTTTCTCATATATATATATAGGCCTGAGTCCCCTCGTATTGAAGGGAGGCCCGTGCCCAGCAGTAGGACGTTAAAAAGGGCTGAATATATATATATATATATATATATATATATATATATATATATATATATATATGGCATATTAGAAATTTGTTTTGATTGAAAAAAGATTGTTCGAAATATGCATCGTCAGTGTATCCTCGTATTTCCAAATTACAAATCAACAATTTATTATCAAAAGTGTTGGAAGTTATAGCTGATAATTTAACAAAATTTATTATGAATTTGTATATAAAAGTAATCAAATTAAAACAATTGTTTATTTCTGTTAAGTTTTATAATTAAAACTTGGTTAAACCCAATATTGTATTTTCATATGTTTTCAGGGAGAAAAAGGGATCGGTCGTCGCGACAGAGCCAAAATGGCTGAAGAGAAACTTGGTGCGAAACAACGAGCTAAAATCGTTTCCAAGGAAACTATATCGACATCTGAATCGGATTCCGATGCGGGTGACCGAAAGTCCCGCAGTCGGAGCCGCAGCGGCAGCCGCAGCAGGAGCGGCAGCCGCTCGCCGACTACCACCAAGGGTAGGAAACGGATCATGTCGGCTTCAGATAGTGATAGGTGAGTTTGTTAAATAAATATCTGACATTATAGCTCAGAAGCGCTAGACTTTACTGGCAACGTTTTGTATGAGAAGCACGATCACTTTGATATACCTATATGTACTTGTATCAACGACAATGTGAACAAAAGGCTTTGTTTTTACATGTCTGCATACTACAATGTATTTATTCTTCTTGTTTTATGATAAAAACAAAAAAAATGAACTTTATAAATAAATAATAAATATGTTGGGACATTAACACACAGCACCATCTAGTTCCATGGTAAGCTACGAAGGCTTGTGTTATGGATACTAGATAGTTGATACACTACATATATAACTTTAAATACATACATATTATAAATATATTTTATATTTAATAAAGTTATGTTTATTATTTAATAAAGTTGTATTGTATTAATAATCACACTACGGGACCTAAACGCGTGATTTCGTGAGTAAAATACCTTCGTTTCAACTGGGTTACACCATCCGTGATAAGTGAAGGTACCTGTGAAAAAACATCTTTGACCGTAGCGTGCGATGTCGTATATCCATAGTCTGCTTCATGACCACATTGCTGTGACAAAACAGGCCACTAACGAAATCACGCGTTTAGGTCCCGTACTGTTATTATACAATATGAAACGTGAAAGTTTAAAAAGTTAAATATCGATTAATTTCGAATCGATTCTGATGTCGGTTTATATGGAATCGGATACATAATCGGATATTGTACAGGAATAATTGTTGAGGCAGTTGTAGAAGTTCGATGATAATAGAGAGGATCGCTTTATAGTTTACACTGTTTAAGATCTGATCCAAGTCGGAGGTTTTTCGGAAAAAGATATATAAATTGCGTTTTTTTTTTTAGTTTAGAAAATACAACGATATATAAACTTATAAAGAAAAACTTTATCTAAATACAAAATTTGACCCAAATCATTAGAACCGTTTCCAAGATACAGGAAATAAATGTATATATACACAAGAATTTCTAATTTAATATTATAAATAAAATTTCCATTTTTTTTACATTCAAGGTCAAAAAGTCGTTCAAAATCCCGAAGTAGATCACGTTCTGGATCGGCTAAGAGCCGCTCTAGATCTAAAAGCCGTTCAAGATCCAAAAGCCGTTCAAGATCCAAAAGCCGTTCAAGATCCAAAAGTCGTTCAAGATCCAAAAGCCACTCGAAATCAAAGAGCCGCTCGAGATCAAAGAGCCGATCCAAATCAAAAAGCAAGTCCCGTTCAAAAAGCCGTTCCAGATCTAAAAGCCAATCACGATCGAAGAGTCGATCTCGCTCTAAAAGCCGATCTCGATCCAAAAGCCGTTCTAGATCTAAAAGTGGATCTAGATCCAAGAGTCCATCGAGATCACGCTCCAGGTAACAATGTTTTATACACATTTATTTATGTTGTAACATTTTAAATGTAGACTTTTAATTAATTATTTAATCGCACGATGTACATATATAACATGACGCTTCCAGAAGCTTCCAGAAAAGATCAGTTGGGATGAAACAAAAATTATTTTACATATACTATCTCTTTCCCACAAATGTCGTCAACCTAAAGATCCTTACTAATAATAAATACTATATTAAAACTGTGTATTACATTATACTTTAATACTTTTATATTGCTATTTCTATTAAATATATATGTCCTTATGATTTATTTTTTTCGATGTTCATCGATTTCATTTCTAAAGTGCACTAAAGCACTAAAGTGCTCACTCGTATAGTGGAAAAATATTTAAAATATTAAAAATAATATAATTTTTTTTGCTTATTTATATAACTTACTATTTTATATCTATAACTTGTTATAAACATAAAATGTATATTTTTTTGTAATTTACAGATCAAAGAGCCGTTCCCGTTCCAAGTCCAAAAGTCGATCTAGGTCTAGGTCTAAGAGCGGGTCTCGTTCCCGCTCCGGGTCTCGCTCCCGGTCTGGGTCTAGGTCTCGCTCCGGCTCGCGCAACTCCAGACCCGCCACGCCTGAGTCTAGGAAGTCTGTGTCGGCTAGTGAGGACGAAGCTTAGATATTGTATATAGATTTAAAGAATGATCTAGATGTAATGTGATGTGATTCTTGGGTGAAGCCTTTGATGGTAATATATTATGTTGATAATAACATCCACCATTATTTTTTCTCCGTATTCTTCTAACTGAATTTAAAAAAGAAATGAGCAAATATTAACAATATACTGTTTCATTTTATTTTGTTCGGCTTCACTTTTTTGTTCTATACGTTCTACCTACGTTATTCTTTGTCTTGAGTGTATAGTTAAGTATGGTACGCGCCATGCAAGTTGAATATCGCAATTTACCAATTATTATCTTTTATACATAAATAAGTTTTTAATACTATTTCTCTAACTCACTTAGGTTGACTGTAAGAGAACTCTTCTAGAGATAAGTCCACGTTTGCTAACTAATTTTATTGTTTCTTAATTTCTGTATTTTACCTATAAGTGCAATAAAGAATAGTAAAGAAAAGAATAAGTTAATATTCATATATTATATAACCATATTATATGTATTATTCTCATTTTATTTATATAATTTTTATGTACTTTGTTTTGAGTTTTGACATGATTATCGTTTATTACTAATATGCGACCATTAGATGTCTTAGAACATCAACGACATTGTTTACCATTTTTTTTGGAATAGTGACATTTAATGGAATATTTGACTATTTCTGGCCATCTCCTATATTGGGGGAGTAATATAATATTGTATCACTGAGCTCGAATGTAACGAACTACATCTCTATGAATAGTAAGGAGTGTTTTGGTCGAATGAGCTTCGCCTTGAAGTTATCTCATTCCCACGGGAAAACGTGTTGTAATAGGGTTGTATTATAACATGTTTTCCCGTGGGAATCCATCATCATACCTATTTATATAATACTAGTGATCGCCGCGTGGTTGAAAAGCAACCATAATTCCTTAAGTTATATATTTATTGTCTTGCGTGTATTACTATATTAATCTTTTCTCAATTTGACTACAGACTTCAACAATAAATAAAAGAGTATATGTGCGTGAGTGTGTCAAATACATGGTAGTGTGTGTAATGTTTTTTTTATTGATTTAATGTATTCATATGCATAATTTAAAAAAATATTAGCATTCTGCACTCCTTCCCTATATAAACTATGAGTGTGGGAAATGTCATACTCCTCCGTCCGCGCAATTTTCGTAAAAATGGGTACAAATTCTTTGCTTCACTATAACATATAGTCTATCTATTCCATACTAACCGTTAAATATAAACTATGAGTGTGGGAAATGTCATACTCCTCCGTCCGCGCAATTTTCGTAAAAATGGGTACAAATTCTTTGCTTCACTATAACATATAGTCTATCTATTCCATACTAACCGTTAAAACGTACCGAGTCGCTAGTTTTTTTTTAATAAATGCCATTATTTTATTAAATGGTCATATTATTCACGATCTTATTAATTCTACGATATTTGCGACAGATGTAAGTCCCAATTGACATTTTTATTTAAAGCAAGTTCAATGTACAATGTACATGGCGCGTACCATACTCTTAGAAGTCCAGAATATATTGTTACCTACAAGGTATTTGAATTTAACATATATTGTTGTTGCAAACGTGAAACCTAAATTCTTTATCATGTTTTACTCATAAAGTACATAATACTTTCTTAGATTTCATTAATATTCGATATTTTAAATAAAACTATGCTATTGTTGTAAAGCAAAAAATATGTCTTAATGTCAATACATTTTTTTTTAATTTTCCCATATATTTCAAAATGACCTGTTGTCTTACTATTTTATAAAAAGGTGTCCTCAAGTTAAGTATCAGAATTATTTTCTTTTTCGTAATAGTTAGGTTTCACATTTATGATGATTGTATTTTTAAGTGTATAATTATTAAATATATAATTCATTTGACATATGTTTATCTAGTTTTATTTATTTCCCCTTCGTATAATTAATTTTGGTTTAAAAGCACTTCTTATTCTATGTCTCGAATCTGTACATTAAATATTTTTTGGAAAATCTTATTGAAATTGACTTTATTATCGATACAGAGGTCGAATCTATAGTTTTTAGAATTTCTGTCTGTGTGTCTGTCTGTCTGTTACCGCATCATGGGAAAACCACTGGATAGCTTTTGATGAAATTTGGTATGATGATAGCTGGTTATCCGGGCCAACATATAGGATACTTTTTACTGCGAGAAAATATTTCATTTTTGAGAAATCTATACTAAATGTTAAAACGTAACTGGGGACGACCCCAAGCGAAACGAGGGTGTGTCGCTAGTAATAAATAAGAATATATTATCTTTCAAGAGTGACAATTTTTTTAATTTTCTTAAAACGATTATTAAAAGAATGGGTTCTATAAGAACACAAGTTTTGAAATAATAATACAGAAGTCTTGTCTGATTGAAATTACATGAAAATAACGATTTGGAAGTTAGTAACCCAAGCGTTCTATCTTTAACCACAATCACAGATTACATGATACAAATTAGCACAGATGCCTCATCCCATGCAAAGAAATTGGACATCGCTAATTCGGGCTATTTTTGATTGCTTGATTAGATAATAGATGTCGTTGAATCGCAATCTGTTTTATTTTATAAAAATATCCAAAATAACGTATGGTAAATATTGTGAAATTCATCCTGCATTCGAATAATAAAAAAATCGGTGATTTTAACCATTTTTAACCGTGATCAAGAATTCATAAAAAGTAAAAGCGCCATCTGTGAATAGCACTACAAACCCATTATCTGATTGCTGATATTTCAATAATGAGTAAAATTATGTAAATTTGATTTACGGGCGCATTATTTCGTTTATTTCACTTAGAATATTTCTTTAAAACAATAATTCACCTTTTTTGGCATCTATTATTTTATCTTTTGTTAATTTAACACAAATTTAATAACTAATCGATACATGTTACGTCATCTATTGATATTTATTTGAACTAATATTTCTTTGTTCTTAATGAGACCCCATGCTAGAATTAAAGCAACCTTCAACGTTTCTTCACTTTTTAACGTCCATTGCTGGACACGATTTTGGAGATAAAGATATTATTTAGATTAAAAGAAATCGAACCCGGGATTACTTGTAGGCAATGCTTATGTGTGTTGTGCTAATTAAGAAACCAATAAATATTTACTGGTTTCTATGTGGCTTTTGTCGCTTTTGATGAGATCCTATTGGAGTTTTTCAATAGGGGCGTTCACTCTAACGAACTTGACATTTTAATATTTTCAATATTTAAAATATTATTATGATTTTTAAGCCATGGCTCAGTCAGGCATATCACATGAATATTATATTTCGCAAGGGAAAGTTCTAGTTCTAGTTCTTTGTCACCTAAGCCTTTCTAAAGGGCCCCAAAGTTGATGTGTGCCCAAGGGCCCCTGCGTGGTTTAAAACGGTACTGCCCGTGCTCAACAGTGGGATATTAAAAAGGGCCCAATCCAACGCTATAAATATAATACGGTTCGGTTCGGTTAGTTTTTGACTTGAAAAGATTCATAGAGTTTAAATAAAACAAGTTAATCTCAAAAACATTGTATATTTCATGACCTATAGATATAATGAGAAAGTTTCTGAGACATGCAGCTTATATTCGTTTAAAATCTGAAATACCACCACAGTTACATGACAATTTAATTTCCTTATAAAGTACCTATAAACAAAAAAACATACAAAACATAGAACTTCCTTTTTGGAAGTCAGTTAAAATAAACAACGCAACTAAAAAAAAGCTTTAGAGGTATATTTAGTATTAAAAATCTCGCCTTAAAAAAATCATAAAAATATTAGATTTTACTAACATTAAACTTGTGCATACATAATTATATTTCAAGTTTCTATATTGGTCCATATGTTTGTTCGTTGACAATCTGTTTTATTTACTTCTTGAATTTAAGTGAACAATGCTTCTATTATAATAAATTAAGCAAAATGAGACAAAGAAGGATGAAATATATTTTCATATTTTGTTCTCATTAAACACCCTGTTGAAAAACTTCAATAGGATCCCGTCAAAAGTGACAAAAGCCACATAGAAACCGATAAATATTTATTGGTTTCTATGTGGCTATCGTCGCTTTTGATGGGATCCTATTGGATTTTTTAAACAGGGCAAAAAATTACAGGAGTTTGTTGTTTTCATTGAATAATATATTAAAAAAATAATAACAATAAAGAAATAAAACTTAACAACTTAACGGAATACGAGTGATATTTCAGATTCATCATTATTCTATGGATACCTCGTAATGTTCCACGTGTACAACACTATCTGTATATAAGTATATATTATACATATATTTCCCTACAAGCATTAACACAACCATACGCGTCTGGAAGAACAAACATGCACAATCTTCTAGAATATACGATCAAATCCTTTTCCATTTAAATTAGTGTCGTCTAATGGACTAGATATCAAAATTGCGTTTTAAAATCTTACTCTTAGTAATTGAGCTTTATACGTGTTAGAATAATACTAATATTCTACACTACAATGTCTTTCTGTTTGTCTGTTTTGTTCATAACGCCTGAATAAAATCTAATTTATATGAAACATAAGAAATCATTCTTTTATTAGTTATTACCAAACATATGGACAAATCCATTTTTATAATAATAAAATAATATTTAACAAAAATATAACAAGTACCTACAACATTATAATAATCTTTTTTAATACTAAACAAATCACAGCATGAAATAGTTAATAATGTTTTCTTAAACTAATTGTGTTGAATTTATTAGGGACTTATTATTTGGTGTTATTTGTTTGAGTTTTAACAAAATACAGTGTCTTATTATACTAATATATATATATATATAGGTTGGTTTCGAACAGTCATCAAACAATAAGCATGGATATGCCTTGTAAAATTTTAAATGTTAAAAATTATAAATGGGCATACGTAAAGCTCGTTTTCTAATGACTTCGTTTTACACACAGAAGATGCCTAAATATATTTTAGAAGATAAATAAAATAAATATTAATTCACAATTTTGTTATGTATATATTTATTTTAAGTTATTTGATATTTCATTTAATTTATTTGAATATAAAAAATAACGCCAAGGCGTATCCATGATTAATTTAGATGACAGAACTTATCGAAAGTTAAGAATATCTCTGACAGGTACATTAAAAGAGTATATCAATTATCAACAATACAACTAAGGAAAAACACTGCTAAATTCTTCTACCGTTCTACGTATAGAGCATAAAATCTCAATTGCTAAATAAAAATAAAGATTTCCAAATGTCTTACTAAATTAAAGGCTTTATATTGCCTTGCTTTATGACATGAAATTTGTACATATAGTTAAATATAAAACTGTAGTGCAAATTTAAAAAATATTTCAAATACCTGAGAATTACATACTTTTAATACTATTCATTATATATTATTTATCTAAATAGAAACTACGTTAAAATTCCATACAAACGTTACTAAGACTAATCGATTAAAATTGATTCGAAATTCGAATATATGGCAGTATTTGTTTTCACTTGTTCGAGTCATTGTCCTGTTAGTCCAAGTCCAAGATCCGAAGCATCTACCTTATATCATTAGATAACTTATGTGCTAAATACTTGCTTATGTATTATATTTAATACAAAATACTTCGTTTACTCATTCGGTAAGCACTAAGCAGATGGGTGAAGGGCGACTTCACTTCGGATCTTGTACTATTATAAAGAAATTAGTAATATAGCTATTTTAATTACTCGTACTGTGCGCTAATTCAAATATGGGTTAAATTACTAAAACTACGGTATATAGGTACTATGTTAAATCTTTTACCTATCATTTAAAGAAGGTCAACTACAAAATTTTGATAACATTAACATATTTTTGACATTAACCTAGAAAGAATTTTATCTGTAATATTATTATATTTAATGACGGATTTAATAAGTTTCCACATATTGTATAGCAATAATTTTTGACTAAAAAAGTACAATGACCTCAAGATCACTAAATAAAAACCCCCTATGGGAACATCCTTGAGATAGACGAGTAACATATTTGTTATAAAACGAATCGTCATAGTTTAAAGTTTAATAATATAGGCCGGGATTGAAGACAGTCCTCCCCTTTTTGAAGTTAGTCAAAAATAAATGAAGGCGGATCTATCATCTCTGTCTAGTTGAGTGTATTATATTATAACATTGTATTCTACACTACAGATCACAGGTTTGAATCCCGTTTGAATAGCGCGGAAATATTTGCTAAATCTACCTACGCCGTAAGAGAGAGAGACAGAGAGAGAGTATGGAGACATCAAACTGAGATGCTCACGCTATTTATTAGATAGGTTGCAGGATAGACCGATCTACACAGAAATTACGATACACATTCACTACGAAAGTATCTTTCAACATTTGGACTAAAATATTTACGCATAATAACATATCTACATATGTAACCCAATTAACTATAAAAAATCAAAACTAGCACTAGTGACACTAGAAAAAACATTTGAGCTAGATTGTTACTTTAAATTAATCAAAAGTAATATTCCTAACAAATACGCACACCATATTTCTATTCAATAGACAGATAATACTAAATCCTTTAATTCATTTTAAAATTCCTTATGTTAAAATATTTATTATTATTTATAATATCATCTTATTATGCTGAATACATACATCTAGCGATCTATTGCCGAAGTCTTCATCGATTTTATATCCAAAAGTATATTTGAGTTTAATCACTATATAATATGAATTACTAAGCGTAAACTGCAAATAAATATTATTTAACTATCCACTAAAATTCAAGTGATTACTATAAAAATGTATTAATTTCAAAATATGACATAAAATATTTAAGGCGGTTAATGGCTGTTACAGTATTGGTCCTAACTTAATACCTGAATTTTACTAACAATAAATTAATATTTATTTGTTATGAATTCATCGTTTCGAATTCCTTTACTTTTAATATAAACATATTCAAAGTATTATATAATTAATCAATATATTTTTACTGCTACATCGCACTCTTTATTCCACCAAAGAAATTCGTTCAAATTATTTTTAATACTTAACTATAGTAACAAACAGAATTATCAAAAAAGTAAAAAAAATGTTGGTATATATTATATATTTTTTTAAATTAAATTCGTAATATGAAATTTCCAATCATATGATATTATGTATACTGAATAAAAAGAAAAAGTAAAATAAAGTTGCCATATTCAATAATCCTTTAAGTTTCCATTTTAAAAAATAGTAAAATAATTATTATATTTTATTTTTAAATAATACTAATTGCTCTCTGCAAAAATGAGGGCCATAAGCGAATAATGTAGGATTTATATTATATATTGTTCTATTTAAGTAATTTTTAAATATAAACCATAAACAGTATAACATCGTTACTATGTATAGTAAAAGATTTACTACATATTATGACAATAATATTTGACTAGACTGACTGAGATTCATCCATTAAAAATAATATCTTAGATACGAATAGATTCTTTTGTATTGGTCCAAAAACAATATTCTTTTTAAATATTTTGTTTAAATAAGCATTTATAGTACTTACTACAAATATTGAGTAAAAAAAATATGCATAAAATATCTTCAAACATTAAGTGGCAGGTATTTGTAGTATTTATTGCCAAAATTCACTAGAAGTCATGCTCAAGTTCATTAAAAATTTAGCTTTTGTATACAATACAAGCAAAATAAATATTTCGTGTAAAACAAAAATATAAATATTTTTTTTATAATAACATTAATTTTTGAAATATATAAATTATTGTTACATAACAAATTATCTAACGGTTCTTAGTAACATTTGGTATACTGACCTTAACATAGAACTTATTTAATAAGAGATAAAAAAATCTTAATTCTCATTTGGTTCTTTACTTTCACCATTTATACCATTAGTGTGTCCAAATGTAACAGTTCCATTCGGCATACTTGCTATAGTAGTATGAGGGCCTCCTAGAAAAGATGTAAATGTGGTATCCCTACTTATAGGGGGTTCCAGTCCTTCAGATAATGGAATACAGTCTAATGTTGGTACTGTATATTCCCTGAAAATAAAATTTTAGAATAATTAATAATTATACAAAAAAATATATATAAACAACCATACATAACAAGTAGACATTACACACTTCAAAGGTTAAACTAATCTATACATATAATAAAATTGTAACTAAGCCGAGTCTGTACATTAAATATTTTTTGGAAAATCTTATTGAAATAGACGTTATTATCAATACAGAAGCCAAATCTATAGTTTTTAGAATTTTTGTCTGTCTGTCTGTTCCAGAAAAACCACTGGTTAAATTTTGATGAAATTTGGTATAATGATAGCTGGTTACCCGGGT
The DNA here is from genome assembly GCA_033884665.1 of Argynnis bischoffii washingtonia. Taxonomy (NCBI): domain Eukaryota; kingdom Metazoa; phylum Arthropoda; class Insecta; order Lepidoptera; family Nymphalidae; genus Argynnis; species Argynnis bischoffii. The sequence continues at coordinate 12,065,243 of CM066621.1, read as the reverse complement.
CAACATATAGGATACTTTTTATTGCGGGAAAATATCTCATCTCTGAGCTAAACGTTAAAACGTAAGTAGGGACGAACCCGAGCGGAACGAGGGTGAGTTGCTAGTTAATTTAATAAAAATATGTGTCACATATAGCAAATTGTAATCTATATAGATAGACATAGTAAAAACTTTTTATTATAAATAGTATTTTTTTTAAATGACAAGTTTTGTTATCTGTTTCTTTGAAGAAAATCCTTAACAATATGCCCAACATTATTAGGGGTCCTTTTTTCTTTAATTAATTTAACTTAACACCACATCCACACAATACATTATGCAATCTATTTATATATTAACTATTTTTTCTTTCTTCCTGATAAGATTTGCCTGCCTAAGTAGCTTATTGTTAAATATATACAATACAATATAGGAACTAGTGACTGGATAAACTATCTCTATCATTTGGGGTTAGAGTTTTTATAATATATGAAGTGTTTTTACCAATATGTACCTAACAATATTAATATTAAAAAGAGAAACTGTTTTTCGACTTACAAAAATCCCTGAGTCCTTTGTCACGTGGTTGCTTTTTTATTCTTATAAGTAATACAAACTTTATCTTATACCAATACTTACATAGAAACATTATCTTGGGACTGCATAGAGTCGTTTATAAGTTGCGGCAGTACAGGCAGAGGTGGTGGACTTGTTGGTCGTGATGCGAACAGAAACACTCCTATCATAGCCAGGAGGTATGATAGGAAATATAATGCATGGAACTAAAAGAATATAAAATAATTATTATAAATCATATATAAATAAAAAAAAATTATATATATATATATATAAGGAAATAACCAATGTCTTACCTTAAATTGAAATATGTACATCCCAGCAATAACAGTATAATAATCAGCTGATAAGAAAGACAAATGCAGTATAATAGCACCTGCATCCCTCAGCATGAAGCTTTGCAGTATTTGAAACACTGTTTGAATCCCACAGTAACTGCCTAACTGAACTATTGTTTCTATTTCATACCAAGTAAAACTCATGAGTTCACTAAACTCAAGGAAAAATGTTTGCGAACAAGACAGCAAACTGCCAATAAAACCTAATAATGCAAGATATTCTGCGCATGAATGAGTTTTGAGCATTATTTCTTGTATCACTGTAACCACAGCATACAAAAAGGATCCTCCAAGGCATAGCATGTCGCCAACTAATTGGTTTTTTCCTGTAAGTATTGTTATTTTTTAAAGTAATATTATGCCACTTAAATTAAGTATAAATGTTTAAAGTATAAAACATTCAGTATAAATCATTACCATCAGTAGGGGCTCCCTCAACATCAGCCCAAACTACACATACAACTGCCATGAGACCTAATGTAGCTCCTGCTACGTGTGCCACTCCAAGCCTTTGCCCTCTCCAGGCACCACCCACTAATGCAGTCCCTACCCCGCTACATGCTAACAACTGTCAGCTCAGTACTGATGTGAAACGCTGAGATAGTACTAACAGCCAATTTGCTTCCACATCTAATATACATGCTATAAGGACTAGCCACCATTTCCTATAAATAAGTTAAATATTTTAGTTAGTTAAAATGTAAATAACTAATGATAAATAATTTAAAAATTTTAAGCCAAATATTCCAAATATAATATCAGTTTTTTTTTAATATTGTAAAATAAATGTAAAGTTCATACAAAGGCAGTGACATAATACACTTACTGTAATATTATTTTAGGTCCAGTACATAATAGAGAGGGTGTAAATAAAATAAACAGAACGATATAGGGAATAACGAGCTGGCCAGTGGTGGGAAATTGCCAGGTCGCACTTTGCAAGAGTGTAGTAAGAATACATTTACCACTGAGTAACAGAGACAGAATTTGACCTAAAATGATGCCTCGCCATATTTTCCTGAAATAGAAAGATAATCACTTAGGTGCATAGAAATTTTTATACATAATACGTAAATAAGAGCTACAAACCATCGACCCAATTCCGAAAAATAATTCTCCAATTTTTCACTAATATTAACATTTTCCATGCTTATTATATGTTTGTGTTATAGTCTTACGTAAGAAGCACTCTAGAAAATATAAAATTTCTATTATGAGTACATAAACTATACCAAATTTTCATAATTTACAAATATGAAATAGGGCTAGGGCTAGCTCTAAAGCAAAACAATTATTTGACAGTTTCAGTTTAGAAATAGATCTTGAAAACTGATATCCAAACATTGAATAGGAATAATTATTTTCTAATAAAAAAGATGACGTAGAACAAATCCTTAATTTATGTTAAAAATATTTATTTTATGTAGATATAGCAGTGCAGAATATATTAATATAATCTGCAAAAATATTCAATATTTTTAATGGTGGTAATATGGAGGGTAGAACCCTCCATAGGTGGTAATGACAAAATTCTGTTGACAGTGACGTTTATCTTTATTTAATCTGTGGTGAAATTAACTCATAACTGAAGAACTTGTTTACGATTTATTTTTGTTTTGCTTAATTTCTATGATAAATTAAAATATATATTACATAGTCAGAAAAGCGTTAAACGTCATAAAAAACGCAATATAATATAAAATAAAAAGCATTCTTAAAGTCTGAAATAAGAATATTAAGAAAATGGGCGACGGTGAATAGTTGCAAACCGATTTATTTTTGTAACCTATTTTATTTATAAAATAGGCGCTAACTTAATTTTTATTACAGAGGACGTTATAAGACGAAGACTTTTAATTGATGGTGATGGCACCGGAGATGATAGAAGACTCAATGTTTTATTAAAAACATTGATAAAATGGTGTAATACTTCGGACGAGAAACCAGAAGAGAGGTTAGGTCTTACGATAGTTATTATAATTCTAGTTATAATATAGATATATTAATCTAGTTCTAGTTACATTATAGGTATAGATAAGGAGATATATTCATTTTAATGACAACTTGTTAGATGATGGTGACCGTTATTTTAAAGTGAAGCCTTTGTTGCAAAAAATTCGTGAAAACTTTTTGAAAGTCCCACACGAAACCAGATTTAGTGTTGACGAAATGATGGTCCCGTACAAGGGTAAGAAGGCAGGAAATAGGAAACAATATGTGAAGAGTAAACCGAAAAAGTGGGGCTACAAATTTTTCGTTTGTGCTGGTGTATCTGGTTTCGTGTACGACTTTTTAATATACGGAGGTGAAGATACTTTTCGATACGATCCACTCACTCCTGAGGAGTCTAGCTTAGGTCTAGGTGCTAAGGTAGTTTTGGCTCTATGTAAAAATATAAAAGATCGTGCTTGCTCCGTGTTGTATTTCGATAATTTCTTCACAAGCTTAGAATTAATACACTATTTACGAGAAGAAATGGGCATATTTTCTTTAGGTACCATTAGGTCTAACAGATTGCGGGGCGCAGATAAAAGTCTACTTACAGACAAGGCTTTAAAGAAAAAACCAAGGGGCTCTTATTCCAAAGTTGGGTGCAACAAAACTAAACTACTTGTTATCAAATGGTACGATAACAAATGCGTGACAACAGCTAGTAGTTATGTTGGAGCTGACCCTGTAACTACAATACAACGTTACGACAAAGTTGCGAAAAAAAAACTGCCTAAAAAATACTACAATGCCCATATGGGGGGCGTGGACCTGGCAGATATGTTGGTCGCCTTATATAGAACAGATTTCAGAGGCCATCGGTGGTATTTGCCAATAGTATCACAAATCTTAGATATATGCATTAACAATAGCTGGATTTTGTATAGAAGGCACAGTGTACAAAAAACAGTGCCACTAAAAATGTTTAGGTACCAAATTGTACAGAGCCTCCTGAAGCAAGGCCGAGGTAACACTGTCGACAACTTTGATGTTTGTGGACCTACAGCGTCAAAAAAAATAAAGGCACCTGTTGCACCTAGACCTTCACCAGATGTAAGGTACGACGAGGTTAGCCATTTTCCACTCTTTGAGCCGAAAGGTAGGTGCAAATTTTGTACCAAGGGCCAAACTACGGTAATGTGCTCCAAGTGCTCGCTACGTCTGTGTTTTAAGCCAGAAGGAAACTGTTTTGTTAAATTTCACACTGATAAGTAGTCATTTAATTTTTTTACGCAACTAAAATTGTGCAATGACTTTTAATTTTAGTTTTTTTTTCATGATTCGCTGAGTTAACTTTAATTTTGTGTCCATAATTCTATTATTACGTCCTTATTTTATATAAAATGGTTTAAAAGATTTGGTACTATTTATTTCTTCTAACCTGGCAATGTATCCTCAAAGACGCATACATACATGGTTGATTTTCACTACTAACTTGGCAGTGTATCTTAAAAGATACTTAAAGGATCTCAATATTTGGTGATGCGCTATTTTTTTACATAATTTTCCCTGAACCCTAAATGCATAATTATTGTACGTTATGAATATCATTAGAAAATAAAGTTTTTTTTTTTTTGCCAAGAATAGGGTTAATACGGAAGGTACTAAAGGATTACATTAGTGAAATCTTAGGTATATCAGAACGTATTGCAATACTAAACATAAAGTCTATTCACCAACGGAGCAATCAACTAACACAGAAATAGACTCCTTCTACTCCACTCTAACAGAAGCAATTAAAAACCATACATGTAAAAACTTGATAGTTATGGGAGATTTTAATGCGCAGATAGGCAATAGAAGAGATGGAGAATAAATAGTGCTAGGCTCTTATAGCTCAGGTAAAAGGACAAGAAACGAAGAGAAATTGATTCAATTTGCATATGAATATAATCTAAGAATACTCAACAGCCAATACAAAAACCGTACTGGAAACAGATGGACCTGGGAATCTCCGGATGGCAGATACAAAACGAGATTGATTATATTCTTTCTAATAGAAGTACAACTTTTAATGATTGTAGAGCAATAAATAACTATTAATTAACGTTAATAGCAATCACAGAGCAGTCAGAGCGAAACTTAAACTAAAGCTAAACAAACAAAGGCCATTTAAATTTAAGCTGAAAATTAAAGACATGTTCGTAAATACTAAAGAATTAAAGGAGAAAAGAAATGGAAAGATGTATAGGAAGTGCATGGAAACAATTCTGGAGTTTAAAAGAATTATTGAAAAATAAAGAAATTAATATGGTCACCAAAAGAAAACTCTTTAATACCTGTATCCTGCCAGTATTGTCATATGGCTGTCAAACTTGGTCCATGACAAAAGCACAAAATAAAAAAATCGAAGTATGTCAAAATGCAATGAGCAGAAAAATGATGGGAATAAAACTGTCAGATAGAGTAAAAATAAGCCATAGAGAGAAAAAAAATAGAGTACAAATATCAACAATAAAAAATCATATAAAAACAACAGATGTATCTGTCAAGATCAAGAAACTTAAATGGAAGTGGGCTGGACATACAATCAGAGGAAAGGAAAATTGGAGTAAGACACTAATGAACTGGTATACAGGTCACATGAAAAGAAAAAGAGGTAGACCATTCCAAAGATGAGATGATGACATTAGGGCTGTGGCAGGCGGCACATGGACCAGACTAGCTAGAGAAAATTGGAGGAGGCCTTTGCCAACAAAGGGCAAACTGACAAGGTTGTCGAGGCAGAGTAATCTTACTCATACACACACAAACAAATAAATAAGTAAATAATAAATCAAATATATTTCTAAGTAAATTGTCACACAGGTGTAAAAAGTGTAAAAGAAAACATTAGGATATAGTTTGTAATTTTATTGTAAACCATGTCTGAATAAAAGCTTATATTATTATTACTGTAACCTTAATGTCTGTCTGGACATATTTATCACAGTGTATAATTTTCTAGAATTAAATTACATTGTACCTAAAAAAATGAAAATTTTATATTTTTAATGTTAAATAAATATCCAGAAAACTTTTAAAATAATTTGCACGAAAAAATACACGTGATTTTGAATACACGTGATAACGATCACCAGGGGGGGAGGGGGAGTAAAAAAGTTGCCAGAAAACCTAAAAATGGACGACCCCTAAAAGATCTAGATCTGTAAAATATCAATTTATGTTAAGATCGGTTCTTCTCTCTTTCAAGACTTGCCAGAACATTTTTTTTTCGTTCATTACATTTAAAGATAATAGAGTGTGACAGACATACAAACAGATTAATATTTTGTTGCTTTTTGAATATTAGGTATCTAAATAATAAGTAATATTAAAATTGATGAAAAAAAAATATAAAAAAAAAGGTAACTGCCCAGTACTTGAATATTAACATTATTTATTTTAATACTTTCTTAGATTTACGCGAATATTTGACATTTCAAAATAAAACTATCTTTTCGGATTATTTCGCGAATTTATTATGATTTTTGGTTCCCGACGTTTCGATTGCTTTACAGCAATCATGGTCACTAACACCTTAGTCTCTCCCGTGACCATGATTGCTGTAAAGCAATCGAAACGTCGGGAACTAAAAATCATAATAAATTCGCGAAATAATCCGAAAAGATAGTTTTATTTTGAAATTATTTATTTTCTTATACATGCTAAAAGATTTCACCAGTGATACTCAAAATGTACAGTCAGTCAAAAAAAAATTGGTTAAATAATAATATAAATGTTAGGTATATTTATATTTTTTTGGTATTATTTATATTATATAAAATATAATACATAATATAACTCAGTATCTTTCCTTTTTTTGTTATGTCTGTGTCTTCTTCTTAATTCCATATTGTGTCAGCAATCCATCAGGCTGAAAACCCTACATTCCTATTACGTATTTTTTATTTATTGTTTTAGTTGTTATAAAAATAATAATTTAGGACTAAATATAGATTTTTAAGCTGTACCTCCCTTTTTTTTATAGTTGGGGAATGCATTTACGCATACCACCCGAGTCCCCCAGGTGGTTATGTGGGGCTCACCGGCTAGAAGAGCCGGTACTACCCACTAAACCCCAACTTTCTCCTCCCCTCCGCCTTAGTGGAACGCCACGGGAACGCTTACGCACAACTTCCACGACGCCCCGGCGGCAGGCCTGACGGCCACCTAACCTATGGGACCCCCGAACGAGCCCCATTACGGCTGCAGAGAACGGGGAGAGCGGCATCGAAACACTGACCCTCTCCCCTGCAGCCCCACCGCGTCCGCCATCAAACGGTGGCGGCCCCGTCCAGGCCGCGGAAGGTGGAGAGACCGGCACCGAAACACCAGCAATCCCCTCCCGCCGCGGCCCAAAGCTGTACCTCCCTGCTATATCATTCGTTTTACAATTTTCATTTCTACACTAGATAAGTGCACGTATTGATTAATTATTAGCAGTTTGCTTCATGAATCATCTCATAATTTGTTGTAATATTGTAAACTATCCCCAGCAATTATTATACGAGCATAAGTGGAAAGTGTTGGGTTTGTTGGTTATTACTCTAGTATAAGGTGTCATTATATTGTCCAATTCTTGTTGCAAGGAAAATAGAACTAAGCAAAATATGTGCATTAACTTAGAATAATAATATTATTATATATTGAAGTATTAAATTTATTGTTGCAGTAAAACAACACATGACAGGATGTTAGCACAACTGGCGCAATGTGAATTTGCAGTTACAAAGTCTCAGTTAGGTTCGGAAATGATGGCGGCTGAACTTAAAAGTTATGAAGCATTATCAAAAATATTAGAAAATGGTATAGAAGTAGCTAAAGGAAATATTGAGAAGAGCAAAGCCGATTTAGCTCAAGCAAAAACTGTTCGAAAAAATCGAATTGAATATGACGTACTTGCAAAAGTGATCAGCGAACAGCCAGATAGAAAGGAAACTTTGGAGCGTCTTGGCACTTTGAAAACTGAATTAAGTAATTTAGAAGCAACCAAACAACAATTAGAAAGCCGATTGTCATTAAGAAAAAAACAGTTCCATGTGTTGGTGACATCAATACACCAATTGCAAGCATTATTGGATGAGCCTGATGATGTAGATTTGATATCTGATGATGTTGAAATGAAAGATGTAGATTAATAAGAGTATTCGTGTATTTTTTTAATAATAAAGATAATTTGCATAATATGAAAGTTGTTTTGAAGCCCATTTTACCTTTGACTATACATATTACTAATTTATATTTTTATGGCTATGATTAAAAGAATAGTTACGTATATTTCGACGTGTGTAAGATGTCTAAACTCGCTCGATTGCTGATGAGTCACGTGTTAAATCCTAAGACCTAAGGCTTAAGTTTTATACATTGTTCATATATTCGATTACAATAGGTAACATAAACTCTCCCACTTTGGTGGGCGGTATACCATGCGGGTTGCTCCTGGTACTTCTCTGTTGTCGGGGCGTCGTGGTTGAGTCTGTAAGCGATTTTGCGACGCCACATTAAGACTGGGGAGGTTCTGGTGGGTTTTAGTCGGTACTGGGTAGTACTGGCTTTTCTAGCCAGTGAGTCTCACATAACCACCTGTATGTGTACAGCTGGTATGCGTAAATGCATTTCCCAACATAAGAAAAAGGTAACTTAGACTCTAAAGTAGCTATAATCTGATAAATTTAAATGCATGTTGAAAGAAACATCTTGGGACGCTCAGTCCCGATATTACTTGTGTCACTATTTCTATCACTCGGAATTCTTCTCAAGCCTTTATAATAAGAATATAAAATATTATTCTATACGCCTTTAGACAATGGAATTTTAGAAGTTTAGAGCAGGAGCATTTCCATAAGTTCCATGGACTCTTCCTATTTCAGAGTATGAAACATGTCCAGGACCTAGGCAGTACACAGGACCTGAATTTCACGTTAAGGTTACTAATATAGTGTTACATTTTTACGTAAGCACCTATCTATACTACTATTATAAATGTGAAAGTTTGTGTTTTGTTTGTTACTTTCTCACACCAGAACGGCTAAACGGATCTGGATGTAATATGGGTACATAATCACTAAGAAAAAGCTTTCAACAGTTAAAAGTCGTAAGGACGCTGTTTCTCCGAAACATTCATCAAAGGTCGTCTCAGAGCTTTTAAAACGATTACGCTGTTAATATCAATGGCCTTTACAATGTCATACGCCTACAATGTGCCGTCATCTATGTCATCATGTTCGGAACTGCGAGACTTGAAAGAGATGTTGATCAGGCGAACCTTCAAGGCATGTAGGTGATGGGTCTTGAAATCAATATTTACCAGATCAAAGTCATGACAAATATAATATGAAAAACATACACGGGCGAATATGCATGAAGCTGCTAGTTGCGTTGATAGTATTAATAGGTAAGTCTAAATTTAGAACATCAAACGTGTTTAAGAGACAGCATAATGGACAAGAATAATGTTTAAGGTCGTAAAGTATTTTGTTTGCTGTGTTTATTCTCGTGCATTATTAAAACATTCGTGATAAACGCTTCTACTGTGTTCGTGCAACTTCAACGTTAATAGGCTAAGTTTTTGTTTAAGCCCCGTGGGAGATTTTTAATTGCTGACTTAACTTAATATTTATTAGGCACAAAATTTGTGATATTACCTAACATCTTACAACATGCTTATCTCGGACCACCATAGTTTTCAAAATTTAATAACTAAAAAGTTGGTTCAGATATATTTATTATATATAGGTACTTACTTAAGATTATTACATATTAATATATAGATTGTCGCCAAATGGTAAAACTCAAAATTGAAGAAAAATATCTAATTATTTTTACACGAGCAAAGACACAAGTAAGTATCTACTAGTTTATATTAAAAGCGTAAGGTAACTTACTAATTAAACCTAAAATCTCGAAAACTGCTCTACCTATGAAGCTGGAATAGAGCAAGTTATCCAGTTTATAGGTAGGAAATGTTCGCTAAAAACAGATCTTGCGAGAGGGTCAAATTAAGAGGATCTAAATGCTACAGTAAGCTTATATAAATGTCCTATGTTTTGCTCATAGAGTGAGCTTATGTTGGATACACATATGTATGTAGATCATGTATATACGGGGACAAAGGCCAAAGCAACGGGCAACGCTAGTTAGTATGTGAAATTATTTTTAATCCGTTAATAACATACACTTATCAAAATATAGACGTAAATAGATAGGGAAAAACAACATTGTATTCCGACAGACATAAGTAATATGTGCACAAGTACAGCTCTCTCCTTCGGTTTAACTTAGTTGCAGCGCTCAATATCGTTAAGTTTCACGCGTAAGCAAGAGCGGGTCCAAATGGCATATAAAAGTAACATTTTATTTTATACGTCGGATAAGAGCTCTCCACGGACTAACAAAATGGACGCTATGAAGTTAACTATTTAATATTACTGGCGAATGTTTCAAGGCTTCTGTCTGTGTTTTTGGCTCACAAATATTTAGGTACCTACTTTGTACATAACTTGAATTATTCATATTACAAGTCCAGTTTTCTAGGTAGAATTTTAGTGAGTTATATTTGTCGTTACATTAACCAATAAACGAATAGTAGTTTTTTTATTTAAGACACAGCTTAGGCAAAAATTATGAGCTTTTATTTTTTATAAATAAAAAATATTCGTTGCTTATTCTTATTTACTATTTTTTTTGTAAAACAGGGAGAAGACTATATAGCCAACGCCATCAATATTAATATTATAAATAAGTAGGTACCTAGTACCTACCTATTACAATTTATAGAATTGGATGAATGTAGGTATCAAATCTATAAACAAAAATTTTGTGTATTTAGAATTCAGGCACATAAACGTTAGTACTTACACAGTATTTTCTTGATTAAAATGACTATTATCTTTGTATATTAGTGATGATACTTTGGCTGCGGATACAGAGAACATTTTCTAACTACCCAGCTTGTGTCGTAACGTTTATCTGTAAGTCGTTGACCCAACAGCTTGCTCATAAAAAAACTAGCCGAGACGAGCTAAAACATTTTTATGTTGGTTGGTTAATCGACAATAAGTGACTGACATATCCATTGCGAATTTCATCCAAAACGGTAAAGCCGTTATAGCCTGAATAAATAAAAAATACACATTCCCTCAGAAACTGTCACAATATTAATAAACTAAAAAAAACTTTTTTTACTTCTAATATTATTATTCTATTGTTAATTACTAATATTATTCTATTGTTACTGCTGATCTGATAAAGCTGTTACATAGCCTATTCCATTATTCAAAACCATTAAGTCTAACACTACATAAGTTTGAGTGTTCAAACAATAACTGCATATCTAAAACTCATTTCTCATGATAGTCATTTGACCAAATGTTGTGGTTACATTGAGCAACATGAAGAATGAATTTAGTTTTATATACTAGACTAGCGACTCACCCTCGCTCCGCTCGGGTTCGTCCCTACTTACATTTTAACGTTTGGTATAGATTTCTTAGAGATGAGATATTTTCCCGCAGTAAAAAGTATCCTATATTTTGACCCGGATAACCAGTTATCATCATACCAAATTTCATCAAAATCTATCCAGTGGTTTTTCCGTGATGCGGTAACATACAGACAGACAGACAGACAAAAATTCCAAAAACTATAGATTCGGCCTCTGTATTGATAATAAAGTCTATATCAATAAGATTTTTCAAAAAATATTTGATGTACAGACTCGACTCGGTTAGAATTTTATTATATGTATAGATAAAAATATATTAAGACACAAACTAATCCCTTGGGGTCTGGTGTAAAGCCATAAACATTTATAAAGATTATTTTCTACGTCAAGCTAAAGTTTTACCGCGCACGCTCGAGCTTCGGACCGTCAAAGTGAAGCTTCGTTTCACGGCGTCCGCACGCGATCCCGCCATACTTTTACGAAACTTGTACTTTACGTGTCATAAGAGAAAATGCCCTCGTGGTGGGACTATCTGCACTTTAACCGACAGTACAATAATAAGAGAAACTTAGAAGAGGGATTATTCCAAATAGCATCACAAACTTGCAATATTTTGGTAAAAGTTAATAATACGAACAATATAAATTTAACGAGAAACAACAGGAGTGACGAGTATGGTTGCGCCGGGCCCCCTCAGGGAAAAAGTTCAATGCAGATCTGCGTGCCGAAGTTCAGAAAAAACTCTATCACTTCGGGCTGTAATCCTGGATTGTCTGTAAGTAACCTTCTCTTTTAAAAATAATCTTAAGAAATTTTTCAGTCTCAGACACTTAATTTTTCATTGACCATGTTGTTAAGCAATTTTAGATAAAGCTCTATTCAAATTTAAGTCTATAACATTTATTACTTAAAGTAAAAATTAATTACTTAATTATTTTGACCTATTAATAGTTATCGCTAGTTTCTATTACTAAGCCATTATAGATGATTGTACATACATATGTTATCATATCTTACGTGATGGGTATTTGATATGAAAATACGCAAATTGTTATTTTTTTTAACGATAACAAAAAAAGCTAATTCGTAAGTATTTCAAATTTTCAGTACTCATTTATAATGAAAGAAAAGATTTATTAATTTATTAAATAATATTATAAATTAAAGTTTTACGCGCTGCACTGTAAAGGAATTTAAAATATGTTTCTTGCAAGTTAACATAAGCTGTCAAAGCTCCAGCGCATTATTAGACATCGACAAATATCTGGTAATGCTTTTAAATAGAAATCGTAAGTTAGAAGAAAAGTAAAAAAATGTTATGGCTTTTTATTCTCTGTAGTAAAAAAGCATGAAACCTTGGATAAATAGTCAAAATTTGAAATAATATTAGTTCACATGAGACTCTCTCGTGACCATGATTGCTTTAAAGCATTTTTTTTGAAACGTCGAAAAACCAATAATTAAAATAAATCTGCGATAAAATTCTAAATGAGTTTTATTAAAAATAACATTAGTAAAAGTTATTATAAAAAATTTCATAATATGAATAAGTAGAGCGAAGGAAATGCTAAATCCTGATGAATGATGAAATTATTTTCATTCTTTAGTTTCCGGTTAGGTATTTTGTAATGTGGTGGAAGACCAATTTCCCAAAGTTAATCAACTTGTACGTCGAGTGAAATTATCTTTTTTGATATTTATAAAAGTAAACGGATTAATACTTATCTATAGGATATACATATATCGATATGATACGATGTATAATCTACCTCAGATATGTTAGGCTTTTTATTATATTTTTTAAATATATCCCACATTTCGGAACCAATTTATACATCTAATATCTACGCAACTATATTGTTTCAAATGTACATTTGTATATTGACTTTAGTACCTTATTGTACGGAGTTTTTATTGAATATTTGCTAAAAAATACTGATCATAATCCTAATAATAATTAAAATACTTAAAAATAACAATCTTTATAGGATCTTTATAGGTGTATTGTATTGTATGTATTCAGCCCTTTTTAACGTCCCACTGCTGGGCACGGGCCTCCCTTCAAGACGAGGGGAATCAGGCCATAGTCCACCACGCTGGCCAAGTGCGGAATGGCGGACTTCACATGTCTTTCGAAAACTTGCTAGGTTCTCTCAGACATGCAGGTTTCCTCACGATGTTTTCCTTCACCGTAAGGCAGTGGTAATCAAGTTAGAAAATGATTCGCACATGAAAATATCAGAGGTGCGAGACCCGGGATTTGAACCCGCTTCACTCGGTTTCCCAAGCAAGCGCGTTACCACTGGGCTACCACTGCCTTTTAAGGTACTGCCTTGTAAGGTACACTTTCTTTATAGGTAGGACGTGGTTATAACAGAAATCTTCATGACTTTACATAACATAATATGTATGTATAGTCATGAAGTTTTTTACAAATAATTTCTTATTAAGTCATTTTATTTTAAAATTTGTAGCTACAATAGTTTTGTGTTTTATTGCTCATATTTTGTTCATAATTTTGTTCGTTCATCGACAGGATCAATTTATTTACCAAAATAATAAAGTTACATAAACAATCTTAGAAGCTGTGCCAATTAAAAATGTAAGGGTATTTGGTTCTGTACGAGTGCATTGAATTATAGATATGAAAGTAAAGTATTTTTCAGTTACTGCATTAAAATACATTGCAAGTTACTCAAAAAGTATATAAGTAAAGTTTTTAGTTCGCCATAAGTTTTTGTTTGTATTAAAAATCGATTAGTCAAGTATGAAATTTAATCCAGTCAAATTAGGAGTTTCACCTCGGAATGTGAGATAATAAGCTGTAAACTCGTATACACCTTTATTTTAGTCTTTTTAAAGTTGTTCCAAAAGTTTCATAAAATCTCGTGTCTGCATCATAAGTTATTTAAGGTCAAAGGTGACAAAAATCAGTTTTTCACGATTATCTCGGTTTCTTTAGCTCCAACGATGTTAACATTTATTATAAAAATTGCAGAGCATAAAATTTGCGACAAATTTTGTTTCAAAAAATTTTTAATACGCTCAACCGTTTCTGAGATAAAGGGCAGAGAGCCTGCAGCACTCAGCCATACTCACTGTAATGCTTGGTCAACCGTGAATCTCAGTGAATAATACCTTGTATAAAGTTATTAAATCATCGAAATATTATTAACAATAAATAATTTGAATTACTTATTAGTCAATACATTACCTATATTTAATTATATTTTGCATATATCTAATATAAATATTCATTTAATAATACTTACACACTTTCTGTAATTAAAAACTCATTAGTACTTATTGTATATCCTGACTTTATATTTATGTATTAAAAATAGATTTTAAGTAGAAGTAAAACGAGTAAATATATTGTAATTTTATCTACATCGAAGCAAGCTTGTCCATTACACAGGCAATAAGCTAAAGTGCATTGCAACCCCGATTTTCTGCACCTGCAGTGTACACCACGTCCACTCTTACAATTACAAAATAGTGAAATAAGTAATTTCTCAAGTGCTTTGTTTTGTGTGTTTGTTAAAATCATTGGACCTATAGAAACCGAGATAATCGCGAAAAACTGATTTTTGTGACCTTTAACCTTAAATAACTTACGGCGCAGACACGGGACTTTATGAGACTTTTGAGACAACTGTTGGAACACCAAATTGAAGCTGTATACGAGTTTACAGCTTATTATCTCTCATTCCGAGATTGACCCCTTATTTTTGCTTAATTGACTGGACTATTTGGTGCGCTCAGACATATTATATTTTGGAAGCAAAATAAAGAAAGGTATATGTGACCTTATAGCATTTTATATTAATTTTCTATATCACATGAAAAGTGAATCTGTTGATTCTATAACAAAATTAAATTGTCATTAGTTATGTTAAATAAAATATTGAACGTTTTTAAGATGGAAATAAATTATGACTGTAAAAAAATGAATAATGAATTATTAATTAGATGATTCATTATTAGCTTTACATATAAAATATCATCATTGTGAGTTATAAAAAATAAAAATACCTTTATACTTTGTTCTTCTAATTTTCATTTACATTTATATTAAAGGCAAGCGATTCACCCTCGCTCCGCTCGAAATCGCCCCTTCTTATGATTTAAGGGTTAGTATAGATTTCTCAGAGATAACATATTTTCCCGTAGTAAAAAGTATCCTATAAATTAACCCAGATAACCAGCTAACATCATACAAAATTTCATCAAAATCTGCCCAGCGGTTTTCTCGTGATGCGTTCCCAGACAGGCAGATAGACATACAAAAATTATAAAAACTATAGATTCGGCGTCTATATCGATAATAATGACTATTTCAATTGGATTTTCCAAAAAATATTTAATGTACAGATTCTACTTAGAAATTTATTATATGTATAGAAAACGTTGTTTAAATTCAAACTTTATGATGCTCGCTTTTCAGCATTTAAATTCAAACCCACTATTGTAAAACCATAATAATATTTAATAAGCCAAAAACTTAAAATCAAGCATCGGGCTCGCTTCATTTTTTACGTTAACTATAATATTTAGAGTATAAAACATATAATTACAAAGCAATCGACGCGGTGTCGTGACTGATCGATGGTTGTAATTAGGCTATTGACATGTTTTTCGGTGATACGACGTAGAACAACTATTACTTCTATAAAAATCTGTTATAAAGCCCTGAGTTGATCACCAAACACACGCAACCTATAGGTTAGTGGGCGAAAAGTTAACAAATATAGAGGTTCAATGCGACGATAAAAATCGTCTAGGCTTACCACTTTATGTCCTTGTCTTCCATGTAAAAGATGCATTGCCGCGCGGGGTGAGTCCAGTCTACTTTGAATGGCCATCGGTAATAAACGATTTATCGCACACCGGATATATCGCCGAAGACGTGCGAAACGAAGGCGAGCCCGTGTAGTGCATCTTAGTACCTACTGGTGTAGTGGAGTTCAAATTTCTGCAAGCTGATTCGATTCGAGGTGAATGACCTGCTTCGTACGATTTTGTTTTGTTTGTAACTTGGCGTGCCGCGGTGTGTTGCCTTTATATTGATTTTAAGTACAAAAGACATCGCTGCATACGCTGTGCCCTGTTGGCGGCGGTCGACCTTGTTCCAATTATTTACCCATTAGCCGTGGCTTTGTGCTTGTTTTTCGGGAATGCCGTTAAGTTTCGGCTATTACCAATTCAATTTTATCGGGCCAATATAAATTAGCTTATGACTAAGAGTTACGGTTTCGTTCTACGAACATAATTATATACTTGCATGAAACATAATTCTTAGGAACTTTATTAATGCTGCAGCTGGTCTCGGAAATTACATCAATCAGGTAATACCTATATACGTTATAATGAGATTAACTAATTATGTAAGTTGGAATAAGATTGCATTAGGTCGCATTGTATTATTATAGTAGTCTTGCTAGGAGTCATTAAATAATAATATCAACCAAATGTACAAATTATACAATTAGTCCAATTGCTAAAAAGAAACTTTTACTAAACTATATCCTTTTTTATATATTAGATTACTTAGAAATAGTAAATAAGGACAATGTTAGCTCAGCGGTAATGAGCTCACTTGGAAAACGAAGTGAAGCGGGTTCAAATCCCGGATCTCGCACCTCTGATATTTTCATTGCGAATCACAGTAAGAAGTATTCTATAAATGCATTACGTAGGTATGATTTCACTAAAGTAAGTAGCAAGGTATTTTGAACCACTATTAAAGTTGACACAAAGGGTTAAAATCTCTTAACAATCTGTCTAAGTTCGTGGAATTTATAGTTGATACAACGGAGTTCGTCTAAGACATAAGTTCTCTCCTTATAGCAACTTAGCGTGTGAAATTTTGTTAAACTAATAGAAAAAAGGAGCTTAAAATCATAAATTAATTTATTTTACACTTAAAACTATAAACTCTGAGAACTGAGATTATTGTTTTTGTATACAATAAAATTTTATTATGTTCTAATACAAGCTCGTTGGCATGGTTTGTGTTGACTACATTCCTTAAGTCTCTGCTCTTAAGTCATTGATATGCTTAAACCTTATATCGTGAATATTAATACTTTTAATAACGATTACCAATTGTGACTATTGCAACAAATATGGGCATTTACATATGTAATAAATAATTAAAAATGAGGGTTTAATAATATATATGTAGTCTAATTATTTTATCCAATAAAGAATACGTGTACAACGCTACATGACTTGCAAGCAAATGCATTCTGACAGCTCTGTGAGTCAGGCCGTAACCTACATTTCAAAGCTATGGGTGCTCAGTAACTTAGTCTTGGGCGGTTATTTAGTATCATGACCTAGTTTAAGTACCGTATCCACGTATCTAACTTATTGCTACGAAATTCGTAGCCTTATGCCGCGCCGTAGAACACCTGCTACGCGATAGTTACGCGAAGCCCAAATACTGGCCACGGGCAATGTTTACGAAAGTATATTATACAGGTATTTCGGTATTGATTGTACAATTTTGTTTCATTAAATTATGTATATACATATGTCCTCGAGACTTAGTAATACCTTCATTTTTAATTAAGAATTTTGACACTTTACAAAAATGTGTCCACTTTCAAGTGTTTATTGCTATGAAATTGGTAGCGCCCCGTAGCGCCGTAGACATAGAAACTACGCGGAAGCTAAACACTAATTGCTGGTTATTTTATAAAGTACTAACGATTCACAATTACGTTTTAATGTTTAGTATAGATTTCTCAGAGATTATATATTTTTTCACGGTAAAAAGTATCCTATATGTTGACCCGGATAACCAGCTATCATCATACCAAATTTCATTAAAATCTGTCCAGTGGTTATCTCGTGATGCGGTCGCAGACAGACAGACAGACAATATTCTAAAAACAATAGATTTGGCCTCTTTATCGATAATAATGACTATTTCAATAAGATTTTCCAAAAAATATTTAATGTACAGATTCGACTCAATTATATTATATGTAAAGATTATCGTTACATTAAATTGTTTATTATTCATTTACGTTTTTAACATATTTAGTTAGCCAACGTGACGTTTCAAAGTTTGGAAAAATACGGAAATTAATCTATACATATAATAAAATTCTAACTGAGCCGAATCTGTACCTTAAATATTTTTTGGAAAATCTTATTGAAATAGACTTTATTATCGATAAAGAGACCGAATCTATAGTTTTTAGAATTTTTGTCTGTCTGTCTGTCTGTTACCGCATCACAGAAAAACCACTGGAGGCATTTAGATGAAATTTGGTATGATGATAGCTGGGTATCCGGGTCAACATATAGGATACTTTTTACTGCGGGAGATTATCTCATTCCCACGGGAGTACACGTTATAACACAACCCAGAAAATATTTATGATCAGAATTTCTTGAAATTTGGTATTAATCTCTATTCTTCTTCTAATTGTATTGCTCTTCAATACAATTAAATAAATACGTGTTTTAGGATTTTTTGAAATTCATCCCATAAGGAGATAAAATAAGAGATGAAAATTTGTATGAAACCTAACTTATTAAAGTTTTTTTGTTATAGTTTTAGCGTGAGTGAAGCCGCGGGTTTTGCTAGTTGTTTATATAACAAGTTATTAGGAAGAATAATTGATGTGAAAAGTGGTAGATACTACTACATAATTTAATTGCCAAGAAACATTATCTCTACTTTGTTTATACTTTTACTCTTCGAAGTAGTAAAAGATAAACTTTCTTTAAAGCTTTTTATCTTAGATAATTAGAGTTAGATAATAGCTTAGTTAAATAGAATTAGGTAATATTAAACATTAATTAATTAATTGATTAGGAACAAAAAATTGCTATGTACAATCGAAAATTAGAAAATAATTGAATTTGGTACTAAAAAAAATATTTAAAATTTCTTTCCAATTTTATTACATTTACAAGTTATCTACATGAAAATTGGAGCTTAAAAAAATGTAATTTGTTTTTTTTTACATAAATAAATTTGAAGACCACGTTAAATTATTACTTTATTAAGTTAAATTTTAGTCGTACATACATTAATCCGTAAATACAAAATCCGTTTCAATATAATAGAACTACGAAGAAAAGACAACATACACGAGTTGTCATTACCATTGTATGACGCATATTATTTATATGTACCTACTACAAGAACCATGTAAGTGATCTTTTATAGAACATACATTACTTATTTATTTTCTATATACAAGCAAAGTTCATTATTAATTAAATGCCGTAGAATTGCTGAAGCTCTACAGTATAATGTGTTACGCTTATTTTATTTTTTATAAGATTTCTTGCAAATACCAGCTTATAGTTATAGGTTGGGGTCAAGGCTCGAGACCGCACTGGGCGCGTTTCGTCTCTGATTAATGGTTTATTTTACGAATCCATTAGCCAAAATGTTCAATTTAAGTCGTTTATAAGATTCTAGTTATATTTTAACATGCATTTTTTGGAAAAGTAATTGAAATAAAACTTATTTACGCACGATTGATTTGGGGGGTAAGCTGGTGAATGCGTTACGAAAAAATGTACGTACATACGTTTGTTGCCATAGTAACCGTTGTTATTGTCTGATAAATGATATAATATATATATAATATAATATATATAATATAATATAATAATATATAATATAATATAATTTATTATCCAAAAAATGTTTACAAGTTTTTACAAAATAATTTAAGCCAAAAAACAATATCTCTATAAAGTGAATGAAGCATCTGTAGCTGAACTAGGAAACCTGTATTTCAGCTCGCAGCGCCAAATCCCTCCAGAAAATACATTACTTGACATGCCAAAGTAATATTTAAAACAAAGTAAAATACTATCAAACGATACATAAACGAAAGAATTATGCATAAATATTGGAAGTAAGTCCTCCTCTCCGAGATAAATGTGTGTGTATGTGTGTGTGTATATGTAAGTGTGTGTGTGTGTGTGTGTGTACATTTAGAGAGGGGTGTGTGTTATGTGTGTGTAAAAAAAAATATATATATATTATAATAATAATTAGTTATAAGATATCTCAAGTACAAGCATATCATACAAAAACGATAAGAATAATAAGAAACATACATTACTTCAAAACGCTAAGTAAATTTTCTGTTTTGTCATAACATAAGGTTAGTAGGTATGATTTAATTTTTTTCTTACATATGGATTTATTTAATTTATAAATATCTACTGTTTTATTTATTTTGTTATATAAGTACGGTCCAAGGAAGCAGTAAAATCTTTTTATAAAAGATGTATTCAAATGTGGCGGTATTTCGGCTACAGCATATTTTCTCCGCTTATTTTCGATTAAACGATTAAAAGATAGTTCCCTATGCTGTTTCAATATAATATTTAATATAAACAACTGACGTACAGTTAGCACTTCTGATTCTTTATAAAGCAAACTTGTAGGATATAAGAAAGGTTTTGAAGTGTATATTTTTATAATAGTACGTTGAGCAATTTCAATTCTTTTTATTGTAGTTTTTGCAGCTCCACCCCATGATGTTATACAGTACATCAGTAAGGATTCACATAACACTTGATATATAGATTTTAAAAGTTTGGGCTCTAAAATATCTCTAAGGCGTTTAAAGATATACGTCATTTTGTTTAAGCGTTTAACCAAAATATTGATATGTTGCTTAAAGTTTAGATTACTATCAATGGTTACACCTAAATATTTGATATTCTCAACGCGCTCAAGAGTTGAACAGGAGCAAGTGCTTGTGGTTTGTAAATTATATGGACAGGAGTGAGAAAATAAATTTCGATCATTAACTATTTGATTTGCATGCTTTATAGAGAAAGTAATAAATTTAGTTTTGTCTTCATTAAGTAAAAGTGAGTTGTTATGTAGCCAATGAACAACTTTATTAAATCCCGCCTGCGCCAATCTAAATACATCATCCCAGGAATTTGATGCAAACAAAAGAGCAGTATCATCTGCATACGAAACAACTCGACCCTGGCATAGCGGTATTCGTGTCAGTTGGTCAATATAGATAAGAAATAGAGTAGGACCCAAAATACTGCCCTGTGGTACACCATGGGTGGTAAGCAGATCTGAACTTATATAGGTATCCATTTTAACACATTGATATCTCTCTGTAAGAAAACTTTCGAATAGCTTTAACTGATTTCCTCTGATACCGATTCTCTCCAGTTTATTAATTAAATCAGGAATAGAAACGGTATCAAATGCTTTCGCCAAATCTAGGAATATACCAACACATTTATTTCCATTGTCCAATTGTGAAGAAATAAAGTTTGTTAAAGTATGTACTGCGTCACTAGTGGATTTTCCTTTTCTGAAACCAAATTGATTGTCAGAAAGGAGTCTATTTTTCTCTAGGTATCCAACTAGTCTTCTATTGATTAAAGTTTCCAAAATTTTAGAAAATGCTGGTAGAATAGAAATCGGTCTGTAGTTCTTTAGGGCAGTTTTATCGCCTCCTTTAAATATAGGCCTTATTTCTGATTTTTTCAAGGCATTGGGAAAGACGCCATTTTGTAAACAACAATTGAATATGTGGGATAATGGGGGGATAAGAACTTTTTTAGATTGTTTAATTAGTTTATTTGAAATCCCATCCCATCCTACAGAGCTATTCGATTTAAGGTTCATTATTATATTATTAATTTCTTGATCGTCAGTATCTATTAGAACCAAGGAACCATAATGTAATGTCTCACGGTGTAGATTAGTATCGTCCACATTTCGCATTTCTTGCGTGATATAAACTACTATATTCTTTCCTTAAATAATATTCTATAAATATATGATTGTAATATGCCTAATATGTGTTATTTTTAGTATCTCACCTATCCTAATTATTTAAAACATAAATTGAATTTCATAAAGAGTACCGATAACCTACAGAAGTTTTATTTCTCACGCGTGTATTCATCATTCATACACGCACTCTTTAATTTTTAATAATCATGTTTTACTTATTTATATAGTTATATACTCGTATATCTTAACTTTTACAGACGACAGACTAGAAAAAAACCTTTCTATATTTTCAACTATATACCAAGTTTGTAAATAGGAGATTGGTAAAGACTACCTATAACGAATATCATAGAGACATTTGCTTTATTGGAATAAGCATATATTAGCAAAATAAAATAGAGTAAAAATATTAATCTTATTTAAAATAATTTTCAGTAAAAACTATTAAGATATTACATGTTAAAATGTTTTATACGATGATGATGATTTAAAATAGTTCACTATTCAATGATTTAAAATTTTCGATAAATGTATTTCTAACTACAATAATAATTCTCCTCCATTCTAGAATTTTTCTGAATAAATAACATTATACCAAGGTGATGTGAGATAACTGTCGAAGAGATAAAGGTTGTTTGTTCCGTTATTTTTCTAACAGAAAAGCTCGAAGTATTATAAAACATTGTTGCCAAGGAGTTTCTCATTTTATATATTTCACAAAATACAAAATTATCTTATAAAGCAAAATTCTTCTTATTATTATTATTCCTATATATATTTCAAAATTTCAAAATTTATCTACGTTATTTCATAATATAGATTTATTTTGGTTCTTTATGCAGTAGGTACATGAATAATATTTTATAGTTCAATTTTTTTTTGTCTAGGAGCTACTAGGTGCTTCATAAGTAAAAAAAAATGTTTTAATATAATTGGTTATATTAAAAAACGCATTGAACTCAAAATATTTATACTACCCCTTTGGGAGCCTTCCTATTAATATGGAATCACCCTTGAGATGTAATGTATTCATTTAAAAAAATAATTATGAAAATCTATTCACGAAGATATCGCATGACATACCTACAGTCAAAAAAATATTTTTTTTTTATCTTACTAAGACTAGCCAACTGCGCAGGAGAAGAAAATGATACTTTTAAATAAATATGATATCAGGGCATAAAATATGTACCTATACATCATCATCATCATCATTTATCAAATAATTATATTATGGTCCTCATTTGTACAGGAAAATAATAAAAAGAATATAAACTATAAAAAATTTTATGACGAGATCAGTAAAACTATGACGCGTCAAACTAAATGAACATGTTAGCCTGTGCCTATAATTTATAACTTTCTTCGCGATAACGTGACTGCCATCAAAGTTTTGTGATATATAAATATTTTTAATACTCTTGTACGGCTACAGTCATGAGGTTCTGGATTAGAGTACCGGATCGAGCTAAAAGTTGTTTATCTGACCCAGCGAATGATGAGAAAAAGGGAATATCTTTACCTGGGTTTACACGTACTCTTCTACCTATAATACGGAATACCTGTCACTTACATGATTAACCTCAGTGGATTGGCCGCCGCAATCAAACGTCCGCGTCGTTCAGGAGGACTTATTATTGAGTAAGCAAAATATGTGTTTTTTTAACTGTCAATAAGAATATATCACAAAAATTAATAATAATTTGTAAGACAAATATAGTTTGGAGGTTTAGTATTAATAAACTTTTTTTTTTTCATTTTGAAACTTTTTAATGCTTCTGTTCTTTTTTCAATTATTTCAATTACGGTGCCTACTTCTGTATTATTAGTACACTGAGTCCACTGGCTACAACTAGAAAAAATATATTAGAATTATTTATTATTATGTTTATACTTATATGAAATGCCATGGAGGACATATTAATATGCAGGTATGTTACAATCTTTTCCTTGACACAGCCTTGAGTTCTTTTATTACGTTACAAGTTCGCTCGCATGAATATGACGTGCTTGAATGTGGTTAATGGTTTGTTTATTTAAATAAATATACTTTTATTGATAACTTCTAGTCATTTATTTAATTTTTTTGCAAAAAAGTTTAAAAATTCTTCGAAATAGGGACCAAATATTTAAATTACTCAATGCTTACAACTTTAGAAGCATATAATTCAGCAAGTATTGAATTAAATTGAATAGAAAAGTCAGCATTTTTTTTTAAAGAATTTCATTTTAAAGACCTTTTCAAAAATAGCCAGCACGCTTATAATACAACTTTTTGATTAATTTAATTTTATACAAGAAAACATTATTTTTTTAACAGAATAATAATTTAAGAATTTTATTTAAGGCTCATAGTGTATAGATACATTCAAAATAAAAGAACCTACAGGTTGCTCTCAAGCGAGGACTGGAAAGGTTCTGATATGTTTCAATAAAGGTCAATATCTAATTTGGAAAAGGGCACAAAAACCTTTAAGAAGATCGTTTAACAGACACCTGATGTCATTCCTTTATGAAAAACGGTCGAAATTATAATATACTACAATAAATATTATATTTTATAATTTACAATAAACATTATTTTATATTTTAAATTCTGTGTCTAGTTTTATTTGTGTTGAGGTAAATTTCGAGGGGTTCTGGAATTAACACCATATAAGTGGGCAATTATAAAACAATGTAACGTTTAGGTATAATGTAATCTTTTATATCTGTACTTATATTAATGTTACATCTCAAGGGTAATCAAAAAAAATACTGAAAAAATATGTACTTTTCAAGTACATATTTTATAAATCATGTACTTATTTTGTTAAAAAATAATTTACTGTAAGATCTCTTATTCAATTAATAATAATTTATGGTATTATCATCAAATAGGTGGTATAATTAAACTTTTTGTGAATCACAAGTTTTATTTGTCATCCATGATCACAAGCATTAGTAAAAAAAAACTTCCAAAAATAGCAAAACATCCAGAATAAATGCTTAATTATTGATTACGCATCTTTGACTTATAATAAATAATTTAAAATTTTATGAATAATCCAATTAATCCTAATAATGTTATAAATGCGAAAGTTTGTGAGGATGATGGGTGTCTGGATGTATAGATGTATGAATGTTTGTTACTCTTTCACGCATAAATTACTAAATGGTTTTAATGAAACTTTACAATAATATGACTCATACATTAGAATAACACATAGGCTACTTTTTATAAGGAAAAATTTACGGTTCCTGTGGGACAGATTTGTTTTTGTTTTTTTTAGAGGCGGACCCGACCGAAGCGAGGAAGACTCGCTAGTATATACCTAATTTAAATTTTGCTTAAAAGTATTTAAACGATGTTTGGAATAGAGTTGACTTTATATAATTAAAGCTTAGCTATGATAGAAAGCATATTATAACAAACATCAAGCAATAAACTTTGAAGGACAAATGTACGTATAATAACGGTAAATGACTCATTTTCAATGGTCCACGTGAATAATATTAGTGTCCTTTCGATATAACGTTTAAAATAAATTAACTTCTGGATTACTTTTATTAATATTATTATACTCAAATTTCAGCATTTTCTTAAAATAGGTGTGAGTAAATCCTTAAGATCTAGCCTATTTAATTAAAAAAATAATATAATTAATAAGGCAACGATATTGCATAACATAGGCAACACAATAAAACCAACAATTTAGAATTGAACCATCATTCTTTTTGAAGTTGATTATACTTTTTTCCTATTACCCATAGTTTCATATCTCGTGATCCACGTACACGTGAAATATTTACCCTTTATTGATATCTCCTCGAAAATTTCCTTAAGAGAGAACACGAAGTAGTTGACCTTTGGTCTTTGGAGCTTTCACATAACGTTTAATCTACCTTGAGCATTGCAATTTTTTATATTACTTCTTGAAAAGACTAGACTAAAAGTAACTTTAATTCCATAACTATTTTATATAAGTAATTTAGACTTGACATTTAAGAAAACTAAAAGTTTTATTCTTTGTACAACTAGTAACAAAGTGTAGGTAAATTGTTAGAATCGTAATTCGTATAGCGTTATATTGAAAGGAAGATAAGTGGGTTACCTTTAAAACGGTCAAGGCCATATGACCAACCCCTTTACTATCGCCGTAATACTGTTCTATATAAGAGATAATTGTTAGTACTTAGCCTAAGTAGTTTCAGTGTTTAATGTTCTAGTACATAAAGGGCAAGCTTTTATTTCTACACGGGTTTTCAATTTTAATAAGCCTTTTCCCATTTGGTGTATTGCTTCCAAATAGTATCGTCAGTAAGCAAAGTTATATTCAATACATGTGAGTGCAATCAAATAATTTATGTATATTGTATACAATCATTTTATAATAATTCTTACTTTGTAACCAATATATTACAGTTAGATGCCTCTCTTCGTTTGAAGTATTTTTATAGGGACAAAAAGCGATCTTTGGAACACGCCAAATAAATAATAATATGTCCTCGTGTTTCAAAGGTTAAAGTATTAACAATAACAGTGCGCCGAAATCGAGAATTTGTTGACTAATAAGACCTTTATTACTATTTTCTTTATAACCTAAATAATATCTAGTCTTATAAGTTATTGTAATGACATTACATTACCATACAAGTTTTCGAAACTTTTATATGTCTGAGCTTAATAGAAAAACAATTTCTTTTTGAACCCTTTTTATTTATCAGCACGCTAAGACGTTATCAAGTATTTCAAACTCTGCTCATTATATTTACGGCTTTTAGAAACAATGTTTGAGCTTTAGTACGGATACTAAAGCTCTTGTGAATGTGATGTATTCATTTACTTTAATTTAAGTAGACTTTCTCTATTCCTAAAATAATACTATCACTTTGTATCTGCATTTTCGTTAGCGTGAAAATCGATTTTTGAACAGCGCTATCTGTTGATAAGTTTGGATATAACGTTATATTAAAGTTAAATCGTTATTCCACTGCAATGTATTAACAAATTGAATATATGATGTACTAACTAGTTAGCGACGTTTGTTTTAACGTTTAGTATAGATTTCTCAGAGATGAGATATTTTCGCGCATTAAAAGTATCTTATATGTTGACCCAGATACCCAGCTATCATCATACCAAATTTCATTAAAATCTGTCCTATGGTTTTCTCGTGATGCTGTCACAGACAGACAAAAATTCTAAAAACTATAGATACGGCCTCTGCATCGATAATAATGACTATTTCAATAAGATTTTCCGAAAAATATTTAATGTACAGACTCATAATTTTATTATATGTAGGTATAGATTAGTATAATATTATCTATTTGTGTGCCAAGTTTCATTTATGTAAATCCGTCCAACGCGTGTCTCCGATATACACATCATCACAAACTTTCACACGGCACTAATATTATAAATGTCAAGGGTTATGAGTTATGTTTATTTATTAATTTACAAGTAGAACCCGCGGCTTCGCTCTCGCTAAAACTACAAGAAAATCTCTAAAAAGTTAGGTTTCATAAAAACTTTCATCCCCTGTTTTACCCCCTTATGGGATGAGATCCGAAAAATGCTTAAACCATATTTATTTAATTGTATTATAGAGCATTAATACCAAGTTTCAAGTAATTCTGATCATAAATATTTTTTGAGTTGTATTATAACGTGTTTTACCGTGGGAATGAGATATTTTCCCGCGGTTAGTAGCTTACGTCCAGTACACTCTCCAGTCTCCAGCTCTCCAACAATCTTCACACAAAATATTATTCTGTTTCGACGTGAAAGAAAGAAAAACAAACAAACAAACAAACAAACGAACGAACAAACAAACGAACAAACAAACATACTTTTACAATAATAATATTAAGTATGGATTTCAAGTAAACAGTTATTTTAGGCGTAAGCCGTAAAACGGATTAGGATAACCATAACCAGCTCACTTATAGAATATTTATTGGAATCAATCTGGTTAATGGTTTTATAGCTAGAATATTTATTTAGCAGTTTAATGTTTAATGCGAGCATATGCACTCCCTGGAAATAATTCTGTTATCGCCCATGAAAGACGTTTTCCGCGACGAAGCCGACGCAGTAACTTGTTTTTAATATTAATATAAAATAATATCATTGTTTTTATTTTAATCCAATAACATTTTTAGATGTAAAATAAAGTCATAGTATCCTAAGACGCCTCTGCATTATAAGAGTTGTTATATTCAATATTCGCGATAGTATAAATAGTATTTATTGATCTGAAATAAGCCCTTCAACTATGTAAGTTCAAGCTTTTATCTTACAAACGATCACACTTATAGATTAAGACTACTTGACTTGCAATTCATGTCAAAGAGATTCAATTCAGCCATAACTTAAGTTAACCGACTTAAAAAGAATAAGTTTAAAAAGAACCAAGTAAACAAAATAATTTGAAACCCTAAACAATCGTTGGTCAACTATTTTATAAATGTAAATGATATATTATTTTTTAATTATTATCTTGTATTTCTAGAATAAAGCTAACGAGTTATCTTATTCATCTTTTAGTCTATTTATAAAGGTAGATTACAGCCTACCTAACGTTACGACTTTTAGGAGCGATGCAATTGTATGTAATATATAAATAAATACATTTTAAATCATAGTATAAATAATAAATATACTATTGAAATTAATAGAAGGCAAAAACAAGCAAGAAATAATAATGAAAAATACTTATTTGGTTTATTTTTCTCCATAATTTATTAAATGGTTTGTATAGTCGTTTTATACGAGCATTTTTTAACATTAAAAATAATATACAATAATTTTAAAATCCGTTGAATAAATTAGAATCGATTTTTTAAAAGCATTGCTTTTGAAATTTCATTGTACACAAGAAGTTCAATTTCCCCATTGTCGTGAAATATTGTTTACTATCAATACCTGTGGCTTGCACGTGAATGACTCGTGATCGTCTATCGAGCTTTCGCACGCGACTTGTCTCATTGTACACAGCGATTGAATCATAGATTGAAACGTTGATAGTCGGTTGACATTCAAACAAACATATTGTGACTGAGTAAACCCCCATTCTACATAAGTGATAGCGCTACGATCGTTTCGACCTTCATTTATTATGAATTAGGTATTGTGTAAAATGAATGTAGATAAAAATATTACCACAGTAACTTTTGACTACGGTTAAAGATAGCGTACAGTAGCTTACACGTATCATTTTAAACGTGAGTGCAGTGATAGTAAATCTTTAATTATTTACAAATTTGAAACAGTTTACTACCTATACATTTTATTCGTTTAAGACTATTATTAAAATAAATCAAGATTTAATCCAGCTCAGTCATCCTGTTCGTCGTCGTCTCAGCCGAAACACGTCCACTGTTGGACATAGGCCTCCCCCAAAGATTTCCACGACAACCGGTCTTGTGCCATCCGCATCCAGTGGGATCCAGCGACTTTGACCAAGTCGTCGGTCCACCTTGTGGGAGGCCTGCCCACGCTTCGCCTTCCGGTACGTGGCCGCCATTCATCCTGTTCACCCTGTTCATCCATCAAATATTATTTACCGTAATATACTCATACTCTACCGTTTTACAAGATCCGTTTTATGTTCTAATAAACATTACCCAACTCATAAATTAAGAGTGTGCATATGGCAATTTTGTACCAAGACATCGTTATTTATCTCAGAATCTGTGAAAGTTACCACTTTGGTATTTAAGGAAATGAAAATTCGGACTTTTATCTTGAATTGTCAAATTTGAAAACACGATTAGTGAAAATTTTCTGAATAATATTTTTTTTTGAAAAATACGTGTTTTGCACACATATTGCTATTTATCTTAGAAATAGCTCACTATTTTTATAGTTTTTATTTTGTATTTCTTCAGTTACCAAATTTCATTTTTCGATTATTTGCTTAATCAATTTACTTGTTGTTAAAAAAAAATGTTAAGTATCTATCGCTCTATACTTCTAACTCACAATAGAACATCTTGTCATCCCGCTCCTCCGAATCCCAATCGTAGCTGTCTCATGGCGCACTCTTAATATGTAACAATACCAGTATCTCATATGTACAAATATTCACTTTTACTTCGACTAATTTGAAACTTAGACCGGACCGCAGACCCAGACATATTACGAAAACTGCACGGTGTATATTTTTAAAATCCTAGGTCACGTCAGCGCGGCCAGGAGATGAGCCCTATGATTTACCGGTTCCTGATGATGATTTATTGGTGTCAGTTACAAACATGTCTTATACTTATATGAACTGTGTAATACTACATTCTTACGTAATTTTGTTTCCATTTTTGTTTTCATAGCTTTTTTGTTTTTTTAAATAACTATTTAAATGTAGTTTTTATAGGTACGAATATAGATTACTCAGAAAAAAATCATATTGATTCGTGAATAAAAAATTTATACCTACCTACTTCAAAGTTCTGAGAAACTATAGCTTTTCGAAGACATAGCGGAGAGTGTAAAGGCATATGTGATATGACGTATGTATATGACCTTCAAAAAACGATCACGCACCATTTATTCGTTACGCTATGATATTTATGTATAAAAAGTATCGGAGTATCACGTAATTGCCGTCATAAGCAGGACTCTAATCATAAAATGTTCAACATTTTACGCGCCTATAACATAAAGTCACGCAATTTTACGATTGCCTTAATTATTTTAGCAATTTTATTCAGGTCTATGTAAGAACCAATTTCGAGTTGTATCGCAGCAGCTAACTAAATAAATGAACAGGTAATTTGATAATCTATACATATAATAAAATTCTAACTGAGTCGAATCTGTACCTTAAAATTTTTTTCGAAAAACCTTATTGAAATACACTTTATTATCGATACAGAGACCGAATCTACAGTTTTTAGAATTTTTTTCTGTCTGTCTGTCTGTTACTGCATCACAGAAAAACCACTGGAGGGATATTGATGAAATTTGGGATGATGATAGCTGGATATCCGGGTCAACATATAGGATACTTTTTACCGTGGGAGAATAAAATATTATGATAAAAATATTTATGATCAGAAGTTCTTGAAACTTGTTATTAATGCTCTTCAATACAATTAAATAAATATGTGTTTTAGCGTTTTTTGAAATTCATCCCATAAGGAGATAAACTAAGGGATGAAAATTTGTATGAAACCTACCTTTTTAAAGTTTTTTGTTGTAGTTTTAGCGCGAGCGAAGCCGCGGGTTTTGCTAGTAAGATCTAAAGTCTAAACGAATGTTTTCTTTTCAATTATTTTCCAATTTGTCACATTAATTGAACCAAGAAATCGATTACTGAAAGTAGTCTAAATAATGTATATTTCAATCTCACAAGTTACATGTTATATAAGTAAACACATATACATATGTAGAGAAAATAAAGAAAGGCGTAGGCATCTTTAGACATATTTATGAAAAAGGTAAAAGGCTTCATATTTTACTTGTGAATATAAATGGGTTCTCCAACTAAATAACAATAAGAATAAAGAACACTATCAAAAAACTATTAATGAATATATTATTAGCGTATTATTTATTTCTTGCCCTTTTCTAAGTTTTATTACCATTTTAAGAACATATTTAATAGGATATTATTTATGTATTATTAGTATGTAACTTTAAAAGCTTGGTGTTAGGTTTAATTATTTTAATATGTACAAATGACATTAAACTTACACCCTCAAATTTTTGGAAAATATTCTACTTTTTATATTTCTATGTTTATGTAAATTTTATTAGACAGGTATTACATATATATTATGTAAGTATGACAAAGGTGCAATGAACGGGACAAATTTTTTTAGTGTAAGATTTTGAGCACTAAATGAGGTAGGTATAATAAAAAAGCTTTTATATATAACAGAACTATATTTATTCATCTTTCAAAATATAATCTAAAATTATAATATATTATTATAACTAATTATAATAATTTTATTTATTTATTGAACTATCAATAATCTTTATATAAATGCTAATTTCTAAAATATTTCTAGAAATGATCATGTAAATTTTAAAAATCCATCCAACACAATAATTCTTTTAGATGCTCTATTCTTTACTTCGCTAAAATTGCTCAAAATTGTTACATGCATATAATAGAATGTAGAATATCTATCTGTCATTAAATACATTTTGTACTTAAATGTTATCGCGATTTTCAATTACAAAACAACGAATTGTTCGTATTTTATTACAATTGTATAAAAGATATTGTGTACAGTTCTTAATTGTTGATGTAATCAAAATATTTTGATTTTTTATGTTTTTTATATTCAGAATACACTTTAGACTCGATGATGAAAGCTTTAAAATGCAATCAGCAATGGTTTTGAATTAGATCACAGTTTCTTACGTTGAAATACTTTAACTTATCTAATTATTATAAAACATGAGTCGGAATGTTCTGGTATAATATGATACACTTTTCATTTAATGAAAGGTATTTCATAGAGCTTATCTTTCATAAGCTCTATGATAAGATCCAGAATTTCATAGAGCTTTTGAGAGTACTTACATACATAGATTATATTGAAATATAGTTTTGAATCGTAAATAACAGTACTTGAATCTTGTTTGCTCGTGTAGCTGCATATTATATTGTATCTAATAAAAAGTTAGCCAGACCTGACTCGTAATCACGGAAAGAGGAGTTTTCGTTTCTTTTCTACGCTTAGTAGTCTCGGAGATAGTGACCTTAATTCTCTTGTTTTTTTTTTTTGCAATTTTCTTTTCTCTACAAAATCAACCCTTAAAATGAGAATTCATTTATTTAAACAATACGTCCCTCTTTAGTCTTTGAGACCTTATGACTCTGCATTCTTAATTACGTAACGAATGTTACTTATACATAATATGTAAATATTAAGATTTCTGCCCAATTCATTCGGATACACATGGTCAGTTAGACCAAATCAATAAATGTAAAGTTATCAAAGTTAATAGGTTCTATTCTTTCATTTTATATACTCCTAAGATTTTTATTGTCTTAACGAATAAAAGACACTGTGTGCCGGGGTTAATATCCTCTTTGATTTTTTACGAACGATTTTATTGATACAGTTTTGCGGTCATCACCCCACCGCTATTTATCGAGATCGGGGCTTGTTTACTTAGACATCACTCATTCTATCTATTTGTTACTTTGCTTTACCTGAGACGTTTGCGGTAAATATATTCGTATTTCGTATTAAGTTTGATATAAAATGTGAATGAGAATCAAATAAAGTTACAAGCAAGTAATGTTTGACTAGACATGTTTTACAATTTTACAGTATTGCCATGAAAAAAAACCCTTTAACCATACTAGTAATATGTAACTGCTAATATTTCTATCAAATTATAATAATTTCTGTCCGTGAGAGATTGCTTATGGCAATAAGACCGCTTTTGCATACCTTTTTTTTAACTTTCTTTTTCTTTACATATTATTCGTGTGTGTGTGTGTGCAATAAAGTATTTATAAAAAAATAAATAAAAAATAATTTCGAAATTTTTGATTTAATATTAGATAGATATTTTTTATTTATTTATTTATTAAGAAGCCTACGTTATATACTAAGTATACATTTCTTAACTAAATATAGTTATATATAAAAAAGTTACAAAGTATATCACAATTACAATAAATTTGGCTAATTTAACATGCAAATAATAATTGAAGGACTAAGAAAAAGGTTGTTGCTCACTTATGCTCTAAATTAAAAAAAAAATGAAGTAAATTTATTACTTAAATAATAAAATTTCTGTGTAAAAAAAGTTTCCACAAAAAATATAACTAAATTTTGACATTACATAAAAATCCTAAATCCTAAATACATAGGTAGAAAACAATGTCAAGAATATCGTATAATATCATAATAGTTATTTATTTATAATATCATAATGGTTATTTATTAATAATAGATCTATATTCAATTGACTAATAATTCACATAGTGATAGTGTATTCAATTGGTCTTCCTAAAAAATTCACGTACTTCCTACACTGAAACGATTAGAAATCGCAAATAAAAATGTTTATTATAATAATAGCATTATTCCACATTGAATAAAGTTAGTCAAAGATTACTTAACATTTAGTTACTAGCGCTACAATGGTCTACGTGCCTAACACGACACATATGTTTGTATATTCTAGGAAAAGAAATTATACTATACCTACCCACATATATGTATGGTACGATATCTGAATGGTGCAGTATACAATTGACAAAGAGCAAGTACATCCACTTACTCGATAAAAGCTGACAAAAGCTTTAAAATTTAGTATGTAGCTTTAGAGATTAAAACGTGATTCACAGCCTAATGGCTGTAAGTAAACACAGCATGTTATAAGGACTTTTCTGAATTATATATGGATATATAATTATTATTTATTAATAACTTGGGAGTTCGAAAGATCACTTTTAGTGGATCAAAACTTATAATTACACCATTTTATAATAATAGATTAGTCTCATAAAATTTAAAAAGTAAAAGAAATAGAGTAAATAGAGATACAACCATGTATAATATCTTCTACAGAAATGGCTAGTGTCAGAGAGATTGGCCGCCATGACTGTTGTCAGTCAAGGGGACATTGTGAGTTTAAATAAATATATTTAAGATAAATTCTTTTTTTCTCGTAAGTTTTATATAAGATAGAGTTACTAACGACCATACTTAGCAAAAATATATTTCACGTAATAGCACACCCACATGCTTAAAGTAATTGCTATTAACGCTAGAGTGTTTGAAAGCAAGAGCTAAAAGTTTCAGACGTTGGACTTTATACAGAATATAAGTTGAAAGTTACCTTATACTTAATAAAAGACTATAGTACACTATAGAGCCAAATAGGAAAGTGAATAAATAGATAGGTACGAAATTCTTAATATACAACTATTATAATCATGAAATAGAAAATAAAAAATCATGAGCTAGAAAATAAAAAAAAAAATAAAAAAATAGCACGCGTTATATCCTGTAATTTCATATGTAAGGACCTATCCTTTCATATGAAATTAACGTTTTATATGGAAAACGCAAAACGAAAAAAAATTAATGAAATTATATATCGAATCAATCAAAGTTTGTACCATTGTTATCTTTGCATTTTTCAACCGACTTCCAAAAGAATTGAAAGAATTGAAAAGAAAGAAGAACCGACTTCCAAGAAAGAAAAAGTTATGTTTGTTCACGGATTTTTTCGTCGTTTATGAACCGATTTTGATAATTCTTTTTTTGTTGGAAAGGAGATATCCCAAGTGTGGTACCATGATAAGGAAACCAGAATCTGATGATGGGATTCCAGAGAAATCGAGGGGAACTTTCGAAAATTGTAGCGGCGACTAGTGCGTTTGTTAATATTTTCATTAGGTATTTTAAAGCACTACTATTTAATGAAGGTCTGGAGTCGATCTGATGATGGACTCGAAAGATAGTCGAGGGAACTCCTCAACGATTTACAGCAATTACCTGGTGTTTGGGCTTGATTAATTTGTATTGATGATACGTCTACACTAAAAATGGAAAAATAAAAACTTAAAAAAATAAATAAAAACGGACTTCCAGGCACTGAAAAGTAAAAAATAACTGAACGGGGGTTTTCATTTAGAATAGATACTTAATCAGTTTTTTTCGAAGTCGGTGCCCGCCAATACAAATCAAAGCACACCGACTTCGAAAATATCATAATTTTTGGAAATGTTGTAGATATAATGAAAAACTAGGACTGTAAGTTTCAACTTATTTTAAAGAAATATTGCGTACGATAGAAATAATTAGCATTTTATTTATTTTTTTAATTAAATTAAACTGAATTACTTAAAAAAAAAACGTGAAAACGTTATCGCCCGAAACATGTTTTAAAAAGGAAATGTAGGTTTTCAACCTCATGGATTGAAATACTGTACTAAGCAAAAGAAATGAAAACTATAAAATAATATCTCGCATATAGTGGTTGAGTTTATAGTGGCCTTAGAATTTGAAAATAAGTATTGGATTTCTACAAAAAAAAAAATCCTTTTCAAAATCTTAAAAACTACTAAAATTTATACCAGAATATACGTCAGTTCAAAATAAACATAATTACATACTTTTTTTTAAATAATTTATTATAAAACTTTACATAGAAATAATTACAACTGCAGAAAATGCTAGAAATAGCGATGCGTCGGCCGCTCGAACTCAATACTATACAACTCAGTACATTTTGTGATAGACCTCTTAATTTATCATTCCTTTTACAAACAGAGAGTTGTGACATACGGGATGAAATCTTTAGCTATTTTTGCTCTTTCACTCCAAAGAAGTATAACTTCTTATATAAGTACACACACGTTTTTTTTATTTTCATGATAAAACAAACCGTATATGAAAACCGATTCGGTAAAACCGTAAAGGCGTAAAATCGCTCTGACCTATACAAAAATTATAATGTCACATGGAATAAATAGAAAACATTATATTCAATATTATTTTTATAGTCAAAATAAAGTTCGAGTTGGGAAACCTGTTTTTAGAGGTATTATTTGGAGCTATATTATTATCCATCAATTTTGACCACGGCTATACATGCTATTTGTCTAATTTGTTATTAAACTAGTAGTCATAGCAACGGTCGAGCGACAAACCGTTTTGCCCCACCAATGTTTACAGCCTTCGTACACAATTCGTAGTATAATTTTTATACTTAGGGTGAACATATGTAATTATAGTAAAAAATGTTTCTGAATATTTATATACTTACATATTAACAAGTTCTCTACAAAACGTATAATCTAAACCTATACTTTTATGAATGCCTTCTCAGAGCCATTTTATGAAAAACAACCTCATTTCAGTTCAGTATGCAGATACTCTATATAAATAAAGCCATCACACTTTTATGCTTTTCCTTTTAAGTTTACAACCTTGAGGTATAATACAAGTCCCTACCTTAGTATGTCCGAAATTTGATTGATGGCACACTTACATCAAAGAATGGAACCTGTCAGAATGGTTCAAGGAACAACAAAATACTAAACTCCCAATGAATAGCCCTGCTGATATTTGACTAACAATGCCTTGTTTAACTTTACATACAGATGACTAGTAGTGTTTTGTTAATAGTATTTCATTTGTTGGAAATGTATATGATTTACGCATTATATATTCATATACTACCAGGGTAGATAAATTACACAGATAAAAATAACATCAGAGACAACTCACTACGTTTTTACCTTTCTCCGGTACAAAGAAATGCGTTTTCCAACTGATACCTTAGATAAGTGGATACTAATTTCTCTTTATAACGCTTTATAATCAAATAATATCCTGTGAGTGATAACTACTTAATAAGTCAAAAAATAAATCTATAGGACAAATCTAACCGTTTAATATTTGCGAGTGAATATATGTAGGATCAGACAAACATATAATAATAATGTCCTCCTGACCGATTCCGGCCACGGCGGCCAATCTCATTGAGACTAGTCGACTGCGCAGGAGATATTATAGTCACAAGTGTACGCGCAGACACAAGTGCACTCTCTATACCTGTAACTCTCATACTCCGATGGGACGACTACTCGACACGACCGGTGAGAGTTAAGGTGCAGGACCGACGGCAGATAAGCATATATACATATGTTCATACATACATACATTATGTCCTACTGTCCAATTTTGGCCACGGCGGATAATCTCACTGATACTAGTCAGATGTATAGTAAATATTATAATGCAGCGCGTGTCTGTACGCACAGACACAAGTGTACTGTCTATTCCTTTTACTCTCAAAGTCCGATGGGACGATACTTCGACACGACCGATGAAAGTTAAGGCGCAGGCCCCACGGCTTTACGTGCTCTCCGAGGCACGGGGGTGCTAATCGGGCTACTACAGAGAATATCTTAATGGAAAAACTCAGTAATTGAGGTATGCCTGACCCGGGACTCGAACCTATGACCTCTGGATCTGCGACTGTACATGCTAGCCGCTAGACCACAGAGACAGTTATTTATACATACGTACGTACATACAGGTGAATATATAACCCTTTCCTTTATAATCCTTTGGGCTTCGCCGCAATCGGATAACAAACATAATTCCATATTTATATTATTTATAATTTTAAGTAATTCTCATATCACTTCAAATCAGTTTAATGTATTTTTTTTAATGAAGCATAAAGCGTCGTTGTTTTTGAAACAAATATTAGTCATTTACGTAAAAGCGCTAGATAGAAGCTGAGCTTTTTGATTGACATTACCAATGTCCTAAATAAAAAAAGACATATTATATACTTAATATTGAAGTCCATTATCAGGTGATACGTGATTATTTTTTTAACTCAGTTTTATGTTTCAATAATGGAAAATAAAGAAAATTGACAGGTTAATTTACGTTACACGTTGTACCAAATACATGTTTCTACATAGTTATTTGATTCTTTTACATAGCTATTTAGTGCTTGTAGCGGTGTGAAGGTGAGACCATGTGTTCAATTCGTGCTTTAGTTAATGTAATATGTTTCAAGAAGACTATTTGGTGCGTAGTTCATTTATATTTGAGTTTTAATTAAAAAAATATGCTATAAAGTACCTAAATACTTCCATTATCAACTCGGAATATATTAAGTATTCGTAAATAGGTATTCTGTCGGTCTAATACTTAAATATTAGTTTTACGATAATCGGGTGAATTTATTGTAGTCTATTTAATTAATTGGAAGAATAAGTAACTTTTCTAAGATTATTTCGTTTGATAAATATTTTTATATAATGAATTAATAGTTTAAAAGGAAAAAAATATTTTTATGATTTTTGATGATAATCAAAATCAGTGTTATCGATAAAAAAAATAATAAACAGTGCGTGTATGAATGTGTACACGCGTAAGAAGTAAAACTTCCGTAGGTTATCGGTACTCTTTATGAAATTCAATTTATGTTTTAAATAATTAGGATACGTGAGGTACTAAAAATAAGGCATGTTTGGCATATTACAATCATGTATCTATAGAATATCATTCAAGGAAACAATATAATATTATATTTTTGTCAATAGCAACGGTTACCATGGCAACAAACGTACGTACATTTTTTCGTAACGAATTCACCACCTTACACACCGAGTCAAGCGTGCGTAAAGTATTGTTACTTTAAAAATTGGAAACAGTTAGTTTTTTTTTTTAAATTTAAATAGGTTAATTATCTTCATATATTTTCCTAAAATTTTTAATGATTGTTATGGTCGAATTTTTGAGTTTTGTTTTTTTTTAATATTAATATTTTTATTGAAAAAACATTGTATTTAACTAAAAATGTCTATTATCGGGAAAGATTTTAGTTTTATTACATCTTTTTTTTAAAACAACCTACACTTCACTTTCGCTTTATAATAAGGAAATGAGATTTTTGTTACAATTCATCAGGTGGTTTTCATTGAAACTGAATGATCGAAAACCGAATTTAGAAGTGTACCCTAAGGTAACAAAGGAGTAAAGTCCCTTAATAATAATATTAAACAAATTAAAGATGTTTTTTTTTGTATGGCACAAAAAATCAAAACCGCTTATAAAATTGTTGACAAAAGAATCCCTGTAATTGATGGATATAAAAAAGCTTCTGTAATTATCGATACTCAAATTCAAGTATTATTTATTTTACAATTTCACAGCCATAAAACACGAAATAAATAATCGTAATAGGCGTAGATAGGTATTACTTCTAGCCATTACGTTTTTTACCTTCAAACGATTTCAGTACGATTCACACTAGGTGGTATTATACAATATTTGTATATACGTAATATCTTTTCATCTTTATCACTCCGGACCAAACTTATGTATGCTGGCATGATATCCTATATTGTAAACGCTCGATTCGGGGCAGTAGCAATGACGGTACGCTACTTGTCTCAAAATTATCTTCTATGTCTATTGACTTAGAAATAAATGAAGAAAATTGCGCTTAAGGAGGGGAGAAATGAAAAATGTAGAGAGGCAAATATTACTACTTACACAGTTTATCTATTGTTGTAAAGATGTTGATTGATGATATCTTTAGTTTAAAACATTGCTAGGTTTTATTTCAATCGCACTAGCAAGTATACTATACAATCCTAAATAGATTTTTTAATGATAATTAAAAAATCCATCGGAGACTGTAGACTAGTAGTTTAATCGAACGATAATTACTTTTTAAATAAAAAAGTCTTGCTGACTTTACAATCACTCCAATAGTACATAATTATTGCATCTATATTTCAAAATATAGAACCTTCATTAAGTAATACGACGTTTATTAAATAATTAATCATGATATTCGGTCCATAATTAGCGGTAATATTAAACATAAAACAAAAACTCGAATTGAGAATCCTCCTTTTGTGATATCGTTCAAAATTACAACTCTTAATTCCATTCAGAGCACCCCTATTCAAACCGAGTTTCATGTTAAGTAGTTGCGGACTAAATAGAATTACACTCAACCGTCACAGGCATTAGGCATTAATTAACAGCAGTAATTAAGTAAAGGTTAGATGGGTTATTTTATAGAAATCTTTTTTTATACTTTTACTGACAGTCTACTTCTATTATTCGACGTTAGTTAGTTAGTTAGTTAGTTAGTTTGTTTGATTGATTGATTGTTTGTTTATTTTGTTTGTTCATTTGTTTGTTTACTTGCTTGTTTGTTTGTGTTTGTTTGTTTGGTTGAACGCTCTAATCTCAGGAACTACTAATCCGATTTGAAAAATTCTTTTTGGATTAGATAGCCCGTTAACTAAGGAACTATAGACTATATATCATCCCGGAAAAAAAGAACGCTTCCCGTGGTATAGATTTGGTTTTGTCTAGGGACGAACCCGAAGCGAAGCGAGGGTGAGTCGCTAGTTTTATGAGTTTTTTTTCATAAGTAAAGTGGAATAGCAATTTATAACTGTAAAAAATTCAGTAAAAGAAAAAAAAAATTGAAAACAAAAGGTACAAAGGACTACGCTGAGCCAAGTATTTTAATTGCAGAAAATTTTCACCTTATCTTTTAAACAGAAACAAAACATGTTCGATGTTCTTAATTAAAGTTTTGGAATTCTTTACCAGTAAAAGCAAGTTTTTAGAAGAGTGAGATATGTTGACCGTACACTATAAAACAGTAACTTGCGTATAGTACCTATAAAGAAGATATAAGTGATTAGCCGAATATAAGATACTTGTATGTAAAAACAAGTCAAATCTTGAACTTCAATTTATTCTAAATTATCTACTGTGTGTAAATAATTCCACTGTTCACATTTAAGAAGTTCTGTTTTTAAATAGCAAACACTTTTGTAGCAGAAAAAAACAACACAAAACAAGAAATTGTGTTTTAAATTTATTTTAGAATGTTGTAAACTTGTATTCAGCCCTTTTCAATGTTGCACTGCTGGGCACGGGCCTCCCTTCATTACGAGGGGTCCACCACGCTGGCCAAGTGCGGATTGGCGGACTTCACATGTCTTTCGAAAACTTGCTAGATTTTCTCAGACATGCAGGTTTCATCACGATGTTTTCCTTCACCGTAAGGCAAGTGGTAATCATGTTAGAAATGATTCGCACATGAAAATATCAGAGGTGCGAGACTCGGGATTTGAACCCGCTTCACTCGGTTTCCCAGGCGAGCGCGTTACCACTGGGCTACCACTGCTGTATGTTGTATGTTCTTATGAAAAAAATTCAGGATCATCTACGGAACTTGACGCCCATCTAGATCTCAATTCTATTGTCGGTGAAGTTGACAACCACGCTTATTCTTAATATGGACTTGGCTCCCATTTTCACTTTTATGTTATTGATGGGATATCATGACTTTTTATAAAGAAACTATTATTATACTTAATTCCAAAGTGACATGTAAATTCAATCTTTTTTTAACCGACTTCCAAAAGGAGGAGGTTCTCAATTCGATTGGTTTTTTTATGTATGTACACCGACTAAGATTTATGATCCGATTTACGTGAGTTTTCTTTAGTTTGATGCGGAATAGTTGCTATTTGGTCCCATAAAAATTTAACATAGTTTGGCCCAGTAATTTTCATTTTATGAAAATTTTTATTCACGTGGGTGTAATTTTATGTGTGTTCGCGGATTACTTCGTCGTTCATGAGCCGATTTTAATGATTTTTTTTTTGTTGGAAAGGAGATATTCCAAGGGTAGTACCATAATAAGGAAACCAGGATCTGATTATAGCATCCTAGAGAAATCGAGGGGAATCTTCGAAAATCGTAGTGACGACTAGTGCGTTTGTAACTTTTTCATTAAATATTTTAAAGCGCTACTATATAATAAAGGTCTGAATTCGATTTGATGATGAAGCCGAAAGACAGTCGAAGGGACTCCTCAACGATTTACAGCAATTAACTGGTGTTTGAGTTTGATTAATTTGTATTGATGAGAACTTTACACCTAGATGGGTTGTGACTGCCATTAGGAGTCTGAGTAAATGGCTTAATCGAATATGTTTTTAAAATCTTTCTTCTTACAAATATAGGCGTCGGGACGTGACGACCCCACCGCCCACCGGTGGGATAATCTAGTGACAGAGATTATTCCACCAGTGCAATCAGTCAACCAAACCAGTGGTAGTGCCACGCTAGTTACCTTCGGGTAGCAGCCGAATGGGCCGGCACGTTCCGCAAAGTACCACTCTCTCACAGAAGACCGGCGTGAAGTGGCAGCTTTGCTGTCGCGTTTCGTTCGGTACGTGAGAGTCCCGGAGGCCCACTCCCCACCCCTCCCCCACACCAATATGTCAGTGCAGAATTTGGTATATCTACCCCAGGAGGGTACCACCAGCGCACATCGCGGTGGAGAATCCCTCTCTGGGCACCCATGCTCGGATCGTACACTACCTGAGCGTGGATGCCCAGACTGCCCTCCGAATTCTGGGGGGGGCAATTTTGCGCTCTCGTTTTCTGCTCGGGGCAAACGGAGCAGGCAACATAAGGCTACCCCTTTCACGCTTGCTGTGGACTTCTGTAACATAAGGGGGCTGAATTCCAACTTGAACGCCGTCCACTTCCACCTTGAGACGGCGAAGCCGGCCTTGCTCTTCCTCACTGAGACGCAGATATCGTCTCCGGCTGACACCGCTTTCCTCTCCTACCCGGGGTATAAACTGGAGCATTCCTTTGTACCGCGGGCTGGGGTGTGCGTGTACGTCAGAGAGGATATCTGCTCTCGTCGCCTCGGCAACCTTGAAGGGCGGGACCTATCCATCCTCTGGCTACGTGTAGACTGCGACGACCATCCGCGAATCTACGCGTGCCTGTATAGGTCTCATAGCGGAAATGCCGAAACTGACCGACTCGTTGAGCACATGCAAATGGCTACAGACTCCGTGCTGCAGCAGATCCCATCCGCAGAGATCGTGATTCTCGGCGACTTTAACGCCCATCACTCCGAATGGCTTAGATCACGCACTACCGATCATGCGGGGAGATCTGTTCACGATTTCGCATTAGCTTATGATCTGACACAACTGGTCACCTCGCCAACGCGAATCCCTGATGTGGAGGATCATACACCTTCCCTGTTGGACCTTCTGTTGACCTCTCATCCAGACGGCTACCTAGTCTCCGTCGATCCTCCTCTTGGCTCGTCGGACCATTGTCTTGTCCGTAGTAAAGTGCCAGTTAAGCGCTTAACACGGCCTCGCTTTGCGGGCTGTCGCCGTGTATGGCACTACAGGTCAGCGGATTGGGACGGGATGCGGTCATTCTTTGCATCCTACCCATGGGGGCAGATTTGCTTCTCGCCAGATGATCCAGACGTCGTTGCTGACTCTGTCACCGATGTGGTACTTCAGGGTATGGAACTGTTTATTCCGTTTTCTGTAGTGCCCATCGGAGGCAAATCCCAGCCTTGGTTTGGTGGCCCCTGCAAAACGGCATCTCGCCGAAAGCTGGAATGTTACCAAGCCTGGGCTGTCGCGACGGCGTCTAGTGATGTAAATACTAGCGACTTCAAAAAGGAGTATAACTTTGCCTCCAGGTCCTTCAAAAGTGTTATTGCTAATGCGAAATCGAAGCACATCGGCAGAATTGGCGAGAGATTGGGGCGTCTCCCTTCAGGAACACGTGCGTTCTGGTCTCTCGCCAAAGCTTGCTTAGGGAATTTCTGTCAGCCTTCTTTTCCACCCCTGCACACGGAGGATGGCTCGCTGGCTCATGCTGCGAAGGAGAAAGCCGATTTACTGGGCTCTCTCTTCGCATCCAACTCGACTCTGGATGACCAAGGAAACTCACCACCGACAATCCCGCGGTGCGATACTACGATGCCGGAAGTTCAGTTCCGGCAAAGTGCAGTTCGCAAAGCACTTCTTTCCTTGGACATTCATAAGTCGAGTGGGCCTGATAGCATCCCTCCGATCGTGTTGAAGACATGTGCTCCGGAGTTGGCACCGGTCTTAACGCGTCTTTTCCGGCACTCCTATTCATTAGGCGTAGTCCCGAAATCC
The DNA here is from genome assembly GCA_033884665.1 of Argynnis bischoffii washingtonia. Classification (NCBI taxonomy): domain Eukaryota; kingdom Metazoa; phylum Arthropoda; class Insecta; order Lepidoptera; family Nymphalidae; genus Argynnis; species Argynnis bischoffii. The sequence goes on along the minus strand of CM066621.1, from coordinate 12,020,711 downwards.
TGGAAGGCCGCTCTAGTACACCCGATCCCAAAAAAGGGCAACCGCTCGGATCCGTCCAATTACAGGCCTATAGCCATTACCTCCTTGTTCTCTAAGATAATGGAGTCCATTATCAACTGCCAGTTCCTGCGGTACCTAGAGGAGCACCAGCTGATCAGCGACCGCCAGTACGGCTTTCGTCGAGGTCGCTCAGCCGGTGATCTTCTAGTTTACCTGACACATAGATGGGCAGAAGCAGTTGAGACCAAGGGGGAGGCGCTTGCCGTAAGTCTGGACATAGCGAAGGCCTTTGATCGGGTATGGCACAAAGCGCTTCTTTCGAAGCTACCTTCCTATGGGCTCCCTGAGAAATTATGCAGCTGGATCACCAGCTTTTTGGCAGATCGGAGCATCAAGGTCGTTGTCGACGGTGCTTGCTCTGATCCTAAATATGTCAATGCTGGTGTTCCCCAAGGCTGTGTACTGTCTCCTACTTTGTTCCTTCTGCATATCAATGACATGTTGCAAATCAGCAACATTCATTGCTATGCAGACGATAGCACTGTGGATGCCTTGTACACAGGCCGCGCTAATATTTCTCGGGAATACGTCGACGAGAGCCGGAACAAACTTGTGTCTGAAGTCGAATCTTTGTTAACCAAAGTCTCGGATTGGGGTCGACTAAATTTAGTCCAATTTAACCCCAAAAAGACACAAGTCTGCGCGTTAACCGCTAAAAAGTCGCCGTTTGTCGTAACTCCTCAATTTGAGGACACTCCCCTGTCCACCACAGCCAGTATCGGAATACTTGGCGTCGATATCTCGAGCAACGTCCAGTTTCGTGGTCAATTGGAAGATAAGGCCAAATTGGCCTCAAAGAAGCTTGGTGTGCTCAGTAAGGCGAGACAGTACTTCACGTCGCGTCAGCGCCTTAATCTTTATAAGGCGCAAATTCGGCCCCACATGGAGTACTGTTCTCATCTCTGGGCGGGAGCTCCCCAGTACCAGCTGCTTCCATTTGACCGCATTCAACGTAGGGCAGCTCGAGTTATCGACGATCAAGCTCTTTCCGATCGGCTTGATCCTTTAGCTCTGCGTAGAGATGTTGGATCACTCTGCATCTTCTACCGCATTTATCACGGGGAATGTTCTGAGGAATTGTTTGGACTGATCCCGGCCGCAGAATTTCACCATCGGACATCGCGCCAAAACAGTAAATTCCATCCACACCACCTCGATGTCCAGCGTTCCACAACAGTGCGTTTTCTTAGGCACTTTCTGCCCCGCACAACCACTCTGTGGAACCAGCTGTCGCCGGCGGTCTTTCCGAACCGTTACGACCTGGCAACCTTCAAGAAGAGAGCGTATTCTTTTTTGAAAGGCCGGCAACGCATTTGCAAGCCTTGCGGTGTTGCAGATGTCCATGGGCGGCGGTAATCACTTTCCATCAGGTGAGCCTCCTGCTCGTTTGCCCCCTTGATGACATAAAAAAAAAAAAAAAAAAAAAAAAAAAAAAAAAAAAATTACCTGCTAATTACGTCTACACTAAAAATGGAAAAATAAAAACTTAAAAAAAACCGACTTCCAGGCACTAAAAATTTTGGGGGTTTTCATTTAGAATAGATACCTAATCAGATATTTTCAAAGTCGGTGCCAGCCAATACAAATCAAAGCACACCGACTTTGAAAAATCTGATTATAAGTATCTATTCTAAATAAAAACCCCCGTTTATTTATTTTTTAGTTTTCAGTGCCTGGAAGTCGGTTTTTTTAATTTTTTATTTCATAATTTTGCGACTATTCGTTATTAGTGGATAAGGCGGATTAGGAAAATGTTATTTAATCATTATATAACCTTTTTTCCTGAGAAAGAAAAAGTTGTTAAAGGTGTTAAGCTATTGCTATTATGTTAATTTTTTTTTTAATTTTAAAAATTTACTATTTGTGAATTTTTCTCTTAGTATGCACATGATTACCCATGTGGACACCAAATTCAACTTTCTAGGTTATCTGGAACTGGGTTAGAGTTTTGATCTATAGGTCAGTCAGTGATAAAAATTACGACTTTTGGACATTAATATCTAAATAACCGTTTGAGGTGTGCTTATGAAATTTTGAGCACATATGTGCTCTCGCAAAACTCAATATATGAGCTAAATTTGACATGTTTGTGTGAAATAGTTTTTAAGTTATTTTTGAGTTATGAGGGGTCAAAAGTGGCTCCAAATAGTTTGTGTAATATTACACACGGTACTGCTCGCCAGTTCCTTTGGCTTGAACTTGGCTGGACACGCCACCGCGTGTCTTGATATATTGTTCATTACCCTAACTGCCAAGGAAGGGTTATGTTTTTGAGTTTATTATTTCAAAATATTATAAATAAGTGTAATTCAGAATGGAGCCTATGCCCATTGTCCATACGCTATTTTTAAGCGAGCCTTGGGCAAACACTAGTTATGAATAAGTGTCAATACAACCTACTTCTTCCTTATTATCCTAAGTAGAGCAAGGACTTCGAGGAGCGAGGGTTCAAATGGGTTCAAAAGATATTTATTTCGAATTAAATTTACGAAGATAATTAAAACTGTTTTTAACAAAAAAAAACAAATACCTAATGTGTTCCAAATTGTTTACATTGCTTAAATTCAAATAAATTATTAAAGGAAAAATATATGCCTATATGAAAGAACAAGCTTCAATATATGCCTATATGAAAGAACAGCTTGAAAGTGCTCCAAAAGAGCACTTTCAAAACTGTTTATACTCCTCTCGTTACTCCAGGTAACCGTTTCAGTGTAGTAACAAACATACACACACAAAGTTACGCATATCTAATTGTTGTTTTTTTTTTATACTATTCTGAATTAGTGCTTGACTACGTTCCACCTGATGGTAAGTGGTAACGCAGTCGTAGATGGTAAGTCGCACTAATTCAGTAGCCACCTATTCACTCTTGCCTTGAAGACACCTCGTCTTGCCATGAGGTTTTATAATGGAAGAGTGAATAGGGTGGAGAATGGCAGTTGAACGAGGCGCTGCACAAGCCTGGTGGTGATATTGATGTTGTCATGTCATAGAGGGCTTAGTCTGGAGACTGCGGGGACGCCCGAACCCCCCCAAGGATCGCCATCGGGCCCCCTCCCCTGGTCGCCAACCAGCACGATGGAGCCACCCTGGGATTTTTCACAGATGGCGGGGCAGCCTTTCATGGGTGGCTAGCTGACTAGTTGGGCCCCCAACTGTCTGCGGTCGGCCAGCGGCAAGCCGTGCTTCGGACCCCGTTACCCTCCGCGACTAAGCTCTCGACACAACAATCCACCACCAACACGGCTACAGTGCAACACAACTCTTCAGACCCATTCCCCCATACGGCTTCATCAGCCCCCACATGTCGGAACGCGCTGTTGGGCGCCATATATATAGGATGGCCATATTCTAGTTGCCGTAGCCACGCAGCAAAATATTACTCCAATTATTTATTTTAAAATAAGATTCACTGTTATAATCTATACTAACATAATAAAAAGGCAGAGTTTGTTTGTTTGTTTGTTTGAACGTGCTAATCTCAGGAAATACTAATAAGATTTATAAATTATTTTTGCATTAGATAGCCCGCTTATTGAAAATCCCGGAAAAGTGTACGGTTCCCGTGGGATTGATTTGTTTTTGTCTAGGGACGAACCCGAAGCGAAGCGAGGGTGAACCGGTAGTTACAAATATTTATTATGCTTCCATCGTATTATGTAAGCAGCATACCTATGTATATGTACAAGCGGCAGTGACCTGCAGTTCACGATAGGTATAGAAACGCGACGCTATCATTGAATATAATCTCTGATATTTTTATCAAGTATTAACGTCGTTTTCACACGCCATGTCCATTACCTATTGGTGTTTTTTCCTTATTGTACGTCTATGAAACAAATATATAGGTCCGATACAAATATAAATATACCTACCTATTACCTACCTGCTTATATTATTATAACATCCCTAGGGGTCTTTTTGACATAGGTACCTACAATTTATTGTTTTATTTAAACCATTTAGGCAGCGCAACCTCTCCCAACTTCAACTAAAGTTAATAACTTTTTGACAGTAAATCCATTTTTATCTGAATAAATAAATAGTCTGTAGCACTGAGCGATAATGTGACCTATAAGTGAAAGAATTTTCAACATCGCATCAGTATTTTCAGAAGTTACCTCCGTACATACAAACTTTACTTCTTTATAATATTAGTGTAGATTAGAATTTATTAAAGTCATAATTTATAATGATCGTGAGCTCTGTTTAATACTATATTATACAATACTACAATAACTATAATGACACTTAATTAAACCTAAAATCTAAATATTAGCAGAAATAAATGGGTTACCTATGTATATAAAAATCAATTACCGTTTGTTAGTCGCGCTAAAACTCAAGAACGAGTGGACCGATTTGAATAATTCTTTTTTGTCTTGTCGGGAGTTCGTCAGGATTCGATTAAGTATAAAAAAAAAGGGAAAACCTAAAAAAAAAGCTGGAATATCAAAAAGTTCAGAACTGTTTATTTTGTACTTATCTTTATATAATACTATATAGACTATCCATTCCATGCTAACCGTTAACACATGTCTAGGGATGAACCCGAGCGAAGCGAGGGTGAGTCGCTAGTCTTTGAATAATTTATAGAGTGAGACTTTTAAATAAATGCGTGTTTCAATTTAACATGCTTTAACTTAAAGGAAAAATGTATCTATAGTCTGTTACATTACAAAAATATGTAAATTTTAATAGAATTAAAAAGACGAGGTAAATGGATTGGATGTCCAGACTAATTTTGTGTTAAACAGAATGACAATCGGCCGTGCTTAGTCCCTTAATGGATTATACCGTCATATATCTAACTATATCAATATAGTATTGTATATCTATGTATACAATACTATATTGATATTTTCACGTTATATTTTCAGTACCTATATCACAAGTAAGAAGCGACATGGTACATAAATGTAAGTGTAGAATATATTAGTATCGGTAGCTTTGAAGCTAAAGTAGTAACTTGAGTTCAACTAAAGACTTATAGAAAATATAATTATGTCAATAAATTGCGGTAATACATATGACTTTATAGTGTACTAGCAACTCGCTCTCGCTCCGCTCGGGTTCGTCCCTAGATACGTTTTAACGTTTAGCTCAGAGATGACATAATTTCCCGAAGTAAAAAGTATCCTATATGTTGACCCGGATAACCAGATATCATCATACGAAATTTCAAAATCTGTCCAGTGATTTTCTCGTGATGCGGTAACAGACAGATAGACAGACAGACAGACAAAAATTCTAAAAACTATAGATTTGGCTTCTCTATCGATAATAAAGTCTATTTCAATAACATTTTCCAAAAAAATATTTAATGTACAGATTCGGCTTAGTTACAATTTTATTATATATATAGAAGTCGTACGATAAATCTATTTAAGCAATTTAAGTATGTTTACCTTGTCGTGGTAGGGAGGTTCATTGGCGTCCAGCAATCCAGCCGACCGTAAAGCCAAGAAACACACTCGGACGTGGCCCACTTCGGTTGGCGGTGTACCATGCGGGTTACTCATGGTATTTCTCTGATAGCAGAGTTAACCGTAGGGGCAAACCCTTGGTTATTGTTTTCTCCTTCGGCAGGCCTGACGTCGGGGCGTTGTGATTGAGTGCTCAAGCGATCCCGCGATGCCTCATTAAGACGTAGGAGGTTTTGTTGGTTTTAGTGGGTAGTACTGACTTTTCTAGTCGTTGAGTCCGACAAAACCACCTGTATGTAAGAAGGTATATGTATGTATGCGTAAATACCTTTCCCAACATTAAAAAAAAGATATTTAATTGGTATGGTAATTTGCCTAATTTGCCAGTAGGAAATCTGCTCACTGATAATAAGCATTATCATTTCATATCAAAATAATGACTAAAATAATATAAATTTAAGCCATGAATAAAAAGAAGCTTAAGCATTCGATCTTCATTAACCACTCGACGGGTGTGCAGATAATTACGTAAAGAGGATTTTCTGCTACTATTTTAATTTTTTGTCGATCTTATATTTCATTTATATTTTTCGTGAACTAAATTAGTACCTAAATAATAATTATTATAAATAAGATAAATAATAGAACTATCCATTATATACTGGACTACGAGCTGCATTTGTAATATCAATCGTACATTCTTGTTTCAAGGAGAGTGTATAAACGTTTTAAAAAATTCACCAACGTTGCTCTTGCTTGATGCTAGTGAATAAATTGCAGCCTGTAAAGAGTTAGAAGTATTAAGTAGTCTTGCTCTTGAATCTTTTATCATCCCATTTTCATATAAAGGCGCCGCTTATATGGAACTTCTGACATGTAAATTGATCTGTTTAGCATATAATACAGGTGCAAATTGAATAAATAACTACTCGTATTTGAAAGAATAGCATTGGTATTGAAAATACTTTTTAAATTATCAACAATTTATCTTTAGGTAGGTACCTACATATAAAAAATTAGAAACAAAACGAGATCTATAAAAGAAATATTTTTTAAAAACAATGACATTTAGATAATGTGTACCTACAGAAAATAGACCCCAAAACAATAGTTTTATTTAAAACAATAGTTATTGAAATTTTTAACTGAATGTCTGCTTGTCTGTATATCTGTTTGCACGTAACGAAAAAAGTACTTAAGAAAGTCAATTTTGTGTAATGATTAGTTATATTACTCGTGTCAACATTTAGGATACCTTTTACTACATGAAAATTTCTTACTTGTACGGGAAAACACAATAACTGGTCGAGTTGTCCTTCATATTAAAATTTCAATGATTCATTACATGAAACATTTTGGTAGCAGGGTTCCTATTAACATATTTAGCAATTTAGTGCGATAAAATCATTCATTTTCATGGGAAAATGCGAAATTTAGTTGGAGCGCATATCGCTCATCTACATAGTATAAAACAAAGCCGCTGTCTGCCTCTGTCTGTTTCAGTTCAGTTTTAATACAGTTTTCACTAATAGAATAAGCATTAAATTTGGAATCCTTACTTTTGAAGGGTTGTACGCTGTGATATGAAACTCGATAAAACAAAATGCGACACTAGAAAGAGACAAACACATAAATATATAGGATTAAGCCGACGAGAGAATGAGATAAAATACATTACACAGGAAGTGAAAAATAATACTGAAAGATATGTTATGTAATACATGTTAAATAAAATTTAAAATAACTTTTAAACTTGGTAAAAAAACTAAACTTATAACTTATTAATAATCTAACTTATTACTAATAAAAATGAATATTTATAACTGTGGGATGAATTAAATAAAAACTATTATGACTAATTGTTGCCAATATGGTAATCGTTGTTATTTTCTAACAAATATATAGGTAATATTATACTCTTTCCGTATAAGATATTCCATAAATATATCTAATATGCCTTATTTAATTATTGATTTGTTTTAATTTAATTGCGATATTTACCAAAGAATTTTTAATTCAACCGCGCGTAAAGGTTACACCCACCCATATTTTATATAATTTGTATATATTTTATAAACGATGGATCAAATGTTATGGTGTTTTGTAAAAAAAACTATTTTCGTGCGCTTATATGGTTAACGCTGACTAAATCTTAAAAGGTACATCAAAATAATGTACTAGGAAATTGTAAATTTTAAAAAGCACAAAAGACCGCAAAAGTATGTGTATATTTCCTAAATTACATTTACAATAACTATTTTTAACCGAATTTAAAAAAAAGGAAGTTATCAATTCGACGCGTAGGATGTATGTAATATTATTGGTAGGAAAATATGTATTCACATATGATAATCTATTAGAGCTTCCAAACAAATACACAAAATTTTATAGGTGTGTGTGTGTATGTTTGTATTTACTTTCATTTCTCCGAAACTAGTAATCGAATCGTGATAATTCTTTTATTAATTGCTTACATATTTCATTTCAACTTAGGGAATAATAAAAATTTCATTAAAATCAGTCCAGTAGATTTTATGATATAGACTAAAACGTAACGTAACGTAACTAAAACTGAAATAGTTTTTGTTATTACCTAGGTACTACTTATTACAAAAACTAAAAATAACGAAATAATTAATTAATTAAAAAAAAACCGACGTCAAAAATACTAAAAAGCAAAAAAATAACTGGTTTTCATTTACTATAGTTACCTAATCAGATATTTCTAAAGTCGGTGCCAGCCGACTTTGCTTTAAGATATGAATATTATCTAATAAGTAATTATGACAAGGTATGAACTCGTAATTTTAGTTAAAATATTATACATCAATTTTTCATATATTTATACTATCGAAATAAATTTGCATTGCTTTGCATCGGCTGGCACCGTAAATGAAAACCTCCGTTCAGTTATTTTTTACTTTTGAGTATTTTTTTCTGAAGTCGGTTAAATTTTTTTTATTACTTTTTATCCATTTAAAACATACATGACTTGAGCAACGCACCGGAGCCACGGGAGGGGTAAGTCGCGTATTTATGATAAACGTATTTTAAATATTTAACTATAATTCTCCTGTAATCATTAATCATAATTCAACTATAAAGAATAATAATAGAGTGAAGGATAGCTTTGGTAAGAGTGGAGAGGATAGGATAATAAAAGCTGAACGTGTTTTAAAATTTGTTAAAGTGATTGAATCTTTTTAGGGCCCGTAAAATTTTAAGTACAAATAAAAATTACAGTTTGTACGCTGTGCAAGTTCCTTTTTATACCCCACTAAATTGCTTTCAGAAAACATTTGATGTTCATTTATAATGTCTTCTCCAAAGTATCTATTCATAGAGGCATAATTTAATGGCTAATGGCACGTAAATGTTTTTATGATTTACTATATACCTACCCTTAATTTTCTTATCACTATTAAAAAAATAAATTTTGATATATCAAACAGGCTGGTCTTACAGACGTGGTTTTGTCCTTTTCGTATATAATTAGGTTATAATAATATTTATAATTAGACAGGGGTATAATACTTTTTTATTAACTGAACCACAGTGCCAAAAATCAGATGCAGATTTTACGATGTTTTTCTTGGCACTTGCCCACAATTAATATTATATTGCTTGTAATCACCATTTTTGAACTTGAATGTTTAAATTCTAATTAATAAAATAGACTAAAGGTACGTACAGACCGCTCTAACGAACGCCAACAAATGACATTCGGCATTGCTGCCGCATGTTCGTGGGCCTTTCAAGCCTCAAGGTTCGTTCAAATGCATTTGAATTGTGGTGTTTAAACAAACGGTCGTTGGCGTTCGCTTAAACTTCCGGATGCGACCAACGAATGTTAATGAAACCCTTTCGTTGACATTATTTGGGCCTATCTATACACGGTTTCCAACAATCGTTTGTTGTTTATACTAACTGGAACGGGAAACTGGACTTGAATCCAGTATACAATGGGATTACAAGTAAATAAATTAAAAATATTTATTGGATAGTTTCACGATGGTGAAATAGCGATTAAAAATATTTGCAATTTCTTTTATTTTTCAATATTCTTTAATATTTTGTTTCAGTAGGTTTGGAAGGACTGCTTTTCTTTGTATAAGTCAATAAGAATATAATATTAATCCGTTGAGAATCGCGGACACGCCGGCGTGTCAGTTAAATTATCCAGGAGGTGCTGTCCATTATTTGTTTTTTCCATTATCAGTAAGTATCTTTTTGTAAACACACGAAACTACGGAAATACCTTCTTGATAGAATTAGAATGTAGAGTATAAGGTACACCACATTCCCTCGCTCCGTTTTTTTACATGCTTTTTTTATCATATCGATGAACAGGGTTTTTACCAACTTCAAAGTTAAAAAGAAGAGGGTAGAATGTGTTCGTCGCGTATATTTTTCTATAGCATTGTTTATGGCTTCATTAGCTAGTTATTTTATGTGTACTCAGAGTATCTTACCTTTATGTCTCTCATATTAGCAAAGATGAAGGACAAGGAAAGGAGTTTCATATAAACTACGAGTATATTTACTATCTCTTCACATCAATATCACACAATATTATTATAGGTAGGTATTATCACTAATACCTCACTTAATTCGGTCCGCTTGCAAAGTTCTTTCGTAGCTGGCGTCAAAGACAAAAATTCGAAAAATTGTTTTTTGGCCTATTGATAAATGATAATAATAGCTATTACCTACATTTAGATTTTACAAAAAAAATATTTAATGTACAAATTAGGCTCAGGTACAACTTTGTTACATGTGTAGATAATGATTGATTACTATAATATGCAAATATCCAACAAGTAATAATATTACATTTATATTGATTACATAAATAAAATTTGTATTATAATCATTATGTAGCAAATAAATTATATTGTTGCCTGTACAGCAATAATTACTGTAATTAAAGCAGTTTTACCCTGCATAGTTTTACGGTTCGAAGGTAACATTGTATTCAAAATACACGTGAACAATGCGGTGGTAGACGACGTCATCTATTTTGCAGTATTATTTTTGCTGCAAATGCGCTTACACGACTTGTAAGGGAACCTCAGGATATGAAAATGCGGTTATCAATGTTTAACTTTGCTTGTGCTAGTGGAGAAAATAATTTTATTATAACAAAACTGACCTACTCATGCTCATTAAATACAAAGTACTCATCCAAAGTGAAATGGTTAGTTAAAAATATCACGTAAGATGAAAATTTATTTTATACTCTAATATCTTTTTGATTTTATTATCGATTTTTATTGTAGACTTCGGAGTGATAAGTGATAACTTTACACTCACTTCACAATCTGTCAAATTTAAAAATGACATTCGTTATTTGACTTTTAAAATAAAGGTGAATGAATTTGTTACACTTTTGTGTCATTGTCAAATTATTTAATACCTATTTATTACAAATATATCAACAATAACCTATAAACATTGAATTAACTATGTGTTAGAATTTTTTACAAAAGAATTAAAACAAAAAAATAAACAAAATGGGTATTTTAGTAACGTGTAAACAAGTTATCGGAGCGTGCAAAGTTAGTTTAGGAATTATTATTTTTGTTTCCTTATTTTTTTTTGAGAAATGAGTTTCTGATCACTGAAAAAATCTTTTATCAAAAAACTATATTAGGATCAACTTTATCAACAAATTTTCAAGGTAATGTACTATTTTTCTCTTTGTTTTAGACTGTACTAGAATCAGGGAGTGTGGGGAACGCGTCGTCGTCTGATGAAGAGTTGGAGCAGTGGGAACAAATATTCATGATGAGAGATGAAAACGGAAATAGTTATAATGATAAGTAAGTACGTTTTCTTTCTCTATTCTTCGGAACTTATTAGAGGAACAAATAGATGGAAATTTTTGTTTAAAACTTTTGCTGATACCCCAGTTAATTTTTATTAATTTGTACTTACTTGTAATAAATGCCTTCATATATTTTTGTATTTCTAGACGGAAGAAACGTAGCATCTGGTGCAGGCCATCATGCATTCCCGTATCAATAGTGATAGTACTAATAGTACTTGTTGTTTTGGTGCCATTGTTGGATCAACCTAACATTGCACAGGTGCTGCCGACAATTGCTCATGTTGATATGCATTGCTCAGATGAATGTAGGTATGTAAAATTGTTCTCAATTTTGTTTTTTGTTATTAATACATGATATATTATCATGAATTTAACATTAAAATTGTTCTTATTATATGTCAATAACATTCTTTTTGAGGCAATTTGATATTGTAGTGGTTTCAATGACAAATTTAAAGTGCATAAGCAAACATATTTAGTATTCTTTACTAGTGCCAGTACTAGAGCTCTACAAAAATAATATTAGTGACAAGGACTTCTTAAATAATTAGTCACACACACATTCACAGCGCTATTCAGCCCAATACAAAATATACAAGTTTTATAATTTAAACAAGTATGTCCATTAAGTAGCAATAAAATAAGAATTTTTTTTTCTTTACACATATTGCTTCTAATTCTAAATATTTTTTGTTTATGTAAAATTCTATAAGATACATATTTTACAACTATTATTCAAATGAACTGTAAGTTTTTAAATTTAAATTAAATGTCAGCACTTATAGTCCATAAGGTATCTACCACTGGCTCTGAGCCTGGTTGAATAATGCAGTACTATGGCAATATAACATAATTAAAATTTTTATATTTCATCTTTAATGTGTAACATGACTTATTAAGCTATAAACTCTTTTTTATATTAAAATGATTCATTCTGTTCCTTTGAACCAGGGCTTAGTAGCTTCCATGTTATTATTTAAGCATTTTATATACCACCCACCGAGGTCTATTAAGTGTAACAAATGATTGTTACAAGTATTAATCATATTGACTTATTGATCAATGGCAAAGCTATGATGAAGGTCACATACTGTCAATTATTTCTATGTTTTATATGAATTTTACAGAATTTCTTATTAATAATTTATCTACTTTTCACTAAAAGAAGTACACTGACTTCAAAATTAGGTATCCTTAGAGGTGTTTTTATTTTAATTTAAGTGGTAGAATTATGATATTCGATTCATTATTAGCAAAAATTACATCTTAGTACTTTCAATTCAATTTTCTTGTAATGGCTTTAAAGCGTGCCAACTGCCAGTCTAGCACAGATTACTTTACCAATGTCACATAAAATGGAAAAGACATGAAGGGAATTGGTACTTTCTCCATATTGAATTTGGTCAAAAATATAGAGTACCCGCGGCTTCGCTCGCATTCAAAATTCCGATCGATACCAAACTTCACAGTATCACTGGGCTGGGCTAATCTGAAGATTGCCTGAAAATTTCATCAATATTGCTCCAGCCGTTTTGGAGTTTTTATATGTATGTATGTATGTATGTATGTATGTATTCAGCCCCTTTTAACGTCCCACTGCTGGGCACGGGCCTCCCTTCAATACGAGGGGGCCAGGCCATAGTCCACCACGCTGGCCAAGTGCGGGTTGGCGGACTTCACATGTCTTTCGAAAACTTGTTAAGTTCTCTCAGACATGCAGGTTTCTTCACGATGTTTTCCTTCACCGTAAGGCAAGTGGTAATCATGTTAGAAATGATTCGCACATGAAAATATCAGAGATGCGAGACCCGGGATTTGAACCCGCTTCACTCGGTTACCCAAGCGTGTTGCCATTGGGCTACCACTGCCGTTTTTATATATGCACATTGATTAGTAAATAAGAGCATATCAATTTACTCCTGCTCAATTTTTGTCCTAATATTTTCTTTACCACATTAAACTATTTTTAGGTTATCTCTAGTGGAAAGTATACCCGAAGGACACATGTATCCCCCGAACGTAACGCATATGCCAACTAAAAACGCTTGGTTAGATTTGATAGATGAAGCTCAAACGTCGATAGAAATCGCCTCTTTCTATTGGTCTCTTAGATTTAATGAACTTTATCCTTATAATTCTTCCATAGAGGTAAGATTTAATAAAATACAATTTTTATAGTATATTCTTTTTTTACTTTCTGAATTTTATTTGTATTTTAGTTTTATTTTGAAATAATATATTGAACATTTTGAATAAGACTTACCGAAATTTATTTTTTATATTTTATCTTATTGTGAATATAATATTATTTAATAATAATTAATAGAATAATATTAATGAAAATGAAAAATATTCAGAAATATCACATTGTAGGGAGAACAAGTGTTTCAAGCGCTACTTGCGGCTGGAACTAGAAGGAAAATAGATTTAAAAATTGCTCAAAACTGGCCTACCAAGTCGAATCCCAACATTGACACAGAGTATTTAGTTAAGAAAAAAGCTGCACAGGTACGTTATGAATTTCAGATTTTCTCAGACATGAAGTTATTGAGTGTTGTTTTGTCAGTCATTTGAGGTGCCTAAGCCGCCTGAGCACGATTAACTTCATTTTTGCGATCACGTTTTTATTTTAACCTGCAATTTTTCTCTTTCTCTGGAATTTATCAGATACCCTGACATCGCACTACGTCTATTACATAAATCTACTACATTAATTAATGATTCATATTGTTTAACTTCCAAAATGTGGATGTGATCCACTAGGTATTATATGCTGTATAATAAAATCGGTACCAGCAGTTCGTTTTGTTACTGCCAAGCAGGTACCCGCGAGAGTAAAACTGCTGTTGCCGCTTCACTACTTCAACCAAACCATCTTTCCACATTCTCTTCATTACGTCTTCAATTTTTGCTAAGCTTACCAGATTTATTGGTATATTATCTTCTTCTAGTGAGTTATCTTTCACTGAAACTTAACAATCAGCTTTTGTTCTTTTTTTGAAGACTAGAGCTTTAGTTTTAGCCGCATTTATGGTCATACTGTTTGTCTAAAATGTGCTTGTGCCTCCCACAAATATCTCTCAGAATTCATAGCATTTGTTAATAATTCTGCATACATACATATATTTTACCACCTTAAATATAAAAATTAATAGAAATCAAAATATGATCCAAAATCAATGGCTTTTTCAATATTATTATAATGTTTATTCTAGTCTATTGAATTGAACAAAGAAAAATGGGAATGTGTTAGTTTTAAATAATAAAAATCGGTGAAGTTTGAGTCGAATTCGCACAAGAAGGGTTCCGTACCATCGTACGTGTATTTTTTTTATTATGACTTTTACTCTATATATGTAGTATATTAACTTCGATGATCGTTTGCGAACATGAAAAAAATGTTTCTTGTATTTTTAATTTTTTGAAGTTATACTTCTTTTGGCACGTTTGGAAAAAATTATGTGGCTAAAATTTTTATGATACACGCGCACACCGACAGCCAAAAAGCGACATGATGAAGTTAGCAGCTGCAAGCAACATGATAAAGTTAGCTGATAACAGTCTTTCCGGTTCCCGTGAAAACTCATAACTATTTTCAAAGTAGTTTCTCAAATATTCATAAATCTAAAACACATGTTTTATACCAGTGGAGATAAAAAAAAATATTTATTTTTATTAATTTATCATTCCTTTTACAAACAGAGAGTTGTGACATACGGGATGAAATCTTTAACTATTTTAGTTGTCTTACGCCAAAGAAATATAACTTCTTACGTGTGTACATAAGTATACAAACACGTTTTTTTTTTGTTATTTGTTGTTATAGCGGCAATAGAAATACGTACTCTGTGAAAATTTCAATTCTCTACCTAATTACGGTTCATGAGTTACAGCCCTTTGACAGACGGACGAACGGACGGATAACGGAGGCACAGTAATAGGGTTCTGTCGGTACCCTTCGGGTACGAAACCCTAAAAAAATATTTTAGTGATTATAATAACATCCAACAATATTTCCAGGTGAGAAGTTTAAACTTCTCAAAGTTATTAGGTAATGGAGTGTTACATACGAAGTTTTGGATCGTTGATCGCACACATTTCTATATAGGAAGTGCTAATATGGACTGGAGGTCACTTACTCAGGTAAGGTAGATTAAATTGCTTAGTTGTTTTATTATTATATTTTTTATTATAATTAGGAAATTTGTTATTTTGGTCAAATGAAATATTCAATTTTTTTTTTGTAAAAATTATAGTGTTGTTATTAGAAATGTCAGATGAATTTATCTAAAAAAAATATTTAAGATCATTTTGGAAAAAAAAAGATTTAGTGGCTTACCAACCTTAGATAAGACTACAGGCACTTATACTTTCTATAATCAATATTCCAAACAGAAAACTAAAAAAATATGTTGGAATGTTATATTCTGACCATGTAACATGACGCTCAGTTATCATCTTAATAAGTACTTTGGATTTGTTCAATTTTTTAAATACTTTCCTTGATTTACGCGAATATTTGACATTTTAAATAAAACTATATTTTCTGTTTTCGCGGATTTTTTTTGGGAACGAAAAATCAAAATAATTCTGTCAAAAAATCCTAAAAGATAGTTTTATACAATTCTCTTATTTTGTCTGAACTGGACGATTCAATAAAATGTAATCATAAATATTTATATATATAATATGATGAAGTTCATTGAAGTGCCTTAATTAAACTACTTTACTCGCTTCCTTAATTAGCGCAAGTTACAAGTCCCTGAAATTGTACTACCCTAAGACTAACTAAGGCTAAAGATATTTAACGAGGATAGAAAAATATATTAATTGGAGCGATAGATGTTAATTAATACTGTAATAGTTGACCAAACAGACGTTAACCTGTCCAATTACATAAAAAATTGTATGTGGACTTTCGAGTTCATTACAAAATCCTATAGAAAACTAGATTCAGTTTTTTCTAATTTCTTTGACTATCCGAGAAACTTTAATTATTTTTTATCCTGAAAATTTATTTCGAAATAGTGCGATTTTTTTTAATATAGTAACCAAGTAGGGTCGTGATTGAAGTGATGTGCTTACTAACGAGCTGTACATCACTTTTATTTATATTTACGTTATAATGAATCTATACTATAACATATTATTATATTATAAAGAGGTAAAGTTTGTGAGTTTGTGACGTTCTAGGGGGTAATCTCTGGATCTACTGAACCGATTTAGATAAAATTTGGTAATAAGTTAGTTTGAGACCCTAGGAGGGACATAGGATACTTTTTATTCCGGAAATCATTCCTTAAGGGGGTGAAAATGGGGATGAAAATTTATATAGGGAATCAAGCTAGGGACGAACCCGAGTGAAGCGAGGGTGAGTCGCTAATTTTTAATATAGCCAATACAATAAGTAGGAATGTACTTGCAGTAAAAGGAATTTTTAACGTTTATTTTGGTTATAGGTGAAGGAGTTGGGAATAGTCGCATACAACTGTTCCTGCTTGGCGAATGATTTAGCAAAAATCTTTGATGTAAGTTATATTGAAATATAATTCAAATTAATTTGCCTATTTATATTATTTTTATTTTATTTATTTATCTTATAGAAATAAACAGTATGTAAATATAAATAGGCAAAGACAAAAGAATACCTTTTTCTCCTGTGTTTGTTAACCGATTTTCTTTTATTTTTGTTATGAATGAAAAAAATGATTATTGATATCAAGAACAGTATTTCGACCACTGGGCTAACACTAGTTACAATAGAAATACATAATACTAATTAAGTTTCCAGAAATAAATAATACATGATTAGAATAAAAAAAATAAAGCAAAATTTTTGGTTATGGTTATTATGATCGATAATCGGAATAAATCGGAAATTAAAGATATTGGATTCTGTCTTACTTTTTTTTTTAATTATTAAATCTTATTAAATAAAACTACAACAGACGACATCGTGTTAGGCCCAGACGGAGATGGCGATATGAATTAGACTCTTTCCAAAGAGATTGGCTTGTTATGGCGAAAAATAGGGAGCAGTGGACAGAGAGTAGGGGGCCTTTGCCCTGCAGTGGGACACTACAGACTTATAATAATAAATAAATAAATAAAAATAACATCACGCGTTTCATAAAAATAAAAAAAAATAATACTACGGGACTTAAAATCGATATACAACCCACTGATTAAATAAACTATGAACTTCAAATTTTTAAGATTTAATATATACCTATGCGCTATGAAAAGATTTTATGAAATATTGGAAACTGGAAACTTTTATGAAAATTCGTTATTTTTAAAGTTACCGTGACCAAAATTAAAAATAATCTTTCTGATTAAAAATGACGATTATTTTAATCAAAGTTTTGCGCGTGTATTTCCTAGTTATATGAGTATATGTCGTATGTATTACCCACATCAGTTTTTATTATTAAATATCAATCCTGTTAATTAACTGTTTATGTATATTATATTATTTGGTTTTTAATGCTTAGTATGAACATAAAAAAATATTAAACTAACAAAGAAACATCATTGCTAGCAAAATTGCGGTACAAAAACGGCTTTCCTTTACAAATGGTACATCATTAAAGAGTTATCTCGAAACCCGACACAAAGGGACTAATTACAAGAAACCGCTCGCTAACGAACCCACTGGGGGTAGGCTCTTCGTATCATATGAATTTCTTCTATTGCATGTTTGATGTTTTCTATTCTAGATAGAGTTGTGCTACTTTGGAAAACGCAAGAATTTGTTTCTATTTAACTAGTGACTCACCCTCGCTTCGCTTCGGGTTCGTCCCTAGACAAAAACAAATCTATCCCACGGGACCCGTACACTTTTTCGGGATGATATATAGCCTATAACCTTCCTCAGTTAACGGGCTATCAAATGCAAAAAGAATTTTTCATATCGGATCAGTAGTTGCTGAGATTAGCGCGTTCAACCAAACAAACAAACAAACAAACTCTTCAGCTTTAAAATATTAACTTCTATGTAACTAGCGATTTACCCCCATTTCGCTTGGGCGCGTCCCTATGTGCCTTTTCGTGTCAATTTTTTTTAGGCAATCCTTTTCTTTTTTTACGCATATCTCCTGTAGACATACAGTTGGTTATGTCTACAGGACTCAGTGGCTAGAAAAGCCAAGTACTACCCACTAAAACCCAACAATTTCCCCCGTCTTAATGGGGCGTCGCAGGATCGCTTACGCATTCATGCGTTGCGTGTCGTCCCGACGGCAGATCTGCCAAAGCAGACCATAACAATCAATCAATATTTCTTACAGTAGCTTTTACTATTATATGTTTTTTCAGGCCATAGTCTATATGTTTAATAAAGTTCATCCAAATCCGTCCAGCCGTTATGCTCGAAGGAATAACAAACAAACACACAAACTTTCGATTTTTTAATAGTGGTATGAATAATCTTGCTAAGATGTGAAACTAGCTTTTGCTCGCGACTTCACTCGTTTTGTACATGCGTCAATAAAATTAGCTTGTGTTCCAAAATGTAAATTAATCTTATGCCAAATTACGAGTACGTTCATACCGTTAATAGTTAAAAGTAACAAATGTACTCACAAACTTCCGCATTAATAGTATGAGTGTTCATTGTAGTCTCTAAATTACATTGTTTTGTTCTACGCCTTTCTCGAATATCGAATAAAAATAAACACAGATATTGAAGTAAATGCATACATGTATAATTATTTTTTTATAGTTATTAGCCCCTATAGAGACTATGGCATGGCAATAATATACCTTTTGTTACATGTAACATTATTAAAAACAAAGCGTTTGATTTCAAAGCTAACAATGCATTTTGATTCGCTCTTGACTCCGTATTAATTTTTTTCACTATAGTTTCGGATTTCATAATTATAACTTATCTTCTAAGTATATCTATTTTCTGTGCTTAACTTATATAGAAATTAGCAGAGACGTTTCTAGTTTCTACTAATAAATAATTGTTTATAAAAAAGACGTACAAAGACTTAATACAAGAAAAATATTTGTACCTTCATTTTCGCCATAAAAGTAGGCAATGTTCTCAATCTATTTATTTGTTACTGCACATAAAACTCAGTCATATAGTTATAGATATAGTAGGTACTGGGCAATTTTAATTCTAGAGTTTCATAAAAAATCATAGTGTATGTTGGCGTTTGAAAAATTATTATATACTAGCGGCTCACCCTCGCTTCACTCGGGGTTTGCCTCTAGGGAAACAAAAATAAATCCCACGGGAACCGTACTTTTTCTGGTACGAGGTATCAGCATGCCAAATTTTACTTAATTAGGTGCATAAGTCGTTGTGTACTAAGCTGTTTAATTACTATGGTTTTTTAACTATCCTATGGGAACTATTTAATTTTCCGGGATGAAAAGTATCTAAAATATTGACCAGGGATATAAGGTACCACCATGCAAAATTTCATTTTAATCGGTCCAACAGTTTCGGAGATTAACCCGTATAAACAGACAAACAGACAGAGAAACAAAAAATTAAAAAAAAACTACATTTGTTCTATTTCTCTTCTTACATCCCCTGACTCGGTTTTTAGCATTTTTTTTCTATTTACAGACATTCGACCTCTACAGTTTTATTAGATGTATAGATGTAGGTACCTAAGGTATTTTAATTTTGTTATTTAACTCTACCATAAATTTGTTCAACATATTTTCTTTATATTTAATTAGTCAAAAATCATTTTAGTAGCTTATTATATGTAGATAAGGAGTAACGGTGCCTTACGGTGAAGGAAAACATCGTGAGGAAACCTGCATGTCTGAGAGAACTTAGTAAGTTTTCGAAAGACATGTGAAGTCCGCCAATCCGCACTTGGCCAGCGTGGTGGACTATGGCCTGATTCCCCTCGTCTTGAAGGGAGGCCCGTGCCCAGCAGTGGGACGTTAAAAAGGGCTGTATACAAGGAGTAACGATTTTAATTATTAGTAAACTAGCGACTTACTCTCGCTTCGCTCGGGTGCGTGATCTAGGTACGCGGATTTTGTTCACAATTTCATTAGATTAGCCGGAACAAACAGACAAAAATTTAAAAAAATGTTTTTTCTTATTAGTACCGTATATACTTTCATCATTCATATGCATTTAGCAAAAAGCTGTCATTTTGACATTACAAACACTTTAATTTTATTTATCTGTATAAAATATAAATTATTACTATATCGTGTTATTGGTTCTTTGGAACTTATTTTAACGTTTCGTTCAAATATATGTGGCAGTGGTAGCCCAGTGGTAACGCGTTCGCTTGGGAAACCGAGTGAAGCGGGTTCAAATCCCGGGTCTCGCACCTCTGATATTTTCGTGTGCGAATCATATTCTAACTTGATTACCACTTGCCTTACGATGAAGGAAAACATCGTGAGGAAACCTGCATGTCTGAGAGAACCTAACAAGTTTTCGAAAGACATGTGAAGTCCGCCAATCCGCACTTGGCCAGCGTGGTGGACTATGGCCTGATTCCCCTCGTATTGAAGGGAGGCCCATGCCCAGCAGTGGGACGTTAAAAAGGGCTGAATACATACATTAATACATGTTCAATATATGCTTCGTCATTGTCACTCGTAGGACCAGTCTAGCAATTAAATGGCGTTTATTGTTAATTTATTGTATACATGCATTCTATTTTGCAGAATTGCAGTTACCATTTTAGAAAATGTGCAGTTGTTGTTAATGGGTTTTCTGCTTGATATTTGGTTTTTTACTTATCACTCAATATACAAATTGTTATTTGTATACGTTTTTAAAACGTTGTATATTTTTTTTAAACATTATTGTTTGTCTTCATGTCTAGATCTATAAAACTCTGCCTATATTATTTTCAGTCTGAGACAACTAAGTAAAATATTTAGACGACTACCTCTACCTAGTTCAGGTACAATGATATTTTTGCCACTTTAACAAAATTGTGTTTTTTTAATGTTGGTAGCTAATCTTTAATTATTGTCAACATGAATAAATAATTAATTATGGTATTATATTCATTTAAAACTTTTCATAAAAGAAAATGGTTTAAACATAACATTTTTGATAAAATATTTTTTGTAGGGACACATTTCTATTTTCTATTTCCTAACATATTTTTTTACTGAATAATTTAATTACCAAACAAAAGTAAATTTATATACAGTCTAATTATAAATTATATTTTTTTTGATAACATTTTAACACTAGCCTTATAGGTACTATACAATGTAACACGACCTTACAATTTTATCAAACCAAGTACATAGTTCCGTTATAGAGACATTGGCATCAAAGAAATGGTCCGTGACTAAAATTTCCCCTGTAGATGGTACGGACTAGCACCTGACTGTCGCATTATTATTATTATTACCTTCATTTAATTTACTGCGGAATTCCTTCTTAGGGCCATATATAAGTTATACATTTCTTGTACCTAATTTTCTAAGACATCGTGTGACGGTTTCATTGTTATAAATGCTATATGATAGTGTATATTTTTCGCGTTTGCATGCAATGTTTTGTGTTTCTTAATGTTTATCGTTTCCTTAATACCTCGATTTGTTATAAACGATGTATATGATTTACGATCATTTATTACGAGGATAATCTATACTAATAATATAAAGAGGAAAGATTTCTTTGTTTGTTTGTATGTTTGTTTGTTTGTTTGTTTGTACCGAATAGGCTCCGAAATTACTGAACCGGTTTAGATGAAATTTAGTAACAAGATAGTTTGAGACCCTGGGAAGGATATAGGATTGTTTTTATCCCGAAAATCATCCCTTAAGGGGGTAAAAACGGGGATGAAAGTTTGTATGGAAAAGCAACCAGGGACGAACCCGAGCGAAGCGAGGGTGAGTCGCTAGTAATACCATAATTTAATACAAATTATACATGAGAAACGCCAACAGTATTATTCACAAGGAAATTGCTAAATTGCATACTATTACCAAAGTCTGCTAATGCATACAGTCATCCAACGAAGGCCTCTAGACAGTGCAGTGCAGAGAATATGAGCCTAGCCTAGCCTAGTAGCGAATGAAGCGATACCGACTGTCGTACGTACTTTGTATGACAGGCGGGAAACGACTTTTTGACGGGTATAACTGTAACTCTACACTCGGTGGTTCTAAAGTGCTTTAACATCGAAATCGTTTGCGATGAAAATTGTTTTGAAGTGAAACTTCTTTAGAATCGTTGTGATTTGAAACTCTATGAAACGAAAATGCGACACTAAAAAGAGACAAACACATAAATATATAGGATGAAGGCGGAGAGAGAATGAGATAGAATACATTGCCATGTTGCCATGGTAACCGTTGTTATTATCTGACAAATAATATATAATATTATATTCTTTCCGTACATGATATTCTATAAATATATGATTGTAATATGCTTTATTTATTTTTTATTTGTTTTAATTTAATTGCGGCATTTGCCAAAAAAGTTTTACTTCACCCGTGCGTAAAGGTTACACCCACCCACCCATTTTTATTGACAAACCTTTATTTTTGGCAGCATTTCCCTCAAAATACTGTATGTTTTTTTTTTTAAAATTGTGTTTGTATTATTTTGATGCCTACTAATTTACTTATCCTATCGCATCTGTGACGTCACTTTATACAATCAACAAATGTTATGAAGATTGTTGTTAGTAGGCTGACATGCAAATTTCAAAACAATATTGCGGTGATATCATTCACTTTGCATTTTAATTTGTTTGCATGTTGTGAATTATAATATTCTATCATGCAACTGCTACCACGTTTTTTGTACTGTTGTGTCATTCTCGATATTTATTTACCATAAGGTAAAAACATGCGAAAAGTAAGTTAAATGGAGTTATTTATATATTTTTCTAAGACTACCCGCCATTCTTGTAAATCTCTAATATAGATGTCACAAACGTAACGCGAGAAGTAATTTTGATAGAAATAACGGGCTAATAGTTAACAACTAAATAAACAAATAAACTGTGCTTGACAAAATTAATTCTTTCGCTAGAAACGCGCTAAGGAAGCGCGTATCATGATAGTACATACTTCGTCTGCACGTATTCTGCGCAGAGAGATTTATATTCCTATCTATACTAATATTATAAAGCTGAAGAGTTTGTTTGTTTAGTTGGTTGAACGCGCTAATCTCAGGAACTACTAATCTGATTCGAAAAATTCTTTTTGCATTAGATAGCCCTTTAACCGAGGAAGGCTATATATCATTCCGGAAAAATGTACGTTTCCAGTGGGATAGATTTGTTTTTGTCTAGGGACGAACCCGAAGCGAAGCGAGGGCGAGTCGCTACTATTCGTATAATCGCGCGTTGACAGTGCGTGCGATCAGATAAATTACCCTCACTACTTAGCATTAGATGAAAAAAGTTTCTTGAGAATGATTTCTCAAAACTTATATATTGACACACAGAAAAGACATTGCACTGATGTTATTTGACGACGTTTGGCTCAGTTTGTAGTGACCCTACTTGCTACGCCAGTGGTCGCGGGTTCGAATCCCGCTAGGGGTATTCATTTGTGAGATGAGCACGAATGTTTGTACTCCAGTCATGGGTGCTTATATTTATAATATGTATGTATTTAAAGTTATATGTGTGTATTGTTTTAATAATCTGGTGTCCATAACACAAGCCTCGTAGCTTACCATGGAACTAGATGGTGCTGTGTGTTAATGTCCCATCATATTTATTTAATTTATTCTTTTTATAATATAATACAGGTATACTGGAGTTTAGGTATCGCGGATTCGATTCCGGACTCGTGGCCAGATGAGCTCAGTACTGACATCAACATGCAGCATCCAATCAACGTGTCTGATGGCCTTCACAGCTATGGCGCTTATATCACTGTAAGTATTTTAAATACTTATCTAGTGATCCCGTTCTTGGGATTGTATTCTCGTGGTACTTTATTTAAATTGTCAGTTTTTAACTTTTTTTTTATGTTACATGAATATAATAATAGCAAAAACTTTACCTCTTGTCGTTTCAACTCAGTGAAGAACTTGTCCGGCAAGAACTTTATAATGACTTCTGTGAAGTTACAAACTCAAAAAAACCTTTAAATCGAAGGCAAAACCATCTCAATAAATTTCCAACGAATCTTGTTAAAACAAATTTTCATTATAATTTTATTAAACAGTAATGTATTCAGCCCTTTTTAACGTCCCATTGCTGGGCACGGGCCTCCCTCAATACGAGGAGAATCAGGCCATAGTCCACCACGCTGGCCAAGTGCGGATTGGCGGACTTCACATGTCTTTCGAAAACTTGCTAGGTTTTCTCAGACATGCAGGTTTCCTCACGATGTTTTCCTTCACCGTAAGGCAAGTGGTAATCATGTTAGAAATGATTCGCACATGAAAATATCAGAGGTGCGAGACCCGGGATTTGAACCCGCTTCACTCGGTTGTCCAAGCGAGTGCGTTACCACTGGGCTACCACTGCCTTATTAAACGGTAAACCGTTTAATAAAATTATAATGAAAATTTTAAAAATAGTGTAAGTTAATGCAGATATGAATGCTTTTTAACAAAAAAATGTACACCGGCTTTAAAATTATTTAAAATCAGTAGTGTCTTCTTTAATTTATGTGGGAATGATGCCATTGAGGCTTTACCTATCCATTACAAAAGGAATGATGAAAACTATTTCCTAATTGTGGAACATTTCGCACAACATACACACAACAAATACAGATCTCTCTCTTTTTTGAAGTCATACGAACTAAAAGAAATGTAAACCACCTTCAAGGCGTTAAAAATGAAAAAAAAAATTGATCAGTGTTTTATTTAAAATAATTGGATGTATTACTTTTTACCAATTTTGAGCCGGACGCATTCGTTATATTCAATTACTCGTTGTTGCCCGCGACTCCGCTCGCGTAGTTTATTCCTGTATACTTGCCTTCCTAAGAACTAGAGATTAACGCGCTTAAAAAACAAAACACAATTTCTTTAGCTACATATAGAATTTTATTTACTAACTAGCGGCTCACTCGCGCTTCGTTAGGTTCGTCCCTACGTTTTGACGGTTAGAATAGATTTCTCAGAGATGAGATATTTTCCCGCAGTGAGAAGTATCCTATATGTTGACCCGGGTAACCAGCTATCATTATACCAAATTTCATCAAAATCTGTCCAGTGGTTTTCTGGTGATGCGTTCACAGACAAAAATTCTAAAAACTATAGATTCAGCCTCTATTATATCTATAAGTATTTTCCAAAAAATATTTTATGTATAGATTTGACTTAGAATTTTATTTTATGTATATGTTAGATAATATAATATTCTACATGTAAGATACATTTACAGCGGTGAAAATGTCATGTTATTGATTATTCAGATTTTACAGTGAATAAATTATTATTAATAACTTAAGCGGATTGTATTCCGTTGGGTTAGAAAAATATAAGCGCATAAAGTGCACGCGATACCCGCATTAATCAAACCGTGTGACGGTAATGCTGGTAATACTTGGCTAAATAATTAATATGGTCTAAGGTCTTAAAATAACGAATTACTCCTAATTTAATTTTTAAAACCTTTATCCAGTGTGAATCATATAAATATGAGTTTTTGAAGTTATACTTCTTTTGGCACGTTTGGAAAAAAAAATGACGGTAAAATTTTTACGATGCGCGCGCACACCTACAGCCAAAAAGCGACATGATGAAGTTAGCTGCATTCCTTTTACAAACAGAGAGTTGTGACATACGGGATGAAATATTTAGCTATTTTTGTTCTGTTACGCCAAAGAAGTATCTATAACTTCTTACATGCACGCACGCATATGTTTTATAAAATCCAAATGACACACATTGTGATTGTAACGATATATCTAGGACGCTTTTAATAATTAATTCATGATACAATAGAATAGAATAATATTATCATGTACGTCAATTTTATTATTATTTGAAGTTAAAACGACAAAGTAATTCCTTTTTTAAACAGTACACTATAGTTCAAGGTTCGTCTTATATAAATTTCAGAGAAAAATTCCACCCCAAAGCTTAAAAGACTTATTTAATTAAAAAAGCCTTCAATACAATTTTGTTATATAAAAATCTTATTTTGTTTACACAACAATACCTTTATAACTGATATTGGTCACGTGCACTCACTAAATAAAATAGCTTATAACACGGGAAGTGTTATAATTAAGTGTACACAATGTGTTTGCAAATGATATTATTTGCAAAGCAAATGGGTGCACTCATTTTCTCACTCATAGAGCGTGAGAGGGGGACGTAATTGAATACGGTCGAAGCCACCCGCTCGCGTTGTTAAAACGTGGTACTGAATACTTCATTAATCAATATGTAAATGAAAGATGCGACCGGTATACTAAGGCGTGGGTGAATTTACTTTACGGGACTCAAAACTCAAAATCTCATGTCATCCTTCGTGGATATAAATAGACCAATGAGCTTTACGGATGACCATCGACAGTTAAACGTGTGAAAGCAATTAAGAAGTTGTGAAATGAAGTAAATTTAACTTGTAACTGGCAAAAGCAACCTACCTATCTATGTATCTGAAATTAAAGGAAACTGCATTATGTATAATATGGTAGCGCATTCAATTGAGTATTAAGTTGATGTTAATTATTATTGCAATTACCTGATTTCCTAAACACGTGTATTCTGTGTGTTAACATATTATATATATTATACATATAATATGCAGGTTAGTTACATAAGGTACATTGGATACTTGGTCGAGAGTCGGGGGTTTGATCCTGACCAGGGTCAACCTTTGATGTGATTAGGAGAATATATTTGTTCTTATCATTTCTGAGAAATAGATGTATAAATTAAATAAAACTATGTTTTCGGATTTTTTCGCACCGATTTTGATTTTTGGTTTCCGACGTTTTGATTACATTACAGCAGTTACGTTCACGAGAGAGATTGAAATTCAGTCTCTATATAGTTTTATATAAACTGTCAAATATTCGAGTAAGTCTAAGAAAATATTATGATCGAATAAGTTTCAGGCAAATTTCGTTTCACGTGTGTTAAATATAGACACATGATGTATAGTGTATACTGGTTATGTATAAACATTTATATACATTGTAAAAACTGTCATTAAAACCTTGTAAACATTTTAGACTTGTACGTCAATTAGTAAAGGTCACTCGTTTACAGATTGTTGAAGCATTTAACCGAACGCAAGCACTCACTCAATATATAAACACTAGTGACATTTAGGTGAACCCTTACTTACGGTTTTGCTTTAGAATATATTAGTTAAAGTTTGATATTGATTAATTGAATTAAATATAAATAAATATGTTAGGACATTAACACACAGCACCGTCTAATTCCATGGTAAGCTACGAGGCTTGTGTTATGGATACCAGATAGTTGATACACTGCACATATATAACTTTAAATACATACATAATATAAATGAAAACACCCATGACTGGTACAAACATTCGTGCTCATCACAGAAATTAATGCTCCCAGCAGGACTCGAACCCGCGACCGCTGGCACAGCAAGTAGGGTCATTACAAACTGAGCCAAATGCGTCGTCATCGAATTATTAAAAGACATACCTATCTGATTATCGGATAACTATTATAGTTACAAAATTTTGTATGTGTGTGTATGTTTGTTACTCCTTCACGCTGAAAGAGCTAGGCCGATTTGGATGAGATTTAGAAGACAGATACACCTTTTTTATGTTGAGAAATGCATTTATGCATACCACCTGTATACGACAGACCTAAAGTAGCACATGACCACTGTTAGGCATCTAAGGACACAATCACACAGTTGATAAAATACAAGAATGTAATGTAACTTTGCACTGGTAGGAGACGTCGGTGCCATATTATGATCTGGTCATGGATTTGTTTTAATGCTCAAAAATTCAAAAATCGATGAAATATTAGAATTAATATAAGATATATTTTTTAAATATAACTTACATTATTAATCCCATAACGTCTTGATTTATAATAGAGATGAAACGGATATCCGGTAACTTTCCGGTATTTGGCCTATCCGGCTTTATTTTGCTATCCGGCCCGATACCGAATAGTAACGCAATATTCATTTCATCACTAATTCATAATATTAATTGTAATCCTAAGTAACATCTTGGAAGTAACGCATACACTTAGGTATCCCATGGCAATGATTTAATGGATCTAACATAACCTAATGTTATAATGTGCAAACTTATTTCTATACTAGCGACTACCCGCTTCGCTCGCGTTCGTCCCTAGGTACGTTTTCACGGTTAGCTATGCTTATACATAAATAGTAGCTGGCTACTCCTGAGATATTCATTTAAATTATATAGCGATTTACCCTCGCTTCGCTCGGATGCGTACGCCGTACGCGGATTTTGTTTTCACAATTTCGTGAGTTTTAATTTTTTTTTTCAATAAAAGTAGCCTAAGTTACTCCTTATAACATCAGCTATCTGCCAGTGAAAGTCCCGTCAAAATCGATCCAGCCGTTTCGGAGATTAGCCGGAACAAACAGACAGACAAACAGACAAAAAATGTTAAAAAATGTCGTTTTGGTATATGTACCGTGTATACATCCATATGCATTTAGTAAAAAGCGATTATTTTAATATAAACAGACACTCCAATTTTATTTATCTGTATAGATAATTGTCAATCTGTTCCTGTATAAAAAAGTAAAGAAACTAACAAAAAAAAACACATTTATAATAAAATAATAATTAATAAATAATCAAGTCCTGGGTAAGACAAAAGAGGTATTACATATTTTTTTTAAGATATTGCACCTCGTACTTCGAAGACAACTGTCTTTGCAACTTCAACTACTTATCCAACCACGTATGAGAGTATTGGGAAAAACATTTTATGATAACTCCCGTGATTAAATGACTAACCCGAAATTAACCATGAGGGCTAAAATTGTCATTATTATTGCATTAAAAGCAATATTCTTTACAGAGTTCACCGCCACCTCTTAGTCCTGAAGGTCGAACTAATGACGACGACGCGATCGTCAACATCATACAGAGTGCCGAGGAGTACGTGTACGTCTCCGTCATGGACTACGGGCCCGTGTTGGAATACGCGCCCAAACTCAAGTAGGGATTGTTTGTTTTATCTATTTAATATTAACATTTTGATTTTTTTGACTTAAGTAAAAAAATCTAGAGCCAAAAATAAATTAATTGAATTTGTACAAAATAAGGTTAGAGCGAGCATGGAATATTAAAATCTTTAGTGGACAAAAAGCAAAATATTTTTGGTTCTAACTAGCTTTAAACTTACCCTAAACATAGAAAATAGTAATATAATAATTATGTAATCTAAAAAAATATATACGAAGTAACACATTAAAAATATTTTTTCTTGGCTATATACAAGCTATAGTAGTGAGGTAGGCTAAAGAAGGCTGAACTCACTATTAGATGGCACACATACCATTTTACTGCCTCATATAACCTTCTATTTTAATTTGCTCTGGTCTAGAAATAAGCAAATTCTGGTTTAAAATCGATAATGCATTGCACCACACGGCGCTTGATGCGGCTCGCGAATAGTCTTTTAAACAACTGGCAAAACTACATACATTTTAATTTACATCATAAAATAGTATTCAGTCCTTTAAAACGTCCCACGTCCCACTGCTGGGGGGATCAGGCCATAGTCCACCACGCTGGCCAAGTGCGGGTTAGCGGACTTCACATGTCTTTCGAAAACTTGATAGGTTCTCTAAGACATGCAGGTTTACTCACGATGTTTTCCTGTACCGTAAAGAAATAAAATAATAACGAAAACCTTTAGTGGATTTCCAACCACGCACCATTTTTTTTAAGTTGTGGCACACGATAAAAATGTTACATGTGAATAGACAAACAAAAACTTTTAGCATTACGATGCCCTGGTGTCATATTTTTGAGATATTTAAAGGTAAAGATGTATATTTTCATACAAATTTTACCTTAATAATTAACTTATACTGCTTCGTATTGTGTCGTGTACATTGTGCTTGTTATATATATATATATTCAATATCTCTGACTTATGATGCTCAGAAGAGAATAGAAACACCTTGGAGTATATGTATTATATTGTAGAAGATTACAAATGTTCCCGACATGTGTGGATTGCGACTGCGACGTACGTCTGTAAAATATTATTAAGATCTAAGCCAAATAGGGAAACTGCCGAGATGATAAATAAATAAATATGTTGGGACATTAACACACAACACCATCTAGTTCCATGGTAAGCTACGATGCCTGTGTTATGGATACCAGATAGTTGATACACTACACATATATAACTTTAAATACTTACATAGTGACAAACGAGCAGACAGACCACCTGATGGAAAGCAGTACCTGTCGCCCATAACACCTACGGTTCATGCACTTAGGTTTTAAGTAACAAAAATGCAGAACCACAGGTGCGTTGTCACTGTGAGGACTAAGATGATATGCCTCTTGCCTGTAATTGCGCTAGCTACCTTAAAGTACTTACTTATTTTCCATATCTACTTATATATATAGTCTATCTATTCCATACTAACCGTTAAAACGTACCTGTATAAGATACAAATGAATCGATCCAAACAGATTCTGGCCCAAGATCGACGACGCGCTGCGGCGCGCGGCGCTGGAGGCGCGCGTGCGCGTGCGCCTGCTCGTGAGCTGGTGGCGCCACTCGCAGCCCGCGCAGGACCACTTCCTGGCGTCGCTGGCGGCGCTGCGCGGCGCCTACCCGCGCGTCGACTTGCAAGTGGTCGGTATTGTTATTTAACTGCCTCGTTGGTGTGCTGGATAGTGTAAATAATAATAAATATGTTGGGAAATGACCCATATTACCATCTAGTTCTATAGTAAGCTACGAGGCCTGTGTTATGGATACCAGACCATTGATACACTACACATATATTACTTTAAATATAAATACCCATGACTGTAGTACAAACGTTCGTGCTCATCACATAAATTAATGACCCCAGCGGAACTCGAACCCGCGCCGCTGGCACAGCAAGTATCCAGACAGATCCGGAGATCCTGGATTCGAGTCCCGAGTTGGGCCGAGTTCAATTATTACGTATTTCCGTCATGAAATTATCAGTGACACACACATGTAGGTTTTTAACCTACTCGTAGTTCAGGTAGATTCCTAATTATTTAGTACTTAGATGTCTAGACCAGTGGTTCCCAAATGGGGTCCGCGTAACCCTAGGGTCCCGTGGATCGGTCACGGGGGTTCGAGGTCCATTCGAAAGTTACATAAAACGTCATATATGAAGCTTAATTTTACTGTTATTATAAATAAATATGTGAAAAAATGTCATTCT
The DNA here is from genome assembly GCA_033884665.1 of Argynnis bischoffii washingtonia. NCBI lineage: Eukaryota > Metazoa > Arthropoda > Insecta > Lepidoptera > Nymphalidae > Argynnis > Argynnis bischoffii. Next base: position 11,989,065 of record CM066621.1, on the reverse strand, counting down.
CACATTAAATACTTAGGTTATATTTTTGGTACAATAAATATTATTATAAATATTAATATCTTTCATTTATGATTTGTTGTTTTAAGTCAAACAAGAAAGTATTCTAACTACAACACAATTAGTTTATTATCAAAATGGGGATACGTTAAAAAATATGATCTATGGGGGTTACGTGGCCAAAAAAAAATTGAGAACGGCTGATCTAGACTATGACCTGGATAGCACATAGAGTACTAAATAAATAAATAAATATGTTGGGACATTAACACACAGCACCATCTTGTTCTATGGTAAGCTACGATGTCTGTGTTATGGATACCCGATAGCTAATACACTACACATATATAACTTTAAATACATACATATTATAAATATAACACCTACGACTAGAGTACAAAATTCGTGCTCATCACACAAATGAATTAGCCCCTAGCGGGACTCGAACCCGCGACCACTGGCGCAGAAAGTAGGGTCACTACAAACTGAGCCAAACCTGCCGTCATATACTGTCAGCGAAGCGATAATATCTAAATAAACGATAACTATACTAAGTTAGCAAATCAACCCACAGAGACGCTTCATAGTGCCCTCGACACCCGAGCAGGACAAGATACCGTACGCGCGCGTCAACCACAACAAGTACATGGTGACTGATAAAACCGCATACATTTCTACTTCCAACTGGTACGGGGACTACTTCGTGGACACCGCCGGCACGTCTTTTGTCTATAACAGCAACAATAATAATCATTATAATAATAATGTTACTAACTACATAGATATAAGGACACAGTTAGTTGACGTCTTTGAAAGGGACTGGAACTCCCCGTACGCAGTCCCGCTGAGGAAGTTATAGCATTATCTTTAGTAAATGTTTAGTTTTTTTATTTGTTTTTTTTTGTAATGATAAATATTAAATTATTTATTTTGTATATAAAATGAAAATAAATTTTACTTTTTTGGGCATATAATATTTTGAGGCTGTTGGCGTAAAACTGACTATATATAAATATCGGATATTTATTATAATGCTAATACCAAGAAATATAAAGTTATATTTAAAGTGACGTGTAAGTTAGTTTTTTACAGTTAAAATTCTATCATGTTTAGACAAATGTCTAAAACATTAGTTAAGGCAAATTTTATCCTGACATCCATGGTGTAAAAATATAGGAAAAATATATTATATTAAATAAATATTAGGTATATGATCCTTATGCCCAAAGTACTGAATACAAAAGTTAAATAAACCTTTGATTGATATAGAACATACTCTTCCTCGAAGAATTAATTAATTTTAAGAAAACCTAAAAAAAGAAGATAAAAACTCTTTCGACGTTTAACTTTTAACAATTTACTATTAAAAATATAAAATTTATAAAAAAAAAAATATAACAGAAAAGTGATGATACGGTGGACAATTGCTGCCATATTGAAAAAGTTGTCTGAAGTTTTTAATTTATTTATTTATTTATTTTATTTAAAACTAAAATCCACAGCTGTATACAGTAACAGAAAGTATATAAAAAAAGTCCTTATATAAGCCAATTTCGGATTTTCATTATTTATGCAGTATAGATGGGTAGACTAAGTTTACACAAAATATGTAAGAAAAGAGTGAAATTACAAAAAACAATAACAATTTCAAAATAATATTATGTTTGTCAAAGACAAAGTTAGATATTTATAATGGCAACTCGTGGTCGTTAGGTAACAGATAGTATAATTGAAAAATCATCATACAATTTCTTCTACAAGATTATTTTATAATTTAATTTAAAAATCATAATAGTTTTGTAGGTTTTTTAGTTAAGCTTTATCTAGGCAAAGATTTGTTTATCTTTTTTTGGTCTTTGGGCGTGATATATGTATGTATGTATTTATCTACTATATAAGGGACCCAAAATTTAAGGCTTTTTAATATTTAAAGATTTTGGTTTGAAAAAATCTAGATTTCGCCAAAGTTCTTGAACATTTGTACCCCTCTCTTTAACAAACTGCCACTTTTAGTTATAAATTAAATCTAAATATAAGTTAAAATTAAAACTAATTTTACAGCAGTTCTTATTTATAGGAGTATGCGTAACTCAAGTAGTTTTTATAATTTAATTGCTAGTGAAAATATGTATGTGGGGAAAGATATTACATAAGAACGTTTATTGTAAATATGAAATATATTTAATTATTATGTCGATCGTATTCTTAATAGGTACCTATGTATGTATGTGAATTTTTACAAACTAGTTCTATGTATAAGAAATAAAATTCAGCAAATTGATTTGAATAAAAGTGTATGTTGTTTGATGACGTCACTGAAAATATATATTTTTTTTATTAAAAGGCATTTTAGTAATACAATGTATAAATATATAATATAAATTGTACACATTTTTAAAATGTGCTATGTAATAAGATATAACTCCATTTTAAATAACGTCTTGTTTTCAATTTAATTATTTAGTACATTAAGTACATACATCTCTTATAACTTATTTCCCTATATATTCTAAACTCAGTGTGATAGTGTGCCTTTTTGTCCGTGTGTTTGAGTAGATTTTTATATCTTCTAGTATTAACTATAAGTAAATATAAAAATTATTCATTTTCAAATATGAAATTGATATTGTTAAGATAAAGTTATAATATTTTATGTATTATACTGGCTCAATGATTGAATAATCGAAGTGGTTGAGATTGGACTTATAAAGTTTGTATAGAGGCCTTGAGGGGTCTTAATAACTTATCATTCTTATGTATAGTAAAGTAATTAAGAAATATAGATATACTTCATTAATCTTCTTAAGGATTTATGGAATGAGACTCGTGATTGATGATGATGATGAATACAAGGTAAAAGAACCCATATATAAACAAAAGTAAATTGTTAAAAATATTTAATATAAATATCTGATATATGTAATATGCTATTTCCTATTTAAAAACTCCAATAGGATCTCATCAAAAGAGACAAAAGCCACATCGAAACCAATAAATATTTATTGGTTTCTATGTGGTTTTTGTTGCTATATTATTGTCTATATTATTCAAGTTATTATTTATGAAATTTACTAAAATCTTGTGGTCGAAATAACTCGTCATAGAAAGTTGGCTTTATTTTGTTTTGTTGTATTTAATTATCATTTTAATAAATGTATTCTCAGAGTCTTAATCGATATGTAATTATCTGTAACTGTATTCACGAGGTGCTGCGAATATTATTTGAAGCTCGAAATAAGTTTTCAAACATATCATTCTGCAAAAGTTTATTTTTTAATGATACTTATCTTTTCTTATATTTTTAATATAAGGTTTTGAAAGCAATAGCTCGTTGCAATGGAGGACAATATGCGTGATATTTGTTCTAAACCTGTAAATAAAGACTATATCTAAAAAAATGTTTTATTTATTACCTACAAGTTTAATAATAATATTGTCACTTTTATGTAAAATTGAAATAAAAGTAGGACTAAGCACTAAGCTTAGCTCTGCGTAGGCGCTCGCCCAGTATAGGTATCATTCATTGGCGACAGTTCAAGTACCACTAACATTTACGAGATGGCGCTATATGACGTCAGCATGAGACCAGAGAAAGAGGTTTCTTTTTAATAAAAATATTATTTTTTAAATAATAATTTTTAGAAAAGGCACCTTTATAGATAAACTTAAAAACCTTATCTAAATACAAAATTTGATCCAAATCCTTAGAGCCGTTTTCAAGATATCGACACGAAATAATTTTATATATTATTTTATATAATATACAAGAATTGCTCATTCAATATTAGAAAAATATGTATTCTAACATTTGTATCATCAGAATCTACAAAAAGCATAAGAAATTAATGTTAGTAAAAAAAACAAAAAAGTTTGTTGTAGTATTTATTAATAACTTGTGTTGAATTTAACACGTTTTAAATATCTAAAATTACAAATGTCAATATAATCTTATAAATCGAAAACTTACACAATAAAAGAAACGTCAAACTAAAAAGCAAATATTGAAACGTGTAATGTTATTACATAGCATCTTCAATGTCACAATAAAGAAGAGCCTTTAGAGCCTAAAGAAGAGAACTAACAATTTGGTCAGAAATGATTTGAATGCTGATTCAGAATCAGCAAAAAAAAATGCTACTTGATAGTCTTACTCATAAAGCTCTAAGTCTTATGAATCCGGAGATACCATAACCATTTTCATCGTAACTACGTCAAAACTAGTAGTAACTTTGACGTAGTAGTAATAATAGTATAAGACAACACTTCAAAAATCTCTAAATCAACTTTGACGAAGTTGCGGCCTTTTTTTTATGACGCTAGAAATCTTAATAAATTGTACTCTTCAGAGAACTATTTCATATGAAATCTGAGACTGAGCCTTTGGTAAAGGCCTCTTGGTAATTGTCAAAAAAAAATATATTTTTCTTTCTTTAGTGGCTTAGACGCAATACATTCTCTGTGTCCCGTATTGTGAGGAACACACGAATAAGTTTGAGCGGTAATTTTGACATTTATCAGCTTTAATATGGAATCTATACTAATATTATAAATGTGAAAGTTTGTGAGGATGGATGTATTGTTACTATTTCACGCCAGAACGGCTGAACGGATCTGGATGAAATTTGGCACAGAGATGATTTTAGTTTGGAATAACACATAGGCTACTTTTTATCCCGGGAAAATGTACGGTTCCCGTGGGATAGGTTTATTTTTGTTTTCCTAGAGGCGAACCCGAGGGTTAGCCGCTAGTTAAAACTATAAATGAATAATCAGTTTACAGGAGTAACCTACAAAAATAGAAAGATAATTATGCAATACAAAAATATTATTAATTATTTTTAAAGACATTTTTAAATTTCTTAATAAAAAATAAATAAGCATAAAACATGTTAATATATTTCAAAAGGATTAACTCGCTGAGATTTTCATTTTCACATTTTTTTTTGTTTGCCCTTTAGTATGTAAATGTATTGGTCTATATATAAATTCAGCGCAATTCTTTAAGTTTGTAAAACAATATTTTGCAATTGAACAATAAAGCAATTATTGTGTAGATATTTACGCAATGTTACATTATTATTATTATTATCTTTCTTGATAACAGAAAATCTCTCACTGTCAGTTCTTTAGCAAATTAAGAATTCTTGACGAGTTCAGACATTGATATGTTCTATGAAGGGTACAAGTTATAAAAAAAAAGAAATATAAATATAATTCCTTACAATAAGTTTCCACGTACGTAACAAAAGTATTCTAAAATTAAACGTATTAATATAATTTATATTAGGGATGTGACAGTTTATTTAAAAAAAAAAAAGATACTAGAAAAATATTGTTTCTACATTTAGAAATCCGCCATTTTTGCTATTTAAAAATTATAATCATTCGTAGAGAATTTTCAAAGTAGAAGTAACCTAATTCTTTTCTAACATCCCTAATTAATTAATTTGAATTCGCGAACTAAAACTATATAGTCTTCCATGTGAAGAAGAAGAAGAAGAAGAAGTTTTTCTAACCGTGGAAAGAAAATGTTTTAATACTTTATGAAGAGTAGATACAAGGATGCAGTAGTACATAATAATTCAATCTGTGTTCATTCAAATCCATATTAATATTATAAATGATAAAGTTTGTGAGGATGGATGGCTGGATGTTTGTTACTCTTTCACGCCATAACGGCTGAACGGATCTGGATGAAATTTGACACAGAGATAGATTATAGTCTGGAATAACATACAGGTTGCTTTTTATCCCGGAAAAATGTACGGTTCCCGTGGGATGGATTTGTTTTTGTCTCGGGACGAATACGATGCGATGGCAAATCATCATCATTTTACTCAATATTTTGCTTGACAAATCATACATCTAGAATCGCACTTTTAAACTTGCCTTCATCATCCATTATTCTACTCTTCAAAACCATAATATGAATTTGGCTAAAAAAATATTATTTTTATTAGTTCTAAAATCGTTTAAGTATTTTAGTTCGTGAATTCTCTCAAAGAAATATTCTTGAGACACAATAAAAATGCTCCTGGGCCGGTCCAACACCATTTTATAATTTACCTGCAACAAAAAACTATATTATTTCACAATTGTTATATCATTTTGTGTCAAGATTTTTGTAATATTTTCCGTATAAGAATTTTTGTAATATTTTTTTCCTTTTTTTTAAGGAACCCTTTTAATTGCTAGGATAAAGGGTACACATAATCTCTTGACAATGATTAGGAGAGAATATCCATAAAACTACTTTAACCTTTTCCAGGGACAAATTAACGCATAGACAAACCTTTTTTTAAAGTAAATTGCTGTTTTGTTGTCTACATGGAAAAAGCTTATTTTAATACTATTTAAAAAAAATGTACACACGACCACACGAGATAATAATAATAATGGTTTCTTGATCTTCACTCTCAAGCTCTGGTGGGACAATTCGCGGTGAGAAATGGACGCAGGACTTACAAATTTACTTGCTTTGAGGCTTGGGGGTGTAACATTTCCCATTTTTCATGTAATTAACCAACTAAACTTGGTTCGACTTCATATCTACAACCGTACATGCTAGCCACAATACCACCGAGGCCATCAAAGTAACTGAAACAGTTAGGGTAAGACCATGCGAGTGATTCATACATTTCGTTTTGGTTCAACCTTATCGGCTGCAAATCGAAAGGTTGTGGGTTCGAATCTCGAATTGGGCCAAATTGGGATATTCAATCTTCCTACTTTCTTAGATTTACGCGAACATTTGACATTTCAAATGAAACTATCCTTTCGTATTATTTCGCGGATTTATTTTGATCTTTAGTTAGAGGCTCTCCGTGACCATGATTGTTGTAAAACACTCGAAACGTTCGGAACTCAAAAAAACCATAATAAATCCAAAATGATAATTTCATTTAAGACATCGAATCTTTCGGTTAAGAACATCAGTAGCATACCGCAGAGAGTCAGGCGTGCGTGGCGCTGTCCTCGACGAAGTCGCGCGCCTCGTGTATGGAGACGCACTCGACGTGCGACACCTTGTTGCGGAACTTGACGCCGTAGAACTTGTGCGCGTGCTCGAGCAGCTCCGGCCGGAACGTGGTGGTGATGAACTGCGCCGACGCGGACAGCTCGTGGATCATGTTCGCGATGGCCTTGCGGTGCTGCGCGTCCAGCGCCTGCGGTGCAGTACACATACATTACGTACCTTTGTAATATCATTCTACAATACATATTATATTGTCATCATTAATACGATTAATCTCTCCAGGATGATTTCTAAGAAATCCGTGCGAATTTCCGAGTTCAATTGTTATCGTACACGCCGGCGTGTATGCGGTCCTCGAGAGGTTAAATAAAAATCTTACAATTAAAAAATATGTATGTATGAATTCGGTCTTTTTTTTTAAATCTATTACTTTTACTATAAGGGGGATCAGATCATAGTCCACCATATTGCCCAAGTGCGAGTCATATCTTCCGAAAAATTGCTACATTTTCTCAGACATGCAGGTTTCTTCACATTGTTATAATTTTATATTACAAACCTTGCAATTAAAAACTACAATTCAATTAAAATGATTCACTGATAATTACTAAGTTTGAAAAAAAATACACTTTAAATCCTCATACCATCTGTTTCCTACCCCCATTCCATTTCTACGACACACACACACGCACGCACACACACTAACCTGATCGATCTCGTCGAACAGATAGAAGGGCGCGGGATCGCATTTCTGTATGGCGAATATAAGCGCGAGCGCCACCAGCGACTTCTGGCCGCCGGACAGCTGGTTCATCTCGCGCATGTCGCCGTCGCCGCCCGTGAACGACACCTTGATGCCCACGCCCGTGAACGGGTCCGCGTTCGGACGCTGCGCCAAAATCAATACTATTCATATGACTGTAGAGTACATTTTACTTCAACATCATGTGCAGTGGAAAAAACAAATCAAATATATAAAGTGCGTTTGGCAGATTAACTGTTTGAAAACAAAACAATGATTGCATTGTTGTGTTCCGGTTTGAAGGATAAGGTAGCCAGCGCAATTCCAGGCGAGAGGCATATCATCTTAGTCCTCACAGTGACAACGCACCTGTGGTTCTGCATTTTTGTTACTTAAAACCTAAGTGCATGAACCGTAAGTGTTATGGGCGACAGGTACTGCTTTCCATCAGGTGGTCTGTTTGCTCGTTTGTCACTGAATCTCATAAAAAAAAATATGTTTGTAAGGAATAAACTCAAAAACTATTGGACCGATTTAGATGAAATTTAGTAAAAAGATATTTAGAGACTCAGAAATCATCCCTTAAGGGAGTGAAAAAGGGGATGAGTTTGTATGAGGAATCAACCTAGGGACGAACCCGAGCGAAGCGAGGATGCGTCGCAAGTAATATATAATAAGCACACATTTATAATATCACGGAAGCTCTTAGACAGCCGGATTTTTAGTAACTTTTTTGCAGAATTTATATTAAAAATATAAAAATAACTTGATATTGTATTCAGCCCTTTTTAACGTCCCACTGCCAGCAGTGGGACGTTAAAAAGGGCACGGCCTCCCTTCAATGCGAGGGGAATCAGGCCATAGTCCACCACGCTGGCCAAGTGCGGGTTGGCGGACTTCACATGTCTTTCGAAAACTTGCTAGGTTTTCTCAGACATGCAGGTTTCCTCACGATGTTTTCCTTCACCGTAAGGCAAGTGGTAATCATGTTAGAAATGATTCGCACATGAAAATATCAGAGGTGCGAGACCCGGGATTTGAACCCGCTTCACTCGGTTGTCCAAGCGTGCGCGTTACCACTGGGCCGCCTTGAGGGAAGCCAGTTGCCAAGCTGGTCTAATTTGCGCTACCCGTTCAGATGAAACTTGATATTACCTCAGGATTATTATCCTGTCCCTCGTCCGGCGCAACTCGCATTATGAGGCTGCCTCTGCCCTGCGGCACCAGCTTTTTGAACACCTCGGTGAAGTTCTTGCTAACTTGCTTGAAAGTGAACTGTATAGCTTCTAACTTTCTATGCTCTAGTGTCTCGATAAGTTCACGAATTTTTTCACCTCTGTAAAAAAAAAAAATGGTAGAATTCCCTTATAATGTCGACATCGTGAGCAAAGATTTAGAGCGACATTGTATTAAGCGAACAGCATACAAAACACAAAGGATGCTTTCCGAAAATAAATATCTTTATTTTTTATTTTTCTTTAAAATAATACCCTAATAATGAATGATTATTTTAAAATAAATAACAACAACGTTAGATTAACAATATGAAGGAAGAATCAGAATGCAAATCGTACGCACTACAAATCAATGGGAAAAGCTGGTGGAGTGGATACTTGTTGGTGATTAATCTTTATAAACGACTAGCTGTGCCCCGCGGTTTAACCCACGTTGAATTTATTTTGATTATAAATATCAGTTTTTCAATAATGTATAGACATCTGTCCGATTCGTTGATATTAATTATGATTACTAATCCGCTACCTTGGGTAGTAGCATGATGATATATAGCCTAAAACCGTCCTCAATAAACGGGATATCTAATGCAAATTTTTTTAAATCGGATTAGAAGTCCTTGAGATCAGCGCGTTCAAACAAACAAACAAACTCGGCCTCTTTATAATATAAAATAATAATAATAATGATGATTACTTATAAGAATAACATATATTCTTATAAGTAATCATTATATGCGATTTTTTATTCAATAAATGTTTTATGAAAACCAAATTTCACATTGCGATTACGTCAAATGAGATATTGTTCCTGGGAACAACAAAGACGGTCACTAAATTTAGACTCGTTATGAACTGTAAAGGCTACATTGCTATTTAGATATAAGTTTTCTTTTCTTTTATTATTTAGTTATTTATCCCCTTTATTTTATGTCTATAGCCAGTGTATGTCATAAATAAAGTATTTCTATTGTATTTTCTTAAAAATGTATATAAATATAATAATACTTTACGTCTGAGTTATTATTTATAAAGAGAAAAGATTTGTATTTTTGTATGTTTGTAACGAATAAACACAAAAACTACTGGACCGATTTAGATGAAATTTAATTTGAGACCCTGGGAAGGACATAGGATATTTTTTATTTCGGAAATCATCCCTTGAGTGGATAAAAATGGGGAAAAAAGTTTGTATGGGGAATCAACCTATTATATATGAGGTAAATTCGTGAAATTATTACTTTTTATGGTCACTAATTCGAAAGTTATTGCAGTTTTTTTGACTGCATTAAAAAATTAAAGAAAAACACTAAAACAAATATAGTATCGACAAAAAATCCCTATGTTTAACTATAAAAGACCATAAAACTGTGTCAAGTTTGAGTGTCGTTAAATAATTAAGAACGTAAACCTAATGCGATACACTAATTGCAATACCAATATCCGTAACATAAATACTTTTACCAAAATCTAAAACACCATTATTTGACAATAAAAACAACAATGCACTACAAGTTAGCGATCTATTTGTTTTGTTTGCCAACATTTTGTACAAGTTTTGAATATTTCAGTTTTAAAAGTGTTAATAATATAATCGATGGTGTAAAAGAGATTGTAAATTCAAAACAGAATAACGCCATAATTACAAAAGTGGACGACGGTGATTTAGATATAACAAAATTAGTAAGAAAATACAAGTACGAGATCGAGGAGCATACTGTTACAACAGAAGACGGCTATATTCTGAACATACATAGGCTACCAGCAAAAGGTGTAAGAAATAATAGAACAATATTTCTAATGCACGGCATTCTAGATTCTTCGGACAGCTGGGTTTTACAAGGACCAAGAAACGCTTTACCTTATATTTTGTCAGACAAAGGATTCGATGTGTGGATGGGCAACGCGAGAGGCAACAAATACTCGAATTTACATACAAAATTCAGTAAAAACCAATCGGATTATTGGAAATTTAGTTGGGATGAGATCGGCGAACACGATTTACCCGCCATGATAGATTATGTACTAAACGCGACTGATAATACCAGTTTGTATTACGTCGGTCACTCACAGGGTACAACTACATTCTTCGTCATGACATCATTAAAACCGGACTACAATAGGAAAATTAAAATGATGTTCGCATTATCGCCTGTCGCTTGGATGAGTCACGCAAAGAGCCCTATAGTGAAAGTTTTGGCTAATTTGAACTATCTATTGAATATTAACGAGTACACATCAAGTACTGAATCTTTTGATAAACTGGAGAAATATATATGTAACGTAATAGTGCGATGTTATAATATTTTACAGTATATAATCGGTAATGATTATAAATTGATAAATTCATCATTATTGCCAATTATTAGTAAACATTTTCCGAGTACATCGTCTACTTTACAATTCGTTCATTACGGCCAGTTGTATCTCAATAGAAACTTTTGCCGTTACGATTTTGGTCCGAGTGAGAACATACATAGATACGGACAGGAAGTGCCGCCATTTTATAATTTGAAGAACACAAACGTTCCTGTAGTTTTGTTTTACAGCGACAATGATTGGCTATCTGATGTGGAGGATGTATCGATTTTATATAACAAATTGCCCAATGTATACAACACTTATAATTTGCAAAAGTTCAATCATTTCGATTTTATGTACGCGAGTGTTTCAAAATATGCCATATATGACAATATTGTTAGAGAAATAATTGAATTTGAGTCTGGTGAGGAATAAGATATTTTTTTAAACAACTAATGTTATGTGATGTTACAATAAAATTTGTTTCATATTCTTCCTTCAGTTTTTCCAATATGTCACAGTTTAATATAAAAAAAAAAAAACTAAATACAATTAAATAAGAAAATAAGACATTTAGATTTTATATACCAGTACTTGTATACAAAAATATAAAACTTAGAAAAAATTAATTCTTATTAATATTCCAAAAAACAAAAAAAAAACAATAAAAAAATAATTTCACATACATAACAAAAATAATATTTCATTTATTCACAATATCCATTCACTCACCCAATATCCAGTTCCTCTTTCCGCTTGTACAATTTCTCCTTTTGCTCCGAGAAGCTTATGAACTGGTCGAGCGCCTTCTTGTTCACGTGGTTGTATTTCTTCAGGTGTTGATTTGCCTTTTCCAACTCTTTAAATAACTGTCAATAAACAATATTGTGTTATATAAATAAGAAATTATAATAAATAAGTTTGTTTGTTTGTTTGGTTAAACGCGCTAATCTCAGGAACTACTAATCCGATTTAAAAAATTATTTTTGCATTTGATAGCCGCTTAACTGAGGAAGGCTATAGGCTACATATCATCCCGGAAAAGTGTACGGGTCCCGTGGGATAGATTAGTTTTTGTCTAGGGACGAACCCGAAGTGAAGCGAGGGTGAGTTGCTAGTATTATATATACATAATAATAATAGTACTAAAAAATACAATTTTGATTGACTAAATGTGTAAGACTAACCAAAAACAGAAAGAAAATAACCAAATAAGCTCAAATTAAAGGATTTAACTATTTCATTCGATTTCTTATCAGTTAAGATGGTATTAAAATATTGTATTGTCATCCAGATTGAACATTCTCACAAGTTCATTAAATCTCACAATTATAAGTCTGTCAAAATCGACTTTTAACTTTTCAAAATTTCCATACATTAATTTCAATAGGCCAAATTGAACTGTATAACAAAATAGGGTGAATCCTGAGAAATGTGACTCGTTGCGAAATATATTCTGACTCAATAGGTTAACACAAATTTCAAATAAAAGCTAATAAATAAATATGTTGGGACATTAACACACAGCACCAATTAGTTCCATGGTAAGCTACGAGCCCTGTGTTATAGATACCAGATAGTTCATCACTACACATATATAACTTTAAATACATACATATTATAAATATAAACACCCATGACTGGAGTACAAACATTCGTGTTCATCACACAAATGAATGCCCCTAGCGGGATTTGAACCCGCGACCGTAGGCACAGCAAGTAGGGTTACTACAAACTGAGCCAAACGTGTCGCAATAATAAATAATAACAGCATACCTGTTTCAAGGAAAGTTTCTGATACTTGGAATGCAGTTCAGGCGCATTCGGCAACGTACCGAGCGCGGCGATCTTGTCGAGGGACTCCTGTATCTTCTCTTGCAATAATACTTCTTTGGACGCCATCTTCTCTAGGCCCTTTGCGTCTTCCTCCATTTTATCTTGGGCTTCTTTTTCCTACATTAAGAATTATACAAAATAATTTTAATAATGTGGTAATACCAAAATTAGGAATAAAAAATAAGGAATTTCGAGATATATATTATTTGATTCAACTAAGTTTGTTATTCTAAAATGAACGATAGTAAAACAACAAATTTGCTACACCCCAAGAGACAACTTATATAAATTAAAAAAAATTAAGACAAAACAAAAATAGGTTAACTATACATATAATAAAATTTTACCTGAATCGAATTTGTACATTAAATATTTTTTGGAAAATTTTATTGAAATATTAATTGTTACCGATACAGAGGCCGAATCTATCGTTTTTAGAATTTTTGTCTGTCTGTCTGTGACCGCAACACGAGAAAACCATTAGACTGATTTGATGAAATTTGGTATTATGATAGCTGGTTATCCGGGTCTACATATAGGATACTTTTTACTGCAGGAAAATATATCATCTCTGAGAAATTTAAAGTAAACATTAAAATATAATTATGGATAAGCGTGAGCGGAGCGAGGGTGAGTCGCTAGTATAGTATACGCCAATAGACCTTATTCCGCCACTTGTCCAGCTCCAGCTTGAGCGCCTTCTCGTTCCGGACGGCGGCCTGCACCTTGCGCTCCACGTCCTCCAGCTCCTTGTTGATGGCGCGGATGCGCTTCTCGGCCGCGGCCAGGTCGCTCTTGCTGTTGGCGAGGCGCCGCTTGCGGTCCTCCACCGATATCTCCTGCAGCGCCTGCACCAGCTCGTCCTTGCGCCTGCATTTATTATACATAAGTGTTGTATCATGTTCTAGCGGCTCATCCTATCTACACTCGGGTTCGTCCCTCGGTACGTTTTAATGGTTAGTATGGAATAGATAGACTATACATATATACATAGGTATGGAAAGGTAATGCTTTTGAAATACATACCGCTGTATTCTCTGTGTTCGAATTATTCTACTATTTGCCCACAAGATGACCGATGATAGTACTAAAGACGTTACGCATTCGAGTTATATATATATATATATATATATATATATATAACTCGATATATATGTATTATATATACATATGAGTATTGAATATATACGTCTGATATGGAAACGTACTAGTTTCTAAACATACAGTTTCCTAGTTCAGGAGTTAGGGCTATATGCATTTGTTACCATTGTGTTACTTGAATAATCTCTGTTTTAATTTTAAAAATAAACAATGGGAACTACTCCTAGCTACTCTCATCTAAACACTCATAAATACAAACACACAAAAATAAAATAAGACAATATTTTTATGGGCTTCCCATTATTCTTATTCACTTTTGTTTGGAATTTATGATGCAAATTGAACCATTATTTATTATATTGTTACTAAGTTCGTATGAATAGGACGGATTTGGATGAAATTTACTACAAAGATAATCTATGACCTGAAATTACATACTTTGGCACCCGGGGATGCACCCGAGCGAACCAAGGCTTAGTCGTTAGTTATCAATGGTCTATGAATTAATTATTTTGAACTCACAGAGACACTATATTTTATAAACATTAGACAAAAAAATTACCGTATAAGATTATTGGTCAACAGATTCTCCAGCTTGTTCTTCGTTGCCTCCAAGTTCATTCTCTGACTGAAGGCTTCTTTGTTCTCTTGCGTTAGACGTCTTATTGCGTCGTTGAGCTCGTCTACTTTACCCTGATCCGCGGTTGATAGCTGCTCCATTAATTCCTGTCATACAATATATATTTTTTTATTAATGAACTAAACAATAAACATAATATGTTCTAAACAAATATTCTAAATTCGGAATAAAAATACTTGTTCAATGCTTTGCATAAAATCTAAAATATGAATACGACCACAATCACGCCATACGGTATTATACAAACCATATTATAAATACTACAATATAATACCTTATACAACTTCGCCTTCATTAGGCCTCAGAACCGCTCTATGAAAACCACCTTCGCCTTGATCAAATTTGAACCCATTTTATTTGGTTTCCCATTCAAGGGCTATCATTAGCTATAACAAGTAATATAATACCTGATGCAACTCCGACTCCAGGCCCTCCTTGGTGGCCTGCATGGCCTCGAGGCTGGAGCGGCACTGCGCCAGCGACCGCTCCTTCGGGCCTCGGAACCGCTCTATGGAGGCCAACTCCTCCTTCATCAACCGAATGTCTGCCTTCACTTTGTCGAATATGTCCCTGGTTGTTATTATTATAATTGTTTATGTATTGTTAAATTAATTTTACCAAAACATTGTACAATAAAGGGTTATTTTATTTCTTCTTTTTATGTTATTGCAAACATATAATTTATTTTTTTGGCCTATCGCCGTCTACTGCTGCTGATGTGACTTTTGATTTTCCATATACATAATAAGGGTTTTTTTTTTTTTTTTTGGAATTTTAGTGACTAAAATATATTTACAATTTCAAAATGAAATATCACTACATTAAAATTAATTATGTGATTGAAAGGCGAAGGATCGTTTAACTAAAAATACTTATAGTTTTCAGTCTATAGTTACATAGATGGCATAGACAGACATGACATTTTAATCAAAATTACCATAAATGAGCAATACTTTCATAAATTCTGTCGTTTTGTATTCAAATTACTATACCTATTACAATAAATAAATAAAAAAATTCATATAAATATACTCACTTAGCCTTCCCCTGTTTAGTTTCAGTCCTCTGCATCTCAGAGACTATAGTATTGATGTTTGATTCAGTTTTGTTTAATTCCTGACGCAAAGTACTCAATTCCCCATCCAGAGTAGTGATTTGTTCCATCAATTCTGATCTAGTCTTTTGCATTTCTAGACGAGAACGCGATTGGTTGAAATAACCACCAGTTAGGGAACCTTTTGATGACACCTAAAATAAAATTTTACATAGATATATTTGTAGTGTTAAAGGCCGTTCATAAAATACGTCACGCTAAAATCAGCTTATTTTTACCCCTTACCCCCCAACCCCCCCCTCCCCCTATTGTCACGCCGTGTCACACTTTCTGTGACCCCCCCAGAAATATTTCGTCACAAATACTAAGAGCATGCAAGCAAGAGCACAAGATAAATCTGTGAAATAATCTGAAAAGATAGTTTTATTTAAAATGTCAAATATTCGCGTAAATATAATAAATTATCATCCAATATAACATTCTTAAAAGGGGCTATATTTAATATTTAAGCCTAGGATTACATACTTGATCTCCTTCCAGGGTGACACAATCCAAGTGGAACTGCTTGCCCAGTTCTGTAGCGCATTCTAAATTCCTGCAGATGAGGGTTTTGCCGAAAATATATTTCATTGCTTTTGCGTATTTCGGATCGTATTTTAATTTCTGTACCATAGCTATGGCGTTCTGGAAAACATATAATATTATATGTATTTAAAAATATAACAACTGCTTCGGTGGTCCATGGTTCGAGTCTCGGGTCGGGACAAGTTCAGTTACTGATTATTTCTGTCAAGAAATTTTCAGTAACAGTGAAGTTGTGAAGTGTTGGAAAGTTGGCGGTGTTCACGCGCGTACCTCGGACTATAATATCTCCTGTGTTGGCCAATCTCAGTGAGATTGTATGCCGCTGTCAGAATCGTCAGGAGGACAATTATATATAATATAATATAAAGCCTATATTATAATTTTTTTACGATAACTGTGTCTTAATCTACATATAATAAAATTCTAATTCGAATCTGTACATTAAATAATTTTGGAAAAAATCTAATTGAAATAGATATTATTATCGATACAGAGGCCAAATCTATAGTTTTTAGAATTTTTGTCTGTTTGTCTATCTGGGAATGCGTCACGAGAAATTGTAATGATGATAGCTGGTTATCCGGGTCAACATTTAGGATACTTTTTACTGGGAGAAAATAATCTCACCTCTGAAAAATTTAAACTATTGCATTGATGGTCACAAGAGCTCGGAAGATTTCATCAGAGTAGTGGAAGGAGACTAGACTAAGCGGCGCGAGGGGCGACATGCGGTGCATTAACGCTTTCTGTCATACGTGGAAATGTTACATTCATTTTAGTTCTTATTATTTGTGTATTCAGCCCTTTTTTTTAACGTCCCACTGCTGAGCACGGTCCTCCCTTCAATACGAGGGGGATCAGGCCATAGTCCACCACGCTGGCCGAGTGCGGGTTGGCGGACTTCATATGTCTTACTATAACTTGCTAGGTTCTCTCAAACATGCAGGTTTCCTTGTGATGTTTTCCTTCACCGTAAGGCAAGTGGTAGTCATGTTAGAAATGATTTGCACATGAAAATATCAGAGGTTCGAGAACCGGGAATTGAACCCGTTTCACTCGGTTTTCCAAGCGAAGGCGTTACCACTGGGCTGCCACTGCCTCCGTACAAACACTAATTATTTACGATATATAAAACCTAAACCATTAAATCAAACCGTCGGGTGGAATTTGAATAATATTTTCAATCTTTGGTTTAAAACGTATTTAGTAATTTTCAACTTCATACTTACATTGTCATTGGGATACATCATATCCCTAACTTGAAGTCGATTGAGAGGCATAAAAGTTACTTCCCCAGGAAGATTTTGTCGGTTCATTTCCTTTAAGATTTTTGTACCAACTGTATCAGACTCAACAATGTGATGAAACAGACGATTACCGGCTGTCACCTAAGAATTTCAAAATACATTTTAATAAAACAAATGTGATAAAAATATGATGCGAACTAATCTATAAAGATAAATAAAATTGAAGTGACTGACAAAAACTGCCGTATATAATGTCATATGCATTTAGTAAAAAGCTGTTATTTTGATAATACAAACAGACATTTCAATTTTATATATCTGTATAGATCATGGTTTCTTAAAGTGGGGTTCGTAATATGTGTGCCAAGGATTATATATAAGCTATTATAATAATAAGCTATTATAATAATAAGCTATTATATAATAAGCTATTATATAAGCTCAATTAGTTCTTAACCCTTCGCGGAACGCGTACACGCCGGCGTATCAGTTGATTTCTTATAAATTACCTATAATTTCTTAGAAATTATCCAGGAGGGATTAACATTAATTAAAAAATTGCGGAGTAAACTAACTCATCATTTGTTTCATGAGGTCTCATGAGCTCATTGAGGCCAAACAATAGCATCCTTCTCATTAACTATATTTGATAATATTTAAGTACGTGTGAGTAAATCACCAATAAAAAAATTTTGAATTTTTTTTAAGTTTTAAGTTTTTTTTTTTAATTTTTGTTTTTTTCCCCTACCATATTCTTTGACACGGTTTGGGGGTCTGTGGAATTTTAGAAATCCTAAAAGTGGTCCATGACTGCAATAAGTTTAAGAAACACTGTGCGGTATAGATAGCGAATTCTTATATATAACTAAATTTATTTCATACACCTAAAAGTATCTTGGAAACGACTGGATTGGTCCAGTTTGGTTTTGGTTTGGACCAAACAATTTGGACCTTACATTTTAAGTTTTTCTATATAGATGTCTTTTTTATTTTTAGATCTCTTATATCTTTTTCGAAAAAATTACGATTTTACAAAACGCCGAGCGAAGCTCTGTCGCCCGGGTACTTTGATAAAAACACAATTACATACCTCAACTGCTGTGTAAATGGTTTTATCGCAAGTAAAGTTCTCAATGACGGGTCCGTAGTACTGGGTCGCTATTTTGGCCCACTCTCCCCCGCGTTCTTGGAATGTTTCTAGAACTTTACGCACACTGTCCCTTCCATTTAAAATTGGCTGCAAAAATTAATTAAATATATTAATTATTAATAAAAATATATATATTTGTCTAATAAATGTATTAATACAGATATATAGTTGTCTATATAGTCAATTAACTACTCTTTGTAGATCTCACATGTCCTTCAGTAAGTTTTTGCAAAGTTAGAGTGCAATGGAAATAACTTGGTATATCAGGATATAAAATAAAATAAAATATATCACTCTTTATTTCTTGAACTGTATTTTGATACAAGTTGTTGCAATATTTTTGTAAAGTTTTGATATGAATATGAGTCTTCTTCAGAAAGTGATAATAACTAAGATATATACGATACCTTTCCGGCCATGGAACGCAAAGCTTGGTCTGCTTTAGCCAAGTCCTCTTTCAATGAAGATAAATTTTGAGTTAAAGTTGTTTCTTTGCGCCATAACTCACTGAAATATTATTATAATTATTGCAAAGTATACTTAATGGCATAATAAAATGCCTTAAGACCATTTATATTTATTTGGTATATACAATACTAGCGACTCACCCTCGCTTCGGTACGGATTCGTCCCTAGACAAAAACAAATCTATCCCACGGGAACCGTACATTTTTCCGGGATGATATATAGCCTATAGCCTTCCTCAATTAACGGACTATCTTATTGCAAAAAGAATTTTTCAAATCGGATAAGCAGTTCCTGAGATTAGCGCGTTCAACCAAACAAACTCTTCAGCTTTATAATATTAATATAGTATTGATAAAATCGTTTTTGAAGTTATGTACCTTTAAAGTTTATTGTATTTGAATCTTGATGTACTAATTAGCTTTCGTCTTATATAAATAAGAACAGTGTAAGATTGGGAATATGGTTACAAGTTCTGTTAAAGACTGTCACTCTATGCATTATTAGAACACAACAAAAATAACATTGATACCTTAAACATGCAATATTTTTAATTAATTTTCTACTCATAATAATTTCTAAGATTAACGCGAATATTTGATACTTTAGATAAAAATATCCTCTCAGATTTTTTCGCAAATCATTTAGACTTTTTGGTTTCCGACGTTTCGAATGCTTTATAGCAAACATAGTCATGGGAGAGAATATCTCTATTAAAAAGATATTATATTAAAAATAATTTTATATAATTTTGTACTCACTTTCTAGCACTTTGCTCTTGATCCTTTCGTTTTTTGCACTCGTAGTACTGTTTGTTGTGTTCGTCGATGGCCACTCTTTGTCTTTCCATTTCCTTTGTCATTTCTTCTATACGCTTTTCTAATTCGGTCAACTTGACAGCGTCACGTCTTAAATCCTCACGCAATTTCCCTTCGTGTTCTTTTTTATCTTTAATTTGCTTGCTTAGTGATCTAAAAAAAATTAAATGTATACATATGTAACTACCACATAATGAAATTCTGCAGTAAAAATAAAATGACACATTGTTCTGCAACAAACATACAAGATGCATGTGATATTTTTATTATTGAATTTCCATGTTGCTTATATTGCACAATATGGTGTTCCACTTATTTGTACACATGTTTATATATGTGTTTATATATTTATTAAAATAATAATACTATTAAATTAATAATGATTTTAAATCCCTTTGTTTATTTTCATAATTTAATACATATTCCGATAATATTTCAGATCAAAGTTAAATACTAACTTAAGTTCCCTCTCGATCCATCTGTCCCTATCTTGTTTAGAGGTGAACTGAGTACCGCGACCTTGTTTAGCGTATAACTCTTGACGCTTCTGTTGGTTCAAAGCCAATGCTCTGGTGCATTCTTCTTCACGAGCTTTCATTTCTTCATATTTGGGCTTTAATTCTTCTAATTCACGTTCTTTCTCTGATATTTGCTGTCTCAAACGCTCTAATTCTGCTTCGGCCCTTTCCTAGAAAAAATTACATTCAGAAAATCTTAGAAATTACTAAGTCTTTGTTTTATAAAAATATTTTTTAATTCCTTTAATAAATAATTATTAAAAATAAATATTTAGCACGCAATATGCTAGTACGAATTGAAATATAATACAAAATAAAGTTTTTTTTTTATTAGATAAGGTAATAATTAAATACAATTTTTTTGTGCTTATGTGTGGTTATGCGTTATTGTATCTCACTATCGACTCATCCTCGCTTCGCTCGGGTTCCTCACTATCTTGCTTCCCAATACAAACTTTCATCCCCATTTTCACCCCCTTAAGGGAAGATTTTCCGGATAAAAAGTATCCTATGTCCTTCCCAGGGTCTCAAACTATCTTCTTACCAAATTTCATCTAAATTGGTTCAGTAGATCCAGAGATTACCCCCTACAACCTCACAAACTTTACGTCTTTATAATATTAATATAGATATAGAGTGGTCTCATATACATTTTAAGAAAAACAGTTCAGCCTAAAACAGTTTTGAAGTAATTTTGAAGTTGGTATGTTATACCATTTTATTTAAAAAGTATTTATTTATACCTTAGACTTATTGTCTCCGTCCACATCATCAGTGAGATCTTTAATGGCCAGTTCCAGTTTAGTCTTCTCTCTCAACAGCTGTTGTTGTTCTGTGGACAGTATATCTTTTTCCTCGCGCGCCGCCGCCACATCTTTACGTGCTTCTTTAAGTTTTCTAATTTCATGAAATAAAATGAATAATGTATTTATCTAGTCAGATACAAAGAAACACAGCTCGAATGAATACTTTCTTAAATTTACGCAAATATTTGATATTTTAAGGTATATTCAGGATCAAAAATCAAAATAAACCCAGGAAAAAACACAAAATGACAGTTGTATTTAAAAAGTTCAAATAAATTTCAATAGGTGTGGCAGAAAGAATATTATGAAGTGGAAAAGATTACTGATAAAATATTTTTTTTTTTAAATTACAATGTGTCTTTAAAATATCATACTAATATTATAAAGAGGCATAGTTTGTAAGTTTGCGAGTTTGTTTGTAGGCAGGCAGGCATCTCTGGAACTACTGAACCGATTTAGATGAAATTTGGTAAGAAGATTGTTTGAGGCCCTGGGAAGAACATAGGAGAGTTTTTATCCCGGGAATCATCCCTTAAGGGAATGAAAGTTTGTATGGGGAATCTATGAGTCGCTAGTCCAACAAATAAAATTGGTCTATTTCATAAGTATGAAAAATGACAAAAGCCCATATGTTTACCTACCTGTTGGACTCCCTCACATGGTCTTGAGCCTCGCGGACCATATCTGCATAATGTTGCTGTTCTTTGCCACTGTTAGTTCTCATTTTTTCTAACTGTAAAAAAACAATATTACAATGTTACAATATAAAAAAAACTATATACAACTAGCGACTTACTGTCGAGTCTCGATCTATTCGGTTGTGTCATTAGGTATATAAGTAGCTTATGTATTACACCAGGTCATAATATATGTATATATAAAATTACAACCGTCCAGCCGTTTCATCGTGAAAAAACAAAACAAACACACACAGCACAACACACAAACGCACGCACGCACGCGCGCACACATACACACACACACACTCTTAAATATACGTGCAAACGCACACACTAAATATCATATTTATAGTAATGGATGCTTGTTACTTAATCACGCCAGAACGGCTGAACAGAGCTTAAATTTTAGACAGAGATTAAAGGCACAAAGATAGATTATAGTGAAATAGCACATAGGTTACTTTATATCCCGGAAAAATGCTCGCTTCCCGTGGGATAGATTTGTTTTTGTTTTTCAAACAGTCTATAAAAGTTTAGTGATAGTAAGAATACATACTTCTTCTAATTTGCGCTTGTTCTCTCTATGCTCAGTATCGTGTATAATAAACTCCAGCACGCGTCTCGCGCGGTCCCACTTCTGATACTCTTTTAGTTCTTCTTTTTCTTCTTCTAGCGTTTTTAACCTTTCTTCTATTGTTTGTAGAAAGTCATTTATTTTTTCCACCTGAAACAGAAACCAAATATTTTGAAACATTTTATAACTTTACTATTAAATACAAATTTATATTAATTTAGTATAGTGTGATTTTAGTAGCATCCAGCAATCCCTTCATCGCCTTATGGTCTCTAATGGAAAAAATTACAACCTTACTTACTACTACCCTACCAAAATTTGGTGAAAAATCATTGACATGCCTTAGAAGGTGTCAGTAGATGTGTCATGAAAATACTCCTGAGAGAGTGAGTGAGAGAGCAAAATTTTATTGTGGATGGTAATGAAGATAACCTCAATAAAAATGATTCCAAATATCAAGGCAAAGAACTTAAAGAATATAAGGGACAAATGGTTTAATCACTTGAGATGTTTGCTTCAGTAGGTAATCAGTGCCACAATATGAGAATATAATAATGATACTACGGGACTTAAGCGCGTGAATTCGTAACCCTGTTTAAAAACTCCAATAGGATCCCATCAAAAGCGACAAAAGCCACATAGAAGCCAATAAATATTTATTGGCTTTTGTCGCTTTTGATGGGATCCTATTGGAGTTTTTCAACAGAGTAAGTGGCAAACGGCTGGTACAGTCCAGTCGAAACTTCGGGAATAAGGTATTTTGCCACTTAAAAATTCACCTGTTTAAGTCCTGTAGTGTCATTATTATGCAATTATGAAATGCAAGAATTTAAAAATGTATATGTGTGAATATGAGTGATCCTGCAAGCCACTAAAACCAATGAGTCACAGGCCACAACATGACCAGCTAGCTACAAGTAAGTTATTTAAATGCTTTAATGCACTGCCCAATATAAAAAAAATATGAGAACTTTACTTACTTTACCAACTGTTTCTTTTAATATGGTAACAGACTCTTCTCTTCTCTCGTCATAAACCCTCGTTCCAGCCACTTCTCTAAGAAGTGTCAGTCTGTGTGAATCCGGAGCTACTGCCATTTGATTAATCTATTGAGAGAAGAACAAATAATAATAATAAACTCTTTATGGTAGACCAAGAAAAAATGCATAAGATATATAATATTATAAAAGAGATAGTCTTATCGCTAATACACCAAACTCTTACAGACAACTTTTAAGTGTAGGAAATAGCAAACTTAAACAAACTAACATAAATGTTTGTCAATATCCAGGACGTAAGATACCTCTATTCCGAATTTAATTTAAATTCTTCACTCTGTTCCTTAGTAAAGTATATAAATATTCCCTTCTACACTCCAAAAAAAATATTAATCTCAAATTAAAATATCTGTGTACCTGTATTTTATGCATTATTATTAAAAACATCATAATATAACTTACTTTTCCTTGTTTTACAATGTAGTATGGATTTGAATTAGAAAGGCCTGCACTCTCTAGTAGATTAAGAACCTCAGATCTTGGTACTACTTTCTTATTGAGGAAAAATTGATCTTTCTTTGATCCAATAACACGGCGCAAGAATATCTCATCTTTTTCAATCTAAAAAATTATTATGTTCTTGAAATGATTACTAATAACATACAGTATTCCATTGTACATTATTTATAAATGCGTTTTACTCAAAACATCAATAAATCATGTATAGTCTACCAGTTAATCATAATTATTGCAAAGAATGACTCAATTATTTAAGTGTTTTAAGATTCTCAATTAAAATAAAATTACTACATTATTAATAATCAATCAGAATTGAAATTATGTTGACAAGCATAAACAATTACAATAAATAACATAGTACAATAATATCATTAAAGATATCTAAGTTATTACAAGAAACAATACTTACGGGAATTCTATTGTCAGAATTATCAAAAATAATTTCCACAAAGGCAGATATCACTCTGGGTCCAGTACCTTCATGTAATAATGCCAGACGTTGTTCTGGCCTGAGATGTGAGAACTCATCGCTTAATACAAACTGAATAGCTAAAATAATTGTAACAATTTAACTAACCTGTTTGTAAAGTTTATAAGACTATGTTCTCTATATTTGAAACAAAATTGTCAGATAAAATATATTTAATTAATAGCAAACAATATTTTAACAAGTAAAAATGAAACAAAATTGGAGCCAAAATATAAATTATGCAAAGGCAGTATAAATTGTTTAGAATAAAGTGTAAATTAGGACATTGTTTCATGTTGATAGTTTTTACACTTCTTGTAATTAAACTCACCATGAAAAAAATTACTTTTTCCAGAACCATTGCGTCCAACTACTACATTATGCCGTTTATCAAAGGGTTCTACAACGATTTGTTCACGATAACTCTTAAATCCCTGAATGATCACCTAAAAACAAAAACAATTCTCGTCATTCACACAGGTCATTTTAGGATTTAAAAATAATATGACTTATCAATAAGCAGTCCTAAACGAATTTTTATGCTTTTCAGTACCTGTTTTATATGCATTTTAGTGCCTTCAAGTTAAGGAATGTTAACTTAAAATAAAAATTTAAGCGAAGCATTCGCCGCCATTTCTTTTTGACACTTGAAAGTTGAATAGAAACATCAAATGAAAACGAATCAAACAAACATTACAGATACAAAATTAAAAAAGTGGTATAAAGTCTTTATATATCTGTGGTCTAAATTGGGAATAATTTTGCCTTTTTTCCCTGCCAGATGTCGCGATTACTATGATTCTCCTAAAAATATTAAATATTTCTTCAAAAATTAAAATTAATATTATAAAAACATTTTATCGAAAAATAACATCGAGAACATTACATAAAAATGTAATAAATTATATGTTATATCATAAAAATATATTTATACTGTCACAAAGGAATACATGTAATGTCGAGGTAAAGAGAACTAGTCTCTTATATATTATGACCTTTTTATAATAAACAAAATTCTAAAATTATTCAACATTTTTTGAAGTTACACTTCTTTTATCACGTTTGGAAAAAAATATGAGAGTAAAATGTATACGTACGATGCGCGTGCACACCGATAGCCAAAAAGCGACATGATGAAGTTAGCTGAAAGTGTTATGATGAAGGTACCTGCATTCTTTTTACAAACAGAAAGTTGTGACTTGTACGGGATGAAATCTTTAGCTATTTTTGTTCTGTTATGCCAAAGAAGTATAACTTCTTACGTGCGTACATAAGTACACACACACGTTTTGTTATTTGTTTACAATTACAATAAATGAATAGATATTTGTAATGTAATTTGGAAAAGTAACTCTTAGCACTCATAGGTTAGTGCTTAAAATTCTATGATTATTGTAAAAACACTTGTAGTTTTCACATGAGCAAAATCGTTAATTATATATTAGTTGCACAATGTCTATTTATTTGAGCACATCACATTCTATAGACATTGGCAACAAACTGGTCAATCTTTCTTCAAATATTCATATACTAGCGGCTCACCCTTGCTTCGCTCGGGTTCTTAGCGCAAGCTTTCTTAGCGATTTTGCAACGCGTCGACGTCCTATATAAGAGCAATACAAAATATTACGCGACGCACTTCTCTGTGATATACTCATTAGGTACTCTATCTATAGAATCCTTTTAAACCAAATTAAAACAGCATTTTTCTTCTTACATAAACGATGTATTTAATAACCATCAAATGAATGTCGTAGTTGTTTCTATCATCACATAATATGTAGGTACCTATGTATTAAACAGACATTTATGTATTCGTATTTGTGTACTGTGCTTATGGTATTACGTTACATATATTTCTTAACTAAAACAAAACATATCTATCCCACAGGCATCGTATTTTTTCCGGGATAAAAAGTAACCTTTGTACTATTTTAGATATATTCTAACTGGGCCAAATTTCATCCAGATCCATTTAGCCGTTCTGGCGTGAAAGAATAACAAACTTATCCCACGGGAACCGTACATTTATCCGGGATAAAAAGTAGCCTATGTGTTATTCCAGACTATAATCTATCTCTGTGCCAAATTTCATTCATTCGTTCAGCCGTTTTGGCGTGAAAGAGTAACAAACATCCATACTCACAAACTTTCACATTTATAATATTAATACAGATGTTTACTGCTATTTCTCACTTCCGTAGGTTCTAACTTTGTCATAGCTTTTTTTATTTAAATCAAACTACTTACTACATAATATTGAATTCTGAATATATTTGTAAGCATAGTATAATATTAGTATTAGAGAATCACCTAAAATTAATTTAACGAGAAAAATCGTAATATTTATTGTTTATATACTCAGTGTGAATTTTCAAATATTATTTAGCACAAATTATATTAGATGTGTAAATTTGTTTATTGTCTGAAGTACTGATATTTTAGACATTTGCTTATATTCGGAATTATAGAACAGCTAGGTTAGAATTACGCACAAAAAAAAAATTGTTCACTTTATGTTATGTTTGAAGGGCTCTTCTTTTTCTTTTGAGCCTTAATCAAAAGGTAGTTGTTGTTTCATAAAGGCTTCCTTTTTCAGTATTAAATAAAAAGATGTTCATGAGATAAGTAAAATAGATACTTTAATATAATGTTTCGTTAAAGAAACGAGAACTGTAGGTAAGTGAACGAATTAGTGACGTTTTCAACTTTATTGTGGTTATGTGATACTGTAACTTTATAATATTGTAGCTTATATAATATTGGGATGTAACATTTTCCGTGCATTATTCACGCAAAGGACTAATGCGTAAATTCTACTAAACAGTGTAGCAATTACGTACACTCGAAAAAGCTGTAACTTTTTGTTTGGAATTTATAAAAAATGTAGTATAATTGTAAATGGCATCACTTAAATTTTGAAAAGAAATAAAGAATCGTGCAGAGTCCAAAGATTCAATATCATGTAGTAACCTATGATCCTATCGGGCTATTATTTTGTATTCCGTCCGCATCCTGTATGTGTAGCCAGCAAAAAACACAGTGTTAGATTATGTCTCTACGTATTAAAATATGTGTGTATGTAGGTACGTTTGAGGGCATATTAGAGGCCCCATTATGTGTTATTGAAAATATGATATACGTATTCATAAAATAAATGTAAAGCTACGGCCCGCGAAGCCTCAAATTAAACACAATGGGCAATGGGTAGGTACCATATAAAACCACCTGTCTGTCATTACTGATATACATAATGTATACTAATATAAATATATTATATCTCCTAAGAAGTAAGTATACTGTTTGAGTATAAAAATAATAAAACTTATGGGTGACTTACTTACTTAGATGTTTTTTGGACGTGAACCCAATTAAGTGTGTATCACATCAATTTATTTAAATGCTCCGTGTACAAATTATTACTGCATTCTCTATCATTACATGTAATAAAATTCTTAGTCGTTGAGTCTTATCCTATAGGTATGTTGACCCAGATAACCAGCTATTATCATACTAAATTTCATCAAAATCAGTCCAGTAGTTTTTTTCGTTTTCAGACAGACAGACAGACCAAAATTCTAAAAACTATAGATTCGGCCTCTGTATCGATATTAATGACTATTACAATAAGATTTTCCATAAAATATTTAATGTACAGATTCGACTCAGTAAGAATTTTATTATACATATGTACTAACGACTTACCCTCGCTCCGCTCGGGATCGTCCCTAGTTACGTTTAGCATAGATTTCTCAAAGATGAGATATTTTCCCGCAGTAAAAAGTATCCTATATGTTTACCACCTATCATAATACCAATTTCATCAAAATCCCTACAGTGGTTTTTCCGTATTGCGATCACAGAAAGACAGACAGACAGATAAAAATTATAGATTCGGCCTATGTATCGATAATAAATAATAATGTCTATTTTAATAAGATTTTCCAAATATTTAACGTACAGGTTCGGCTTAGTTAGAACATTATTATATATAAGATAGCTTGTTAATTTCATGATGTATGAAAACATAAATAAAGGCTAAAGTATTTAGAAGCTTTATTATTTGTCTGAACGAGCTTTTTTACATATATATCCGAGTACGTATTCGTATATGTATACACACATACATACATGGCTAGTTTATAATTTTAGAGCTAAGTAGTTTTTTTTTATTTTAAGCAGAAGGAAAAGAATTCACTTTTTATGTCTTTTTTTATATTAATATCTCGTTAATTTTATTTTATTGAACAATAATTTAACATTGTTCGGAGAACGACTTTGACCTTGAATGTACATTATGGAGACTGACAATTCACTGTGCATTTTAATCAATAGTTAACTTGCGAGTTAATATGGTAAATATCTAAATATAGATAAGTAGCTACATAATAAAACCTGTGGCCTGTAGAGTCCTTTAGTGCATTTAGGTTCTTAGCATTTGAAAATAATCCTGTTTCATTATAATATCTAGTACTTACCTGGGCGACCGAGCTTCGCTCGGAATTCTTTTTTGTTATATCGCTTTTTTAGATAAAAAAAAACAAAAAACTTGAATAAATACAAAAAAAAAAACAAAACTAAAAACTTTGCATTCCGATCGGGACTCGATCCCGGGCATATGTGTTGTCTAACTTGCGCCTTGACCACTTAACCACGATGCTTAACATCAGAGTATAAGAAATTATCGACTATATTCTGCGTAGAATAATGCAAAAGAAAACCGCATGAAAACTCGAAAACACGCGTTTTCAGCGAATTCGTTAGAGCCGTTTCCGAGATCGCTGGTATAAATAAATATAGATAGAAAGATATAGATCTCGGAAACGGCTTAATGATTTCCCTGTATGTTGGTATGTAGAGGTTTTTGGGAGCGAAAAATCGTTTCGGATTAGTCTTATGTCTGGGATAACGCGTGTTTTAGAGTTTTCATGCGGTTTTCTTTCGCATTATTCCACGCAAAATATGGTCGATAATTTCTGACGCTCAGGCATAAGCATCGTAGTCAAGTGGCCAGTGCTAGATTGACTATCACAGGTATCTGGGTTCCAATCTCGGTCGGATACAAGTTTATATCTTTAATTTTTTTTGTATTTATTCAAGTTTTTAGTTTTTTTTTATCTAATAAATACGAAATAATAAAAAAGAACTCCAAGCGAAGCTCGGTCGCCCAGGTACTAGATAAATATACAAGAATTGCTCGTTTAAATATATTAGATTAGATAGATAGATTAATTCATATTTTACAATTCTATCAATATAAACATTAATTATAATAATTGTTGCCAGACGCAGTACATGTTTAATTGATTTATTGTCAGTGAAGACTGGAAAATTTTCGTAATTATTATAGATTGGAAACACGTCCCGGGCCGCACATATATTAGCCGGGGGCCGCATGGTACCCGCGGGCCGTGCTTTGGACAGCCCTGATTTAAATAAAAAAAATTAAGAAAATGAAAGTATTAAAAACGTAATACATATGATCTGTGGTAATACCTATGTTTGTATGTACATATGTAGCAGAAGCTTTTGTTTGCATGGTTATGATATCTTGTATGACAACTTATATAGCATGAATAGAAGTATTTATTATAATTTCTATATCTACTTATCGTATAGGAGCTAGCAACGTTTTCGAGAAAGAATTTTAGGTCAGCTGATTTTGTGACATGTTGTCCTTCTTGCACTTTCGGTTAAAGTCTGGGCTATCTGGCTGGCGGTAGCGGTTGCGTTCATTACTGCGCATCCTATCTATCCAGGTAATAATCCTGGATTTTAAAAACATTTTAGAAGGCGTAATTTTTAATTTTTTGTTTTTAAATAAGTCTACCTGACATACTTTTTTTATTGCCAGACATTTTTGACAATGCTAACGATGTGCCATACGCGATTATTTATTTTTTTTTTATAAAAATTTCAAAATATTTTATAATGTCTGTAATTTTAATATTATGTTATTTAATGATAAGAAAAACTTAAAATAAATTTGCCAGACATTAATTCGATTGTCAAGTCTTGAATCAAAATGAAAAAGTCATGAAAAGTATTGCAGTATAATGCTAGTAGTCCGAAAGACACAGCTGAAGGTGCGAGAGAGATAGACAACGACAGTGGCGCGACAGGCAAGTTTTCAAGATGGCGTCAGTCTAATGTCACATGTTTGTTTTTGTTTTGATTTTAATGTTTATTTTTTAATTTGGTTACAATGGCCAGTGATAAAATAAAATGTGTTTTTTGTAAAGGACATAACGATAATAGCTTTTGATAATATAATTACGGATGACGAAGAAGTACTTGAAACTACGTTTGTAACCCTGGAGAAATTTATTTGTCAAATGTATGGAGTTAAAAATTGTTCTAATGTTAATGATGTTCGATTTCATTTAATTTCAAGTACGTATAAGTCTAAAAAATCAGATGAGAACTTCGACAAAAAATTTCGAAACTTTGACTCGTCCAGTTTGCCACCCTGTAAAGCGGAATTGCAACAGCATTTATTGCGGGTTCGTTACGTGACGAAAATTTGGAGAAATGCTCACTCAAAACATCCAACGTCTTTATCTCCAATGGCTTTCGGTTGGACCATTAACGGTGACAAATATGATTTTGTCTGGTTTTTGGGAGATCAATTACCATCCTCAGTTGCAGATATTATTGTTCAAAGTAAGTGTCAAATGGAATATTTATCAATAATAACTAAAATGTTTTATAAAGAACAAGAAGAATTACACTGTTTATTTTTTTTTCTGTTGCAGATGATAGAGTTTTAGAAGATAACGAAAGTTCCCAAGAAGATGATATGAATGACATTGACAAAGACAGCGACGATGATGATGATGATTATGAAGATGCCTCTTTTTTTTGTGACGTCACTATAGGCTGAAATAACTTGAAAAACTTAATATTAACTATTTATAACTTACATTTAGTAATCAGAACAATTTAAATAAAAAGTTTTGTTTTTTAAATTTTAATCTAATTTTATATTCCTTTTTAGGCTTAAATTTTTTTTGAAACTTGCTCTGACTAGAATGATTATTATTATTATTATTATTATTTTTTATATAGACAGTGACAAGTAATTTACTTTTGTAATGGTTCTCTGTATCATTCTCGACTAATTTTGCAACTGTCTCTCTCGGACTACTAGCATTATACTGCAATACTTTTCATGACTTTTTCATTTTAATTCAAGACTTGACAATCGAATTAACGTCTGGCAAATTTATTTTAAGTTTTTCTTATCATTAAATAACATAATATTAAAATTACAGACATTATAAAATATTTTGAAATTTTTATATAAAAAAAAAAAAAATCGCGTATGGCACATCGTTAGCATTGTCAAAAATGTCTGGCAATAAAAAAAGTATGTCAGGTAGACTTATTTAAAAACAAAAAATTAAAAATTACGCCTTCTAAAATGTTTTTAAAATCCAGGATTATTACCTGGACAGGTAGGATGCGCAGTAATGAACGCAACCGCTACCGCCAGCCAGATAGCCCAGACTCTAACCGAAAGTGCAAGAAGGACGACATATCACAAAATCAGCTGACCTAAAATTCTTACTTTTAAAACGTTGCTAGCTCCCGTACTATTAGTATTTTTATGAACATTTCAACAAACTTTTGTCTAAAATGATGTAATCAACTAACATTATTTACAATTTGGGCGTTATTTAATAAGAATTACTGGTAAGTATGCGTTTAGATTAGATACCTGTCATCGTTTGTGAGACCTTTAACTAGCCACAATATTTAAGTAAATTAAAGTGTCTATATAAAACTAAATAAACCTTTTCAGCTACTCTAAAAGTCATCGTGTATAAATCTTATAGTTGTTTATTGATAATTAATTAATATAAAACATTTGGCCTTGTTTTTGATTACTTGTATTATCGCCAATTTTCACTCTCTATGAAATTTATCGGTGTAAGTATTTATAGAAAATACGTACTATTATTATATTATGTATTCAAAGGAAAGATTGTCTTTATATACATTTTGCCAAAAGTAGCACTAATTTAAAATTAAATTTTGACTTATTATAATGAAGAAGTAATAGATAGGTAAGCGATCATCTCGTTATCATGATACAAAAAATAATAAAAAATATTTTGTTCTACTACTAATAAAAAAACTTATTATATGAAACTAAATACTTATTTTCCGATTACTAATACTATATTTATGTGTAGTGTGAAAATAATCAATTTAATTTGAGAATGGCGACCAATCTATACATATAATAAAATTCTAACTGAGTCGAATCTGTACCTTAAATATTTTTTGGAAAGTCTTATTGAAATAGACTTTATTATCGATACAGAGACCGAATGTATAGTTTTTAGAATTTTTGTCTGTCTGTCTGTCTGTTACCGCATCACAGAAAAACCACTGGAGGGATTTTGATGAAATTTGGTATGATGATAGCTGGATATCCGGGTCAACATATAGGATACTTATTACCGCGGGAGATTATCTCATTCCCGGGAATACACGTTATAACACAACCCAAAAAATATTTATGATCAGAATGTCTTGAAACTTGGTATTTTTTGAAATTCATCCCATAAGGAGATAAAATAAGGGATGAAAATTTGTATGAAACCTACCTTTTTAAAGTTTTTTTGTTGTAGTTTTAGCGCGAGCGAAGCCGCGGGTTTTACTTGTGCATTTTAAGTTCCAAGATTATTTGTTCCTACAGTTCTTTATACACAATTTAGTATCAAAAATTACCTTTACCGTGGCATAACGTGTCGAGACCGGTAATAATAAAATCAAATCCTTTTTATTCCATTTGACGAATTCTCGAGCACTGCATATCGTATACGCGCTCGGAATCTAGTTCGAATATGTAATGTTATTTAAAATCAGTTGTATGACAGCATCCGTATCTGTTAGTATTGGGTACATACTAAGTTTTTTTTAAAGATATAAGGTGCATTAAATAAAATAATAATATAAAAAGCCTCTGCCTCTTATATTTTTAATAAATATGACCGCGACAAATAATAGTGCTCGTAGCGATCTGCACGGGGAGTTCGAGAAATTTGGCAAGTTTCAATTGTTCCAATACATTCTGATATGCTTACCGCTTGTGATGGTGTCAATGATTCATGTAAATTATATATTTGTGGCTGAAGATGTAGATCACAGGTGAATATTGTTTTTTATTAGATATCTAATTGCAATTTCTACCTACGTTTATAATTATATATTCTATTACCTATTTCTGTTAAATACACTATTTTTTTAAATTAAATTTTATAAAGTGAACTTTTAAGGCGATTAAAATTATTTAACAAGAACATACATTTAAATGAATATTTATAAATATTTTTTATTTATGTTATGACTTACAATGCATCTATAGAATATTAAGATATTTTTAGAAACGAAGCTTTATGCGTATTGAAGCAGTATAGGCAGAATATACTTAATATATTATGTATTATTTGAAACTTAGCTTTCTACCAGTTTCGAGAATTTTCTACTACCCGACAACGGTAGGGAGTTTATAAAACCTGTACGATTTCAGTCATAGGTCAGACTCTACATATATACATATATATGTATGTAGATAATAGATATGTAGGCTTTCCAAAATGCAAATACCTACACAATATCTAGCCAATTTTAGACACAAACCACTAAAAACCGGCCAAGTGCGAGTCGGACTCGCGCACGAAGGGTTCCGTACCATTATCTATAAAAACAGCAAAAAATCATGTCTGTTGTATAGGAGCCCCCCTTAAGTATTTGTTTTATTTTAATTTAATTATTTATTTTTAAAGTGAATATATAACTAAATATTCTGTGAATATTTCAAGCGTCTACATGTTGCCGTTATCAATATCGAGCAAAAACGAACAAAAAAATCCCGTTTGTTGTATAGGAGCCCCCTTAAATATTTATTTTATTCTGTTTTTTAGTATTTGTTGTTATAGCGGCAACAGAAATACATTATCTGTGAAAATTTCAACTGTCTAACTATCATGGGTCATAAGATTCAACCTGGTGACAGACGGACAGACATGCAGACAGACGGCAGAACAGCGAAGTTTTAGTAATATGATCCCGTTTTACCCTTTGGGTACGGAACCCTAATAAAAGTAGTTTACTAATAAAAGTACCCATATATATATATATATATATATATATATATATATATATATATATATATATATATAAACTTAGCATTCGCTCAATAAGAGTTAAAAATATATGTGAAAATGTGAAATGAAAATTGTTTATTAATTTATTATTTTTTAACACACTAATCAAAACACAAACAGTGTAACTAAAACCATGTATTAGGGTCCCCAATATATTATTTTATTTATTTAATATTTAAGACACCCCTTTTTCTCTAATATTTCATATTTTGAATTTGTAATATCTCCGGACAGTAAAAGTTGTTGAGTTAAAATAAATAAGCTAAGGCTAAATTGTGGTGCGTTTTCCTTCTAACTGTCGCGTCGTCGGGTATATATACTTACATTTTTTTTTGTCGTTTTCCGGCTCGTTACTTAGTGCAGAGCTGTCAAGTAGAGAAACTGTCAATGCATAGGTAGTGTTTCTCAGTAACATTGCCAAGTCGAATACTATGAAGATATATGGGAGTGCACTCAATCTATATCGAACAATTACGTCACGACGCGACGATCGCCATAATAGATATGAAAATATCAAATTTAAATATTTAATGCCATTTTATGTTCCGTACCTATCCGTTTGTAATTTTAAAGTTTGCGAATGCTTAAAATAAAAAAAATGTTTAGTGTACTAATTGTTATGCAAGGCGTAATGTTAATAACGGTCATTCTTAATATATCGTGTTTTCTCCATTCTATGCGACATTGGCGAAGTAAATTGTGCCCAACTGACACTTCTCGAAGTCACTAAACAAAAGAATTGAATTAATGTTAATAAAAATATTTCTAATTAAAATCTTTATCCTAAAGGAAGGCTTTAAATTATGGTTATTTTATTCATTATTTGATAACAATCTCTAATGCATCATTTTGTTCATAATATTTATCGTGCTACTCTACGAGTAAGTAGAGCTACTAGTATAGTTTTAGTATGATCTGTGATAGGGCGGGGCGATAAAACGTAAAGATGGCCGCTTACACTTTAGAAGTTCGAATTTCCTTTTTTCATGATATTATTTATAGTGCAGTAATGGACAGAATCTGACTAACAAAAGGTCAAGGATAGTTCTAATTTAAACAGATCCATTGTACAAATTATTGTCCAAGTTTAAAATTTTGAGCCGCCACCTTATTGTAAATTGTTTTTGTTTTTTAAATTAAATTATTATTTTTAATTGCATCTTTAGTCGTTTTAAAACGTAGACTTAGGCCACGGCGACCAGTCTTATTGAGACTAGCCATCTGCGCAGGAGGTATTATAGTGCAAAAGTGTACTTTCTATTCCTGTCACTCTCATACTCCGGTGTGACGACCACTCGATACGACTGGTGAGAGTGAAAGCGCAGGACCAACGGCTTTACGTGCTCTCCGAGGCACGGGGGTGAAACACCGCCAACTTCCCAACTCCAGGTTGTTACTGAGATTTACTAAACAGAAATACTCAATAACTAAATTTAGCCCGACCCAGGACTCGAACCCAGGACCTCTCGATGTGCAGCCGTACTTGCTAGCCACTGCACCACCGAAGCAGTTAAGTAGTTAAAAGTAGGTCAAACATATAACGAAATATCTGAAAAACTTAAAATTTTCTACTTTAGATGAATAGCTCGTAAGTTACTTGAAAAACTGGTTTATGCAATAGGTGACTTGGAATGTAAATGAGGATAGGATTCCACTATGCAAATGTACTAAACCTGAATCCTCCTTGACCTTTTATAGTGAAAGTACATTTTTATGTGTTTATTGACTATTTTATATAAAGCAAATAATAAAAAATGTAATAAAAAATTCTGAAGTGACAATAAAAATCGCAACGGCATTATCCACGGTCTTTAAAATAAAGCCATGTTTCGAAAATGTTTACTTTTTTATTTTCACATATACATTATATGTACCTACAGGCGAGCGAAGTCACGCGAAGAAGCAGTAAAAAATTATAAAAATATCATTATCTTAATAGATTCGTATGGTAGTTCTTGTTATTGTAAGTTTATTTACAATATACATTTTCTAAGAAATATCTAGATGATAGGGTAAAATGAATTTTATTAACATTACAAGATTTTTTGAATTCCTTAGACTAATTAATTAAAGTAGATAATTTACTATTATAAAAAAATATTTCTTTTATCCTTTCTATTTATTTTATCTTTTCTCCTTCACTATCAGAAAGCCTTTTCCAGAGATTCCATACGAACAAATACAGAAATTAATAATAAGTATACATCTATAAAATGGTGTAAATAATTTCGGAGTATAGTTAAATTTCATTGTAATATCTAAACGTTATTTAAGCTTTTTGTGGATAGGTATATTGTAGTATAGAGCAAAGTTTCAACAAAGACACATCATTGGTTTTAACAATACAGCTTAAGCGTTTTGCTTTATTATTATGACGAGCTTTCTAGGATAATTTTATATATTTCATCTTAAAAAAATCACATAATATATTGTCTATAATAAATATTATAAAAATAAGAAAAATCAAAAGATTATAAGAACTTTAACAGAAAGCTCTACGTCACGTTCTTGAAATTGGCCCATTGACGTATCTAAAATCAAAACAGTTTTTGCTTGTATATTGTGTATTGCGTACATAATACGTTACAATCATTGTTTTTAAAAATATTTCATGTACATATTTCGCTAAGTTACTGCTTTATTATAGTATAGATAATAATTTATAAAATACCTAATCACATAATGTCAATAAAGATTATTACATAATAATAAATTATCAATAACAAAAACTATTATAAAATGACTTAAGATAGTACAATATTTCCAACACGATATTCATCAGAGGCTTAACAGACTGTAATAAGTAATAACTAAGAATAATATATATATATATATATATATATATATATATATATATATATATATATATATATAAATATATATATATATATATATATATATATATATATATATATATATATATAATAGACACATATCAATTATATCATACTTAACTTGATTATATAATTGTTTTGATTATATGAAATATATATTTTGCCATAAACGTTAATTACATCGGCAAGTAGGTACTTAACGAAGGTATGTTTTTGCATTTTCATACCAACGTAGTTTTCATTAGACATAGGCGTCAGTAATAAGCTACTCTATAAGGTACTAAGTTTTAAAGCGCAATAAAAATATTTCTCAGCAATACTTTTGTGTTACCCAATAGAACATTGCTGTGTTATTAAATAGTATAGCTTAGCTTTTATACACAATGAAATTAAAAAAATGTTTATATTTTAACTCACCACTGCCTTACGGTGAAGGAAAACATCGTGAGGAAACCTGCATGTCTGAGGGAACCTAGCAAGTTTTCGAAAGAGATGTGAAGTCCGCCAACCCGCGCTTGGCCAGCGTGGTGGACTATGGCCTAATCCCCCTCGTATTGAAGGGAGGCCCGTGCCCAGCAGTGGGACGTTAAAAAAGGGCTGAATACAGATCACATAAAAGGTACCTACTATACTTATACAGATGCCTCATCCCATACAAAGAAATTGGACAGAGCTATTCTTTAGGCTATTTTTGTTTGGTTGATAGATAATTGATGTCGTTGATTCGCAAATAGTAAAAATGTTTTATTTTATAAATATGTGCAAACTAACGTATGGTAAATATTTAAAAAATCATCCTGCATTCAAATAAAAAAATCTGTGATTTTAACTATTTTTAACCGTGATAAACAATTCATAAAAAGTAAAAACGCAATCTGTGAATATACACTAAAAACCCGTCATCTGATAGCTGATATTTTAATTTAAAATTTTAATAATCCGTAAAATTATGTAAATTTGATTTACGAGCGCATTTTCGTTTCCCTGCAGAATATTATTTTAAAATAATAAATACACCTTTTTGGGATTTATTTTTCTATACCTTGTTAATCTATATCTATATATACATAAAATGCTTTGTCCTGACGGACTGACTGATCGATCAACGTACAGCCTAAACCGCTGGTCGTAGAAACGTGAAATTTAGAGGACATATTCCTTATACAATTTTTCGATTTTTCGAAATTCATACCCTATGGTGTGTAGGCAAGGTGGTAAAATAGGGGATAAAAGATTATATGAAACTCTCTTATTCTTAACGTGAAATGCACGAAAAGTGGTATTTAGCTTTAAGATGAAAAATAAGAAATATATGTATTCGATTTTTTTCAAAATTCATCCCTTAAAAGGGTAAAAGTGGATGATAAAGTTTATATGGGCAAACAATTATTTATGATCAGAATTATTTGAAACTTGGTATTAATCTCTTCAACACAATTAAATAAACATGTATTTAAGATTTTTTTTAAATTCAGCGTCTAAGTGGGTAAAATTGGGCGGTGAAGTTGGAGTTTATGAATACATTTAAACAGAGTAACATAAATTAAGTTTTCCGTATGTGCACACTTACTGAGTGGATATAAAGTAGAGAACGGAGATTATTAAAAACCCAAAGGAAAATTATTTATAACTTCTCGGTTGGCCACAGCAGTGATAACTATAATAGACCTAGAACGCGAGAGAGAGAACCTAGCTAGAGAGTAATTTGTTATTTATATCCTCTTTCTGAAGGTTGGCACATCTGTAATGAAAAAGTCACCTAAGCTTTTTAACTTTAAACGGGATTAGACTGTGAGTAATTCATTAAACATCATAGTGGCTACTGTGGTTGCTGGATGTGCTTGGGGGGAATCAGAATTCGTACCTCGAATACCACTGATAACTTCTGACTACGCCTTTGAAT
The DNA here is from genome assembly GCA_033884665.1 of Argynnis bischoffii washingtonia. Lineage (NCBI taxonomy): Eukaryota > Metazoa > Arthropoda > Insecta > Lepidoptera > Nymphalidae > Argynnis > Argynnis bischoffii. The sequence continues at coordinate 11,949,442 of CM066621.1, read as the reverse complement.
TTAATTTATTGTAATCCCTGTTCAAACTTTGCTTTGGAATGACCATGAATATACCTCAATGCTAGTCATTAAAAATAGCAGGCGTAGACTTAAGAGAGGATAGCTCCTCACAGGGGCATTTTAGCCGAATCCAGAACTAGACAGAACATCCATCAGTGTGATATATTTGTGGTTGCGTTTTTTAATCTAAACTAAGTTAAGTGCACCTAGAGTTTTTCCCTTGACATAATATTAAAAATTCGATATGACAACATATAAATTTAATGCAAATTAAAACTGAAGAATGGCACTTTATATAGGTAACTTAAAAAAGAAGGAGAAAGAGGGAGACTGTAAGCTTTAGCTGTAAATAGCATTCATTCAGGGTCTTTAAAAATAACGTAAATGTTAGCCTATTAGTATGTTAGTTAAAAAACCCGTATATGCAACGTTTCATGATTCTAAAGTCGTAAACATTGTATGCGAATGTATCATTATTAATTGTACTCTTGCTCTAACTTTGGAAAGATGGAGTAGAAAAATGAGTAAAAAATACAGGTAGTGGAGCTTACTAAATACCTAAAATAAATATTTATTTACACAATATGTTATCCGTATTTAACATCTTTTAAGATACTGGATATTTTGAGTTACGATCGCTAAAATTAAATTTGTGTTTCTTATATCTTTAAGAAGATGAAATCTTATACGAACTTAGTTTTGCAAATAATAAGTATGCGTAGCGAAAACAGTTTATTTTTTCCGTAATTTGATCGCGGGTGAAGCCGCGGGTTCTGCTAGTTTAACATAACTTTAATAACAAATTGATACATGTAACGTTATCTATAGACATTTATTTGAGCTAATTATTATTTGTTCATGTTAATACCCCATGACTAACCAATTATTTACCAAGGAGGTGTTAGGTAAGTTATAGCTTAGGTATTTAATTTAACCCACTTACGGTTCTCCGATCCATTTAAAGGTTAACGAGAATTTGAAATTATTCTTTTATTACTTTTTATGAGATCATTTTACGTCATTTTACGTTTATGTTTAAATTGCATTTATTGTGAAGTAGGTTTTGAATATGTGCCAATAGAATAGGTTACTCTGAATAAGTCTGCCTTTAATGTGCCTTTTTTTAGAGAACGTAAATAACACTACTTTTTGCATTATCTGTTTATATTTTCCTATTACTTATTACCACATATTTATGTATCTATTGAATTATTAACTTTTAAAAGTGCAATGTTCACGAAGTAATAATATACGTATAGTATTTTTCCGATAGGGTATAAATTGAGTTCAATTCATTCCACTTAAGCAATTATTAAAACAAGTGTCATGTTTCAGCATACGTTTGTTTTATCAATCTTTATGTACTATAATAAAACAGTAAATATATATGTATTATATGTACGTATTTATTTTTACCCGCTATAGCTTTAAGCTACGCACGGCTATGTATTTATATTAATTTCATACTATATATTGCTATGACCTTATAGGTATAAGGCTATAAACGAGTAGGTATGTAAGTTACACCGTTAATGAGGGAGAGGGTTGAGGCTTAAAGATACTTCAAAGCTCTTTGTACTTTCTTAGTATTAAAGGTATGTTATTTTGTCCCTAATACATTAAATGATTTTCTCAGAATTTTAGTCTGTTGCAAACATTGAGTCGTGGACGGGTTACAAGTACTACGAGCATAAAGTTATAAAAAAACAAGTTTCTCTTCGTTGTAACGACCTAAAAACAAGTCTTGCATCTCAGACTGATGTTTAAATATAACGAGAAACTTATATTAAATAACATATTTATACCTAACGTCATCATTTATTTTCCAGATGTTTGGTTCCAGAATGTGAGGATAAAAGTTCTAGCGTGGATATTCCAGTTTGGTGGCCTAAAGACGTCGATGCTAAATGTCTAAAGCCAGTTGTAGACAAGCGCAAATATGATTTGTCAAACCAAACATGTTCCAATAACACGTTTCTTGAAATATTGGAAGAATGCCATGAATGGGTATATGAAAATAACAATTCCATTGTCGCTGAGGTGAGCTTGATAGTGTGTGGATATTATGATGCGTTTTATATTTATAAATATTAAAGTTATAGATTTTCCTCATTTGAACTTCCATTTCATTGTTTTTATATCAACACGAGTAGATTTATTATATTGCGATAAGTGATCAGTATATTACACACTTAAGAACAGGAAAGATCACATGAAGATAGAAATAATTATAATAATAAACTTTTATTCATTAATTATTAATAGGAAAATTGAACATAGAAAATAGTAATTTACAGAAAAAACTTAATTAAATTTTATACAGTTTGGTTATACTTAAGTATAATCTGTATTAAGGAGTAACAGTCCCGTAAATAAGCTAACATAACCCTAAAACGATTTTTTATTTTTTGTCGACAAAAAAAAGGAGGAGCTGTTCTCCATTTGACACGTAGATATATATATATATATATATATATATATATATATATATATATATATATATATATATATATATATATATATATATTTATATATACACGTTTCTTCCTTGCCGCAAGATGTATGCACATATTATGTATGTCTCCAACTAAGTACATAATACTTTCTTCCTTCGTCAACTAGTTTTCATCTTTTTAGTTAGCTTTTAATACAGTCGGGTTTATATATTTTTTAATATTTATTTTAACAGCTTTTTAGTTTTTGACAATTAGACATTGAAGTAATATATTTAGCAATTTTTTTATTCTAAATTACCTACTTTTAAGCAAATAAGTTGTAGATATATATTGTTGTGATCGCCTTTTAAAAACCGTTATTTTGATACCCCAATCGATAGGTTTAGAAGATTTTTTTTTTAAAGAGACACAAATTGGCGCCTGAAATCCGCCATTTCAATTTTTAACTATTTGTACATGGCCTATGTATGACACACGCATTATCAAGACGAACCGAACTACGTACGAATTATGAAAATCGGCTTATGCGTTTGGTTTTTAGAACTAACTACATACATACATGCATACATACTCAGGCTGATAAACACATTACTCTAGTTTGCGTCGCACAATTGGGTAAAAAGAGAATGCACCTCTTTGCGCACTATGATTCCCACAGAGTCGGCAATATAAAATCAAAATAATACACATAAATGTATCTCGTGCATCATAACTTTTTAACATTAAATTTTTGATGTAATGACCTTTTGAGGAATTCGAACTGTAAATGGAAATATACTTATCACAAAAAAAAATTACCATCTTTATAAACAGAAAACTTTGTGTCCCATTTAAAGCATATTGCGCGAACGGCACGACTAAGAAATTCTCATTAATATGGGGGATCCCGGATTGGGATGTTGGTGGTAATACACTTCCGCATCTCGGAGAACAATAAAAAGTTATCGGTTCTGCTGTCTATACATATAATAAAATTCTAATTAAGTCGAATCTGTACATAAAATATTTTTTGAAAAATCTTATTGAAATAGTAATTATATCGATACAGAGCCCGAATCTATAGTATTTAAAGTTTTTATCTGTGTGTCTGGGAACGCATCACGAGAAAACAACTGGACAGATTTTGATGAAATTTGGTATGATGATAGCTGGTTATCGGGGTTAACATATAGGATACTTTTTACTACGTGGGAAAATATCTCATATCAGAGAAATCTATAGGTACTACCCGTTAAAACTTTCCTACTTCCTAGGGACGAACCCGAACGGAGCGAGGTTAGTCGCTAGTTTTTCACAAAAAGATAACATGGTATATTTATTTCTTGTATAAATTATACTATACATTATTAAAACCAATAAAAAAGTTAATATAAGTCCTATGTTTCCTCAAATATTAATAAAACAAGTAATTTGATCGTGTTGATTTGCCTTTCAAATAATATTAAATTGAGCGCGTCGTACATATATACCTAGTACCTATTTACCTCCATCTTTTTGAATGTGTTATGTAAAAGTTGGCTTGGTAACAAAATAATATCGGTGGGTAAAATTTCAAGATTATACCACTACCTTTTAAGAATTATAGGAAATTAAAAAAAGGTCATATACCATCAAAAACATTTTTAGAATGACTTTAGCTATTCATAGAATTTTTTATTTAATTCTAGCTCAATTTGGGGTGTGAATCCTGGAAATCGACGCTTGTTGGAACCTTGCATAACGCCGGGATGATTGTGTCCATGATGGTTACGGGTTGGATAGCAGACAAGTAAGTCAGTTTAGTTATATATTTATAGTTTATATTATTAAATAATAATAAATTATTATTATCATTTTATTTGGATGTTGCAACATAAAAATATTTAAGTCCACAAAAATGTAAATACCTGTTAAGGAATAGAAGTATAGAGCTATTAATATATACATTTATTTTTTAGAATCGGAAGAAAACCTACTATTATTATGTGTTCGATCGGCGGCGCAGTAGGCCTTTTTAAAATATTTATCACTAATTTCTATGTTTATCTTGGTATTGAGTTTTTGGAGTCCGTATTAGCATCAGGATTGTATACAGTTGCTGTCGTTTTATGTAAGTAAAAAAAACATATTTTATTTATTAAATATCCCATTTCAGATACATGAGTGTATATACATAGGTGACTGTATGATTCATTTTCTATTTTTTTAGTAATTGAAGTTGGTGGGGATTCAAAACGAGTACTAGCTGGAGTTATATTTTCATATGCGATTTATGTTGGAGAAGTTATTTTTGCTTTCTTAGCAATGGGACTTCAATATTGGAAGCTCTTAATCATAGTTGTATACAGTCCTATGGTGCTTTTTATTTCATATACCATGTTTTTAAGAGAAAGTACGAGATGGCAAATGATACGCGGAAAGTCGGCCGAGGCCAAGGAGACGTTGAAATTGACAGCAAAAATGAACAAATTAACCATAACAACCAAAGAACTGTCGGATATAAGCGATGATGACTTGAGAATTGAATTTGATATAGTTGTTCAAAAAGAAAAGGAGAAAATGAAAGATATAATAGCTTCTAAGGAAATAATGCTGAGATTAACAGTAACCTCATTCTGTTACTTCACATCGAGTTTCATGTATTACGGCTTAGCAGTTCACGCAGTGTTGCTACCAGGAAATAAGTATACAAATTTCATTCTTTCGTCGCTTACTTCTTTCCCTGGAGACTTTTTAGCGTTTTTCATGTTCAAAAAGTATGGAAGAAGAATATCTTTACAAGGCGCATATATTTGTTCTGCAATATTCTTGATAGCGCAATCCTATTGCCCTAACTGTGAGTACTACGCAACATTATGTTTTATATGCCATTTTTTTCTAATTATTAATAATTAAAGAATACCTATTTATTTGCAGTACAGTACAATGCTCAAGTAATAATATAAAACGCGTTTTTATTTATTATGTATAATACACTACTAGCTATAAAGCTAGTAGATTTTTATTATGGATTCACAAGCCAGTGATTGTATAAACGTGTCATCACGATTTATAATTACATATTTTTAGTGCAGACAATAATATAATCTATAAGACCCAAATTAATCATGTATTAAATAAGTTCATTAATTTATTAATTTAGTTTATTAATTACTAGCGGCTCACCCTCGCTTCGTTCGAGTTTGCCTCTAGAGAAACACAAACAAATCTATCCTACGGGAATCGTAAATTTTTCCGGGATAAAAAGTAGCCTATGTGTTATTCAGATGTATGAGCTATGTTAATGTAAAGTTTCATTAAAATTCATTCAGTACTTTTTGTGTGAAAGAGTAACAAACATCCATACATCCAGACATCCATACATCCTCACAAACTTTCGCATTTATAATATGAGTATAGATTTGGGTATTATTAGATAGCAGTATTATGTAAATATAATCATTCCTTCTGTTATGTACTATTATTATTAACGTATTGTAATTATTTTTCAGCATTCGTCTGGGTAAAAGTAGCATTATTCTTATTAGGAAAATTAGGTGTAGCGTTTTGCTTCACTGGAATATACACATATAGCTTAGAACTCTTTCCAACCAGTGTAAGAGGAACTCTCATTGGATGTGGCAACACTGCAGCTAGAGTTGGCAGTATGCTGGCCCCGCTCACTCCTTTATTGGTAACTTCGTAATATTTTATAAATTATTTTATTAATATTAATTCAAGTCACATTTTGATTGACTTTGTTTACGGTGTAGGAAGCTGAGGTTTCTATTCCCCTACAGGATGAATATTTATTTAGACCATAAACTTGTTTATTCTTTATGATCGAGTTAAAGCGAGACTTAGAGAGGATGAAAAGTAGGAGTAGTTCCTACTACTTCTTCTTTTTAATTTTATCCTTAAAATTAAAAAGAAACAATATCTATTTATTTTAATGAGTTATTTTTTTTTCAGGCAAGTGAATTTCATGCGTTGCCGTCCATCTTGTTTTCCTCAACAGCAATAATAGCGGCTCTGCTTTTGACTTTCACGCCTGAAACAAAAACATTGCCTATGTTCGATACAATAGCTCAGGTAGAGCACGAGAAATCAAAAGTCATGACGCATTTATAGATTATTTTATTTTTAACCTACTAAGTATGTGACTTTAAAGTTTAGACTAACATAATATGGTATGTTCATCGATTTCTCGAAGCCGGCTTGACCGATTTTGATATTTTAAACTGTATTCTATCAAGGTAGGCCCCGAAGGTGGTCCTGTAATTTTTTTTGACACTGAGCTTATCTTTTCAAGACAATTAGAAAAAATCATGAAATTTGAAATATGTTTACAGATCTTATTAGTCTTTTTTACCTACATCTAATTGTCATATCCTTGGAAAGTTTTTATATTTTTGATGCTTTTTGGTATCATCGAGCTGATCTGATAAGCCAGAAAGTGTATAGTAGAACTCTTCAACAGCTACCGGTAAATACTTTAAGTTTAAGCTTATTACAAATTACCTGCTTATTACGTCTACACTAAAAATGGAAAAATAAAAACTTAAAAACAAATAAAAACCGACTTCCAGGCACTAAAAAATAAAAAAAGCTAAACTGCGTTTTCGTTTACTATAGATACCTACTTAATTAGATATTTTCGAAGTCTTTGCCAACAGACAATGCTTTATATTATATATATATTTACCTATTATATATTCATATCTAAAGCATTGTCTGTTGGCAAAGACTTCGAAAATATCTAATTAAGTAGGTATCTATAGTAAACGAAAACGCCTGTTTAGTTATTTTTTATTTTTTAGTGCCTGGAAGTCGGTTTTTTTAAGTTTTATATCATTATATACGCTTCGTTGGGTAATCTTTTATATTGAATAAGTAATGTAAATATATGCAGTATGTACATACAATATATGATAAATATAGTTGGATTGATATTTTATATTTTAAGTGACGTCATAATTTATTTCATAAAATGTATACGTACCTATGTAAAATAATTATAATTTATAATTAATGTTAGGTATTTATAACTTATAAAGCGCTTCTACTGTTATCGAACTAATGTATTTAAAACACAGAAAGGAGCATGTTATGATTTTTAAGTTGTATCATTATATGAATTCATTTTATTCTATGTAGGTACGATTTATGTTAAATTTTATTATAAGTGTAAAATACTTTATTCTATGTAGATATTTGATTATGCTTTGCACGTATTTCAATTGTATATAAGTATTACTAGGTTAAGTAAATTAATATTTGGATAAGTATTCAAGATGATGAAACTTTATAGCACATATTTTTTAAAAAGATTATAAAATAAAGACGTACAAACTTGAAGTTTCTTTTTATTTTCTAAGTAAAAAAAAAATTATAAGTATCTAAACCTCTTTATCTCGATTTTGATATAGACAGGTACTAGTGTCTACTGTCTATATCAAAATATCACATTGTAACGAGCTTTTCCATAAACAAAACTTCTAAGCATAATTAAATCGAATTACATAATTTTAATAGCTTTTTAATCTTTTAACTTTTCGGAAACAAACAAGGTTTCAATAAGGTAAGTTCATTAAGCTTTATATATACTATATTTATTTATTTATTTATTTATTTATTCTTAATAATTACATCAACAGCTTATTGTACAATAAACAGCACTTTACAAACAAGTATTTAAAAGACAAGCTAACAATGTTTAAGTAAACACTACCCTCCGTACTAGTTTAACTGTATGACGGTAGGACAGTATTCCTCGCACGCATGTTCACTCGCTTATTACAGTATATGCAAATATTTAGATAAAGCTTTAACTTAACATTTAAAAATCTTTTTTTTTTATTTTTTTTTTATTATTATTCTATTTGTATATGTGTACTGTATGTATTATGCATGTATGTATGTATTTCTGTATGTATGTATGTATTTCTGTATGTATGTATGTATGTATGTATGTGTGTGTATGTGTGCATATATATTATAATGTATGTATCTATATATATTATAATTACCATACTTGTATGTGTATGGCAATTAAACTACATAAAACAGTAAGAATCTCGCATTAATATTGTGGAGCTTTGATTATATTATTTACTATATTAAATGCCTACCCAAATATAAGAAAAGGAAAAAACAAGGAAAATCATATTTACCTATATCAGATTTATTCTTTGTAATTATTATTATCTAATTTTTTTTTGTTATGCAATTTTAATCAAATTCTCTGTTTCGTTATATGTTAGTCTTTTGAGATATTTATAAAGAGTTTTTTTAAATGTATATTTATTAAGATCTTTTAGTGATATGCATTTAGACACTTTATTATATAAATAGGGAGCCAAAAATGGATAAAAACAATGAGCAAAAGCTGTTTTTGTAGTGGGTAATTCATATACGATATCCTGCCGTCTTTTTTGATTATTTTTATTAGAGGGTCTTAGATGTAAGTCTCTTAATATTTCCATTATAAATGTTTGCCTTACATTAAGTACTGGTAATTCATTATATAGTAGATCAGTTGGGTATTTAAAATCTTTAGAATGTATTACTTTTAGTATAGCACGCTGAGTTCTTTCTACTCTTAATAAGGTAGTTTTATTTACTCCACCCCAGACAGCGATCCCGTATGATAGTATAGAATGACATAAGGCGAAATATATTGAATTCAAAAGTTTTTCATCGCATATATATTTTATAGTATTAAATACAAAAATAAGTCGCCTAAGACGGCCATTTAGTGCTTCTATATGATTCTTCCAGGCAAGATTTTGATCAACAATTATACCTAAGTACTTAATATTGGTAGTTTGTGTCAATTTCAGGCAGTTACATTTTGGAGTAAGATTAGGTACACAATAATGAGCCTTTAATTCTATTTTTTTTAGGTTAGAAGATTGATAGGAACGAATGCTAAAATTTAAATATTTTGTTTTAGAAATGTTTAATGATAATAGGTTTTGATCTAGCCATGTTGTAACTAGTCTAAAATCATCGTTGGCATTTTCATAGAGTTGTTCATTTGAATTGCCATGAGAAATTAATACTGTATCATCTGCAAATGTTATTATTTCACTATTTTTAAGTTTAAGTAAGCAAAGTTCATTTATGTACACCAAAAAAAGTGTAGGACCCAAGGTACTCCCCTGGGGGACTCCATATGTGACATCTGTTTCATCACTAACTAAATTTTCTACTTTAAGTATTTGCTTTCTGTCCGTCATATAGCTTGTCAAAAGTTGATGTGGAAGACCACGAATTCCTATATTTTCAAGTTTTTTTAACAACAAAGGAACAGACACCGTATCGAAAGCCTTTTTTAGGTCTAAAAATAAGCCCAAACATTTAATACGCCTGTCTAATTTATTTACTATAACCGATATTACATTTTTCAATGCATCAGAAGTTGATTTATTATTCTGAAATCCGTATTGATTGTTAGCTAATATGTTATTTTTCTGCAAATACGCTATTAATCTAACGTTTATTATTTTTTCTATTATTTTAGATAGTGTTGGTAACAAAGAAATAGGTCTATAATTACTTATGTCTTCTTTTATTCCGGTTTTGAATATAGGTACAATAATTGTTTTTTTAGCGCTCGAGGGTATATACCTTGTTCGAAACACATATTAGAAATAACAGCAATAGGCTCAGCCAATACATTAATGGATAATTTGAGAAATTTAGAAGTTATGCCATCCCATCCACATGAATGGGTATTTTTAAGTGATTTAATAATTCGTGCAACCTCATATTTATCAGTTGGGTTCAAATAAAACGAACCACAACAATTTTGACTATTTTGTATTATGCGTAGTAGTTTGTCTTCTGTCATTTGCGTTTTTTGTAGAATATTATTTGCTAACTCTGAACCAATGCCAGCAAAATATTTGTTTGCATAATCAAGTGATTCTTTAGGGCTAGTTTTGAATGTAAGTATTTCCGCTGAAGTTTGTCTATCTTTATTTAAATAACATATTTCCCTAACACAATCCCATTGAATTTTAGGTTTAAATTTATTTTGATTTAGTTTGTTTCTATAGTATAACTGTTTCACAGTATTTAGAATTTTCCTACGTGTATTACGATATCGAACGTAACTTATTTTAAGTATAACATTATTCGGGTCCTTACGTAATTTACTGTGAAGTCTGTCTCTATGTTTCATACACCTAATTAAACCAGGGGTAATCCACGGTTTAATATTTCTTTTCCTAGCTGAAAATTTTATATTAGTAGTATTTGAGTCTAATGCAGTCATTACTATAGCAAGAAAAGTATCGGTAGCTTCATTAGCATTTAAATCTTTAAGTAATATATTCCATTCAATACTTTTTAATTGTTTAATGACAGTATCATAATCTATCTTTTTATTATATATTATTGTGGATTTTCTTGTAATTGTCTTTTGTGATAATGAGGCTATAACGCATGCATGATCCGTTAGAGTTGTTTGACAGACGATAGTGCTAATCGGTAATTTTGTTTTAACGAAACAGTGATCTAAACAACTTTTGTCAGTGGTAAGGAAGTTATGTGTAGCCATTAATCCATACGTAGCTGTAAGTTCTAGATAACTATCGCATCTTGCTACATTACATCCATCCTTGATGTCAATGTTTAAATCTCCCATTAAAATTAAATTGCTTTGTGTAAAATGTTGAAGAATAAATTCCAAAGAATGTGTAAAATTATCTAAATTTGTAAATTCAGGAGGTCTATAAATTCCGATGACGTTTGTATCTTTAAGACAAGCTACCAGGCATATACTCGTACTATGCTTTTAAGTACAAGTATTGAATAATTTTTATGGACTTAACTTTGTGACAAACTTGTGAACAGTGAAAGTTTTATCAAAACTCGTTCAACAGTTTACAAGTAATAGAATAGTCAGTATGTTATCAGAGGTGGTAAATAAGTATGGCACCAGTCGTTACTAAAGTACCTACTAATATTGGCCGTAAAGCGGGAGCATTCCATAACGATAAGTCAAAGAACTAGATAACATCGACCGACAAAATCGCTTATAATTCAGTGGGTAACGCTTATAATAGTAGGTATCTAAGTATTCACAGACAAAAAAGTAATCAGTAGGTACTAGTGGGTACCAATATTTTTAATTACTCAATTTGAGGTAGGTACTGTAGTCCTGCGTGCCTCGAAGATCAAGTTATGACGGTCTTTCGAATTGTCATCCCACCGAAGTTTGAGAGTAAAAGGAATTATAAAAAAAATATTTACACAAATAAAAAACCCGACTTCGTAAAGTCGAATTAAAAAGAAAAGAAGTTGACTAAGGAGCATAGTATATTTAACATGATCTAGTCGGAGACACACACACACGCAGCTATCTAAAATATCTCCAACTGCATAATACAAGCTAAGGAAAACCATGAAAAATCAGAAATCAAGTGGCTGCCAATTACTTACTTGCTCACATATTAGTGGTTAAAAATGAAAATCAATAAAAATATAAAATAATTTGAAAAAGTTAAGCCGATTTTTAAAAAGAATGAATGTGAAAATAGTTGAAATTATACGTAAAATATGTACTTCGTTCAACAATAGTAGAACTTGTTGAAATTTGGATTTTAGATTAATTTTAACTTAATTATTTAAGGTTAACTACTTCGTTCATTCAAATAAATAGCGCTTGGAAGTCAATTTAATTTTTAAATCATTATTTTAGAACAGATTTTTAGAGTGATTTTCCCTTACGGTGGGACTATTCGGGCAATGACGAATGCTTATTGCGGCACTGTCGGTAAATTGGTTCTCATCAAAGGGTTTTATCTCGACAATATTTACTTGCGTGGCTACACTTCGCCAGTCGCCACTTGAGTTGCAGCCCAGACTTTGAGCGGAACGGTCGTGAGTGTGATATTTTGGCAGGAACGTGACGACGCAACTACAGTATGGATTAGAGCAATGAAAAAATATTGGAGTTTATTCAATTTTATAAAACGGAGAGATATATAATTTATATGGGATACTAGTAAGTATTAACCCCGACCGCAAAAGGCAAAATTTAGTACATGATGGTTATGGGTTAGAATTAAAAATAAGCTCATATCTAAATCTAAATGTTATTCGCACAATAATAAATAGTAATTATTTACCGACATACAATACTATGCCACTACTTCCTTCATTTTACTTCGCAAGAATTATCGCCTACGTCGGCCGCGAAACAGGCGAACACGTTGACTGCTTTTTTTGCTTGTAGATAAGAATAACGCGTATACCCGTGCACGATGTTTTTATCGCGCTAACGCGACACGAATATTCGTACGCTAATGTAATCCCAACGTTACTAAAAAACTTATTTTATTTCCTAATCCACTACTTCAAATTGTTAGTATTATTTTATATATTTTTTTAAAAACTACCACAAATTATTCTTCTAGTGAATTATTGTAATACTTTTTTTTCATTTCCAATTTAATATTTATTTTGAGGCATTTAGGATTTTTTTTTAAATAAATAAGTTTCTAAACGTATACTAGCATGGATGACAAATAAAATATACTAGCTTGATTTATTGACATTTAATTTCACATTTGACATTTAAAGCATTACTTTGACACCTTTGGTCAATTCCAATTTGTCGCTATTCGCTAAAATTCTAACCTTAAAAACGAATTGAAATTAAATTCGACTAGAATTATAATAAAACCATAAAATAAATATAAGTAAATAAACATGGATGGTTTCGAGATACGAGTTTCGAATAGTAAGAAGGTAAGTAATGTACACATTCTGTTTTGATTTTCATCGGCGCCTTGAAAGTTTTTTTTAAATTAAATATTTTTACAGGGAAAAGGACTTTTCGCGACTAAACACTTCAATGAAGGTGATGTTATTCTCGAAGAGGAACCCTTAGTTTCGTGTCAATTTGCCTGGAATGCGGCATGTAGATATTTGGCGTGCGATCATTGCATGAGGTGTGTTTTTTATACTGTTAATTAAATTTACATGTTACATACGTGCACGTTTTTGGTTATTTTATATAAATTATTTGATTTGAGTTTATAACATAAATAAATAAAATTGATATAAATATGCTTTATTCTAGAAATTATTGATATATTTCAGACCACTAGAAACCCCAGAACAAAATGTTCGGCGACTTTCTGCCAAGCCAGACATAGTACTACCACATTCCAATTGCTTTGAAACGGATTTATTGAACATAACTAGTTGTAATCAATGTGGAATACTCTATTGTTCTGAAGACTGCAAAGAAAATTCATATGCTATTTATCATAGAAGCTTGTGCTACATCCAGAACGAAATACAGCATCCAATAAATGTTTTAATTGAGACATGGAAGTAAGTTAAAATATAATAAATTAGCAACCTGCCCTCATTTCATGCAAGTTGTGATTTATATTCTTATAAATTCCTTGTAAATAATAAATAGCTTAACAGATTTTAATGATTCTTATGTCATTAGATTCGTCTTGATAAAGCAATTAGCGTCATAGTCTATTTAGATAAAGGTCAATAGCCAAATTTAAAAAGCTGTAAATTAAAAATAACATTATATAAATGATATAAACCATGTGCTTAAAAAGCAAACTCAAAGGGAGAAAGCAAGTTAACCAAAGAGAATTGTATTATCATGGGGTCTTATTACGAGCAAAGAATAGTCTAAATAAATGTCAGTAGATGACGTTACATCTATCGATTTGTTATTAAAGTCGTGTTAAATTAACAAAGATAAAAAAATAGATCACAGAAAGGTGTATTGAAAGTTATTTAAAAAATATTTATTTATTTACCATATATTATTTTGCACATATTTATAAAATAAACCAGTTTTAACAGAATCACAACATCTATATGATCTATTCAAGCAAACATAAATAGCCTGAAGAATAGCCCAAATTAGCGCTATTCAATTTCTTTGTATCGGATGAGGCATCTGTACTAGTGTTATATTATGTGATCTGTGGTATTATATATTTCGAAACATACATACACATAGTTAGGCTTGCAACTAGTCAAAAACATGTATGTCTCCAACTACATAATATCATTTTCTTTTGTTAACTTGTTTACTCTTTTTAGTTTGATTTCAGATTTTCAGATTTTTTATTTTATTTTGATTGTATTCTAAACTATGTAACCAAATTTCATACTGTATAAGGTAATTTTAAATGTATTATTTAAAGAAAAATATCAAATTAATTATTATATCTCTATTTTTATTGCATAGTTCATTTTTGTTCAGGATTAATATTATGTACTTGAAATAATCAGCTAAACTTTGCTTAGTCAAAAAGATTAAATATGAAAGCAAGTATCATGAGATTTATTTTTACAGGCAAATACACTATCCACCAGAAACAACAAACATAATGCTTTTAGTTCGCATATTAGCCTATATTCAACAGCATTCAGACCCGTCAGTTGCGGCCGCCACAATCAAACAATTTTGTCACAGAACTGTCAATGAAGATGAAGAATTGGCCCACAAGCTACTAGGAGAAGAGTTTAGCAGCCAAATAAATACATTAAGGGAAATGACTGCTAATGTTATAAACGGGGATGATATACAAGATGTTAGTATTTATTATTTTTAAGTGTTTCAATTTTATAATAACAAAAACAGAATTCAAAAATTTGTATTATGTTTTTTATATATGTAACTTGTATAGGTGTGTAATATTAATTTTTTAGGGTTCCATACCTCAAAAAGTTATTTTTCTGTCTGTCCGTATGTCTATATGTCTGTCAAGACCCTTTTTTTAGTAGGGAGCTGAGGCATCAAGTTGAAATTAATATCAAATACTCAGATCTGCAATTCCTTGGAGCTGTGAAAAAATAAGTACTAATCTACCACACACACAATTAAAACATAATTATTTCACATATTTTGAAACTCGCAAGGGAATCGAAACCTATGGGGTATTTTCCGTTGACCTCAAATCATGAAACTTGGTAGGAAGCAATATCTTAAAACAAGTGAAGGGAAACATCCAAAAACAGTAAATTCGTAGTTAAATAACAGAAAGAAAGTTTGCGATGACAAATTTATTTTAATGTTTCATGCTACGGAACCCTCGGAGTGCGAATCAGACTCACACTTGTTTGATTTTTTTATCCATTATTATAGAATATTTATAACAATATGTATTTATTTTTTAGTTTCTAACACCTGAAGGCTTTTGTTCCCTAATGGCTTTGGTGGGTACAAATGGACAGGGCATAGGTACAAGTCCTTTAGCTCTCTGGGTCAATTCAGTGTCGCATCTTACAATGTCAGATGATGAAAGACAACAATTGGATGTGTTCATCGACAAACTGTATCAGTATGTGGAAGAAGGTATGAGGAACATTATTTTTCAAATATGATGAATTTTGTGAAATGTTAGTGTAGTGTATTTAGATTGTTTTAAATGATAAAGCTTATAAATTATAATAATATAATATTATATTCTTTAATTGCCATTAACAGTTGTCAAATTTAATTTCAGTATATTATATAAATTTTTCTGAAAGGAAAAATTGATTAAAAATATTTTTACCATTTTTATCATTTAATAAAATATCTATAACATTTTGTATGTATGTTTATAAGATTTCAAAATAAAGAAGAAACTTTTACATTTGCTTAAATAGAAGTATATAGTTGTAAATGTCACTTATATAATCGAAAACTTGACGACACGTTTGGCTCAGTTTGTAGTGACCCTATTTGTTGTGCCAACGGTCGCGGGTTCGAGTCCCACTGGGGGCATTCATTTCTGTTATAAGCACGAATTTTTGTATTCCAGTCATGGGTGTTTATATTTATAATATCTATGTATTTAAAGTTATATATGTGTAGTGTATGAACTATCTGGTATCTATAACACAGGGCTCGTAGCCTACCATGGAACTAGATGGTGCTGTGTGTTAATGACCTAACATATTTATTTTATAATACTATATTATTTTTAGAGTCCGGCCAATTCTTAAACACAGAAGGTTCTGGATTATTCCAGTTACAAAGTGCATGCAACCATAGTTGTTCGCCAAATGCAGAATCTACATTTCCATATGGTAACCATAAAATACAGTTAAAGGCTTTGAAAGATATTCTGCCCGGTCAAGAAATATTTATCAGTTATTTGGATGAATGTACTTTGCAAAGGTCAAGGTATTCAAGGCAAAAGGTAAGTTTTGTCAATAATATAGTCTACCTTGATTTTGAAAATTCTAAATTTATATATGATAACTAGCAACTCACCCTTGCTCTGCTTGGGTTTGTCCCTACTTGTGTTTTAACGTCTAATATAGATTTCTCAGACATGAGATAATTATCCGCAGTAAAAAGTATGCTATATGTTGACTCGGATAATCAGCTATCATCATATCAAATTATATAAAAATCCGTCCAGTGGTTTTTCCGTGATACGGTTACAGACAGACAGACAGACAAAAATTAAAAAAAAAAAACTATAGATTCGGCTTATGTATCAATAATAATGTCTATTTTGATAAGGTTTTTCCAAAAATATTTAATGTATAGATTCGGCTTAGTTACAATTTTATTATACATACTAGCTTTTGCCCGCGACTTCGTCCGCGTGAAATAGTGACTGCTCGCAGAGTTACCGGCGCGGCGGCCAGCGCCCTCCCCCCTCACGATTGCCCCGCCCTCGCCTTGTATCGGCTGCGAGCGCGCTCTCCCATAGTCCGCGTAAAGTTAAATATGTATATTTTAAATCTATCATAGATTTATCTCCTAAGATATTCATTGAAATCAAATAATGTCAAGGCCAATTTTGTTCAAAATTAAATACTTGTGATGAATAACGTATTTATTTGGATAAGAATTAATATAATGTTTATAAAAACATCTTCGTTATTATCATCGCATTATTTTAGAATAAATTTGATTACCATAAAAAGGGTTATATTGGCTGTCGCGGACATTTTTTTAGAACTTTTAAAGAGGAACAATTCCGTCATACACGATTTTTGCGTAACTTTAACCGTTTACGCAGCGCACGCAACGGAAGCTCTCAGAAAGAATCATTTTTTCCCGTTTTTGCAACATATTTCATTTATGCTCCGCTCCTATTGGTCGTAGCTTGATGTTATATAGCCTAAAGCCTTTCTCGATAAATGGACTATCCAATACAAAAAGAATTTTTCAATTCCAACCAGTAGTTCCTGAGATTAGCGCGTTAAACCAAACAAACAAACAAACTCTTCAGCTTTATAATATTAGTATAGATTATGTACGGAAATAGAAAGTGAGCCAATATCGCGATAAATATTTTATTAAAGTATTTGCTATTTTAATGGAAATTTTCATTTTCACATTATATATTTTTTAATATTTTTCATTGAGGTCTAATAGGAATATGTATTCACACATGTAAAATTGTAGATTGAAGTACAAATAAATTTTTATATTGATACATTTTGTAATGATGTTAAGTCATTTTTGTGAAGGAAGTTATTACTTATTATTATAATTTATAAGATAACTCGTTACTCACCCTTCGCTCGCGTGCATTTAAGCCTAAGCTTGAATGGTTTAGGAATGCATAAAAAACAAACTTTCAAAGCAAAAAAAAAAAATTTTTTTTTTCTTTTTTTTGCGCCAGAAACCTTCACAGGCATATACAGAATAACCAACCAGAGTTTCAACATAATCAGATCAATGATTTAGGAACGCATAGAGGACAAACATACGAACATTTATTTTGATTTTAAATTATTATACTCGACCGTCATACTGTCTAAACAAGTTGGTTATTATATAGGGTTTAATTTAATATTGTGAAAAGTGTGATTTTTTTGTCGATGAAATATTTTGTTTTTAGTTCAGATAAATCACCATGTTACAGTCCACTTAAAAATATAGTCTAAAATAATAACACCCTCTGTTTTTGCACGAAATTGAAATAAAAATATTTTCTTCTTACAGGAATTGGCAGAAAACTACCTTTTCATATGCAATTGTGAGCGTTGCATGTCTCAGAGCTCTGAACCAGACTGCACCAGCGAGGAGGAAATGAGTGAAGATGAAATTGATGCGGACGACTGATGTTCCAACTTTCTTGCCCTGTGCCTACTGGGTATTTGAGACACTGCCTTCTAAGTGACACTGTGCAAGAAAACATAAAACTTTGCAAGAATGTGTAAAATTGTGCAAGAACAAGAATTTTAGTGTTAGAATTCATTTTAGTGTCTCAATTATTTTTTTTTGGTACATGTGATATGTATGGTTTTTTATATTACTAAGCGTAAACTATTTTCAGTATGATTAAGTATGAGTATATTTTAAAAATATTTTCAGCTTACTAACATTTTAATGTTTGATTTTGTTAAAGAAAAGTATCAAAATTGCTTAAAAATTATTCTGGAGCAGCTTTTTTTGATAAAAAAATAATTATATTTATTATGTTATCTCAAAAAG
This sequence comes from Argynnis bischoffii washingtonia, assembly GCA_033884665.1. Lineage (NCBI taxonomy): Eukaryota > Metazoa > Arthropoda > Insecta > Lepidoptera > Nymphalidae > Argynnis > Argynnis bischoffii. The sequence goes on along the minus strand of CM066621.1, from coordinate 11,930,587 downwards.
TGTATATAGAAAATATGAATAATTGTGTGTAATAGTACTTAAAAAGTTATACTTTCTTTGCAGTTTAAATTTTATGATCTGTTTATGAAAAAACATGTATAAAATAATATATACTTATATATAAGTGGTATTTATTTAGCGAAATATTCTAACGTAAATGTTGTGCATATATGTGGAATATTATTTCACTTAAGAAATATTATTTATTTAAAATGCTTTTTCTCATATATTATTAATAGGGCAACACAGTAAAAAGATTTTCTATAATAATGCTTATAACATTTATTTGTTAAGTAGCAACTCACCCTCGCTTCGCTCAGTTTCATTCCTACGTTTTAACGGTTAGTATGAAATAGAACAACTCTGTGAAAAAAAACAAATCCATTCCACGGGAACCGTATATGTACTATTCCAGACTATAATCTATCTCTGTGCCAAATTTCACCCAGATCCGTTCAGCCGTTCTGGCGTGAAAGAGCAACAAACATCCATCCATCCAAACTTTCACATTTACAATATTACGGGGATTAAACAATTCAATAACAAATTTTCTATTACATATTATAAATGCTTAAATTGTGGATTGAGCATTCAGTGTTTTCATAATGCTTTCTTAGATTTACCCGAATATTTGGTATTTTAAATAAAACTACCATTTAGGATTTTTTCGCGGATTTATTTTATTTCTTCATGCTATAACGGCTCAACAGATTTTAACAAAATTCCAATTTAAATATAGTTTTTAACCTTACTTATTACTTCAGGCTATTTTTCATTGAAATAGCTGAAAACAACCAATTAAAAAGTGTGACCCTAATTTTTGTAATTGACTAGCGACTTATCCTCGCTTCTCCCGTCCGTAGTTACGTTTTAAATAGATAAAAAAACCTTTAAATAAAAAACCCCGACGTGTAATTTGCCATTTTGTGGCGGCGGCCATCTTGGACCGATTTTCATAAAACATAGCTAAGAACACACCTTTCAAACAAAATCAAAATCGGTTCATCCGTTCGGGAGCTGCGATGTTAGAGACAGACACACACAAACACGTCAAAATTATAATACCCCGCCGTTTTTGCGTCGGGGGTTAAAAATATTTATTGCGAGCGACCTTAGGAGATAGACATATGTTATTACGGACTTTTCCGTAGGCCTTTTTAGTCCTACATTTTTCTAGTATTTTTTTATGTATCTAACGTTAGCCATATAATTTTTTTAAGACTTAAGACGACTCGACAGAATCAGTTATTGTGTTTTCCCGTGGGAATGAATGTAGTCCTGTAGTAAAAGGTATCCTAAATGTTGACTCGATTAAAAAGTTATCACTACACAATATTTAGTTAAAATCCGTTCAGTATTTCTTGCGTGAAATGCACATAGATATACAGACAAACTGGTGACAAATATTTAAAAAAAAATCATGTAGGTACATATTTCGCTTTGTTACTATTTAATATATGTATAGATTTGAAGTACAGCATGAAGTGCATGCTATGCCCGTGTAAATAAATAGATAATGAATTATGTAGGTTTATCTTAATATTCCTATATAGGATATTTGATAATGACTGGACATAATGACATCATCGAACAAAAACATACTAGATACAAAATCCCATGCAAAAGTTCTCTTTAAATTATCACCAATTGTGTTTAAGTACTTATTCTACTTGAAATAAATATACAACAATGTAAATTGAACCTTAAATGCCATGTTTAAAGTTTATTTCACAAAAAAATACATATATTTAAAAGCGCGCTCAAATGTTAAAATGAGCGCTCATTCGGTGAGGATATGTTTTTTTTTCGCTGATTGTGTACCTAGTATTTTTTTAATCTATATGTGACATAAATTTTTTATGTTAAGACAAGGTTATTTTTATTGTGGGTATTCATGTTGCTAATATATATTTAAGGAGAAAATCAGTTTCAGTGAATTTCAATATAAACTGTAAACATTAATAACTCTTATCATTATTATTTTTAATTTAATTTTTAACATACTTAATTTAAAATATTTTTTTTCAAGATGCCTAAAAACTAGATGAAATAAAAACCATCCTTTGCCTACGCTAAGTGTTAATTTGGTCTAATTGAAAAAAATCATGAAATACTATTATTTTGAATGTGAATACAACAATAACCATATTTCTTGAAATTTATTGATATACGGTCCAAGTGTAAAAGTAAGTAGTGTAATGAAGATAGTTAACAACGAATTTGGAAGTCAGCCTAGAAACGTAACGAGGCCTAAATATATTCTTATACATAAATATAAATATTTCGTATATTTAATTAATACTTAGATTTACGCGAATATTTGACAGTTTAAATAAAACTATCTTTTCGGATTTTTTCGCGGATTTATTTTGATTTTTGGTGTAACAACTATATTATAATGCCTTTGAGACGTCTAAAACCTTAGTCTCTCCCGTGACCATGATTGCTGTAGACCAATCAAAACGTCGGGAACTAAAAATAAAATTAAATTCGCGAAAACATCCGAAAAGATAGTTTTATTTAAAATTTCATATATTTGTTTGTTTTAAATATAGCTCATAGATAGCTAGATATAGTGAGTATGAATTGTAGGAGAGATTCTTCTTGTATGATCAATTAGATCTTTTTTTAATTTCATTGTTATTTTATAAAAATAACTTGAGTGTAATTTCGCTTATAAATATTTATTTTAACCCGGTAAAAGGGTATAATATTTCGAGTATATACTATAGTGTGCAATATGCATGAGTTGTGATAGGTTATATTTCTTCTTTATTGTACGTGTCATTGGCGAAGTAATCTGTGCTCAAATGGCGCGCTTTTAAGTCGTTAACGAAAAAATGATATTTAGGTGTTTGTAGTTAGCCCTTCTTTTTAACGTCCCACTGCTGGGCACGGGCCTCCCTTCAATGCGAGTCGAGGGGGATCAAGCCATAGTTTACCACGCTGGCCAAGTGTGGGTTGGCGGACTTCACATGTCTTTCGCAAACTTCAGGTTTCCTTCACCGTAAGACAAGTGCTAATCATGTTGGAAATGATTCGCACATAAAATAGGTACGAGACCGTGGTTTTGAACTCGCTTTATTCAGTTTCCCAAGCGAGCGTGTCACCACTGGGCTACCAGTGCCTCCAATGTGTTTGCGATAGTAAAATTATAGATGGAAAAACATTTACTTTAATTTTAATAACTATTTTACGATATTTTGACTTAAACTACAAAAAATGTCTTCATATTTTTACGCAGTCGGCTCTTTTTTAATTTAACTGTATTATTTAATTCATCGAGTTATTTTTGGTTATGCAAAAGAAATCGTTAGAAATATAAGAAATATTCTTTCAATAAATGGGTAGTATTGGCTATTTTTGATAGTTTAAGACAGTGGATGGGAAAATATAATGTTATGATATTAAATATATATTTAGATTTTAGAATGTTTATTAGATATAGCATAGGTATATGTTTAGACTTAAATGATATTGGTAACATTATCAACATCTGTAAGGAAAAACAACATAGCCCATTTGAGTTAGACTTACAACTAGTTCAAAACTAAAATGTGAAAAAATATTTTAAGGAGTAGTGTTGTTTTACTAAATATTTCCTTATTTTTGCAAGCGTATTTTAACTTTTATAACAAAAAATAAATCAAATAAGGTAGGTAAGGTAAAAAAATTTGCAGGGCAGTGAAAGATAATGAGTCATAAGAGATTGTATGAGAATTGAGCCTTGTAAAATGCCAAAACAAATGTTTATTCACAATTTTCTAGCTTATAGTCTTCTTAACACTTCGAGGTTAAATTTTCTAATTGACTGTACTCATAGAGATATTTCTTATTCATTATTTGCTTTTAATAAAATACTTGTAAGTCCGAAATGCAAAGTTTTTATTGTAAAGGAAAAAATAGGCATGTAATATTGTATTATTTACTTCTTTAATAATTTATACTAGAGACTTACGAAGCGAGGCTTCGCTCGAGTGCGTTCCCTAGGTGTCTTTGCCATACATTTTATTGCTTTGTATCAAACCGTGCAGGCAGCGCTAGCCGATGAACCGGCCAGGCTATTTCCGACTTCATTTAAAATTATTATGATTTTTGACAGTAAACATTTTTATTTACTTTTGTTACTATACTTTTCTTTGCAGGTGAGGTTAATATATACTATAGTTCATTTATAGTTAGATTTTTTTTACGTATGATACGTAAAAAAAATCTCAAAAAAAAAACATCAGCATACAATGCTTCTAGAAATCATACATGTGATTTTTTTTTATTTGCTCTTCTTTCAAACAAAAATGTACGATGCTTATGTTATTTTTATTCACATATACTAATAGGTTTCGTAGAATATGAGGATATAACAAAAGGTTTCTGCGGAAGTATGAGAGTGAAGTGAAGCTAAGTCAGACCGTGATTAGGTGATAAGTATGTTAGATATATTTATCGTAAGGCATTGAGATCACAATATTAGTCTTTATGCCGCCGAAAGTTCGAATCAGAAAAATATATAACCTGTATAAAAAATATATTTGTCAAAATTCAGATTCTTTGGTCTTACCATGCGATATGTACATAAGCGTTTCAATTTTGATTCTTCACGTTTTTTCTCAAGCCGATAAGTTTTTTATTGATTTAAACTAAGTACATAATAAAATTAACGTTATATTTATAAAAAGGTTGATTCCAAGACTTTGACTTTATTCATGTTTTGCCGTATCGTATGTTGTAATTGTCATCTCCCTCTTATAATAAGCGAATTCTACTAAATCTTTTTCAAAAATATCAAAGCAAACTTTGTAAGTGATTTCGTTTTAAACAACAAATTGTGCTATTTTATTGCTTTAGCAGCCATTCTTTCCTTTGTAAAAACCAAATGAAGGTCAACGTAAGAAACAATTCACTAAATATTTTTATTAGATAACTATTGTTATTAATAAATAAGTTATTAGTTAATATATGAATTAGAATGCTAGATCTATTATATTATAAACAAATATATTTCTTATAGCTAACAAAGTTCTTAAGAGCATGTGATTTTACTTTAGTTTTGCGGTGAAATATGATAATATGATGAATGACCGTTAAAAAATAAAAGATACTACTCCTTTTACAGTTTAGTTCTAGCCAGCCAAAAATAAAAAAATAAAATTATGAAGATAATATTAATTACTGATAACTAGCGACTCACCCTCGCTCCACTTGGGTTTGTCCCTACTTACGTTTTAACGTTTAGTATAGATTTCTCAGAGATGAGATTTTTCCCCGTAGTATAAAGTATCCTATATTATGTTGACCCGGATAACCTATCAAAGCTATACCAAATATCAAAATCCCTCTAGTGATTTTTTCGTGATGCGGTCACAGACAGACAGACAGACAAAAGTTCTAAAAACTATAGGTTCGTCATCTGTCGATAATAAAGTCTATTTCAATAAGATTTTCCAAATAAAAATATTTAATGTATCAGAATCATATATTTGGTAAAAACAAAGTAAAATAAAAGATAAAAATATAATGTTTAATGTATTGATTTAATTTCAGTTTTATTATTGAAATTAAAAATGTTATATTCATAGATATATCATACAGGTCGAGGTCAATTATCATAAAAACACTGCTAACAGGCATTTTTTTTCAGTGACTACGTTGCTTGGTCGATGTGAAAGTTTTCAATTGGGTACTCAATGTAATTAAATGCTTCGGTTGTACGGTGTAATATTTTAGTTGAAATAAAAAAAATACTGTAATTTTTTCTTTTATATATTTATAGGCGTAAACTATTATTAGGTAAAGTAGATAGTTGTATGAATTTTCTGCTAGGAATCTTCAGACACATGTTGTATTTGTGATTGCATAACGCAAAAATGTTGGAATTTACGGTGTTCCAACGTTTAATTTTATAAAAATTATTATAATCGATTGAATGGTAATATTATGATATTATGCAATGGGTAATAATATTCCCATTGCATTCTATTTTGCTTTGAAATGTGCCAATTTTTTCATCGTATTTTACGACTAGCATTTTATAAATTTCGGTGTACGTACATGAAGTACTTAAATGTTTAGGGTTTATTACCTATAATATTACTGAACATGTTTCATCTATTCTTTGTTAACAATTGTGACGTTTTTAATTAATTTTATTGCATACTTATCTTGTTTGTCAATAAATAAAATACATAAAAAGTGTTTTTAATTCACCGCCCAGAAAACGCTACATTTTTATTAGCAATTTTTTAAGTCGGTAAAATTTTTAGTTTGTTACAGTAATTGAGTAGACATTATAATTTAAATTTTATACAGTACTAGCGACTCACCCTCGCTTCGCTGTAGTCTCTAGGTATTTATTAACTTTTAGTATGAAATAGATGATATATCCATACTACTATTATAAATGTGAATGTGTTTACTTGATTGTTTGTAGCTGTTGCTGAGATACGCGAAATAAATTTATATATGATTACACAAGAATTGCCCATTAAATATTATAATAGATATTTATCTATAATGTAATAATGTTCTTTATAACTGTAGACTAGGTACTTCTGTCAGCTGACATTCATTTATCCATGGTTTTTATTTTTTTTCTACTGCTAACTATATGACTGCTCAAACTCATTCTGGTCTTCCGCACAATACCTACGTTACACTACTTTGAGATTATGAAAAAAAGTATATGCGGTTATGTAAGTTTTTACAAATTTTACTGAGGAAGGATTTTTTTATGCAATTTTAAAACTTGTTCCGTGCGACGATCAATCTGTTCGTAACAAACTAACTATATCTTATATATTTAAACGAGCAATTCTTGTATATTTATATCTTTATTTATTTATACCAGCGATCTCGGAAACGGCTCTAACGATTTCGCTGAAATTTGTTATATGGGGGCTTTCGGGGGCGAGAAATTGACCTAGATTAGTCTCAGGTCTGGGAAAACGCGTGTTTTCGAGTTTTCATGCTGTTTTGCATTATTATACGCAGAATATGGTCGATAATTTCTTACACTCGGATGTAAGCATCGTAGTCAAGCGGTCAAGGCGCAAGTTAGACAACACATATGCCCGGGATCCAGTCCCGGTCGCAATGCAAAGTTTTTACTTTTGTTTTTTTTGTATCATTCAAGTTTTAAGCTTTTTTTTATCTAAAAAATACGATATAACAAAAAAAGAATTCCGAGCGAAGCTCGGTCGCCCAGGTACTTTAAATTATAAATATTCGTCGACTACCTAATTGCGACTACATAGCGACAAATTTTTTGCATTGAAATTATTTTTTTGCATGATTTGCCTATAAAACGAGAGCCAACTTGTATAAACATAAATGTTAACATTATTATAACCAGCATCGTAATACAAACTGTTGGAATTGTTTGTTATTCGTATGTGGCTGCCGTGAATATGAAAAATATTCGTGAATAATAATAATTACTATGATGGCAATGAAAAAACTACAACTGAAAATATTTTTAAGAGTGAACTCGAATATTATACAAAAATATAGCTTTTTGCATGAATTTACTTATATAAATAAATTAATATTTTCATATTAAAAGTATTGGCGCTTTATATTTTCTCATAGCGTAATAGCGTAAATTTAAAGGAAGCCTCATTTTGGATAAGAAAGTTTATCCTTATTTCTTAATTTTCAAAACATGTTTATCAACAACAAAGCAGCTGCTGGAGGGCTGCGTAACGTCAAAAAGTGCAAATTTGCGAGGGTAAATTGAATTGTGAAAACAAACAGCGTTACGATGAACGTCCAAAAGCACTTTAACGTTATTATACGCAGGACATCAAGTCACATTAAATTCTTTATTCGTTTTATTTTTGCGGCCTCACGGTCCGGAATTCCTGCGATGTCTTTGATCTGGCAAAGAAAAAATATGGACGAAAATGCACTTGAACTGTCTTCATAAAAGGGGAAAAATATAATTTATTCACGAGATAATTTTCTGCTCCCCTGTAAGGAGACGTTTGAAGTGGGGTAGGCACGAATGAATGTTTGTACTGTGTAGAGCTTCACTACTCTAATAGCAAGACTTTGACCTGTCTTGTTTCGCTACTTATATTTTCCTTTCAAAGCTCTTACTATCTGAATTCAAATAATTTGTATGCAGCGCTAGTAAATATAACAAGGAACCAGGAAGACTACACAACATGATTAAATTTTTTTTGAAGTAAATACTTATAGTATTTTGTTGTTATTACTTCTATTGTATTTTCTTTTGTCTTCAAAATTTTACATTGTTAAGTACGTAGATACAATCTTTAATAAAAATTTTATTTCACTTCAAAAGAGTTACAATATTTTTTTAATTATAGGTACAGCATTTAAATAGTATTTCATCGCCCCGTCGTGAAACAAACAACAATTGTAAACGATTGTCGTGTAATCTAATATTTTATGTAGGTCTGTCTATCTTTGATCGTATCCCTGTCACACGCCGAAACACGAGAACCCTCTAAATACTTGATGCGATTATTATAGACTGTCAAATATCCTTATTTTGTCCTCAGCTATCTATACCCTTCTGCTTTGTTAGTAAAGCGAGCTAATGCTTTACAATACTCTACCATGATTTAAATATTCTATCTTTGCTTCACATCTTATTTATATTAAAACTAAATAACTAAATTTTCGTAACCAAAGCTCTAGTAGAATGTTATCAACTTCACTGATTGACGTCATGCCGAATGGTGGCATTACTTCGACACTCGAATAAGGTAATGCTTGCTAAGAGATGTTTGTGTAGTGCTAATGCAGTTAACGGAGTTAAAACATACTTTATTTTGCTTGTCTACACTACATGGAGATTAATGTCCTCTAGAAAGGTTTTTAGTTACGGTCAATCTCACTAAGACTAGCCATCTGCGCGGTTTATTAATTATGATACAATATATCTTGCACTCGGAGAGGTTGTCGGAGGTGCAAAAGTACAAGCACATCAACTTCCTAAGTCGGAGTTGTTACTGAAAATTTCTCAAAATAATATTTTTTTTTTACCCAAGTTTTGTATCTCATATTCATTAGTTGTTAAAGCTCACTACTATACTATCGAGGTATTCAAATTATGTGAAAAAATGAAATCTTTTTTGTAACGGTTAACCGTTTAGTACCGGTTAGCATGGAATAGATAGGCTATATATTATATATATACATAGGTATGATAAGTTATTGTGGGTAGTATTACAACGTGTTTTCCCGGAGGAATGCGATAATCTCTCGCGGTAAAAAGTAGCCTAAGTCATTCTCCAGGCCTCCACTTATATACACAAAAATTACGCCAATTTGTCGCTTTGTTTAGACGTGAAAGAAGGAAAAACAACTTTCTAACAAATAAAAAAAAATAATTTACATTTATTTACGATTTAGGTAACTATTTCGCTGTAAATTCTTGCTAAGTAGGAGTATTTTAAATGTCTCTTTCATTTGGGTACGTTTTTAACGCTTGAGTTGGCGAATGTACTAATACGACCAAATATGAACGTTTGTACATCTGAGAGCGAGATTTAAATTAAAACCGTCCCCTTTCTTTGAAGAAATGGCTGCGAGGGTATTTAATTGTGATCCATTCGAAATATTGGCCTTCGAGCGGGTTGCGAATAATTGGCAAATTTTATACTCAACTGCCTTTTGTCATTTGTTATTAAGTTAGGCAAGCGTCTCTCAGTCGAAACGGAAAATTACTCGGCTAATGAAAAATTCTATTCATTTGAAAGTTGTGGTTTTTGAATTTATTACGAATTATTACTTAAGCAAGTACATCTTTTTGATTATTCTCTTTGAAAAGACTAGTCGTCTTCTTCGAGAGACAATTAATTGTTCATTTGAATTCGTTAATTCATAGAAAAATTATATTTGATCGGATTTTTATTTTAATATCGTTTAAGGTTATTTTCTAAGTAGGTATATTTTGATGTACCTATAGGTAAAGAATTTTTAAAACAAGTAAAGCGTTTTTTATAAACCGCAACCAGACCAGCAATTGAGTGTAAACGGGAAAACGTTATATAAAATGAAACTTTGAAATTCCCGATAGACAATCTATATAATAAACATTTTTAACCGCACATCCCGTTATTTATCATTAAAATTTAAATACATTTAGAGATCTAATACCTGGTGTATGATAAGTTCCTCAAGGCCATGGAAGGTGAAAGATGAGGTATCTAATAAATGATTGGGCTAAATTGAGGTTTCATAAATATGTTCAAGTCAAGAATGAAGTTTTATACTTTATTTTTATACTTTATTATATATGTAATAGAAATTGTAACTTATGATCTAAATTTATAATTTTTATGACTAATTTACAAAAGGCATTTTAAGGTAAAAAGGGATTAGAAATTTCATCATGAAGAGTAAAGGGGAAAATGATATGGATGCAGAATTTTCTTATAATTTCATTCAATTCAATTCCTTATTAAGTATTTGCTTTAAGCGTATTATAATATCTAATCAATTATCTAATAATATCAATAAATTATAATCTTTCAAAGACTTTATAAGAGTAGGGTTGAAACATGAAAATAACACCAATTTTCCAGTTACTAATAATATTTTGAACATTTGAACATCATTGATTTTGATTTTTACATATAACCTGGGCATAGAAATAAATATTTGAAACCAAATTAAAAACAATAAATGTCATCGATGTCAATTCTGGGTTGGTAGTTTTACAATATATAGTACCTGGGCGACCGAGCTTCGCTCGGAGTTCTTATTTGTTATATCGTATTTTTTAGATAAAAAAAAAACTAAAAACTGGAATAAAAAGAAAAAAAATAAATAAATGTAAAAACTGTGAATTCCGACCGGGACTCGATCCCGGGTATATGTGTTGTCTAACTTGCGCCTTGACCGCTTGAACACGATGCTTATATCCGAATGTAAGTAATTATCGTACATAATATTTTGCATAGAATAATGCAAAAGAAAACCGCATGAAGACTCGAAAACACGCGTTTTCCCCGACATGAGACTAATCTAGATCGATTTTTCGCCTCCAAAAGCCCTCACATACCAAATTTCAGCAAAATCGTTAGAGCCGTTTCCGAGATCGCTGGTATAAATAAATAAAGAAATAAAGATATAAATATACAAGAATTGCTCGTTTAAATATATTAGATATTATGTATTATTGGTTGGCTGGCGAAATTGTACCTTAATATATTTTATGCACTCTAGTCATTGCTACTACAGAGAATGGTCGTATAACTTATATAATATTTTACCAATATATTTACAAAAATTAATGTAAAACAACAAATATATTTCTTGTAACGTTAAAAATATATTTGGCCCATGAGGGGATCGAACCCGCGACCTTCGCGTTATTAGCACGACGCTCTAACCAACTGAGCTAATGGGCCTTCTTATCTGACTTCTATAATAAAAGATCTCTTTAAAAAGTATAATATTATATCTACAACTAGCGGCTCACCCTCGCTTAGCTCGGATTCGCCTCTTGGAAAACAAAAACAAATTTATCCCACGGTAACTGTACATTTTTCCTATATAAGGTATCAGCATGCCGAATTTTACTAAATTAGGTGCATAAATTGTTGTGTACTAAGCTGTATAAGTTACTATAATTTTTTAATTATCCGGGATGAAATGTATCTAAAATGTTGACCGGGGATATAAGGTACCACCATGCAAAATTTCATTTAAATTGGTCCAACAGTTTTGGAAATTAGCCCGTACAAACAGACAATCAGACAGAGAATTATTTTGTATAATTGTAAAAATCTCGATTTGTTCTATTTCTCTTCTTACTGACTTGGTTTTTAGCATTTTTTTATGTACAGACATTCGACCTCTACAGTTTTATTATATGCATAGATAATACATATATTAAGGCTATCAAGAGTATTATTGAATTTACATAGATTATTATCTTGCAATTGATTAAATAAAAAAAATGGGAAATGATGACGTATATCTAGTTCAATTGCTTATATTAACACGATAATTATAAAATATATTTATAAAAAATATACTGTAAACAATTCCTTTGTTAAAGTCGCAGTTGTCCAATATCTAATCCTATTTCCTTTGAAGCAACGTAAGCTAAATTGTAGCGAGTAGCAGTTTAGTAGTGAAGTCATCCCACGTTTGCAGCTTCCGACGTAAGCTGATCATGTCAGCTCCCGTTCCAATTTGCTTATTCATTCCGTCATCCCCTCGAAACGGTCCACCGCCATATCACCGATTCTAGGATATTGGCAGGGCTCATTTTACAACACGCATGTTAGAACTGATTAGATTTACATAATTTACCATGCAATAAAATTGTATGGATACAATTAACATATTTATTGGAGATGTCAATAAACGGGTCAAGTGCGAGTCGGGATTGCGCATGTACGGTTATCTTTTACCAGATATTATGTTTTTGTTACATAAAATACTTTCGCATTGTTTAGATTTTTTCTTATTTATTTTAGAATGTAATTATCCAGTTACGCGATATATAGTACGTAGGTATTTGTAAAAAAAATATTAACTGCTTATAGATGAAAGCTGGTTCAAAACGTATATGGAATTTAAGGGTATGACAGAGGGACTGAAAGACAGACAGCATAAGCTAAGTAAAAGGGTTCCGACGTGGCATATCTATAAGCTACGGATCCTTAAAATTTTTATATTTTAAAATGTTTTAAATAGTTGCCACTTTAATAGTGTCCTTCATACGTCGATAAATTAATTTGACGACACGTTTGGCTCAGTTTATAGGTAACCTACTTGCTGTGTCAGCAGTCGCAGGTTCGAGTCCCGCTGGGGGCATTCATTTGTGTGATGAGCACGAATGTTGTACTCTAGTCATGGGTGTTTATATTTATAATATGTATGCATTTATATATATGTAGTGTAAAACTATTTGCTATCCATAACATTAGCCTGGTAGCTTACCATGGAACTAGACGGTGCTGTGTTAATGTCCCAACATATTATATAAAAAAAAAATAATTAAGTGACCGCAACAATACAAAAGAAAATATGTATAGGACTTGAATATACATAGTCTATTTGTACCAATATAAATATTATTTTACACTGAATAGTAAACTTGTTTACATCAGAAAATAGGATGACGTTCAATTTACTTTGGCACTGTTGTTTGTTTTAGTGATTGATTCGTTAAACTTCATTTAAAATGCCATATAAGGCTTCTTTTTATATGTAGACATATAATATGTAGGTGGAATTTACTGTTGATTAACTTTTGTGCATACTATATATAAATATTCGTGGGGCGAAAATATTAGGGAATTTTAAGACTTTCTTTAATATTATCGGACTTTTAATAAACATAACTTTGTTTTTTTCCACCCTCAAACTCCGGAGGAACGACGTTTCGACACAACCGGTGAATGATCTGGCCCTGGACGGATGGCTTTACGTGCTCATCTAGATACGGAGGTAAAACACAGCCAATTTTCCAGCTCCGGGCTGTTACTGAGTTTTTCTTCTCAGAAAAACCCAATACGTATTTTTGTCAAGAACCAGGTCTTGGACCTAGGGTCTCGGGATATTCAGCCATACGTACGTGTTAACTACTCGACTAACGAAACTGTATAAATGTAACAATTGCTTATTGCATCTACTTATGAAACTTGATAAAATCCAAAGTATTATTACCTAAGCGCGAATGAAACTTTTTTGAACAGAGCGACATATTTGATCAAGTTCAACATTATATGAAAAAATCTTAACATATATAAAATATTCTAACACTGTAAGAGCTAAGTTGTTCTAATATGTGCAATTTGAATAATTTTGGAAGTACATATATTATAAGTTTACAACAAGTGACAGTGTTGCGAGACAGAATACCTATAGTCTACACTGAACACGCAAAGGAATGTTTTACTGTAATCACTGGACCCAGAAAACTATTTCCGAAAAAGGCTCATAGTAAATTGGAAAGCCTCGTGCTCGTATAGCGTTTCCGCGCAGCACCGAGGAAATAAAAACAGGGAAATGAAAATAGGTTAAGCGGACCCTCGGGGTAGGAATGACTTGAAGATAGGTTTTTGTATCAACTAAGCAACTATTGCTCATAAAATTTTAGGTTACATCGTTGGAATGTTACGCTGGTGCCTTTTTAAGATATTTTTTGTATTATCTAGATTTATAGCTGTATTAATGGCCACATTAATTGTTAAACTAGAAATAATGATAAAGTACTATACCTAATCTAATGTATAAATATCTCGTGTCACGGTGTTTGTGGTCGCACTCCTCCGAAAGGGCTCGACCGATTTTAATGTTTTTTTTTTGTATATTTGGTAGGTATGAGAATAGGTCGTAAAGTATTTTTCATCCTCCTACCCCCCATGTTTTAATCACGATTTTAGTAGTTTTGTATGAACAATCTATACATATAATAAAATTGTAACTAAGTCTAATCTGTACATTAAATATTTTTTGGAAAATCTTATTGAAATAGACATTATTATCGATACAGAGGCCGAATCTATAGTTTTTAGAATTTTTGTCTATCTGTCTGTCTGTTACCGCATCACGGAAAAACCACTGCAGGGATTTTGATGAAATTTGGTATGATGATAGCTGGTTATCTGGGTCAACATATAGGATACTTTTTACTGCGGGATATATTAAACGTTAAAACGTAAGTAGGGGCAAACCCGAGCGGAGCGAGGGTGAGTCGCTAGTATTATATAAGTACAAAGTGACGAACCCGAGCGAAGCGAGGGTGAGACGCTGACCAAGCCAAAGAGTTTTTTTGTATTTAAATAAAACTATCTTTTCGGATTTTTTCGCGGATTTATTTTGATTTTTGTTTCCCGACGTTTCGATTGCTTTACAGATGTCAGTGCTTTACAGATGTCTCAAAAGCATTACATAGTTGTTACAGTAATGCTTTTGAGACATCTGACACCTTAGTCTCTCCCGTGACCATGATTGCTGTAAAGCAATCGAAACGTCGGGAAACAAAAATCAAAATAAATCCGCGAAAAAATCCGAAAAGATAGTTTTATTTAAATGTCTAATATTCGCGTAAACCTAAGAAAGTATTAGTTTTTTTGTAGATTGAACGCGGGTTTAGCCGCAAATTCTGCTGTTGTATGTAATAAGCAGACAATTTTTTAATGCTGTGTATTAAATAAAGCAAACACAGATAGACATAATGTTTAACAGCAAACGCTTTTATTATCTTTTGGGGCACAGAGGACTTTAGTGAGCTCCTCGTCAAACGTCTATTTAGGCGATTGAACCACGTCCTTTAAGCCGTAGGTTACTTAATGACTGGATATGGTCTTTACTAAATTTATATTATATATCTTGTGATAATTTTTATAATTTTAATAATACCTGTATAGTCTTCACTTATATATAAAATAAAATGTTTAAACGGATTGTGATGAGATTCATTTTAATGAGACTTTCACGAATTAGAACAGATAAGTTAGGCAAGAATGATATCTTGGTAAGACATTGTCTATCTTGAAAAAAAAAATGGTTGCCGTGGGATAGGAAATAGAAATTTCATAAGTATTTGATACATGACGGTGTAGTGAAGTATGAAACAAAGCGAAGGCGTATCGCTAGAATATATTATGCCTAAGTACCTTATTGGAATTTCTTTGTCTGGACTTTTTTAAACCTTTGTTCTGTAATAGAGTTTTAGACTCCATATAATATATCCAGGATAGAGAAATGTAGCTCCATCTAAAAGTGGCTATGTTTAGTTTTGAATGGAATGAGCTGTTGATTTGATTGATTGATGAAAGCTGCATTTATGTCACTTGAAAAGAAATACCTATTCTTCTTTAAATAAATTCACAACTAGGTTTCCGATGAAATTCCTTTAAATGACTTCGAGCGTTACTACAGAAAAATAACATCAGTCCGTCCTTTATAAATAACAACGGGCACCTGTTCCACTTTATTTTAGCGATAACGTAAGCTCGAATCAAATATGGCTGAGTAATTACGTCGGGTAAAGTTAAAGTGTTACCTAATTGGGGCGGCGCGGCGGCGCGTCACTAAATGACTTTGATTTGGAGTAATCCCACCCGCCTCTTTTAATACAAGAGTGGTATGTGTCTTAGCTAAAATCCTAAAATAGCAAATCTTACATCTATTTATTAAACTTTCCTTTAGTACAAAACGTCGAATAAAAGTCTATCAAAATCCCAAACAATAGAATGAAGTTGTACAGTTCTTTTATTTATATACTTTGTTCTATTGATATGCTCTTATTATTCGATAAGTTTTCCTTATAATGTTATTTTATGGTTTTTACTGAATGATCTACACTAATATTGTAAAGAGGCAGAGTTTGTTTGGTTGAACGCGCTAATCTCAGGAACGACTAATAAGATTTGAAAAATTCTTTCTCTTCTCTTCTTCTTCTTCTTTATGTAGTATATCTATTAAATAAAACGCACCTAGGGACGAACCCGAGCCAAGCAATGGTGAGTCACTAGTCTGGTTTTATAATAGATGTTTTTGTTAATTAGAGAAAGGAAAGGATAAGATAAACATTTTTCATATGACTAAAATATTTATAGGTATTTCTTTGTATAGGTACAGGAACAAATTTGAGCTAACAGTGACCTTTCTTTTTAATTGTGTTGAATAAACTGTTTTCGAGTACGCTGTTTTGCCCTTAGGGACATAATCGGGCGAAGCCAGGGTGAGTCGCTTGTAAAAAATAAAACCTTAAACACTTTCTACTAAAAAGAAACATGGGTTATATACTCATACTCAATAAACTAAGTGTTGGGATAAAAATGAATTGCTATTTATGCCTTATAATCCAGGATTTGGAGGGTTAAGTCGGCCGGTTCTTTGGTCGTCATCAATCTTACTCAACCCGCATAATCGTTGAGAACCTTAGGATTAGGGCGGCCTACGTTTTTAAACTACATTTGTGTGTGTATGTTTAAGTTTCCTTCCTTGGTCTTGTGGTTAGCCTTAATTCGGCCTTCAAGTTATACAAAATTAATCAAGGCTTACTTATAAATGTTAAATCAAGGACGATGTATAAGTTTTTCTTTTGTTAAATATAAATACATTTTGTTGGTAAATCAATATTAGTTGTAAATATTTGTAATCATTTTTCATTTCCATTTCATTATTTATTAAGATATTTCTGTATATAAGTAGGAATTTAATTTTTTAAGTACATTTCTCGTACAAAAAATAGGCATGGCAATTAAATTATGAGTAATTAATGCTACGAAGAACAACTATAAACATCTTGTTTGTTCAATACTAATTATATTACTATTTAAATGAAAACTAAATATCAGATAATTAATAAAGTAGACAAAAGCACTTCAAATTGTAAAGCAATGCAAAGTTATTTCGAAGAATTAAACTTTAACATATTTAGACCTCAGGCTTCTAGTAGTTCTAGTACCTATTCTTAATTAATTTAGGGTTATTAGGTATAATATATTTATAGGATGGTTTAATTTGATCAGGTACTCCACACTGGCACTACGTAGCAGACATAGGTTAATTATAAAATTTGAAAAATCTTTAGTGATGCACCCGAGCGAAGCGACGACGGTTGTATAACATATATAATAATGTAAACAAATTCAAGTCAAATATGTCGCAACCATCAACTCAAAACTATGGTAATGGCACTTCTAGAAACCATTGAACATAAGAATTGAATGGAATTGAAGATAAGGCTTAGGGCATAGAATTATAGAAATATATTAAACTACTTTTTAAAAATTGTATTAGTAAAACTAACATTTTCAAAATTGAAGCTTGTAATATCATCACGTTTTTCTTTGGGATAAATAGAGACAATGTAGTTCCACTGTTTTTGCGACTACAGACAATTTGACAGTAAATTAAAAAAAAACATTCAAGTCTTATATACATAATACGGATATTATGTATATAAGAAAATATATATGATAATTCTTCGTTCTGCGTTGTTTTTAGTACTGAAGATACTATAAGGTTTCGAATGGCGGTTTTAAATGCCTCGTTGGGTAACCTTAGTTAAAGAGCAAATATTCGTATGCACAATATAAGAGTTAATTTTGTGTGGAATTTGATTTCACTTTATCCCTTTGTAGTGTCACTCGTACAAACTGCAATGTAGATTTTACTAATATTATAGTGCACTGAAACTTGAAAATATTGTAACTACAATAAATATTTTGCTGGTTACTCTGCGGTTGAAATATTAAATGCGAAGTGTTGCGAACTTTTTTCTAAAGGGATTTTTTAAAAAAGCTACTATTTTTTTCAGCCTCAAATGATATCTTTTTGTTTGAAAATTCATATTTACTTGAGAGCGAGAAATAGCAGTAAGGAACGCTTACTGCTATTTCTCTCTCGGGATATGTATAATAGCTTCCTATGAGTGAATGAATTTTCAGTATCACACTAGTAGTTCTGAAGATAACGTCCAACATCCAAATTCGTGTCCCTTCATAAAATTAGTGTAGATAACATGCATAGAAAGTGAAAGGTTTCGTCTTTCAAACGCCATATCAATCTAATTTCCGTTTCGGAACCAAAGACGTGCCAAGGAATGTGCTAATAACGAGCCCAAGCCCTACAAAGATGAAGTCGGAGGGCGAATTTTAATTAAATGCGTCCACGACATTAATGAGATGAAAGTGAGCGGGCTCTTTATCGTGATTTGTTTGTCCTTTATTACGGGGGTAGGGATGCCTATGAATTTTTAATGCATTCATTCCAATTAGTATAATGGAATTTAATGGGATTTATGGTATTAGAATAAGTGTACATGTTTTATAATGTTTTAGGAATACTTTTGTTATATTGAATGTGCGGTATAGCTCTTGTCTAACTTTTTCTTAGACAGTTAATTTGGTAGATATAATTAATACGTATAAATTAAAGCTATAGAATGTTGCACATACGCATGGGAAAGTATACGAAAAATATACGGCTCTAGCGAGGAGATCGAATAATATATAAGCATATAGACAATTGTAATAACTATATATATATATATATATATATATATATATATATATATATATATATATATATATATATATATATATATATATAATTATACGATATTATTATTATTATTATATAATTTTATTAGTACATAATTATGTAGTGAGGATAGTTACCGAATTAATTATTATTGGTCGATAATTCACTTCCTACTTAAGCCTTTTTCAACCGACTTCCAAAAAAAGGAGGAGGTTTTCAATTCGACCGTATATATATATATATATATATATATATAGAATTGTAAAAAATACAAATATAGATTTATAACTAAACTTCGTTAAACCCTGAAAATAAAGGGTTAGCGAAACTTCTATCAATCTTTTATACTAAAAATGAATAAATAACTAATGCAATACTAAAAATTATGTCAATATTTGAAACATTACAAAACGTATTATGTTAAGAGTGTGTTTGAAATTTCTTGCAAGTAAAATTTCATATTACATTGTTATCAACTCATCAGAAGTTCCTTAATTTTGTCATGAACTTTAAACTCAAACAATTCCTCGAGTCACTTTCTCGAAACTTTATACTTTATACATTAAAGTAATATCATTTGTACATAGTTTATCTTCAAAAGAATTTATAATATTTTATTTTTCCTTACATTATTTAGTTGGCTCCTTTGTAATGCTAAAAAATATATCACATATTATTTTGTTTTACAATAATTTGATTGTGCTTTGGCTTATGTGACAAGAATTGTGGGTACTTTACTCAGACGAGGTAATTTTTTGTAGTTAGTCTTACCTATTATTGGAAAGCTTATAATATATTTTTTTTAAATTTAATTTACAGCCTTACTGATACAATGTACGCATCTTGATCTACAAGTACATTCTTTCATAATATGTTAATCTTTTTCTGAAATACAGTGAGGTATGTTAGCTTTTACGCATAGCTGCACTGATTCCATAGTGAATGTTAGGTGCGATAATCCGAGCAATATAACATATGCTAATCCGTTCTGTCCGTGTGTATTATGTTAATAATCTTATTATCGGTGAGCTTATTGGATTAAAATTATGTATATCGTTAATTTATGTCACCAGGTGTTATGTAGGAGTCATTGGTATGATTATAATAAAGTTATAACAGTAATTTTGTACATACTTTTATTTACTGGACTTAATACAGAAACAAATCTATCCCACGGGAACCGTACATTTTTCCGGGATAAAAGTAGTCTATGTACTATTCCAGACTATAATCTATGTCTGTGCCAAATTTCATCCAGATCCGTTCAGTTGTTCTGGCGTGATTGAGTAACAAACATCCAGACATGACATATAATATTACTAAGATTAAATTATGGAATGTACAACGGGATTTTTTGTGGTTTTATTTCCAAAAAAAAAATAAAAAAAATAAACATCCATAAACCTTATAATCTAACGTCCGTCTGCCCGTCCATCCCGTACATCACATCCATTTTTATATGTAATTTCGAAAAACAAATAAATAAATAAAATAGTTCCTTACATGTTAATGTTTGAGTGAATACTTTGTTGCTTTTAATCTAAAAAGAAAAAATCATGAGTTAAAGCTTAGCACTAACGTTTATGAGTGCGACTTAGACTCGTATATGTCGCCTTTCGCTTCTACGACTACTCTTAAGTCAATTATGTATAGCCTTATCAATTTTTAAAAATGGATATTCTTCATATAAAAACTTTGTTCCAACTCAGTATTTTTATCATGATATTGTGTTAAAGAACAGCTTTTATGGCGTGGGAAGTATGGCGGTTTATGGCAGGTAACTTCAAGACCTTGTACTTTACGTACAAACCTAACAACTATGAATATTGTAGCCCCTTCTTGTTATCCCATTTCAAGACCACGAAGATTCGAGCATCCGTGCGGGAAAATTGAATATCTTGTAGCCTTGGGGTAAGTTCAAGCTATTACAGCTTCTAACGTATTTAGCATAAAGGTCATAATGTTGTAATTGAGTTGGTTGTATGAAAGGTTGTAAAGTCCTTACGTCTTGATGCATAAGGATGAAATATCTCCGGTATAAGAGGTTTCGTGGCTTGTCAATTTGTAGGCACGTCGGTGTTATAAGTTCTACAGGTTTTGATGGTGTATGCACACGCTAAGTGTTTTGGGGGTGTAGCTTATTTCGTATTCATCTAATTTATTAGCAGCTAATAAAATATTGAGATAGTGATACAATACATATGTCTCGCTGGCGATACAACTTTATCTTTATTTATGTATAAGATAAAAAGATGAAAATTTCAATACCATATTATATTTTCATCATTTACAAGTAGTTTGAAATTATAATTAAACTAGCAACTCACCCTCGCTCCGCTCGGGTTCGGCCCTAGTTACGTTTTAACTTTTAGCTCAGAGATGAGCTTTTTCCGCAGTAAAAAGTATCCTATATATTGACCCGGATAACCAGCTATCATCATACCAAATTTCATCAAAATCTGTCCAGTGATTTTCTCGTGATGGACCGCATTAGACAGACAGAAATACAAAAATTCTAAAAATTATATATTCGGCCTGTGTATCGATAATAATGACTATTTCAATAAGATTTTCCAAAATATATTTAATGTACAGATTCGGCTTAGTTACAATTTTATTATATTATAATTAAATTAGGTTAAAGTTGTTAAGTGTGATGGAGTTGTCAGTAAATTAGGATTGAAAGACAGACATGTGGATATAACCCACACGTAACGTTGAGGTTGTATTTCATTGAACAATGGAACACTAAAAAGATAATTAAGCATTATGTGTAGTACAATATAATGAAGTCCGAGTATCTAGAACAATAACACTCAAACCTACATATTTCACTGTCTACATAGTTATCATTTATTTCAGAGATCACTTTTATAAAGGATATTACATTACATAATTTAATGTCTATTGTACTAATTTTATGTCTTATAACGTTTATAGCCACAAGCCATCGTTTGTTCTAATGATAATAACCATAATCGTGTAACGTCTACTATTGCTTAGAGAGTATAAAGTGTCGTTACGATGTATTATATTTTCACTGTTATGTTGGTCTATAGTCTGTTTTTTAACAAACGAGTACCGACAATTTTTACTATATTGTTATTGGTCCATATAATCAACATATAGTCCGTTTTATACAAACTTTACAGTTTCAAAACAAGAACAAAGGCGTTGGCCCCACAACTAACAATGACCCATCTCACTCTGTCAATATCGAAAATGTGTGAGAGACATATTCGGTCCTCGTTAAGTAAGTAAGGAATTCTTAGTAGTATTTAGCTAAAATTGACACACAAAGGTTCAATAATTTCAGGTTTTATTAGAAAATGAAGAATTCATGAAATAGGCACTTTCGTGTGGGGCTATGTTTATATAAAAGAAAATTGTTATAGGTATATGTATATATATATACATGTGTGAAATAAAATAAATACTAAATGTTAAGTGAAGTTAACTATAATACATTAGTGAAAACCGCACCCACATCGGTTGAGCCGTTTCTGAGATTAGCGCGCACAAACGCATAGACAAACAGACAAACCGACAAAAATTCTAAAAATCATTGTTTTGGTTTCTACTGTGTTAAAAAAAAACCAATATTAGTTTTTCTTAAATATCTTCCATGTACAGACAGCGATCAGTTAGATTTTTATTATACCTATATATACATATGTATACCTATATATATTGGTGTATCTACACCAATATATGTATTTTAAAACTAAGGAATTTGTGTTTATATTATTTTGATTCCGATTTAAAAAAAAAAAACCTACGAGAGCGCAGAACATAATTCTCCAAAATTAAATGACGAGGGCATAGCCAGGAGAAAACGCTAGTAAAATACAATTACCGAAATATCGCGTGAAATCAATGTAAAAAATAAACACCCGAATGGAGAACCCCATTATTTTTAAAGTCGGTTAATAAAAGATATTACAATCATCAAATGTTATATAACAATTTTAATTTTAAATACTTATAACAATTACAAAGTAAACATTAAAAAATCGGCAACCGAAAAGTTATGAGCGTAATCAAGCCCAGTTACCATTTTATCGGCTTCATTTTTTCTTTAGCTCTTTCTTCTGGCAATAAAGAATGCAAATTGGCAATTCAATTTCTACTAAGACTTTAAATATGCATTGAGCATAAAAATTGCTGCATTTAGAGGCATATTTTATACTTTACTGTTTGTAATATTCTTTCAATTAGGTTTATTTATATTCACGGTTTCATAAACTAGGGGAAGTTTATGAAACGTGAATAAAAAATTCTGCTTAATAGTAAAACATAATTTTAGTCTATTATGTAGCTAAGAAATTTGAAGTATTTTTATGTTATATTTTGAAATAGAATAAACAAGTAGCTTTACTATTTTCAAGGATAAGCTATTAACTTATTTATTGAGCTTCAAAGAGCAGTTCGACGGCACGTTTGGCTCAGTTTGTAGTGACCCTACTTTCTGCGCCAGTGGTCGCGGGTTCGAGTCCCGCTAGGGGTATTCATTTGTATGATGAGCACCATTGTTTGTACTCTAGTCATGGGTGTTTATATTTATAATATGTATGTATTTAAAGTTATATATGTGTAGTATATCAACTATCTGGTATCCTTAACACAGGCTTTGTAGCTTACCATGGAACTAGATGGTGCTGTGTGTTAATGTCCCAGCATATTTATTTATTCACATTTACTGGATTGCCCTTTGCGGAATGCATGAAATATATATAATAATAGTTCATAAATTACGTAATATACCTATTGGATGAAATATATGTTGATCAATGTTTCAATCTAGTTATAATATCAAATGTGTAATTTGGATTTTTTTTGCATACACTTTATTAAATGCATAGATACAAAAAAAAATGAGAAGAAAAAGAGGAGTTTTATCACAAACACAGCAATGGTTTATGACGCATAGAGGACTGACATACGAAAATTCATTTTAATAATATAGATAAAAAAAGAACAAATAGAAAAGAATACATTAAATTATAGTGACGTTTTCTACCTGAACAAATGTACAAAATACATAAACATTACAAAAAACTGTCAAAAAACGTTTAGACGTATTGAACTCGAAGAACATAATATACTATTTAGGCAAATAAAATATTTATCGTCGGAATAATAACGAACAGTAACGTAGTGCCAAAGTGTTTTACAGGGTCAAGTGTGAATATTTAAGTTTTACTAAGTTAGTAACATTTGCAAACTTGTCTCCGATCCGACGAAAATTAGGTGAGTTGTTGTGTTTAATTTGGGCATATGTACTCGTACGTAACTATGTATTTGTGTCACTTTATATGAGAGTGTGACCATAAAATTATGGTACATGGGTGTTTGGGGTTGAAGAAAGCTTAAAAAAATAGCTAGAACTTTTTTATGTCTGTTTGGTTGCACCGATAATCCTTATATATAAAATTTTGTTGTGCGATTGCACATGTTTTTATCATAATTATTCTCCTCATTCTTTTACATCATAGGTTATTTTATGGCCGTGGTCTCAAATTTAAAAACATAGACAAAATGGGAAGTTGGGAATCTATCAAATCATCAAACGTGTATCTAATACCTTTAAATGAGCAATTCTTGTATATTTATTTAGTTATATATATACTGGCGATCTCGGAAATAGTTCTAACGATTTCGGTACGTGGGCGTTTTCGGGGGCAAAAATCGATCCAGTTTAGTCTGTCTGGGAAAACGCGTGTTTTCGAATTTTCACGCGGTTTTTTTCGCACGCAAAATATGGTCGCTAATTTCGTACGCAGGAGAATAAGCGTCGTGGTCAAGCGGCCAAGGCGTAAGATTGACAGTTACATGTGTCCGGGTTCGAATCCCGGTCGAATACAAAGTTTTTACTTTAATTTTTTCTTTGTATTTATTCATGTTTTTATTAATTTTTTTTTGATCAAAAAATACGTTATAACAAAAAAGAACTCCGAGCGAAGGTCGGTCGCCCAGGTACTGTATACTAAAAGAGACATTGTATTATTTTAAAGAAGTCACGACGACTTTAACTAAACATCTTATGAGTTACTCCACTTGCCACGACAAACAAAATATGTAGGAAAATATATACATTTTCGTCTATGTTTTTCTTTCGGCTGATATGTCGATTTCGGTGCTTGAGAGAGAGAGAAAAATTGCTTAAGATTAGTTAGAGTAAATTACTACCTATAGCTTCAGAGTTTAAAATTTACGAAAGTTTGTGAGGATGTATGGGTATATGCTTGTTACTTTTTCACATAAAAACTACTCAACCGATTTTGATGAAAGTTTACAGTAATATATCTCATATATCAGAGAAGCATACAGGTTATAATTTATATACATATCGTAATATATAGTTGAACTATTCTAGCCTCGAAAGTTTTTCATGTTGTAGTAGTTACGAGCGGTAAGCATTCGATAAATTGCTTACCGCTCGTGGCTTGAACCAATCTGTGACGGGATTTAGCTGAAATAAACAATTCAATTCGCTAGTAAAATTAAGTACCTGGCATAAAGTATCTTATTTTAATATAAGCTCTTTAAGTAGCCTCGACACGGAATATAGCGTGACGTTGTAGATGGCGCGCCTTAATAAGACGCCCTATAAATACAATATCGCTGGTGACAAATCTTACTTTGTTTTCCTTTAAAAAGCTATCTCTAAAAATGACCCAATAAAAATATGTCACGGTTTAAGTTTAGGGCAGCGAAAACTCATTTGTTGTTCTCTTATTTATGAAGTACTAGCGATTCACTCTCGCTTTGCTTCGGGTCCGTCCCTAGTAAAAATTAAAAACTAATTTATCCCACGGGGACCGTACATTTTTGTGATATAAAAACCTACATGTTATTCCAGACTATAATCTATCTCTGTGCCAAATTTCATCTAGATCGGTTCAGCCTAATTAAAAAATAATATTTTTTTTTGAAAGTAAAAATTTTATATTTACCGTTAAACAAAATCTAGACAAAATATCATAGTATTTTATACATTCATGGTTAGTTCATGGTTTATATTAGTGTAAATGTAAATATTTTAACCTCCGACGCATAAAAGAGAGCGTATGTAGTAATATAATAAGGAGACCAAATAAAAAAAGAAAGAGAGAAAGAAAGGAAGGCCCCGGCGAGATTCGAACTCGCGGTCTCCTGTTTACTAGACAGGCGCTTTAACCAACTAAGCCACGGCGCCTATGTAGTCCTTATCAAATATGGGGATTTATTGATGGCCAATCTTAAAATAATACAACTAACTTTAATAGTTGGATTATTTTGCTTACAAGATTTTCTAATGGTTTTAAAATCTCATGGCCTCCATTCCCCATCCAGGCCTGATTTTAAAAAGTTTTCTATAGTTCATAAGTTTTATAACTTTTATAATAATTATACTTGATTTTTTAGAAGAAATAAGCATTACGATTGTTTGGATTTCTTACCTCCCGCCCAATTCAATGCAATTTGCGATTTGTTTCGTGTGGTATTTTCTTTTTTTCTTTTGACATTCATAGGTATTGAATTCATGATTTTTTACATATTATGTAAACTTAAATATTTTTGTGGTAGTTTACCTGAAAAAAATTCTACGATCCACTGTACATCTAGGGCCCTTCAATACGAGGGCTATCAGGCTATAGTCTACCACGCTGGGTGGGTAAGTCTTTTTATGTATGTTTATATGTAATATCAAACCATAGTCATATGACAAGTACCTACTTCCCATCGAATATTACATGAAGATATTATTCATTGAAGCGTATGCTATAGTCTTGAATGATTGACGTTTGATATTTGTAGTCAAATCATCCACGTCCAGTGCAGTGCGTGATCATGCATATCGAATTACAATCGAATAGATATGCATTTTGACTTGATATTATTGTCTTAAAGGTTCAGTTGTATTTTTTATTAAGATATAATGCGAAGTACCCTCCCCGATGTGTGTCACCTTGTCGTGGTGGGGTGGTCCATTAGCGTCCGGCAATCCAGCCAGGCGTGAAGCTAAGAGATACATTGGGAAACGGCTCACCTCGATGGGCGGTATACCATGTAGGTTGCTTCGGTAGACCTGAAGAAGAGAATTTCCGTTGGGTTTAAGTGGGTAGTACTGGCTTTTCAAGCCCGTGAATCCCAAATAACCACGTATATGTATGCAGAGAAAATAGTCTCTAGTACAAGGACTACTCTACTAGCACAAGAAATCACATGTTCGACTCTTGAAAGCAGAACATATAAATTTGTTACATAGTAATATTTATATTTACATCACATATTTAATACAATAAGCTTTTTACTAACATATAAAAGTATACAAAAGAAAACTAATACATATTTATAGCCAACTGGCTTTTTAGCCAACACAAAAAACTTTTTGTGTTGGCTAAACTAAATTCATTCAATGAGATATATAGATTTCCTAATCTCTGAAAATAATTATTAGATAGGTAAAAAGTGAAAAACTACCAGCATGAGTGAACCCAGGACCTCCAGCTTTGCAGCCGTACATGCTAACCATTGATCAAATGAGGCAGACACAGTTTTTGTTAAGCTTAAGATTAAAATAATGTAAGATGTCTTTTTAGATGTACACACATATGCTGCTTAATAGAAAAATACATACAGACGAACATAGAACCACCTCCTTTTTGAAAGTCGGTTAAAATATAGTTATCTGTTGATCTTATATTACAAGTATACATGACGTATACCTTCATGTTATAAGCCTTGTGACCAATGCCACATCTGCATTGCAATTCTGTATGCGATGGCATAACACTGGTGTTTACTAAAGTTTGACGTTACCAATGGCGCCGCATTGAGGTATGTGGCGATTAGTTATGTCGCGGGAGATTCGTGAGATTTGAAGCATGTGATTTGCATTACATAAAAGTATTAATTAACATTATTACCAATTAATAAAGTTTAAAAAAATATAATAATTATAATAAAAACAGCTAAAATTAAATAAATAATATTTACATATTGTTAAAATCCGCACTTGGCCAGCCAGCGTGGTGGACTATGGCCTGATGCCCCTCGTATTGAAGGGAGGCCCGTGCCCAGCAGTGGGACGTTAAAAAGGGCTGAATACATACATACATACATTTACATATTAGATTTATAATTTAAAACTTATTGAAATTATAAAAAATGTTTAAAATTAACAAATATTGTGATAAGTACCTATTTCGATACTTTGGAAAACCGTTTTTTTTTGCCATAGATCTAAAATTTGCTTTATAGCAATCGACATTTCAGTAAATCTTGAAATGAATAATTTATTTTATTTGATTAAGTCATCATTTTATACATAGAGCTGTAATTCAGTAAAAAATCTATGATGATCAACCAAACTGAACTTTATTTTTCATGCAAACATCGATGAAATTAATCTATACATATAATAAAATTCTAACTAAGCCGAATCTGTTGTACATTAAATATTTTTTTGAAAATCTTATTGAAATAGACATTATTATCGATGCAGAGGCCGAATCTATAGTTTTTAGAATTTTTGTGTCTGTCTGTCTGTTAACGCATCACAGATAAACAACTGGAGGGATTTTGATGAAATTTGGTATGATGATAGCTGGTTATCCGGGTCAACATATAGGATGCTTTTTACCGTGAGAGATTATCTCATTCCCACGGGAGTACACGTTATAACATAATCCATAAAATATTTATGATCAAGATTTCTTGAAACTTGGTATTAATGCTCTTCAATACAAGTAAATAAATACGTGTTTTAGCGTTTTTTGAAATTCATCTCATAAGGAGATAAAATAAGGGATGAAAATTTGTATGAAACCTACCTTTTTGAAGTTTTTTTGTTGTAGTTTTAGCGCGAGTGAAGCCGCGGGTTTTGGTAGTTTTGGATATATAAGTTATACTAATATTAATCAATACTGTATAAATTGGCATAAACGAATGTTATAATTCTAAATTACTAATATATATAAATAAATTGGGTATTAGTTTTCTTGCATGTTTCGTTAGTAGTTTAACGACAGAAAGGACAAAATGCTAATCTGAATTCTCAAATTAATAATACGAGTAATGTGAATTTTACGCACCTAGGGTTCAATGCTCCCAATGTAATGTAATTGACAGTAAAAAAATAAGTAAAAAAACCATTCATTGCCATAGAGAAAAACAGTACGGTCTTCAAACACTATAATTATTATTGGAGTAAAATAAATCTATAGTATTAGAAAAGGTGGTAAATTCATCTGATGCTGCGATTGAAATCTCGAGCACTGCTGATTTTAATATAGGTACCTACTTAAAGTAATATTATTAAAATTAATTTAATTTACGTAAGAGGAATCTTTAAGAGATACGGTTTTGAAAACAATATTATGATTGTCTCCTTAAAGCTTTATCAATACTAATAATGAAAATAAAATCCATACTAACACTATATTATTAATGTGAAAGTTTGTGAGAGTGGATGGATGAATGGATGGCTGGATGTTTGTTAGGTACTCTTTCACGCCAGAAGAGCTGAACGGATCTGGATAAAATTTGGCACAGAGATAGATAATAGTCTGGAATAGCCATAGGTTACTTTTTTATCCCGGAAAAATGTACGGTTCCCGTGGGATAGATTTATTTTTGTCTAGGGACGAATCCAAAGCGAAACGAGGGTGAATCGCTAGTATTTAAATAAACAGCTTTATGTATAGATGTAGAAATCTACATTGACTGAAAAGCACTTTATATTTATATAACTTTTTATTAAGTTAATCCTCTCTCTAATAATTTGTTTTTATTTATTTGTTACAATACTTTTATTAGCTTACTGACTTCTTGAAATATTGTATAAAAAGCTTTTGCTACATTATAACATCGGCCTCCGTAGCCCCAAACCTAAGTCGGGTGGGGCAGTTGACATTTGAAACCTAAACACGGCACGACATGTGTCCGCCAAACGTTACCGGTTTGGACATGTTTCAC
Source organism: Argynnis bischoffii washingtonia (assembly GCA_033884665.1). Lineage (NCBI taxonomy): Eukaryota > Metazoa > Arthropoda > Insecta > Lepidoptera > Nymphalidae > Argynnis > Argynnis bischoffii. The sequence continues at coordinate 11,900,638 of CM066621.1, read as the reverse complement.
ACTTTATTTCCGTTGAAATGTATTTATAAACTGAATTCGTGATACGGACATGAAATTTGTACTGATGTCCCGAATTAGCAGGATATATTTGTGTTGTTTATAATAAGCTATGTATCTTTCTATCGAATCACTATAATAAATGCGAAAATTTGTATGTAAAGGTATGTATGTTTGTTTGTTACTGTGTTTATTTGTTACTTCTTCATTGAAATGGTTTGTAGTGACCCTACTTGCTGTGCCAGCGGTCGCGGGTTCGAGTCCCGTTGGGGGCATTCATTTGTATGATAAGCGCGAATGTTTGTACTCCAGTCCCCATGACTGTTGATATTTATAATATGTATGTTTTTAATGTTATATATGTGTAGTGTATCAACTATCATAACAAACGCCTCGTAGATTACCATGAAACTAGGTGGTGCTGTGTGTTAATGTCCCAACATATTTATTTATATTTACATAATATTTATAGTCAGTGCGTCTGCACCCAAGCAAGGCGAGGGTAAGTTGCTAGTTAATATGATAGATGTTGTAGTTTTTAAAGGTGTGTTGTTTAATTAGGTATAAATCGCTAAAAGAACTTAGATAAAATTTGTGTAATGTCATTGATTGTTCTGAACCAATACATACGATCACTTTATAGTAACGTACAAGTAAAGGTTTCCTGTGGGATGAAAGTTTATTATTTAATGTTATTTTTAACGACACTTGTTTAAAACTTTTTTTAGAAATGGCGCTCTTCAGTAACTTTGAAAGATAAGAAATAAAATACTTCAGGCTAGAATTCATGTTTTTTACATAATTAATATTTTAAACAGAACTCTAAGTTATATAACACTAAATGATATAATAATACATAATGAAATGTGGTGAGATATGGTGACAGAATCAGGGTTGCATGAGGAGTTTTAGTACAACTCTGCTCGTGTAAGTACTTTGTTAAAAAGGCTATGCGTTAATCCAGAATATAAGCTCTCCGCATTAAATGTCATTTAAATCCTTCCCTGATTTACTATAGTGTCAAAATTAATTCTCGAACTTATAAACGTTCATCAATTCAATTCAATTCTTTGTTCTGTGGCTATAGGCGTGAAACTGTTCACTTTTATAATGTTAACGGTTATGCTGAAACTAGTCTCACACTTGAGTGGTTTTATGTTATTTTTAAAATTAAATAAAAAATGTTTTCTTCTTTATGTAAGTAATATACAAATTTAACTTATTAGATGTTACGTTATGTTAGTATACATTTCTTAATAAAAATAAATAACTGGCTGGAAAGTTGTAGAAATTTCAACTTTTAATGATAAACAAAAGGCAAAGTTTTGCAATGTTTACTAATTGGGTCGAATTACGTTGTTCGGTAATTTTTACCTGAAAATTACATAATTTGTAGTTGAAATTTTCCTTTTAAAATTCCATCGTACAATCACTGCACTTTGTGAAAGTTTCCAATTGTTTGTAATTAAATGGTGGTTCGTTAAAGAAACTTCTTTATCAGGTAAACTTTTCGTTCATGGGAAGCTGATTGGTTTGAATACTAGGTACATATTTTCATTCAAATTGTAGTATTGAGCGTTTGATTATTATGATTACAGATAATAACCGATAACATATATAGCTATGCATCTAAAAATATATCATATGATACTAAATTTATATATAAATATAATAAAATAAAAAGAATGTATGTGAAGAAAAAAATCATGTTAGCAAAAATCGTGTGCATATTATATGCAACGTACGTATGAGTACGTAGGTATGTGACGGCGCGCTCAGTGCGCCATCTGGTGGTTTTCGGTAAACTCATCAGATTAGAGTGTGAAGTCGGGCATCGACAGCGCACTCTAGTGAAGCGTCGGAGCGATGGTAGCAGGGTGATACTAACTGGCAGGTTTTAAAAAGAAATTAAAACAGAGAATAAAGTTGACTGTTTGAAAAACAATGAGAGGAATGCGAGATTTGTATCGTCCATGCACCATTTATACGACGAATTACTTATTTCTGAATTATCATTATTGATTGTGTAAAGTTTAATTTTTGCTTTATTTTGTATACATTGTATTTTATTTCAGAGTGTGTGAAGTGAAATTGACTGAGTTGATTAAATCTACTGTACATAATTGTTAAAAAACATTGCTTAAGTTCACGCCCACTACAATGCGCCGACATATGTACATATATTCTATAATATAATTTTATATTCAGTATTTACAGCATAGCCTGATTATATATAACTATAATATCTACACATATAATAAAATTCTAACTGAGTCAAATCTGTACATCACATATTTTTTTGGAAAAACCTACTGAAATAACCATTATTATCGATACAGAGGCCGAACCTATAGTTTTTAGAATTTTTGTCTGTTTGTCTGTCTATCTGTGAACGCATCAGGAGAAAACCACTGGACAGATTTTGATGAAATTTGGTATGATGACAGCTGGTTATCCCGGTCAACATTTAGGATACATTTTAATGAGGGAAAATATCTCATCTCTAAGAAATATATACTAAGAATTAAAACTAAATTTTAAATTTGACAAATGTTACTATATACATATGTATGTAAATAAATGATCATTGGATTAAATTTATAACATTTTTAACAACACTATAAACAAAAGTAGGTATTTATAAATACAATATCTAGTTATCGCAAAATTTCTAAGTTAACAAATTCTAAATAACCATTTTCATTACTAGATTACGATGTTTATATAGCATTTTTCAAACCTCAATGTAAAACTCTCTTTTTAAATACGATAAAATAGTTTCATAAAATAATAACTAATTATACCTATAAAGAATTATACATATACGTGCTTAGATACGTTACATTTAGCATAAAGCAACGAATTTTATTATTTAAATTTTCTTAATTTTAATGAAATTAAAATAAAATTATTATTCTTTTCTAGGCAGAATTATAAAATCAAGGAAGTTTCACTAAATACATTAATTTGATCTTTTGTTCTTTTATAAAAGCGAGCTTTATTCTGAGCGGTATAGCTATTAGCCTTACTTTTTTTAAATAAAACTTTTATAAAATTTTTACAAGTGAGTTCTTAATATTAAAATATTTATACTGTGCATTAGGTAATAAATAATGGTACGGTATAAAAAAATGATTTTAACGGGGATATAATTAAATAATGTAATATGCTTAATCTATGTATCCAATTTCGGCCAAGATATTTAACGAACTTAAGCTTTACATAGTAATAAAGTCTTCATTTCTTACTTGAGTAAATCTACTTAACTCTACTATGTCTTTCGGAATCCGTTTTAGGCAGTCTTGAAAGGGATTCATTTATTTATTTTGGCCTCTAACGTCCCTTTTATTCGCTCGGGTCTTTAAGTGGACATACTTGAGTGCTGTTTGGTCTTCAGATTTACCTTTGCTCTTTTTGACTTGTACCCCACTCAATCAGGTGCATGGTTTTTCTTGTACGTTTTTCTCCCTAATTGATTGAGGAGTTTACTGATTTCTCATGGATATAGTTTATTTTTCCAGTTAAATGGACCTCTTTCTTGTTTAATAGCAGCAGCCTTAATGAAGCATTAATGAAAGACTCTTCTATTAGCCTCTTTATTAAGTAATTGGGGTGTTCTGTTTTGATATAGGGTATATTGGTGAACTTTGTTTTGCAGAAATTCGACTATATACGATACGTAACAGCAGATTCACTTTTGCTATTCTCTACTATTTTAGATTTCACTATATGTACCCGATTAAATATTAACTCCGTATACTTGAGATCTATTGACGTGTTAAGATTTTTATTTTTATTCAATCACTAGAGATTCACCCTCGCTTAGCTCGGGTTTGTTCCTAGTTACATTTTAACGTATAGTATAGATTTCTAGGAGATGAGTTATTTTCCCGCAGTAAAATGTATCCTGTATGTTGACCCGGATAACTAACTATCATCATAATAAATTTCATCAAAATCTGTCCAGTGGTTTTATCGTGATGCACAAACAGAGACAAAAATTCCCAAAACTATAGAATCGGCCACTGTATCGATAATAAAGACTGAAATAGTCATTATTATCGATACAGATAATAAGATTTTCTAAAAAAAAAATAATGTACAAATTCGACTCAGAATTTAATTATATGTATAGATAGTTAGATTTGGTGGCTATGGTATGAATTTAGAAACTTTTTATGCATATCCAACTACTATGTAAATCGTCAAGAAATCCGTAAAGAGACAAATATTATACAGATTAGAAATATTTTACTCTACATTTAATTTTTTTTGTCTCAGATTAGTGATTTTAAACTATTTTTTAGTTTTTCGTTAACTTTGGAAGAAACAGTTATTTGTAAAAGCTAATTTACAATAATCGTACTTACTAGCTTGAACATTCGGATTATAAAGAAAAAACGAGAAATTATTATTGATAATTTACTAAAACTTTATGTAAAATGTTAAAAATATTATGTATATAACAGGAAAAGTAAAAATGTTATATTATTTGTATATTATGTTTGAAAATAAACAAATTAGGAGTATTTTAAATGGGGCTGCGACACCATCTCCACATTTTTAGGTCGTTTGTATTCAGAGTTGCATCACGTTTCGTGGACACAGTACTTCACTTTACCCTTTTTTACCTTTTATAGTTTTGGCCATCCACGATCCCTCTGTTAACGATTTTTGTGGAATATGCACTGGCTTTTTTGATAGCTTTTTAAGTATACCAATATCTACTCAATGCCTCCATATCTTATCGAGAATTATAATAGCAAGTTTCAAGAGATATTTTCCAAGTAATATATGATAATAACTTATATTTCATTATGATAAAGTAAAAATGTTTTTTTTTTATCGTAGCGTGTTAGTAAATTCGGCTGAATAGGTTTCTACGGTACTTTTCATAGATGACTTCAAAAAAGCAGTAGGTGTTCAATGTCATCTGAGATTGTGTTTTTTGTGTATATTACGCGATATCACCAATTGTTAACAACTAACTAATAAATAGTATTAATGTTTGCCCAGTTGTCGAAATTTATATTTGTTGTATATGAAAAAAATGTTTCTAATTTTTTTTGTTGATAACACTTAAGCTCGTCAATAGCTACTAAAAAAGTAGACATTTTAAAGATTTCACTATTTTCCTAAGAAAATATATAATAACATTATTATTTCCCTCTTTACTATTCAAGTTATATATAAGCTTTTAATGTTTACTGTTCAATTTTCTGGAAATCGATACTTGAAGCTTTCTCAACGATTCCAAAGCTTAGCATGCGGACCACGTTCAGAGTATGTTGCGCTCCTCCTGCGAAAAGGTACTCTATAATTTTATTTTCCGACCAAAACGTAGTTACCTCGATACTGATACTTTTATAAAGATATTTCACATCAACTTTCTGTTTTTATCTCTGATCAAAGGTAAATTGAATTTGGATTACATAACATCTGTAGGGCCAATTTTATTTTTTTATTATATTATGATTTCAATTTTTTTCTTTACTTGATAGGTATATTTTATTGAAATTATACGTGAAAGAATTACTCTTTATGACTTTAATATTTTTTCTCAAACTACTCGAGAAAGTTTTTTAATACTTGGTCTTAGCTAAAACATTGATGATCGTAAGGAGTAAATTTTTAAGTTTGATTATTTTTGATTAATTTTAGGGGTAAATAATAAAAATTCTCAAGTACATCATGTTCTGTATAAATTTTAATACAAATGATTAAAAAAAAAATATGGAAAATAAAAAATAAATGACATATTCTGTTCCTTGTTTTCGAAAGTAATATTTAAAAAAAATCTAAAATTTCACTCACATGATACATCGCCCCTATCATGACATGATAATCGTGAAATTTTTATTTAGACCAGAATTAGCTAGATCATCCAATTTAAGGCCAGTGGACTTCTTTCTTTAGGGCTTTTTAAAATCCAAGGTCTATATCGTCGTAGGAATCTTATAGTAGGTAGTCCATGACCAACTATGCTGTAGTAGATAATAAAATTCTGTTTTAGTTTTGCAAAACAGACATGAAAAAATTCAACAAAATGTGTAGGCAAGCTAAACCGTTTAGGTAATTTACTTCACATAATTACACTTCCATACACAGTCCTACACCGAATATTATATGAATCAATAAAAAAAATACAAATTGTAATATTAAAATCTGTATTTTTTATGAAAATTACTTCTTGCAACCGTTTTGGACATCCTATATATACAAATTACAAGGAGTTTTAATAATTAATGTTATAAAAAATAAAACTAACGCAAGGACTAAATACAGTTCAAATAGTACATTCTATATAGCGTTGCGACAATGCCGTAACAAAAGTTCCTGTCACGTACCAGCTCCGTCCCGCTTTTACGATGTTTGTTCGCTATTCACTTCCATCTCGGTTTATGTAATTTTAGATTTTTATTAAGTAAAAGATTTTTACTCTTATTATGCTGAGATTCTTGTAGAGAAGAAAAGCTGGTAGAACATTAATTTTTTATGTATTCAGCCCTTTTTAACGTCCCACTGCTGGGCACAGGCCTCTCTTCAATACGAGGAGGATCAGGCCATAGTCCACCACGCTGGCCAAGTGCGGGTTGGCGGACTTCACATGTCTTTTGAAAACTTGCTAGGTTCTCTCAGACATGCAGGTTTCCTCACGATGTTTTCCTTCACCGTAAGGCAAGTGGTAATCATGTTAGAAATGATTCGCACATGAAAATATCAGAGGTGCAAGACCCAGGATTTGAACCCGCTTCACTCGAATACCGAAGCGAGCGAGTTACCATTGGGCTACCACTGCCTTAATTTTAGGTAAGCTAAAATTTGCTTAACAACTATATATTGTTTATACACTTTACTTAAAAGAGCATGTTATTGTGAAACTTAAATATTTTTGCACAACAGAATATTTATTATGTGGCCTTTCGATAATATTAACCTCGCGACAATTTCCATCGCAGAAACTATATTATGTACGTGTATAATACTTTTCAGAACAGCAAAAACACAAAAAGTTAGCAAGGTATTTAAGCTATAATTTTGGTAACAACAATATATTTATACAACAATATATATGCAATTCCGCCCCTAACTTTTATGCGGTTTACGACTAAATTACAACTAGGTATCATTTCAACCAAAAGATACCCAGTATCGGACAAAGGCCAATTTCTAAAATTTCCACATTAATAGGTCTTTAGCTATCCTTAGCTAGTGGATTCCGTATCTTTTAACCTGGTTGCCGATCCACCTCGCGGCAGTTAATGCCAGGCTTGCCTTTTACAATACCCACACCTTTTTAAAATACCCTTTAATATCTTAATATCACTACAGGAATGAGATTACCTTAGGCTCTATCGAACATCCGTTCTACGAGCAATTTGTCCTGCTCACTGTCACTTTACCACCCAGAACCCTTTATCGACAATATAATATCTAAATTACAAGCATACCCATGTGAAATCTATAGCATGCAGCGGATCAGAATTTATTTGATGTATGCCTTAAACTTTTTATTTTTCTTCTTCTAACTTTTCTTTGCTTTTTGTAATATTAAATGTTTTAGTTAATTTATTTATTAAAGCTTTTTATGTAAATTTCTTTAGATTGTCGATTCAAAACGTAATTATTAAAAAAAATATCTATCAACTTTAAGATGATCCGAGAATATATGTAGTAGCGAATTCATAAATATACTAAATAAGTAAATAACAAATTATTATTACATAGTATCTACTCATTGATTTGTAGAATATACATACATACGTGAATTTATTGTAGTATAATGTATAACCAAAATCAGTGCACTCGGACGCATTTAAATAATAAAATAAGGAAAACCATCAATCCTATCTGATAATCAATGAATTGTGGTTATTTGATGCAGAATTACCAAACCGTGGATAGATGCTACCTTTCGTGTATATATATTATTGTTTCATTTAATTATATTGTATACTTCGAAGTTAAAACCACTCAATAAATAATACAGTACCGTAATGTTAAAAAATACAGCATAAGGTGTGTTATATTTATAAATCCTTACCTTTAATACGAGAAATGACATTATAATCTGCGCTCTATGTCCTTAAGTAGACTTTACATTAATAATAATTAATTTATACATATAATAAAAATCTAACTGAATCGAATCTGTACATTAAATATATTTGGAAAATCTTATTGAAATAGTCATTATTACATCATCATTATCATTTCATTATCATACATAGGCCGAATCTATAGTTTTTAGAATTTTTGTCTGTCTGTCAGTCTAATGCGGTCCATCACGAGAAAATCACTGAACAAATTTTGATGAGATTTGGTATCATGATAGTTGGTTATCCGGGTCAACACATAGGATACTTTTCACTTCGGGAAAATATCTCATCTCTAAGAAATCTATACTAAACCTTAAAACGTAACTAGAGACGAACCCGAGCGGAGCGAGGGTAAGTCGCTGGTAAAAAATTAAGTTTTAGAACATTTTGTATAATTATATGTTTTTTGAATATATATTAACAATAGTATACGTATCATACTTAAAGTTAAAAACGCACTTTTTAAAGTTAAGAAAGGAAAAGAATGAATTGCAGTCCGTGACTTAATGATAAAGGGACATTTTCAGCACCTGAGCTCTTGCTTGATACAAAATAACTTATTCAATACCACCGTCAAATAAAATAACATTTTCCCTGTTTGCATGAGTACAATATTTCAGTCTAAATTTATTCCAAATTCTGATCCTTCACGCCAGATTTATTGAAAATTGGATTTTGTTTCCTGTAAATTTGTCTTTTGAGGAAAATAAATATTTTAAATACGAGTAAATATTCAATTACAGTTAACCTGAATCTCGTTAAAACTATAAAATTGCACGTATGTTAAAATACACGTGAAACCGCGATCCTCAATTTTATATTTACAAATGGAGTATAATTTTGTACCGTTAGTATAAAAATGTGGTTTTTCACTGTATCAAACCCATAATGCTGTTACAAAGCTCTCGTTTGCCAAATTTAGTGGGGCCCGGAAGACACATGGTTGCGGTCTGGTAATTTATGAGTTGTTTTTTTGTGGGGTTAATGGCCTTTAATGGTATACTTATGTAACAATTACAATGACCTCTGCCTTCTATCTATCCGTAATTTGTCAAGAGATCAATGTTCCGGAACAAAGAGGGAAATCCGTAGCTACTTTGCAGTCGCTTACATTATATTCCCGCATTTAGTGGGTAGTTTGGATAATTTAAATCTGTAAACTTTTAGGTAATTAAATTGAATATAACTATAGTTTGGTATGTTAATTTGTTATGGTTATATATATATATTATTTATTAATATTTTCGAAAGCAGTGTACTTTATATTTTCCTTATTGAATGTAATTGATTGTCAACTTGTATGTACATGTTTTATAGAATCTTTATTTGCAAAATTGTCGGAATAGTGAATGTTATTACTTTTCTTTTGGCAACATGCGCTTATACGTGATGCAGCTTTGCACCTGGGCTCGCGTTACGGTTGTCTGTGACGACTCCCTTATTGTATATCGTTATTTACTTCTTTATTTCTCGTTTTAAATTTTACATGAACATCTAGTTCTTTCTAATGAAATCTGTTTTTATCGATTTTAGTACAAAAAAGAACAAAATAATATGTTGAGCTATTATTTTAACTGTTTGTAACAGCTGTTTTTGAATTCATCATTTTTAGTATTTATTTAATTAAAACAAAACTAAATTTATTACAAACCTTCGTTAGAGACAGTAGGTATTTGCTAAAACGTTCCAAAGCTAACTAAAGGGTTTCAAAAGTTCCAGTGGGTTACGAGTTCATCGCACAAACTTGCTGCATCCTCTAAATTAATTATTTGTCCTGTAAATAAGGTGAGGCCTGGACACGGGACGAGGTGAATTATTAAGGAGCCCTGGGGAAATCACAAGTGCGAACTTGGATGCTGTGAAATTAGTGGGGTTTGCACTGAGATTCATGTGATACTGTTTTATATAATATATAGTTAATATCATTTGGTGAATATTTACGTATCTCAATTGGATAATACTAGACATTTAAGTATGCTCATAATAATTATATTGTACTTTTCATCCTGAGTTTTACTTCAAATATTAATTTAAGTATTCTTAAGCTTGACATTAAAGTTATTTAGGTTTAAATAAAGGACCGTTTTTGTTTTGAGTTTTAAATAAAATTAATTTAAAATTATATCTTCGTTTACTTTTCGCTCAGCACTTTGATGGATATAGAAAACCCTTTATGGGTGCGTAATTAAAAGCGATTTTTCAGCGACTGTTTAACAAAGCATGTCAGCAATTAATCAAGTACAAGGGTTGACCTTTTTTAAAAAAGGATTGGATTGAAAGGGTGCCTAATGAGTCCAGTTTTTGTAATTATTAGTAAGGATTATAGACCTTATACGACCCTTTATATTCAAAGTTTATGAGATGACCAAAAGTGTAGGTTTATGTTGAATTAAAAGTATTTGAAGAATGCAGAATTTTTAAAATAAAATCGTAAAGAGGAGAAATCTAAACTAATTTTTTGATGATAAAAATACCAAAAAATATTAGAAATTACTCAATAGTAATATCTTGGTAGTAATATATTAAGTGTAACTGCTTCTGTGGTGTAGTGGCTAGCAAGTACGGCTGCATTATGAGAGGTCCTGGGTTCGAGTCTCGGGTCGGGTCAAGTTTAGTTATCGAGTCTTTCTGTTTAGTAAGTCTCAGTAACAACCCGGAGTTGAGAAGTTGGCAGTGTTTCACCCCCGTGCCTCGGAGAGCACGTAAAGCCGTCGGTCCTGCGCCTTAACTCTCACCGGTCGTGTCGAGTAGCGTCCCACCGGAGTATGAGAGTGACCGGAATAGAGAGTGCACTTGTGTCTGCGCGTACACTTGTGCACTATAATATTTCCTGGGCAGTTGGCTAGTCTCAATGAGACTGGCCGCCCTGGCCGAAGTCGGTCGGAAGGTTATTTTCATATCAAGTGTATTCGTATATTATGTATTCTATATATTTAAGTATTGATTTAATTTCATTGTATTTTTTCTTTGCAAATAATATTTTCCCACTTCCAGATATATATATATATATATATATATATATATATATATATATATATATATATATATATATATATATATATATATATATATATATATATATATTACATAGACTGAGATTCAAAGGCTTACTTCGAAATAGGTTATAATATTTTTTTTAACTTCAACAACAAAAAAACATATACATACTACAGATTTTCCGTTAAAGTCCCGCACGATCAAATTCGTGACTAAAACTAGTTCCAAAAGTAAAAATTGCCAGACTGTTTGCCGAGTCTATTAAGTTGTGTTATTTATGTTTATGGAAATTATACGTTTATTAAATGCACTCCAATAAATATTTTACATTATCATTTGAAATGAATACATGTTCTTTCAAGATAATATGAAGAAGAGAATTGGATGCTCTTTCAAGTACAATGCCAAAATATGAAAATAGCCGCTTCGTTGAAAGGAATGTACTCAGTAAATTTATTTAGATTCATATTAAAAGAATTATAGTATGGTCGGAGGGGTTTTTATATTGGCTCTAAGGATATACAAGGGGTCATTCGCGGTGAGGTTTTGCGGTAATTTCTATGATTAGTGGATAGGGTAAACCTAAGAGATTTATTTAATTATAGTTAATGTTTATGTGTAATTAATTATATTGTAATTTGTTAAAATTTATATAATTTTTATTTTATCAACATTGTTGAAACATAATATTCCATTTTAATGAGTTTTTTTTTATAAATATTTTTTGTCATGAAATAGTTATTAATACAAATTCTATATTTTAAACTTCCAGTCGTAATATATTTTTTAAAGGAAAATGTAACTACTTTGGAACTTACTACTTCTATAAGCAAACTTACCAACCTGATTGTACTACCTTAATTTCCTAAGGATTTTTATAAACTATGAATATAAACTTAAACTAACATAATTATAATAGTAATTAATTCTACTAATATAACCTCAAAATGTATTTGTACTAACCTTAAAACATTGCCAACCAACACAACCAACTGCCCTTATTGTCCCTAGGTGGGCGTAAATAGCTGCGACACAGTTTATATTAATGCAGCTACTTACGATCTAACTATTTTCAATATGTATGTTATTATGTTTAGTATAAATCTTTAAATTCTAAAATCTTTAAACTCCTGCGTTCGAGTTCGGTCGGGCCAAGTTTAGTTATTGAGTTTATCTGTTTAAAAAGTCTTCTTATCTTCTGCCCTGATTTGGGAACTTAGCGGTGTTTCACTCCCGTGTTTCAGAAAATAAGTAAGATCGTCTGTCCTGCGTCTAACCACTCGCTGGTCGTATTAATTGTCATCCCACTGCGTTTACACTTGTGCACTATAACATTCCCTGCGCAGATCGCTAGTCTTATTGAGATTGGCGGCCATGGTCAAGATCGGACGGGAGGATATCATCAAAGGAAAATGAAAAAAAAAAAAATTACACTCATCTATTCTATATATATATATATATATATATATATATATATATATATATATCAATCGTAATTAAGCCGAATCTGTATATTAAATATTTTTTGGAAAATCTTATTGAAATAAACTGAATTGAATTGACTGAAAATTGAATCTATAGTTTTTAGAATTTTTGTCTGTCTGTCTGCCTGCCTGCCTGCCTGTCTGTCTGTTACCGCATCACGGTAAAACCACTGGATTGATTTTGATGAAACTTGTTGTTGTAAACATAGTTGGTAATCCGGATCAACATATAGAATACTTTTTACTGCGGGAAAATATCTCATCTCTGAGAAATCTATACTAAACGTTAACAGGTAAGTAGGGACGAACCCGAGCGGAGTGAGGGTGAGTCGTTAGTTGATAATGAGTTTGAAAATCAATTTTGAAGGTGGAATAAAAAACCTACACATAGATAAACGTAACAACAAAAAGAGCGTTACACAGAAAATAAGTAATGCATGAACCTACTGTTACTTCTAGGAACATCTAGCGTATGAAGAACATTATAGTTAAGTAAATTTACTTGTGTTTTGATTTTTTCACGTTTTTGATGATAGCTTATTATTCATTTTAATTATTTATAAAGCTACTTAATTTTACAAAGTCATTAATATACCGTAAAACAAATTAACATAGCGGCAGCCAAATCGTATTCGTGGAATTCTCCTCAGGCAGTTTTATTTTTGTTTTGTTCAGCAAAATGTGTCTTGGAATTTTGAGATATTAAATGCTTCGGTATAACGTATGCGGCCCCTTCGCCTATTTCTACTGAAGGGGTCATTTGTATTCACGAGGGATGGTAGATGCATTTGTTGCCTGCATGCCTTAGATTTTCCTACAAAATTTTCTATAGCAAAATATTCATGCTGTATACTTTAGGGTGGAGATAGCAGTCTTATGCAGTGACTTGATGTGTTATTTCTTTAGATTGATGGCTTTTTTGACCTCATATTGATATATTTACTCGTAGATATATCTTTGATTATTCCCATTATTTTTACTGGCGTAAATATAAAAGTTATATTTGTTACGTATTTAATATTATAAGAATTACTTACAAAATTATGTAAATACATTAATGGAACTTTAATTTGATACAGTTCACTAAGGTAGAGGTGATTGGTTTTAATTTCTTCGAAAAGTACCTAAATGTTTATTTAACGATGTTATTACCTGTTTGTTTGTCATTAGAAGTTATAAATATAAATAAATAAATATGTTGGGACATTAATACACAGTACCATCTAGTTCGATGGTAAGCTACGAGGCTTGTGTCATGGGTACCAGATAGTTGATATACTACACATATATAACTTAAAATAAAGACATATTATAAATATAAACGCCCATGCCTGGAGTACAAGCATTCGTGCTTATTAAACAAATGAATACCCTTAGCGAGACTTGAACCCGCGACCGCTGGCACAGCAAGTAGGATCAATACAAACTGAGCCAAATGTGTCGTCAACTCATAACTTAAAATGCATTATTTCACAAAGAAAAATCTAGGAAAAAGAACTGTCTGAATACTTTCCAAGCGAGATACGTAAAAATAAATTAATTAACGCAAATTACATTATAAATATAAAATAATTTATTACTTTTATAATAATTTTAAAATTTTCCACTTAATTAGCATGAACGAATATAAAGCTTAACGACAACAATACATTAAATGTACTAAATTTGGAACTTTAGAACGCTTATTGGATTTTGTTGACAACTTTACTCAATTGGAGCGTAATAGTTAATTAAGTATTGTTGTTTCTTTCCGTTAAGAGTTTAATTGAAAAGTTTCAAGTATTAGGGGCCTTGTTTAACGTCTAAGTTACTGGTACTATAAAGTCTTCAAACTCCCTTCAAAGTTGTGCTAATATTACATTAACACATACATTTCAAGCTTTTAAAGGAAAAAGAAGACGTGATTATCCCTAAAAAGTACCATTAGAAGCTCTTTTTTTTGAGCGTTGTTATTTAATTTAAGTATTTTTTTGTTAGATGCATTTTTTGTGATCAGTTTTAAATGTAAAGAATCAAAGCTTGCTTATTATAAAAAATAGAGTTTTAAACGTTAGCCGTTTTTGATACAAGTATATTTTAAATGTTTATCGTGCCTCACAATTACGAGTTCACAATTTTTGAGTATTTTATTTGCAAAAAACCTTGATCTAAATTACTGAAATAAAAAAGTACATAAGTATAATTTACGTTTTCACGATAAGGTCTACGGTAGATTAGAAAATTTTAAGTTATAGGTTATTCAAATATAAAGTAATATATGCATTATAATATAATTTTTAACTCTTACCGCTGTTTATTAACCATTGCTAGTTTCTTAGCTTTTTATAACTTACGTTTAAGAACTTAGAAATATAATACTAAGAACATTTCCAATTTAGAAGGATATACTTAATTTGGTAGTGTTTTTGTGTGTATGCTACAACGCCTTTGCCAATTGTACAACGCTTTTAAATAAATTTTACAAAATCCACCATAATAGTGAAATAAATACTTTGAAGTAATTTTGGTATTGGCATAATTTTTAGTTAAACGTATTAAATAGTATTCTAGTTAGGTCAAAATATAATACTTTCTATTTTAGGGCTACTGAGTTGGTAATAAAATGTAATTAAAAAAAAAAATTTTGAAACTATCATTTAGAGATAGACTTCTTCTGAATTCTAGGTATTCTCATAGCAAAGACAAAATAAAAAATGTGAAACACAAAGTTACTGTCTGTAATACGTAAAGTATTTTGGTTTAAAGTGCACTTTTTACAATACTAGCTCTTTTCTTGATAAATTTACAATTTCTTTCCGCTAGTCACATAGAAAAGTGTAATTTAATCAAGAACAAATTTAAACGAAAAGTTACTGGAAAATATAGTTGAGATAGTTGCAGTTAAATGAAAGAACATTCGCAATTTTGCATTACTTAAAGTCGCCGGTGAGTCCATTAAGAATATGAAATGGAAGCTGAACGAATGTTAAAAAACTTTAGGAACACTCCTGGCGTTTATAAGATGAAACTCCACACTTTCAAGTAAACTTTTTTAAAAGGAACTTGTAACATTTTAAATTGCTCCAAAGAAATAAATGAGTTGTTTGATATCTATACACATAATAAAATTGTAGTTAAGCCGAATCTGTACATTAAATATTTCTTGGAAAATCGAATTGAAATAGACATTATTATCGATAACAGTATCGACAATAAATAGTTTTTACAATTTCTGTCTGTCTGTATGTCTGTCTGTTACCGCATCACGGAAAAACCACTAAAGGGATTTTGATGAAATTTGTTATGATGATAGCCTCAACGGGGTCAACATATAGGATATATTTTACTGCGGAAAAATATCTCATCTCTGAGAAATCGATACTAAACCTTAAAACGTAAGTAGGGACGAACTCGAGCGAAGCGAGGGTGAGTCGCTAGTTTCAAATATATGTTTGATGTTTCAATAATTGTATGGAGGAAATGTCATTTTAGTAATGAGATGCTATATTTGGAAAGTTGTTGCGTTTTGTCCTCTTCTCAGTTTATAATAATAATCTTTATATTCGATGTTAGTACATCCATATATTGTTAGTTGGTTAGTAATGATTGTATTATACTTAATATTGTGTTAGTATTGCTACTAAATACATGTAACATCTTAGCCCAATGGCTAATTCCATCCAGTGATTCTAAATAAGGCAGTCCGTTCTGGCCCAAATAGACTTCAAAATACTGTTGCTGCATCAAAAAAATCGCTTTCTTATGCATAATGGCATTAATATATGTGTCATCTTACGTCACGGCAGCCCCAACAGCATTCTAAAGGTATGTTATACGACGGTCAATTGAAGATGATGGAATAAAGTTTTTTGTATACTTTTTATTTTAACATAATAAGGCTATTAATTAGAACTTTTATTTATTTATATACTTAAAAAAACTAACGGAAATATATTGTTTTAGTCACTTGGTTCAGAACTGAAATATTACAATGTAATAAAATAAAGCTTGTTGATTTTATTATCTTTGTTTGAGATTAAAAAAACAAAGAGAAGAAATTAATCTTAAATATATCTAATATATTTAAACGGCTCTAACGATTTCGCTGAAATTTGGTGTGTGGGGATTTTTGGGGGCGAAAAATCGATCTAGATTAGTCTTATGTCTGAGAAAAAGCGTGTTTTCGAGTTTTCATGCGGTTTTCTTTCGTATTATACCACGCAAAATATGTTAATTCCGCACGCTCGGGGATATCCCTTCCGCACGCTAGGGGCATCGTGGTCAGGCGACCAAGGCGCAAGATTAACAATCACAAGTGTCCGGGTTCGAATCCTGAATCAAAGTTTTTACTTTTTTTTTTCTTTGTATTTATTCAAGTTTTTAGGTTTTTATTGTTTTTAAGCCAAAGTAAAAATGAAAATTTTATTTTATCAGTTTACGTTTTACTCTTCAAGTTATATAGATTATTATCTAAAAAATGCGATATAACAAAAAAGAACACCGAGCGAAGCTCGGTCGCCCAGGTACTTTGTTTATAAAATGAGCTAGTCAAAAGTAATGATTGTTACTCAAATTAAAAAAAAGAAAATTTATCTTCAAAGAATTATAATATGCGGTTTTATTCTAATTCACTCAAGTTAGTAAATGTATAACATACTATGTTCAATGTTAGTAGAATAGTATAGTTTTATTCCATAGTTAAGACAGTAAACACCATCTGAGTTCCTATCGGTAAAGGCGAGAGGCAGTTACGAGCAAGACCCATATAAAGACGATGTACCTGCACCGAAACACATTTAGGACGTGTGATATTTAACTTTAATGGAGTTGTTCCTGTTACAATTTACAAGTTTACTGTAAACTATCCCATAACCATACTTCGTACTTAAGCCCTAAGGGATCGAGTTGAAATACGATCAATTAGATGGAACTTGGAGCGAAACTCTGGGGAAATTATGATATGCTAGCACGTTAATGTCATATCTATTATTGTTTTATGCATTGATTATAATAAACAAAATGGATTTTATAAAATCAGGCTACAGTTATGAATATGAAACCGTAGCATAAACTATACAAATAACTAGCGGCTCAACCTCGCTTCTCTCGGGTTCATCCCTAGATACGTTTTAACGGTTAATATGGTATATATAGATAGGCTATATATTATATACTACTGTTCCGCTCCCTTGGGTAGAAGTATGATGATATATAGCCTATAGCCTTCCTCAATAAACGAACTATCTAATGCAAAAAGAAATTTTCAAATTGGATTAGTTGTTCCTGACTTTAGCACATTCAAACAAACAAACTCTACCTATTTATAATGTTAGTGTAGATTAGTATAGATTAGAATTGTTTAATTGATTTTTTTTATTATGACTTTTATTTCATCACTACTCAATATAACGTAAGCAATTATAGTGGTATAGAAAAACCACCATATTTTATAAAATCAACAGTAATCATAGTGTGTTTCTACACTAATAGGTAGAACAACGTAGCTAACGTCAAATAGTTTAGAGTAAATATCAAGGCGTCTGGCGGCTACTCAACTGACTGTTAGTGTTTGCCGCCACCAGACTCATTTAATATCTATCTATATAAGCCATACCATTGCTAAGAGGTAATTAAGTTACCAAAATAATTCTAAAGTAGGTGTAATTGCTTAAATGAAAGTTTCTAGCAATTACTAATTTAATAAATGCAAAAGAAATTCTAATGATTTGTTTTTTAATGACGGTTTTTGCAGCATATATATATATATATATATATATATATATATATATATATATATATATATATATATTTGACGACACATTTGGCTCAGTTTGTAGTGACCCTACTTGCTGTGCCAGCGGTCGCGGGTTCAAATCCTACTGGGGGCATTCATTTGTGTGATGAGCACGAATGTTTGTACTCTAGTCGTGGGTGTTATATTTATAATAGGTATTTTAAGTTTATATATGTGTAGTGTATTAATTATCTGGTATCCATAACACAAGCCTCGTAGCTTACCATGCAACCAGATGGTGCTGTGTGTTAATGTCCAAACAAATAATAATAATAAAAATATTTATTTATTTTAGAGTGTCATGAGTACGATCATGGTAAATTAAACGTTTTATATGGGTTATAACTACCAAAAGTCCCTTGAGACGTCGCGAATAATTTAAATGCTGTATTAATTAGACTTTACCTGACCTAAATATGAAATAAAAAGTCTTGTTTGTTTTATTTATTGACGGATTGACGGATCATAATATAACTTATATATTATCTTTTCACTGTTGGATATAGGCCTTCCAAAAATATTTTCACAGACATATCCTTAACGTCCATATTGAAATACTGTGTATTAGATTAAAGAGTCCATAGATAAGTTTTTTAACCAAGTTGCGAAGGATTTAAACCCGTAAATTCGCTGTTGTTGTTTGTTCGTAGTATGCAATACAAATTAAACATTTATGCGACAGAGCTACTAGGTATATGATAAAAAATCTATTACTTTATAACTTTGATTCCATGCCGTTAGCGATTTTTAATCATGTAAATAAAATCACTTCAGAGCAAACATCTACAAAATCTATGCCAAATAATGTGAGATTTACTGTCGTTATTTATAGATGGAAAATTTATGTTAGAAATGATTCAAACAAACTGGGTCATTTTAAGTAATCAACTAAATTGCATCTATACAATAACTTGTAGATGAATTCCCATTCGCAATTCGAACAACTCATCGGAATAACTTTTAATTATGTTAATTGACTAAATTATCTATTTAAAATCTGCAATATGCAGAAAGTGGTATTGTGTTGTTAGTGACATTATGCAGCGACGATTGCTGTGGAGATGCGTCTAGCATCTAGCGGCTGCCGGCGACAGATTTAATTGATGGCTTCGCAAACAATATTAATAAAAGCTTTCAAGCAGATTAAGTGCTTGATTCAAGATTATATGCAAAATGTATTAATATACTGAGCAAAGTATTATAATGTCTTAACGTGTGTACTATGTATAGCATACAAATCGCGTTTTATATATTGGTAGTTAGTGTGTATGACTAATTTATGGGGTAATAATAGGGTCGGACTTAGTTATGGTTAATGGTTTTTTTTAAGAATATATTATCTTTAAAACCACCCGAATTTGGGAAGCTAGCGATGTCCTACAAAACTTTCCTCGTCAAAAGCATGTCAAGCTGTAGCGAATTATCGTCCCATCGGACCTTGAAAATGAAAGGAATATAGAGTACATTTGTGTATGCGTACAATACTTGTGCACTATAATAGCTTCTGTCTTCTGACTTGAGTCTCAGTGAGATCGCCGTGACCGAAATCGGTCAGGAGGATAACATTATTATTGTAATACATATGAATGTGACGCAAAATATACACATATTTAATAATACTTACACAAGTATAAAGTAAATTATTAAAAACTTAAGAACAAATTTTGATGAGGCTTATGAAGCAACAAATTTTAAAAACTTTTCAAATTCACTGTCAGTCTTTAAGCAGAATTTTGCTAAAACAAAGAAAATCGAATATGAATAAATAATGTATACCTGAAAAGCAAGAAGATAAGTCATTTTACTATATTTTTTGTAAGTCTTTCTGAGTGTAGATGGCAAAAAATACAGTGAAATGGTCGACTTGTCTGGATTCTTTGCGCATAATATTTTCTCACAGCCAATTAATAAGCTTTGCTCGGTCAAGTTTTAACGTAAATATTTACAGTATCATCAAGCTCTCATAAATATTTCCAGTATTTGGTACGATGCGTATTAAAAATTTTGTTGTTTTAGCGAGAATTATACTAATTTCTACTATATCACCAGGACTGTATAAAAGGCAAGACGATTGTTAACAAAAATTGTGAATATAGAGAAACTTTATTCTTATATCTTTTTCATTTAAGTAATTCTTTTTAATATATATTTTTAATACTTCAGCAGGAAGGAAGAGAAAGGATATTGGGCAGATGTGACTCGGTCTTAATATTGTGGCGGCCATTGATACTAACATGTAGCTATACATTTTCCAATATGAAGATTACGAATATATGTAGGTATAATGTATATGTATATTAATCACAATCAATGCCAGTTTTGAGATATAACTTATGTTTTTGCTATATATTAAAATGTTGTAACTTAGTATTAATTTTATATAATTTAAAAATAGAAACTTGGATAATTTCCTTATATTTTATGTTTACATTTAAAATTGCTTTAGTTCTAAGTTACAATATTGCAGAAAGAAGATTTTTTCTAAGGTTTGAAAAAGTCAAAACCTGCCTATAAAGATAAGTTTCAAAAGTGGCCGAACTGATTATGACGCCATACAATTTTGCATTAATTTCCTTTAATTAACAAGTAATGGCTTTAGCTGTTCTTATGTGTGTATTTCACCCATTATGTTGATTGCTTAATATGTCTAAATACATAATGTGGTTTGTAATAGTAGTCAGACAAATATAGTAACCGTATAGTAAGATGTATTTTTTATAGTAAAAGGGGCAAACGATCTTCCTGATGGGAAGTGGCTATCGTCGCTCATTGACATCAGCAACGTTATTGCGAATGCGTTGCAGGCTTTAAGGGATCTCAAGACATGACTTTTGAAGAACCCCTTATTATAATGCTCAGGAAAAACCTTAGGAGGCAGATTGATTAATATATACAATACCAATATTGTAACCTTATACAGATATAGTATAATAAGAAATTCCATGCTGTTTTAGTACATATGAAGGTTTTTCAATATTCGAGACAATCGTCTGTCCGCATGTAGCGTTGCGGTTTTGCCTGCAGATGAGTCGAGGTTTACGAAATCGGCCACTTGAATATGGAATACGACCGCAGCGTGACAGGCGTTTGTTCAAAGTGAAGAAAATTACGCTCTTGTGTTTACTTTTTAGTTTTTGCCTATGATTATACTTAAATTAAATAAGTTTTTTAGTATATAAATTATATTTTTATAAACAGAATTGAATAGAAATCTGGAGATATATGGTTATTTTTTCTTACGTAGAGACTCTTTTGTCGACATGTTTGAGTCACAATCAGTTTGTAGTGTCTAACTTGCTGTGCCAGCGGTCGCGGGTGCGAGTCCCGATGGCATTCATTTATATGATGAACACGAATGTTTGTACTCCAGCCATTGGTGTTTATATTTATAACATATTTGTATTTAAAGTAATATCTGTATAGTGTATCAACTATCTGGTATCCATAACATAAGCCTCATAGCTTACCATAGAACTAAATGGTGCTGTGTGTTAATATCCCAACATATTTATTATTATTTTTTAGTAAAACTATATAGAGAGAATAAGGTGTTTTTAAGTCAATATTATTGAATAATATTGAAAGAATTTTTGCATTTTTCATAGTTTCATTTTAAATTAAAAAGCATTATAAATTAAAAACTTTATACGCAATCACAGAAGTTGATTTTGCTGCATTCAAAAGTAATGGGTGCTAAAAGTATGTAATCACTAAAAAGTCCTGAGTGATAATAATAATGCAGAAGTACATTTTTATAATCCTATAAACAAGAACGTGCCTTATCGTACAATATAAAGGTTAGTGAATACGAACGATTTTTTACGACAAAATATTTTATCAAAGTTAATAAACTTAATGAATAATTTATTAGAAAATATAATCAAAATTTACTTTAAGAATCTTCCTTAAAACCTTATTTAAGATTAAACAAATACATAATTGATAAAGATAATATATTCAGACTCCTGCCTAATATTTTAGCATTTTTAATAAGTTTTTGGGTTTATTTTTGTATTTCTTGACGTTATTATTTCTATAAAAATCTTATGTTTATACTGTTTCAAAGATTGAGAGTTCATATTATTATGTTTTAACTGAAAACTTAATTCAAAATATGTTTTCTAAGTAAAGGTATGTACATACTCATTATGGTTCGCGATAAGTCCTTAACTTTATGAAATGTTTAATTACATTTAGAACTAGTTAGAAATTTTGGACGGTAAATTATTGCACGTCCGACGGTAAAACTTTTCATATAAGTAAAAGCTGATTTTGATGTTAGAAAGTTTGCCAAAGTCTAAAACATCTAGGTTCATTATGAATATAGTCTCACACGAACTTTAGAGAGGGAACGAACTAACGAAGCCCATTATAAAATTTTACAAATTACAAAATCTTTATATATTAAGTATTGTAGGTATATAAGTATAGTATTTAAATATTTAGTGCGGGCTACTTAAAACGTTCATGTGAAATACATTAAACGAGTTATTACTCGTATACATATACAGAAACGGAACCATTTGCATGGGAAAAATCTCATCCAAGCAGTATGTACGCTCCGCGGCTTGCCAAGCCTGCCGTGAACTGCACTTAACTCGGTTTATAACTACAGATGAAATTTTGTAATTTTAAAATCTTTTTAGGCACTTTTTCTTCCAAATTTATAGAAAGAGGTTAGTAACATCTATACCTTTGTTATCTACTTTATATATTATATACTTCGTCGTTTTACATACAGCACTGAGTTCGTAATCTAGGTCGCGTCAAAAGCTTTTTGTTCTAAGAAATTCTTAATAGCACCCTAAAATTGGAAAGAAAGTGGTGTTACTACACCGTGCAATGGATAGGACATAAAGTTTCTTAGGTTGTATCGGATTTACACCCCATCGAAGCATGCAAATAAGCCAATAGTAGTTAAACCTCTGTTTACGAGTATTTGTATATTTCTCAGCTAGCATTTAGTTAGCAGTTTTAATGTGACTGTCTGCTGTGACGAAAATTTATTCAACTGTAAGTGGTGGCTACTTATTACTTATTTATTTAAACATACATAATATTTTTTAACACTCTAATCAAAAAACAAACAGTGCAAACAAAAACCATGTATGATTTTATTTATATTTATAAATCTTTTATTGAGTCATTACGTATCGAGTAATAAAGAGAAACGTCGGTCTTTGTATTAACCTACCTGTTACAAAATAGTTTGTTATTACTTCATTGTAAATATAGTCTAGGTTTTAAGTTTCTATGATTCTTAAACATTTTAATACATTTTTAGCTATTATATAGGTAGTAAAAAAGAACACTTGTATGTTAAAATATATAGAATAAAATCAATTCTAAGTAAATCTTATAACTTGCAATAATATTTGTAAATCTTTATTTGTGTGTACGTGTATGAGGACCTACAAATCACATATCCTATCGACAATGCGAATCCCACGTACCAAATAAATAAAGAAACTTTATCACAGATTTGTCTGTTGATATAAACGTTCCTGAAAGTTCAAGCGAAACTAACTCTGCAAATTTCTCTGTGCCCGTAATTACTCGGTAAAAATACACAACTCGATTATTGCTTTTTTCAACATAAAGTTGATGGAATTGAACTGACTACTTTTGTTTTCTAAAAAACTCAATTGTGCTTTTATCCTTACCCTTCTATATATATAAAAAAGGATCGACTCTATGATATTTAGATATTGACAAAAAATAACTTTATTTAAAGCGGGAATATTTTTTAAATTTATTTCTAGTTAAGATATCATGTTGTGGAAGAGATGTAAGTATAAAGATACATATATATATATATATATATATATTATATATATATATATATACACACACACATATACATGTATTATAATGAAAGTAAAATATATATAGCTATTCATATTTACTATTGGGATACGAAAGTTAGAATAACGAAAATAGAAAACAATTACACTACGTAAATTAAATGTTCATTTTCACTAGGGATTGCCTGTAAAGTTGAAAAATCTACAGCGAGTTTAAAAACTAATAAAGCAACAGCGAATCTGTAAAAGTTTAAGCAAAATACAAAAACAGTCATTTTTACGTTGCACAAATTCGCAGTAGTGCATAATTTTTTATGCAAAACAAAATTCATATTTAAACTAGCGGCTCGCCCTTGCCCCGCTCGCGTTCGCATCTAGGAAAATAAAAACAAACCTATCCCACATACATATATCCCATAAAAAGTAGCCTATGTGTTATTCCAGACTATCTCTGTGCCAAGTTTCATTCAGATCCGTTCAGCCGTTCTGGCGTGAAAGAGTAACAAACATCCATACATCCTCACAAACTTTCACATTTATAATATTAATACGGATATTTTGGTTTGCCCGCTATAGCAGTTAGCTAGCTAGCTAATAAAATAAAACTCTTATCGTTTTAAATCTAAAATTATTTGAGTAAACGAATAACATATCAGTCAAATCCAGAAATTTCCGTAGATGTTTAACAGACCTCATTAAATGTTTAAAAAGTTTCCTTTTCAAATAAAATAACATAAGTTGGTTATATCAAAATATCAAAATTTAAGTTACATTTATATACGAGATGTTGGCGAAATAGGTCAAGATGTTATCTAATCTCATAAGTATAACGACGCTCTACGGCTGTCCGCTACATCACGTAGCTAGCTACGAGCGGCTACAAGTACGGTCAGATTCACGTTGACATGCATTTTATACAGCATGTAGTGCATTTGACGACAAGAGTTTCGTATATTTAAAATTCAAAATCTAGTTTTATTGTTGGTCTCTTCTTAAATTTTTCTAGTAACGATGTTGAATTTTATGTTTCTTACTTTAAAAGTTATTCGTTGAATTCGTTGAAATTAGAGTTTATAATATTTTCTTTATTACTCATATATAAGAGATTTTCATCCCAGGATAGGTTTAGGCGTGAAGGAGTTACAAAAATATACATACACACACAACAGAACTTTTGCCTTTATAAATATAGTAGTGTGAAATTATTCTATTATTTCTATACGTTATATTTAGCTAGTTCTGTATTAGTCATGTGGTTACTTAGATTCAACAAATGATATGTAATAATATTTAAAAATAATGATATCTAGACAATCATTGATCTTTTAAATAATATATTCATATATCAGTTGCAAAGTAATAGAAAAAAAAACACGATTTACATTTATATTATTATAACGAGCGGCTTATATTATAATGTACTCTAAGAATTTTATTCAGTCCCCTATCTCACGGGAATATGTACTTTGCAATATAAAAAGAAGCTTATGTCACTTTCGACTGAATTCTTTAGCCGCTAGTGAAAGTCTCTTTAAAAACGATTAGGCATTCTTCTTCTATTTTTTATCCTGTTTAGTTCATATATTTGTCGATAAATAGATAAGTTAGTGGATTAAAAAATGGCAGGTATATAGATATAATTTTTAATGATTATTATGACTTTGGTGATGCCATAGAACCATATCAAATCAGTGGTTTAATAATTTTCAACCCTTTTAACGTCTCACTGCGGTGCTCGGACCTCACCTTAATGTGAGGGGATCAAGCTATTGTCCACCACGCTTAGGACGCTCACGCAAATATAAATATAAATGTTTGGACATTAACACACAGCACCATCTTGTTCCATGGTAAGCTACGAGGCTTGTGTTATGAATACCAGATAGTTGATACACTACACATATATAACTTCAAATACATACATATTATAAATATAAACCCATATACCCCAAACCCCAAACCCACGACTGGAGAACAAACATTTGTGCTCATCACACAAATGAATGCCCCCAGCGGGACTCGAAACTGCGACCGCCGGCACAGTAAGTAGAGTTACTACAAACTGATTCAAACCTGTCGTCAAAAATGAGGATTGGCAGACAATATTTTATGTCTATTATAAACTAGTTAGGTTCTCTCAGATATGCAGGTTTCTTCACGATGTTTTTTGCACCGTATGGCGAATGATAATCAGGTCAAAAAATAATGATTCGCACATGAAAATTCAGAAGTCCCGAACGTTAAACCCGCTTCAATAGGTTTCCGAGAAATCGCATTATCAAAGGGCCTACCACTACCTTATTTATGATCAATGGTATACCACAGATATATATTTTCATTAGAATATAATATTAAGTATATATTATGTATATAAAAGTGGTCTTAATGTTTTCCTAAACAAAACACTAATATGCTTAAAATTATGCTAAAACTACACGTGATGTGAGTTCCAGCGTGCGGGAGCTGACATGCTTGCGTAATGTAATTACAGTCATAGGGTTTAGTTTAATTAGTCGGCATTATGGTGGCTTGCTCGAGCAACCGATAGAGGGATAAAATTAATTAAGTTAAAATTTTCATACACTTTTTATTCCAATATGATGTGAAATTATAGTGAAGCCGAATACTATGAAAAAATCATATTTTTTTTATATGTCATCATTTGATGCTATAAAGCTTTTAATAATTTAGCAGTGGCATTTGTGTTGACATAAATGAAGCTTTTAGTACTATTTGTTAATGTACTTTGTGGTTAGTCAATTGTGAAAATATTATACCTAATAATATGTACACTAGCAAAACCCGCGGCTTCGCTCGCGCTAAAACTACAACAAAAAAAACTTTAAAAAGGTAGGTTTTATACAAATTTTCATCCCTTATTTTACCTCTTTATGGAATGAATTTCTAAAAACGCTAAAACACGTATTTATTTAATTGTATTGAAGAGCATTAATACCAGTTTCAAGAAATTTTGATCATAAATATTTTTTGGGTTATGTTATAACGTGTACTCCCGTGGGATTGAGATAATCTCCCGCGGTAAAAAGTATCCTATATGTTGACCTGGATAACCAGCTATCATTATACCAAATTTCATCAAAATCCCTCCAGTGGTTTTTCCGTGAAGCGGTAACAGACAGGCAGACAGACGGACAGGTCACTGCATCGATATTAACGTCTATTTCAGTAAGATTTTCCAAAAAATATTTAATGCGCAGATTCGGTTTAGTTAAAACTTTATTATAATATGTATAGATATGTTTTTACCGTTTAGTTCCTTTTATATATTAAGCATAAGGAATACATAAGTTTTGGCGTGTTTTCAAATAGTTTTGTTAGTTATGACATGTTATGAACCAAAGAGTCGTCCTGCTTAATACAATTTTGAATCCTTATTTGAAAAATAACATCTTGTTTTCTTAAAACAATTTTTCTGAAATATAAGATTTTGTTGTACTGAAAAATAATAAAATATACGTAACTCAATTAAAAGTAACCAAGCATAAATGAAATATTTAAAATGCAATAGCGGGGTACTAGCATTATACTCGTATTTCAAGTTGCGTTAGTACTAGGCATGTTTCTTACGGAACATTTAGTTTTAAAGGCACCTCCATAAAGGCTCATTATATTTACTGTTTTTAAAATACTGCGGTCTCTAAGACCTAACTTTACGGCGTTTTGTGGAATAAAACGAAGTGTGGGGTTAAATATTTCAGTTTGTGTAATGACCGTACTTCTTGGAAACGTTTTTATTGTACTCATATGCTCTCTCGAATATATTTAAATGTAAATAAGCGTGCTGCTGCATGAACTTATTTTATCTGGCTTGTATGTATAATTAAGATTTTTATATGAAGTTTTATTATATCTCTGACTTGTAGGTACATTGAATTATAAACTATGTAAACACGCAAAGCATACATTGATTAACATAGACTAATGTGTTATATCAAGTATATAATATAAATATATAGAATTTACATACTGTAAGTTTTTTTTACACATCAATTGCTTTTTTTTGCATTCCCACAGTTTGAAAAAGTATAATATTCTTTAAATTATGTACATAATATACTTTACTCAATTTTAATTAGTTATCGGTTTAAATTTAAACTTGATCGATTTGAAACTTGGTCGATTTGAAAGCGTTCCATTTTAATGTTGATGGAAATAGTTCGAACAGATTTAACCTGGGGACTGAGTGAATAGATCCCTTTCTTGAGAAGTTCATCAAATTGTATTATAGAGGAATTCATTGCTTTCATGTATATCGATAAAATAATTTTGCGCTAATAATTAAGTAAATATTAAAGTAGTATTTAAGTATATTTTGAATAGATTTTGAAAAAATTGTCCGTTTAACTTTCAAAGGTACCTCTAAATCAATACTGTTTTTTTTAATTAAATTACATACAGCATCAGTTGCAAGGCAAAGACCATCTGTTTCACGATATTGGACTTAAATAGTGTGTACATAACATTTGAGTTAATTAGAAAGTATATTTAGTGCCTAGAAGTCGGTTTTTTTTTAAGTTATTATTTTTCCATTTTTAGTGTAGACGTAGTAAGCAAGAAATTTGTAAAAAGAAAGTTTTTTAAAAACATACTCTAATATAATAAAAAATATTTACTTTTGATTTTTTTAAAACCGCTCGACCGATTTCCATAAAATTTAAATGAGACCACCTGGAAAGTATACTCATTGAAACAAAAAAAAAAAAGAATTTGTTTATTTTGAGTTTTGGCGTCTTCGAGTAATCGGTAAACATAAAAGATTCTGACGAATAACATTTTGAAGAAGTCGGTTGAAAACAAGAAAATGTTCTGTTACGTTTCCTCAAAAAATTCGTTTCAGTGAGATTATGTAATATGGCTTTAGAAATAGTCAAAACAAATGGTCAAAAAATGTATAAAACTAATAACATGCATTTAATGATGAAATTTTAAATTGAGTGTTCTACAAGGTTATAAACTTATGAACTTTAATCAAGATGACGTCAGTAAATAACATAGACATAACCGATTTTAATCGTTTTTAGTAAGTTCAAAACTAGTTTGGTGTCGTATTTTACGGGAATACCATAGTTTATAGGGAGGTAGGTCCATAATTAACTACTGAATGTGGAATTGTATTCGACAGATCGTATCGGCGTAAAATATTGCCTGTTTCGGGGGTTAATGTGTCTGTCTTTTGCAAATTCGATTATTGGCGAATTATTGCATTTGATATTCTTCTTTATGATCAGTATAAAGGATTAACAGAGAATTGTACTTATGATAAATTATTTATTAATAAATTTTTAAGCATGTCGTGTAAATACTAGTTTGATGAATTGTAGCTATAGCTTAAACATATTCACTTTTAACATTAAAATGTATGTTTGTGTATGTATGAATTTAGCCTCTTTTTTAACGTCCCACTTCTGGCTGGCTGGCTACTGGCTTCTCTTCCTCGGGCCTTAAATTCAAGGTGGATTCGCACTTGAAAATATTAGAGGTACGAGACCCGAGATTTGAACCCGCTTCAGTCGGCTTACGAAGCCAGCTCATTACCACTGGGCTACCACTCACTGCCTTACGTTAAAATAAGCATTATTATCTATTTTGACTTGAGTATAAGTAATTTATCTAATTGTTAATTTATTTTATCATTTAGGAGTAATAGGCACGCCTCTAATATAGATCTCACCACGAACGTATATGATCCCTAAGTGTTCTCTAGTCAAGTGGATGGATATCTAAGTGAATATTCACCGATTAAAGTAGCGAATGTTAGATTACAATCATCAATTGCTTTTGGCAGTAATAAGCTTAAGAATGATTTAGATGTAGCAAGAGACCAGAGAAACGGCGAGTGATGCTGAAGACAAAGCGTTAGACTGACTCCTGTCGTAATTAACTGTCTACACCTGCGTTAATATTAAAATCCCCAAGAGCTTAAAGCGATATCAGACTATTTGTTTAAAAATATAAAATGTGTACATGGATTAATGTAAATTATGTCTGATTATTCCAGTAAAAACGTAGATATTGCTAAGAGAGTAAACAAAACAAAATTTCGCAGTAATAAATTCAACAAAGCTTACAGTTGATCTAATGTTTGTGTGAATCAATTCATTGCAACCCCACTCTGATATACGACTTACAATACGATGTATGGTCGAGCGAAACAACGTCCTTATAACATAGACAATAGAGTGTAAAGTGTTAAAAGGCAAATGACTTTTATAAGAGCCTCCCTTAGTTAAGTTTCTGTTTCCATTATCATCTGCCTTTCTAAAGTTACAAGTATAGTAGGGGTGATATTAATTACTGTCACTCGGTTAAAGAAATTAGTGGTATTTTTATAATTTAGAAGATCATAACTAAAATTAGATTAAACATTTTAAAAACCCTTGACACTAAATAATAACAGCCATCTTGGATTTGAAATTAATCATAGTGTATAATATTCTACTAGTCAAGCCCTTTCATTTGAAACCCATATTGAGGGAGTTATGAAAAAAATAGGTAATCCGCCATTTTGTGGCGGCGGTCTAGGACCGATTTTCATCAAATATAGCTAAGACAACTCCCGACTAATGCATTCACTTTTCAAATAAAAAAAAAAACAAAATCAACATCGGTTCATCTGTTAGGGAGCTAAGATGCCACAGGCAGATACAAACACAGACACGTCAAACTTATAACACCCCTTCGTTTTTGCGTCAGGGGTTAAAAAGAGTGAAGACTCTGTTTAATTAAGTTTAAAGATGTCCATATCGAACTACTGTACATTAATTTTTGGTCTATTTTACTTTTTATAGAAATAATTAAATAATAATACATATATTTATTATAATATATGTATTATTTAATTATACGATATTATTATTATAATATAATTTTGAGATCCCAGAGAAATTGAGGGGAACTTTCGAAAATTGTAGCGGCGACTAGTTTGCTAAAATTTTCATTAGGTATTTTAAAGCACTACTATTTAATGAAGATCTGGAGTCGATCTGATGATGGACCCGAAAGACAGTCGAGGGAACTTCTCAACGATTTACAGCAATTACCTGGTGTTTGGGCTAGATTAATTTGTATTGATGATACGTCTATACTAAAAATGGAAAAATAAAAACTTTTAAAAAAAAACCGACTTTCAGGCACTGAAAAGTAAAAAATAACTAAACAGGGGTTTTCATTTAGAAGAGATACTTAATCAGATTTTTTCGAAGTCGGTGCCAGCCAATACAAATCAAAGCACACCGATTTTGAAAATATCTGATTAAGTATCTATTCTAAGTGAAAACCCCCGTTTAGTTATTTTTTTTATAACTCAATACTTTTTTCACCCTTTTTAGGTCAAGTTTTCACTAAGTTGGAAATCATACTTTTTTGCATCTATAGTAATAAAGTTAACTGTTCAATATAAGTTTAAGATTAAAATGTATCAAGGTAGAAAACTAATAACTAATATATTACTATCAAAGTTCATCCTTTACAGTAGATGCGTATTAATATAGTCTGTTACCTGCAAGGTATTTAATCTCTTCATATAGTAATAATTTATTGCCATAGTTTTTAGTTTATTAAGTAGTTGCGGTATTCTCTTGTATTAATTTATATGAAACAAGGTAGTTGGAGTTAACAATGCTACTATATCTCATATTTTAAGTAATTGCTTCACATACTCAAAGTTTACACTAGTCTTTCATTTCCCCTGCAATTAAAATATATAAAACTAATTAAAACCATTGGTTTTAAACTCGCGTTTACTAGGATTGTTTACTAAGTAAATAGTTCATTCGAAAACTCGGGTACGAGAATCGTGTTTCATTTAGACTTTGCAAATGTAATTAAGGGCTTAATTTACGATCTGTTATGTACGTAAATTCTAAATATCTTTCAATTCATGTGCAGCCAAGGAAATAAGAGCAGGCTTTTCCCGTCGTAGGGTTGACCGACCATCGAATACAATAAGCGAACTGTGTAGACTGTCGTGAATATAATCTCGGGAGGTTTACTTACAGTTATAGTATAACTTGAGTTTATTCAACAAATAGTTTTTGCGGTTATTTCTATTAGCCGATTACCAAAAATTGAGGTTCTATGTTCGCCTGTATGTTTTTTTTGCATGATCGATTTCGCTACCTTAAACTATATTCTGTTAAGATAGGCCCCGAGGTAGCTCCATATATTCTTTTGACATAGTTTCCCATTTTCGAGAAAATTAGGCAAACCAAGCAACTTGAAATACATATGTTAACACATCTAATCAGTCTTTTTTACCCACTTCTAACGATTATATCAACTTGAAACTTTGCAAGTGTTTATATTTCTGATAATGTTTGATAGCATCGATTGATGGTGAGGCTGAGGGATAGTGGAATTCTTCAACAGTATTAATAAATACTTTGAGTTTGGGCTTAATTGGCTTTATTTAATAAGCTCAATACATTGGAATTGGATTTTAGAGAGTAATTTTTAGTGTTACCAATAAAAGAGTGGTTTTCACTGTTTTAATCTTTATATAAAAATTGGCATTAAAATAAGTTATATAAAGAGAATTTTCTTCTTTGAAAGCTACGCGAAAATAAAATGTAAAGCTAGATACAAAAATAACAATCAAGAAAGCTTGGAATATTACAAACAGCTACTCGAGCTTAACAACAAGTAATTTATAGTTCATAGACAGATTAAGAAATATCTTCTTTATTTTCATATTAATTTACTATATTCATAATTTAAATTCTAACAGGATAGAAATAGCGCAAAACTAGCCACGCATACGCATGGAGGACTGTCCTAAGCCTCGACAATATTTAGGCACAGTGCCCTGAATTAAGCATCGACGAGAATTAATTTCCCTTCATATAACTTAATTAGAATAATAATGTATTCCGGCTTTTTGAAGGATTTCACTAGGAGACGTTTGAGTAAAGTTTCTTATGTAATAAATTAATATGGCGCTTAGGAAAATGTACGTATCAAATATTACGTTTATAAACTTTCACTATACATATACGTAAATCATAATTTTATAACTATTTTAGTATGTAGTATTGTATTATATATATAATTTCTGTTTTCCTGAATTTGGGGTAGATTTTGCTTGGTGTGATAGTATCAGTTTTATATCATTATAGCAGTACGTATGTAAACGAAACAATCGTGTGAGCTACATTAAACTTTTGCTTCTAATTCTGTATATCTTGTCCCTTTTAAAATATCGATATTAAAAAGTAGTAAAGTTTCTGTTCTAAATTAATACTTATTTAAATTAAAGTGTAAGTCACAATATATCATAATCCATATTATAAAACAAGCAATATCATGTTTCATATAAACATTTTAAGTCAAACGCTATAAATAACAAGACTTGCAATAGTTACATTTAAATAAAACTATCTTTTCAATAAATCCAAGAAAGTATTATAGTTACATTTATTAATTTACACTATGTAAAAATAACCTTGCAGTATATGAAAATAATTTAACAAAGCTAATAGCATCTCCATAATTACAAGCACAGGTCGTTATTAAATAACGTTTCTTAGCGACAAAATAAACAGATTACCTTGACGTGTAAATAGCTATCGCCGTGTTAACGGTGCTTAATGGAAGCTTTACGAGCCATACATGGCAGGGCTCGTTTACATTGCGATCATTCGATTTTATGGATCCTAATATTATATGGTTTAGTAAAATTTATAGTTTTTACTAAAACATTCGGCCAAAATGACATAGAACATATTATATCAAACTAGTGGCAAGTTAATTTTTAAGCCGATAAGTTCAGGCATAGTTAGTTAACTAGAAGAATAAGCTATTTAAAATGTTATACTTTCTTAGATTTACGCGAATATTTGATATTTTAAATATAACTATCTCTTCGGATTATTTCGCGAATTTATTTTGATTTTTGGTTCCCGATGCGACGTTTTGAATGCTTTACAGCAATCATGGTCACGGGACAGACTCGTTTTCTGAAAATCCGAAAAGATAAGTTTATCTAATTAGAACGCGCTTAAACATTTTATAAGTCCTTTTCTCCTTTCATTTATATATTTTTATATTTATATTTTAAGATCACAATGATTGAATTGCATCACTGAGTAGTAATTACTAGTAGTAGTGGTAGCATTGACATCTAGTTTAGTATATACAAAGAGAGCATAACAAAGTGTTTTTAGTTAAAATTTTTGTTATGTATAAATATCTGTGATATGTCTCACATTTTAAATATATTTTATACTAGCGGCTCACCCTTGCTCTGCCCGTTTGTCCCTACTTACGTTTTAATAGTTAGTATAGATTACTCAGAGATATTTTCCAGCAGTAATAAATATCCTATATGTTGACCCGGATAACCAGCTATAATCAAATCTTTCATCAAAATCTGTCCAGTGGTTTTCTAGTAATGCGTTCCTAGACAGACAGACAAAAAACTAAGATGCAGCCTCTCTCTCTCGATAATAATGACAATTTCAATAAGATTTTCCAAAAAAATATTTAATGTACAGATTCGACTCAGAATTTTATTATATGTATAGATTTGAAATGTGACAAGAATGTAAAAACGAATATAGCGTCTAATAGGTCTTTGCTTTATAAAATAAACTTTATAGTACAATAATAATTCAAACGAATAGCCATACTGTACACTGACAAGAACGTTTAACGTACAACATTTTGTTGATGTACATAGTTAACAATGTTGACTGGACGCCATTCAGTTTTCTTATAACAATGCACTGACATGTTTTGGGTCTGCCAGTTAGTCTGTTTAGGTAAATTGTTTTTACAGTAATTTGCTATTTTAGCGTATAATAATTGTTTCCCTTTGGCACTTAAATTACTTGATATAAATTATATGAAAGTGAAACAGTTTTATGTACTATAAAAAATACTAGAAAACAATGGAGTTTAGACAATATTTAATCCTACAGTCGTTGTAGAAAAGAATTTTTGAAAGTTTCGTATAATTATATATATTTTTATATACTTTTTATACAACACGTTTGATTCCGTTTGTAGTGACCCTACTTGCTGTGCAGCGGTCGCCGGTTTAAATCCCGCTGGGGGCATTCATTTGTGTGATGAGCACGAATGTTGTACTCCAGTCATGGGTGTTTATATTTATAATATGTATGTATTTAAAGTTATATAGGTATGTGTTGTGTATCAACTAACTTATATCCATAACACAAGCCTCGTAGCTTACCATGGATCAAGATGGTGCTGCGTGTTAAGAGGCCTATTTATTACATTTTGAATGTGAGTTTTCAATTTAATGCCCATTCTTTGACGTTCTTATTTAGAGAAACTTGAACTCTTCGACAATTTTGACTTATTGTATGGTGGAGTATAAATATTAATATAGTACATAGCGGCCTCGTTTTTCGAAAATTTTCATTATTAATTGAAATAAAGCCAAAATTCCGAAGCAAGTTTTTAATAAAATGCGCGACGACACTTTTTCATGCTTATGGATTGAAATACTATACTAAGTAAACGGTAAAATATATAATAATATCTCGTATATAGTGGTTGAGTTTATAGCAACCTCGGAATTTGAAAATATGTATTGTATTTCTACGAAAAAAATCCTTTTCAAAATCTTAAAAACTTACAACAATAATATTATTAAGTAAAATTTATACCAGATTATACGTAAGTTCAAAAGAAACGTAATTGCATGCTTTATTTTAAATAATTTATTATAAAACTTTACATAGAAGTAATTACAACTGCAGAAAATGCTAGAAACAGCGATGCGTCGGCCGCTCGAACTTAATACCATAGAACTCAGTACATTCTGTGATAGGCCTCTTAATGTCCCAACATATGCATTATTTATTTAGACTCCTATATGTCAGCGATTGAAGAATTATATTTTGTCCAGACGTCAGTAATAGGAAAGTCTTCTTTTTTTAAGGAAATTTACTATTATAAAATAATAATTGAAGATTATTCAAAAGAAAACTTTAACTACTTTAAAAGTTGCAAACTCTATTATATTATTATCAGATATAGTCAAATATTTTTTATTCATTGATAAAATATAACATCTTTTGTAGGCGCCATACGTACGCCATTAATTTGACAAGTTTGGAAACAGAATGCCCATGAGAACTGAAAAGAAATTCAGTGGCACTTTTGATCTTTTTAGTATAGAAAAATTATAATTTTTTTAAGGTATAAAAAAAGTAACAGCCAGGAGGCGAACACATTTTTATCATTATCTTCAATAAATGTTGTTTCTTTTATATTGAATTTAGATTTGAAATCATAGACGTTTTCAATCAACTTAAACTAAAACAATAAAATATGGAAAACTACTGTTATAAGAGAATATCATAGAATTTTATTATTATAAAGAGGTAAAATAAATACTTTCCAAATAATAAATGTTCAAATAAAAGTTAGATGATTTATTCTTAAATTTCATTGAAATTATAAATGGTTTTGCTATGTAACATAATTTTAGTTACTTAATTGTATTATGGTCATTAGTAAGCTAATGCAATAGAGGTCACATAGGTGATTTAGTTAACTACGGTAAACGATGCATAAATTGTCATAATAAATACGTGTGGCTATCAACATCTTATTATTTAAAAAAATTGAAAATATTACATATAACGTTGTATATAATATATAGTTATAAAAAAGTAAAAAGTTTCATTATAAATTATTCAAATTGCAAAACCCACTTAGATACATGGGGAATGTAAGTAAAAAGTCAACCAAATTATAAAATACGCATTCACACCCGCTACAATATGCAAAATGTAAATAGACACTGTTGGAAACAAACTTTCGGATCTGGTTTTCACCAAAAGCAAACAGAGGGTACTCTGTCGACCACTTTAATTGAGCCAGACCATCTAGACCGGTCGTTACAGTCCGTATCAAATACGAGGGAGGCTGGGTTCTAATATTCCTGGTTTCGAATATTCAAACTTTATAATTGGTCATAACCCCCCAATATGTAGCCCTTCCTACGGGAGCGAGTAATTAACCCCTCGATTGTACTTGTCACTTCATGTGACAATAACCAGCAACTAATTTACGAGACTGGAATATTTTAATTATAAAACTAAAGTAATTACAGTGCTAACAGCAGTGATAGAACATGCTTACTGGAAATCGAGTGAAGTTCATCGGAATTTCATGTCTCAGACATTCTTTGTTCTATACAATTTCTATATTACTTTCTTAGATTTACGCGAATATTTGACATTTAAATAAAACTATCTTTTTGGATTTTTTCGCGAATTCGTTTCAATTGCTTTACAGCAATCATGGTCACGGGAGAGACTAAGGTATTAGATGTCTCAAAGGTATTATATAGTTGTTACAGACACCTACCCACAAAGTAACAAAATGAATTCAAAATTTTGAAAATTGGTATCAAAGTATAATTTTAATTACTTTTCGTCGTTTTAGTCGAAACGTCGGGAAGCAAAAATCAAAATAAATCCGCGAAAAAATCTGAAAAGATAGTTTTATTTAAATTTCCATAATTTTACAAAAAAAAAAAAATACTTAAAGAGAAAAAAAAGACTTAGAGAACGCAATTAGTTTTATAAAAAACATATTGTGTACTCTGCCAACTCTCATTCGGCCAGCATAGAATATTACTGTTATGGAAGATGATTTATACAATTATAAATATTTACACACTATTTATTATATGTATCAACATAAAATAAATTGTATGAAAAATAAGTAGGTTCTAATGTATATTATTCGCTAAATGTTTGCTTATCTAATAAATAGAATGTGCAAATTTTAGTTTGCTTATAACAGATTTCTCCTGATTCAAACATCATATAAAAGTTATTCAAAAAATAAATTATATTAGTCAATACAATTAGTGTAGGCGGCAACGTAATTAATATTAGTTAATGTTAAAATGGTATTATACATTGGCATAGTTATTTCTAAATAAGAAAATTGATAATATTATTAAAATAAAAATCACAATACATTAATATAGTATATTTTGTATGGATAGAACTTACAATGCCACATTCCAAAGCCAAACACTTATTTATATTAATTATATAATGATTACGACAGTAATTCTAAATAGTGATACTTATAGGTTATCTGTACATTTATATAGAATGTATGTACGGTTGTGTTGGTAATACAAGGCACTTCATCCATAACATTCAAATTGTGATGCAGATCTGCAAGGGGTCTTTTGTCTTGGGTCTTAATTAATTCCCTTACGTCTACAAGTTGGACTGTTCACGTATGTCACAAAGAGACGTAGCGGCCTGAGGCGGCGTAATGAATGGCCTTTAATTTGCCTATTCAGACGTGTCACTCGTCGGGTAATTGAAGTGGTGGGAAGCTAAGTATATTATTTAATTGAGTTTAATGTATTTAAAAATATTAGATAAAGGTAAAATACCTAAGATACTGCCATGATTATGATTTCACAAGTGAAAACGGAGGAAGAGTCTGTAAATAAAATATACGATAAAGCTAAAGCGAAGAAAGTATTTCAATGCAGTGAAATAGAACAAAGGAAATTCTAAAGGAAAATTTCAGTTGTGTCTATACATGTATGTATGTAATGTATATGTATTATACAATACAAAAAAAAATCGTGTGTGTTTATGTACGCACGTAAGAAGTTATACTTCTTTGGCTAAAATAGCTAAAGATTTCATTCTCTGTTTGTAAAATGAATGCAGCTAACTTCATCATGCATCATGTCGCTTTTTGGCTGTCAGTGTGCGCGCGCATCGTAAAAATGTTACTCTCATAATTTTTTCCAAACGTGCCAAAAGGAGTATAACTTTAAAAAAATTTTAGTCTTATAAATTACCAAAACATTGTATCATAGTCATTTCATATTAACGAATGAACATTTATTTGACTGAACCACTTAGATTCTACCTCACTAAGTAATAGTACTAACTAACACTGAAAATAAAATATGAATTTCTTTCCAACCAACACCAAAAGCTTTTAACGTTATATGGAACAATATTTCTGACAAATTGTACTCTTAGGTCCATTTTACCCAAAGTTTTTAACATCTTAATATTAAAGTACCTAAAATAAGGCTGCTTTACAGGTACATACTAAAATTAGTCTACTCTATTAGTCTGTCTGATACCTTTTCACATAAAAACCGCTGAATAGATCTCGATGAAATTTGGCAAAAACATAGTTTGCATTATGAGGACAAACATAAGCTACCTTTCAGTCTTGTCTCGCTTATAATGCGAGTGAAACCTAGGACAAAAACTAGTTAACTTATAAGCAAGCTCTTTATCTAATCTAATTTATAAATATTTTTTCCTACATCCACAAAATTGCGCTACGTCGTGAAATATTTGAATTCTATCTTAAATATTATAGGCATGAAAAGATTTCATAAGTTTATTGGTTTACTGGAACAAATGATGGACCAAAAATTCGATATAATTTTTTACATACTATATTGTGTAGTGGTGACATAGTGATAATTGTAAGTGGCATAATGACATCTGAGCGAAAAGAACGTGAGTATCTAGTCGATATATTAGAAAATTTCGCAAAGCATTTTACCGACAAATTCATATTAGTCTATTTAGATTCTTAAACGGATT
This sequence comes from Argynnis bischoffii washingtonia, assembly GCA_033884665.1. Taxonomy (NCBI): domain Eukaryota; kingdom Metazoa; phylum Arthropoda; class Insecta; order Lepidoptera; family Nymphalidae; genus Argynnis; species Argynnis bischoffii. Next base: position 11,860,879 of record CM066621.1, on the reverse strand, counting down.
AGGGCAAGTTTCCTTGTTTTCCGAATAGTCTACGCTAATTTAAGACTTGTATCTCAAATTCTTGACAGTTTGACGCTAGCGTAGCGTGTTTGTCTAAAGTTTTGCAAGGATATTGGCGTGATGGAATTGGCCTAGCTAAGCTTTTCATCACCTTCAAACTATATTCTATAAAGTTTGTGATGTTACTTTGTAACTGTATTATATATGTATGTATAATGTAAGAGTGACTAAGTTATAAAAAGTTTTATTATGCAAAGTATATTTAGGATATATTAAAAGTCAAAGCGATATTTTTTACAGTTTGAGCGGACCTCTTTTATTTATTTTATTCATTTACACTACTCGATATCAAATATCGTTTCGTCAATAATATTTTTTAATTCCGATTCTGATATTTCATTTGAAAATACGTAAAGTCCTCCAATCTGTACTTACTGTACATTTAGTAGTAACATTTGTGAAAAAATAATATGTATCTAAGTTCCAAAAGATCTGTTCAATTAAGGTGTATGTGATTTTTTTTTATCAAATATATATTTTTTTATATTTTCCAAAATCTAAAAATATCTTTTTTATCTTTAGAGATTGACATACGACAAATGGAATTGCTCATTTGAACCTTCTATTTTTGACAGTGATCTACATAGTTCGTAAGTTAAGACGTGACGAGATGCGAATCTACCGCGAATTAGACCACAAAAATTTAAAAACAGCCGGACTTAGAAAATTGATAGTATCACTGATCACACATGTTTTACAATCGATGGTGACATACTGAGAGCACTTCAAGCTTTTAGTCTTTCGCCTACAGAGACAGTGTCAAAATGCCGTATAGTCAGACTATACAGTGGGAGGAGGAGTGGGCCAAAACACAAGCATTTTGTAATGCATCTGTGTTGACATACATCATGGACAACCATCATATTAGTCCTTTAAAAACAAAATCTTTTTTACTAGCATTAATAACTTATTTCATATGAAACTTTAGTTACATGAATAATATTCTAAGCTAAAATTTTACTTATTAACCTTTCTAGTCATTTTAGGTTCCATTTGTTAACCCTAGCTAGACTGGGGTCCGCGTGACCATTCTAAAATTTCCTTGCACGAAAGCTCTTTGCAGTTGACAGTAGAATGGGGTGGGAATGTTACCGTTCATATTTGTTGTAACCCCGAATTAAACTTTTCAACTCTGTTTTGACTAGTTTGCAAGTAATTTGCGCGTAATAACAAAATGACCCTTCTCTTATTAGCAAAATTAATATACATTGAGGGTAAAGTACAATCATTTACTTTTGGTATCTATTCTAATATTATAAAGAGTATCGAGTATTTGTATCGAGTAGGTTCCGAAACTACTGAACCCATTTAGGTTAAATTTAGTAAGAAGATCCATAGGTAAGAAGATCATAAGGTAAGAAAAAATTATCCCTTAAGGAGATGAAAATAGGGGTGAAAGTTTGTTTGGGGTAGCAACCTAGGGACAAACCCGAGCGAAGCGAGAGTGGTTCGCCAGTGTGTTATAAAGTACCTACTAGCAGTTCCTCAGTTCAGCTTCTTTAAACTTCTTTTTTCTATTAAACAATATATTTTATTATACTTCTTTACTTCTTTTAAGGGGATGAATTTCGAAAATTTATTTCTTAACTTACCGGTAAGTTACAATTTCAGCCCATCTGGTTGAGTGATTTGGGCTAATCAATTAAGTATATAACTAAATAAAAATAATCTTTATGAATATAACCTTAAAAAAATATGGTAATAATAACTAAGTAAATGTAGGATATAGCAGTATTGAAATACGAGTATGTATTACATATTAAATATTAATATAGCTTCTAAATAAGTAAGATATTACTTGAACTGTTTCATGTTTAAAATTTTCTACTAATTCGTAGTAGCAGTCATAAAATGTAAATATAATTCTATAAGCCATGGTATATTTTCTTGATAAGGCAATATAAATTTCAAGCATAAATTTTAAACCATCAAAATAACAGTAAATAGTAAAGTAAATTTATTTTTAGTGACGTTTACACGGAAAATGGGCTCAATTAATTACGAAGAAATAAAGCCTACGTAGGTAAGTATGGTAGATGGTAATTAGACAGAACTAAAATAACAACGAGGGCAAATTTAGACGCAGACTTAATGCAAAACAGTCGGAGATAGGAATATTAATTTTATTTTTAAAGAATATTGATAAATTTTGTAAAGGTAACCGTAAACGGTTGGTCAGCGTAGCGTTCAGTGTAATAGAGTAGCCTGTTCGAATCCCACTCAGAGCAAATACAGCAGCTATGTAGGTCGATTAATTTTTAAAATTTTGAATTTATGTCATTACTGTGTGAATTCAATAGGCACCTTAGGTTTTATAGGAAAAAATACTAAAATGTTTTCCCCTAGTTTCGTTAAACTTCCGAATATGATGGTGTACTCTTTTCTATGAGTTAAATATATCGAATTATCAAGGATGAAAACTTAAAGTAATCATAAATAAAATCGATTAAATATATAAATAATATTATCGCAAAGTTTAAGTGAGGTGAAATAGTTAAAGCTTTTTTTACGTTTTATAAAATAATTAATGAATGCATGTGTAATACACATAATTAATGTCTTATATTAGTTTTACGCTCAAGCCTACAGGAACTGTTAAAAACTATTAATATTTCGACGGGTTTGCGTTTACGTTTATCAGTAGCATTACGAGTTACACTTTAGTACTTGACGTATGAAGTGTTCGTGTTGATAGCATTGTTCTTGATAAATAAAATAAAAGAGTAAAGTTCAAGGAAATTGTAACGGTTTAACTTTAAATAAAATTTTATATATTGAATAGTAAGACTTTTTGGGTAGAATTTTCAGTAATATAAAAGAGATAGATTAAGAAATATTTGTTATATTCAAGTGCGAGTCACATTCGCACACGAATGGTTCCGTACCGTTCCGTTAAGGGTTCGTACAAGAAATAACACTGTTTTAATATTTTTTTAATTTGCATAACGGCCATTTTAAAACTTGCCATCTTCGTTTTTTATTATGTGTTATAGAAGCAATAGAAATATACACTGAAAATTTCAACTCTCTACGGTACTTATTACGGTTCATGAGATACAGCCCGCTAATAGACAGACGGAAGGACAGCAGAGGCTTAGTAATAGAGTTCCGTTGGCACTCTTCGAATACGGAACCCTAAAAATGATTATTTTAGTTTTTTCTTTAAAATAATATTTATAAGATTTTTATTGCACTTAAAGTACATAGAAATTACATTGGAGAGACTATGTCAGAGAAGCATCATCACGTGCAATAGAAGAGTGCAAGAGATTACGAGAAAAGAGATATAAAATTAAAATAAATTATATACATGAATATAGAAATAAAAAGTGTAATGTACATACACACATACATACACAGATATTCGAATTAGTAATATTGAATAGTTTAAAAAAATTTGACTTATCAGATGCAATCTGGATCATGTAGTTAAATGTAAATGGTTTACATTTACATTTAACTGCAGAACTTCTAATTGCCTTGTCCAAAATCATATTACAGCTTTCAACCCTTCCAACGAGGGTGTCATATTTTGATACATATAATGTTGTAGTAGTACTTCTCAGAATATTACAGAACAGTGCAGTTAATTAAGGCGCAGCAAAGCCGGCGGGCCGCGGGCGAAATGGGAAATAGCTAATTATGAACTTGCGTAGTAGCTTAAACCTAGTAGTAAGTGCGTTGCAAAGCACAGTGTTAAAGCGGTTATAATGATTATTTTGTTTTTTTAATGGAAATGAAAAATTTAAAATACGGGTTTAAAGCCTTTTCTTATAAATAACCTAGACAACAATACGTATGTAAAGGAAACATTTCTCGTTCAGTAGCTTCTTGCAAGAATATACATAACGGCCCCCGCTATTTAATCGGGTTGAGATTTACTAATTGATACTTGGTTTCAAAATATAAAAATATTTACAGTTTGATTATTAATGTATTGGAATTATTTATTTTGAAGCGGATAACACTGGGTGGAGTTGAAAGTGACGTCGTCTTGAGTAATCTTTTACGTTTGGCAGCTTGGACTACGCAAAGCCATCTTGCAACACTCTAAAACGCAATTGTTTCTCTAAAAATTTGTTATTATTTAATTTATATAAACTGTGAGTTATTAATAATAACTGTCTCAAGTATTGGAGGTATTTCAAATTCTGTATGAGCACTGAATGCCCACAATGAACAGTCAATGCATAATAATATCTCTCACGCAAAATTAGTCAGAGGACATTAATAAGTTACATTGCAAGCAATATGCAGCAATTACAGTGAGGACTAGCAGAACTAAATATCGGTATAAACGTTGCGACGTAAGCATCGCTTCTGCTTATAACTTTTTACTGTAGCAAACTTTCTAGCTTTACGGCTATAATATGTTAAATTAAAATAATTTCATTTAATAACACATTCGCAACTCAAATAAAACCAAATCTTCGTAGTTATAGTAAAGATTTAAATTCCATATGTCATGAATTTTATAAAGTTAGGTTGTTAGAATATTTTGTTTCTTAAATTCCGCTTTATTGCACATAAAAATCGTTTAAGATTTTCACACAGATTGTTGTTGAAAAGAAATATTTTTAAGTTAAGTGATCAATTTATCTATTATATTTAAACGAGCAATTCTTGTATATTTATTTATTTATATATTTATTTATATCGGCGATCTCGAAAACGGCTCTAACGATTTTGCTGAAATTTGGTATGTGGGGGTTTTCGGAACCGAAAAATTGATCTAGATTAGTATCTACTTATGTCTGAGAAAAAGTGTGTTTTCGAGTTTTTGTTATACATTTAAGTATACAAATTAAATTTGATTAGAAACAGCCATTTCAATAAGGCTTTAATTGAAATATAATTATTAAATTTCTTTTTTCTTTCTCTTGAAGTTAGCTCCCTTATGTTGTTTATTCAGAAAATAAAACTTCTACAAATATTGTTTCCAGTCTAATAGCCAAAGTTTTCCAATTATTTGAACTATTTATTCAATATTCCTTTAGATTTGTTGAAAAGTGTTTAAACTGTTTGAAATCTTTCGTTTACTTATAAAAAGTAAATAAGTGTATATTTTTAGTTAGACGACGACGACTAAGGCGATTTGTTTGCCTTGTTTTGTTGTTGTTAGTGTTTAAAAACAAAGCAAAACTTAAAGGAATAAAAATGAACGAACATGGACTAATTTTTTGTAAGTATTAAAAATGTTTTTAGGCATTACACATTTTCTTCTATTAATTTAAAAAGCATTGCAATATGTTATTCAGTGATGAACTTGTTAGAATATATCATAAATATAATATCGGTGGTAGGACTCTGACAAGCCTGAGGAGTCCGACTGGATGGGTACCACCCCCTTATCTATTTCTCCCGCCAAGCAACAATGATTGCATTGTTGTGTTCCGGTTTGAAGGATAAGATAGGCAGCGTAATTACAGGCAAGAGGCGTATCATCTTAGTCCTTACAGTGACAACACACCTGCGGTTCTGTATTTTTGTTACATAAAACTTAAGTGCATGAACCGTAGGTGTTATGAGCGACAGGTACTACATTCAATCAGGTGAGCTATCTGCTCGTTTATTACTGAGCACCATAAAAAAAAAACATCTTTCCCAGCTACCAAAATCAGACTAAACAACAAGAAAAACTAAAGTAGTGTCTATTCTGTAATTTTAATTTTTATTTGTGTAAAAATAGTATGCATTGTTTAGTGATTTCATTACTATAATGCAAAAAGGCATCTAGCATCTTAGCAAAGACACGACATTACCATATAGAGTGACATTTACACTGCACTGCGTGTCAAAGGCGCGTCTTATAAGTGTCTTAGAGGCAATCTTCAACACAGCGCTTTAATATAATGACTTCCCTTTGCAATGGTAACATCTGCTGCAACATACTTTTACACATAACATTTTTCATAACAAAATAACTAGGCTATGTTGTATTTATTGTACTTTATTATTATCTATCTTCTATATAAATAAAAATGAATGTTGGTAAGCGCATAACTCAAGAATGGCTGGACCAATTCCACGGAAGGTTTTAATATTAAAAAAAAACTATATCCATGTTACTATATCTAAGCTAGGGATGAACCCGAGCGAAGCGTGGGTGAGTCGCTAGTACTTTAATAAAGTAAGAGGTACTTAATTTGAGTGTATCTTTATGTTACGTGATATATTTGGCAATTATGAACAGAATTTCTTCATTTTTTTGTTATAGGTACTTTATAAGTTATTTGGGTATTTTTAATTAGATTCGATCGCTTTGTAAATAATAATTTATAGTGACATATCAATTTGACTTTATAAGTAGTAAATCTAGTCAGGTATTATTTTTATTTAGTTAATTGTATTATTACTACACTGTTCTTGTCACTTATTCTTTCTTTCATTCACACTTTACACATTAGTCATAATAGCTTTTTAATTTATGCACATCCATCCCACAGTAATAAAATATATTTTTATATATAATAAAAATATAATATTTTTTTCAATAATAAATTTAACTTTCACCCTTACGCAACACTCATTTTTCCAATGCATAATGACTTCTCCCTCAGTCACATCTAAAGAAGTTTAACTTCAAAAAGTTATGTAAAATATTTTTATATAGGTACAATGTAAGGCAGTGGTAGCCCAGTGGCAACGCGCTCGCTTGGGAAACCGAGTGAAGCGGGTTCAAATCCCGGGTCTCGCATCTCTGATATTTTCATGTGCTAATCATTTCTAACATGATTACCACTTACCTTACGGTGAAGGAAAACATCGTGAGGAAACCTGCATGTCTGAGAAAACCTAGCAAGTTTTCGAAAGACATGTGAAGTCCGCCAATCCGCACTTGGCCAGCGTGGTGGACTATGGCCTGATTCCCTTCGTATTGAAGGGGGCCCGTGCCTAGCAGTGGGACGTTAAAAAGGGCTGAATACAGGTACAATGTGTACCTACATAATCCCACATATTATTATATCCCACCTCCGATACGACTGTTAATAATATAGAGCCCTACTTATAGCTTAGAAATAAAATAAAATGAATATGTCGTCAGATTCCTTTCAATTTCTTTAATGTACGAAACTCTTATTTTTATGAGTACCTAACAGCCTGTGTCATTTTACCATAATGTATTTACATATCATCATTGACTGTTTAATACTATGTTTCTTAGTCATCTTTTTATTTCGCTTTTTACGTAGTCGGGCTATTTCTGTAAATTTATTTTTATTTAGGTATATAAGAGCTGTAACCTATTCATTAAAATAATTATGTAAAACGGAGCACAATCGGCGGAGATATCATGTAATACTCGTATATATACATATATATAAATATATATAACAAAATCGAGTACCAGTATACAGATATATCTACCATTGTCTAAAAACTTTATTTTAGCTTTTTAGCAAAATACAACTCTTTATGATACTATCTGTATATTTTTTTTAATTTCATCATAATGTTACTTTTTTGCTTTCTTCCTATTTATGTGTACATATTTTTAAGTATCAATTTAATTCTTAGTAAATTTTGCCTACAAGGCATGTTATATATGTATTATTATATTATATATATTCTATTTATATATTGATTATCATCGCAGTTTATAAACTTAAATTTATTTTGTATATATTATATATGTATTTTTTTATTATATACGTATACTTGTGTATGTATTTTTTTATTTTATCTGTTTATTTAGTATTTACGCTACACCTATCTTAGTGTTATTTCCTATATCTTAAGGTTTCCTGGAAGAAATAGCCCTTTTCACGAGAAAGCCGCCTTTTGTACATTTTCTAACCATTCTGTATTTTTTCAGTTTTCTCGCTTCTTTACTGGGTATACAATATAGGATATTATTATTATTACTTTGTAAAGATTACAAGCTTAGCCAACTTTCAATTATTATATATAAACATATTCTATAAGAATATTACTTACAAAGAAATATTGCTAAGTGGAAAGCTAAAATTGAACGTCCAGTTCTGAAAGTACTGTACTAACTTTTTTTCTGAGAAACCTAAATAGTTTTACTTTCTCATCCCGAAAGCTTTGTACAGGGTAAGTGATTTTGTTTTGCGAGCGGATTCTTTTGGCGGACTCGACGAGCGTGAAATTGAGCACAAACATGTTCTGTATTTTCTTTCGGTGACATTATAACTGGAACTATGAAGCTGTATTTATTACTCTAAGTTATAAGGCTATTTTAACAGAATAAAATATAACAAAGCCAATAAACACTACAAGTTTTATGACGTATAATATTTAAGTATGGTTTAAATCATAAACAAGTTTAAATTAACTGAGCGAATTTTTTACTTTTTAAACCTTACAACATTTTAATAAAAATATATTTATGTCACATGCTTTAGACAAAGAGCTGATTGATTAGAAATTATTATTTTTTATGTTTCTTTGTGTAAGTTTTACTTGTCATTTAATGGTGAAATCCTAAGCCTTGAACTCTCTATGCTTGCATGTCTATGGTTAAAATTGGAATCATGATTAGATTATTACAAACTAAGTTAAAAACGCTTTTACTTTATCGATTGAGATTATTAATTGTTATGCTTTACATTTAGTCGTTATTTACTAAATTTTATTCATACATTGAGAATAAATCAAATAAATTATTTTGTAATTTATAGCAAGAAATGTGATTTCAAATTTCATCTGGATATTGTTATTCAAACAATGGCAATTACTTCATCCTTATAAACACCAAAGATAAAAACTTGCTGTGCTTAAAGTTACTCGATATTAATACAATAGCAGCCGTAACAATCCTCATTTTACTTTAATAATGACAGTACAAAGTCTTGGAAAATGTTCAAGCTGCGGCTGAACAGAATGACCGCTGCACTGAAATTTACAATAAACGCTAAAGAACGGATTGGATTTTCAACCTTATTACGATGTATTAAAGAATTTTACAAATGAAATAAATATGTTGGTGATGTAAATCCGAGCGAAATGTTGACACTGAGCCGCGGGGAAGGCGGAAGAAAATTGTGAAATCAAATTATGTCCGGTTTTAAGAAGCTTATTATGTTTCGAATGCCAAAACAATATTTAAAAGTGAAATAGGAAAAATTAGTGTGATTTTTAATTTTATTATACAAACATGGTTTAGTTATATTATAGTCTGCTATGTTCTATTTCTCTTCTTTAAGAAAGAAGATGATGAATTCGACGAATCGCCCTCTAAAATGTAATATAATGGAGGGCAAATTCATACCATCATTCATTCATCTTATGTTGCATTTGCATATTAGCCCCTTTAAAATAAACATAATGTGCGGTATTTTTTAAAATAATTAAGCCGTTTTTTAAAGAAATCATTATTTATAAAGAAAATATAATATGTTTATAATGTATATATCTATCTATATATGTTTATAAAATGAATGTACGAATGTTTGTTCTCTGCGTTCCTAAACCATTGATCCGAATTGTATTGAAACTTTGGTTGGCCCAAAAAAATATTTTTTCTGTGGTCGTTTGTCTTTTATGTGTTTCTAAGAAATTCAAGCTTAGGGACGCACACGAGCGAAGGGTAAGTTGCTAGTATTTAGTAAAAATCCTATAATATAAATACGAAGAAAATTTTCATACCAATTCTACACCTCCACTTCATAGGTGTAATAGGCTTGCAACAAAAAATGCCGAGATTCGACTTTAGACAATTTTTTTAGTAATAAAACAATTCAAAACTTTACAGACATACTATTAAATTATTAATATTATAAAAGGAAAAGTCTCCTTAATATCAATCATATATAATTCAATTTGTAATGATGTACCTTGAGAATAAACTTTCAAGACTTTGCGACGCCCGTCATGCTACAAAACATCACAAAATGGTTTTGAAGCATGAACCGAATCCATTAGCAGGGTCCCAATGGGCTTTCCGAATCGGAAATTACATTAAAAAACGATACTTCTCAGCCGTAGATAGTTTTAAGAAAATGCAAAGAGCTTATTTCCTCAGGGAGCAGCTGCAAATTTTTTAGTTCAGTAGAGCGGTGAAATATTGGTCGGAAAAGTTTATTTAATTTTTAAAAGCAGACTGCCATAATACAATCCTCTTTTAATAATTGTTTTCTTATTTTTGTTCTTTATTCCGACAAGAGTTCTTCGAAAATGTTTTCTTCTTTTTAATAACAGCTTTAATAAAGCTTCTTTTAAATAAATTTGTTATTACTTATGTCCTTATTTTTGATTAAAATATAGAGTAACCAAATGTTATTGATGCTTACATATAATATTTCAAAATATAAAGAAATATTAAATACAAACCAAAAATTCGCACCGAGTTCAGTATGATTTGAAGGTTCCCTAATCAACTTTCAGCTATAAATACTGATCCATTTGATGACCGAATACTAAATCCTATAAAGGCTTTCCCTTTTATCAAAAGATTACATAAACCACTTACTTCAAGATATCCCATACTTGACCTGATAACATATCCATAGCTTTACTGCCCACTCAGTAGTCATAAGGAGCGCGATAAGAGGTATTGAATTCTTTGGTACATTGAATAAGAAATATCTTTACTGTGGGGTATTCAGATGAAGAAAAAGATGGTCAGTTAATAAGCACATATATAAATCAAAATATTTACACTAAATCGAACTAAATAGATCATATGTATCAAAATAAATAAATAATAAATAATAAATAAATATGTTGGGACATTAACACACAGCACCATCTAGTTCCATGGTAAGCTACGACGCTTGTGTTATGGATACCAGATAGTTGATACACTACACATATATAACTTTAAATACATACATATCATAAATATAAACACCCATGACTGGAGTACAAACATTCGCGCTCACACAAATGAATGCCCCCAGCGGCACTCAAAATGTTAATTTTGAGTGATTTATAAATTACTTGCACTAACATTCCACTAATATATTAATATATCTAAAAAAAAATTAAAGAGTGCGTGTATGAATGTATACACGCGTAAGAAGTAAAACTTCTTTACTATTTATGAAATTCTATTTATGTTTTAAATAAATATGATAAGTGAGATACTAGAAATAACGCATATTAGGCATATTACAATCATATATTTATATATCAGACAATAACAACGGTCACCATGGCAACAAACGTACGTACGTTTTTTCGTAACGCAATCACCAGCTTACCTCCCAGGTCAAGCGTGCGTAAAGAAGTTTTAGTTCAATAAAAAGTAGTCTATATCACTCTCTGACCATTTCTATGCAAAAAAATGAATTTGATTCTGTTGCTGCGTGAAAGAAGGACAAAAAACCAACTGACAGTTAATAAATATTTATAATTTTAATATTGTTTTAAGCTTTAGTGTTCGTTCAGTGGTCCAAATTCGGCCAAAATAATTTTTTTATAGATAACATTAAAACTCGCGAATAGCTGATAAATAAAAATAAAAAAGAAAATCGATTGATCAACAGAGGAGAACTGGGCACTGAATTGTTTTGTATTTACCTATTTATATATATATATATATATATATATATATATATATATATATATATATATATATATATATATATATATATACATAGGTAATACGTATATTTAAGCATAATTAATATTTTATTGTATATATTCCTCTCGTATTGAAGGGAGGCTCGTGCCCAGCAGTAGGACGTTAAAAAGAGCTGAATACAATATTTTATTGATTGTGTTAAGAATATGCATCTTATATTGAGATAAAAAAATATTTGTTAAGAAACATTTATTAATTTTATTAATCTATACTAATATTATAAATGTGAAAATTTATGAGTATGGATGTTTCGTACTCTTTCACGCCACAACGGTTGAACGGATCTGGATGAAATTTGGCACAGAGATAGATTAGTCTGGAATAACACATAGACAACTTTTTCTCATGGAAAAATGTACAGTTCCCGTGGGATAGGTTTCTTTTTGTTTTCCTTTTGTTATACTTATAATATTTTTTTTTTAGTTTCTAAGCACTTGCTTAGCATCGTTTGCAGTGTCATATTTCTCATTACGAGACAGTACTTGTGCTAAATAAATATTTTCTTTATTTTTAATAAAAACTAAGCTAAGACTAAGCTAGTGCCTTACTTAGGCCAAAAGTATAGTATAGAATTTTAAGGACTAAGAACGTTATAATATATATAGATTTAGCATTAATGTTTGCAGGTTTCTAGCAAATTTTTTATTTAGAAGTTTTTCGAAGTTTTTTCTTTACATAATCTCAATGTTTTATTTTTATAAGTTACATACATAGTAGTTATATAGATATTTTTATTAAAAGTCTATTGTATTTTTGAAGATTATAAAGAGCAACTGTTGAGTTTCTCGCCGGCTCTTCTCAGCAGAACTGCTTTCCAAGCCGTTAGCCGGTGGTAAATTCCTTACGGACTGATTAAACTGACATTTAATTTAATTTAAAATGTAAAATTAACAATTCAAAAGTATATTTAAAGTAATTTTATAAGTATATATTGATTTGATTTGAATAAAATAAAGAAGACTCTTCAGTTAAGTCCCTAAAAACGCTTAGCCAAGTAATATATTAACTGTAGATATAATTTCCTTCTACATATTATAACATTTCAACATTATAATTATTATTAATTGGATACCAATATTACAAGCTGTACATATTATCATATAATAACTCTTCTTGTGAAGTAAAAGGTGAAAGTGTCCTTAAAACTTCTAAGGTTTTTTTCATTTCCATATAAACTATATGAAACACGAATACGAACTTAATATAATATATCATATAAAAATATCAAAACACGAGAAACTACATTTTCTATCTAAATATTTAAAATTAATAACGTAATATTTTCTACAAATTCAGTAACTCTCAAGATTTCAAAAGAAATGTACAGTACAGTAAGATACCAAAGCGTATAAAGCCAGTGCTCAACGGCATTGGAATGTTAAAGGATGTCTCAAATGTAAATAGTCGGAATATTCGAGCTAAAGACTCGCCGAGATAATCAGTTCGGCCCAAACAGTCGGTAAGCAATTTACTGAGGATTAAACCCCAATTCACTCCAGCATTCACCCCCAAAGTGAATAATGCAGTCAGTTTATTTGTACTGCAAAGTTTCAGTTCGGTCTAATCGAATAAAGTCCGTTGAGGGTTTTGAGACAAAGTCTGTCAAACAATGGAAATAGACACTGATGATTCGTTTTTCGTCCATTTGCAAAATAGTTTCGGCAACGAGCTTACATTAGAATACGATAACTGGATTTAGGTTTTCTATTTTTGACCGACTTCAAAAAGGGAACGGTACTCAATTTGGGTGTGCTTTTTGAGTATCTTTGTCATTTGGAAACCGATTTTGAAGAAATGAATTCCTCACTTAGATATGAGACCAACCCATATTAAATTCAATACTGAAAGTAGAATACATATGTACTTTCAAAGTGATATTAAAGTTGGTGTGCTATTTAAGTAAGTTAAAAAGTATGCACCCAAGTCATACATAAGGCAAGATGTGTCAGAATAAATAAAAAATCTCATATTTAAGATTAAGAGCCTATCTCAAAAATATATGAGCATGTAACGCATTTCATTAAGCTAATGTATCCACATTAATTGTAACAAGTAACAAGCATGTATGAAACTTAAGGCGAAAATTAGAACTTCTTAAAACGCGTGTTATAAGTGAACTACAGACGTTTTCATTTTCATGGCCTTTGAAGAAAGATCCGTCACGTATGAGATGTCATTAGTAGTTTAGCATTGCTTTCATTAAATGCATTCTTGCTGGTGGCTCGGAAGTGCTACGTGCAGGGAATAAGTAGTGTTGACTTCCGCGATATATGTGCATGTGCAGCTTTGTACGGTACTTCCTTTAATAAGACTATTGCGTTAAAATTTTATTGCTAAGTTTCAAAATTGTATAACGTTAATTTACAAATCCTATTGTACCATAATAATGAAAATCCGTATTAATATTATAAATATGAAAGTTTGTGAGTATGTATGGATGTTTGTTACAATCGGACAACCCGACGAACGGCTAGCCTCCATCCTTATGTCGTGGACATTCCACCCGTCCGGACGAAGCGTTTTGCTACGTCATTTATTATACGTGCGGCTAAGGATTGGAACAACCTGCCTGCGTCGGTGTTTCCGTCCGTTTACAATATGGGTGTCTTCAAGGCAAGAGTGAATAGGTGGCTACTGAATTAGTGCGACTTACCATCTACGACTGCGCTAGCACTTACCATCAGGTGGAACGTAGTCAAGCACTAATTCAGAATACGATAAAAAAAAAAAAAAAAAAACTCTTTCATGCCAGAACAGCTGAAAGGATCTGGATAAAATTTGGCACAGAGATAAATTATAGTCTGGAATAACATATAGGCTACTTTTTATCCCGGAAAAGTATACGGTTCCTAAGGGATAGATTTGTTTTTGTTTTCCTAGAGGCGAACCCGAGCGAAGCCAGGGTGAGCCGCAAGTATATTTATATTTAAAATTATTTCGTACTAGCGAATTACTGACAAATGACGTATCTTATAGTTATTGCAAAATATTACTTTTTGCAAATATAATAAAAATATTCTAATTACTCAATAATGTACTATCTCTATTATGGGCACCTTTTCCTTATAAAACACTAGCGAATAGCGGTGGCTAACTGTAACCTATGTCCTATTTCAGATAATAGTCTACTTATATATCAAATTTCACTCAAACTTGTCCATTTATTTCGGCGTGAAGGATTTAAAAATATATAAACATACAACCAACCCAACTGAGTCTGAAACCCGCACTTGGCCAGCGTGGTTGACTGTGGCCTGATTTCCCTCGTATTGAAGGGAGGCCCGTGCCCAGCAGTAGGACGTTAAAAAGGGAATATGTAAATACATACATACAAACATACAAAATTTTACTTTTTCAATAATAGTCTTTAATATATTCAAATTAATTAATATCCTCGTATGCTGACATAAATGAAAATGTTTGGTTATTTTTTAAATCGTAACCTATTCTATGTTCCGTTCCGGTAGTGTACGTTGTTAGTGAATCGCCTTAACGAGGCTAACCCTCGTCAAGTTGCAGAGTGAGTGGACGGACACCTTTATAAAGCCACCGGAAAAATAACGCTTGAATTCCAGTTCGTGCTGTAAATACTACATTATTATATTTTAAAAGTAAATTTTCTTTTAAGGTATGTGATAAATAATATTTATAAATTTTTCAAATAATTTAATCTTTCAAGCACAACTTTTCAAAAAAGTTATATTAATATGCACTTCGTTTATTTGTAATATTTTGTATTATACTTAAACATAATGTCGCGTAATGGAGAGTGTGTAACGTCATTACGTCAAAATAATAATTAAAAAGACATGTCTGAAGCATGCTTTATACATCTTAAGACAGTTGTCAAAACATTTCCAGAGACGCATCGAAATTACTAGAAGTTTCGAGATTTAGACAAGAGCAGTTAATCGTAAATTGCCGTGTGCAAGAGTAAAGAAAGGAACAAAACATTCGAAAAAGGTATCGAACTTACTAGAACTTTGAATTTAGACAAGAACTGAAAAGTTCATCGTGAACAACCGTGCAAATCGGACGTGTACGTGATTTACTTGTAAAAATATAATTGTAAAATTGATTAAAAATAAACTTTGAGTTCAACAGCTTAAAGTGTAAATTATCGTAACCAGTGCGTTAGTTTTTAATGACCCATCAAGACTGAGCATTAGCAAGCCGCTGCATTACCTTCCTCCCGCTTCGTTTTGGATAAGCGTCACAAAAACACAGATATCATGAATGTGTTACGATCCCCTACTGGAAGTGACAATAAAAATGAACGTTGTGCATCGCAGCCCAACTTGTTAAATTATGGATTCTCTTTTAATAATAGTAATCTATCACAATCTATTAACCGCCAAAAAAGAAAGCAGCCCGACCAAGACTCAGAAATTAAAGAGGAACTAGTGGAGATACGCAACAAAATGGATAAACTGTTAGATTTTATGGGCCAATTTACTGAGGCACAAAAACTTGCGACTGACAAGCTAAGTCAAGATGTTGCTTCTATAAAAGATCAAGTAAATAATTTTAAAGACATGGCGGATAAACTAACAGTAGAACAAAGTACTATAAAAGTGGAACTCACAGAATTGAAAGTTTCTACTACCACCACTAGCGAGAAAGTTGAAAGCTTACAAAATGAGATTGAAAAGTTAAAAAAGAGGTCCACAGAAACGCGAGATAACCTATCCAACATATCAGAGAATACTATGATTGAACTACGAGAACGTATAGCGAGAGAAAAGAATCTTATAATTACTGGAATACTGGAATCAAAAAATCCTGATGAAAATAAAAGACAAAGTGATGATACAAATGCAATTAACAACATACTAAAAGACATCTATAAAGAATGTCCGAATCCAATTAAAATTTTTCGACTTGGAAAACATAAAAAAGAAAGATGTCGACCAATAAAGGTTTGTTTTGACTCGGATGAAATACCAAAGATAATACTAAGGAAGAAGAAAAGTTTTAAACTAGGCAATACCAAAATTTTTTCCGATAAAACTAAGCAACAACAAACTTATATACAAAACCTCAATAAAGAGCTTGAACAACGAGTTAAAAATGGCGAAGAAAATCTAAAAATAAAATATTTTAAGGGTATACCTAAAATAGTAAAATCGGCGTCAAAAAACTAATATGCGAAAGTAATACAGATTTTTATAAAATAAAAAGTAATACAATATCTTATCAACTAACAAACACATATACAGATATTATTTCCACAAAAAAGTCTTTGAAATTCTTGTACATTAATGCTCGAAGTATTGTAGGACAAGGAAAATTTGATGAATTGAAATGTTCTTTAGACTCTTTTGCAAACACAATACACATCATTGCCATCACAGAAACTTGGATAAAAAGTGAAGATCAAGCGAAAAGACTTATCTTACCCGGATACACTCATCATTACAACTTCAGACAGAATACTACTGGTGGTGGAATTTCAATGTTCATAAACAACAACCTAAGTCATAACGTAATAGAAGACTGCTGTATTAGGAATATACATTATTTATGGATACATATTGATAAATACAACCTAGATATTGGGTTAATTTATAAACCTGACCGTACAAAAGTGAATCAATTTCTTGAAGAATATTCTCTACAATTAGAAAGAAGAAGAAGGGCTATAGTTTTTGGAGATTATAATATAGATTTGTTACTTAAAAAAGACCACACTACGTTAAACTACACGGAGATGATTGATGAAAATGGATACACAATTCTTAACTGTGTGGAGCCTTCTTACTGCACGCGCGAAACTTCATCAACAAAAACTATAATAGACCACGTATCAACCAACTTAAAAGAACATAACTTTAACCTAGCTATTATAGAGTCAGCAATGTCAGATCATAAGCAGATGTACCTGGAGCTAAAACAATATTGTCCAGAAATAAAAAAGAAGATTCATTATGAAGCTATTAACTATGAAAATCTTTATAAAAATGTTGAGCAGGATGTTACTAGAGGTACGTTACTAGAGTACAGTGATCTTGAAAAAATAATTATAAAAAACATCAGTGACAGTAAAATTACAAAAATAAAAATTCTTAATCCTCCTAAAACCGACTGGATAAACAAAAATATAATTAAAGCCATAAATGAGAGAAACATTTTATGGCAGCAACATAAAAATCAACCAAAAGACATAAAAATTAAACAAAAGTTTGTGAATAAAAGGGACCAAGTAGCTCAAGACATACAATTAACTAAAAGTAACTACTATCAAAAAGCATTTCAAAATTGCATTAAAAAACCGGCTAAAATGTTTAACTTGCTTAATAGTATATCTAATAACAAAATCAAACATACTAGTATTCCGACAAAATTAGAGATTGACCTAAACATAATAACAAATCCAATAGAAATTTGTAACTATTTTAACTTATATTTTTCTACTATAGGTATAACGTTGGCATCAAAAATTTCCAAAACACATAATACACATAAACATTCAATGTCTATCACACTATCCTCAGATACTTCCAACTCACAGATATTATTATCTGAAATAACTCCTACTACTACAGATGAAGTCCTTAAAATAATTAATAACCTTAATAGCAACACATCAGTAGGTATCGATGGTGTTAGCACGTAAGCTATAAAATGTGTAAAAAACTTGATTGCTGATGACCTTAGAATTAGTGATAATTGCATAAATCAGTGTCTGTATGATGGTGTCTTTCCAGACAGTCTCAAAATAGCCAAAGTTAGTCCAATTTATAAATCAGGCAAACGCACTGATCCTGGAAACTACCGACCGATATCAGTACTACCAGTCTTTTCCAAAATATTTGAAAAAATATTACACACCCGTCTTAATAACTATTTAACTTCAATTAACTTTATTTACAGTAAACAATACGGTTTTAGGCCCAAATCCAACACATTATCTGCCACAATGGATCTCATCACTAAAATTAAACTTAAAATAGATCAAAAACAAATAGCTCTGGGCATATTTGTTGATCTCAAAAAAGCTTTTGATACCGTAAGTACTGCACTCCTATTAAAAAAACTTAACGATATCGGTGTTAGAGGTACAGCGTTAAACATTTTTAGATCTTATCTTGAAAATCGGCAGCAAGTAGTTAAAATAGGAGAATACACTAGCGACATTGCTTCAATTAAATGTGGCATACCACAAGGCTCAATATTAGGTCCACTTTTATTTTTGATTTACATTAACGACATTAGCAATATAGGGTTAAATGGAGATCTCACGTTATATGCAGACGATACAAGTATGTTTTACTATGGAGAATCAATAAATTCGATCGTAAAAGATGCACAAAATGATTTGGTCTGTTTAAACAATTGGCTACAGAACAACTTACTTACCGTTAATACTGAAAAAACAAATTATATCATCTTTGCTGCTAAAAATAAGAAAATAGGTAGTTTTGATCCTTTAACTATAAATGGTACTGTTATCAATAGGACAAAAAGTGGAAAATATCTTGGTATTACATTAGATAGCTGTTTGACATGGAAGCCTCATTTAGACAAAATTAAATCTAAATTATCATCATTGGTTGGAGTACTACGCGGCAATGTACGTTGTTTTCCTAAACCAGTTCGATTAATTATTTATAATATAATGGTAAAGCCCCATATAGATTACCTAATTGAACTCTGGGGCACTGCAGCACCAACTAATCGCTGCAAAATACAAAGACTGCAAAATAAACTAATAAAAGTGCTTTTTTATTATGACTATATGACTCCTACTGAGAAACTGTACCAAGAAACTAAATTTATGAGTATAAAACAAACATATGTGTATAATACTTCAATTTTAATATATAAAATTATGAATGGATTAATACATACAAATATATCCTTCACAAAGAAATCACATACACTAAAACATTCACTACGAAATTCAAATCAAATAAGTTTAATTAAACCAAGGACTAACTACGGCAAACTTAATATAATGTATGAAGGCGTTCAAATATTTAATAAATTACCATCAAATGTAATAGAAACAAAACCATTTTATAAATTCAAAAAACTTTTAAAAAATCATGTGTTAAACAACATACCTATAATTTAAGAAATAATAAATATATAAGTAAAAAATATCAAAATCTTAAACTCAATACTTTACAACTAAACAAAATATATCTACGAATAATGTAAATAACAGAATTCATATATATATACATATTCAATTAAAAAAAAAAAAAAAAAATTATAATAATTATTATAAAAAAAAAAAAAAAAAAAAATAATAATAAAAGTAATCTAAATATTATGTAAACTGTATACATACTCATACAATGAAATAGCTAACATTTTATTATTATACTCATTTTTATTACTAAATTCTATCTGTATCTCTTCTAGTAACAAGCTCTCTATATCTTTGTGTTTACTAATTAAATAAGTAAGCATTTTAGTTGTAATACCATTCTACCCACAACATTATGTAAAAAATGATATTGTTTTACCAAATGTATAAAGTATTAATCTTATTACCTAATGAACTCATATTTGATGTTTGTGTACCTATAATACCATATTTTTTGTATTGTATAAAGTTGTTCACGATGTAAATAATATTTAACTACCTACTTGTAATTTGTCTTCTCATTAAGTGAATGTTATTCTTTTGAGAAATAAATAAATCTTTAAACCGAATCGTAAATTGCCGTATGTAAGAGTGAGAGAGGAACAAAACTTTCGAAATGACTAGAAAAGTTTCTGATTTTTGAATACTAAAATGTTCTTTGTTTATGCATATAAAAAGGCCGGCAGTGTGTCGAGAGATCAGTTGAATTTCGAAGTTAAGTGAAGTTTTTGAAAAAGTACGAAAAAGTAAAAAATTGAAGAAAAGTGGAGTGAAGTTATAGTGAAAGTGTATTTAGTGGTGAAAATTAGTGTTCAGTTACTGAGTTTAACAAAACTGTATATGTGTTTACTGCGCGTGTTAGTAAATCTCCATAAGTCACCCTTGTTAAGAGTAATAAAACATCAGTAGTGCAAAAGGCGTGTTTTAATTTCCGTTCTCCGAATTCATAGATCGTAACAATAATATTAGAAGTACTACACAAGACAACATCGCTGAGTTTTTAGCAAAACATAGTTCATATTGCCTGACAAAATCAATGCCTTCTCAATTCAGTGTAAAGTTGTATACCATTAACGTACGGACGTACTTAAAGTACTTACTTACAAGTCTACGAAGGCCTTTTTACTATGACCGACGTATGACGGCATTTAAATATAGATCACGCTTAAAGCTTTGTAATCTATATATATATATATATATATATATATATATATATATATATATATATATATATATATATATATATATATATATATATATATATAATAAAAATCTAATTAAGTCCAATCTGTACGTTCAATATTTTTTGGAAAATCTTATTGAAATAGTCATTATTATCGACACAGAAGCCGAATCTGAGTCCGTCCGACTGAGTCTATCTGTCTGTCTGGGAACGCATCACGAGAAAACCACTAGACAGATTTTGATGACATTTGGTATGATGATAGCTGTTATCCGGGTCAGTATATATACGTTTTACTCCGGGAAAATATCTTATCTCTGAGAAATCTGTATTAAACCTTAAAACGTAAGCGAGGGAGGGTGAGTTGCTAGTGATTTATAAATGCGCTTTACATTTTAGAGTTTCTCATGTCGATAGGTTATATTGGTCTCTCCTTCTAGATAAAGATGATGTATATACAAAGATTTGTTGCAGTTTATCTGCCGAATTGATTTAATGGAATTTTAAATAAAAGTATTTATTGGATTCCTTCGCAAATTTATTTTGATCTTAGGTTCGGGAACGACAAAACTTAATTAGTCCGCAAAAAAATCCGAAAATATAGTTTTATGTAAAATATCAGAGAGTTAGGTTAGATGTTAATCATTTCTTTTTTTAATAAATATTGTTGTGCAATATAATGTATTCAGTTCACCTAATTTATTATAAAAGTGTCTTAAGAATTTAGAAACAAACAAAAATGGATTTTAGGCATCATGTAATGGTATATTTTAGATAAGCATATAAGCTTAGAAGCCATTTGTTTGCAAATTACGAGTTCAAGTAATATATATGTATATAAAAGAAATAAGAATATAAGCTATGTAGGAGTCTTTTAACCCAATGTAATTTAGTACATAACTTATATTTTTATTTTTTTCCAAAATTAACTTTGTTTTTAACAAAACATAATTTACAAAAATAAAAATAAATCGACTGCGTAAAAAGCCATCTAAAAAGATGAGAACAAATTGACAAAGGAACATAGTATTATGCAGAATTTTTTGAAGACACAAATTGGCGCTTTAGATCCGCCATTTTGATTTTTTATGATATATATACATATATATATATTATATATATATATATATATATATATATATATATATATATATATATATATATATATATATATATATATATATATATATATATATATATATATATATATATATCGTATGACATTTTTGTTATCAAGATAATCGAAAGACGTATAAATCATTAAAATCGATTAAGCCATTTAGTAATTACGAGGGAATATAGGGTCGGACATACATACATACATGATACACAGGTCAAACACATAGCCCTCCTTTGGACTTCGTCGCAGTCGGGTAAAAATAAGGCTGTAGATAAGTGACCAATTGAATATAATTATGATAATTGCTATTGCAATTTAACAGGTATTTCTTTTGTTTTCTGCCAATTTGTATCGATAGCATTAACAGGACTCCTTTATAACGATGACAATATAGTTTACATGAACAGCATGCATCCGTAAAGGATTTCCTCTTAATTATTCTCAATGCCCGCAGTATAGATAACTTACCAATTTAGTGGAGATTAAGTCGTAATGCTTAGTGGATACCAACGGGAGAGGGTGGCTATAATTACTAGGATACAGGTATAATTCCATAGGATTTGCACGGGGATTACTGTACTATTTAATGTCTATCTTGGACCCGTATAATGACCTAAGCTCTGCGATATGTAACCGTGACATAGCTTTACCCATCATTTTTTCTTCACAACTAAATATTTTTCTTATTCTTATTTATGTCATGCATTACACATCTAACATTTCTCATATATATCTTGTGTACCAACTTTCTAATGTAAATAAACGATATACGTTCCCCTATTTGTTCGGTAAGCCCAATGCATCCGAAAAGGCGTTCAATTTCTCATTGATCCCTAAAATTTAGCGCGCATAAAAACAAACGTAGTCTCCGGTGAACCCCTCATACCTAAATAAGCCGCCCGACGCGGTGTGCATAGTGTGAAAACTATAAAGAAATCCTGCACACATGCGACAAGGGGCAAAGGAGATTTTTATTCCTTTTTTTTGTATATAAAGAAAATTATATAATATTTAAAGAAATTATGATGACTTTCTTATTCTTTACCTAAACCAATAATATATTTAATAATTTTAAGAGGAAAGTTTGTTATATAAAAAATAAGTTAAGTACTTACAATACATAAAAAATTATTATTAGTTATTTACTTTTGCTGACAGTCAGGTGTTGTTCAATTTAGTTTAAGTATGATAGAAACCAAATTAAATAGCAGTATATAGAAAAATATACATTTATTATCTTTTTAATATATAATAATGATAGAATACCATAGTACAACCGACTACCAATAGTACTAAGCTAAGTAGTTAGTGTGTCAAATCTCAAAGACAATTTAAAAGAAAACATGAACGGACGACACTTCGATGCGACAAAGTGAGAAAAATATGGGTGTTCAATATTTATAGGATTTTTATTTCCGTCGTTTAACTCCGAATACACGTCGACAGACGGTGGGGAAGGCACTGTATGTGTCAGAGTTGATACAGGAACCATTGATCTGTGCTAACGCAAAATGATTGGACGAAAATGATAAAATAAATGAACCATATACTATGTTTTATCAATACAGATAAATAAAATTGAAGTGTCTATTTGTAATGTCAGAATAACAGATTTTTACTAAATGCATATGAAAAATATTTACTGAACTTATAAGAAAAACACAATTAAAAAAAAAAATGTCAATGTATCTGCCTATTTGTTCTGGCTAATCTCTGAAAACGGCTGGACTGATGTTAACGGAACTTTCATTGGCAGATAGCTGTTGTTATAAGGAGTAACTTACGTTTATTTTAGAAAAGGAATTAGGGTCCCGTTAAAAAAAAAACGTTCCTAGGGGCGACACTCGAGCGAAGCGAAGGTGAGTCGCTAATTTTAAATAGAAATGAAACTGGGACAACATATTTCTATTTAAAATATCAATAATTCGGGTATGCCTAAGAAAAAAGAAAATATTATGTGTAAAATACTATAATTTATTATTATTTACCTATATATGTACAAATATGAAGCGCATTTATATGAGCAATTAGTGTTGTATGTAATATGCAAAGTATGTTTAAATAACTTCGCTTTAATAGTTTATTAACCGACTTCCAAAAAAAGGAAGAGGTTCTCAATTCGACCGTATATATTTTTTTTTAGTTTACTTTGCTTTTCTTATAAATAGATTATTATAACTTTGCTTTTCATATAAGAATTTCAAATAGGAACGACTGGTAAGTATTTTTAAATAATAAAATACAAATCTTCTAAGAACTTTCTCACAATCTATACTGTCCAAGTCTTTTCGATATGTTTTCGTTTGCTGTTTTACTTCACTATCGCCCTCATTTGAAAGAGCTTTAAAATATATAATGCATTTCGAGAGAGATTCTTCATGTACTACACGAGTCAACCATCTTTATATAAGTACCAGATTACAATTATACTGTAAATATCTGTTGTGATAAATAATTACACAAATAGTAATTTCAAAATAAACACTAATTTATTTTTCGCATGTAGCATTTTAAATTGTTATTAATATCGGCGAAGTAAATAATGTATTTTGTGTAATGAAGTTTTGAATGTACGAGAGTTGAGAATATTTTGATACAGCAAGTAGAAGGAGCATATTTTTGGTATCAATAATTCTTACTTATTGGCATTCAAAATGCGTTTTAATAACAAAACAATTAATTTTTAAATCATATATGTATATTATTGGCTAACTTTGTGGCAAAGTATATAATGTAATAAACCAGACTTAAAGTTTTTATTGTTACGCGGCAATACTGTTACATTTTTCTACGTAACATTGAAGCCATTAATAAGAAAATTGAATTGATTGTTACACTTGTATTTCTCATGCACATTATAACACTTTATATTTGTTTGAAGTTTAAATATAACAGTTTATATTTGAGTGAAGTTCGGAGTGGTTAGAAGTTATTTTATATCTTGGATTAATATATAGAATACTTTAAATTCACGTAATACAATTATATTACATTTACAGTGTATGATATACAGAGTGAAGAAGTGTTCGCTCGCTCACCCAAACATACCCGATATTCATAAAATTTTTGACTGTCCTAATAAATTGTATGTATGTATTGTATGTATTCAGCCCTTTTTTTTAACGTCCCACAGCTGGATACGGGCCTCCTTTCAATACGAAGGATCAGGCCATAGTCCACCACGCTGGCCAAGTGCGGATTGGCGGACTTCACATGCCTTTCGAAAACTTGCTAGGTTCTCTCAGACATGCAGGTTTCCTCACGATGTTTTCCTTCACCGTAAGGCAAGTGGTAATCATGTTCACTGGGCTACCGCCGCCTAATAAATTGATTTGACAATTTTGTAAGGCCTTTTAGGACAGTTAAACAGACAGAATAAAGCTAAATGTATGTGTCATTTGTAATATAACCTAAATTTGACTTTAGAGAAATAATAAAACTCTATTTCGTCGAGCAGTTGCTACAAACTATTCTAAGTCGATAAAAAATAGCTTGCAAATCCCAGTAGTTTTACCGAGTGTCGGCAAAGTAGTCGAATGGAACATGTGATAGCTTAGGCGAAACTTTCTGCTAAGGGGATTATTTCGCTACTCCGCGACATAGATAGAAGATAAAAATTTTGTATTCCTTGAATTTTTTTAATTCTTGAAATTTTGGTATAATTTTTTGAAGCCTTAGTAAAATGTACGAGTTTATTATTAATAATAACTCAATTTTAAATAACATCACTTGTAAGATTTATCTTTTATGTTATAAACCAAAAAAAATGCTCAATAGTACAACTAACACTATTTCTCTAAAAAGGACAAGAAGAAATTAATTGTTCAAAGGAAGAGTATTTATTTAAATTAACGAATGCTTTTAAAATAGAAACTGAAATCTCTACGGACTCTACTATCATACTGTTCGCTATTTACCGCCTGCCTCTAGCGAATCGATATTGTTCATAGCAGATGCATCTTTTGAAAGAAATTTAAAATAAAGTTAATTTCTTTCAAAGGAAAATGCTTTTATGACACTAAAAATTTTTGTGTGAGGAAAATGAATTTTAAAACTGAAATTAGTAAGCCATTTGAACTCACTTTAGTTAAGTGAGTATGACAATTTTATTTATTTAGTTTTGGAATAAGATTATAGGTGTAAGATGTATAATAATTGCAACATAGCGTCTACTGTAGTTATAGGTAGTGTAGGTGTAGTGGTAGCCCAGTGGTAACGCGCTCGCTTGGGAAACTGAGTGAAGTGGGTTCAAATCCCTCTGATATTTTCATGTGCGAATCATTTTCTGACATGATAACCATTTGCCTTACGGTGAAGGAAAACATCGTGAGGAAACCTCCATGTCTAAGAAAACCTGGCAAGTTGAAAGACATGTGAAGTCCGCCAACCTGCAGTTGGCCATCGTGGTGGACTATGGTCTGATCTCTCTCGTATTGAAGGGAGGCCCGTGCCCAGCAGTGGGATGTTAAAAAGTGCTGAATACATGTAAGTACTTATGTTTTTCATAAAATTTTAACTGAAAGGACTTTTCTTTTTTTAATACATACACAAATTATAGTAGCCCTTACACACTTTTGTTTTAAAGTTAAATTTTCTAATATGCTTATTATGTAGATTTTATACTATAGTTTGGTGTATCTCACACATTTTAGTTATTTTAAGTTTGAAACGTAAAATCTTTTATAGTAATGTAATTTCACATTGACAATAAGTGGAAATCTTTGTACGATGAATTTTAAATTTATGCTTAAAATAAAACTGGGATATTGAGTATGTATTTTAGGTAAAATGAAACTATATTCACTTGTTTTGATATTGTATTCTGAAAAATAAGTGGCTATCGAAATAAAACTCACACAGATATAAGTTACTCGTCCCAGTCTAGACATCGCACTGCTAAAGTTTTAAAAGTAAATTAGATTTTGTCTGAGATGTAACGGAGACCATTGCTGGCCTTCGCACTTATCGAGATCCGTTTCATACATGTTTCCATTATGGTTCATTATGAAACGACATGTTAAAGTTTATTAAAACTAGTGACTAACCCTTGCTTCGCGTGTGTTCCTTAGGCTTGAATGATTAGGAATGCATAAAGATAAACGTCCAAAGAAAAATCTTATTTTGCGCAATCTTCGCAGGCGTATGCAGAACAACTCACCAGAGTTTCATCATAATTGAATCAATGGTTTAGGAACAAGAACAAACATATTATGAAGATTTATTTCATTTTTATTTATATAAATATGAAAAGAGTATGTTTGTATATTTTTTAATATTTACAATATTCGTAATTATTATATGTGAATGCAGGTTGGATTTTATTTGATTGATATGATTTGGTTAGCATTGTAATTATGGATATTTTAGGATACCAATAAAACGCACTTTCTAAATAATTCTAAAAAAATCTTTCAGACTACCTACTAACATACTATACATACGTAGACTACCATACATTATAAAATCTGGCCTATCTGTTCACTTTAATTCAAAAAGTAACATATTGAAATGAAAATAGATACTTGAATTTTTTCAGCGCAGTTTTTAATGAATAGTGTTAATTATATATTTAATATATTTAAACGAGCAACTCTTGTATATTTATTTATTTATACCAGCGATCTCGAAACGGTTCTAACGATTTCGCTAAATGTGGTATGTGTGGGTTTTCGAGGGCGAAAAATTGATCTAGATTAGTCTTATGTCTGGGAAAATGTGTGTTTTTGAGTTTCAATGCGGTCCTCTTTCGCATTTTTCCACGTAAAATATGGTCGATAATTTCTTACGCTCGAACATATGCATCGTGGTCAAGCGGCCAAGGTGCAAGATTGACATTCACAAGTGTCCAGGTTCGAAATCTGCTCGGATACAAAGTTTTGCTTTTGTTTTTTTTCTGTATTTATTCAAGTTTTTAGATTTTTTTAATCTAAAAAATACGATATAACAAAAAAGAAACTTCCAGCGAAGCTCAGTCGCTCAGGTACGTAACTATAATAAGTGTACGTTTATTACTACGATAATTATCTATAGTTACTGTTACGAAACATCATGTAAATTATTTTTGAATAAAAATTAGATCAATGTTTTTTGATGAACAATGGAAACGCTTCTAAAAACTCATATGCAACCGATACATTGATGCATACCGATTCGTAAAACAGTTTTGATAGTGTATAATATCGCGGTGTAGTTTATTTAAAAATGGTTTTCAAATCCACCATTGGCTTAGGATGTTGATTCTTTCCCGTCTTTGTTATCTTTGTATTGTCTTAAGGTTGACTTAAATTGTTTTTGCCCTATTTTTTTTATTATTATTATTTACATTACTGACCCAAAAGGACTGAATTTAATAAAATTACATCACATTTAATATAAATTGAACTGTATACAATTTATTTTATAAATTGCTCTTTTAAATGGCTTAAATGAGATTTTATTCATCAGGTTTAATATTTATCCGTACGAATGGTTTATTTGAAATGAATTTAAAGCAATGTTTTACATAATTAATGTACAGATATAAACTTTAATTTGGCACAAAAGTTCGCTACACAAACAGTAAAAATCTGTCATAGCCACGAGTGTGCAATAAAATACGTTTGCACAGAAAACTTTAACAAAATTGTTACATTTATTCCATACTAGCGAATCACCCTCGCTCCGCTTGGGTTCGCCCCTCGTTACATTTTAACATTTAGTATAGATTTCTCAGGGATGAGATATTTTCCCTCAGTAAAAAGAATCCTATATGTTGACCCGGATAACCAGCTATCATACCAAATTTCATCAAAATCTGTTTAGTAGTTTTCTCGTGATGCGCCCCCAGACAGACAGACAGACAAAAGTTAGAATTTTATTATAGTATAGATAAACCTTCAATATACCAAACTTCAATCGAAGGCATTATGTTTCTTAGGTATTTTTATAATTAATAAAAAAATATCAACTTATACTAGTATGTATGTAAGGTAGCCTAATATATCAATTTTAAGTTATTTCGATAATTTTAAATTGCTTGACGTTTTGCCGATGTTTTTATGATCGTAGAACGTGGTAGCAATCCTCTGGTTGTTGTTGTCTATTTTTAACCGAAAAAAAGAGGAGGTTCTCAATTCGACCGTATATATATATATATATATATATATATATATATATATATATATTTATTATATCTGATGATGGGATCCCAGAGAAATCGAGGGGAACTTTCGAAAATTGTAGCGGCGACTAGTGCGTTTGTTAACATTTTCATTACATATTCTAAAGCACTACTTTTTAATGAAGGTCTGGAGTCGATCTGATGATGGACCCGAAAGCTAGTCGAGGGAACTCCTCAACGATTTACAGCAATTACCTGGTGTTTGGGCTTGATTAATTTGTATTGATGATACGTCTACACTAAAAATGGAAAAATAATAACTTAAAAAAAAAAAAAAAAAAACCGACTTCCAGGCACTGAAAAGTAAGAAATAACTAAACGGGGGTTTTCATTTAGAATAGATACTTAATCAGATTTTTTCGAAGTCGGTGCCAGCCAATACAAATCAAAGCACACCGACTTCGAAAATATCTGATTAAGTATCTATTCTAAATGAAAACCCCCGTTTAGTTATTTCTTACTTTTCAGTGCCTGGAAGTCGGTTTTTATTTTTTTTTATTGTAGGCCAGCTATAGGGGCGTCGTAGTTACTAAATATGTATATTAATCCTCCACTTTTTAAATATTTCACATATTATCATAATAAAAAGTAGCATAATATGTACCGACCCTTAAGCGATCTATAGTAAAATACATCGACCCATTTCCTCGTGGCTGTATGAAATAAAAATAACTCAACATACGCACGTTGTAGTCTTATTTATATTTCAAAAATACCGGCGTAAAACTATTATAAGGATAATATTAATACATATGTGTCTATATAAGAAAATTATTTACTACTAGTGACTTACGCTCGCTTCGTTTGCGTTCGTCCCTCGGTACGTTTTCACGGTTAGCTATGTTTAGGTATACATAAATAGTAGCTTGCTACTCCTAAGATATTCATTTAAATTATATAGCAATTTACCCTCGTTTTGCTCGGGTGCGTAGCCGTACGCGGATTTCGTTCACAATTTCATAGGTTTTAATTTTTTTTCGCGGAACCCTGATTCTTTTTCTAAAATAAAAGTAGCCTAAGTTACTCCTATAACATCAGCTATCTGCCAGTGAAAGTCCCGTCAAAATCAGTCCAGCCGTTTTGGAGATTAGCCGGAACAAACAGACAGACAGACAAAAATTGTAAAAAAATGTTGTTTTGGTATACATATACCAAAACAACATTTTTTTGTGTATGCATTTAGTAAAAAGCGTTTATTTTAATATTACAAACAGACACTCCAATTTTCCAATTTTATTTATTTGTATAGATTTATAAAGATAAAAATTAAAGGTGTTGAAAATATATACTAATATTATAAAGAAGGAAGATTTTTGTTTTTTCGTTTGTTTGTTTGTTTGTTTGTTTGTTTGTTTGTTTGTTTGTTCCTTCGTTCGTTTGTTTGTCTCTTTGTTGTTTTGTTTGTTTGTACTGACACAAGATAGTTTTTATCCCGAAATCATTCCTTAAGGGGGTGACTAGGTAAGGGGGTCCTAGAGACGAATCCGAATGAAGCGAGGGTGAGTCACTAGTGATGTATAAAGTTTTTACTTACTTACTTTATACTTTATAAAAATTAAAATAATAAGTTTAAAAATTATTAATTCAATTTATGAATATTATTAAGGAAACAAACGTCTTAAATAATGATAGTATTAGTTCTTAACACAATATAGAATTCATTCAGACAGGAGCTACAAACAGTAGTTGTCTGAAACGCAAGTGAACGCCGGAGGCTGCCATGAAATACACATCAACAACCGTGAAACGGTGTTTTGTCACGTCAAGCTGATGCGAAAGCATTTTAATTTGCATTTTGATTAAACAGAGGCGTCTGACAGGCGGCAAGAAGCGCGTCTGCTCGCTGACGGTCTGCTGTGCTTGAGCGGCATAGAGACCTATAGCGTAATAATACATATTATCTAAACTAAATTAGTGTTTTTTTTTAGTATAAATAATAAGAATAGATCTTTAATTAATTCCATTTGAAAAATTATGTATTATCTATACAGACAAGTATAATTTAAAAAAATAAAGCTTTTTATTAAATACATATGAGGTTATATACGGTAATTAGCCGGTTGGACTGATTTTACGGGACTTTCACTGGCAGATAGCTGATGTTATAAGGAGTACCTTAAGCTACTTTTAATTCAGAAAAAGAACTAGACTTATGCTTAAAAATAATGGGTGGGTCAAATAATACTTTTACGCGCGTTGAAGTACAACTTCTTTGGCAAATATGCAAATAAAAAAAATAAATAAGGCACGTTAGGCATATTACTATCATACTTATATTTATTTTTATAAAATCATTTATTTATCTTATAAAGAGAAAAATAATTAAAACGTAGGTAGGAACGCATCCGAGCGAAGCGAGGCTAAATCGCTAGCTGTATATAAAGATATGTTATTAACTATAACTATACTAATAACTAATAACTTCAAAGGCTTGATAATATCGAGAATAAATAACAATATAAAACAAATATTAAGAATACTATAAAAGATCTCTAAAACAGCAATCAACCAGCAATACGATTTTCATTCAATGTGAGAAAGGATTTCTCTAACGTTCTTACAGATGTTGGAAGTACTCAAAAGGAAAAAATATAACGCCACAAAGGATTCTAGACCAATTATCGAATGTTCCCCAGAATAGCACCTCTGTCTCAACGACTTGAAATTCCAATTTGTCATAGTACGTATTACGAGCGAGGCATCAAAAGCGGGTTTGTCTTGCATTCTATTCGTTTCAGTGGCAGTTGCTTTCATTGTTACAGTTTCATCCACAGAACGGGTGTGGCTGATTTGTAAGTCTTTCTTTGCCTTAACAGAGTTATGGTACTGTTTGAAATTAAATTAGAGCTATCTGCAATACTGTCTTACTTGTTTTATAGATAACTAGCAAAACGTACTGCTTCGCTTGCGCTAAAACTGCAAAAACATATCTTTGGCTATTTACTAATACCATAAAGTCAAAGAGTAATTAGAATAATGTATGGAAGTCTGCCCGATTTGTTGACATTTAAGATTACTGGTTAGTAACATGATGATATATAGCCTATTATAGCCTTCCTCAATAAACGGGCTGTCTAACAAGTAGAATTTTTCAAATCGGATTAGTAGTAGTAGCGCGTTCAAACTAACAACACACAAACTCTGCCTCTTTATAATATTATTATAGATTTAAAAATAAAATTTTTATGTTATCGCTTTTTGTTTTTGGGGTAAAATACTTACAATATCAATTGTATTGGTTTTAGTTAGTTTGCCGGTTCCTTGGGTTGAATTATTATAGGGTTCAAAATATTAGTACGAATTAATCTATACCGATCAATTTTTAAAGAAATGTTTAACAATAAAAAATATAATGTCATGTATGCCTACTTAATAGTTACTGATACAATTATTATTAATTTAATTATTATTATTAATTTAACACAATAACAGAGTATCAAATTTAATCACCCATTACAAATCGATGTATATTTAGTACACCTATGCAATTTAAACGATTATTCCGACTATATAATATGGCTTAGAGAAATTTGTATGTTATCTTAAAAATAAACCTAATAATTATATTTTGCGCTATAAATTAATTCCTAAAGAATCAAAACAAAAGGACATATAAAAAGACAGTAGATAAACAAAACATCAAACACTTCTACATAAAATCAGGTTCCCGCCCGCCATTTTCGCATTTCGTAAGCAATTTTGACACAGGCCACATATTAAATTTTCTGCCGATTATACGCCGCAATACAAGCTTTGAGTATTTTAGCGTAGGCTTTTGTTTGCTGCCCCTTTTCTCATATTGTATCGCATGAGTGGATCCATGTTTGCAGAATCTAATTGCTACTCAACCACTCAGCGCATTCATCGGGAAATATCGTGTGTGAATATATCTGTGTGTAAGTTTGTACGTACAGACAGCAGGTAAAACTTGCTGTGTAATACTAATTCACTGTTTGTTGGAGACGCAATATTAAAACAAAAGAGGACACGATGAATTTGTCCGCATTGTATACTGAGCTGTGGGTTATGAAAAATGTTATAATTAACTATTTAATAAAGACTTGCTTTTGAGGGTTTTTATTGTTTTCAGCTGAATTTTTTTCGGAAAATATTACAGTGTTAGTAGATTTTTAGTAGTATTCAGAAATGATAGACGATTGTAAAACTATTCTATATATGAAATGGTATCACCGAATGTGAATAAGATTATGCAAATGTCACTATTTTTCTCTTTCAATATTTTGCGGAGTTTCTTGAAAGTGTTTACTCGCAAGGCGTGAGAAGCCGACAATACACTTGCTCTCGACAGACTTGCCGTATAGAAGTAATAGAGCTGCTGTTATAATTATAAACTTCTAGTTACATATTTACGGTTGCTTAGAGCCAGAAGTTCGTAATACACAGAAGTCACCCATACACTCGCATTTTAAGACAACCACATAGCAAATATTATAAATATATTTTTCTGAGCGAAACTAAGCCATGTGACTTTTAGCATGAAGCCTGATCGATATTGTGACCACTACGAATATTTGTTTTCAAAACAATAAGTAATGTTATTACGTATAATATAATCACTGTTAAGCGGTAATTCAGGGAAATTGATTGAAAGTATTATTTTATTTTACTGCAATCTAAAAGGATTGGATATCTTTCCATTCTACAGGTATCATAATATCTAATCTAAAATATGTATAATATATACTACTCCATAGAGTTGACTGTGCAATTTTTCATTTAGTCTCTTGGTTACGTTTATTCGCATAGTAAGTATAGTTTAATTTAATATGCGTAGTTTGGAAGCAGGTTGAGCGGAACGCCGCCCAGTATCATGGTTCCTTATTAAGAATAAGATAATTTTGTGTAAGAAGTCTATTTCGGTGTTTGTGTTTTGTGTAAGTTCTGCGCAAAATAATCTAAATGTATATCAATAAAACTAGTTAAAATGATTATTTCTTTCAGCCAAGTGTACTTAAGTAAGTCTGTTTGAGGCTATCTTTGATTTTTATTTTTTAAATTATACATGGAAAACATATGCGAAAATCTATACCTATATATGTACATATAAAAAATTCTAAGTCGAATCTTTACATTAAATATTTTTTGGAAAACCTTATTCAAATAATCATTATTATCGATACAGAGGCGGTATGTATAGTTTGTAGAATTTTTGTCTATCTGTCTGTCAGTCTGTCTGACTATCTGGGAACACATCCCGTGGAAACCACTAGACAGATTTTGATGAAATTTGGTATGTTAATAACTGGTTATCCGGGTCAACATATAGGATACTTTTCACTGCGGGAAAATATCTCATTTCTTTTATACTAACCGGCAAGTCGTACTTAGGAGCGAACCCAAGCGGAGCGGGGGTGAGCCCCTAGTAAGATTTATAAATCCTAGTTTTTTACATCATAAGTAACGTTTTATACCACGCTCGTCTTAGATAACAGTTACCTAGGCTGATTGTTATTTAGGACCATTAGAAACAACTTCATGATCAATAAGCAAAACATAATATCCTGAAAAAAACCTAAACTAATGTACCTGCAAATCGAAACTCTTAAATTTGACTTGGCCTGAAATATTATGTCTGTCTAGATATGAACATGAAATATGGAGTTAGGTACCGCCAACCAACCTGAATAACTCGAGAGTTAGTGAAAAGTAGAACATGAAGTGCAAAGACGCTTCATGATTTGAAGCGCTGGCTCTTCATCCCTTTTCAAAAAAATATAAAGTTTGTTTATATAAGAGTTTACATAGTCAAAATCGTTTAAATGCGAGTCGTGGATGAGATCACCGAGTTCCGTACTTCGACTTTCTAAAGTTCGAAGGTAGTTATTTTAATTTTCAGATTTAAAATTAACTTTTAGGCTATTATTCTAGTCACTTGCAATTTTAAAATCAAAATTGTGTAATGTATAATACCACGTAAAACGTCTGTGTACTGATATTTGTTACGATTGACATAAATTTTAAAATAACTGGGACCAACAATATAGAGAAATGCCAAAAGTACCTAGTGTTTTTTTTAATATTGATAATTTATGTTATTGCTTGATAATGATTTTTTATCTATTTTTTCTTTATTTTATAACATATTACCTACTTCAATTATCTATAATATGGGAAGTATGAGATAAAATATTAGTACTCAGTTGATTAACAGAACAGTGGAGCATACTTATGTAATGTATTTGTATTATATTATGACATAAATAACATGATATAAACGTAAAAAATATGGCTTATTTCTATAAGAGAACCTCAAATTACTTTCTAAGTAATATCCAAAATAATAAACATATAATAAATTGTGCTCATCGCGTTTGTATTCTAGACCACGTAAGACTTAATGTAATGCATTTAGTCATATGTTACTGGACTGGTTTCTAAACCATTTTTAATAAGGACTTCTTATAATTTAGTATATGATATATTCAAGTGTAAGAAAAGAAATATCTTTTTGCTATACATAACACATTACACAAGCTGTTATAATAAGGAAAAAATATAAACTTAAATATAAAAATATATACTACAGATGTGTAAAACAAATAATTGCTGATAATAAAAGAATATTGCATGTGTTCTGAGGAAAGCAATCGGTTTTTACTACGATTTAACTTACAAGTACTCTTGAGACTATGTTGGAATCCTCCCAAGGTAGATTAAGGTAGCTTAGCTGGCTCGGACGCCCAGTTTAGGTTAATAGGCTTCAGTTCAGGATCATGTGAGCTCGCATCGATTCTTGCGTTATCTACTCTAGGGTTTAATTTGTCAGAGTATCCCGCAGAAGACGTTACATTATTGAAATTGTTTATATATTACATAGTCTGGGTATATATGAAATATATACGTTTTTAATTTATATATATGTTAGTTAAAAGGATGTCATTATGTTTTTAAAAGATATTTTTAAACAGTGCATAGTGCTAAAGACGTTTTTTATTATAAGTGTAAAGATTAAGCTTAAATATTCAAGTGAGCTTAAACTAAAAATCAATATTAAATTCAAATATTTTATTTTTCCCTTCAACTCAAGCACTTCACTTCTATATATTTATTATTTAGAGATTAGTGTGTAAAGAACACATTTAATTTACACTGAGAGCAGAGAACTGATATCGAGTAAACAATTTAATAAAACTGTAGTTATAAAGTGTTGTAGTTGGTACAATAAATATCGTGTATTCCAAACGTACCCATATAATATATGAAAATTAATGTATTTTCCACTGTTTGTTTGTAAAATGTCTGCATAATGTTAATATGTACGTATGTATGTATGTGTTTATTTAAGAAATAAACAAAGTCAGACAGACAAACAGAAATAAAGCAACCCATCCTGGGTTACTAGTTAACTGTGTAAACGAGCTATGTCTAGAATTTGTCAATAACTATTCTACTTAGAATGACAAAGCTTTACAAGACATTGTTCTTGCACTTAGCACGAAATTTTCTCCTTAGTTTCTCGTAAAATAAGTTGAAATTTTCCCAAGCTAGATTATTGTGGCTTAACTGGCTTGGTTGTCTGGCCCTGGCAAATAGTCCGCCATTAAGACTTCAGTTCAGGATCACGTGAGCCCGCCTCAACTCCTATGTGGCCTCTATTCCGGCTTAAATTGTCAGCTAGATACTAGGAAATACTATTTAAAATTTTTATATAATAAAATTTGATTAAATCTCACTTTCTTTACTGTTATTGCATTATGTTTTGTTTCAAGGATGCCTTCTCGTGGTACATTTTACTTATTTTACTATACGTCTTCAGTTTTTGATAACTGTCCAATAATATTAATATCTGTCCTACTAATAATAACAATGCTAATAAATCAATTATAATTTATACATAAATGTAATCCTAATGCAAGCTAATACTGTAATAATATTTATTTAGAACTAGCGGCTCACCGTCGCTGATTGTTTAAATTGACATAACTTTTTTATTTAGGAACCGATTGAAATAAAACAAATACTAAATGTTAAGTGACGCTTACCAAAATACATTAGTAAAAACCGCACCCAAATCGGTTAAGCCGTTTCTAAGATTAGTACGCACAAACGCACAGACAAACAGACAAACCGAAAAACAGACAAAAAAAACTAGAAATGATTGTTTTGGGTTCTATTGCGTTAATAAAGATCCCCGAAAATAGTTTTTCTCAAATATCTTCCATGTACAGACAGTGATCAGTTACAATTTTATTATATGTATAGATTTTATTATTTCATCATATTAAGATAAAGTTTTTTTTACACGTACATACATATATAACTCGATTATAATAGACTTATAATATAGACATTGTTTATTATACATATATATGTCTACACATGTAATGAATTATTTACATAAATATTTACGCATAAATAATTGTGGATTTATAATTTAAACCAAAAAAAATTCTTAGTGATAAACTTTATAATAACATAGTATATAAAGCTTCACTATAAAGTTTTGAATTCAAGTATGCATAATATTATGTAGCCAACCCTACTCTCAGCGTTAAATTTAACGTTGCCTTTAATTTGACAAAGGTCAAAGTAATTACAAGCATGGTTACTCTGGATACTCTGTAATTTCAACTATTCGCTATTAAACAAGATTCTGTATAGAACCTTGTATAAGGAACCCTACTAGACAAAATTGGTTAGCCATCTCATAATTATTACACTATGTCCCTACAGAATTTTACAGTTGGGCTATAAGGAGTTATATAATAGACTAGCGACTCACCATCGCTCCGCTCGGGTTCGTCCCTACTTACGTTTTAAAGTTTAGTATGGATTTCTCAGAGATGAGATATTTTCCCGCAGTAAAAAGTGTTCTATATGCTTACCCGGATAACCAGCTATCATCATAACAAATTTCATCAAAATCTGTCTAGTGGATTTCTCGTGATGCATTCACAACAGACAAAAATTCTAAAAACTCGGCCTCTGTATCGATAATAATGACTATTTTAATAAGATTTTCCAGAGAGATTTAATGTACAGACTACAGATTCGACTCAGTTAGAATTTTATTATATGAATAGATAGAAATCGTGACTGTTTATTTAAAGCTAAATTTCATTAGAAAATCAGTACTTCAAAGCTTTCTTTTTCTTTGAATATCTATTATAATATCTTAGCCTACTCAGATATTTCTCAAATCTCGGCACGTAAGTAAATTAATTACGGGCTTTGATAACGTTGAGTTTAATTTAAGAGGTCACGACTGTTACGTGACTACACTTCATTAGATTCATCTTAGGTATTCAGGTAAGATCCACATATCATCTACGGTTTAATGTTAACTTATTCAACATAAATTCTAACTTCCTCTATTCCATATGAATGCTGATATCTGAATATATTACATAGTGATTACTGGCCTTAAAATATCTTTACGCTTTATGCATATTGTTAGATTGTGAAATTCATTAACATACTGAAAAAACAAAATTGATTCGTAAAAATAATAAATTTCTTTATTTATATACACTTTGTTGTACATCACAAATAATTACAAAAGCTTGTAATGAACCAAATTGAGTCACAAAAGGGGATCTTATCGCTAATTAGCATTTTCTTCTAGACTATTTTCGGATAAGAAGTGTGGAAGGCTAAAACAGGATGGCTAGTTTACATGATATACAATTAAATACTTCAAATACTACACAACCTATATCTAGATACACGATATATAATATAATATACTCATACAAAAAATATAATAATCTTCATGCATAATATAATATTGATTGGAAAAAAATAACATTCTGCTAATTTGTTTGTAGAGCATTCTTTTGGATA
The DNA here is from genome assembly GCA_033884665.1 of Argynnis bischoffii washingtonia. Classification (NCBI taxonomy): domain Eukaryota; kingdom Metazoa; phylum Arthropoda; class Insecta; order Lepidoptera; family Nymphalidae; genus Argynnis; species Argynnis bischoffii. The sequence continues at coordinate 11,821,907 of CM066621.1, read as the reverse complement.
AGTGAGTGAAATAGGCCATTTGTAAGATATATCGTTGCCTTTAACTTTTCTTTATCCCTTATTATTGAATTCTTACCCTTGTAATACCGTTACAAAGAACTTTATTGACTAACCAATGAACTTAAACACGCCCTTCACCTTCTCCAATTTGACACGAGATTGATTCAAATCGAGTTCATGCCATTTCCATTTAGAATGCAACCATAATGGGTTGTTTGAATACCAGCATAAGATGATCTACCCCGTCTTTACAGTTCTTAGTCGGTTGGTGAATATTTGAGAGTGACAAATGAACAGATAAAGGTCTAGAGTTATTAGGTACTTTTAGTTGTCTCCTGACATTTGAAGGAAGCGAGAATTCTACGAAATGAGTCCCTATTTGGGGCGTAAAATTGAATTTTGTTATGAACGGAGGGGGCTAAAAAACTTAAATATTTAAGGGAAGCTACCATTTGGGGAGGTAGCTAGACGATTTAGAGGTGAGGTATTAATTTTATAACCCTCTTCCTCTACAAATGAGGATATATGGTGTCGTTAGGTTTTACCAGTTGTTTATAAGGGATTTCGTAGGGCATTTGTTTTTTTTTTTAATATTTTCGTGTTAATTATAACTTCATTATTTAATGGAATATTAATTAATTAATGCACGGCGAACATATATGAAAAATAAATAATATATAAATAGCGCCATTTACAATTATTATAAAACTAAATAATTCTTCATTTGGTATGACCACCGCTTATGAATTAGTATATTGTCAATACCTATTTCATAGAACAAAGAAACTACACTTCACCAAGAAGCCTGGCTAAGAACTCCGGGTTCAGTCCCCGGGGAAGTCAATTTCATTAATACTGCGGTCGCTGTTCTATCTCGGAAGGGGAGCTCGTACATTTTTAAATATACCAACCACAATAGAGTACCTGCTATTTGTGCAATGAATTAAGATAAAGGTGTCTACGTTTTATAAAGGTTCCTTTTTGTTTTCCGACAGCGTGACTAAATAGTGTGTTGTTAAATTAAAAAATACTGTAGTGATTTAAAAAGATCAACTATTAATGAATGAATAAAATATTATTTGATTTAATATTTGGTTTACGATTTTTGATGTTTTGAATAGATTTTCAGCGAATTAGGTAATATTATATTATAATATAATATAATATAATGGGACATTTATTAAATTTAGATGTCGATAACAAAATTTGTTTAAAAGTAAATATTTAATCGTTCGGTTGGGTTTTGTTTCTGAAATTTATTGCTATTAATATTTAAAAAGTTTATGATAAGTAATCTATAATTGGACTACTACTTAATTACGATATCGATTTAAAGGAAAAAATAAAGAAAAAAAATAAAGAAAAAAATAGTAGTGCCACTGTAACTAAAGAGCGACAAAATGGCGTAAAAAGAATCATAAAAATCATTTTACATTAAGCAAAATAAAAACTTACACAGGAATATTAATATATAAAAAATATAAATATTTTGAAGCCATTTAAAGAAATAATGAAGATTGTGCAGGTTGCATCGTAGACTGAGCTATAATATTTCAAATTCGGCTCGTATGAAAATCGTGTCCTCAATCACATGCTATGCACTGCTCACTGCTATTATAATGATATTTGTCGAGGCTCTAACTAGGAGTTAGGAAATTAAGTACATTTTATTCACCCCAAAGCGCACTCTCTAAATAAGAAAAGTTTTTACAGTGACAGTTAATTGAAAATTAAATACGCTCAGGTAACAGCTGTGTTTTAATACACGGTGCCCTTCTAATAAAGATATAGCTATTTTGGTTAAAAAAAATCTACAAATTAAAATAAGAATGAAAACATTTTTCCATAAAGAAAATATGAGGGTTTAAAGAGTTTTGAGTTTCGCATAGTCTTAGGAGATTACCTTGAAATACTTTTAAAGGGGAGAGGGTGTGGTATGGAAAATTGTTTTAGAGTTGTTTTTGTTTGAGAAGTTTATAAAAACTGTACTATATAACGGTACAATGGGGAAGCTTCATTACTTTGAATCGGGGCACAAATATGTATAGGGCAATCGAGACTTTATAATCAGAGACAATATAGCAAAATCTATACATATAATAAAATTGTAACGAAACCGAATCTGTACATTAAATATTTTTTGGAAAATCTTATTGAAATAGACATTATTATCGATGCAGAGGCCGAATCTATAGTTTTTAGAATTTTTGTCTGTCTGTCTGTCTGTTACCGCATCACAGAAAAACCATCGGAGGGATTTTGATGAAATTTGATATGATGATAGCTGGATATCCGGGTCAACATATAGGATACTTTTTACCGCGGGAGATTATGTCATCACAACCCAAAAAATATTTATGATCAGAATTTCTTGAAACTTGGTATTAATGCTCTTCAATACAATTAAATAAATACGTGTTTTAGCGTTTTTTGAAATTCATCCCATAAGGAGATTTTAAGTTTTTTTGTTGTAGTTTTAGCGCGAACGAAGCCGCGGGTTTTGCTAGTCTAATATATAAATTTCTCGTGCCACGGTGTTTGTGGTCGTTTTCCAAAACGGCTTGACCGATTTTAATGTTTTTTTTGTTTATTTGGTAGGTATGAGATTAGGTCGTAAAGTATTTTTCACCCTCCTATCCCCCCCCCCCCCCCCATTTTTCAAGTATCTAGGGGCGAACCCGAGCGGAGCGACGGTGAGTCGCTAGTAGTATTATATAATAATGTTATTCATATACAACAAAGAACAAAAAAAATAAATAAAAATAAAATACAAATAATATTCATGCTTTTTAGTTTCTATATAATGTAATTTAGATAAAAAGTTATTTGTGACTGAAATAATTAAGCTTTTAGGTATTTAACTTTTTTCTTTGTGGTATAGATAAAATGAATATAGTGACATCGCAAGTTCGTTCTAAAAATCTAAATAGTCGGAGCAAACATTCGTAAAAGCATGTTGGGACTTGACCTACTATCTACAGTGCAGTATGCACTTAAAACATGTCACTGTGTACTATCAAAGTAAATTATTTTAAATGAGTATTTATCGAGCTATTATTTTAAAAGCAAAATTTTGTATATTTTTGTGTTGTACGCTTGTAACTTCTATAGGATGTCTCAATAAGAGTGCACTATTTTATTTAAAAATAAAAACACGTATTTATTGAGTGTCTTGTGAAATTTTAATTGCATTCTAAAGTAGACATGTTCCGATTAAGTATGGAATAAAATATCCGGCAAATGGCCCCGATGATTCTGATGACAGGTCTTTACACTTCACACGAAATTTTCGATGACTTTTTGATAAAGATGTAGCCGTGTTTTACTGATGATGCGTGGAATCCTCGACCTTGAGCTCAAAAATTGATTCTGGCTTATTTTTAATTAGCGGTTCTAGATAAACAAAAACAAATCTATGCCACAGGAACCGTAATTTTTCCGGGATAATATGTAATCTATGTACTATTCCAGACTATAATCTATCTCATTGCCAAATTTCACCCAGATCCGTCCAGTCGTTCTAGCGTGAAAGAGTAACAAACCTATCCTAAGGGAGCCGTTCATTTTTTCGGGATTAAACGTAGCCTTTGTGTTATTTCAGACTATAATCTATCTCTGTGCTAAATTTCATCCAGATGTGTCCAGCCGTTCTAGCATGAAAGAGTAACAAACTTATCCCACGGAAACCGTACATGTTTCCGGGATAAAAAGTAGCCTTTGTGTTATTCCAGACTATAATATATCTCTAAGTAAAATTTCATTTACATCCGTTCAGCCTTTCTGGCGTGAAAATGTAACAAATCTATTCCGCGGGAACCGTCCATTTTTCCGGGATAAAAATTATCCTATGTCCTTTCTCAGGCTCTAGAAGACTATCTGTGTACCAAATTTCATTTGAATCAGTTCAGTAGTTTTGGCGTGAAAGCGTGACAGACAGACAGAGTTACTTTCGCATTTATAATATTAGTAAAGATTAATCGGGACAATCATAGGTATCAGCTGTCAAATTCCAAAGTTATTACATGCACGAAAAACGAAATGACAAAGTTTAAATAGTGCATTCTTATTGAGACACCCGTTACACGCTAAAATGGTTGTACAGATTTCATTATAATTTAGCGCCCAGATAAATCATGAACTGGATAACATATATACCTAGAAATGCATCCGAGCGAAGCAAGGCTAAGTCGCTAGTTTATAATAAACATATTAAAAAGCTCTTATAAACCTGCATCGTTGCATTAAAGACATTATATTCATGGGATGCGATGCTGCAGAAACTAAAGCCAATTATGTAAATGGTAGAATCACAGTTACTGTTATAGTCTTGTTACGAAGCAACATACGTAATACGGTATTGGATGTTATTAGCAAGGCTTTGGCTAATGTAGGCTATTGGCTATGTAGCGTACAATTGAAAATCTATGAGACATGGCGATATATTTTATGACGCATGTACGTTCCTAATTAGGACTCTGTTACACCAATATTTCATATTACTGTGCAATCGATTTGAACTAACGAAATCGATAAATAAATATCGACAAATAAATACTAGATTGTTTATTAAAATGCTGTTTATTGTGAAAATTATCTCATTTGTATATATTTATTGATGTAACAAATCACATTGTACACAATGACAACATTCTACACATTCTTTATATATATAATTTAGCACGTAGCTTAACTTCAAAAATAATATAAACCAAAAGAAAATATAGTTTTGTGAAAATTTGAGGCTACAAAGAATATTATAACGTATAAATAATCTTATTTCTTTAATAATAGTCTCTTTAAAAACAGTTTAGTATCAATTTTAAGACGAATTGGACGTGTAAAGTATATACTTATAATCTACAATTAGTAATGCCTGTACTTGGATCGTCAGCCAATGCGAAACATATTGTACTTTCGAATCTCTGGTAAGCTTGTCTGTGTTGGTTAACATCTATATTGTTATTAAATATAATAAAAGGAATAAAATTAATTGTTGCTACAGCTGCTCTTGAAATTTCTTCAGCTCGGCCTTCTAAAGCATCTCCAGTTGTTGATATGCAGTAGTCCACGTCAACTAAACTAACGCCTACAGATCGAGCACAACTCAAACTTCTTTGGCGAAATGCAGGGAAAGGTTCAGTAAATTCACACGACATATATTGTACCTGGGCTTCATAATTACCGGAAAGTAGACTGAGAACGCACCTGTGAACTCGATTAGCCCAACAACCGGGTTGTCCAAATTGACAAGTGAGACTGCCATCATCATTTCTTCTTGCTCTTCCCCAGGGAACAAATTCTATATTCAAAAAATTCTTATATTTCGCAAATGTTGGTACAACTTGGGTCATGAAGCGGACAGCATCAGGACATCCTGCCGTCGTTCCAATCTGAATGCTAATAGTTCCATTTACTGTTTGTAATGGAGTTGCAGACGTCCCATACAAATGTAGAACGCTTAAAATTAAAGTAGCCAAGTACACCATATTTAGCGTATCATAGAACACTGAATTATATTTTATGATGGCACTAAACGATAAGATAATTCGGGCCTAAAGTTAAAATAATTATTTCGTGAAGAATTAAAATGTATTATTGATTAGATTACCAGGTATATAGATAAAACATAAATGTAACGTGGAATAACTTTCGAGTATTTTTTATTTGCTTGAAGCAATCAATAGTGTATCATTGCGTAAATTAATAGGATGTTTAAATAAAATGAAAATTAACTTTATTCAACTATAAGTGTTCTTTTATATTTCAGTTTACAATATTTTTAATAAACATTAAACATAGCGGCTACCCCGTATATGGGTCAATTTATTTTCATTATAGACAATTTCGTTTATTCTTTCACTTTTTTAAGGCGAAATATGTTTACTTACTATTATTTGAACACTTTTTTTTTTATTTATTTAAAGATAAAGTTTTATTAAGTAACTAGCTATTATCATAGGTGTTTTTTTATAGTTACTTACTACGATTTAAGAGCATATTCTTTTATTATAATATACATATATATTATAATATTATATTATTAATATTAGTTATATTTCAAGGGTGATATCATGTAAATTTCAAGGAAAAAAATCTACCTCAAATAATGTTATAATTACTAAAAATTGCTTTGAAGTCTGTGTAATGTGAATTAAGTAATTAAAAAACATTTGGTCATAAACAATCAATTAAAATGAAACTAGGCAATTTTTTATTTATTCTAATGATACTCGTTAAACAAAGAAATCACATTGAAAACTCGTGTTAGAAAAATGAGATGAATGATGGAAAAAAAAACAAAAGAAACCATTACAAATATCCCCTAATAAATATATATATATATATATATATATATATATATATATATATATATATATATATATATATATATATATATATATATATATATATATATATATATATATTTATAATTAAATTAATATTAATTTGACTATCTTTAAATATTATGATTATAAGATAACGCACTTACGTTTCACCCAATTGAATCTACGTAATAATCATTTAGAAGTGACAATGTTGAAACTCACCTTAAGAATACGTTACTAATTAGCATTTGCAATAAAACGTTCTCTCATAAAAGAATATACAGTAGCCAACAAGAAATCTTGATTTTTGACGTGTTAACATATTTTATTATATAACTTATATTTTACAATGTGTGATGCCTGTTGTAGGATCCTCAGCCAATGCAAAGCAAATTGTACTTTCAAGTCTATTTAATGCTTGGGTGTGTTGATTAAAATCAATATTGTTGTTAAAAATAATAAAGGGATTAGCATTCATAGTGGCTATGGCTGGGGTTGAAAGTTCTTCAGCTGGAGCTTCTAGTATATCTCCTGTCGTTGTTACACAGTAATCCACATCAATTAAACTAAGTCCAACAGTTTGAGCACAAGATAAGCTTCTTTGTCGAAGTGCAGAAAAGACAGTAAATTCACACGCCATATATTGTACTTGAGCATCAAGATTTCCAGAAAGAAGATTTATGACGCATCTTTGAACGCGGTTAGCCCAACAATCAGCTTCTCCAAATTGACAAATAAGACTACTATCATCGCTCCTACTTGTTCGTCCCCACGGCACAAATTCTATATTTAAAAAATCCTTGTATATTGCATACGTGGGCACAAGTTGTTGGGTAATGAAATTTGCGGCATGACGACATCCCGATGTTGTTCCAAGACGGAGGTTAATTGTTCCATTTACAGTTTCCAACGGATTTGCTGATGATCCATATAAAAACATCGAAATTAAAATAAGATGTACTAAATACGACATGTTTAACGTATTTACGCACTGAATGTAAATAAATAAATATCAACTTCAACCCAAATTACCTAATAAGTTTTAGTTATATTGTAATAAAATTTTAACGCTATTATAAATTTTGATCTTATTCGATAAGATTATCCTATTCTTTATAGAACTATAAATTTTTATATTGCATTCATTAAGATTATTCAGGTAAAATGGCGCACAAAACAGTTGTACTATTGTCCTAATACTTATCATTATTATTTGTCACGCAATATTTATGATGATTAATACATCATGTAAGTAGATTCCCGTGTAGCTGTTTCCCCATACAATAACCGGTTATTTAAAGAACTATGAATTTTTATTTTATTGCAATCTAGCGATATATGTGAGTGCCACGCTATAAAAGAGTAGCAATACACTCAGGGCGAGATGTAACGAACGGGCTCTACCGCGGAAGTAGGCTGAATAATTGAAGACTATGGTCCCCCGTGTTGGATCGTCTAGCCGCTCGATCAATACTGCCCAAATGTACTGTACAAAGGCACGAACTTGTTTTGGCATTATCTATTCCCCATCTAGAGCGATGCTGTGTGTTTCTTCTGTTGCTTAAAGAATTCCAATTTGAAGAATTTTATTGGACGAAATTATTTAATATATTTTTAAAACATATAGAGCGTTAATTTTATGAGGATTCATTGTACTTAACTTTAGAGTACAGCTACATTCTAGAATTTAGTACATCTACTATATATCCATTATTCATTACTTATATTACATGCTGTAATGGCATAAACAAAAATTGAACTTATTCTATATAAAATATTTCCTTTAACTTAAACAAATTCTATTAAATATGGTTAATATAATAATTCAAATTACTACAAAATGAGTATACATGGGGTATACCCCCTCACTTACAAATTCAAGACGTATACGCGTTTGGGGATTTCTTTTTTTATTGCACCTGCGCTCTTTTACAATGTAAAGGTGAACACGATTCATAAATTAATTTATATGTTGAAATTCAGTGCGCAGTTTTTGAAAACTGTTATAAATAACCTGAAATTTTAGACAAAAAAGCATATTCACATCGAATTATTAGTAAATTATAATTATGATAATAATTAATTATTAATTTATAAATCTATTTATTATATTAAACTACACATGGGGTCTATATTAAAATAATAACTTATTATGGCAAAATATAATGGTAAAAGTTTTACGAACAACACAGGAAGCTATTTTAAAAGCATACTCTTCAGAATATGAATATTTATTTAATAACTTATTTGTACACCTGTGTTCAAGATACTGTTGTGTATTCAATATCCAAAGTCTCGCGAAGAAAACTGGAGTATTTTTCAAATATTCATAAGTTTGAGTTAGTTCCAAGGAGTTTGAAACTTGTGATATGCTATATATTTAGAAGGTAGAAGTTTCTATTTCATGTTTGTTATAGTGCCCCTAATACAGTTTGAGTACTAGGTAAAAATTGTATTTCAAAAATTTCTTCTTGTTCATTTTAAATGTAATTGGAATTAAAATCAGTTAGACGTATTAAGCTGGTTATTTTCTAAATTTAATTATTAATTGATAAGTTCATCGTATAAACTATAGTTAAACTATTGTAAAAATTCTTTGTATTCAACCCTTTTTGTTAACATCCCACTGTTAGACACGGCCCTCTTTTTAATACGTGGGGTATCAGGCCATATTCCACCACACTGGGCAAGTGTGGGTCGACAGACTTCACTTGTTTTTGAAAACTTGCTAGATACTGTCAGAGACGCAGGTTTTTCGCGGTGTTATCCTTCACTGTAAGACAAGACGTGACAATCATCTTGAAAATGATTCGTACAATATCAGAGGTGTGAGACCCGAGACTTGAACCCGTTTGATTCGGTTTCCCAAGGGAGCGCGTTACCACTGGGCTACCACTGCTAAAATTGTTTATAATAGAACATTCATCAATAAAATATATGTATAACCACAAAATTATTCGAAAACTAGGTCATATAGTTTTACTTTACCTTATTTTCCGTTTCAGTAGCGCTCTTGGAGGTACAGCTATTAGCAATAAACAATAACTTCCACACGAACGGGTATGAAACGTGAATCTGCTAATTAGGACATGAATCCTTTGATGCTAAATTGAAAAGGCGACAACATCTAGTTAAAGCTGTGGAACGTAGTTGCACCTGAAATCAGTTTTTCTTTATTTTTGTTATGCAATGAAAATTCAGGTCAAAATTGTATTATTTTGAAATAATCCTTTGTTATTTGGTTTAATATACAATCAAATGAGGTGTCATTGTTACATGTGTACTGCAGATCAGTTAAATATTTAAAAAAATAAATAAATTTGCATATATTATAATCATTAACATTACTGTTTCATCTCTTCATATACGGCGGAATGTTTATGTCTTGGTAGACAGAATATTATACGAGGGACGCGTGGCATTATCTATGAAAAGATATGTGAATTCGGAGCACGAACGTGGCTTATGACTCTTAGATACCTACAATTCTTTATGTTAAAATAAAAAAAAGGGTGCGTGTAACCTTTACGCGCGGTTGAAATAAAACTTCTTTGGCAAATATCGCAATTAAATTAAAACAAATCAATTATTAAATAAGGCATATTAGGCATATTACAATATATTTATAGAATATCATATACGGAAAGAATATATTATTATATATTTGTCAGACAATAGCAACGGTTACCATGGCAACATGGCAATGTATTATATCTGATTCTCTCGGCGGCTTAATCCTATATATTTATGTGTTTGTCTCTTTTTAGCGTTACATTTTCGTTTCATACAGTTTTAGATCACAACGGTTCTAAAGAAAATTCACTTTAAAAAATATTTTTGAGGTACTTATAAAAGGTTAATAAAATATTATAAGATTATATCATTATCAATTAATTACATATAGGATACTTTTACTGCGGGAAAATATCTTATCTCGGAGAAATGTATACTAAACATATCTCAATATAAATATTTAAAATTTAACAATTGGAACTTAATACTATTAGGAACATTATTTTATGTATTTAAATGACGATCTATGTGTCGTCATCCAATGCCACATTATGTGACTGTCAAGTCTTTCAGCCACAGTGGCTACAAGGCTATTGGGGCTATCGCGCACTCGCCGCATCAGAGACGCTATTCGTGATCTTATTACTGCGTAAAAGTCCGGCACACCAGCACTCGCGAACATCTCCGAGGCACTGCAAAAACGCGATAGCCCCAGCATTACCCGGAAGGCGTTATTGTATTGGATACGCAGAGCGGCATACGACCTTTGCGTATAATTGACCCATAGGGCGCACGTGTACATGGACTGACAATAAGCTCTAAACAATGTTATTAATTGTATTGAAGAGCATTAATACCAAGTTTCAAAAATTTTTGATCATAAATATTTTTTGGGTTGTGTCGGCCTCTGCATCGATAATAATGTCTATTTCAATAAGATTTTCCAAAAAATATTTAAGGTACAGATTCGGCTTAGTTAGAATTTTATTATATGTATAGATAATGATATAAAATATGAGATATTTAAAACTATTACATTTTAATGATAGTCATTAAAATGTAATAGTTTTAAATATCTCATATTTTATGTAAATATGGACCTGTGTCTGAAAGAAAATAAATAAATAAATAAATAAAAAAAAAACGTGTTTTAGCGTTTTTTGAAATTCATCCCATAAGGAGATAAAATTAGGGATGAAAATTTGTATGAAACCTACCTTTTCAAAGTTTTTTTGTTGTATTTTAGCGCGAGCAAAGTTTTATATATAAAAAAGTTTTATATATGTATAACGTTTTAATGTTTAGTATACATTTCTCCGAGATAAGATATTTTCCCGCAGTAAAAGTATCCTATATGTTGACCCGGATAACCAGCTATCATCATACCAAACTTCATCAAAATCCCTCCAGTGGTTTGTCCGTGATGCGGTAACAGACAGCCAGACAGACAAAAATTCTAAAAACTATAGATTCGGCCTCTGTATCGATAATAATATCTGTTTCAATAAAAAAATTCAAAAAATATTTAATATACAGATTTGGCTTAATTAGAATTTTATTATATGTATAGGCTAGCGATTTAACCTCGCTTTGCTCGGCTGTGTCTCTAATTGCTTAAGATATAGATAGTCAAAGTCTATCTGCATACTAAATTTTATTCAAATCCGTCCAGCCGTTTGAATGCGAAAGAGTAACAAGCATACACGAATAAAAACTTTTTTAGTAGTCCGACAAGTAACCCGATTTGTCTTTTTCAAATATATTATCAAATCAAATATATTTTTCAAATAAATTTTACATATATTCTATAAGTTACTGTAGTAAGGTTTAAAATATAATTCCTCTACATCGTAGTGATGTGAAAAATATTCCGATCCCGGGTCACGGGATCGATTTCAATAAGCGATAACTTCTGCATGAGTACGCCGCTATCCTTCATAACCGTTTGCGGATGCCACTGATCAAAGCGAATACCGAATACTATGACCCATATTGAAGTACCCTTTTACAGGTCACTATTCTTAACTTAACTGTAATATTATGTTGTGTGATATAAAATTTGTTCTTCAACCATACTTGTTTTATTTAGAACTAGGCTATACGTTTTAGCTCTATCCAGGTTCTGAACATCTATTTCAAACAATATCTTTTATTTGACATATGGGTATGGGTATGGCAGTGCCCCCGCTAAGTCGAGCTTTCTTATATTCTAGATATAACATAAAGTATAAATTCGAGACGTCAAAGGTCAAAAAAAATCTTAATTAGTCAACAACAGAAAGAAAGAAAAGAAACAATAAGTGTTTCTTGTAAACAATAATTAATTTTCATTGATGTGTATTACATTAGATTTGCACATGTATGTATAATATAATTATAAACAATTTAATAGTAAGGTGGACTTAGAATTTTAACGTCAACGAAAGAAGTCAACAAAGCGAGGGACCCCATTGAAAAACCAGCAGCGCTAGCGACTCGCCGCCGCGTCTGTGTTCTTAAGTTCGATGGGTGCTAGTCTGAGTAGAAGGAATTTGTCATCGCATGGCAATAACTAGGGCTTTTTAATAATCGGCCTTACAAGAAGCATGGCCTTAAATGGTCCATCCACCTTATTTGTGCTCGTCCTCAGGTTAAGAAAATATATGGACGTAATTATATTTATATGAAGCAAAATACTAAACTTTAAATGAGTTCAAAAATACGAAAAAAATGATAATTTGAGTATACAAATGTGCCTCTACTTATATTATTTAAATATGTATTTGTCCCAGCATATAATTTGGAACTACGCCATATTCTTGTTGCGGAGTAGCCAAGATGCTGCATAATTTATACATTTTGACTATTAGGAATATAGCGAACCGTACATTGTAAAATGTAGGATAGTGTTTACATGATTTATAAAACGTTATTAGATACAAGCTATTTAATAAAATACATTGCGCCATATTACATAGCGTGTAGCTTTTATTGCAGTTCACACTGTGATTTATACTACACGTACTGTTTGTATTACATACAAATTAATTTTTATATTAATTTCTTCTATCGCATCGTATAATGCAATTTTAGCTATAGTCTATACATATAATAAAATTCTGAGTGGAATCTGTACATTAAATATTTTTTTGGAAAATCTTATAATCATTATTAATTATTATCGATACAGATGCCGAATCTAAGTTTTTAAAATTTTTATTTGTTTGTTTGTCTGTCTGTTTGGGAACACATCACAAGAAAACCACTGGACAGATTTTGATGAAATTCAGTATAATGATAGTTGGTTATCCGGGTCAACATATAGAATACTTTTTACTGCGAGAAAATATCTCATCTCTAAGAAATCAATACTAAATATTAAAACGTAATTAGGTACGAACCGAGCGGAGCGAGGGTGAGTTGCTAGTATTATCATATATCGGACTACTAACTTAGGTGTCAGAGTCTATCGAACTGATCAAAGGCCTATAATATGGTTAAGGACTTATATCAGCCGATAACTACTAGAACTTCAGTACCCTCTGAAATATTTAATCGCTCAATTGTTATGTTACTAAAAGGTCATCAAGTGCATGCTACAGCTGGTGCAGTGTCTTAACTTATTTACGCTATATTCAATTTAATTGTCTTTAACCTTGGAAGCCACTGTCCAGCAGACATTACTAGAACTTCGATAAACGAAGGAAAATAATTACAATGTATCTACCAACGAAGGAAAATCGCATATTAGGTATATTCTATTGTATATACTTTACGTAGGCATTTCTTCTATATACATTTTTAAGAATAAAATCATTTGTAATATGACAATTCAAATAAAAATAGAAAATATTCAAGTCTTGAAACTTTCTACCTGAAGGCAACGGACATGTATCTTATTCACTTAAATCTGAAAAGACAGGATGGGGTGTTACAAGAAATACATATTTTACACTTTTGACAGATGTGTCTCCTCCCTAAGATTTATTATCTGCAGAATATGAAGTAGCATTTCTTAGCGGAGGTACTTTTTACTGTTTTCCTTTAGATACTGTTCAGGCTCCTTCATGTATAGAGGTAATAAAAATTGGATAATTTGAATTAATGTGAAACTTTAAGGGCTTACAGATTAGTGAAAGTTCTCCCTTAAAGGGTTAAAGTCATAGCATATAACACACCATAATTTAAACAATACTATCTGATATTATTATAATTATAACTTTTTTTTATAAAATTTATTAATTAATAATATTATTTAGTGTTGCTATTACATATTATAAAATGTATAACCATAAAGAAAATTAAAAATTAAAAATATTAATATTTTAAGCAATATTATTGTTTTATATGTAATTTAAATGTAAATTAAATAAATAATATTTCTATATATAATTATAATACTTATTAAAGAAATATATAATGTTTATAATTTTAAATCTTTAAGACTTCTAAAACCTTAGTTTCTCTCGTGACCATGATTGCTGTAAAGCATTCAAAACATCTCGAAATACTTATTAACAGCCGCGTGTTGGGAAGCTGGACTTTTGTGCCTCGAAGAGCGCGATAAGCTGTCGGTACTGAACCTGATCTCGAGTCAAAGGATCGTCCCACCGGATTATTATAGTATGAGAGTGCACTTGTGTTTGCGTACACATTTGTGTACTAAATTCACTATGAAATAGATTGTTCAGTGAGATTGGGCGCGGTGAATGAAATCGGTTAGAAGGGTATTATAATTTTATTAATTAAAGCAGTTTTATCAGACTTTGAGATTGTAGAATTTTAAAAGTAAAATTATTTTTTATAAACGTACTTTTTTATAAAAAAAATTTCAGACGAAGATACGGAATGGATATTATTATGTAATGTACCTATAATTAATAAAACGTATTTAATTATCGCAGGCAATTTATTAAACGAGAAATTACAGATTTGAAAAGAACAAGAAGCATAATTCTTAATGTTGTGTCACCGATGTCACTGATATTAAGTTACCCGAATTTTGTTCGAACCTACTAAACATAAAACGTTAAAAACTTTTATAAAATTAAAGCCCTTTTAGCTAATGAAATAAAGTCTATATTGCTATAGCACAATTTTCTTCATTTAGTACTACCGTACTTTCCAACTTTATTACTGGCTGCGATAAAGGACTAAAGTGAAGTAGCGAAAGAAATAGTATAGACTCCGTAGAATTTTATTAAAATTGTTTGATTGGATTTTTTGGGACACGCGAAGTAGAACTTCAATAAGTAAAATAATAAAGTTTAGGAAATTAAGTAATTATTTGGCATAACAAATAAGTAAATAAATAACAATATAAGGGTAATTTCACCTGAAATTTTATTTAAATGTAGGTATATGGAAAAAGTTAAAGTTCTAAGGTGTATATAATATGCGTTAGCTTACAAAAGTATTATAATTAATAAATTTTATTTCTGTTATAGTCACATCACAACACTAAAACTTTTGTTCATCATTACATTATTAATTAATATAAAATATAAGATGGGAAGCCCGTTCCCAGCAGTGGGACGTTAAAAGAAAAGGGCTGAATACTATATTACTAATTCTACAATCATTAAACATGTTCTGAGTAATGTTTCGTTGCTTAATAATTACCAAGTAGTGTTACAAATGTGTGTAGGTACTCTAAAGCAGCGGTTCCCTATTTTTTTTGCCATGGAACCCTAATTGATCCCCATTTTGATAATAACTAAACTGATTGTGATATAGTTAGAAAAATATTAATAATATACTTATATTAATAGTAATATTTATTGTACCAAAAGTATAACCTAACTATTTAATGTGATGAATGAAATATTTTCACATTTTTATTTATAATAGCACTAAAATTAGGGTTTATGTCGGACCACGTTTTATTAATTCTCAGACGGAACTCGGAACCCATGTGATCTTCTACGGAACCTTAGGGTTCAGCGGACCATCATTTGGGAGCCGCTGCTCTAATGTTACACGGTCTTACGTTGTAGTAGTTGTAAAGAACTTAAATATCATAAATAGTAGAGTAAAATCAGTATATTTTACTAAACTTTGCATAACCTTTTTTACAACTACCCTAAGTTTCAAACATTAGTTGATCATAAATGTGATCAACTGTATAAATAGTGAAATTATTCATTTAATAAAGTAGTAAATAGTGAAATTATTCATTTAATAACAAATTGAATGTAGTTACATTTGAAAAAAAACCTTATTGAGTTGAAAGGCTAAATATATACATACATATATGGGCTCGTCGAGCGGTATATTTAAATGATCTCATCTTCACTGTCTGTTCATTGTAGGGGTTTTATACTCTTAAGAATTTAAAATAACTTGAACACTTTCGAACAGTTTCACAATCAGTTTAATAGTTCATAATTCAAAAAAATTAAATTGTATTTAGTTTTCATAGAATTGCATTTTAGAGGAGATGAGATTGCTAGCGCACGCAATGTCCAAATCACCACCTACTCAAGACTTCACGTCACTTACAACTACATCCTGTGTTCAAATTCATTCGTTTCTTCCTCAAAATACATGACATTGGCAGAATACATTTCGTCTGTTATACTGTTAACGCAACTCTACAAAGAAAAAATACTTCCATCTGGTATTAAACTATACAAACATACCCGCTCTATAATACAGATAAATAATTTAAATAAATTCATAATCAAACTTTAATGATTTGTTGTTAATAACTATAAGTAACAATTAGTAAATAAACCCGTCTATGGCGAGTGTCGTTATATATTATATAACTTAGTGTGTTAAAAATAGAATACGATCGTACTTGCATCGATAACATAATGCTTTGTGCCCACTCGCAAAGTGCAGTTGTGCGTGCTCATAATATGAAAACTTTTGCCCCGGTTTAACGTCAGTAATTTAATAGAGTCGATACAAAGTTTTATACTAAAATTTAATTTTTGTTGCTACCGATACTTTTGCTATTTTAAAGTTTCTCTCATTTTCATTTTTTGCTGACTTTTTCAATAGTTCCATTGTCTAGTAGCGCTTTGAAATATTATTATATAAAAGTTATGATGAGTTTTGTATTTTTTAATTGCTTAATTTTATGTACCAAGAGAAAGAAGTATAGCTTCAGTCTAACTAGTTCAATTTTTATTATGGTCCTACATTTGTGTTAGACCAACCGTAGCCAATTATCTAAAAAAATATATTTTTACATAAAATTGTTTAATTTTGAAACGATGTAGGTCATTTTAGAAGATTAAAATACATATTTTGTATTTAAATTACGATATTAAGGTAAAATTGCGGTCCGATGTGCTTACATATGAATTATTCACACACATAAAATA
Source organism: Argynnis bischoffii washingtonia (assembly GCA_033884665.1). Classification (NCBI taxonomy): domain Eukaryota; kingdom Metazoa; phylum Arthropoda; class Insecta; order Lepidoptera; family Nymphalidae; genus Argynnis; species Argynnis bischoffii. The sequence goes on along the minus strand of CM066621.1, from coordinate 11,804,755 downwards.
TTTACTGCCGCTTGTAGGTAGCAAATTACAACGCTTTTAAAGTAATGAAAGAATGCGTAGTGAAAAATTCTGTTATAGAAGTACATATTATAAAATAAAAAAGTTAAAATTAAAAAAAATACTCTGCTTTGTTTTATCAATTTAATCTTTGTTAATAATGATTTTTTTTATGAAATTCAGTGACAAACGAGCAGACAGACCACCTGATGGAAAGCAGCACCTGTCGCCCATAACACCTACGGTTCATGCACTTAGGTTATAAGAAACAAAAATGAAGAACCACAGGTGCGTTGTCACTGTGAGGACTAAGATGATATGCCTCTTGCCTGTAATTGCGCTGGCTACCTTATCCTTCATACCGGAACACAACAATGCAATCATTGTTGCTTGGCGGCAGAAATAGATAAGGGGGTGGTAGTTGGTACCCATCCAGTCGGACTCCTCAGGCTTGACAGAGTCCTACCACCGGTAAATGAATTTATTGTTATTCAATATTTACCATTTGAAAAATAATAATTTATCTAAGTACTGGCTTTTACCCGCGGCTCCACTTAGGTTTTAAGTAGTTATACATAAGTATTCCGCTCCTAAGAAGTAAGAACCTGAGCGTGATATTGTATAGTTTAATTTTTTTTTCATTAAATAATTGAAAAATATTTTTTATTGCATTTATACTATTTGCGAAAAATATCATAGGTTATTTTTATATTTTGTAAATATTGATACGGTTGTACATTTAATAGGCATATTAGTGACATCTATTGGTTCCTTACAAAGATACATCGATTCATTAGCGACTTGTACAAGTTAGTACAATTATATTACGTTAGATGGAGTTAAGTATTAGAGCTTATAAAGTTTTGCTTTTATAACCCTTCATAAGATCTGCATGGAATAAAATTGTCTAGAAATAAACATTTTAGATCAAAATGCATTTTACTATCGGAGTATTATTAAGACAAACAAAAACAAATCTATCCCACGGGAACCGTACATTTTTCTAGGATAAAAAGTAGCCTATTTATTATTCTAATGCATGAACTATATTATGTAGAGTTTCATTAAAATCCAATCAGTAGTTTTTGAGTACTGAGCTGTATAAGTTACTATAGTTTTCTAAATATCCCACGGAAACTCTTTAGTTTTTCGGGATGAAAAGTATCTAAGATGTTGACCGGGGATATAAGGTACTACCATGTAAAATGTCATTTATATCAGTCCATCAGTTTCGGAGATTAGCCCGTACAAACATACAAACAGACAGAGAAACAAAAAAATATGAAAAAATCTGGATTTGTTCTATTTCTCTTCCTGTCCCCCTGACTCGATTTTTAGCATTTTTTCTATGTACAGACATTCGACCTCTACAGTTTTATTATATGTATAGTTGATGTATATTAGATATATAATATTATTTTTATATATAAAATTCCAGTGCAGTGTTCGTAATTCATCTTACTAAACGAATGGTTTGACTAATTTTGAGGATTTTTTATAACAAATTAGTAAGAACTCAAGTAAGAATTATTCTTGCAATTCTAGGATAGTTGGTAGACAGCACTGTTGTAAAGATTTTTTTATAAATTTTCCAACCAAACTAGGTCTATGGCAGGGCAATATAACATCATGCGAGTTATCCTTATAATGTGTAATGCTGGGGTACTTAATATTAACTAGCGTAGTACCGGTAGTGTTAGCGAAGGAATAAATTCACAGTTACTGACTATTTATGAAGTTTTTATTTGGTAAGGAAAAAAAATATTAAAATACTTATTAAGAGTTAATAAAGGGGAGTTCGAAACACCAGTCTGTTAAGAGATTTATAACAATTCCTATATAAAACAATTTTCATTTTTTATTCGCTTTCGATTTGTCATTCTTGTAGCGCCCTAAAACTTTGAACTTATTTGGGACTCAGTGTACTGCAACAGATGTTTCTGAATGATGAAAAGCTTAAGGCGATTACAAGATTCCCTCCCGGTTCAAGTTTAATATAAAAATAAGAAGATAATGCCCTTTTAAGTGTATGTTCTCCTGGTACTTCAATTCCGAAACTTTGCTCGTTTGTTATGCGGGGGAATGTGTAAGTAAATGTCAATATTTTTTTAAGCCTATGTTTGAAGATGACAAGGTATCTAGATAGACACTGTACATGCTCCTGACATGCGATTTTCGATGACACGATATTTATTTTGCTGTCGAGAAACTGATATTTTCTTATTTTATCTTGTATCATTACTGATTCTATAATATTAGAGCTATATCGAGTACTTGGACCTAATAAATATCTTTTAAGAATTTCATTATTACTAATTTGTCTTAACAAATATTATATTTCTTACTACAACGTATTTACAGTAAATAAACATCATACAATACACTTAAAAAGTTTAATATGGATTTCTTCAATTATTAAAACAAGTAAATATATCCCCAAAGTGGTTGAGTGATATCACTGAACTAAAATTGCTAAGTATAAATTAAAAAAAAAAACATAAAGAAAACTTCCCCTATTTTTATTAAAACTAAAAGTTTAGCGCATTTTCCTATAAGTTCAACCCTTGACACTATAATTGCAAGGGCTGACTCACGCTCACATTTGTACAGAATTGTAAAGCGTAGAAAGCATTTGTGCAGGAGTTTTCCATATCGTGACGTTTTATCGAACGATCTGCGCCTCTCGCCGTCTCGATGATCCATCTTCGAGGGAATAAGGTCGACGCAGACGAGCGTCAGTTACGAAGCGGTATTTTGCTTGTTTTATAGAAAAACATATCGAGACTACGTGACACTGTTGATTTAAAGTGTGCTCAGCTGGTATGCTTTATAGTATAAGAGATCACCAATAAAACTCCAAGATATTGCTCATCTTTCTATGTATATTCAGTACTTTTATAATCGTCAGTCGTTTGTCCGTATAAAAGCTACCACCGGCTCGGAAAAGTGTGCTGCTGAGAAGAGCCGGCAAGAAACTCAACAGTTAATCTTTTAAATAAAGAGTTACATAATTTACAATAATCATTTTCAGCATTACACATAATCTATGGTTAGTCACTACAGGATGGTATCGAGATCTCCCTTCTGTCAAGCGCGCGGAAAAACAAAAGATTATCAGCGTCCTATTTTATTTTTTAAATACATTCTTATCGGCCAACATCATATAATGACATGCCATATACATACATAAATCATTAAAAAATAATTAAATATATTATTTTCCATTAAAACGCTCAAATATAAAAGTGCGACCTTACAATAGTCATAAAACGAGAAATTGGATGGAGTGTAGAAATAATATAAACTTGACATAAAGAGCAGAAAAATAACATAATATGGCAATGCAACATAATATAATAATAATAAGATGTTCTAAGTATAGCATTAGTTTTATTCTGAAAGCGTTTACGGATGAATTATGATCAAGCATGGTATACTTTTACTGATTTCACTAGATTAAAATTAAATTAGTAATAAGTATTTGGTTTTTGATATTAAATATTAAAAATATATTTCTATCATATATCATATGCGTTTTTAAAAATGTACTACTTTAAGGCAATAAAATTGATATTTATTATAATAGGTAGTGTGTCTGTGTAAAGAATTGTTTAACCTCTGTTAGTTTTAAACTGATTATATCTTCTTATATAATGCTATGACTTACATATAAGAACTTTCATGGCATTATATAAGAAGATATACTAGCGACTTATCTTTACTTTACTCAGATTTCTCTAGGTCCCTCCCAATGTGTGTTCACCTTGATGTAGTGGGGAGCTCTAATCTAGCGGCTCGAAGTCAAGAAACGCACTGGGTGATGGCCCACCTCGATGGACGCTGTGCTATGCCGTTTGCTCCTCCCACTTCTCAGATAGCAGAATAGACTGTTGGAGCAACCTCACCTGCCGTCGGAGCGTCGTAGTTGAGTGCGTAAACCATCCTGCGACGCCCCATTATTAAGATTAAGACGGAGGAAGTTCCGTTGAGTTTTAATGGATAGTACTAGCTTTACCGGTGAGTCCCACATAACCACCTGTATGTGTCTACCTGTGTGCCTAAATGCATTTTCCAACGTTTAAAGAAAAAGGTCGTCTTTATAAGTGTACCAAATTCTATCTAATTCCAGTCCAGCCGTTTCGGTGTGAAAAAGTAACAAACATACATATAAAAAAATATAAATTTCCACATTTATATTAGCTGTGTGATTACGGTGTAGTATTATTTGAAAGTGTTTGCAAGTTTGCACACAGCTAGATCGTAACAATGATCCGTCTTCGTGTAACACGCGCAGACGCGTGATCCACCAACAAGGGTGCGGCGATATTTATTTTTTCCCTCCGACTTAGTTTGGTGTGAAATTCACAAACAAAGGGCAGTGTCCGATATGAAATTATGTTCTAAAAAAGTATTGAACTTTGTTATAAGTTGTTTTGTGAGAAGTATATTATGTGAGTTGGGGAGATGTCTAATATAGATTACAGTAATAGCAATATATTCTGGGGATAAAATGCTAAATATAAGTTTTTGGCTAATTAAGCATACATACTGCTGTTATATTGGTACTTTAACGGTTTTTAACTCAATATAATAATATTAAATAGAAATTGTTTAATAAAAAACCAAAGCCATTAAGGCAACCAGTCGCCAACAAAAAGCCATAAGTAGGTACAGAAATTTAATAGGCAATAAAATTTTATAGACTGACGAAAGCCTTTGAGCTCATAAATTTTCAATCACGCTATATCATAAAGTCTTCTATTATAAACGAAACGTAATACAATTATAAAATTTTAAACCTCTCAACAATTGCGATTAAAGACACCGTAATTCAATATCTACTATCAAATTTCGAAATCAAGTACTGAAATAACCCTTGAAAGCGATAAACGTTTGACAATTAAAACTTTGAGCCATATTTTCGGGTTATTAAGCAAACGGTTCAACCCTCTTCATAGTGAATAAATTTCCCTCAGTGATTTAATCGCAACGCCATGACTCACGCATATTAAGCAACCCCATAGAGCATATTTAAATGCACATTACGTGATTTCCTCGTAAGTGATCTTTCATGGTGCATTTCCTTATCCGTAGTTTTGGGTTCCGTGATCACGAAAGCCAATAGTTAGGTAGGTACCTTAAACAGAAAGCTTTTTGATGATATGCTGTTATAACTTAGGAATAAATGGTTCTCTTAATAATAATTGTTGTATGAAATGGAGAATATTTAATAATTTTCCCTCATCTTATTACATGACGTGTAATAAAAAGAAATGAAAATATAAAAAAAAAAAACATTTCTCAACCATGTATTAAAGTTACCGAAAAATGACATTTAAATCCTTTGAATATCAATATAAGAACGAACATCAAAGTAAGAAAATTGTAAAGAACCCTACACTCCCAAACCTTGACAGATTCGCTGTTATTTTGACGTGTGTAACGAAGGTGAAAAACAGCTCGCTCAGCGAGGGAGGGAGACGTCAGCCGAATTGATTTACAACCATCAGTCATAGGAATGAACGCTTTTGTGCGCGATATTTTGATTTTTCATATTGTTTTGAAATGGTGATGCATAGGCGTGGCAGTAAAGTCACACCTTGCATAACCCTTGTCCGCAATGTATTTTTTATCATTTTTTAGTTCTGCTACAACAACATTTTCATAATTTTCCTCAGTTATAGGTCAACTTATAGAAAAACTAAAATGTATGTATGTATTCAGCCCACTTTAATGTCCCATTGCTGGGCACAGGCCTCCCTTCAATCCAAGGGGGATCAAGTCATAGTCCACCACGCTGGCCAAGTGCGGGTTGGCGGACTTCACATGTCTTTCAAAAACTTGCTAGGTTCTCTCAGACATGCAGGTTTCCTCACGATGTTTTCCTTCGCATTAGGCAAGTGGTAAGAATGTTAGAAATGATTCGCACATAAAAATATCAGAGGTGCGAGGCCTGGGATTTGAACCCGCTTCACTCGGTTTCTCAAGCGAGTGCGTTACCACTGGGCTACCATCACCTTAAAAAAAATTAAAAAATTAAAATTTAATATCTTTATTTACAAAATTACTACTATATTGTAATATTCTTTCCAATTAAAAATAAATGGATTTCCTATAGCCAATTACTAGTACATAATTGATTATCTTGTTCTAGCACGTACATAATTTAACTCGATTATTCCTTTGAAATCCCTACCTATATTGATTACATGATTACTAGGAAAGCGATACTGTGGGGGCATTCAATATTCAATCAGCGCCCATCGAATACAAAGGAGATATTAAAAAAATTGTACTTCTTATTATTTCACTAGCGATTCGATCTGGCTTCTCCAAAGTATTAAGGTACCTACGCATATACACATATTCACATGCTTAAAATTAAAATCAAATCTAAAACAATATATAGATTTCCTTTCCTATATTATGGTACCTATTATACCAGAAAAGTTTAAAGTAATGCATATATTCATTACAAAAATATAGATGTATGCATGCATTCATATTTATAAATAGCAAATCACAAAATTACTTATAATTCGCGCAAATATAGGACTAAAGTGCAAAAACCAAAAATTAAGGGAAAAATTCATAGGCAAAATGTCGAGTCGGTTTACTGGTTAAATGTGTTATTGCATAATATATATTCTTGCAAATATGGCTTAATCAGTTTAAAAACATACATATAATGTTTACTAACAACTAAATGAGAATATTTTGACAAATTCATATAGTTCATATTACACAAATTTTCATTCAAATGATCTTCAATCAATTTGGGTGTATTTCCTAAAATTAATACATTATTATTATATATTGATGGTGAATTAAAACGCGTAGTATACTGGTAACTAACGGTTGGGGCACTCATTGCTTATAGAGGCATCGCTAATGGCTATCCAATTGATTTATGATTCTGATGCATGCAGTGTAAACCCGCTGTTTCCACCACATTTGATTTCCACATACGCTGCCGTATAAGTGATTTTACGCTTAGGTACTTTTCCGATGGAGATTTTATGAAATATTAATATTCTTCTGATGGAGTAGCAGAATGTTGAAGTGACAATTGAGTATCTTGTTTGCATAATGTTTAGTGATTTTATATTTTTCTTACATTTTCAAATTAATTTTAAATTTTTCGAAGTAAGAATAAATTTTTCATGCTAGGTGACAAAAACGTGTGGGCAAAAAACCATATCGATAATGTTTTTCTAACTAATTTCGGCTACGGCGGTCAATCTCATTGAGACAAGCCATCTGCGCAGGAGATATTATAGTGCACAAGTGTACGCGTAGACACAAGTGCATTCTCTATTCTTGTCACTCTCATACTGCGGCGGGACAACTACTCGACACGACTAGTGAGAGTTAAGGCAAAAGGGGGAGAAGGAGAAAAAATTATATTACATAGGTAACTCTGCTTTAAACATAATGGATTAATGAATGATATAAACATATAGAACCACTTTTAGACCTTTTTGTGTTCTCCGGACATTATCTCACTTGAGTCACCAAATCTGTGTCTTGGTTTATGGGAGCAATATTAATAATAATAATCAATATTCCATGTAAAACTGCATTCAAATTCTTGCAAATAAGTTATATTTACATTCATTTTTATTAATAAGATATGTAAGCAAAGTTTTTATTTCTATGAATGGCAGACTAAAACAACTTTTCTTCCTAAAAAGCTTTCTAGATTATGAGCGACGAAAGTTTTAGGCATTTCTTAGAAAGTTTCCTTAAAAGAATATAGATTAAAATAAATTTGACATACTTGGGATAAAATATAAAGTTTGTGAGTAAATTATTTAGTACTTTAATATTGAGATGGATTAAGTATCACAATGTAAAAACTTCTTACTTATTTCCAAGTGCCATTATATAGGCACCATACTATACAGTCTTATACTAAGTAAGTATAGTAGGTATGGTAAATTTATATGCAGATTTTTTTAATATACTGTATTTAATTTGTACCTATTAATTCATATCTATTAAATTCGCAGAACTTCACCACAGCTTCGCCACAGACTGACAGCACTGATATTTATCGTACGAAATAAGCAAACTTAAATGTTGATGTAAATAGACTTAAATGGTATGTGCTTTTAAAAGTTTTATCTCGTCAAAGTGCAAGTATATTATGAACGAAAAAAAAAATGTAACAATAGTACTTGCTTACGCCAAGAAATGTGAACCACAACCATGTGAAGTAGATAGATACTTGCCACTAGGTGTTATCTATTCTTCTATTCTAATATTATAAAGAGGAAAAATTTGTTTTTTTGTTTGTTTGTTTGTATCGAATGGGCTGCGAAACTACTGAACCGATTTAGATGAAATTTGGTAAGAAGATAATTTGAGACCCTGGGAAGGACACAGAATAGTTTTTATCGCGGAAATCATCCTTTAAGATCGTTTTGACCAAATATTTTTGCTCAAATATGCAATATCCAGCAAACTGAATTACATATATTAAATAATCCGGCATTTTATTATTACACTAGCGGCTCACCCTCGCTTCGCTCGGGTTCACCTCTAGAAAAAACAAATCTATTCCACGGGAGCCGTACATTTTTCTGGGATAAAAAAAAAGGTAGCCTATTGTTTATTCTGATGTATGAACTATATTACTGTAGTTTCATTAAAATCCAATCAGTAGCTTTTGTGAACTTAGCTGTATAAGTTACTACAGTTTTTTAACTATCCCACAGAAACTCTTTAATTTTTCAGAATGAAAAGTATCTAAGATGTTGCCCGGGGATAAAAGGTACCACCATGCAAAATTTTATTTAAATCGGTCCAACAGATTCGGAGATTAGCCCGTACAAACAGACAAACAGACAGAGTAAAAAAAATTTGAAAAATAAAACTGGATTTGTTCTATTTCTCTTTTTACATTCCCCTGACTCGGTTTATAGCATTATATTTCTATGTACAGATATTCGACCTCTATAGTTTGGTTATGAGCTTTTGAACGAAAGTCATAGTTATGCTCATTTTCTTCATATCTCAAGGTCTAAGCGAAATACGATAGTGAACTCGTATAAATCGCTTTTCTACATCAAGTACTTATTGACACATAAGTTTCAATATAGGTTGCCATTAGGGAGCTGGTTCGCTGTACTTATCCGGCTAAACCCTTTCATCTAAATCGGTCCAGTAGTTTCAGAGCTTATTCGGTACAAACAAATAAACGAACGAAAAAGTCTTTCCTTTTTATAATATTATAGCGGCTCACCCTCGCTTCACTCTGGTTCGCCTCTAGACAAACAAAAACAAATCTATCCCACGGGAACTGTATATTTCACATCTCACTGGCTTCACTGGGGTTTGCCTCTAAACAACAAATCTATCCCACGGAAACCGTTCATTTTTCCGGAATAAAAAGTCGCTTACTTGTTATTCTGATATATGAACTATATTATTGTAAAGTTTTATTAAATCCAATCAGTAATTTTTGTGTACTAAGCTGTATAAGTTACTATAGTTTTTTAACTATCCCACGGGAACCCTTTAATTTTCCGGGATGAAAAGTATCCTAAATGTTGACCGGGGATATAAGGTACCACCATACAAAATTTTCGATAAATCGGTCTAACAGTTTCGGAGATTAGCCCGTACAAACAGACAAACAGACAGAGTAACAAAAAAATTGAAAAAAATCAGGATTTGTTTTATTGCCCTTCTAACATCCCCCTGATTCGGTTTTTAGCATTTTTTTTCTATGTACAGACATCCAACCTCTACATTTTTGTTATAGTATAAATAGATAGATAGATTATTTTTTTAAAAAGGGTTGTTATTATTTAAAAAAGTCTTAAGAAAATATAATATGCTTTCAAAGGTTACCTAAAACCTCGCCTTAGTTTTAAGTTTCTAGCTTTGAAGGTTTTCGAGATATGTCCTTTTGAACGAAAGTCATAGTTACGCTCATTTTCTTTATATCTCAAGGTCAAAGCGGAGTACGACAGTGAACTCGTATAAATCGCTTTTCTACATCAAGCACTTATTGACACATAAGTTTTGATATAGGTTGCCATTAGGAGGCCGGTTCGCTATACTTATCCGGCTAAACCCTTTCATCTAAATTGGTCCAGTAGTTTCAGAGCTTATTCGGTACAAACAAATAAACGAACGAAAAAGTCTTTCCTTTTTATAATATTATAGCGGCTCACCCTCGCTTCACTCTGGTTCGCCTCTAGACAAACAAAAACAAATCTATCCCACGGGAACTGTATATTTTTCCAGGATAAAAAGTAGCCTATTTCTTATTCTGATGTATGAACTACATTATTGTAAAGTTTCATTAAAATCCAATGGGTAGTTTTTGTGTAGTAAGCTGTATAAGTTACTGTAGTTTTTTAAGTATCCCACGGGAACTCTTTGATTTTCCGGGATGAAAAGTATCCTATATGTTGACCGGGGATATAAGGTACCACCATGCAAAATTTCATTCAAATCGGTCCAGTAGCTTCGGAGATTAGCCCGTACAAACAGACAAACAGACAAACAGATAAACAGACAAACAGACAAACAGACAGAGAAACAAAAAATTAAAAAAAAATCAGGATCGGTTCTATTGCTCTTCTTACACCCCCCTGACTCGGTTTTTAGCATTTTTTTTCTATGTACAGACATTCGACCTCTACAGTTTTATTATAGTATAGATAAACATAATTTACGTAAACAACAAATTATAATTCATATATAAATGAAATCTCAGCAGAAGTTTTTGTCGGTTTAGCAAATTTAACAGCGGAGCAGTGGTCTGTGCTAATAACCAATGCAAAGCGATGTAGCTTTGATTTATGAGCAAAACGCACGCGTTGGCGAACTACGCTCATGCCGACGATTCGTTTTGTATGGGCGGTCTGTTCAATTTGCTGTAATCGGGAGTTAATAGCTGCTTTGTTTTGTTATTCCCGGTTGCTTATTCAGATTACACAAAGATTGAAGTTCGAATTCAATTTATACATTAAGCTTAATTAATTTATTTCATCTTATTATTTATTGATGAAAGAAATACTAATGAGTATGTAAATAAAAGATAAAAAAAAGCTACATAGTAATTATCCTAACATTTTATCTTATACGAATAAAAAAAAATTCACGGAAAGGAAAAATCGTGACCTGGAAACTGTCAAGAATATACAAATACGCAGCGCATTGTTCGCAAAAGTGAATTTTCAGTGGAAATAGTATCAGCGACGTCATTAAAACGCAAGCTTCTTAAATGTGATTCCGCAACCAAATGAACCATAAAGTCGTATTTTCGTTGCGAATAAAGTAGGAAATCCAATTAGCAAGCTTCACCGGTTGCATTCAACGAAGTGCGGTGCAATTGGGAGGCGTTCAAATGCCGACAGAAGCTTTACAGCGTATCTTGATACCCAACTAGTGATAAAACTGTTATAAATCGATTCCGCCAGGTTAAAGAAGTAAATGGATCGTAAAAATTAATAGCTGTCTGTCGCCCGCGACGAATCAGGGAGTATAAGTGAAATGGCGTTTTCCAGTTTATGAATTACTTGGGAACTTTATGACGGTTTTGTCAGGCTTGGCTTTTTGCGCGTCACGTGTTGCAGACGGATGCGAAATTGGATTTTTTGATAGAAATATTACGTTCAAGGATAATATTCACACATAATCATGACGTATTGTTTTATTTTCTTTATAAATATTAACGTAAATCAAACATTTATTTATCACTCATTTGTGATGAAGCCTGAACTGCTGAACTAGTATGTGAAATTCGGTTTCTCTCTGAGTTTCTAGACCGTAGTCTCAATTTAGTATAAAAAAAATCTTCTGCAAATACAGGTAAAGCCAGGGATTGTAACCAATGGTATTGTAAGATATTTGAAATAACCTCTTTTTATTATATAATTCAGTGGTAGGACAATAGCGACACATACAAGTCGTGTATAGAGAAAAGAAAAAATATCACATAGCCAACCTTTATGCCGTGCATTCATCCGACCTCCTGCTGTGTTCTACACGCCTGGTGAACAACTACTGAAATGGCGAATGTTTTATGTTTTCCTTAAAATATATGACGTACTTTATATTTATAATAAATCACTTTTTATTTTCTTCAAAGTAAATTTTATGATCTATTTAATTTACTATTACTAAAAGTTTTTTTTTTTTATAAATGAAAGCAGATATTTACGTAGTAAGAGGCGTAGTAAGTGGTCGAAAACAAAAAAGGTTGATTATAAAGTATCTAATAATAATTTATTAAGTTTTAGTTTTAGTACAGTGTACTAATAATTTATTAATTTCGTAAAGCTAATAAAATATATTTGTCGTACAAAAATATGTATTTTTGATGAAAGTTCACTTTTTTGGTAAAATTAGTTTACGGTCTGGAATCAAGGCATTCCGTTAAATAAGAGATAACCTCATACGTGACATCTAGGTCCCGTTTAAGCTAAGCGTGTCAAGCAACCGTTCAAGGAAACTAGAAGGTGCAGGTAGACATAGAGTAAAAAAAGCAGACCATTCATTATTATTGTAATCATATTTTTCTTTTCAGTACATTTTTATATATACATAAATTAAATACTTTTCCATATTTAGGTCAGTCTTACAGATGTCTGTTGGCGTGTACGTACTGATGCTGTTAAGGGAGCTCATGAGGCCAAGGTTCAAAGTTCTAACAGCATATTTTTTGTAAAAATAGCAAAACATATATATATATATATATATATATATATATATGTTTATATATATGTATATATAACAGTTTATTATTCTTGTTGATTAAATGTTTTCATAGTAACGACCGCAACAACTCAACCGTTCTTATCTATACTTATTCTATGGTCTCACGAAGCTATTCGATTCAGATTTATTTACAAAGCGCTTGCGGCGACCGAGGTCCCGTGTTCTTCACACTCTGCCCATCTATGGCTAAGATCTTGATATTGTTTGTTCGTACATCTTTAGTCCATATAATATTTTAAAGAGCATAAACCCTCGAAGGTAACATAGAATTGTGAAAATTTGACCTGGTTGGTTGTACATAAATTATCTTTTTAAAATATCTCAAAAACTTTTGTTTAGCAATAAAATAACGAAATATATTTTTTACTTTTGTATGCGAATGTGTAAATAATATTGGACTAAATCAAGCTTGTGGTTTCGCACGCTTTTATTTTTACTTAATTCCTTTGCTGCTTATAGTAATACATTTGGTGCGTAAAATGAGGGCAAACCGACTAACTAGAAAAACATTTTTTAATGTGTAAAATTTAAGAAAAAAAAAATAATTTTAATAAGAAAGATACATGAGATCAAAAGATCCACTTAATAAGGGACCTTAAAAGTATTTAATTTGTAACGCATATCAAACTGACTCAAAAACTGACACAGCAATGTTGAAACGTATAAAAAACGTGCCGTGACAGCCCGTGATGCCAGAATGCCGACCACCATATGATTTCGATACTAGCAAATATAAAAATTACTCAAAAATAGACGTTATGTCAAGGATATAAGATAATGGAAATGATTTATAGGTCGTATTATAATCTTCGGAATAAATCGTCTTTAGGTGTAAATTATTCAAACAGACTCATCCAAAGACGCTTCGTTGACTTGACGTTTTTTTTTCTTTTGCGTTATCGCAGTAAGCCAGTCCTTAAATATAAACGAAGGTATTTTGAACGGTGTCCCAGTGAACTGCAAATTAGAGCGAGACTCAAAGTTGGATTATATTTGACTCGTCAGATTATATTGTGGACAGTGACTTAGGAGGGTGTTGAGTCATTTGAAAATCTTATTTAAATTATTCAATGTTTTAGATAGTTTAACAAATCATAGCCTTTCTAAATTTGTTATATAAGCATATATTATTTTTTATAAGTTAAATGTTTAGATATTTAGTCAACAGTTTTAAGTTAGTAATGTCTATAATAAAAAATACAATATTAATTTGATCGTATTGTTCAATTTCTTATAGGTATCCATAAATAATTGTATCTTATTCAGATTCCTACAATAATTTGCTATAATTCAACCTCAAATGAAACTCATGAATTAGAGATATGAGTGCTGCCAAGTAATTATAGGTAGGATAGAAATATTTATTTCGAAATTAGGTCAAATAAAATCAATTGCAATCGACTGATACAAAGTAGCCATCAGTCATCATCGATTCTACTATAAGTGGTGGTTTATGTGACAATTACGTATTATTTGAATAATTTGCGCCATTATATCTGCTATTAGAAGTATTTTCAATAAAATTACTTATAATTATAAAAAAATTGTCAATACATTAAAGTTGACATGTAAAAGTAATTTTTAGGTCTACTTCATAGTTTTAGTGCCTTGTTGAGTGATTGCTCTGTATATCTATACTAATATTATAAAGAGGTAAAGTTTTTGAGTTTGTGAGGTTGTAGGGGGTAATCTCGGGATCTACTGAACCGATTTAGATGAAATTTAGTAAGAAGACAGTTTAAGACTGTGAGAAGGACATAGGATACTTTATATTGAGGAAATCATCCCTTAAGGGGGTGAAAAAGGAGAATAAAAATTTGTATGAGGAGTCAACCTAGAGACGAACCCGAGTGAAACGAGGGTGAGTCGCTAGTTTATAATAAACCAAGTGAAGCTGAAATTTCCATTAGTGAATATTTTGTGATTTGATTACTACTTGCTAATAATGTAAAGAAAAAAAATTGTGATGAAAAACGTGCGTTTTTGATAGAACTTAGTTTTCGAAAGCCATATTATCCGCCGTCGTAACGGACTGTGGCTTGATCCCTTTTTTTTTTTGATTCGTGGGGAAACCCATTTACGGGTGCCCGTGTGCGGGGGCGCATGAGGTATGTGGGACTCCTGCCACGAGAAGCGCGACAGACTACCCACTGAAACCACCACGGTGAATCCTATTGCTAAAGACAGGACCACGGCATCGCTTGCGCATTCGACCACGATGGTTTGACCTATATATTGAGAAGAAGCTAGTCAGTGGCACGTAAAAAGGAATAGTTAATATTATTATCATTAAGTTTCCTCAAAGTATATTTTTAATTCCAAAGAGCTTGATTCTGTGCAGACAATAAAGAAGGAAAAAAAAAACACTTGGCAGAATTGCACAACATCAGCCAATAAGGTAGTGTGATTTTACTTTTATTGTGATTTCAAAGTACCAAAAGCGTATTAAAGTGAAGTTTATCTTTATCTTGTTATTCGTCATTTTATGCGTCGTTAAGAAACGATTGCTTCGATAAAAGTTAAGTGTTTAACAAACAATAATTTCAGCTAAACAAAATATGTCATCAATCATCTAGCAGTTTGATGAATGGTGTGAGTTTGACATTAATGAATCTTTACGCCCGCATCTCATGCATTTGCCACGGTAATTACTTCTTTGACTGACCAAGATCGTCCGAGATTATTTTTGTGAACCAACTTTTATCATATGGAAAGAGTACGATGCGATTTTTAAAGTATTCTATTGGATTTTTGTGCAACATCTAGAAAAATCTGTATTTATAGGAATAAAATTTTGCTTTCATACGCTTTTTCCATTTCAGCGAGTGAATGTAATCATTCTAAAAAATCCAATATTTTTGAACTAAGTTTTTAAATTCATTTTTTGATAATCCGTGACGTGTGACGAGAAGAAATGTCTTAATTGTATCATTGAAATATTAGCGATAAATACCTTCTTACTCTCTACATGAATATTTATAAATAAAATATTAAATATCATTTACAGACAATGAATATTTAAAGCATATCTATATAAATAAAAATGACCGAAATGTATGTACGCCTATAACTTCCGATCGACAGCACCAAATTGGATAATTCTTTTTTTGGGTTTGTTATTATCAGGACAAGTTTTATATAGAAGAAAAATTGAAAATAATGAAATACTAAAATAAGTTTTTTTTTTAAATCTCATGATATGAAAAGTGAGTGAAATAGTTTTTATCCAGGAAATCATCCCTTAGGGGGTGAGGTGGGGATGAAAGCTTGTATGGGGAAACAAACTAGGGACGAAGCCGAGCGAAGCGAGGGTGAGTCGCTAGTTTTTTAAATAAAATATAATGCAGTCGAAAATAACGTGGTCATTAAAAGTTTAAATGTCTCTGAGTGATATACGCGATATCGGATGAGCAAGTATTTCATTAAGTTAAAGTAATATAGAACATTTTAACGAGATCTTTGAAGTGATCTTGTCATTATGCCTGTTATTTTAAAAAATATCTCAAATGTAAAATGAGACTACTATATATTTTTTACTAATCACAAGTTCGTCTCTATTTAGTATTATTCATGTTTTCACGCCATACCATAGGTTTATATAATTAATTTACTGTTGAAAATTAATTAAGTACACTACATAATATATATAATATGTAAATAAGCAGAGACAAAACAGTTCAATATCTTTTTCTCCTCTGTTGTAAATCGATTTTCATTTTTGTTTAGTAGCTATTGACGAGCTATTGTTTTACGCAAAAGTAATGATTATGGTAGAATTTTGACTACTAGATGAAGACTAGTGTATGTACATAAAAGTCCTGTTTGATTTGCACTGATAGGCAAGAATAATATAGGGCAATATAAGTGCATTATATAAAAAATCGCAACAACTATATAAAATACTAGCGACTCAACCTCACTTCGCTCGGGTTCGTCCCTAGGTAGATTCATTCATCTCCATTTTTGCCCCCTTAAGGGATGATTTCCGGGATAAAAAGCATCGTATGTCCTTCTCAGGGTCTCAAACTATCTTCTTACTAAATTTCATTTAAATCAGTTCAGTAGATTCAGAGATTACCCCCTACAACCTCACAAACTCACAAATTTTACCTCTTTATAATATTATAGTATAGATGTATACAGAAATGTACCTACAATTTTTTCTTGTAGGAAAAATATATTACTGGAAAAAAATACTATTTCTATATGTTCTGAATACACGTAGACCTATGTAGTTTGATAATACACTTACTATATAATATAATAATAGAATAGTATGATCTGAGAAATACCTTATATTCTTTTTTGCTTAGAACATTACTACAATCCATAACAGAATACAAATGTATTACCGTTTTTGAAATAAATATTAGTGCAGGTTGTATATTTTCAGTGTTACTCTGTTGCTGTTGAAATAACATTAGAAAACTTGATATAATCCTTTAATTTATCTTAATAATAAATATAGTTTAATTTCCATACAAATGGGTCATTGTGAACTTACATCTGAATAATTGCTGTTGTTATAATGCCTTCAACATGTAATATAAGCCTTTGTATTGTGAGGTTCTTAGAATTTAGATCATTATTACGCTTTAAACATTAGATATGGATATTTTATAAAGTAAAATGTACTGTTATAACTTGCTGTACGATATATGGATATGATAACGATATATGATTTGGGTTATAGAAACTAGTGGTCGAAATTCGACAATAATCATTAGTGAAAATTAAAGGAATATATGAATAGATTTATATATATATATATATATATATATATATAAAACCTGTTTTCAACATTTTTATTGATTACACTGAAGCGTATTAGCTAACAAAATAAACGTATTAACAAACAAAAAGAAAAGAAAATCGGTTGAGAATCAGGGGTGAAAAAGGTACTGAACTGTTTTGTCTTTGTCTATTTACACATAGATTCATAGTCAAATAACAGCGCCACGAAAAGAAGTCTATGTTTGCATGCATGCACGAAGTCGTGCCCTAATATACACATATCCTGATAGATAAAAATTATATAATCTGTGGTAAAATATAGTATTAAAAGCTAAGCTAAGCTTAAGAATACTTTCTTTTTGCACGAATATTTGACATTTTAATAATGTAAGGTTTCATTTATATCTTCTTTGGAATTTTTTCGCAGATTTATTTTGGTTTTTGCTTCCCGACCTTTCGAATACTTTACAGCAATCATGGTCACGGGAATGATTAAGATTTCCGACGTCTGAAAAGTTATCACATTGTTGTTATGGACAATATCTATCTATATATCTTCATTTTTATCTATACTAATATTATAAAGAGAAAAGATTTATATATTTTGTTTGTTTGTGTATACCTAATAGGCTCCGAAACTACTAAACCGATTTAGATGAAATTTGCTAAGAAGATAGTTTGAGACCCTGGGAGGGACATAGGATAGTTTATATTCTGGAAATCATCCCTTAACGGGGTCAAAATGGGTTGGATGTTTATATGGGGAAGCAAGCTAGGGACAAACCCGAGCGAAATTAGGGTGAGTCGTTAGTGTTAAAATAAAACTTTGCCCGTCTTCACACAATTACTCAATAATATGTATTATGTAGTGTTATTTAGCATTTATCGTTACTCCTTATATGAAATGAAGACAAACAAACATAAACGTATGCAATAAAACACTAATTAATTATTTTAATGAGTGACTTACACATTCACTTTACTTCACTCTACTCTAACATTAAACACATTTTCAGTAGCTTCTAATTAAATGAATTACACATAGATGCTCTGTATTTCACAGTACACCGTTAAATACGATACTTCCCAAGTTTATACTTAGTTCTGCGCTTACTGATGAAATAGCAACTTAAGCACGAGTCTCATTACGTATACATAAAGCTAGGCTCTAGTTTGTTCACATTGCACGTTCCTTGAATATTTTACTTGACAATAATTTACTTCTTCCACACATCCACCATGCACAATGAAATAATAAATGGCAGTACACGCTTGTTCATTTCTTAAATTTTGAAATAATAACATTTCGTTCTTCCGTAAATCTTCAGTATTTCGTGACATTTTAAATAAATATAATAATTGTCAGTAAACTTCAATATTATATTAGTATACTCAACTGTAAATCAAATCAAAGCTCGTACTTAAAAAACCTAACAAAAATATACGCTTAAATATTTCTATAATCTAAAAAAATGGTATAAACTCCCTCTTGCCCCCACATTTTCACACTGCAGTAGAAACCAATCGCCCGAGTAAATCATAATTCAATACCCGCAAACTTTAAAAATACTTTCACAGAGTGAG
Organism: Argynnis bischoffii washingtonia; assembly: GCA_033884665.1. Lineage (NCBI taxonomy): Eukaryota > Metazoa > Arthropoda > Insecta > Lepidoptera > Nymphalidae > Argynnis > Argynnis bischoffii. Next base: position 11,785,702 of record CM066621.1, on the reverse strand, counting down.
GGAGCTAAGAATTTTGAGCTCCCGCAGTCAAGGCGTCTTACAAATAACGGGGAAATTCTATATTGTGCATAACCTTCCAAACCAGACGTCCTAATCGTCCCTTTTGAAATCCCAACTAACAGGAAACTCGCATTTACATAACAATAAAAACGCGAACTGAACATCTAGAAATGCCTGCGCGATATTCACGGATCATAAAATCGCACTCCCCAAACACCCGTCTGATATAACTGGACCTCCCTTTCGTCCACGCTCTTAAAGCACGTGTCGATTAGGTGCAAGGTCCGAAGAAGGATCGAGTGTCTCACTAATTTGGTTTTATTCTTGAAAGCCCTCAACGTCGGTTTTGGTTAGGCTATGCCATTTTTGACTCGCAATGTGTTCACTTTTTCTTTTATTTTATTAGGAGAAAACAGCCAGATATGATTTAAATTCTTTTGAATTCATATGTATTCAATATTGGATATTATGGTTTGTGATTAAGATTATTATTTTGAGCAGCCTTTTTTCATTTTCATATATTCCGCCATTCCTTTGAAGTTGATTTACCCACATGACTACTATTGAGAGATTAAAATGACTTATAACTGGAATACTTTTTGATATTCGTTGTTTCGCAAACATTTTATTAGCCTGTTTTTGCTTTAAATAATAATTTTAAAATAAATTGATCATTTTTTTATATTTTATTGTAGTGGTAACCCCATGATAACGAGCTCGATTGTAAAATCTGAGTGAAGCGGGTTCAAATCGCGGATCTCGCACCTTTGTTATTTTCATGTACGATTCATTTCCGACTTACGGCTTTTACTTGTCTTACGGCGAAGGAAAACATCGTGAGGAAACCTGTATGTCTGAAAGAACATAACTAGTTCATAACTAAGCAAAAATATTTTAAAGACTTATTGTACAATTTAGTCCATATTTCATTGTAGTATACTCGTAATTATGAAAACTTAAATTTTGAACGATGCACACTTTAGGATAGCGATCCATATAGCTTACGTTGAAATGCTGAAATCGTAATTAGACTAGCTCGGTTGAGTTCCATCTTGTGAATCTAAACGAAATACAAAGTAATATAACACAGCAAGTAGGTCAGTATGCCACAGATCCCTTGTCAAATTAACGCGTACCTCCATCCACAGTGAAAAACGACAGACGTAATAAAAACTTTCCCTCAAATGTGTTATCCGAAAATGTTTGTACTGACATATTATAATCATGGCCACACAAAAAGTGATATATTATATTAATTGAAAATTTTCAGCTAAAACCCGACTTAAAGATATAAAAATTTGGGTGGCTTATGTTAGATAATAATTGAATTTGCGAATTCACCCTTCGATAAACTTTTATACCAATTTATATATATATATATATATATATATATATATATATATATATATATATATATATATATATATATAGAGAGAGAGATTTATAATATGTATGTATTTAAAGTTATGTATGTGTAGTGTATCAACTATCTGGTATCCATAACACAAGCCTCGTTGCTTGTCATAGAACGAGATGGTGCTGTGTTTAAATGTCCCAACATATTTTAAAAAGTATATCTAGTTAAAAATATAAGGTTTAATATCATATTGTGATAATAAATATATATTAAATGCATAATTTTATTTATAAAATACGTGAGTCGCGTTTTAGTTTCTTTAAGTTACGATGTAAAATCTCCATTGTTTTGTACAAAATATGTCATGCGGACAAGGATGCTGTTTTTTTTTATGTTTGTACTGATAAAAATGTTATATACAACAAATAAAAAGTTGAGCAATCATTTTAAATTTTATTTCCTTGAGTGCAAAGATCCATCACTTCTCCCTTAAGGCAATTTCAGCTAAACCTCTTAGCAAAATAAACAGTATTAATCTCCACAACGCTGTAAGTTAGAGTCTCCTACATCAGGAGCATTAAATAAAAAGTACTAACTGAACTTGGCTATTTTCCAACGAAACATGTCTCATGATTTCTAAAGCTAGAAATTACGTAATAAATCCAATAAGGATACTATTTTATATTGGAAAGTTAGTACTAGGGGAAAGATTGATGGCCGTTCTACTCTCAAATTTTAAAACGCTGTATAAACTACAAACTTGTTGTCATTTTGTGAGGATAAATGAAATAATTTTATTTATTAATGTTTCAATTAATGCACTACTGTCTTGAAGTCAAGGAAGATCGAAACCAACTATTTTATTCAAGCTCCATATAACCCGAGATCCCATCGCGTGATTACTACTTTTATTTCAAATATAATTTTTACACTTGTATAAATACATATACAGGGTGAAAAAATCGATGGGACATGAAAGAGAAGTACCTTAAATATTGAAGTTATCAAGATTTACCTAAAAAAAACATGTCTTTATTATTAAAAATAATAATAATTGCATTTAATTTTTTTAAAAGAAGCTTACCTGAATCAAGAATCGAACCAAATAAAAATGCGAAAAAGGACACCGTCCCTATTTTATCGGATTAATCGATATCTATGGGAAGGATAAAATCTCTCGAAGCAACATTGCGTTTTAGAATTAAAGAAAACAATGAAATCTTACAAATTATACATATCAACTCTAACATTGTGGAACAAACGCACAGGATATGGAAGAAAGGTGTCTTAAACACTGAAAATATTAAGTTTCACTCAAAAGAAACATTATTTTATTTAAAAAAATAAGATTAACTGCATTTTTTTTAAAGAGGTGACATAAACAGGTAATCGAACCAACTGAAAATGCAAAAAGGTACATCGTCACTATTTTATCGAATTAATAAATAGAGTCTATAGTAAGGATGAAATGTCTCGAACGAAAATAGTATGTTAAAATTAATGAAACCTATAAAATCTTACAATTAACACGTATGGGACGAATCCGAGCGGAGCGAGAGTGAGTCGCTAGTCGTATATAAAATCAATATTTCATCTATACGTATAATAAAGCTGTAGAGGTCGAATGTCTGTACATAGAAAAAAATATGCTAAAAACCATTTTAATTTTTCGTTTCTCTGTCTGTTTGTTTGTATGGGCTAACCTCCGAAACTTTTTTTTTATGCGATTCAGTGACAAACGAGCAGACAGACCACCTGATGGAAAGCAGTACCTGTCGCCCATAACACCTACGGTTCATGCACTTAGGTTTTAAGTATCAAAAATGCAGAACCACAGGTGCGTTGTCACTGTGAAGACTAAGATGATATGCCTCTTGCCTGTAATTGCGCTGGCTACCTTTTCCTTCATCCGGAACACAACAATGCAATCATTGTTGCTTGGCGGCAGAAGTAGATAAGGGGGTGGTACCCGTCCAGTCGGACTCCTCAGGCTTGACAGAGTCCTACCACCGGTTTGACCGATTTAGATAAAATTTTGCAAAGTAGTACCTTATATCCCCTGTCAATATTTTAGATAATTTTCATTCCGGAAAATTAAAGAGTTCCAATGGGATAGTCAGAAATATATGTATATATAGTAACTTACACAGCTTAGTACACAAAAACTACTGATTGGATTTTAATGAAACTTTACAATAATATAGTTCATACATCTACGGTTCCCATGGGATAGATTTGTTTTTGTTTGTTTAGAGGCGAATCCGAGCGAAGCGAGGGTGAGCCGCTAGTTTGATAATGTAATACAAATACATTACATAAGTATGATCCACTGTTCTATATACAACTGAGTATTAATATTTTATCTCATACTTCTTATATCATAGATAATTAATTGAAGTAAGTTTGTGTTATAATTATAAAATAAATAAAGAAAAAATTGATAAAAATCGCTATCAAGCAATAACATAAATTATCAATATTAAAAAAAAACCCAGCGCTTTTGGCATTTCTCTATTGTTAGTCCTAGAAATTTATGTTAATCATATCAGATATCAATAAACAGAGACCTTAAAATAATATCTTAAAAATTAATTTTAAATCTGAAAATTAAAATAAGTAGGTACATACATACATACCTTCGAACTCTAGAAAGTTGAAGTACGGAACTCGGTGATCTCGTCCACGACTCGCACTTCACCTATTTTGACTATGTAAAATCTTATAAAAATAAACTTTATACTTTTTTGTTTACAAATAAAAAGGGATGAAGAGCCAGCGCTTCAAATTATAAAGAGTCTTTGCACTTCATGTTCTACTTTTCACTAACTCTCGAGTTATTCAGGTTGGTTGGTTGTACCTAACTCCATATTTCATGTTCATATTTAGACAGACATAATATTTCAGGCTAATTCAAATATTTCTGAGTTCCGATTTGTAGGTGCATTAGTTTAGGTTTTTTGTTAGTATATTATGGTTTGTTTATTGATCATATAGTTGTAACTAATGGTCTTAAATAACAATCAACCTATGTAATAATTACCTAAGACTGGTATTAAACGTTATGTATACTTATTACTTACTAGTGATTTACCCTCACTCCGTTTGGGTTCGTCCCTAGGTACGGCTTAACGGTTAGAACGTTAGTTATAGAACGCTCAGACATGAGATATTTTCCCGCAGTAAAAAGTATCTTATATGTTGACCTGTATACAAAATTTAATCAAAAACTGTGTAGTGGTTTCCTCGTGATATGTTCACAGACAGACAGACAAAAATTCTATAAGGTATAGATTCGGCCTCTGTATTGATAATAATGACTATTTGAATAAGACTTTCCAAAAAAATATTTAATGTATAGATTCGACTCAGAAATTATATGTGTATAGATTTTCGCATATGCTTTCCATGTGTTATTTAAAAAAATAAAATCAAAGATAGCACCAAACAGACTTACATTAGTACATTTAGCTGAAAGAAATAATCATTTTTACTAATTGTATTGACGTACATTTAGATTATTTTATGCAGAACTTACACAAAACACCGGAATAGACTTCTTACATAAAATTATCTTATTCTTAATAAGGAACCATGATACTGGGCGGCGTTCCGCTCAACCTGCTTCCAAACTGCGCATATTAAATTAAACTATACTTACTATGCGAATAAACGTAACCAAGAGACTAAATGAAAAATTGCACAGTCAACTCTATGGAGTAGTATATATTATACATATTTTAGATTAGATATTATGATAACTGTAGAATGGAAAGATATCCAATCTTTTTAGATTGTAGTAAAATAAAATAATACTTTTAATCAATTTCCCTTAATTACCACTTAACAGTGATTATATTATACGTAATAACATTACTTATTGTTTTGAAAACAAATATTCGTAGAAGTCAGAGTATCAATAGCCTTTATGCTAAAAGCCACATGGTTTAGTTTTGCTCAGAAAAATATATTTATAATATTTGCTGTGTGGTTGTGTTAAAATGCAAGTGTATGATGAGTTCTGTGCATTACGAACTCCTGGCTCAAAGTAACCGTAAATATGTAAATGTATAAACATGTTGGGACGTTAACACACAGCAACATATAGTTCCATGGTAAGCTACAAAGCCTGTGTTATGAATACCATATAGTTGAAATGATCACTTCATAAATATAACTTTAAATACATACATATTATAAATATAAACACCCATGACTGGAGTACAAACATGTACAACATTGGTAGGACTCTGTCAAGCCTGAGGAGTCCGACTGGATGGGTACCACCCCCTTATCTATTTCTGCCGCCAAGCAACAATGATTGCATTGTTGTGTTCCGGTTTGAAGGATAAGGTAGCCAGCGCAATTACAGGCAAGAGGCATAACATCTTAGTCCTCACAGTGATTACGTACCGAGGGTTCTGCAGTTTTGTTACATAAAACTTAAGTGCATGAACCGTAGGTGTTATGGGCGACAGGTATCGCTTTCCATCAGGTGGACTGTCTGCTCGTTTATCACTGAATACCATAAAAAAAAAACATTCGTGTTCATCATACAAATAAATGCCCCCAGCGGGACTCGAATCCGCGACCGCTGGCACAGCATGTAGGGACACTATAAACTAAGCCAAACGTGGCGTCAAAATGTACCTAGCAGTTAATAATTATAGTTTATAATAGCAACTCTATTACTTCTATTAGGCATGTCCGTCGAGAGCAAGTGTATTGTTGACTTCTTACGCCGTGCGAGCAAACACTTTCAAGAAACTCCGCGAAATATTGAAAAAGAAATATAGTGACATTTGCATAATCCCATTAACATTTAGTGATACCATTTCATATCTATACTAATATTATAAATGTGAAAGTTTGTGAGTATGGATGTTTGTATGGATGATAAACGGCTGAGCTGATCTAAATAACGCACATATTATCCCTGAAAAATGAACGGTTCCCGTGGGATAGGTTTGTTTTTGTATTCCTAGAGGCGAACCCGAGCGAAGCGAGGGTGAGCCGCTAGTCCAAAATATAAGATCAAAATATTGTAAAATATTCAAGTTTTTGAAAAAAATATATGATAATATTGATTAATTTATACTAACATTATAAAGAGGTAAAATTTGTGAGGTTGTAGGGGGTAATCTCTTGATCTACTGAACCGATTTAGATGAAATTTAGTAAAAAGATAGTTTGAGACCCTGGGAAGGACATAGGATGTTTTTTATCACGGAAATCATCCTTCAAAGCGGTGAAAATGTGGACGAAAGTTTGTATTGGGAAGCAAGTCAGGGATGAACCCGAGCGAAGCAAGGGTAAGTCGCTAGTATCTTGATAAAGGAGCTGTCATAATGTAGGTGGTATGAAGTAAAAAGTACGGTTCATAATTAAAGGTTAAAATAAAAATAAATATGCCTTAGTAATTTTATTGCACTATGAAATTACACCAGTCTTCAAAAAAGAGACAGTGAATTTTCCCAAAGAAATCGCGTAGTAGAAGTAACAAAAAATAATGTCGCTTCAAATTGAATCATTTGTAATATTCATTCCTTTTTTGCTTTTACTTCTGTGAACCTTTTATGTAGCACAGATATATAAATACTAAAAGTGTCATCTTTTCAAAGGGTTATGATTTACTAAAAAATAAAAGTAATACAGACTTTTTGTTCTAGTGTTTATTTAAGGAAAATAATAAAGATTTCAATTAAATAGTAAAAATAATCGATATAAAAATATTTTAAAAATAGTTTAATAAAAAAAGTATGGAAGTGTATTCAATACATATTTATATTCTATGTATATATTATACTTCAGTAAAATATTTTATATAACCTCATTTTTCTTTAAAACTCCTTAATATGTATAAAGCTCTCAAAATAAAAATGTTTAAAACGTTAAATATGATGAAAAAATAAAAAAAATATAAGAGGAAAAATATTACATTAAAAAATATCTCTTCCAGACATCAGTGCTTTTTACTTCACAGCTCTAACGCTTTTCCTTTATGAAACTCGTTTAACGATAATCAACCGTTTTTCAGACCTCGCTATGTGACGCACTTGGTTGACGAGTATTATTCGTTTGAGTTACTTATCACACAGCTATAGTTCTACAGCAATGAGTGGCATAATTGAAATAATTATAATTATTTTATTTATATAAGTGACTCTTTAAGTCTTCTAAAATATAAAAGGAGGCTAAATTATGTAAATCCTACTTGCATTTTATTTGTAGAAAAAACATAAATATCATCATCATATGGAATAGTCCAGCCTCCTAACCAAAAGTTTTAATGTCGGCTATATATGAACAAAGCATTCGACTTCCACACGAAAAGCAAATAAAACTATCGTTTCACAGTGAAATGGGGTCGGACATGTTACTGTACGTTGGTATGCGGGGGTCTAGTTGAATCCCCTCAGAGGAGTTTCCTGAACGACGTCACGCGCGATACCAAACTGCAGAAATCACGCAAATCAAGCACGCGACAGCCCCCACTTACATATGTATATAAAAACTATACTTTTAATTTATGATAATAGATCACAGTACATTTACAGTTCAATAGTGCTGTTAACTACATAGCTGGTATAAACGAGCAATGGAAAGCTTTTTCACATTATCGAGGGGTTGTAAAGGCAAAAAATTTGTTAGTTTTGGTAGAGGGATGTCAATAGGGGCAGTATATTTTTAAATAAACTGCTTTCTTATCTAATAAAAATGCCTTTAGAATAATAACTCAGCGTGGCCGACACAGATAGCACGCAACATTCTTCGTGACATACCGACGATGACATGCAAATGTATTTTACACATAATGTGTTGCTGACGTGTTTTATGGTGTGGTAATGTAAAAATAAAAAAAAATAAAAAAGGCTTTGTAATTTAATAGCGACTTTTTAGAGAGCTGTATGTAGTATGTGTTTTTTTTAGTTTTGTAAAATTTATAAAAAAAAACAGCATAATGATGACGATTATGGATTTTATTTTCCGTTCACGTAAAAAATATTTTTAAATTTATTTTTATGGTAAATTTAATGAAATATATCTTATAGAGAAATGATCTACAGTAGATTAGCTCTTCAATAAATTAAAAGGGTGTAAACAACTTCACGACACGTTGTTTTAAGAAATTCATCATATTTTTATGCTACTATCTATTTTTAATTCCTATGAAAATGAAAACTATATTTAATGCAAGTTTTCATTTGCGTCTATTCTCGCGAGTATAAACGATGAAAATAGACACCATTTCAGAGTTTTTTGGAGAATATAAACGCACAGGCAGACCAAATTTTTACAAATAATAAAATTATAAGTTTAAAATAAATGATATACACTTGAAAACATAGAATGATCCTGAACCTTTTCAAGCAAACATTTTGATATTTTTAATAAAATATTAAAGAAATTGTATTTTAAAATGTTATATCTACAAAACGGCATATAAAATATTTAATGCTAGAGTAAACGCTACGTTGACGTTATCACCAGTGTGAAATGTGAAACGCTAACTTACGCACAAGTACATATTTTGTCGGGTCGAAGCTCTAATCATAAAGTAGTTAACACGTCGGAATGCGGGGTCATTTTTAATAGTGTTATATTTTTTACTGATAAGAAAAAAACGATACTGATATAAAATACTCTTTTAATGTTTTGGTTATTTGTGAAATTATAAAATATTTTGAGTAGTACATTTTGTAAAGTGATTTTTTTTTTTCAAATTTTTGTGACTCGTTAGTCTAGTGGCTAACATGTAGTTGCAGATCGTGAGGTTCTGAGTTCGTATTCTAGGTATGGCTAAAATTTATACTGGATTTTTCTGTCACAATATGCTAAGTAGCAGCCCGAAGGGAAGATAGTGGTCGCATCCCTGTGCCTTGGAGAACATAAAAGCCTCACTCACACCCGATGCATCATCATTCATATCAGACAGTCATACTCGTACCCCAATACAAGAGTCGGAGGAATAGAGAGTAAACCTGTATGCGCGTACTATAATATTTACTACGCAGTTGGATAGTCTAAGTGAGATTAGCCGTGGCCGCCATAATCGAAATCGTTTAGGTGGACATTGTTTTTACTATTTTTTCATGTACCTACGGTCACGTAATAAACTTAATAGATTCAATAAGTATTCTTATATATAGTATTCAAAGTAGCATATGTAGTGTGTTTAGTTTGTTCTGGTGAAGAGTTCATTAGTGTCTGGTAATCTAGCTGGGCGTGTAACCAAGAAACACCCGCCCACTTGGATGGGTGGTGTATAGCGCGGGTTCCTTCCGGTTCTTCTTTGAAAGCAAAGCTGTGGGAGCAACCCCATGGTTATTGTGGTCTACATTGGTTTGCCTTGCTATGAACCTGTGATGCTACATTAAATCGTTCGTTGGGTTTTACATAGTTGGTTTTTCTAACCAGTGAGTCTTTTTTTTTTATAGTTGGGGGAATGCATTTACGCATACCACCTATACCCCAGGTGGTTATGTGGGGCTCACCGGCTAGAAGAGCCGGAACTACCCACTAAACCCCAACTTTCCCCTCCCCTCCGCCTTAGTGGGACGCCGCGGGATCACTTACGCATAACTACCGCGACGCCCCGGCGGTAGGCCTGACGGCCACCAAACCATTGAGGCTGCTCCACAGTCCACTCTGCTGAACCAGAGAAGTACCCGGAGCAGCCCCATTAAACCACACCGCCCACCGAAGTGGGCACCCTTCAATCGGCTGCAGAGGACAGGGAGAGCGGCAACGACACACCGACACTCCTCTTCCCCTGCAGCCCCACCGCGTCTGCCATCTAAGACGGTGGCAGCCCCGACAAGGCCGCGGGGGGCAGGGAGAACGGCGCACCGAAATACCGGCACTCCTCTCCCACCGCGGCCTTCCCCTCTACCGGTTACGAGCCTGTTTTCACAGTCCCGCAACCGGTACCCACCCTCCGGTCGCGAGACCGCCGAAGCGGCCCCGCTCCCGGTGGCCGCAACTCCGGAAGCCGAAGCCTCAACGGAGAGCAGCCCCGTCCTGCCTTGGTCCGCGCAGGATTTCTACGGTATCACCCGCCCCTGTGCTAAGCGGGTGGCGTTCCCCGATCCGCCACCTGGGGACGCGCCCGGTAGGAGTTGGCTCTCCCCCGGGAACCAGTGAGTCTCGCATAACCACCTGTATATATGCAGATGGTATACATAAATGCATTTCCCAACGCATAAAAAAAGATTTAAGCTACCACTTTTCTCAATTTCACTCAGATCTGTTAAGAAGTAGTACACACTCCTTTACTTTAAACTCTTTCCAAAAAAATTCGCGTTTAGGTATAATATTATTTTCATTATTAAAATTTAATCAAAATATTATAAAATTAACAAGTTAAGTTAAGTATCTAATACATAAACTTTCCAACGCGATTTACGTAATATAAACGTTAGTTCTCGTATTTTTCAATTTTAGAGACTAATTGAAAATTCTTGTGGGCATAATAAAAGTAACTTCCGGGCTGAAATATGTACAAATATAATAAAATTCTTAACTGTCGTGACCATAAACAATCCCACGCGTAATTAACTGTAGAATTATAGTTCTGTATTATCGAACTACTACTACAAATACGAAAGTTTATGTGTGTTTACGTATGCTTGTTATTCTTTCACGACGAAAACGATAAACGGGTTTGGATGAAAAGTACCGATAAATTACGATTAAGCAGAGGTAGCCTAGTGGTAGCGCGCTCGCTCGGAAAACTTAGTGCGGGTTCAAATCCCCGGCCTTCTACTTCTCATACGGTGACGGAAAACATTGTGAAGAAAATTGAAACTTCTGAAAGGCATGTGAAAATGGCCAACTCAAACTTGGCCAGCGTGATGGACTATGGCCTGACGTTAAAGAGGGCTGCATAGATAGATTATAATCAGGAGTAGCATATATGTATGTACATAGGCTACTGTTAGGTATCTAGGGACGCACCCGGGTAAATCGCTAGTAGCTTATAATCCTCTTCCTATTACGATGTTTTATGAAAGAACGTAAAGAAAGGTAATTTTAAATAATTGTTTTTCTGTATGAAAATCTACGTTAGTTTAGCAAGTAGTTTTTACTTGAACTAGTAAACTAATATAGAGATAAAATTAAACCGAGTACCTGAATTCACTCAAATATCACTGAAAACGTGGTGTTGCGTATTCCACCCACTGTCACATTACTGGGCGGGCGGCGATATAAAACAATAAGCTTTCTTTACTAAGCGATGCTTTATGCTTCGTAAACACGCGAGATATATGAACAAAAAAGAATGCTTTTGCATATTAAACTCTATTCCCATAAAATAAGGCTTAAAATACCATTTATATCTTATATGCTGAGTATACTGGCCTCTTTTGATCGCGGTTTGAAACGAGCTCGCAAATGTGTCGATTATTACGCTTAATCGTATCGCTAATTTTATTATATGAACGCAGCTGCAATATGCAGCTTTGACTTGTAATACGGGAAAGTTAGAAATATATAGCATTTGTAGCACAGGTTAACATTAAAATGTACGGCCAACTTCAATAAGAAGGTCGAATACAATTCAGGTGTATGATTTTTGCGAACGGATTTTCATGATTTTTTCATATATTATTTATATTTATTAAAAGGTAATTAATAAACAAATAACTAGCGACTCATCCACGCTTTGCTCGGGTTGGTCCCTAGGTTGATACCCCATACAAACTTTCATCCCAATTTTCACCTCCTTATCATCATCCTTGATTTCCGGGATAAAAAGTATTTTATGTCCTTTCCAGGGTCTCAAACGATCTCCTGATCAAGTTTCATCTCAATCGGTCCAGTAGATCCAGAGATTACCCTCTACAACCTCACTAACTTTGTAATATTAGTATAGAAATATAAATCATTCGATTATTTTATGCATAATATATTAATTTAAAGAAAATCTCCTTTTCTGAGTACTTCTTTAATAAAAATTACTAGGTCAATACCAAGTAATTTTATAATAAGTCGAAATTGATACAATCAATGAGTAATAATCTTATTATTAATGAATATCAATAACATGAATACGAATCGGAATTTTCGTTCTAAAAAATAATTTATCACTTTCATAGCACAGTTTAACTTGTTTGTATCTGGATCTGGCTATTGTACACGTATCGCCACACATGTTCTATTCCAACATAAGTTTAGTTCTAGAATATTTTATGCAACAGCTCTTATGGGTATGTACATAGCATTTAGTTAACAAATAGTATTCTTATACCATAATATTGACTGATAGCGAAAAATATAAGAAAAAAAAAACAAAATTATTACTAAACTACCTATACATTGTAACATTTTCAACTATCAAAATAAAGTTTACGAGAATCGTAAACGTGTATCAGCTAACCTAAATTATAAGAGCTTTTAAAGATTAAAGCTATTAAACTTTTATGGACACCCCTATCACTGAAGCGGGAACTTGATAAAGATGTCATTCATATTTCGTTACAAATCCTTTTTCATAAACCTGATAACGTCAAATTTGTATAACCTTTTGAAAAAAGTTATCGACAGGATTATAGTAGTCCTGAAAAGCTTTTTGAATATGATTTGCTTTACAATTTAGATGTCGCATTGAATATATATTTTGACTGACTTCAAAAATAGAGGATATGCTCGTACTTAATATATTTATTATGTATGTTCAATGATATCTTCATTAATTTTACCTCCTTACCATTATTTATTTTAATTTAATGATTTTTATTTTATTAATAGGTTATTCTTTTAAGAGATTCATATAAACATGAAGCTTTTCTCAATTTTTACAAAACAATTATTTATTTGCAAATAGTAATAGATCCACTTAGTTACAGCAGAAAGCTTGTAGAAAATATTAGGACATTTTAAAAAAAAATTGTTTTTCATGTGAACAAGGTTGAACAGTTCATTTAATGCCATTTTTATAATATCCTTCTCCTAACTCAAAACTATGCCGGCGGCGCCCGCATAATCATATCCCTACGTCGAACCAAAATGGAAGAATAGTTCTTTGAGCCTTTGTATGTTTAACTGTAGAGGTGCTGAATTAAAAGAACCTTTGTGAAGGCTCGCTTTGTTACCAATTATATTGTATATTGTGAAATAAATTCTTCAATTGTAGTTATTTCTAGATGAAAAGTTCTAAAAATTATTATAACTATACTTTTTTTTTAATACTTTATTATTAAAATAAGTATATGATTATCACAGATTTTTGGTCCGTGTCTTTTTGGGAGTTTTCAAATTTGAGAATTAAGGAGTTTTATGAAACTTTATAATTCAGGCTAGATAGCTACTGTTCAAAGCTTTGAGCTTAGACTTCTTATTGGTGTACGATGACAGCTTCCCGATAGGTCTGTGAAAGGAATTGTTGTGTAATAGTATAAAACAAAATTATTTTTTACTAGCGACTCACCCTCGCTCCGCTCGGGTTCGTCCCTAGAGACCACCCTTATCACTTAGGGGTATGAAAAATAGTTTATGACCTATTCTCAGACTTACTGAATATACACACAAAATTTCATAAGAATCGGTCAAGCCGTTTTGGAGGAGTTTAGTTACAAACACTGTGACACGAGAATTTTATATTTTTTATAAATGGTTTAAAATTTTCATGTCCAGAAATAATATATTTTGTTCACTGTTTTTCACCAATGATCTTACCTATCCTTATACTCTAGGAGTGTAGGAGGTAGTGTTAGCCAAATACATAATATGATATACTTATACAATTTTCCTTTACCTTTTCACCCAACAACAAAGTAGAAGTCAAATTGTTTTCCATAAAAATATTGTTTATACTTTACAAGAGAGAAGCTTTTTGTACACCAAATTAAAGGCCAAAGTGAAGGTGCTAGTTGATTATAAATAACAAACAGTCCTTTGTGTACTTTCAATGTGTTTTTTATCGTTCTTTTTTGTATTGTGGTCACTCAACTTATAATCCATACTAATATTATAAATGTGACAGTAACTCTGTTTCTTATCTTTTTAAACTTAAACTTTTGAATAGATTTCGATGAAATTTAGTAAGCACATAGATTGCGTCATGGGGACAGACATTGACAAGCATGTACCAATATAAATAGTAGTATTTAGCCCTTTTTAACGTCCCATTGCCTCGGCACGGGCCTCTCTTCAATACGAGAAGGATCAGGCCATAGTCCGCTAAGCTAGCCAGGTGCAGGATGGCGGGCTGCACATGTCTTTCAAAAACTTGCTAGATTCTCTCAAACGTGCAGGTTTTCTCGCGGTGTTATCTTTCACCATAAAACAAGTGGTAATCATGTTGGAAATTATTCGCACATGAAAATATCAGAGTTGCGAGACCCGAGATTTGAACCCGCTTCACTCGGTTTCCTAAGCAAGCGCGTGACCACTGGGCTTCCACTGTCTGTATAAATATAATAGTAAGTCCATATAAATATAGTATAAAATTTACAAAATTTGATAAAATTTTAAAAACAAACAACGATGTAAAAACAAACAAACAAATAGTTTTATCACCATAACCAAATATTGCGAATTTAATTGGTAGGATATAACTAAAACAATGAGCCCATTTTCGACACTAAATAATTCCATGATAAATTCCCCGTGATTAATGCGCGAATTGTAAATGATGTTTGTATTATTCATACTGTCGCCATGCGTTCAAACATATTATATCGTACTCGTATATCATTTCATATGAATGTTGTTTGAGTAAGACATTAGTAGTACAGTTATATGTGGAAGATTTTATTTGAATAAGTTATGACAAAAATTAGAAGATTACATTATTTTGCGTTTAAAATAATGTATACATAACTATATCATAAATATGATTTATAAAAAAGAACGTTAGTGAATTATTTTAAAGTAAATACCTATTTATAGAGCCATAATATGCATAACTCTTATATTAAAAAATTAAAAAAAAATAACACAATAACTAATTCAGAATGAATATTGAGGCCATTTTAATGAGCCAGAACACGACATCTCTGATGTATCTTGCATATTTCCTAGGCCTAGGTTACCATATATTTTACTGCAATGCCATTATACTAAGTTCCGAAGCGATTAGATCTGTGAAAGTTGTTAATAAAATTTTCCTGTTTAGAAAAGAGCTGAAACAACTCAACGGTTTTTCTTGATTTATAATTTTTTTCTTGAGCTAAGAACACTTTCGATCAAATCTTTTAAACAAAAAAAATGAAATTAAAATCAGTTTAACTGTTTAGACGCTACGATGCCACAAACAGATACACAGACACACACGCTAAACTAATAACTCCCATTCTTATGCGTCGGAAGTTAAAAAAGTGAAAATGATTTCGATGAAATTTAGTTTCTATAATTTAGTTATCTATTATATCTCCATTATTTATATTGCTACTTATTTAGGTCGAGGGCTATACAATGCAGCTATTTACTATTGACTAAACACGCTATTGGCGAAGTGGGTCGTCGTTTTCAATCACTGAACGCCAGTAGATAGCACCCTGAATTTTCATTTCAATACTGATGCAGTTTGAATCGCATAATGAAATCGGTGGCCATTTTCGGCACAAACAACGTTAATTGAATAGGTTTATTGTCATTACAACTGTATGTTTTACTGAAATTTAATCAATAGTTATGGAGTTTCTTTTGATATCTGCAATATTTATGTTTTAAAATAATATTTCATGAATTATCAAATTAAAAGTCTATTTTTATAAATATCTTATAAGTACCATCAAATTCTTAACTATAATTTAATAATAGCTTCTACATAACACACGTTTCAACATCAAGGAAATACTTAAAATGTCGTGCAAAGTGATATTGTCGTATTTTCTGTAAGAGGAAAAGCGTAATCTTACGTACATATACATATTATGTTTATAAAGATGCTTAGATGTTTATGCTATATTTCTTGTTGAAGCTGAAGCTGGTGAGATAATTCATCTCACACTTTCACTGTATATTTCGATTATAATTGATTACTTTCCTTCTTTCTTCGCTAATATATACATGGTATTAAAATTATCCAGTTTTTCTATTTTAGCCTTAACTAAGGCATTTACAAAACTAGCGCTGAAATTATAGAGAATACATAAAATATCCAGAATATAATTTAAAGTTTAAACCCATCGAAGTAGATATTCCAATACGAATCAAATTTTTGTAACATGATTTTGAGGCGACAGGCAATCTATGAAAGTAGTTTCACAGAGCGGTTGCGATCCCATGCGGCCTGAACTGGTCAAACTCTGCTATTGGCTACTGCATACTGACAAATGTACGGGCGATTATATAAAGTGGAACTGGAAATTTTGTGAGTCTATTATATTTAAATGAGTTTTTATCTATGCCTTTTAATGATTTTTTAAATTCTTATAACTATTACTAGTAATTTAATAAAAAAGGATACAAGAAAATAAGTAAAAAATCATGAGTCCTTGGGTTTCAGATCATGTCAGAATAACTGCTGGATTTTTCTGTCATGAACTAGCATCAGCAGTAGCAGCTTAGAGTTGAGAGGTTGGTGATACTTACAATCCCGTGCCTTGGAGAGCACATTAATCAATTTAAACGTAAAGTCATTTTATGAAGCAATTTTGTCAATTTGTGTAAAAACAAGACAAAACAGGGACTAAGTAAAATACTATCTTATATATGAAATACTTTTTAAAATTTCAACATCTATGTATAGTCGTGTAATTTTTCGAATTGAAAATAGTTCTGTAGTGACAGAGCAATCTTTGGAAGTAGTCTTAGATAGTTTATCTTCCCTAGCGATTTACAAAGTTTTAAGTTAGGTACGATCCACTATAACAGTCAATGTCTAAAAATAAGAAAATGTACTCAATTTAGGTAAATGCTTTTATTATGTACATACATATGTTAGACGACGTCTTCGCCTATTTCAAACCAATTTTCATGATATATTGTATGATAAAATAAATACAATTGAAGTAATTTAAATCAATGTGCCTTTTATTTAAATAAATTATAATTTAATCTCTTTGTTAGTAAGTCAATATACCGAAAAAGCTACACATATTTTAATAAAAAATATTTTACTAATTATCACATGTACCTATGAAATAAAAGTATTTGTGTATAATGTATATTATATTGTTACTACTTATTTTAATATTCTGATATTTAATACTGAATCACTTATAAGCTCAAAATCGTTTCGCTACAGGAAATTGATATATTAGGGAAGTTTGAGAAAATTAAGTTTGCTTTTAAGATAATTACGCAAGTTTCGAGGATCAAAGGGTGTAATTGAGGAATAATTACAATATTGAACTTATATTTTGTGTAACAGAAATAATTACGTTACTTATTTACTGTAATACAATTAAACAAATTAAATTAAACAACAAACAATTACTAATCTATATACATATATATAATAAAATTGTAACTGATCGCTATCTGTACATGGAAGATATTTGAGAATAACTATTATTGGGGATCTTTACTAACGCAATAGAACCCAAAACAATGATTTTTAGTTTTTTTGTCTGTCTGTGCGCTTGTGCGCGCTTATCTTAGAAACGGCTTAACCGATTTGGGTGCGATTTTCACTAATGTATTGTGGTAAGCTTCACTTAACATTTAGTGTTTGTTTGATTTCAATCGGTTCCTAAATAAAAAAGCTATGTCATTTTAAAGGATCATCGATCATCAAGTGAGGGTGAGCCGCTAGTGTTCTAATAAATCTTAAAATATCATTGCTTTTAATTTACATGCTCTATATATTTACATATCTGGAAATAAATAAAATGAAATAAAATTAAACTTTATTCACTTAGACTTATACAAGCACTTTTGAATCGTCAATTTAATTCGTCCGTGAGGAAGCTACCATGATACAGAAAGCACTTCTGCTAAGAAAAGGCGGCGAGAACTTAACAATTGCACTTTTAAATATCATCAAGTTACATTTTCTTTATTTTTATAACATAACATTATTATTTTTTTGTGAAAAAATGCAATTTTTCACAAAAAAAGAAACTAAAGTTAAAAAGCAAAACCTTAGAGGCCTTAGAGCCGTTTCCGAGATACAAAAAACAAAATTTATATGAAATTGCAAATTTAATATTACAAGATATATTTGCTGAAACAAAAGGAAAATTAACAGCAAATTGGTAATACTTTTGTCTTTTACTCTATGAATAAATTACTAGTATTTAAAAAAATAGGATACCCATTAATTAAATTAATAGATAATATTTCATAGAACATAAATAATAATAACAAAATCATAGCAAAATAAATAAAACTATCTTTTCGGATTATTTCGCGGATTTATTTTGATTTTTGGTTCCCAAATAAATCCGCGAAATAATCCAAAATGATAGTTTTACTTAAAATGTCAAATATTCGTGTAAATCTAAGAAAGCTTTACAGCAAAATAAGTTAAAAATCAGATAGTTAAGAATATAAATAAAAACTCAACTCGCTTTAAATAAACTAACAATCACACCTTAATCATTAAAGACGTCCATCTAAATGTAGAAGCATGCAAAACGACGGGTGGAAGTGTACCAAATAAATTGCAGTACACTGGGGGCGGAACTCTCGTCATTCAACGTCTACTACATTCATTAACTTTTTGTGCAATTGATGTGTAAAATATGTGACTAAGATAATTTAAATAAGAACTAGGCTTATAAACGAACAGCCTTCTCTATTTTAATTTTATTTATAAAGTTCATTCATGAGGTTATTTTAATTTAGTATTAATTCTTTTAGTTCAATAATAGTTGTATTTAGATTTTTGATATTTAGATTTTTTAATGTAATACGGAAAATATGATATCAAAAATTAATTTTACTGAATGTAAAAATACAAGCAAGTTTAATAACAGTATAGAAGATATTAATAGGCGAATCGATTTTACATATTGTTTCTCAGTTCATATTATTCATATTAGAGATACTCAACTTGATTATATATATATTTTTCTTTTGGTAAGTTAAGTACCTAGGTGCGATGGAATTTTTCTTTAACTTTTCTAACACGTTAAAGTTCTCAGACTCACTAAAACATTTTTTACGCTATCATCTTCCCGTTTTATAGTTATTTAGCATATTTAATATTATTATATAACTAGTAATTCAGATATTTGGCATCTACAAATACTTAGACGGTATTGGAATATGAGCTGTCTACAAACTTTTGATCTTACGACACACATGCTTCTTGAGACTTGAAAACCCCTTAACTCTCAGACAATAGAATCGATGACACAAAATTTAATCCCATTTATATATTATAATGTATGTATATATATGTACAAACATCGTTTACGTAATAGTGTACTTTAAGGTACTTGAAAATATTGGATATTAATCTAAGAATCTAATATTTATTAAACAGTTAGCCAAATCTTATTATTTTTCTTAAAGTTTGTTATTTCATCTAAAAAATAAGTAAATTAGGACTTTGATTTATTATTCAACAATATAACTGAATTTTTAACTACTTCACTAAAATTTCAATCACTTAAATCAATAATATATTAATATAACACGCATCTAATACATTCTATACAAGATCATTCATCTGAATCTGAACAGTGTTACGAAATGTCTGCAAACTTCTCACATAACGTACTTTACGAAGACTCGAAAAGTTTGCTCACTCAACGGAACCAATTTCCTACATTTGCGACATCGATACGTACTGTTAAGACTTGTTGGGAATTAATATACTCGGGGCGTTTCAAACGTTCAGTCCGCGAACTGCAGTTTATCTTAATCGAGCTATATATCATGTAGATACTATTGATATTTTGTACTTTTTGGCGAATCATGTAACACACATTAAATTAACTAAAAGATTTATTTTATCATTCAATTTTCTTTGTTGACACTGAGAAATTCTTGGTGAGAAATATAATTATTAACATAAGAATAAGATAAAACTAAAAACAAGTACTTGGGCAAGAGAACATTATAGAATATGCCTTGGGAGTGATGAGATCGCCTCCTACTTCAAAGTCGTTAAGTAATTTGACCGGCCAGTTCTTCTCAGTACTGGGGTTTTTCTTTCCAAATTGATGGTAAAGTCATGGTGCTTAGTAAAAATATGTATCTGATAATTTAATTCTGAATAAAATATTTTGCATTCGAATTTGAACATTGCTAGTCAAATATAGTAAAAACCGCTACTTTACTTATGGCGAAACTTGAGCTAAGTTACATTAAAGAAATACTAAAAAAGATGATAATGTCTTTGTAAGACGAACCTAATTTTTAAATGTTTGTTCGCAAATATTCAGAAAGTATGTGTTGGTATGTAGATTATAATAATTTAAAATAAGATAATAAAGATGTTTTTTTAATTTAATTTTTATTATATCCCAGATCAAAGCAAACGCGGCGTACGTATGTCATTTTTCTTATTTAAAATGACAGGTCTATAAAACAACATTGAAATTAAACTTTAGAGGTGACTAATTTTGTAACTTATACCTTTGCGGTTTGGACCTATCATAAATTAGTTGTTTTATTGCTCGAATTTCTCAGAAGCAGTCACGGATAGATTAGTTGGTTAGACGTTATATCTAATATAACTATTTTTAATTATTTTGTGCTGTGACATCCGAAAATAATTAGCGTTTTTGAATAACTTTTCTAAGAATTCGTTAGAATTTTTATGCTAAAAATGTTTAATTTAAATTGCTTCTTACAAAAGTGAAAAGCTTTTGTTTACTATGACCAATGTCCATATTTTAAACAATTACAATTGGATATCAAAATTTTTTTAATAAGCACCGTGTTAATATTGAATGATTCATTGACTAAAAAATTGCAAAGTGGCTTGCAAATTTTTATTAAACATGTGTTTTTGCTCAATTAAACTTTTTATAATGAACTTTACTATAATATAGAATAACAAAATAAACTTATTATTCAAAAATTATTAAATTATGTTGATATTTCTATTATATTTTTACAAACTTACATATATGAGTTATCTATAAAAGAGCGGTCTATATGAAAAATAATATTAAAAATATTACGTCCTTGTTTAATTATTTTAGGTAAAAATAATAAAGTAGTAGTACTTATATTAAAAACTAAGCACATTTTAAATATGACAAATAAGATACCATTCTTTAAGAAATTTTTTGTAAGATTTCTTCGAACAATCTCACAAGTAATGGAATTTTTAATAGAGCGCGCAACTGCTGAAAGCTTTACTTAATTTTTAACCTGTCTAGGTTTTGTAGTGCTTTGTTCATTTAAACGAACATTGTCCATTTTTGCATTCTATTATACAGTTTAATATATTTTTATTAAAAAAAAAACTGAATAGCTGGCAAAATTAGGTAGCATAAACAATTAAATTTAACATTTTAACATATACAATTTTTAACGTTTTAAGTAAAATTTAGCTAATAGACATACAGACAGAGAGACCTAACAATGGTTTTTTGCCTTTTGGCTATGGAACTCTAAAATATATTATCAGGAATCAGTTTATATATTGACATAAAGTATTTCTTACATTGAAATTACAAATATATACAAAACAAATGTACACTTAATTATTGGGTACAAGTCATGTCCGTTTTGAATTGTGGCAAGAATACTAGCTTCATTCCGCCGCTGAAAGGCATTGCCGATTCTTCAGGTGAAAAACGAGCCAGCTCTCTTGTCATCAGTAGAGGCAACAAAACAAGGTGTTGTGTCTTTTAAGTAGCGTTTAACACTTCGACTTTAAGGATCAATGGTAAATGTTTTTATTATTTTCACACGTTTTTACTACTCAATGGATTTGATTCGTCTTCTAATTAATATTTCTTCTAAGCCTATTTGGGTGTACATTTTTTTAATTAATATCTAAATTATTCTAGAAATATGCCCATACATCTATACATATAATAAAACTGTAGAGATCAAATGTCTGTACATAGAAAAAAAATGCTATAAACCAAGTCAGGGGGATGTAAGAAGAGCCAGATCCAGATTTTTAAAATTTTTTTGTTTCTCTGTTTGTCTGTTTATCTGTTTG
Organism: Argynnis bischoffii washingtonia; assembly: GCA_033884665.1. Classification (NCBI taxonomy): domain Eukaryota; kingdom Metazoa; phylum Arthropoda; class Insecta; order Lepidoptera; family Nymphalidae; genus Argynnis; species Argynnis bischoffii. The sequence continues at coordinate 11,763,323 of CM066621.1, read as the reverse complement.
TCTGTTTTTATGGGCTATTCTTCGAAACTGTTGGACCGATTTAAATTAAATTTTGTATGGTGATACTTTATACCTCCGATTAACATCTTAGATACTTTTCATCCCGAAAAATTAAAGAGTTCCCGTGGGTTCCGTAGTTAAAAAACTATAGTAACTTATACTGCTTTATACACAAAAACTACTGATTGGATTTTAATGAAATACAATAATATAATTCATACACCAGAATAACAAATAGGCTACTTTTTATCCCGGAAAAAAGGACGGTTTTCCTGGGATAGATTTGTCTTTATTTGCCTAGAAGCGAATCCGAACGAAGCGAGGGTGAGCCGCTAGTTCATGATAAATAACTATATATAATCGTAATTCCTAAGAATTATAAAACTTAATATTTTCTATTATTCAATTTTATTAACAATGTTCTATTCACCTTTATTCTTTTGCTGAAAAACAAAAGCAAATCAAATAACCACACCAGAAACCTTATAGCTGGATATTCATTTGAAATAAAAAGAAAACGATAACCTCAGGATATCCCGTTACCAATCAAAGCCGGAGCAAAGGTTGAGGAAATCAGTTTTATAAAGGGCGACAAATTCCAATTTTCCGTAACGTTTCCGATACGAAAATGATTTAGTTTCACTGGCATGAGATGGGTAAATACAATGTGGATCTAATATTAGTTAACTAAATAAAAGTGGAGCTTTTCTCCGAAAATGTTTTCCTTTGGAGTGCAAATATGGTAACCGATATGAAAACATATTATGTAATTAAAAACCTTAATATGGTTTCTTCTTTTATGGAATCCTTCTTTTTAGTTTTCTAAGTTTAATAGTTTTTAATTATCTTTAACAGATCTTTAATTGTTAATATCTTTTGCATTTACTTATGTATCTACTGATTTTAATATTTCACACAATTTTCTAGATGATCTTACAAATTCAATGAGGCTTCGCACGTTTTAACTTATGAACTAGACTTATACAAGTATATAAAAACTATACATATATGATATAAAACAAAATAATTCAGTTTAGTTTATTTAAAAAAACACTCGAGGAACTTTTAAGTCAAAAATACAGATATTTAGATATTAATAACTTCTATCATACTAAATATTTTTTCAAAATAAAAAAGTACGAACCTAGTTTTTCATTATATCTACGACATATAGAAAATTAGATTATGTTAGTGGGGGGAAGGGGGGGGGGACGTTATCGTTTTTTGTATAAAAATTTACAGCTTCACAATCCTCTTAAGAACGGCTGGACCGATTTTTATGATCTTTGATTTGTTGGATTTGTAACCACTCCGAATAGCAGAATATCTATTAAAACATTAGAAAAATTCACGAAAAAAAATACTTGGCTAACGCTGGCTAATAACTGTTTATATCTATTAAAAACGTAGGTACCTCTGGGACGTACCCGAGCGAAGCGAGGGTAAGTAAGTAATTATTATATAAGAAACCAAATAAGACTGTTGTGAATTATAAATTGATTGAAATTTAACTTATTTAAGTGATGTACTCAGTAAATTATCGCAGAAAAATCATACACTATCATAAAGCTTTACACTGATTGAAGATATACAATATAAAATATTGTAGAAGGTGGAGTGGGGAAAACGTATAAAAGACAGCGCCAGCACCCGGCGCGCACCCTTTTGCTGTACGGCTGTCATCGGGTCAACATCTCGGCAACGTCATTCTGTCTGTTAGGTTTTTCGTTAGATTGTTTCGTAATTATTTGAGAGGTCTTACATGTTTAGTTTTCGTTTAATTTAATTTTGGTTTGTTAAATCTAATCGTTTTCAAAAGTAGATTCGTTTTTGTAAATTGTTTTCTTGAGGGTAGCAATAAATTTGTATTTTAAAAAAATAACTTCTGGTCTAATTTCTAAGATCAGAAGTGGGATAGGTCTCATTTAGCCCACTTCATTTGTTGTTTTGCTGTTGTTGATTTATTTTCTCAGTTCGGATTTTTGATTTCTTTGTTTAGATTTTATTTATCGCTAGTGTACAAGTTAGTTGCAATATTTGGTGGTGATTAGTGGATACATCAGTATTTTCGTTCTTTTCGGTCGTTGTATTCTTATCGGTGTACAAGTGATTTTGTTCAGTGTTCGATTACGTAATTCGATTTACCGGTTATTTGTTGAATTTAGATTTGTTTTGATACGTGACACATAGGTATTTGTGTAGTGATTGAGTTTGCTAATAGATTTTGCGATTCTGTTTTTGTTTCGATTTAGTTACAATGTCGGAGCGTGAGCGTGATCGTAGTGCGAACCGTCGCGGTAGTCTCAGCCCCAGTCGTGAGCGTCGCAGTGACCGTGATCGGAGTAATAGTAAGCGTCGTGAACGATCTCCTGACGAGAATACTCGGTTGAGGCTCGAAATGAGAACAATGATAGCTCGTCTTAGTGTGTTAGAAAATAAGTCTAGGGCTACGTCTACTCCAGCGCGTTCAAGTGAGCACATTTCGGGTTCTGGTGTTCGCGATGTGTAAGTGTCAGAAAACGTGCACGATAGATCGCCATTGCGGCGCCGACAGATCGATTACTTAGGGCGCACAATTTGCGAAGGTCAGGTTAGGCCGAGTCACGAAAAAGTTAGGGCTTTGGTTGACACACCTGAACCGCAGAATGTCAAGCAGGTTCGTCAGTTCATGGGTTTAGCCAGCTATTTTAGACGTTGCATAGCTGACTTTACCCAGAAAACCATTTGTATTGCCGCGCTAACAAAACAGGGTGTTAACTTTAACTGGGGATTAGAACAACAAGCTGCTCGAAAGTACATTGTTGAATGTCTGACGAGTGAGCCAGTGCTTGCCATATATGATCCTTCATTGGCAATAGAGTTCCATACAGACGCGAGCTCTATTGGTTATGGAGCTGTTTTATTACAAGTACACGAAGGTAATCGTAAGCGAGTGGTATCTTATTTTAGCAGACTTACATAGAGAGCTGAAGATAAATACCATTCGTATGAACTGGAGACGCTGGCTGTTGTTAAGGTTCTCCAGTATTTTAGGCTTTATTGTGGGTTTACGCTTTATTGTGGTTACCGACTGCAATGCGTTGAAACTTACCCAGCGTAAGAAAGACGTACGGGAAATCAACACAAGCGGCTGCGGAATACATGATTCCGTGGCAAGGAGAGTGGACTCCCGATGTGTACTCTGCTATGTTTAATGGTGAGTTAATAATTCATTTACTTCAGCATTTAGTTAATTCATCTTTATTTGAGATTTTGAGGACATGCCTATGCCGGGGCCTCTGTCTACTGTTACGTTTAATTTGTAGTTTTTTTTGTTATGAAAGATTTTTTTTCCCTTGTGTATTTTTTTTATGGGGGTTGTTGTGCTTTGTTTATGTGCTCGGACACTGTCTTGGAGTCGCTCAGACATGTGGTCCTGGAGCTGTGTACACGCAGGGTCATGCCACGAGTTGGCCTCTGACGAGTCGTGGTGTGTATGGCATATGTTTGCGGGGCAAACATTGTCTGTGTTTTTATTGTTGTTAGTTTGGGTTGAAACATGCTTTTATGGGTACTGATTCGCACATGCAAAGTTATGTCTCATGTAAGTCCGCATAGACCTCTATCGAGTCATGAGGGTGCACTCCCCCGACGGGAACTGCCCCGGGTGATTGGTACTCATATCTGTTTGTTTTATATCCGCTGTGTTTAGGCTTTTATGGGTACTGATTCACACATGCAAAGTTATGTCTCATGTAAGTCCGCATAGACCTCTATCGAGTCATGAGGGTGCATTCCCCCGACGGGAACTGCCCCGGGTGATTGGTACTCATATCTGTCTGTTTTATATCCGCTGTGTTTATGCTTTTCTATTTTGTCAGCTTAGTTTACAAATATACCAAGTTGAATGACAACCTTTTGCATTGACAAAGAATATTCTAACTTGGATAATTTCCTTTTCGGAATTTGTTTTGTGTTGTTATTCGTTCTGTGCAGATGCAGAGGACGAGGAGTCGACAACTCCTAGCGTCACCCAGCCTTCCTATGTTGACGTTCCTGGTGACGCGAGTGAGCCGCAACCCAACACGTCAGGGACGCAGACACGTGGCGAAGAGCCTGCTGCGTCACCCACCTTCACGTCGAGCGATGACGGCTCAGAGCCTTCGATGCCAATTTTGGAGACTGATCTCCAGAGTTAGAAGATGGAGGAGTCCGAGGGCGGTCTCCCGTCAGGAAAGGCCGTGTAGAAGGTGGAGTGGGGAAAACGTATAAAAGACAGCGCCAGCACCCGGCGCGCACCTTTTTGCTGTACGGCTGTCATCGGGTCAACATCTCGGCAACGTCATTCTGTCTGTTAGGTTTTTCGTTAGATTGTTTCGTAATTATTTGAGAGGTCTTACATGTTTAGTTTTCGTTTAATTTAATTTTGGTTTGTTAAATCTAATCGTTTTCAAAAGTAGATTCGTTTTTGTAAATTGTTTTCTTGAGGGTAGCAATAAATTTGTATTTTAAAAAAATAACTTCTGGTCTAATTTCTAAGAATATAGTTAAAAAAAAAAAATATAAAATATGAATAAAAAATAGATCAACAACTATAACATTATTATTTTGAAATAAAAGCTTTTATATATTCAACTTTCACGAAGCTCTCAAAGAGAACTTTATAAATTCAACAAAAATAAGCAACATTTTTTTTTAATAAAGTTATGAGTCAGTTCGGAAGGAAAAAACCTTAGCCCTGAGAACAACTGACGTAAGAAACTCAGTGGGACTAAAGGATTATACGATGGAATGTTTTATTTATACTCAAAATCCTGTTATGTTTTGTAATATTTATAAAATGAACAGCTGAGCAATGCAATTATTATTAGCTTACAAAAAATAAAAGCTTTTTAAAAAGCTATATGTAACGATGTCAGAGAAATTAAAAACTTCCATTCTATTTAAACGAAATAAAAAGTAAGCAAACTATAACATTATTTTTCTTTTAGGGAGACTCGAGAACTATATTCCCTTAAAATATAATATTCCCTTAGTACAAATTGAAACTTTTGAAGTCATGTTGCCATCATCCATACTTTTAAATACACTTTACTAATATTATAAATCCGAAAGTAACTCTGTCTGTTACCTTTTCACGCTTAGGCCGCTGAAAACATTTCTATGAAATTTAGCAAGGACATAAATTGTACCATGCGGACGGATATAAGTTACTTTTAGGGCCGCTCAACACTATAGTGCCGATCACAGTCCAATATCGGTTTGGTAAAGTATTTCTATACCAGAAATGTTGCTGGAGTGTGATTCGACCGGAAGGTAAGTCTTACTGATATTGTTAATGCACTCATTGTTTCTTGTATAACTATACTTTATCAGACCGATATCGGACTGAGAACGGACTGGGATCGGCACTATAGTGTGGGAGGCCCTTAATTTCCGCCCCTCTTAGCACGCGAGAGAAGCCGCGGACACAAATTAGTAATATTATGAGTATAAATTGTAAATACGTATATTTTCGTAATTTATAGAACGTTATTGAAATAGCAGACAAAAGAACTTTAGAATAACAAAAAAATATAGCAAAACACGTTTTAATATTTCGCCAGCGTTTTACCCCGAAAATTACTTAAAATGTCACAGATTTTTTTTTCATAACTCCAATCGGTTGTGCGCTATTCCTATTGCGGAGTTTGAATTTGTCACAATATTTACTATTGCTAAACAGTTTTATTATTATAATGTTTTTTGTAAAATACTAGTCTATCTTGGCTTTACCTGTGTTCTTTTCCCGTATAAGCTTTGCCTTTTCGACCCTTGAAAAAGTCCTTAATTAGAGGTAGGGAAGGGTTATTTTTTCTGTTTTGCCGTTAGCTTCATGTAACAAATTCATTCTTCATGTAAAAAATAATATATAAATATCAGTGTTATAAGTATCATAAAAAAATGATTAGCTTCAATCCACTATCCTTAATTGCAATACTAAACTCCCGATTGGCGGGGAACGTCAAACAAGTGACATGTATGGCACTGATTGGTTATTGTGAAATAATGGCTTTCTATAAAATATACAATAGAAAGGGTCACTAATTCTTCTGATGTTTTTTAGAATATTAGGAATATTACTACGATTTCTCTTGATTAGTATAGTACGATAATCGATGTTTAAGATTTTTTTATTATAATATTGTTTATTATTTGCCTTCTAAGATCTAACTACGTAAATTTTTTTAATTCTGTTAAAAAAGAATTATTGTAATTTTTAGTTTTAGCGAAACGAAAAAAATCTAATCTATTAATATTCTTACTTTAATACTAAATTCATAAAAGTCATTGAATGAAACGCGATATATTCGCCAATTTCAGACAGATTTATATTATTTTGTTTCATGTATAATATTAATCCGAGAAAATTCTACCATTTAAGTTAGGGGCCTAAATTCTTTTCAAATCTTATTCGTTAAAAATAGTTATTTCTAAGCACATCCTAATTAAACTTTATAAAAATATTTTAAATTATTTATTAATCATACTTATGTATGTTTATTTAAAAAATACTAAATAGTATGTATATTTGTAAATTTAATTAAAAAGCGTTTAAAATGGCAATACCATTTTTAATCTTTCTCCTCTCTAATCTGGTTACCCTATCTCCAGGGGTGATATTGGCGTGGACAATGCTCGGTAATCATTTAGCAATTTTATTTTTTTCCGATATATTTGGCAGATTTTTGACACTCCCATTGTGTGGGAGCTCGTTAAAAATAATGAGCTCGGTTTGACCGAACGCCGAATTATTGGTATTCTCGTTAAAATTAGATATATAGTTTTTGCTAACAATGACTGGTAACCCGAATTTTATCTATACACAAGCATTTTTGGTTATATATAAGGTTTTAATGATATTTGTGCTTGCCTATTTGTTGTTTTGCAATTAGTTATAAATCACTTAATAAAGAGCTAAAAGATATTTCTTATATTATGAAATAAGGTTTATTATTTCATAATATTATATAAAAGATATACCACCTATATTAGATATATACATATATTAGATAGGGCAAAAATTTACTGTTATGTTTCAAGACATTTCCTAGCTATTACAGACATTTGTTTGTTGTGCAATTTCTTGATAATGTACATGTATTTGTTATGGCATATCGTTTGTCTTTTACGATAAAATGACCTTAAAAAAAATACCGCATAATTGATGTAATTTTTTGTAATCTAGATATTTTATTCTTGGCAACACAAAACAAATAGAGGAAGATACTTATTTTGGGTACATACCGATTTATTTTTGTGTAATTTTTCATTCTACATCTTTTTTTTTAAAATAAATAATGTAAAATTGTTACCAAAATGTATAAATGAATGGCATAATGATATTTCTTGAGTAACGAAACTGTTTACGAAATTTGATCGTTAATATAATTCTAAGGGGCTCGATAATAAGTGACGATTAGAAAACTGGGTGCAACTCGACCTAGCAGACTACGTCGTGGAATGTACGGGTGTACTTCCTCACAAATATAATATTGTTATTTATTAATAGAAAATAATTAAAATAGTCCAATATTATTATTAATATTTATTTTTAAATGAAATAACATGCAGTGAACGGACCAATAATTTAAAAACATGAATAAAACAATATATTGTTTTTTGATTATTTAAATTATAAAAATTTGTAACCTATATGTAAACACTGAGAAAAATGTAAACATACATACATAAAAACAGTGATGTTGAAATTTATTCCGCATTTTTAGTGAAAAGCGGAGATATCGGTGCCACCTTGTGGTGATTGGTCATGAATGCTCAATTCTGATGGAATAAAGTAATGGATACAGGAATAATTCAAATTATAATGTTATCTTTATCTTACTACTCTATGTTCTGATTCTGAAAGTTATGATTTTGAGAAAATATTTGATTACAGTGAATTTTATTAGTTTGCACTAGCGGCTCACCTTTGCTTCGCTCGGGTTCGTCCCTAAGTACGTTTTAACGGTTAGTAAGGAATAGATAGACTATATATTATATTACTGCTCCACTCCCTTGGGTAGTAGCATGATGATAATTTATAATATAGGCCTATAGCCTTCCTCAATAAACTATCTTATGTAAAAAAGTATTTATTTCAAATAAACAAACAATAAAACTCACAAAGATGCAACTCTTTATAATATTAGTATACATTATATGTAATACAGTACCGTATGTTTCTATTGCCCCCGGTACTTGATACTCAGTTAGCAATATCTTTGTTTAAACTTGAGACAGCCCCCGGATTAGATTAGATTAATTTTGATGGACTGCAACGAATTGTTTCGCTGACAGGTGGATTAGGGATGGAAATTATTTTATAATTTTCCAGTTATAATTGTTTTAATTAAAGTTTTAAGCTATAAGTGAAGAAACGTCCCCTTGATAAGGGTTTATCTAAAATTGCTATTTATTAATTATCTCTAAAGAACGTGATGGATGAGTGACAGAAAAATAATCTACTTAATCATCGTTTTTGGTATTTTATTATTGAAATATCATTTTATTGGTCGATTTATTATCAAAAATGTATTTTTTAAAGCAAAAACTATAATATAGTTTTAAAATAATGACATCTAGTGGGGAATAGAGATACTTTCTAACTTTTAAGTCAATAATGAAATTATAGATGGCGCTACGTGTGCCACCTGCGCACGAGTACAAAACAATCTATTATTATTTATTTCATGATATGTATATGTATGTACACCTATCATAAAAAATTAAAGAGTGCGTGTATGAATGTGTACACGCGCAAGAAGTAAAACTTCTGTAGGTTATCGGTAATCTTTATCAAATTCAATTTGTTTAAATAATTAGGATAGGTGAGATATTAAAAATAACGCATATTAGACATATTATAATCATATATTTATAGAATATCATTTAAGGAAAGAATATAATATTATATATAATTTGTCAGACAATAACAACGGTTACTATAGCAACAAACGTACGTACATTTTTTCGTAGCGCATTCACCAGCTTACCCCCCAAGCCAAGCGTGCGTAAAGAAGTTTTACCTACTTCAAAAATATTAAGAGGCCTATTACATTTTCACTGTGATTTTTCAATGTAATGCCCATTTTTGACGTTCTTATTCAGAGAAACTGAAACTATTCGATAATTTTGACTAATTGTTTGGTGGAAAATAATTATTATTATAGTTCATAGCGGCCCAACTTTTCGCAAATTTTCATTATTAATTGAAGTAAAGTCAAAATTTCAAGCTTTTTTTGACACTTTTTCAAGCTCATGGATTGAAATCCTGTACTAAGCAAACGAAATGAAAAATATATAATAATATCTCGTATATAGTGGTTAAGTTTATAGCGGCCTCGGAATTTGAAAATATGTATTGGATTTCCACAAAAAAAAATCCTTTTCAAAATACAAAAAACTACTAAAACGTTCAGAATTAGCTGTAAATATATCCTAACAACATTAATATTATTAAGTAAAATTTATACCAGAATATACATCAGTTAAAAAAAAACGTAATTACATACTTTTTTTATTAAATACTTTATTATAAAACTTTACATAGAAGTAATTACAACTGCAGAAAATGCTAAAAACAGCGATGCGTCGGCCGCTCGAACTCAATACCATAGAAGTCAGTACATTTTGTGATTGGCCTCTTAATAAGTAGCATCTCTAATATCTACCAGATTTTTTTTTTATGACATTCAGTGACAAACGAGTAGACAGACCACCTGATGGAAAGCAGTACCTGTCGCCCATAACACCTACGGTTCATGCACTTAGGTTTTAGGTAACAAAAATACAGAACCGCTGCGCCGGTACGTTATCACTGTGAGGACTAAGATGATATGCCTCTTGCTTGTAATTGCGCTGGCTACCTTATCCTTCAAACTGGAACACAACAATGTAATCATTGTTGCTTGGCGGAAGAAAAAGATAAGGGGGTGGTACCCATCCAGTCGGACTCCTCAGGCTTGTCAGAGTCCTACCACCGGTAAAATTATGATTATAATATAGTATAAATTAGTATAAATTATGATTATTATTTTAATAACTAGTAATATAAGAAGAATATAAAAAATATCTACATTGGGTGATGAGTGATGACATATTATGAAAAAAATATTAATATTTTTTTTTTAAATGTAATTACTGGATAAAAAATAGTTAAGGCTTAAATAACTAATTATATTTACTTGAAAATATAATTATTAATGTAACATATAAAGTACGTGTTCGCGGCTTCGACACATAAAAATAATGTTTCTACTGACCTAAGAATCGTATGTCTCTACAACATAAAACAAAACATTAAACAATAATATAAGAACTGTCATAAACCACGCATAGCTTTGATATGGGTAGAGTGGAATGTGATGTGATGTCACTGTGATATGTTTTTCGACTTCGCTTAGTAATAAGACGAAGCCACATGTTACGCAATATAAACATACAAACTTCTTCTTACTCATTACAAAATTAAAAACGCTTCGTTTGTTTGTAGGTACAGCAAAATCACAAAGCTAAATTGAAGCCCATACATACCTACGTATATTACATAAATTATAATAAATTTTCTTTAGACAAGTAGAAATCTTTCTGAAGTTTTTAATAACATATTCAAAGTATATTAAAATTGATGACAAATGGTGTTTGTTTTTTTTTTACCTAAAGCCTGAGTTCCGGCGCATGTAATTGGATACAGCGTTTCGAGCTCCGTGAAATCACTAATCCTACTAATTCTGACAGCCATATGTCACGGCGTAACGACCGCGTCGGCGGCAATCTTAAGTTTAGGCCCGTTGTTGTGAAAAAGTAAATTCTATTATATTTTACCCGACTGTGATGAAGCCCAAAGGAGGCTTATGTGTTTGACCTCCATGTATGTATTATGTATGTACATATGTACATTATCTTCCAAGTCTATTGAGTGGAATATTGAAATGTAGGTTTTTAAGAGGCGATCGTAAGACGCTTATATATTTAATTCTTTTAGATTTTTGTCATATATTCTGGATATACACGTCATTAATATAATTAAAAAGACTACAAATATAAATTTACTCGATAAACTTGCTGTCCCTGCCTCAGGCCTCTAATATCACATATTGACTAAATTATTGTTATATTATTCTTACTTTGAATCTTAGGGCATAAAACGATTATAAAAATGAATACAACAAGTTTTAATACTAATGAATATTGATAAGGGTCACGCATCATTAAACGCATTACTTAAGTGATGTATATTTTATTCATATAAAACTGACTACCTGATTCATATTGTGCTGTAGTTCGTAATAAAAAATATTTTCTTTTGTCTTGCAAATCCAAAGTTATTCATGACACAATAGTAATATTATGGGTATTTAGTATTTATTGAACAAGCGATATGCTGTCACTCGCTCAAAGCTACTAATATAGCTACTAAATTCATCAAGGAAAGGCATTTATGTCCCTCTGGAATGTCCTGGCTTTGGAAAAATGAAAAATGGCACATACATACGTTTATACATTATGTATCACCGCGATCGGACGAATGATATTTTAACGCAAACTAAATAAATCTCGAATTATCCCATACAACTCATGCGCCATCTATCATACATTCATGTTACTATGTCAGAAACCTTTACACTGTTACAGGCTCAATTTCACCAAGAATTTAGAGCATTCAAATGAGTCATTCACAAATATTTTTTCATTTAAAATTTATTATATTATTGTTTATAAATATGCAAGTACGTATATTATGTTTCAAAATCAAAGTATTTGCAAAATAAGTTAGCTTTTACAAATACAGTGGATTTTATTTATAACGACCTTGGTTGTAGCGACCATTTGTCTATAGCGACGTTAAATCTCAGTCCCTTGAATTAAAGCATACTTTAGTATGTACAAACATATGGCTATAGCGACTTTGGATGTAACGTCGAGTTCGGGTGTAGCGACTGTTTTTATTGAATAGTTTGTAATAAATTCTTGGAAATCCCAAGCAGATATTGCGACCGGAGTCGGCCGCCAAAGACACAAAAGAGCTTTCTTATCTTTTGTTTACATCCATACAGATGGTCAGCAATCTTTACTTTTTGTTTATAAATATTAGCTAGGTAATTAGGTAGGTAAGCGTGTACGTTTGCGAGTTTAAATGATTCAGTTACAAATTAGTATTCAGAGTAGCAACTGTGTATAATAAACTTTTGAATAAGTATGGCTCCTAGACGCACGTTTACTGTTAAAGAAAAGGTGGAAATCATTTCAAAATTGAAAAATGGTGCAAACAATGCTGATTTGTGCAAAGAATACAAAGTTTCGCATTCAACAATATCTACGATGTGGAAAAACCGTGATAAAATATTAGAGTGCTTTGAGTCCAAATCCTTAAAAATTAAGAAAAACCGCAAGCCGACGCATCAAGATGTTGAAAAAGCTCTTCTAGTGTGGTTCAAAGCTCAAAGAAGCCAAAACGTACCTGTGAGCGGTCCTCTGCTGCAAGAAAAGGCTAATCATTTTGCCAGACTGTTTGGAAAAATAGATTTTAAGTGTTCGGAAAGCTGGATATACCGGTTTCGTCAACGGCACGATATTGTAGTAGGCAAAGTTTGTGGAGAGGCCGCAAGCGTATCGCATAGTGACTGTGACAACTGGCTAAAAACAGTTTTACCAAAATTGACTGAAGGTTACACTGATAGCCAAATATGGAACGCAGACGAGACAGGTTTGTTTTTTAAGCTAACGCCTGAAAAAACATTGAAATTTAAAGGAGAAAAGTGCGTAGGTGGAAAATTATCAAAAGATAGAATCACCGTGCTTGTTGCATCAAGCATGGCAGGGGAAAAAAGAAAATTATTGGTCATAGGCAAGGCGAAAAAGCCCAGGTGTTTCAAAAATGTTAAATTTTTACCGGTTGATTACGAAGCAAATAGAAAGGCCTGGATGACTTCAGATATTTTCGAAAAAGTTCTACGAAAATGGGACTCCCAGTTAAGAAATAACAAAAAGAAGATCATTTTATTTATTGACAATTGCCCAGCTCATCCTAAAATTGAAAATTTGACTAACATAAAACTGGCATTTTTACCACCAAACACAACATCAGTGATTCAACCTATTGATCAAGGGATAATTAAAACTCTCAAAAGTCATTATCGGAAGATTTTAGTACAGAAAATGATGAACGACATTGAAAAAGCGGCAGGCTCATTTTCCGTTAATCTTTTAAATGCTATTGAGATGATAACTACGGCATGGGCTCGAGTGACTCCGGAAACGATCAAAAAGTGTTTTCTACACGCTGGGTTCTGTAAATCTTCGGTTATCACAACAATTGACGACGATTCTGACGATGAGTTGGACATACCATTGGCACAGCTGACAACATCGTCAAGCGGAACAAATGTTCCGGATTGGGAAACATATGTCAATATTGACAGTCAGCTTATCACCACTAGCAATTTGACTGATAATGAAATTGTTGAAACTGTTGCTTCATCACCTACGACGCAAGATGAGGAAAATGAGGAGGAAGAAGAAGATGACAAGGAAGGTGAGATTCCTACAACTGAGGATGTGTTATGTGCAGTGACAAGGCTCAAAAGATATTGTCTATTTGGTGATGGAAAGGATAATATAGACATTGAAGGAGTAATGAAAATAGAATACACCCTACAGCGTATGCTAGCGCAAAAAAATAAATTGAATCAAAGTAATATTACACAATTTTTTAAATGTATCAGTAAATAACTATGTGTGCAAATATTTTTAAAAATAAATGAATATAAACCATGAACATGTCTGTATCTTTTTGCCTTTGCCTGTAACGACATCCGGATGTAACGACGAAATAACAGTGGTCCCTTCATCGTCGTTATAGCCGAAATCCACTGTAATATTTTTTCTGCTTTAAAAGACCCAGCGTAAAAGTATTTTTAGTACAAATAATTAAAATATTTCTACGAACAAAACGTTAAAAATGTCTAAAAATCTTCATCTAAGAAATAGTTTAAATGTAGTGGCAAATCCAATTTTATAGATGATCATAAAATGTCACGCCGTTTACTTTATTTCGGGATCATAACATGTGTCGAAGGAAACGCATTTTAAACTGCATTTTAAAAGCAATATATTAGCAGATGTTAGAGGATTATCCTAAACGGGACCACCTGTTTGGAGTCAACTTTGATGCTCAAGACGTGCCCTTTGCCAGGATACATTTATTATAACATTTGCTTTAGATTATGGGATCTAGAGACTAAGTTATGGCCAGTTTAGACCTTGTTATTGAGTCGTAGGTTATTGTATTTTCTTAACAGTCTTAAAATGAAAATGGATTTTGTTTTAATATTTTCTTCTGTTAAAAGTACATATTTATCTAAAGTCTAGACTACACTGTAAATATACGAGTGTATTGAAAGCGATTAACAATTACTTATGGAAAAACACTTTTTAATTAAAGCTAAGTTTTGAATAACAGATATTTTTCCATATAGAGTTTAATAGGAATAAATAATATTTTGAATCCTAGTAAAGATTCAATTAAATTATTTATCTATAAAAAAAATCAAATATTTCGCTTAACAAAAATGAAAATTTTTAAAATGTAAGTAAGCATTTAAGTACATATTTCCTCTGTTGAAATGTGGTGTTAATTTTGACACAATTCTTAACATCCTTAAGTAACGTCATAATTGAAATTATCAGACGGTGTTACCACCATCGGCTTTCGTTTTTGACAAAAAAATATAAAAAAATACTTTCTACTTAAACACGTTAAGTACTAAAGATAAATAAAGATAAAAGCATGGGAAACGGAAATTTTGAAAAAAGGAATAATTTTTTAACATTGTAATTTTTTATGCCACGATTTTTTTTCGTTCTATTATGAGTTTGCGATAATTTTTAAATCATAAGTAAGGATGCTTTGTTCTTCACCCACTTTGCATTGATGCATCGACATAAAGTTTGTATATGTTGAATCATGTGTCACTCATAAGCATTCTTTCCGTAGGTACATCAAGTGGTTTTTGTGGCCTGTAATAAAATGTTTTTTAGTCTGAACAAATCGAGGGCGGGTCACTATTACCGGACATAATTTAATATTCATTGATGACTGCAAATTTCTAACACTAATATCAACGTAATTAGACTTTGATTAATTAATATATTAATGTTGTGTGTTTACTCGAATGATATGTAGTATCTAATTTATTAATAAATATTACCTGACATCCAAATTTATTACAAGTATCTAAATGGGAAACATACATGGAGTTCATTTTAAACTTTAATTTAGTACTAATTACCTTTCACTCTTCACTTCCATGGACAATCTTAAGCAATTTAGTCGACAATTTTTTCTTGTTACCATTGTTTAAAGGTAGAGGATGCTATAAAAAACGTTCGTGTATTACTTAAGGCCTGCACTTGAAACCAATTATACTTTTAACTAAGCCCGGCGGGCTAAAGAACCAAAAATAAATTACAGGCTCGATCTATATTAGGTGTTTCTGGTAATAACAAAGCTGTTATAATAAATAATATATTGTTAATGTTAACCACATACTAACGAAAGGAATAGTTTAAAAATAATATTTTCTTGTTAAAACAAAAATGAGAGGAAATTGAGTAAATTATTTATGTAATTAGTTGTTCTTAATATATTATCTATATTAAAAAAAAACTAATCTGGAAACGACTTATTTCAGTTATTCACATATTTTGCTTATTTAATTACTATACATTTCCGCTTGTAAAATGAAATCGGGACGTATCATTTAGAACACGAAATCAATTTAAACTGTAAACAAAATCCATTCGTATTTAAAAATTTAAAATAACATCACGGCAAAATGGATAACTCAATCAACGTCAATCGAGTCGGTGGACGCGAAATGCAGAGGCTCGAAATCGAGTAGTGTGGGCCGACTGGTGAACAAGCTTGTCACTACAATGAATGTACCCCACAAATCACCGGTTCGGTTGTAGAGGGCATTTTTTGTCGTTTCGTAGCGAAATTGAGTTTGGTCCACGAAAATTTGACCCATTCACAATGTACGTCCGAACTCCGAAATAAACAGATGCGATATCCTTTTGGCTGTTTTCTACTTTTGTGTAACAATAAAAAAATAAGTTACAAAAATGTTATAATATTTCCATCAAATTAATATAACTGATTTGAGTGACATTGAAAATATTAATGTCCTCCTGAATTAATGTATGTATTGTAAATACAATATATCGATACCTCGGGGCTCAAAGGGTGTAAGCACCAAAACTTGATTTTACAGGAGAGCCAAAAAACAAAAAAAAAATAATATTATTATCGACATAACTTTTATGATTTTTGGCCTAAATAAACCATTCTAAGACCAAAAGTTTAATTTTTTCTTGATGCATAAAACTGTAAAATTATATTTCAAATAGATTTAAAAGTAACAAAAATAGCTTTCCTATACGCCCCGGAAAACTGCGAGTTTAAGGCATTTACACCCCAAAAATCAATGGATGTGTGATGAGTGATGGCTGTAAGCGTCAATTTGCCTACTAGTTCTATCAGTTTATAGATAATAACTTTGTTTTCTTCAATTGATTAAACACTGTTTGATATTTAATTGCAATTTTATATGGACTTTATTAACTTAGCATACCTAAATTCAACTCAGATAACTAATTATATAAATAATTACACATAGCTACAAAATAGTACTTTCTAAACTTTTCCGGTTTTTTTTTTTACTTTTCCTTCATATTAAGTTACAGTAAATTTAAATCTACCAGCCGTTTCTATCTAACAGCTTTTATTTTTCGTACACAGCTTCTTGATACTTTACCATAAGGTAGACATGCATTTACGAATTTAGCACACTGTTGACATCAGAAGGATAAAATTATTGTGATAAATCTTCAAAAATACGTGTTTTATACAATTCGCAGTATGTTTGCTTTATTTGTGTAGAATATGTCTTTAAAAGTTATAGAAAATCAAAGAAAAAAACTGCTTATAACTTTATAGTAGGATTTCAAAGAACAATTGTGTAATTTACAAGCCATGGATACCCAAAAATAATTGTTAAAATTGTGCTGTTGCATTTCGGACAATGGTCAAGTAAAAAAAGAAGTTCTCTGAATTTCAAAACCCCTATGTTTGGCGAGAACCTATAAACTACTATTATGACTGTTATTTTGACTTTGATAATCTAAATAGTATTAGTTAAAATAACCGTAAATAGATTTATCCTAATTTACTATCTGCTAAAGGACCCACTTTGCTATCTAGCACAGCTCAAAAGTCTATACCACCTTTTACCATCAACATGAGCAATTTGTTAAGGTGCTCATTACAAATGGAAATTATTTGGTGTCTATTGCAAGAAATTCCTTTAACTATATACTTGAAAAATATTGGTTGCAACATGACCGTAGAATTTCATTATTTACACTCTTATCAAGACCAATTTCCTGAAAATCACGTCCACTCAAGTGATAAACAAGAAGAAATATTCCATCAACACTTTCAAACTATGCAGGAACGATACACATTACTGCTACTGCAGGGCAGATTACTGCTAAACTTTTGAACAAGACCCACAAGAAATGTTAAATTCATTGAAAAAAATCATTTTTGGCGGCTTTCGTAAATTAAATTTATTTTTATAATGATTTCTTTGAGTTTTGTACAAAAATACACATAAGCCATTTTTCAAAAACTCAAGCTGATGGATGAAAACGACTTTCATTTTAGAGTCACAATGTCAAATGGCTTCAGAAAAGCTACTTAAACTTTTGAAACAAAAGTTAACCTAAAAACTGTTCAATAACTCGTCTTATTTATTATAAAAATAGTCTAAATAAAATCATAAAAATGTCGTTTACTACCCTCACATTTATTGATCAATATGAGTGATTGCTCTTACGACCCAAAACTACAAATATTTCGATGTAAAATGTTGGGCGTAAAAACATTTTTATCATCTACGGTGTCGCTTACTACCCTCGCATTTATGATATTAACAGTGGTTGTTGTTACGACACAAAAACTAAAAATATCTGTTTTATTTTCTACAAAAAATGGGGTCGTAAACGCCATTTTTTGGCGAATTGGAAGACTTTAAATATACAGATCGATAGAGGAGAAAAAATTAGTAGGACTGCATTAAAAAGTCAATTTGGCCAAAATGGCGGTTACGCCCTTTGAGCTCCGAGGTATCGATATATTCAGCCGTATTTTACATCCCCTGCCGAGCATAGACCTCCATTCAATACGAGGAGGCTCAGGCTATGTGTTTTATAGCTAGCTAGATTTTCTCTGTTGGTGTTTTCCTTCACCGTAAGGCAAGTGATAATTATGTTGAAAATGATTTACACATGAAAATATCAGAAGTGCAAGTCCCGGGATTAGAACCCGCATTACTTGGTTTCTCAAACAAGTGCATTACCACTGAGCTACCCTGAAATAATGGGAATATTTCAAAATTTACGAACTATGCTAAGCTACCAATTAAAAATAGTGTAGAACATAATATCTAACACAAATTAGAGAAACGAGCGTTTAAAAAAATATTAATATAACCTATTTATTTCACGTTTCCTTGTTCTTTTGTTGTTTTAATGTTTTAATTTTTGCATCGAAATAGGAAATTTAACGTACATAACTAGTAAATAATATAATAAATAACTGCATAAAAGCAATACAAATAAAGAAACCAAATCATTTTACATAGACCCTTTAAAAGTAGCCTAAACAATAGGTATAATATAGTGTCATTCATACAATTTATCAAATATCATTTTCTAATTTGGCAGAATTATGGATACTAAATTATTTCAGTCAAATATCAAATTATCGTTTCTGGCCAAGGGATTTCTTATAAACAAATTTATTGCGATGTGTAACTTGAACTCGGTTATTATATTTCAAAGTTTTCGCTCATAAATCTTATTGGATTTAATTTTTATGTGACAAGCGATGGGCTTTGTATGTCTTGAGAATATATGCATTCTGAGTATTAACCTTCGTTACCATATGCTTTTATCATAAAAAAATTAGTGTTTACTGCTCGCTTTTATAGCTTTAAGAATTTTAAGGTAAAATCATACTTAAAAGGAGAAACACTAGATTTACCTAAAATAACTTTTAATGTAAAAATATTTTTTTTTATGTAAAAAGTAAATAAGCTTAGTAGAGCTTGACAAAACAATGTAGACAGAATCATATTTCACTTTGAGACGTACTTTTGGTACGATGCGTGTTAGCGTTACGAGGTTCTTTTTTTATCTTTATAAGGCCTCACTTCATGAAGGACGTTTACAATACAAGCTTACTAAAAAGAATTTTCTTTTTATTTTTCTTATAAAATATGAGTGAACTTAATAGTCTGTATTTTATTCGAAATTCTAGGCTCAGTACTTTTAGATAACAGCTAGGGCTAAAGATATACCGCAGTCAGTTAGCGTTACCGCATTAATATTTTTTAAACATGCATTATAGTTATTTATTAATAACTATAGCTTTTTTTTTATTTTTAAAGTTGAGGATTAATTTATTCGCGCTATACGTCCATACGAAGATATATAGAAATGAGATGTGATAAACGGACAGACTGACGTATAAGTTATATTATTTTTCTTATTGAGGTAAGCAACCGCAAATAAAAGATTTTACATGAATATTCGCTCATACTAATTATAGGGTTATCAAATTCGGTAAAACATTAAAAGTTGTTTAAAGGGGAGTCGATTAGCGTACGACCGTAAAATTTCGCGAAAACAATAAGAATATAAATTAGTTAGTCAAATGCGCAAGAGCATTGTGATTTTCAACAATAAATCATACATTTTAAAGCACTTAATTACCTACTAATTTATTTTCCACAGTTCTTACCGTCATAAGCGCTAAAATAAATGATTTATTATACTTTCTAAGAAAATATGGATGTGAATTTAAAATTTGAAAACGAGTAAAACGGATGTGTAATTAACATTCATCATCTAAAATATTATTTATAACCATTTTTGTGTAAGATTAAGATAATGATGATGTCAGTCTATACATATAATAAAATTCTGAACACGGAAAAAATCTTTGGACAGATTTTAATGAATTTTAGTAAGATGATAGCTGGTTATCCGGGTTAGCATATAGGATACATTTTACTGCGGGAAAATATTTCATCGCTAAGAAATGTATACTAAACGATACAACGTAACTAGGAACGAACCCGAGCGAGGAAGGGTGAGTCGTTAGTAGTATATATAAGTATATACAGTATACACATACATATGTATATATAATGTATATTAAATACTACTAATTTTACATATCATAATTAGTACTAGATCATGTAATACTATATACATGTACTGTGACGATTATGCCTTACATAACATGTTTATATAATTTTAAAGGTTTGATGTGTCTGATATCTAAGGCAGCGACGAGTTCTTCGCTCGAGTCCCTGGTACGTTTTAAAAGTAAGTATAAATATATAATACGCATGTATTATACATGTAATTTTTCTTCTTGAATCACTCTATCTATTGCTGAAAACTGCATTAAAATCCCTTGCGTAGTTTAAAAGATCTAAGCGTACAAACAGTGGAAGCGACTTTGTTTTATACTATGTATAAATTACGCTTGGCTAGGCTTACGCTGTTTTCATGAGACGTTTTTAGTTTTAATAATAAGTAACGTATTTGTGGGGTGCAACCATAATTTTATAATTATAGTTGCACCCCACAAATATTTGCTAACCACAAATAAATTAAGATCTAATTTAGTTCAATTCTATTAGATCTTTTTCATTGAAAAACCGCAAATAAAATTTGAACTATATTCATTCATAGCCATTACAGTAATCATTTTAAAGCTAACCCTATTTCTTTACGATAGAGTATAAAATGGAATAACAAATAATTAACGTCATTAATATATTCAGTACCTAAACTTTCAGTTGCTAAATAAGTTTTGGCTTTATTAAAGTGAGGAATATCCGGAATGTTAGTTTTAAATATGTCACAATTATGTTATTTAGGTTGACTAATATATATAAATATAATATAATAATAAATATATTGACGCATTAATACACACCACTATCTAGTTCCATGGTAAGCTACGAGGCTTGTGTTATGGATACTAGACAGTTGATACACTACACATATATAACTTGAATTACATACATATTATAATTATAAACACCCATGACTGGAGTATAAACATTCGTGCTCATCATACAAATGAATGCCCCTATCGGGACTCGAACACGCGACCGCTGGCACAACAAATAGGATCACTACAAACTGAGTCAAACGTGTCGTCGCTAAAATATATGTACATTACTCTTTCACATTAAAAGAAATTGTTATTTTATAACTTACATTTAGAAAGATTATTATTAAATTAAAAGTTTGTAAGATTCTGTAATGTGTTAAGTATAATTACGTATTTAAGCACTTTGGATCACATTGTAATGATACGTGAATATATATATATATATATATATATATATATATATATATATATATATATATATATATATATATATATATATATATATTCTGACTTTGTTAACTACGTTGGGCTACTGACTTGAGCATAGCATTAAGCATATAAGTCTCATTCATATTATAAATGCCAAAGTTTGGATGGGTCTTTGTTACTCAATTATGTCAGAATGGCTAAACGGATGTAGATAAAATTTGGCACAAAGATATATTTTAGTCTGGAATAACACACAGGTTACACATTATTTATCCTGTAAAAATGTGCGGTTCCTGTGGCATAGATATGTTTTTATTTTTCACTAGGGATGTACCCGAGCGAAGTGAGGGTGAGTTGCTAGTGTTACGAGTACCTAAATGATTATTAAAAATTATGTGGTTTTATGTTTTTACAACTATGATATTACTTTGAAGCTTTGAATTTTATGTATTAATAAATTATATTAACCTAATAACGTTTTCTTTGTTTCGATTAGCTTAATACTGCGCTGTAACACGCATTATCAAGATATTGGCTAAAGCACTAAGTCTGGCAAAGATTTTTGAGCCGTTTTATTTAGTTTTAAATGATTTATTTTGTATTAAGTGTTCTTTGTTTTACGGCGTAGGCTTTTTATTATTATTTATCCAATACATTGAGAGGTTGAACCTTTAATGATAGCACATATAGACAGTTAGATATACTGTCAGCTTAGGTTCAGTACAGGCTTGCTCTGACTCTTTAAGTAAATCATACTTCACTGATATTATAGGAGTAATTTTAAATTCTATCAAATGTGACCTGGTCTTCGGAAGTACGTGTAAATCGTGGGTTTCACTTAACTTCATGGCAAGATGATGCGCAGAGGTCAACAAGATAGCATGAGAAGCAATTTTAAAATCCAACCTCTAAATCCTACCCTGACCTTTGACTAAACGTGTAGTAAATTATTCTAAAATATTAAGGTTTGCAAGTTCATAAATCATTATTGATAGCAGAAAAAAAACTCTAGCATAAATATTACAAGATCCTTACTGTTATATGTAGTAATATGTAAGGATATTTTTATTCCTTCAGCATATTTAAGACATTGTGTCGTATAGGAGATCGTTAAAGTGGAAGCTCATAAAATAAAAAAGCAAAGAAAACCTTACCTAATATGAACGTATTAATATAGATTCTTTATAATATTATTTAGACGGATAATAAGGATGGAACAATTCAAAGAAGAAAAAAGAAGTAGATTTAAAATGTATTTAAAAATTGCTTGTTGGGGTCATATTTTGAAAATTTATGTTCCAGTTGCCAATAATCATATTATATAACTGTGTCACTAAACAAATAATGAAAAAGCAAATCCAACATTAGTTTATAGTTTATACATAACAATATATACTACCTACGTTAATAGTCGCCATAAAGTATATGGCGACAACATTTATATCTCTCATAAAAAATCGAATGTTAATTAAGAATGAAACGTAACGTCAACAGTAAGTTTATTTGCTATTTCCTCATTAACCCTTATTATTAATGCTGAGTTGAATTCATATTTCATTTCGATTTTAAACTTTATAATTAGGTCAAAAATACTTTTATTATTGAACTAGCGATTTTTCCGCGCTTCGCTCGGGTGCCTAGGTAAGTTTTAATTTTTTTGAGCGAAACCCTATCAGCTATCTGCTAGTGAAAGTTCCTTTAAAATCGATCCAGCTGTTTCGGTGATTAGCCGGAACAAATAGACAGACAGACATACAGATTTTTTTTTTAAAAATTATGTTTTTCTTTTAAGTACCTACCGTATATAATTCCATATGCATTTAGTTTTAGGTGTTATTTTGACATTACAAACAGACACTTGTTTGTCTATGGATTTCCACATTTCGATTTTACACCATAATATGAGGTTGCTTTAAAACCAATCCCGACTTTTGTAAATCGTAGCTTTAGTTCGTCCCTCTGCTGGACATGGCTCTCCATTTTATCAAGCGAGCGCATTACCATTGGGCTACCACTGCACTTAATTTGATTAACGACACAATTTTTTATTTTACGGTTAATTTTTTTAATCATTTTAATTTTATAACAGCCACCGAGTTTTAATGATAGCCACTTCAGTAAAATTGGGTTGATTTCACACAACCTATGCTTGCTAATCATACACTGCATTTTACTGTAACTAATTTCACTATTACATTTTTAAAAGAAAATTACAGTATCTATATAAATAAAAATGATATGTTGTTTGTTGCTAAGCGCATTACTTAAGTTCTTAACGGAGATAGCTAATTTTTATTTTAAAATATTCGTAACGCTTAAATTTGTTCGGAAAATTGGAAAACTCGAAAAAACTATAATAATAATATATACCTATAATACTTTTATCCATATTTTTTCATATGAATTCAAAGAGAGAAGATCATAAACATATTTAATTAAATTCAGCCAGCTAGTGACTTAATATTTAAGTAAAAACGAAAATTCCCATTCAAATGAGACATAACAAACACAAAGGTTGCTCATGACGTCCAACTGTAGGTACATAATTAATAGAGATTAAGTAATTGTATTTATTCAAAGAAGCAAACCGAAAGGAGTGTTCTTTCATTTAAATGTATGCAAATGTATTAAAAGGAAAAAAAAAATCAGTAGAAACTTTCATAAAATATTTTTGAAGACGAAGATAATATCAGTTATTAATTATTTTTCTTTTAAACTTTATTTACACTTTTGTTCGATATATGCATAATTTTTTTTAAATAATTCTTATTGTTACAAAAATGATCAAGTTAAAGATACAAAATAAAATTCGCAAATTCACAAATATTACTTCTAAATATTCGTGAAACTGAACAGGGTTGAATATAAGCTTTTCATTTAAGATATTAGGGGAGACTAAATCCAATGGTAATCCAATCGGACTCGTTAAATGTGGCGAGTTGTATGCACATTCCGAGATAAAGGTCTGCACACACTGTCACGTGTCTGACGCGTGGCACCACCAGTGGCAAACGAGGACAGGCAAAAACATTTTGTCCATATCGAGTGGCCTCCTATTACACCGACGCGTAACACCGATAAATCTGATTCTCGTCTACAGAATTTTATAATGTAATATAATTTATTTTTTTATGAAAAGAATTCAGTTAATTCACATTATATTTTTTATTTCAAATTGAAGCCTAATGCTCTTGATATAAATGTTTATGAAGTTACCAAAATTTTCAGCAATTTTACATTGTTTATTGATTTTTTTTTAAAGATTTAAATAGATATCTAAAACAAACAATCTCTGCATTGCGAACATCTTCGTTTGAAGTTGGTATAAAATTATATATATAATCTGTGTAACAGCATCCCAGGCTAAGCAAACGCATGGCATCTTGAAAAATAAGACTAAATATAGCCCCCTATTACGAAGTAAATGTGTTGACAACGTTGCTGCACTTAGGGGCGCATTTGCGCTTGTCGCCCGCTGAGTTGTTTCTTTGAGACCAAACTTTATTTTTATTGCTACTACTTGCTCCTAACTTTTTTCGTATAAAATGATAATTATATTTCACAATATTCCAATTTCTCTAGAAATTTAGCTAGTAATTTACATAAGTCTGCAGATTTTTGTAACATAGCTTTAATAGTCTCCAAATAAAGTGGCCGTAACCCTTAAAAAAGAAAATTCATATAATATTTTATCAAATTAGTAAAATGAACAATATTGGCCTTGAAAGCCCATCTCAGCTCCATTGACATTTGTTTCATACTACAGAAACATGTAATAATGGCAGTCGAATACGATCCAACAAGCACTCGATATCGAGTGAGCATGATATGGCAGCACTCGTCGCAAATGAAATTTTGTTTTCAGTCGAAACCTAGCTGGATGCTATTGGAGTGCTCTTTTATTTTTTTATATGTTAACTACCGTCTGTCCGTATTTTCGTTAAAAGTATTTCTTTGATAAGTTTCATTTGAAGTTTTTGGGACTCAGGTTAGATTTTTAATGGTATTGGACACGGCTTTTATTTGTATTTTTTAAAAATATCTATTATATGGGTGAAATTAACTTATTTATGACTGTGCTTACCTGGTTTTTATTTATTACAGATAAACATTTTGTACGTTAAAATACATTTCGCTTTAAATTTTAAGCATTTATAAGGATAAATTCCGTACAATGTGATCATCGTTATAAATCCGCTTAACCGTTTCGATTTCCATTTCCAAATTCGTAGCACAACTACGAAATGTTCATAAATATTTCAAATTTTTTACCTGTAAACGTCAAGATATAGATCACAAATCATTATTTAAAAAAAATGTTGTTGTCGAAAATAAATCATCATCACAAATACAATATCAGAAGTACAATTCATTTTATTTATAAAATAATTCAAAATAATATGTCAATTTGTTTGTACATATGTACATACATACGTGAAAATGGAGATAATGTTGGTGAAAAATAATTTAATTTATTATTAAGAAGTTAATTATGTAGAAAAAAACAACAAACGGACTGGACAAAATGAAAATGGTGTGAGTTTCAAAGCTAGATCTAAAGCTAATTTTAAAGACGATAGTCTCACAAGATATTTTGATAGCCTTTGATCATTTAAAAACTCCTATTACAAACCATTCTATACACATCGGCTTATATTTCAAAATCCATAATTATCTATACAGATAAATAAAATTGAAGTGTCTGTTTGTAATGCCAAAATAACAGCTTTTACTAAATGCATATGGAATTATAAACGGTACTTATAAGAAAAACACATTTTTTTAAATTTCTGTCTTTCCGTCTGTCTGTCTGTCTGTTTGTTCCGACTAATCTCCGAAACGGCTGGACCAATTAACGGGACTTTCACTGACAAATAGCTGATATTACAGGGAGTAACTTAGGCTACTTTTACTTTAGAAAAGAGTTAGGGTTTCGCTCAAAAAAATTAAAACGTACCTAGGGACGAATCGACGAAACGAAGCGAGGGTGAGTCTCTGTGAGTGTGAGACTAAAATACAACATGTATGCTTAACAGTAATATTTCAGTAATCAGCGTCACCAATAACCGCGACCATCAAACGAATTCTCATATTCAAAAGTCGTTAAACACTCACGTTCACACATTCCGTACCTAATTGAGACATTTTACACGAAAGGATGTGATTACGAGCGGACATAAAAATGTATTATTTAGGGACCTAAACGGATCTTTAAAAATAGAGACGGGGGTTCCAAGCATTATGCCAGCACACGTTTCAAAATGACTGCGAACAAACTGATTTCATGCAGCTGAATAGCATCTCATTGCCAAGTAATGATATAATTTAAGTGTCCCGTGGCTTTTGTTGCAAAATTGAGTGATAATTTAGTAAATATTGGCCTTTTTGATTTAGTGGTTTAATTTTTACAATTGTAATAACATCATATTATGTAACTTATAAGGAATATGTGTAATATATTTTATTAAATACATGTACGTGTAACACATTTGATAAATTTTATTTTATTTAGAAATTATTTTTAAATTTATAAAAAGGTCTACGTATGTTTTAAATAGATTTGTTTGCAGCCCTTAGTTTTTTTAACGTCCCACTGCTGGGCACGGGCCTCCCTTCAATACGAGGGAGATCAGGCCATAGTCAAGTCTGGCTTTCGAAAACTTGCTAGGTTCTGTCAGACATGCTGGTTTCCTCACGGTGCTTTCCTTCATAAGACAAGTGGTAATCATGTTGGAAAATGATTCGCACATGAAAATATCAGAGGTACGAAACCGGGATTTGAACAAGCTTCACTCGGTTTCCCAAACGCGTTACCACTGGGCTACCACTGCCTGATTCTATCATTAGCCTGGTATTTTTATGAGGCTTCGTTTAATTAAGTTTTAGCATAGAGGTGGGAGTAGGCCATAACAACATATATTTTATAAGATATATACATCGTCTAATTGAGAGTTACCTGTTTATTGTAGTCATTTCAATAACAACATAATAATTTTATTACACCCCCGCATTAACGAAATAACCTATCAGAGAATGTGCGCCCACACTTATTGTGATAGTATTATGGTATGCATTATAGAACATAAAGTAAGATCGACCATTTCTCGTGATAATAAACATCAATTATATAAATTGACTAGGGACTCAGCCTCGCTCCGCTCGGGCTCGGCCCTAGTTAGGTTTTAACGTTTAATTAGATTTCTCAGAGATGAAATATTTTCTCATAGTAAAAAGTATTCTACATGTTGACCCGGATAACCAGGTATCATCATACTAAATTTCATCAAAATCTCTCGGCTGTCTAATGGTTTTCATGTGATGCGTTCCCAGACAGACAGACAGACAAAAATTCTAAAAAACTATATTTTCGGCCTCTGTATCGATAATAATGTCTATTTCAATAAGATTTTACAAAAAATAAAGAATATAAGGAATCTACCAATGGCATCACTTCGACAACATTTCTACTGAGGATAGGTAATGAAAACTATAGGTAAGGTAAGGTATAGGTTGGCCTAAACGAAATCGAATCCAGGATCTTCAGATCTGTGCATGCTAGCCACTACCAGCAAAAATCAAATTATCTTCACTATTATTATAAATATTAAATACGAAAGTTTATATGTGTGTATGTTTGTCACTCCTTTACGTTGAAACAGCTGGACGGATTTGAATGAAATTTAATACATAGATAAAATAGAAGTTGAAGTTGTTGAAGTTACTTTGGGGTTGGTTTCCGCAACTCGACGACTTTGCGCCTATTCTGCGTAAGAGATTAATAGAAAAAAAGTCACAAAAAATGAAAACAAGAGATGAGTCATAGTATTGTAAGGTTGCACTTTTATATTTGAGCGTTTTAATGGAAAATAATGTATTTGATTAATTTGTAATGATTTGTATATGACATGTGGTTATGTGATATTGACCGATAAGAATGTATTTAAAAAAATAAAAGGACGCGGATATTCTGTTGTTTTCCCCGCGCTTTACAGAGACTAGTCATGGATTGTTTGTAATACTAAAAATGATTGTAGTAAATTATGTAACTTATTATTTAAAAGATTAACTGTTGAGTTTCTTGCCGGCTCTTCACAGCAGCACAACTTTCTGAGCCGGTGGTAGCTTTTATACGGACAAACGTACTGACGATTATAAAAGTACTGAATATAAGATGCAAGGAATATCTTGTAGTTTTATTGGTGTCTTCTTATAGTATATACATACATATATATGTAATCCACTTCTTTATGAGGAAAGTCAATATATATTGACTTTCCTCATAAAGAAGTGGATTATCTTTTATCATATATATAATAATATAACAAACTTAATTTCATAGTAAAAACAATGAGATGTATTCTAAATATTCGTACCAGGAGGCAGGATAAATAAGACGCCGTGGATTCTTGACAATGAGTACTAAATAAATTTAAGTTGAAATCTCATTAAGAACTTGTACCTTAGAATAAAAAGTACAATAGAAGACTTATAAAGAAAAATATATGCCGCTTTCAAAATTTCTCGTCATCTCTCTCAATTTTAATACACAGGAGATCAAAAATATATTGTATTGACAACATAATTATTCTCTCAGAATAAGTTTTAAGAAGACTGATTCAAATAAAGAGTCATGTGACATCTTTAACATTAAATATTGCATTTTTAACGCCAACGAGACACGGCTATTAGATATAATAATATGGATTCAATAACATTTTTTTGTTATTATTAATCTTTCACGGATCCTTGTACAATCTACATGTCGGTGTTTTATTTCTTCTTTTAATAATAATAATAATAAATAGGTTTCTGCCTCGACAATATCTTGATGTGTGTATATAAGATTTTAAGTTCTTATGCTATATCTAAGAGAAATTTTCTCTCAGTAAATTATATTACCGTCGTGGGCGGCCGAAACAAAGGGGTTCGTATTTATTCATAAATTGATCGCGAGCATTCTGATCCATGCGAGATAGCGTTAAAAGTTGAATATTTATAAGGTTTTCGTATACGCTTTGTACGTTTGACCACACATGTTAAGGGATACCTTAAGTAGATGTGCTAGACTATGGCAGATTGTATAATTATGATTAAAAGATACCGTTACTCTAATCAGAGAGGTTTAAAGTGAGATATGAAATGGAAGTGCTCCAAATTATAATATATGTATATATAATGGTGCAGTGGTAGCCCAGTGGTAACGCGTTCACTTGGGCAAACGAGTGAAGCGGGTTCAAATCCCAGGTCTCGCACCTCTGATATTTTCATGTGCGTATTATATCCAATATTATTACCACTTGCCTTACGGTGAAGGAAAACATCGTGGGGAAACCTGGATGTCTATGAAAATCTAGCAAGTTTTCGAAAGACATGTGAAGTCCGCCAACCTGCACTTGGTGGACTATGGCCTGACCCCTCTCATATTGAAGGCAGGACCGTGCCTAGCAGTGGGACGTTAATCAGGGCTGAATACACATAAAATTTTATAGTATACTAATGAACCCGACAGATGTCCTGCCTGAATTTACAAAAATCCTAGAACCCGACAATTGTGTAGTGCCATGTACCGAGTCTAGTTGTGAATTTTACCCATCCAGGGATCTAATCTACCACACACAAAAAAAATTGTCAAAATCAGTCCAGCAAACGGCTGGACTGATTTTGACAGGAGGAGTGCAGTGTTATACACACGTACAGAATTTTATATATAAGGATAATAATTTATCGTCGACGTACACAATATATCCAGCAATCGTTGTATGATCAGTTACTTGTTACCAAAATATTGTACTAATTAAGTTACATGAAATGTATCTTATTTTCTATATAGAAATAGTATATTATTATAAATAAACATGCTATATAGAGTTACTGCTCCAAAATAAATAACTAATAAGTCCCTTTCATACATTATTTTTACTGAGAAACCGTACTATAAATCGGTATTCGTCATCCAATTTTTCCGTCCTACTTTTTTGTACATTCACAAACAAAAGCAAAGAAAAACCCCGCGTGTTTCCGCTTGAAGTAACCCTGTAGTGTAGGGGAGACTAGCAAGTTTCGTGACGACCTACAACTCTAGTGCACTGGCGACTCATTAGGGACCCCACTAGGGACCCCACTAGGGCTTCAACGCGGCAAAAGGGGTTCTTCACATAGAGAGTCATCCGTGAACTAACGTACTTACACGACTTGGCATCACAGATTATAAGAAAGACGATAAATTTTCCTTTCTTATTTCATCTTGGAAATGTCTTGTAAAGACACTTATATGTTGGTATGATTTATTTTTAAACTGATATTATATTATTATTTAAATATGTACAATACTTTTTATAGATAAGCTGTAGCTACATTTTAGTTACATTATTTAGTTAGGATTTTATTATTGATTTTTATTAAGATAAGGTCTACTTTTGATTTTGATATTTTACAATATATTGTACGGTTTCACGTACAATTTAAGTTTTGCTTACTTTGCGCGATAGCTTTTCAAGGCGATGCGTCGCTACAGTATTTGTGAGTGCATTTAAGGATACTGAGCCGAACAGACTTGGACAGTTAAAGTCGTCAAAATTATACTGTAACTTCAGTAATTGAAGTGCTTCAAACTTATAAGTGTTTTAACTTGTGGTCTCCAAACTTTTATAATAACTATATATTACTGTTCTAACTAGAAAGGTATATATTTAAAGAGCTTTTTTGTTTGTTGACATATCGTTGGTTAGCTCGTTATAATCGATTAATTCGATCGAAACGAATCGAGATCGATTAATTTTAATTACATTTTATCGTAGTTTAGGCTAGCTTCCGATAAGATCTTAACATCTAGAGAGATATTTACGACCCCTCTTATATGAGACAGTATAGATAAGCGAGCTCTTTGTCTTAAGAAATATAATTTTTATCCTCATAGTTACCATTACCGTTGTTAATGTTAATTAATGGTTGGGACGTGCATTGATTTTGATTAATAGGTTGCATTTCCGTTTGGCGCAATATATTTTCCTAAATTTTTTTAAGTGTCTCAATGTATTATTTTTAAACCTTTCTTTTCATCTACATATATAGTAATTAGTACGAAATAGTAAATTAGAATGTTTAAGATAAAAATTTGTTTTTATTTCTACTCGTATTAAAAAAACATAACAGTCAATTAGGTACTAACTTTCAAGCCAACAGTTACTGGAATTTAGAAATGATCTAAAAATATTGTTTATTCTTTAGAAGCGCTCAAAAGAAATTCTTATTAATACAAAGTATAAAAACCGGCGTCAAAGTAATTAGAGAAGTAGATCTAATAAAAGTTAATAATAAAATACTGCTAGAAAAAGCTACGTTATGATATACATATATCTATACTAATATTATAAAGAGGTAAAGTTTGTGAGGTTGTAGGGGGTAATCTCTAGATCTACTGAACCGATTTAGATGAAATTAGGTAAGAAGATAGTGTGAGACCCTAAGAAGGACATAAGATACTATTTATAACGGAAATCATCCCTTAAAGGGGTGAAAATCAGGATAAAAGTTTGTATATGAGAAGGCAATCTAGGGACGAAACCGATCGAAGCGAGAAGATTTTTTCATATTTTTTTTCGATTTTTTTATCTCTTTCTGATAAGTGGAATACTCCCGTATATAATTAATATGTATATTGCATGAGATTTATCCATTACTAACATAATAGATGATATATGATGGATGATGTTACTATGTCTCCCTTCACTTTATTCTTATGTATACACATTCAAAGCTAATACGTTAACTTGTGTTTGGAAGCTCAGGGTGAAGCAAATATTGTTTTAGTATTGTTAAAGGATCCACAGTTATACGTCATTTATTAAATATAATTCAATTGGACTAATATTAAAAAGAGATTGTATATGTTGATGTGTGAGTATATTACTCTTTCACGCTAAAATGACTGGACGGGTTTTGATGAAGTTTAATAGACACATCATCTATACATACCCATAATAAAATTGTAACTAAGCCAAATTTGTACATTAAATATTTTTTGGAAAATATTATTGAAATAGTATTTAATATCGATATAGAGGCAGAATCTATAGTTTCTAGAATTTTTTCTGTCTTTCTGTCTGTTACCGCGTCACGGAAAAATTACTCGAGGGATTTTGATAAAATTTGGTATGATGATAGCTGGTTTTCCGGGTCAACATATAGGATACTTTTTACTGCGGAAAAATATCTCATCTCTGAGAAGTCCAACCTAAACGTTAAAACATAAGTAGGGACGAACCCCAGCGGAGCGAGGGTGAGTCGCTAGTTCATATATAAAAAATTAAAAACATACATTTACTAACAAAAATATATCTTCAAAAAGTGGTATCGACATGTGACTTTAAGTCAAATCAAAGAATAAAATTGAAAAATCGAAAGTTCTAATTATCTTAACACAAATTCGAGCTTACGCACACAACATAAAGTAGTTTTTTAAACGTATCAGCGTGCGTTTTAAGTCATCCGAAAAGCATTGAACAAAAGAGATTTGAAAGCGCAATTAAATTTCGAATGGTGTACTTCTTTTTCAGGACACCTTTGGGACGCTAATTGCGTATCTTGAGTTTTTGTATATCAGTTTGACAGATAGACTATGATCTGGAATAACATGTTCGTTATTGTTAAACACCTAGGAATGCATTAATTTTAAAAGCCAATGAACATAATACGTTAGCAATCACATAAATTAATTTAGCCTTGGACTAATCAATCATTTCATACCTACGATCGAAGTAAACAAAATCCACATCTCCTCTGTAATGCGATACACTATCGTTAAGCGAAGTTTAGACAAATCTGCGCGCGACCGCTCTGATCATCACTCTTCATAATGAAGGATCACGATCTTGATTGATAAGCTGGCCCTTGTGTTGTAATAGATCATACCATATTTAGACATGGCAAAAAATGGCTTTACGATAATAACTTTCCGTGGTATTACTTATTTATAAATATTACATATTGATTACTTTATCTTCTATACATATATAATATGTACATTAAATATTTTTTGGAAAACTTTATTGAAATAAGCATTATTATCGATACAGAGGCCGAATCTATAGTTTTTTGAATTTTGTCTATCTGTCTGTCTGTGACCATATCACGAAAAAACCACTGTACAGATTTTGATGAAATTCGGTATGATTATAGTTAATCATCAGGGTCAACAAATAGGATACTTTTAACTATGGGAAATATCTTATCTCTGAGCTAAACGTTAAAATGTAACTAGGGACGAACCTGAGCGTAGCGAGGGTGAGTGGCTAGTATATTCAATATAATATTTTAAATAATGAATATTTTTAAAGTAGTTTTTTTAAATAATATAGTTATAAAATTCATAAAAAAAATCTTGGTCTAATTTATTAATTCCATAGAATATAACAATTACGTAATAATAACAAAATGTATTATTAAAGTAAAACTTCTTTACGCACGCTTGACTTGGGGGGCAAGCTGGTCAGTGCGTTACGAAAAAATGTACGTACTTTTGTTTTAAATATTTCAAAGATTAATAATCGCTTTCTAGCTCTATGGTAAGCATCTCCTCATTACTTAAAAGGATTACAATTTTAGCTGGAATGACGGCAGGTCTCTTGGTAAGTTTTTGCTTAATCTTGTAGGTATCAGATTTCCTAGAATCTGGAAGATTGATTACTTTCATCTCTATAGTATAAACAGAGGCTCTATATAATAATATTATTAAATAGTGCCCGTTTAAAAATTAAAATAATAACATAACATTTTTTTAGATTTACGCGAATACTTTAAATTCAAATAAAACTATCTTTTCGGTTTTTTTTGTGGATTTATTTTGATTTTTGGTTTCCGACAATTTGAATATTTTACAGTAATCATGAATAAAAACCGGAATTGAAATAATATGTTAAACTTCATCAAAACCATTTATATTGCTAGCCGGGTTTAACACAAAATATTAAAACTTTGCCAAAAACTTTTGATTATCACAATTAAAAAAGGGTTATCCATTCGCCCCTTAAATAATTTTATTGATTGGTTAATTTATCAATCCTGTAATTTATTAAATTATAATCATAGGACCACTTAATAAATTTTCAGTTCTTACATAATATAAAGTGATTTTTTATACTTCTCATCATTAAATATGTAAAATTAAGTCAGCTAGTTATTCAGTAACATAATAACGTGTGGAAATTATCCATCGTTACTCACCATGCGATACTGAGAAATCATTAAACTAACATATTTACATCAGCTTTAAAGCCAAAGATTGCGAACTTAATTGATATTTAGTATATACGTAGTGGTCTGGACACCGTTCAAACTTAATACGGTCTAATAAAAAATTAAAAGCTTTTTGAGAACATTATAATGGTAACAACTATATAATTGCTTAATGATGGCCCTAAATTGCGTTTCTATATTATTTATTCATGAGTAAGCGTTCGAGATTATACGCGATCAAGCATTCGCACTAACCTTATATTACATGCTCATTATGTCATCAAGCGTTTT
Organism: Argynnis bischoffii washingtonia; assembly: GCA_033884665.1. NCBI lineage: Eukaryota > Metazoa > Arthropoda > Insecta > Lepidoptera > Nymphalidae > Argynnis > Argynnis bischoffii. Next base: position 11,728,312 of record CM066621.1, on the reverse strand, counting down.
ATGAATTTAATTTTTTATAATATAAGGTTAATGCTTTATCGTTTGGTGTGTTTTATATATATATATATATATATATATATATATATATATATATATATATATATATATATATATATACATAAATATATTTCATTTGTTCATTACAGACCAGAATATACATAATATTTTGGTCTGTAATGAACAAATGATTTTTGTTATTAACTTGGTTTTGAGGTTCCAATTTTTTTTGTTGACGTTGGGATAACATATCAGGGAAAATTACCGGCCGTCAGTGGGCAGGGTACTGTGAGACTCCTACTCACTAAAATCACACTATAAAGTATAACACCCCTGGGGACCGCAAAGCTTACTTTAAGTTACCTTGATTTAACTTTAATTTATTTTTTATATTATTTTTAATAATCAAATAACAAGGTTGAGGAAATATGTATAATAAGTAATAATACAATGCTTTCGTGAACTAACACATACACCTTTTCTTAGTGCGTGCAATCCGATAAAATTTAGGTAAACTGCAAATAGCTACGTACTCGTAGCACCTCATTTTTCTATGTTTTGTTTTTTCATAGCCAAATACATGTACATATACATATATGTTCGGACTGCCAGATGTATCGTTAATTCGTTTCCATGATTTTTAACACATTTTTGTTAGCTTTACTTGTAATTAACAATGTAATCAAATCATCATCACCGCGAGATGACTAAGGTGTTAGATGTCTCAAAAGCATTGTATAGTTGTTACAGACAGCCTACCCACAAAATAACAAAATGAATTCAAAAATTGAAAAAAAAAATATGTTAATTTTAAACATTTATTTAATTAAAAAAAAAATCAAAATAAATCCGCGAAAAAATCTAAAAAGATAATTTTATTTAAAATGTCAAATATTCGCGTAAATCTTAGAAAGTATTATACAATAGTATTCCGATATTGCAGTTCTGTTATTCGGAAGATGTACAATGAATTGTTTTAGTAATAGAGAATGTCGTTAATAGACACACTGGATGTTCTCATCTTATATTTAGTCATACTCTGAAAATTAAAGGTATTTTATTCCGGATATGATAGGGAAAGTAAAATGTATGCTCTCAATATTATAATACTGTATCAGAATATATTAAGTTTCTGAGTCATCACATCATTAGCTGAGTAAGGTGTACCTAGAATTTTGTAATGATCTTGATTACCATAATAAAATGAATCGAAAAAAAAACCTGGGAAACATTTTGAAATAAAGTGTATATTATATGAATAAAATATTTTTCCTTAAACATTTTTTATAAAAAGGTATACTAAACTAAATAATACTAAAATAAATAAATAAAGAACCTACAACTTCAGATAGTTAATACACTACACATATAAAACTTAAAATACATACATATAAGTATAAACAGTAAACACCCATGACTGGAGTACCTACAACGATTCGTGCTCATCACACAAATGAGTGGCCCCAGCGGGCTCGAATCCGTAACCGCTGGCACATCAAGTAGGATCACTACAAACTGAGCTATACGTGTCAACAAATTGCTACAAGGTGAATTTTACATTTAATATTTTTTTCTCTTTATTTTTAAGGTCTTTTGTTTTAAAAACAAGCCAGTCCTATAATACACTTTTAATATTAAAAAAATTGAACGAAGTTTGAGTCATCTTTCGTCTATATTTTTATCTGTTTAAATATGCATTTTTTGACAGCGGCCATATAGATTAAAGCGGGGGTAATTAAATTATGAGAATCACTTTTTAACTGAAAAACATACACTCTAAAATTACTTAAAAATAACGTTCCTTATCTATGTAAGCTTTTAAAAGAGCCTAAAGTATTATTAAAATTAAAATAAATATTTACATCGAATATTTGCAGATATCAATCGCCATAACTTTTACTATAAAAGACTACTATGTCAATAAAAATGAATATCTAATATTACATAAAACATTCACATAATATAATTAGAATACGTAATTTTTTTGACTTTCTTTAGTATAAAACATTCTCATAATACCGCAACCTTAAGAGCTTTAAATCTTTAAATCCCTTAAGAGCTTTGCCTTTATTGGTAACCGTTAATCCCACATATGACTACTAAATCATCTGATACTCAAGCTTTCTTTACGTCGCCTGTTTGAACTATAACCTACAGTAATATTGAGGTATAGCTTTTATCACAAAAGGGTTTCACATTTCGTTAGATGGATATAAAAGAGAAGGTCGTAAAAATTGCAAACTTAATGTATAGCTGGTAAAATATGTCATTTTAATCTGACCACCCATCTCGAAACGACTAGTGACGTTCTTCCATAAATTAAGGTTTTAATAACAATCTCGTGAAGAAACTGGGTTTAATTATATTATGTTTTATATCTTACTGCTTTTAAATAATTAGGTATATGTTTACGATTCATCACGATTATGTTTATTGTTCATAATTTAGAACGTATTTTCTAGATTTCATGTATTAAACGAGAATGTCTTCTACTAGTAGACCCCGCGGCTTTTCTTGCGCAAAAATAAAAAAAGTCTTTGGCTTTATGCTATTAGTAATAATGTATGGAAATCTGCCTGATTTGTTGATATTTATGATTACTGCTCCGCTCCCTTGGGTAGTAGCAAGAAGATTTAGCCTATAGTCTTCCTCAATAAACGGGTTACCTAATCCAAAAAGAACTTTTCAAATCGGATTAGTAGTTTCTGAGATTAGCGCGCTTAAACAAACAAACAAGCTCTGTCTCTTTATAATATTAGTATAGATGCATGATTCACATAAACGTACGTGGGCGTATAATTACCTATATTAAAATTACAAGAAAAGTTTTGATTAAAATTTTACTAGTAGCCATTTAATCTTTATCTATAGATTTCACACACAAAGTTTCTTATAGATATGACGATTAGAAATTGGTAAAATTGACTTCTAAGGCTTGACAACATAATCAGTTACAAGTGAAATACAAAATATTATAAATATGAAATGATTTTTCAAAAAATATTTCACAATAGGATTTACTTGTGCAGCACTACTGTACTCAGACAGAGTCGAGACAGGCAATTAGTAAAGAAAAATGGCAAAGTCGGCATATTTACGTACAAAAGCTTTTGTGCACAATTCGTAACTAAACGTCCCGTGTTTAGTGTTCATATAAAAGTTGTCATTTGTCAGAAAATGTGCGTTTGCCCCCGGCTATATGCGTTCTTACTTTATGCCAAATATTCCCGTTTTCATAAAAATGAGACGCGCATTTTAATATGTATACATTTTGTATGTTTTATTGTATGGAAAAGTGTTATGGTATTTTGTTAAAATATATGAATTGCTATCAAATAAAAAGAATAAATTCCGAATGCATAATTTGTTTTTGAATTTCACGCATAAATTCATGGTGCATTTTATCCACATTTTTATAAATAGGCGTACAAAGACACCTGGTTTTTTATTATTATCATAGCCGCTTTTTCTTCGTTAAGGCCAACTATACCTCTACTTCTGTCAGTAACTTTTTTCTATTACCTCTTAACTTTTTCATACCCCAAAATTAAAAATAGGTCTTTTGATGCATAATTTATCTATTATTATCTATATGTAAAGAAACCCTTCAAACAAAAGTAAATATTGATTTGTATATGACCCATCATTATTAGTATATTCGTGATCGATTCAATTCAATTCTTTTTATTTTATGGGATTTAGGCATGCCAGTGGGCACAGTTAATTTCACTAGTAGCGTGAAGCAAGAAGAGACGGTTGAGATAACCTATTAAGACAACCGTGATCGATATCAGAAACTCGAAAAAGTAAGTGACAAATATGTTGAATTCCCCATAGTATCACAGTGTTTTTATAGTGACCATGAAAACTTGAAACATATAATATAAAATTAGTTTTAACATTCAAATTCTGTTTGAAAATAGAGTATATTGTTCTTGTGGTAAATTTAATATAGCTATAAATTATAATTTATATTGTACAGAAAAGTATTTTTCTTTATTTAAAAAATATACGCTATTGTTGAATTAAATTAAAAAGTCGAAATAAAACTCTTGAATTTGAAATTCTCTTCTATATCTCAGGCACTTGCATTTACAACAAAAAACACTATCACAAAGCTCTAGGAAGAAGATCATTAATTCAATTAACTGAGGGAAGTGACCTACATTCACTTCAATTGTTGCGTGTCCCTGAATCACCAATTAAAAAGTACTTAAGAACAATTACATAAATGAATCGCCTAGACTGCGCGGTAGAATACGAATAAGCATATAATTAAGATGATTTTTAGGGTTCCGTATCTCAAAAGGTAAAAAAGGAACCCTTAAAAGATCACTCTCTTGTCCGTCTGTTCGTCTGTCTGTCCGTGTGTCACCACCGATTTTCTCAGGAACGGGTAAACCTAGCAAGTTGAAATTTATATCAGATGCTGAAGTCTATAGTCCCTATTAGATGTATAAAAATCAAGGCCCTAAGTCAAAACGATAAAAAGATATGGGCAAATTTAATTTTCGCGAAAACTTTATATATTTTTCGGAATTTTCTCTTTACTTGTGCTGTAAGACCTTGCTTTTCACCAAAATTTAGAATTCTAGGTCTACCTATATGATAGTTCCCGTTGATCTAGAATCACGAAATTTGGCAAATATCAAGGTCTTACAGCACAAATAAAGGAAAAATTCCAAAAAATAAAAAGATTGAAAATTGAAGTTAAACAGATTTCCTACAAAGTACGGAACCCTCGGTGGGCGAATCCGACTCGCACTTGTCCGGATTTTTTCCATTATTCCAAATCAATGTCAACTCAATTGTATGGATGAGCGAAATTTATTTATTTTTATCCAAATAAATTCATATTGTTTTCAATATTTTCAAGGGTGTAAGCTTTTGTCAAGAAAAATAACGATATTATTATTTGTGTGATTAAATTTTTTATTGAATATGTTATTCGTAACTATAGTGTATTGAAAATATTAAAAAAAAATTGGCTTCAAAAAAAGGAGGCTTTTCATATATTATGTAATGTGATATTTTTACCAATTATAAGCTAATTATTTGATTGTTTTCAATGAATAAGTAATATATTTTAAGAAGAAAACATTCCATTAATTAAGGAAAAAACATAGTGATAAGTAATTATGTATAGTGTTATATTTGTAATATTTTATTATTTATTTTGAATATTATATAAAAAATGAATGGTTGAACCTGTAGATAAGATGAGTTAGCTAACGTAACTTACAAGATCCTTCAGGCATCAAGATATATCAAATTGGCGTGTCAAGCCGATTGTTCGAACCGGTACAAGTGGTTGGTAAGTGCAGTCCTACCTTCAAGCAGATATTATTATATAATCGTGATTATGATGGCATATTTGTTGAATAACTCGACATCATTGTAATATTAAAATTATTATTTTTACTAAGATATTTTTTTCAGATTTTAAGAATTAACGTTACTCACAAAACAAGAAATATCTTTAGTTCTCTTTATTATTAGTATCTCGAATATCTCTCAAGACATTACAATGGAAGTCCATGTAGTTTAATTGTTAAGTCATATTATGTTTATAACTACAATGTACTTTTATTACTACTTACTTTTTTGTATTTGACGTCACGTTTGGCTCAGTTTGTAGTGACTCTATTTGCTGTACCAACGGTCGCGAGTTCGAGTCCTGTAAGGGGCATCATTTGTGTGATGAGCACGAATGTTTGTACTCCAGTCTGTCACTTTATAATAGGTATGTATTTAAAATTTATAAAGGTATGTGTATCGACCATGTGATATCCGTAACACAAGCCTTATAGTAGCCATAGTAGTCATGGAACTAGATGGTGCTGTGTGTTAATGTCCCAACATATTTCTATATTTATTAGTTATATATTTATTTATATTATTGAAAGTAGTAAATAAATCTATTTTACATTAAATTAACAAATCTTACGTTATATACATGTTAGTGAGTTATCGAGGTACCTACTATTAGATGAGCATAAATTAATTTTAAAAGTCTATGTAATAAAATGATTGTACTCTTGATTACGATTTTAATTTTTTTATTGTAACATGGTCTTAGTTACAATTGAAATGTCTCATTTCGCATATACTCAATGAGCAGTACGATGCGAGCGACAACTATTAATTAGGAAGTATTGCTGACCTGAATGCAACTGCCATACTACTTTAGACTTAACTATACCTAGTAATAACAATTTCACTAGTAATTGAGCAATTTAAAGTAATTGTGAGACAGCAGTTAAATATAAGGTAATGTGAGTTGCTTTCTAAGCCACTAATCGTTTTAATATGGGTTTTAGTTGACCTGATTTCAATAAGAAAATGTATTATACCTCTATTTATTATTATCTTAAACTACAGTTTATAGTTTTATTAAAGTTTATCTTTTAATGACATTTTTACATGCTAAATTTTTGACTAACTTAGCTAGTAAATGCTTTGTTAGATTTACGTTTATTTGACATCTACACTAATATTATAAATGTGAAAGTTTGTGAGTATGGATGTATGTTTGTTACTCTTTCACGCCAGAACGGCTGAACGGATCTAGATGAAATTTGGCACAGAAATAGATTATAGTCTGGAATAATACATAGGATACTTTTTATCCGGTTGAATAGGTTTGTTTTTGATATTCCTAGAGACGAAGCGAGGATGAGCCGCTAGTTTTAAATAAAACTATCTTTCGGATTGATCGGAATTATGATTACGGGAGCGATTGCTGTAAAGTATTTGAGACGTTGGGAACCAAAAATTAAAATTAATCCACAAAAAATCAAATAAGATAGTTCTATTTAGCTAGCAGATCTATTATTATTGCAAACAGATGTTTGGTGGATATCAAACCTGCTACTTTGTTAGTTGTATGTTAGGCTATACAGGACAGTATGAAATTTTGGATTAATGCCATAAGTATCATTAGGTAGATTTTTTTTAAAGAAAATATAATTCTTAAGCTCTTATTCGAATATAAAAATATATCATTTAAAGAAAAAAATATCTAAAATAATTATTTTAAACTTCATTCAACAATTTCGAGATAGGGAACAGCTTAATACTACTATGCTGGTATGACTCAACCAGACTAACCGTGAAACTTTCTATTTTACTCAGCAAATAAGGTGGGTGGACACTAATTAGTAAATTTGGTGGTACAAGTATATGCACAAGACAAAGTAAGTTTACAACTTCGATAATGGAGCAATTAGAATTTTCCTACCCTATCGTGAAAATAGTGAGATTTTATACGCTTTTGGACTATAAAAAGTAAAATGATCTTTTAATAGCCTTTATTTGCTTTATGTTCTGAATAATATCTTCTATTTATGTCACTAAAAGTGTGTTTAAGGCGACTGTTTTACGGCTGGCTGTTTTAAGGCTGGCCTAGAATACTTTGGCTTTCTAAGCAATATTTCTTGAAAAATTTTTTAATCGTCTGCCTCGGTGGTGAAGTTGCTAGTATGTATGGCTGCATATTTGGAGGTATTGGGTTCGAGTTCCGGGTGGAGCTAAGTTATAGTTATTGAGTCTTTCTGTTTACCAAGCCTCAGCAACAGCCCAGAGTTGGGAAGTTGGTGATATTTTACCTCTGTGCCTGGTAGAGTACGTAAAGCCATCGGTCCTGAGCCTTAACTCTCACTAATCGTGTTAAATATTCTATAGTATAGTAATTTCCTACAACATCGGAGTATGAGAGTGATAGGAATAAAGAGTGCACTTATGTTTGCGCGTACACTTGTGCACTATAATATCTCCTGCGCAGATGGCTAGCCTCAATAAGATTTGCCACCGTGGCCGAAATCGATCGGGAGGACATTATTATTATTATCATCTAATCTTAGAAAATAGGCAGAGTACTCCTACCAGATAAAATAATTACGATTTATGTGGAAGTCATTAAGTAAAATGTAACAAACATACACATACAATTATAATAATAGTGTGTATTATAATTGCGAAAGTTTTATAATTTAAATTAACATTAAAAATAACAAGATCTCAGCAAACAACAACATGTCGGCTTAAATTTAAAATAATATATATTCTATAACTAGACAATTTTACACCTGGTTTCTTCTCACACCAGTTTCCTATGGGAGCAGAAACGTGTTGGTGTCGGGTGTCAACTAATTAGTGCATGCGTTGACGCGGAATGAGCGACGATGGAACTAATGCAAGGCGTAGAGTGAAGCGTCATGGCAATTTCGGATGTTCATATTTTTTAGCCAGAAACTCTGATGTCGTTAGCATAGTTAAAATTTTGGTTATATTTGTTACTTCTTGTATACATATGTATATCAGTAATTATGTTTTGGGACTTCTGATTTTATCAATATTTATATTAAATTTCTAATTTTATTGTCTTTATTAAATATTTCCATCAGGAAAAAATATTTACTTTTATGATTTTTAAATCTGTCTTCGTATTTTCTATTTAGAATGAACATACAGATGTAGATATAAGAAATTTTCTAATATATTTATTTTACTCGGACTTTGTTATTATTTTAAAAAATACATGTAAAAATAGGACGAGAAAAATAATATAATGGGTACCTATTAGTATTGAAAATTGTCTTCTATATACAAAATAACTTTGCACCTTTGCTTACTAGCGAGAACTCAACCGTTTGATATTATTTTACATCATTACCGCATTATTTTCCAAATATCACTTAAGTGCTTGATAAAATTAACTTATTTATTTATAATATTATCAAATTAAGTAGACCTCACACACACCAAGATCACTTAATCTATTCATATGCACGTGCATTTAAAAGTAATCATTAGTATCTCTATCATCACATCACGAGGGTTCGCATAATGTTGAATTGCAAATCACTCTCGAAATGTCGTTAAAGCGTGAATAATACGACCACATGTTTTGTTCACATCACGGAATAATAATTTTATTACCGCTGCCCTATATTGCCATATACTCTTTATAGTATCGAAGGCCCCTAAGCAAACACACATCATCATCAACATATCAACTGTCAATTTTACGGAAGAGCGTTTAGAAAATTTAGCAGTTTTGATGAATTATTCATTTATCACAAAATACATAATTCTGCATCTATAATAAATATTTGAATATCATTTTAATCACATATTAATGTAACATAGATAACACTAAAATTTTCGAATCATAGATAGGTATTGCAAATTCAATAATGTTCAGAAACTAATTTACAATATTAGTACCCGATTGGGGATTTAAATTCGAAAAGCTTGTATTCAGACTTCAGAGAGCTTTTATACTGACTTAAGCTATTTTTTTATCCTGAAAATGAACAAAAAACTCTTAAGTGAAAAAGGAAACTTAACATCAACAAAATCACGGGCTTTGCAATTCTACTGTATATGTGTTTTTGCTTACAAACCGTCTAAGTTCAGAATCAATGAACCGGCTAGCACGAGCATTTTTACTAAGGGTCGATAATGCCATGGATATTATAGGGTTAGAACTAAAATAGGGTAAAGGGTCAATAGTAGGCGAGATAAAGGCTGCAACAAATTGTGTGCCGCCTTTGTTAACGGTCGTTCTGTACTTAATTGTGCTTTTGTCCACCATTTCGCTGCGGTCTCTGATTGGTCCACGCCCTAAGATAACATACACAGAGCAAATTGATTCTGCAATCTTTATCTGAGTCCGGTATCACGATTTATTATTGCTGTGTGTTTTACTGCCTATTAATATTATTAACTGATTTCGGCAATTACCTTTTCCTATCCTTTTATTACAATATATAATGATAAAAAATATTATATATAAAAAAAAGTCTGAGTATATAAATAAAATGTTAATGTTTTTTTTTTTTTATAAAAGATAACTAAAAACCTTTACTAATACGTGACTTAAAAAACAAACAATGCAAAAACAATTTATACATTATTTATTTCTATTTATGAATTATGTCATACATGAAGATATTTTGATTAAGCTTCCTAATTGCCATGGAAAATACACGCATGTCAGAATGTGGGGATAATTGGGCCCTTATGTCCGATGTTCTTCCATGCGAAAACAAGCCCCATCTAAAGTGGACAGTTTCAATAAGGAGCTCATCTGCATATGCTTATGTTCTCATTCTAATTTACAAACTATGATTTTATAGAAAATATAGGTGTATGAGAATTATTATTTTAAAAGAAATATTTATTATAAAAATAAATTAATTTTTAATGATTAACTAACTAATTAACAAAGCATAGACCAAACCACTGGAGCTTAATGGCCAAATAAACTTAAAGCTTGGTTAATGTTCATATTCAGTATATAATTAATATTTTACTAAATTTTTATTAAATAACTAAATAAATAGCACCTAGAAAAAGCTGTAGTAGTTCTAGTAACATTATATTTTTAGTATATTAATAAAGTTCTTTATCTAAAATTTTGTTCATTGTTTCGTAGACATGATATTTTTCGCAATAAAAGAAGGAAATCTGAATATATTTAACTTAATAAAGCCTTAGAATATTCTGTTTCTTACTGACGAGAATCTAAAAAACAAAGTTCATGGTCAAATTTTAATTTGATTATTATATTGTTCCTAGATCTATCTTAGATTAAATTAAACTTAAAAAAAAATGTTATTATCTGCGGCTCCGTGCTATCGTAAATATACCATTTGTAACTCAAAATTAGTATAGTTTTATATCAAAGGGGGAAAAATATTGTCATTTAATGAATGCAAAGACAATATAACTATTGCCAATTTATTGAATTGTAATTTAATAAAAATAAAAAAAAATCTATCTACGTAAAAACTAAAAAGTTTATTAAAAAGCTGACGAAGGAACATAATATATTGTAATTATTAGCATACAATATGTTTTTACTTGCTGCGAGTCTTTCTATGTATTTAGTAAATACGAGAGAATATAGGATCGGACATACATACGAGTATACAGGACAAACACATAATCCTCCGCGGATTGGTGGACTTCACATGTCTTTCGAAAATTTGCTCGGTTCTCTCAGACATGCAGGTTTCCTCACGGTGTTTTCCTTCACCGTAAGGCAAGTGGTAATCATGTTAAAAATGATTCGCACATGAAAATATTAGAGGTGCGAGACCCGGGACTTGAACCCGCTTCACTCGGTTTTCCAAGCGAGCGCGTTACCACTGAACTACCACTGCTAGTTACATTATGCATTATAAAGACCACTTATTACTACCCTTACCGCAATTATAATCCTGATTGCGATACGTATCACAACTAGCACTTGGCTGCGGACAATCGCATTAATACATGCCTCAAAACGCAGCTTCCACAGAATCCTAAATAAACAATAACAAAGGGACAGCTTTTAAACGATTTTCATAGGATCAGCTGACAGATTAGCTGGCCCCAACAAAACTCTCATGTCAATAAGGCTTATTTTTGTATGATGAAATAAAAAAAATAAAGCTCTTATGGTAGGTATAAATAAGGTGTATATTATAACAGCATTGTTTTATAGATAGATACATAGATAGCAAAAGGGGTGATGATGGGATGTGTTAATGCAGCCGGGCGACGACTTCATTGCAACTGTGATTTTATATGAATATGCGCATGTCGCCTGGATAAGATTTTTTTTCTATTTTTATATATAGAAACATATTATTACTTATCATAATTACTTTTATAATCAAGATATTGTAACTGTAGCTGTTTGTTTGTAAAAATTGATACGATTCACTAATTCCATTTTCTCTTCATTTATTTATAAAAATATCTGGAATAAAAGTATATCATGTAAATCACATAAAGTAATAAGTTTTAGTACTTTTTACTTACAGAGTAGTATTAAAATTAATAAAAAAAATATAAGTAGTTTTTGCCTGTGTTTTCACTCACGTGGTAAGGGGAGTGAGGATCATAGGTAGCCTACGTCCATCCCTAGGATGCAATCTATGTCCTTGCCAAATATTATCGAAATATGTTCAGAAGTTCAGTTACTTTAGAGTTACTTTTACATTTATAATATTAGTAAGTATTGTGCAGGTATTGATATAACAATAGCTAGTCAATCACCGACGAGATTATCCACAATTATCAAAACGTATGGCGCTTGTTAGCTTTCATGTCGTATTTCCGAAGACATTTCCACAATCTAAAATCCGCAACTCGAATTAAAAATTAAAATCCGCGACATCCGCATCCCAACAAGCAACAAAGCTTCTCGTTAAGTTGGTGAGATCCTCGTGGGACTCAGCATATGTGTCCCGTTATAATTAGCGAACAATGTTTGGCTTTAGTAAATCCCTTTGGGGCGTAAATTAAGAGATTCGAGCTTAGGATATTTGGGTTTAAGCCCGCATGAGCCGAATATTAGTATTTCCCAGAATGTACTTATATATGCAAAAATAAGGTTTTATTTTGTTCTGTCTCTATTTCTAAATTTACAATTTCATTCAATGTGCTTTATTATAGTCAATTCTATTTAGTAGTTTTATCACGTATACAAACAGTATTCATTTTATATATTGGTATGCCCAGTAAAGGGTGAGTACTAGCATGAAGCTTGCCAAAATTAAAAAAAAACCATCTCAAATGACCTTAAAAATAGATGTTGATAATCTGTTTATCTGTTGTGCATTTATAATGTCTTCCTCACCGATATCAGCCACGGCGGTCATTCTCATTGAGACTAACCAGATGTACAGGAGATATTATAGTGGGCAAATGTACGCGCAGACGCAAGTGCACTCTCTATTCCTGTCAATCTCAAAGTCTGATGGGACGGTACTTCGACACGATCGTTGAGATTAGGCAAAAAACCGACGGCTTTACGTATTCTTCATGGCACAGGAATGAAACAACGCCAGCTTTTATTTACCGCATTTACCAGCTCCAGGCTATTACTGAGAATTTCTTGACTCAATAATTAAACTTGGCCCGACCCGGTATTCGAGCCCAGGACCGAGGCAACCAAATTAGTTGTGCAATATAAACGAAACGGCTAAAGGAACATATTGACTTTTGTAGACAGGTTTCTTAAATTCTTACTCGTGAAAGCTTAATCTTAAGGAAAGACTAAATGCAAAACTAATGTATCTTATTAAGTTTTATTAGAAAATCGTTAATATAACAACAAATAAATATCATTAAAAAAAACCGGTCAGTGCGAGTCGAACTCGCGCACGAAGGGTTCCGTACCATTATCTATAAAAACGGGAAAAAAATTGTTTTATTTTAATTTAATTATTTGTTTTAAAGTGAATATATAACTAAATATTCTGTGTATATTTTAAGCGTCTACCTGTTGCCGCTATCAATATCGAGAAAAACGAACAAAAAAAACACGATTGTTCTATGCGAGCGCTCTTAAATATTTATTTTATTTTTTTAGTATTTGTTGTTATAGCGGCAACAGAAATACATCATCTGTAAAAATTTCAATTGTCTAACTATCACGGTTCATGGGACAACCTGGTGACAGACAGACGGACAGACAGACAGACAGCAAAGGCTTAGTAATAGGGTCCCGTTTTACCCTTTTAGTACGGAACCCTAATAATATACAAATATCAAAACTTTACACGGACATTAAAATTCACTTTGAACTGCATTAATCAGTATTTCAGTCTGCGGTCCAGACGGCTGCACTGAATTGTCTAAGTGATGTGATGTGAGGGCAAGTTGTATACATATTACGCTTTATAGTTGACCCATCCATTATCCATATCCCCATATTGGTTTGTGGTTGCATCGTATTACCTCGCTTTTACCTAAGAATTTCTTTACATTTGTAAATATATGCTTAACATTATTATAAATAATCGTTAATTTTTGAAGTTTAATTATTTCTTTGGTTAACAAATCCTAACGATCTATATAATCTGGTAGTCATTTCAAATAGTACGTCAAAATCCTACTATATCATACAGTTGTGTAGTAGTATTCAGCCCTTCTTAACGTCCCACTGCTGGGCACGGGCCTCCCTTCAATACGAGGGGAATCAGGCCATAGTCCACCACGCTGGCCAAGTGCGGGTTGGCGGACTTCACATGTCTTTCGAAAACTTGCTAAGTTTTCTCAGACATGCAGGTTTCCTCACGATGTTTTCCTTCAGTTGTGTAATGGAACAGAAATTAGTTATCTATGCAAGAAACTTTATAGTGACGATATTTAAAAAAATAATTAAATATTTGTCCAATTATTAAAGTCATATTTCTATTTAAAGATTACTTTACAATTACCCTTTAACTCAGGGGGTGTAATAAATTATTTTGTTTACCTTCGCGTGCTATCATGACATTACCCATATTTTATTAAGGGAAAATTAAATTAAATTAGTTTTATTTGAGCAGTCCGGAAACAATAAAGGGTTATAATTTATAACATCATTCGCTGACCATTTCATACAATAGCAGTTATTTTAAGACTACTTTTGTACTTATTGAATGTAGCGTTTACATAAAAATGTAGTTAATAATAATTGAGTAAATGACACGATCTAGTTTGATTTTTGTAACTTTTGTAGATTTGTTTCTAGCCTAGTTTCTAGTCAAGTCTCACTTAGATACATTTTAATTATGATTTAAATACGATAATGAAAGATATATATTATATTAGGTATTAATTTGATATATTTTATTGAATAATAGTACAGTAGATTTTAAATAAAAGTATGTTTAAGGATTATTTCATGGATTTATTTAGGATTTGGTTCCTGACGATTGTGGGTAGGCACTGTCTATAACAAGTATATAATGCCTTTTAGACATCTAACATTTTAGTCTTATGACCATTATTGCTGTAAAGCATTCAAAATGTCGGGAACGCGGATTTATTTTAATTTTTGGTTATAAATTAAAATAAATCCACGAAATAATCCGAAAATATAGTTTTATATAAAACTAGCGACTCGCTTGCTCGGGTTCGCCCCTAGGTTGATCCCCCATGCAAACTTTCATCTCCATGTTCACCCCCTTAAGGTATGATTTCCTGGATAAAAAGTATCCTATATCCTTCAATTTCATCTAAATCGGTTCAGTAGATCCAGAGATTACCTAATACAACTTCACAAAATTTACCTATTTATTATATTAGTATAGATGTCAAATATTCGTGTAAATCTAAAAAAGCATTAATACAGTAGATATAAATATAAGTTCTAATTTTGTCATAATCGTTGATGGATATTTCTAGTGTTAAAACAAAATACTTACAAGCGTTGTCTGATAGAGTCACGGTTATAAGTTGTTATTTATTCAAAATTTAAGTCCTATATTTTCTACAAAAAAAAACCAAAAAATATATCATTTATTTCTTTGCTGTATGAATTATTTAGGAAGATATTTCAAATGAGCTTTTATTCTTGTACCCTTTATGAAGGCATACTGTGTAGACTGGAGTCAATAACCTACTTAATTATTTATCAACGGTAAATACAAAATAAAAATGCTTCTTAAAGCAGACGCTTAAATAATTTAATTTGCATACTGCTCTAAATAGTAAATGTGCTTTTCAGAGTACCCTTTATCTATATATATAGGTAGAGACAAAACAGTTCAGTAACTTTATGTCCTCTGTTTGTAAAGTGATTTTTCTTTGTTTAGTAGCTGTTGACGAACTTTAGTATTATCAAGAAAAACGAATATACTCGAATTCCCACGACTGGGTGAAGTCTAGTTAAATTAATTAACATATTATGTACTAGCGGCTCACCCTCGCTTCGCTTGGGTTCGCCTCTAGAAAAACAAAAACAAATCTGTCGGGAACCGTATATTTTTCCGAGATAAAAAGTAGCTTATGCGTTATTCCAGACTATTATCTATATCTGTGCCAGATTTCATTTACATCTGTTCAGCCGTTCTGCCGTGAAAGAGTAACAAACATTCATACTCACAAACTTTCACATTAGTATAGATATCCGGAACCGGAAATAATTTATTAATGGTAGTAGTTAATAAGTTTAGACAATGATCTTTTGTTTGAAAATATCCATTAAATTTTTTTTAAACTCCAGCGTCATTATCCGTTGCACGTTTGTGAAGGTAATCTTGTTTGGACATCATCTCGTTCCATTTGTATTTGCATATTTCTGTTGCTGTCGCTCTACAAACGTTGCTTTTAAAATCAACACTCGAATGAATTGGGTTTTTATTTTGTCACACCAAGTATGTATCTTACTAGGTATAGTATAATAATATTATTTATTCAAGTGAACAGTGATGTTATAGTTCTTTATAGAAACATATGATTAATCTAGATTAATGAATGTTGCCACAAATTTTTAATTTCTTTAATTTAAAAAAAAATGTAAAATAAAAACTATAATAAATATTGATATCTGCCAAGAAAACAACAAAAAAACATTATAACTCAGTATTTAGATAATTTAAATATAGAAATTAGGTAAATTCCCGAAATATTTTAAGTTCAAACAAAATTGCTACAATACTAATTTACAATTTGGTTCTTTGCAGGTATCGAAGTATGCTGAGTATTGCAAAAACAATTTACTAAAGCTGTACATACCAATATAAAGTCTGATAGAAAATTTTCATTAAATCTGATTCAATAGTGCGAACATAAATAACCGTAATATTATGTATTAAATGAAATGTAGGTCATATTTATATTGGATTAAGTCACTTATAGTAGTAATTGCAAGCGTTCTGGAGCATAAAGCATTTCGTAATGAGTTCACTTTTTACCAATAAATTTTATTTGCAAACTTTAAAAACTAGAATATTATTCAATGTGAACTTTTAATCATAGGATCATGGAGCTTACTAAGATATATGAAAATCAATAATTGTTTTCTACGTAGTTTCATATTTTAAAACCACTCGTAAACATTTTTCTTACAATATTTTTAAAATAATAATAAATTCGTTACAACGGAAATGATATATGAAAGAATGTCTATAACTACTTAAGTACGTAACTTACCTATATATATTTTTTACCCAAAATTGAAAATTCTTGTTAGTCGCGAACAAATAAAGTACAAGACACCGATATGTTCATCAACGAGCTTGGAATTCTCCTTGGTCCATTAGCCAGATATTTTAATTGTTTGTTGGCGTCCCTTCTGAAAGTTTGCAGCTGGGCGCCTACCGCATCATCGTGCTATTTCGAGACAAATTACTTTTCAGTTGATGACTTTCTTAAGTGTTCAAACTTTATACTTAGTTATTCCATTAACAATATTTATTTTAGCGCTTTTCATAATTTACGCACTTGCTCTTTAGCTTTATGTATTAATTTTATTAATTCTCGTTTATTTTTGAACGACTCGATTACGATCGATATTAATTAATGGTATGGTTAGAAAAATATAAAAATATTTTACACCATTATAATGTTACATACTTTATCTTCCCTTAGCCCTGGGCACCTAACAGTGACATATGTAACTTAGGTAATAAACAGTCTGGTAATACACACGTTTTTCTGTGTAGGTATTTACCAATTAATTTTCATCCAAATCCGTCTTTTAGCGTTACCCATATACAAAACTTGCTTAATAACAATCATTCAATAGAAATATAAATTTTGACCTGTGTACTTCAGGTAATCACAGCCTGATAACACGTTTACCTGTGTAGATACCTATTAATTATCATCCAAATCCGTCTTTATTGCGACTCACATACAAAACTTGCTGTATAATAGTGATCCAATAGAAATATAAATTTATTTATTTAGAGCTACTAAGCTATATTTTAAACAATAACTAAAGGATCCTAATATCGGGGTAATAATTCATGTCTAATCAGACGATACTCAAAGTTTCACAATGTTTCTCGGCACCCCAGATTTCACTATCGCGCCATACATCATATTGAAATGATAATTCAATAACGACTCGCGTTGGGTCCAGATAAAAGAATATAATCCAAATGGGCATAAAATTATTTCTCCATAGCACGCCTGGGACAGTTTATTTGAGTTAAATAATTTATGCCTTCATAAATAAGTTAGTATGGAGATTAGGTGGGAATCTAATATAGGGAATTTATGTGCGGTTCTTATCTCGTTGACTAGGCGCGTGTCTATTTATTGAATAAAACTATTCAAATGTTATTAAGAAACATTAGAAAGTTTCAATTGAAATGCCCTGAATGGCCTTTAACTAAACATTAAAAAAGCTATTAAGCTTAATTATGAACGGTTATAAATATTTTGTGGTTATGAATTAAAGTCATATTATATCATTATGGGTTATATGGGCGGTATGAATATTTGATAGCAACATTATTACTTTTGTAGTACGTGCAATAACTATATCTACACACAGACATCTATGCATATAATAAAATTGTAACCAAGCCAAATCTATGTATAAAAAATTTTGGAAATCTTATTGAAATAGCCATTATTATCGATACAGAGGCTGAAACTATAGTTTTTAGAATGTTTGTCTATCTGCCTGTGATCGAATTACGAGAAAAGCATTAGACAGATTTCGATAAAATTTGGTATGATGATAGCTGGCTATCCGGGTCAACATATAGGATACTTTTTATACAGGAAAACATATCATCTCTGAAAAATCTATACTAAGCGTTAATTTATGATGAAATTGTAAGGAAAAAATTATCTATAAATAGCAACAAATTCTATTTTATAATTATACGACGACGTTTTAGCGGTTAGCGGTACATTTTCACGCTTAGTATAGAAAAACTATATATATATATATATGTACACACATAGGCTTAGAAAAGGAAGTACCTACTTTAAAAATATAATATATATATATATATATATATATATATGTATATCCCTTACTTGACACATGATTTCCCATACAAACTTTCATCGCCCTTTTCACCTCCTTAAAGGATGATTTCCTAAATAAAAACTATCTTATATCCTTCCCAGGGTCTCAAACTATCTCCATAACAAATATCATCTAAATGAGTTCAGTGAATTATGCGTGAATAAGAGACAGACAGACAGACAGACAGAGTTACTTTCGCATTTATAATATTAGTAGGGATATACTTTAACAAGAAGTGATTACGTCGACTCAGTGCTTATTTGTCCAATTGACAAATTTAGCGAAAACATAAGTTTTTTATACTTATTATTGAAGAATTATTGACCTTTAAATGTCAATTCTATTGTTACTGATTTCACATTAATTTTATACATAAATCTTAGAAATAAAGCTTTTTTTTTAAATAGACTTAAAAACTCTCTACTGTAAAGTACAACAAGCATTGGTTATTTCAATAAATACCTAAGTACTAATGCTACGAATATGATTTTTTTTAGTATATTTTATTTATAACATTCACAAAATGGCTTACATATAATTGCTTCAGTTTGATAGTTGATTTCCTTTTACATATTTATAGAGTATATAAAAATAGAATTATATATAGTGAGTAAAATGTATATCTACTATTCAGTCAACAGCACTCACTAGGTCACCATATGTTGGCGATCTATGACACATATTCAAAACATATAGATTTACAACCAGACCTGATAAGTACTGATATGACTGACAGAAAACTTTTACCCCAACCGGGTCTCTTACTTGCAATAATTATAAAAATAACTAATATCAGATCTACTATATTAGGTGTAATCTATACAAATAAATAAAGTTAAAGTGTCTGTTTGTTATGTCAAAATACAACTTTTTACTAAATGCATATGAAAGTATAAGAAAAGCAAACATATTTTTGTCTGTCTACCTATTTGTTCTGGATAATCTCCGAAACGGCTGGACTGATTTTGATGGGACTTTCACTGGCAGCTGACTACTTTTATTTTAGAAAAAGAATTAGGGCCCGCGCACAAAAATAAAACCTATGAAATTATGAACAAAATATATGATATGAGCGAAGCAAGGGTAAGTCACTAGTTACAAATATCTAAAATAACTTAAAATCATTTAAATTAAAACATGCGAAATTGCATTTTGTGTAAATAAAACTCAGGCAGTACATTATGGTGCTTCTGTCCAGTATTTAGTTACAAAATACACACCGGCCAAGTTGCTTCTCGGTTTACGCTTAAGTGACTTGTCGACCACCGGAATATTCCATTAAATTATTTTCCTTGCAATCCGTCTTATGTAAGTAAATAGCCGAGGGAGAGATATTTTTCTACAAATTCCTTTATACAGATTATTGATTTTGTGGAAATAAAAAGGATTTGAGTATTTTTACAAAAAAAATGTTGTTTTTGTTGATTAAACATTTGCTTAAACTCGTTTATTTATACTAATATTAAAAAGGAGAAAGATTTTTTTTTTATTTGTTTGGTTGTACTTATTAGGCTCGGTAACTACTGTACCAATTTAGATGAAATTCGATAAGAACATAGTTTGAGACCATGGGAAGGAAATAACATAGTTTTTATCCCGGAAATCATCCCTTACGGGAGTAAAAATAGGGATGAAAGTTTATATGGGGAAGCAACCTAGGGAAGAACCCGAGCGAAGCAAGGGTGAGTCGCTAGTCTGATTATAAAAGTTTTATAATCACACAAATGCTGTTAGCTTAAGAAAATATAAGAATTTTGAATTAATGTCATTTAATGCTTTTCTGCCAATCATACACATTTCTTTGCTCATCATCATTAAATAAAAATTATTAAATTATATTAACACCTTCATAATTATTCTTATTAAAAAAGAAAACACACCATACAATCATGTTTACAATTAGGGAAGCTAGAGTAGTGGCATTGGTAGAGCTTTCAACAAACAATTTAAATTTATTTCGGAAATAATAATATTGCATAAAGAATTTTTGATTTCATTTTGAATCTTTCTCTTTATCGAAATCGGACACATACGTTCCTTTTATTATAAAACCAATCATTGAAAGAGAAAAAAAAATATTTATTTTTCCAACTGATCACAGTACACTGAAATAGGTTAACGACCCATACATCTAACAAATATCATGCTGAGAAAATAAGTAGCACTCTAACTAATACAGGCTATAAATAGAGATGACAATGCTGTGACATAGATCGTATAATTAAGGACGAAACGGTTTTATGCATGTTTTAGTTATAGGTTTATGAATACCCTTTTATATTTATTAGTTACTAGTAACATACTCTCGCTGAAGGACATTTTTAGGACAGGAACGTTCGCGGGCTTTCGGGGAATTCATCAAAGTTTTATCATAATCAGATGAATGGTTTAGGAACGCATACAGGACAAACATACAAAGAAAAAATCATATTCATTTATATATATTTGAGATTTAATATTCTTTAAAATTTTAACTAAACACGAAACATAATAAAATAACAGAACTATATTCGTATAAAACTGATCTGACTGTCTGTTTTTTGTCTCAATTATGTGATTTCATAATCAGTATAAATCTTGCTTTATTAAATGATGCTTTAAATGTATAATAATAATTATCTATACATGTAATAAAATTCTGAGTCGAATCTAAACATTATATTTTTTTTGGAAAATGTTATTGATATAGTCAATATTATCGATACAGAGGCTGAATATATAGTTTTTAGAATTTTTGTCTGTCTGTCTGTCTGTCTGTGACCGCATCACGAAAAAATCTGGAGGGATTTTGATGAAATTTGGTACGATGATAGCTGGTTATCAGGGTTAACATATAGCATACTTTTTACTGCGGGAAAATATCTTATCTCTGACAAATCTATACTAAACGTTAAAACGTAAGTAGGCACGAACCCGAGCGGAGCCAGTATGAGACGCTAGTAAATATATAAAATTTTAATACACAGTAAAAATTCTAGTCTTATTTTGTAGAAAATTCAAATGACGGCAATAATTACTGTCGACAGCGTAAAACAAAATAGATGAGACATCCGATAGATCTAAGATAATTCATACTTCATGAAGGAACACGGAGATAATCGGTTCATTAAGCGCGCCAACTATAGTTAATTGTTCTAATGGCCACCAGTTAGATAGCAATAGAAGGCAGCTTGATCATTGTGAATAAAATTGTTTATTTCCACTATTATGGTCAGCCGTTATTTATTGCTTGACTTTATCTTAGTTACTTAAGTTACGAAAATTTAAATAACGCCATATTTCACATTCCTATCAAGGTGAGTTTCTTTAACGTATTTGTATAAGAATTCATCTGATTTGTTTTGTATAATTATTAATAAAACTGAAACTTTAAACCATTGGCTACTGATTATGTGTAAGCTTTTTTAATTGTATTTAGTAGAAAGAACTTCTGTAGCCTCTATATGTGGCTCTGTCACGTGTTACTGGGATAAAGGAAATAGCCTTATTTAAACTATAAAAGTATTATTTCCAACGGAATTTCTTCGGACTTCAACAAAAACACAACGGAACTTCTAATCATCAAAGAAATTTTAAACAAAATGGGTTAGATGTTTAAGAGATCAAAAATAAAAACTGATGGATAGATAAATTTTTTAGTGCTTACTTTGGCTTGAGTAATGAGTATAGAGCATAATATACCTAAATAATAAGCACGTGAAAAGCTACCTTTAAGCTATTTTTAGGTTTTATAATAAGTAAAACTTAAATATATTTTAACTTTAAAGCTTATTATAAAGCCTATTTATTATACATGTATTTTTGACGTATTTTTATCGAGGTATCCCAATTTATAGTCGTTAGTATGTCACTTATCTATTAGGCCGTTATTTTTGACGTCCATTCCGGAAATCTTAGATCATGATGAAAACGGTCTGTAAGTGCACTTGCGATATCTAGGTCATACTCTGAGTAGTTTGATTATACGATTGTTTCTAATTGTATAGGTTAAGAAACTATAGTCTTACTATTTGTTACAAGCCTAGTATTTATAATGCTAGGTATTTTATACATAAGTGATTGTTAAAAGCAGCTTTAATATTTATATTTTAATTTTGTTTTCTATGACCTACAAAATTCTATCTAAAATGTGTTCAAATTTCTTTTTTATTTTGTATTGACATACATTAAATATATGACATACGAATAAATATATCTGTTTGTATTCTTATGTGATATCTGGCTGGTATTATATTGTATTCAGCCCTTTTTAACGTCCCAATGCTAAGCACGGGCCTCCCTTCAATACGAGGGAGACTAGACTATAGTCCACCACGTTGAGCAAGTGCAGAATAGCGGACTGCACATGTCTTTCGAAAACTTGCTAGGTTCTCTCAGACATGCAGTTTTCCTCACAAAGTTTCTATTTTATCGGTGGTAGGACTCTGTCAAGCCTGAGGAGTCCGACGGGATGGGTACCACCCCCTTATCTATTTC
Source organism: Argynnis bischoffii washingtonia (assembly GCA_033884665.1). NCBI lineage: Eukaryota > Metazoa > Arthropoda > Insecta > Lepidoptera > Nymphalidae > Argynnis > Argynnis bischoffii. The sequence continues at coordinate 11,705,082 of CM066621.1, read as the reverse complement.
TGCCGCCAAGAAACAATGTTTGCATTGTTGTGTTCCGGTTTGAAGGATAAGGTAGCCAGCGCAATTACAGGCAAGAGGCATAACATCTTAGTCCTCACAGTGATAACATACCGGCGGTTCTGCAGTTTTGGTACATAAATTTTAAGTGCATGAACCGTAGGTGTTATGGGCGACAGGTATCGCTTTCCATCAGGTGGACTGTCTGCTCGTTTATCACTCAATACCATAAAAAAAAAACACCATAACACACGTGGCAATAATGTTGGAAATAATTCGCACATAAGAATATGAGAGGTGCGAGAGCCAGAATATACTCACTATATACTGGGCTATCAGTGCCTTCTTTCTGGCTGGTAATATTATTTGATCGTGGTGTGAATGGCCACACGGTAAATATGTTAGTAGAGTAATCATTTCACAGTAGAGACAATTTTAGATTAGATATAGAGAATTTAGTGACTTGCATTAATAATTATGGGAAAATTTACTTTTAAATGTTATGTATCTACAACTTTGTAGGCCGCGTCGAGAAAGTCTAAAAAAACTATAAATAAGATAAGATAAAAATATATATTGGAAAATTTGAAAGAGATGTAAAAAATTAACATAAAGCTTTATATTATGAAATATTAAAAAACCTCTTCATTTTCTATAATGTTATTCAATCTCGCCGGGAATAATGAAGCAAAATCTATAAAAACATATTTGCGTAGAACGCCCATAAGCAAATGGTGAAGCACGATCATATTATGCGACTCAGTTGCAAGTAATAGCAGAGCCTGTAATCCCGTCTCATTACAACAACCAAGAATCCTGGAGACATTTTTTCAATTATCTTACCGCCACTGCAAATGCAATCACATTTTCTTTTATTTACACCGACCATGTAATTTAGATATTTATTCGCTTTATTTCATTGCGTCTTGGGTTGCGCATGACCTGAATAAATCACTGTTGTAAACCAAATTGCATTTGTAATGAATGCGTGCGCATGCGCCTAGTACTATAACGTTTACGGCATATTACATGTTGGAGATTTTTGATGACATGATTTTGTGTTTTAATATAATATGTCTTTTGTTAAAACAGTTTTATATTGTGGAACATTATTCAAAAGACATTTGAAAGATATCTATTTGTATGGTGATTATGTCTGTACTATACTTAACTGCCTCGGTAATGTAGTGGCTAGCATATACAGCTGCACATCCGGACGTTTCGGGGTTCAAATCCCGGGTCAGGCCAAGTTTTGGTAGTGAGTCTTTCTCTTTAGTAAGCCTCAGTAACCGCCCGAAGTTGGGAAATTTGCGGTGTTTCAGCCACGTGCCTCAGCACATAGCTGAGCACGTAAGGCCGTCGGTTTTAACTCTCACCAGTCGTGTGTAGTAGTAGTCCCACCGGAGAATGAGAGTGACAGAAATAGAGAGTGCACTTGTGTCTGCGCGTACACTTATGCACTTTAATATCTCCTGCGCAATTGGCTAGTCTCAATAAGATTGGCCACCTTGGCTAAAAAACGATCCTGAGAACTTATTATTTTATTTATTTGGACTAAAATAGCTGTTTTAGGAAACTTTTTATATGAAAATTGCTATGAGCTTTATCGAAATCTGCCCGCTACCACCGATATAGATGAAGATTTTTAAAGCTAACTTTGAAATTGTGTTGGTATAACTAGAACTTCGGCAAAAATCGCTTTAATACAGCAAATTATGGTAAATAAGAATATATGTACGTACTCTGCTTAAATGTATATTTAGTAAGCTATCATAACATGTACTCGTATATTATTCCATTTCGTGAGAATATTCGATTTTTTGTATATTATTCGTGAGTAGTATTTGGCTTAATACCTTAGAATTACGGCTTGCTATAAATTGTAATTAATGTTTTACAGCGCGCTTTATTATCGTGAAGACTTAGCTGAATTATGGCCCGAGACGTGAAAGAGAAATTCTTGACATGTTAAGGCTACGCAAATGTAGGATCTACTATGATTAATGTGTGGGGTAGTTTTTTCACCCCCACACAGCGATGGATTACCTACCGTTTGATGGTGGTCTCAGAAAATAAAGAAAACATGTTAAATTATATAAATATTCATATTAAGTAACAAGCAATTTGTCTTGCCTTTGTCGAATTGTATTTTTTTTATTTTTACCCCAAAAAAAAATTTTCCTATTTAAACTTTATAGAAATCTCGAGAAATCTTTTTTTAGCAGTTTAATTTGTCATTTTAAAAAACTTAATTTTTTATAACCCTATATCAAAATTTTAGTTTTTTAAGTCTCTATTTAGCATGAATGAAAATCAGTAGCCTTTCAAAATAAAAATGGTTTTATAAATAAATGTAACTCTCCCACAGTTACAGCAAGACCTAATGAAATAATTAGGTCACCTAGATTGAAATCGTTACTACTAACAATTAAGTGACATAAACGTTTGTGAACATGTAATATACTATAAACAAGGCAAACAGATGACGAGCAGATGTTATAGCAAATAAGTATAAGCAACGTCCCCCTGATACTTAGTCACTGCAATATACTATACCAGAGACTGTGGGTTTTATTATACCTTATACGTATAAATATTTATTTAGGCTAAACCTTTAAAATTATATAGAAATAAAGAAATTTTATTTAATCTGAAATTATATTAATTCTTTAATTTTAATGAAAGCAGTGGTAGCTTAGTAGTAACGTGCTCGCATAGAAAACTGAATTATTTGAATTGGGTTTAAATCCTAGGTCACGCACTTTCTTAGTTTTTTATATATTTTTTTTCCTTCAATTGAAAAATATTGTATAAGTATAGGATTGCGCAGTGATAAATAATAATTAACTCTAAGAGCACTGCTTAGTGAATAATTTAATAAATCAAAATCAAATATTAAAGATGATGTTGATAATGATAAAATCATAAAATCATTCAAATGACTACACAACTGCTAATTGTATTTCTATACAGACAAACAAATAAAAAATAACGGTTGAAGAATAAACGACACAAAACTATCATATTGTAGTGACATAGCGTAATTGATAGGTGTTATATCAGTTTAAAACACGTTTCGCAGTTACTTTTATCTTGCGATGATAGTGAGCCTAAGGAAATTGGCAATTTATACGCTAAGATACTAACAATAAATTAGGCAAATTCTCCATACTGGTCCCCGCCCACGCATGTAAAATCAAAAAGCTTTTGAGTTTTAATATAAAACTTACTTAATATTAAAACTCACCGTCTTAAAAGCACCTGTATTTATTAGGATTATTTTTCTATAATATCTTTTTTTAATCCTTTGGTGTTTAAATAAAAATTTCCTCAATGCATCCCTAAGTTATAAACGGAATATTTTTTGTATTCGGAACGAACAGATTGTGATGCATTTTAATTTGATATAGAATCAGTTTATTTTTTACACAGATTTTTTTGACAAAAACAAATCTATCCCACGGGAACTGCAATTTTTCCGGGATAGAAAGTAAACCATCCATCCATCCATCCTCTAAAACTTTTACATTTATAATGAATAGTATGGATATATCCTTTGTAAATTATGTATTATATAGAATACGATAAAAATCAGAATGGCATGAGGTACGTATGTTTAGGTTACAGATTCCATTCCCGCTCGCGACAAACGGCTGGACTGATTTTGATGAGACTTTAACTGGCAGATAGCTGATGTTATAAGGAGTAACTTAGGCTACTTTTATTTCAGAAAAAGAATTAGAATTCTGATTAAAAAAAATTTAAAACGTACATAGGGACGCACCCGAGCGAAGCGAGGGTAAATCGCTATTTTATAATAAAAATATACAGTTGGATAGAGTTTATTAAGATAATAATAGCTTTGAGTACAGTAGACTTTTAGTAAGTTCGTTGACTTAACATTCATTAGCATAAAGCCTTTCGATATTGCCTGTGCTTTGCGATAAAACAGTTGCCTGAGAATACTTTATTTGGAATTATGTCTTTTCCATTTGAGAACAATGTACTTAATGACTATAAACACTTAATTATATTGTAAACATTTTAATATTTTATTTATATAGCATTAATAAATTTAATTCACGATATTTCAATTAAGATAAAACTATCTATCCACGCCTCAATTTGGTTATTTAATGTTTTAGTGGTCTTATATTTAAATTTTGATAATGTAATCAACGGCCATATATCAGATTGGCCGCGTTGAAAGTCAAGACATCGATGCTCAAGTTATGCAAATATCTGTATCCTGTGGATATCCTACTAATATTTATTATAAATATGAAGATTTATGAGGATGTATGGATGTCTGGATGTATAGACGTATGGATGTTTGTTAGTCTTTCACGCAAAAATTACTGAATTGATTTTAATGAAGCTTTACATTAATATAGCTCATACGCTAGCTTTATTCGCTATTAAAAAGTCAAAGGATTCTAGCATTGACCTTATTTCAAACGCACGAAGTAAACGTAAAGTTGTAAGGAACCGGATATTAACTTTAACTGCCCGTAGTCTTATATGATCGCTGTAAAGATTGTAATACCTATAACGTATTGTTACGACCGTTGTGAAATATGATTTTAATTTATGCATATTTATTACAGTTGCCTATCAGATCTAGTAACGAACAAAGCTCAAGTTGAGGAATGTATTGAAAAAATAATAGTAAGTTACAATATTTTATTATTTTAATTTATTTCTTACGAAGCACAAATTGAGCTTTTATGATTTTAGAAGAAAATTCTCTGTCTAATAATGATGAATATTAATAAGTATATTATTATCTCGTAGGTACTATATTAATTGGCCGAAAAATCTTGTTGGTCCGCCGTTGCATAAAAGGAGGACAAATAATAATATATTTCATAGCCTTTGAGGAAGATTAGAGACTACCAAATGTTATGCTACAAACTTTATACCATTAAGCTTCGCAAGTGCCACAGGCAGAAACTAATATAAAATAAGTAAGGATAACACTGTATACTGTATACTGTATAGTGAGAGCAAAACTTACATTTACACCAATGATATCTGAACTTTTCCATACGAGAAACTTTAAATATAATTTTATTATCCGTGGGTTCCAGCTTTTTTTACAACGCATCTGTTCAAAAGCGTTACAAAGTTTTTTAAATAATTTGGTTTGCTAATAGCCGCTCGTTTATTACCATTATAAATACTATGCGTGTATTTAATTGGGTTCGCGCCCAAAATCCTATTTACTTTAGCATTATGTTAAGAGGATTACGTGGAAATTTATGGGGAGTAATGGTTCCGTTCTTTATTATTTCGTAATGTCATAATTTTTACTTTGCGGGAAAAAGCGTTACGTAAATTATTTTTTTTTATTTGTAGGGTATATACAGTATAAATAATTGTTGGGACTATAACACACAGCACCATCTAGTTCCATGGTAAGAGCTACGAGGCTTGTGTTATGGATATCAGATAGTTGATACACTACACATATATAATTTTAAATATATATTATATATTATATATTAATATAAATATTTATAATAAGTATATATTTAAAGTTATATAGTTTTCATTATAATGTGATATAAACTGTAGGTTTTGAGACTCCATAATGCTCGTCCATTGAAAATGAAATAATAAATATACATTAAACAATCGATAGACGTTTGACATATTAGTACTAATAATAAATTAGTAATGTTTTTTCAGTGCACTCTATACTCCTTTTACTCTCTCGAATGGGCGATAATTCGATACGACCGGTGAGGGATCAATCGCAAGACCGGCGGCTTTACGTACTCATAAAATGATTATGTACATGTAAATCGCCATACAAATAACTTAATAATAACGGAGATTAAGGCATTTAAAAAACTTAATTAGTTTTCTTGATTATTTACAGCCATTTAAAGGTAGAGACGGAACTCTAAAAAAATATTGTTGATATAATAGACGAATCTGTAGAGCAAAGTTGTCAATCAACTTTAAAAGTTAAAAATATTTAGTACTATATTGTTATTTATGGTAATGTTAAAATATTATTTAACGTTTATGTACTTTAGTAACATTATGTTCTATCTTCACTTTTGTAAAATGTTATTCAAAGTAATTGAAAATTCTTTAACAGTCGTCTAACTTCATCATTTCGTATCGAATAAATCTAAAAGTGGAGTAAGGGCGGGGCCACAGAAATTTTGATCAAATAACATTTAACAGTTAGCTAATTATTAGGGCCAGTGAAATTGGAATAATTCCTTTTACTATTACATGTTATACATGTACCAAAATAGATATTTGTTTATTCACGCATATTTTATATTAGATAAAATTAACTAATAGAAATCCTAGGTATATAATAATTTTATAGGTACCTACTTAAAAAAATTAAACATCGTACGTATAACAAATAAAATAAGAATAATCGTCAATGTAACTTAATAAGGAATAGTTACCTAAGTATTCACTAACACGTTCGCTGATTTATATGTCAGTGCCTGGGCGACCGAGCTTCGCTCGGAGTTTTTGGCCAAAAGTAAGATTTTCTTTTTAATTTGGTTTAAAAACAAATTAAAAAAATGAATAAATACAAAACAAAGAACAACAGTAAAAACTTTGTATTTGACCGAGATTCGGATCCGGGCACTTGTGATAGTCAAATCTTGCGCATTGGCCTCTTGACCATAATGTTTATGCCAGAGCGTGCAATATTATCGACCATATTTTTCGTGGAATAATGCGAAAGAAAACCGCATAAAAACTCGAACACACGTGTTTTTTCAGAGAAAAGACTAATCTAGATCGATTTTCGCCGTCGAAAACTCCCACATATCAAAGTTCAGCGAAATTGTTAGAGCCGTTTCCGAAATCGCCGGTATAAATAAATATACAAGAATTGTTTGTTTAAAGATACTAGATACATACATGTTATGTATGTACATACGTGGTTTTTTAGAGATTCCTAATACTTAAAATTTTAACCAGAATTGCTTCTTTCATATTATATTTGCATTTGTTTAATCAATAATTAGACGAAAATTTGCAGAAACTTTAAATATATGTTGCAGTATATACCTAAACCTTATAATAAAATATCTGCACTCTATTTCGTAATAATATTAAGTGCTCTATCAGTTTTCTAGTGAACTGAAAGTTGTTCTAGTGAAATGAACGTCAAATACACCCTAAGAAATTTTAATGATTCCACATCGCCCATCGCGATGGAAAAAATTAAAAAGAATGACTAGGAAACGGCGCTCGTTTTGCCTTTTAATTTTCCGTTCGCCAGCAGGGCCTTTTCGTTCAGCACACAATTATATACTACACCGCCATATATTTACATAAACAAATTCATTGCATTTCGACAGTAATTTGTGAATTCAATGCGCTCTAATATACTTATTTAAAATGTTTAAAATATTTCATCAATATGTACATTGACATTGTCATATTACATATAAGACAGACCATATTTGTACTTGCAGAACCCGCGGCTTCGTCCGTGTTCTTTTTAATTATAGTAATATATAATCCCAATAAATTAAAAAAAGCTCTTTGGTTTTATGCTATACAATGTACTATGTACCTATTTGTGTAATCTGTACATGTAATAAAATTCTAACTGAGTCGAATCTGTACATTAAATATTTTTTGGAAAATCTTATTGAAATAAACATTATTATCAATACAGAGACCGAATCTATAAATTTTAGAATTTTTGTCTGTTTGTCTGTTTGTTACCGCATCACGGAAAAACCACTGGAGGGATTTTAATGAAATTTAGTATGATGATAGTTGGTCACCCGGGTTAATATACATATATACTTTTACTGCAGGAAAATATCTCATCTCTGAGAAATCTATATTAAATGTTAAAACGTACCTAAGTAGGGACGAACCCGAGCGGAGCGAGGGTGAGTCACTAGTTATATATGAATATATATATATATGTATATACACATAAGTATAGTTTACAATAATGTACGAAATGAAAGAATTTTTCAAACAAGATTGTAGTTCCTGAGATTAGCGCGTTTAGACAAACAAATAACCAAACCAACAAACTCTGCGTCTTTCTAATATTAATATTGATTGTGAGGTTATTACTTTAAAGTTTAGTGTAATATTGTAAGTAATGGCTAAAGTTAACTGAAAACTAAATATAGTATATTGCCTATAAATAAAGTATCACATTGTGTATATTATAAGACACTGTTCATCCTCCATTTTATGCCTATTTGGTAAGTAAAAATATCTCTCATACCTACCTACCTGCGTGCCAAATCATTAAATATACACACCTTCATTAGCCAAAAACATTATCTTAATCCATTACTAAAAGAAACTAGAAACATAAACCGTGTCCCGAATTCAAAGTAACTAAGCCCGAAGATTCCGAAAGCGAACTAAACATATAAAGGCAAGGATTTAAGGACGAATGTTCGTGTAATGAGATTCCTCAGATGTTATCTCGCTTGACAACGAATCCCTAATTTGTGGTCAGTCAATCCCGCGAAGACCTTCCGAATTCAATTTGCTAAGATAGAAATTATGTCTCCATAATCTGTTTCTGAAATTATAAAGCGAGTCCACTCTGCCCTCTTATTTCGAAATTTAAAGTCAGATTATTATGATTGCATATTATAAAAATAATTTCGTTTTTAGCTTTCTCTCAGCACTAATATTAACTGTGGTAAATCAGCAGTTATTCTTTTATAATTGGTTTATGTTCATAGTGGCTTTTTATTGTATTTCTTTTCGCTTTTTAATAAGGTTTTTTTTTTTATTTCAATTTTGCTTCTGTCTATTTGACAGGCTTAAAATAAGGAACCATTCAATTCAACTAGCCTTTGCCTAGTGGTAGAAAGTCCACTTAATAATTATTGAAAAAATTTGAAAAAACCCCCTACGCAAAAAATACTTATAGTTTAAGAAACAACCCTTAAAAAGTAAATAATTTTGGAAAAAAGCTGATTACTGGACTGATTTTAACTAAACATAGGTAAGAACAACCGCAAGGAAATTGGCTTTCAAATGAAAAAAACCGCATCGAAATCGGTCCATCCGTTTGAGAGCTACTGAAGTAGCTACGATGCCACAGACAGACGCACACACACATAGACAGACTGACAGACATCGACGTTAAACTTATAACACCCCTCTTCTTGCGTCGGGGGTTAAAAACAAAGTTATGTATCTTTATAAATGATTTAAGAATTGTTTCTCGAAATGTTCCTAGAACTTACTACGTTTTTACTCAGTTTTAACTTATAATACATAAATGAGCAAGCTGTGGTCTCCTATAAATGAAGTAGTACACATATTGTAAGTTTTAGTTACTTTTTATGGTTTTAAATGATGTAAAGTGTGTATCTTTTGTTGGACGTCCTTAACAAAATAAAACAAAATAAAAAAAAAGGTACTGAACTGTTTGAATATTATTATAGATTTGTAAATCGATCTCCACAGTCATTTTTGATGAAAAACGAATCTATTTTAACTTATTTTACTTAAAACATTTATTTTTAGCTCGGTGTTATTTTGAATTAAGCATATGAAAAATTTATTGCATGTATTCCATAAAATAATAAATCAGATAACAGATACTAACAAAATTAGCGAAACAATATTAATCATTGATAGAATATTAAGCCGAAAATTTTATTCAAACACCGAAATGCCTCAAGTCATTTACACCCACGTAATTTTTTCTCCTAAACAATTTTATAGGTACATCGTGACCAATCCGGCTACAGTTTTGAGTGTCGACAAGTCTAATAACCAATTAATATGCCGTTTTATTCGAAACCTCTCTAATTTATTGTATACTATACAGGTATATATTCTCATTAGCTGGACACTTACGCCTATTATAAGCCATGAGATCATTAGACTCATCTGATATATAGCGATATGTCTCAATCGAATTGAGATATTAATTGTATCTTAGAATGTTTGTGCTACTGGTGATAGTGTTATCGATACATACTTTTTAAAACTCGACAAGTGATAAAAGGTTATCAGTGTCAGTATGGAACCGACTTTCGTTTAACTATTTTTTTAATTTAAATATATTAAACATAAACTTATTTTAAGGTCATTAAATGATCTAATTAATGAGTGAATCCTTGATTGACTCTTTGACACTAGCTAAAAATATTATTTAGGGTTACAATTCATACACTTTAAAGTAACCTTGAAATAAATTACTAAGAATCAAATGAATCATAGGCAGTGGTAGCCCAGTGGCAACGCGCTCGCTTGGGAAACCGAGTGAAGCGGGTTCAAATCCCGGGTCTCGCACCTCTGATATTTTCATATGCGAATCATTTCTATCATGATTACCACTTGCCTTACGGTGAAGGAAAACATCGTGAGGAAACCTGCATGTCTGAGAAAACCTAGCAAGTTTTCGAAAGACATGTGAAGTCCGCCAATCCGCACTTGGCCAGCGTGGTGGACTATGGCCCGATTCCCCTCGTATTGAAGGGAGGCCCGTGCCCAGCAGTTTGACATGAAAAGGGCTGAATACATACAAATGAATCATGTTAATAATTTATATTATTATACTATTCTATTTTACTCATATTTTATTCTCATAAGTCATCTAGATAGTTTTCCACGTGTTTCCATTTATAGGATGGGTAAGCGGACATAGTTTAACATTTAAAATATTATTATGAAAAAAACATATGTACTTTTTGAGCTTTATTTTGTCTTATACCAAATTTGGTAATTGGTAGATTTTCAAGGTAAAATTTCGCTATAAAAATCCATAACTTAATGCCTTGGATGGACGAGTTTTAAAATCTGAGTTACAATTTTATAACTAAAAAATGCAACCCCAAACCAAATTGTTTAGTATTAAGGTAGAGTAAGTATACTCTACCTTCACAAGATACAATTTACATATAAACGTTTTACATTAAGAAATCAACCAGAATTTAGCTTGTAGTTGATGGCGTTATTATTTGAAGACAACATGTCAATCTCACGGACATTACCCGCGGGACGTAAAAGTAAAAAAAAGACAGTTTAATTCCTAAAATATTGATGCTGTAAAAAGTAACATGTATAATTTATTCAAACTGTGACCGGGAGATGTTTGGAACGCTATCGAACCGATGTTTATGTTAATACACTCCGACTTATTGAGATGTTCAGTTGTTTACGTTACTTGTGCGGGTACAGTTTTCTACTATGTAATGTGTAGAAAAAATAATTCTTTGCAATTTGATCCTTATATCTTACTATTACAGATTATATTAGGGTGAAGGGATTTCGTTATTTTCTTCTCCTTAATAAATACGTTGCGGGTGTAATTGTATCTTAATTATTTTACTAGCGACGCATTTTACATAGATATATGGGAATGTTATATCTACGTATTCATATCAGTTTCTTGAACATGAAATTATAGCTGGCACCATTAATTTGCTATTGAGTTATTTAATGTATCATTTTTTTTCTATCATTATTGACCGACATAAAAAGGAAAAGGTTTGACCCACTCAACTGCTACGAGTAAGTGTGAACCGATTTTTATAAATCTTTTTTTTAATAATATCTTATATCTTAAGTGTTATTTTATATTAATACAAAAAGAAAATCACCCCTTAGCATAGAATTATTTTTAGTAATTTTGAAGCCTGTATACTTACTATGGGTATGTATATGTAATTAAATGTTTTGCATAAGCATGATATATAATATGTTATACTTGTGCGAAAACTTCTATTAAAATAGATAATTAAAAAATCAACCTACTGGTTGCACAATCGTGTTTACAAAACAACCTGTCGAAGTCCGGTCATTACGTTTGCAGGACAAGTCCCAAAATAAACAAAAGACGTCACGCACTCATACCTAACAAGGAGCTTCTGTTCAAAGCTTTTGTATAATGCGGCACGCTCTTCGTAGCGCTTTAAGCTTCACAATTGCTCACATTGTTTCCATTGGGACCTCATACAGTTCGTAGAAGGCAGTAAAAAGAAGTAAGCTTCCTTCCATTATAATAAATTCTTATAGCTTTTGTAAGTATGTCTTGTAAATTGACTCTTTTGTTCTGAATCTCTAGGGAATGCAATCTTAAACAGTAGCTAACTATACGCTTATTGTTTTTTGAATTATAGGGAAATTTGTGTGAAATATGCCCATTTTGCCCATTTAGTTTTGTTTCTATTGTAAAGCAAGTGTCGTGTTGACGATTGCTGCTATTATACTCACATAATGTATTAGGGGTGTGACTAATTTAATTAGGTGACAAAATTCAACGATGGCACGTGAGCTTAAAACAAATATATTTTTTTAACAAATGCAACATTTTAAATAGATATTTTTTTCCTTTTAACTAATAATATATTTTAAAAACTTAATTCTGAATTATAAACTTAGCAATTATTATGAATATAAATAAATTATAATTGTATAAAAGATTGTTAGTACTACTAGAGTGTGTAGTGAGTACTAGATGTAATCTAAGATAATAATAATTTAAAATTTTAAAGGTGATTAGGGTTCAACTTTTTTAGGACTTTTTAGCCACCCTTAACGCTTGTCAAGCTAAGAGGATTAATTTTATATCATAGGAGTGGTATGCACACACGAAGTACCCGAAAGATGCTGATCTTTTTGTATCTTTTTTGGAATATTTTATGTTAGATGACGTTATCGTAGGGTAATCTTTAAGACCACACATGACACACCCGTCTTTCAAATTAATCGAGGGTGCGGTCACAATTGAAATTTGAATACGGATAACACTTTTATACGTCACAACTCTCGGAATGCACCTACGCTTGATTTAAAAAAAAAAACCCATTCAAGATCTATTAAAGAGGGTTTATTAGTTTCCATTTTAAAATCGTTAATCAAAAATATAAAATTTGAATAGGTTTTTCTTTTAGAATAAATTTTTATATTTTTAACAAGTTTTAAAAATCTGGCCAAAGAGATGAATATGTACATACTACATATACATAGTTAAATTTAATATAACTCTACCTAATGAAACAATAATTCGTTTAATTTAAATTTTTGCTTCATCCGTTTCAAATAAAAGTATAAAATATAAAAGTATCAATGTAATACCCTAAATCCAGTACTATGGTGACACTTTAAAGTAGAATAAAAGTTATAATTTAATTCGAAGGCATTATATGACATGAATCATTTTGCTTTAATTAAAAGTTTCATCATTAAAATTATAATTGTGACAAACTTTATCAAAACAAAACTTATAAGTGACTTACAAAATTATTGTCACATTAATCATCTTATATTATTATAATATTTTTAAAATATAGAAATTAACGTCAATTAGTCACGTAAGTTATATTTATAAAGTTTATAAAGCTCTTTTAATTAGACGTCAAGAAACGTAATTTAGTGGACATTTGCATTTACCTTTTGTCGAAAGAACACGATCCGACGCCGCCGTATTTATTACGTCACATCGACACTAGCAGGCGCGGGATATGTGGAGGTAGATAGAAATACAGATCCTAAAGGAAGTGCTTTAGTATAAAAAATATTTGCAAATATATAAGTAAATATTAAATGAAACTACCTATGATATATATTTTTGTAATTATATATAATACATAATTTATATATTTTTTGATTATTTCGCCAATTTATTATGATTTTTGGTTCCCGACGCGACGTTTCGAAACCTTTACAGCAACCATGGTTACGGGAGAGATCAACGTTTTAGATGTCTTAAAGGTTGATATAGTTGTTACAAACAGTATTAGTAAAACTATCGGTAAGATAGTTTTATTTAAAATATGAACTAAATTTTATATAAGATTTACCAATGCTTTGTTCGGCGCGTGCGTCCCTATGAGTCTCTTAAATAATAGTCTGTCTAAATTTCATTCAAATAAGCCATTTCAGGGTGGAGGAGTATACATACTTTGCACATGTATACCTAATAGTAGGTATAACGATTACTACAAATTTGTATTTCTTTCTACAAATAACACAAAATAATTGTTTTTTAAAGTAAATTCATTAAAGAAAAAGGCCGTATCCAGCAAAACTCTATGTCTAATTTATTTGATCTTGCCACAATTTACCGTCGCAATACTACGGTGGCTGAGAGCCTGTGATTAAACAATAAATCGTCTAGCTCCAGCCTTAAGAATGGCTAAGCATACTTTACCTTAGGGTCATTTCAACGACCTGTTATAATAAAGACTTCTCTTAAAATATAAGGCTACAAGTACTTCAATCAAGTTAATTAGATGTTATCAATTTATGTATTTCACCGATTATATTTATCGAGTGTATATCCATTCTTTTGCAGAATTTAAAAGCTTTTATATTGAAGTTATTGAAGTTATACTTCTTTTAGGATGTTTGGAAAAAAAGAGAGTAAAATTTTTACGAGTCAAAAAGCAATATGATGAAGTTAGCTGATACTTGTTTTTTACCATGGTAACCGTTGTTATTGTCCGACAAATGATATATAATATTATATTCTTTCCTTATATGATATTCTGTAAATATATGATTGTAATATTCCTAATATGCTTTATTTAATTATTTTATTGATTTATCGTTCCTTTTACAAAGAGTTGTGACATACGGGATGAAATCTATTTTTGCTCTGTTACGCCAAAAAAGTATAACTTCTTTCGTGCGTACATAAGTACAACTACAAGTTTTTTTTATTATTTCTTAAAAAAGTAAGTCAAAATAAATAATATTTTACCATCATTTAAGCTATCCTTCGCAAGCTTTACAACTCCGTTTTCTTATTTTCTAAGCGCAATCTATACTAATATATAAAGCTGCAGAGTTTGTTGTTTTTGTCCACGATAAGTAATTCTATAAAATTAAAAGACGTGAGTGGAGACGCGCAAAAAAAACTAGTATAATATAATATTAAAATTCGATCCTATATTGTCAAACATTTAATTTAAAGCTTAGGCTAGTTCTAAAGACGGCACGTTGTTTTCAGTTCGTCACAATGTTACGGTTGATTATTTCGCCTATTGAACTTTTTGGTGAGTCAGTGTATGCAACAATGAAAACATCTAAATTAGAGAGAAGAATGATGTTCCGGGCCTTTCAAAGACTGTACAAAATAGAATGAACAATAGATATTATTCTTTAGGCATTTGCTCATGTCACAGTATTTAACTCCAGAAAATTAAAGCTACTTCAATAATGTTTCTTTACTGTTTACATTAGTCTCTCATGGTGTATTTTGTAAACTTAACATTTTTTAAAAATATTTGTGTGACATTAGATTTTTTAAGTTTTTTGTTTTTTTCATATTAATTCCATAATTATGATAAAGATGACATATTTAAATTACATGATGTGTAAATTAACGTACATATTTTAAGTAAAAAGTGTGTCAAATAGTTTCGGATAATAGACAGACAGACACACACGAGATCTTTTAATCGATTTTCCGTTTCGAGATACGGAATCATTGAAACGTTAAAAGCGGCATATTGCCTGTATATAAATAGGTATACATAGTTCCCCATTTTATATTTCCTCTGCAAAAGATTTCACTTTACAGCTATTCATAATTAATTAATGGATGTGGACTGTATCGTGCATCGAGCGGATGCCCACATTCCATTGTCGTGTAACTTACGCACATCGTTCGTCAAGTTGACAAGCGTTAATCCAGTTTCCGGATGCCTACCAATGTTAGTCGATTGTAACTCGAAAATGAGTTTTTACTATCTAATATAAATATATTGTATTTCAAAAATTATTTAGCTGTATTCTATATTAAATTAAGAGCTTGTATATAATTGTTAAGTTGACAATTTTAATTAGCATTTTGTCTCTGACTCGAAGCAAGCCATTCACGGGTTCGATTTTTACTCTAGGGTAAAAAATTGCCATAAAAAAACTAAATAATTATATTAAGTTCTTTTTTCGTATTTTATTTATTGATTGTCGTTTACAGTAGTAGGAGCTCTAAAATTATCCCCCCTAGTCTGAATCTCGATGACAAATCGTTGCGTAAATGATAGTGTGCGCTCGCTCGTATGGGGCTATGTTTTTGTTGTTTGATGTATGTCTGTTTCGCTAGCTATTGTTTGGTGGTGCGTTTTTGCGCAGCATCCCTGCTTCATTGATCAGGATACTCAGGTGACCGTACAAAATATTTTTTGTTTGATTTTTTACTTAAATTCCTAATATTGGCATGTTCAATCCATGTTCAATTTAGGGTATGAGAACAAATTAAAACATTTGTTAAGTTTATAGTTTCGTTACATACATTTAATGAATATTATTTAAAACGCTATTATATTTTAATCTTATTATAATAACATAATCTGGAATTTTATAATCTGTTAAATAATCCAGAAAAGAGAAACCTACTGGGTGAATAGGTATTATACGTCCCAACGTGGACACTGTTAGATATTTCATAGTATTATCACAGATCATATAATACTATACTGTATTATTTAAAAATAAAATAAAAGATAACTTATTTATTATTCTATTTATAGTACTTATAAGATAATGAAAACACTTTTACTGTGGTCAGTTTAACTTTAGGGTAACTAAAATATTATCGTTTTTCTTGTCTTCGTGATAATTAACTGGAAAAGACAGAATACAAATAAGTTTAAGACACAGAAAAGAAAATTTATATAAAAGAAAAAACTTTCTTAGGTGTAGGTACTACGGTAATGCTTTTAATTAAAAATAACAAATATTGTGTTTCAAGGTACTATTTTTGTTTTTGGAAATCATTGTATGATTTTGTGGGTAGGTGTTATCTGCAACAAGCATATGACCTTTGATACTTAATCCTACTTTCCGTAACCATGATTGCTGTAAAGCATTCGAAACTTCAGAAACAAAAATCTAAATAAAACCGCGGTACAATCCGAAAATACATAAGTAGTTTACAAACACAATATATAGTTTTATTTAAAATATAAAAAAGGTCAAAAAACAAATTTGTTCCTATCGCATTCGTTTAACCCCTTTCACGGGTTACAATCAGATAAACGGCACCTAGTAAGATTAAACTTTTGGGAGGCATGTGGGTCGATGACATGGGTAAATTACATTATTAATCATTATCTACTACCCTCGATAGAACAAAGGTAATGAGTGCCCCCGGGTAGGTTCTGTCCGGCCATACGCTTCCTGTTACTGTCCAGAAGTAGCTCTATTAATCAATAAGACGATATTGATGGGTTACAATTTAGTTTCGTGTGTGATATGTGAGTTTTAAAATTAGGTTGATAGTTATTTAAAGTTACATATCATTATTGTTTATAACATATAGGTAGATCACAATAGACCAGAAATGGTCGCAGTGACATCATAGCCGCAAAAAGGAAATAAAAAAAACATATAGGTACTTCTTATTCTTGTAAAATTACTAATATACACGTATAATGAAATAAGTTTTATGAGCTTTTGTCGCACACCGTATTTAAATATTACCTATACTTAATGTTCGTGTAAAATGCATTCATTTCGTTCATTATTGCCCTCATTTCGCAGTACGCAAAAGGTGGGATGATTATTTTAAGGCAATAAAGATTTTGAAGTCAGTGTGCCTTTTTATTAAAAAGTACCTAATTATGTATTGTAACAAACGGTATAGTCAATTTAGGTTAAAAAAAATGTTTGCTGCAATCATCTTCCTTCGCTGAAATAAAAGTATAAAAAGTGGCAAAGGTAGTACGCTATAAAATTAAAAAAAAACAAAGGTTTATTTACTATAGCTTCAAGTTTCAACATCCGATAAAAATATTCTCACCACTAAAAAGAACGTGACACTGGTTTTGACATTTGGAAAATAATAGCCTATTTCTTGTCAATCAAACGAAAATTGATTTCTGAAATAGAATCAAACGATACTCAGTACAGACGTGTAAAAAAGAGTAAAAAAAATATTAAAAAAACCGTCCTTGAGTGTGTTCTTCGGATTTCAATTACGGCCACATATTCTCGGGATCGTATTTTGCTTTCTTTCATTTCATTCGAAATAATCTCTACCGCAAACACGCTTTATGCAGTCGAATTGTCAAATATAATACACCTTTGTATTTTTAAAAGCGATTATGGCCTTTTTGTTGTCAAAATTGAGGTTCGAATTTCTCGGGTTTCACAATAGTTGCGATGTTTATCAACCAGGTGCGTTACATCCCTTAAATATATTTTAATTGACTAAAGATTTTGGTACAACAAAGTTGTCCGCTCGAATTTAGTTATGCAATGAACTATTTTAATTTTTTTTTTATGTTACAAATTTTATGAAATAATAAAAAAAAAAAGTTTTATTTAAAATAAAATCGTTTTATTTAAAATATCAAATATTCGCGTAAATCTAAGAAAATATTAAAAATAAAATTGTTTATATATAAACAAAAAAAACTGTGACTCCGTTTAAAATCGGAATATAACCTTTGATAGATGGTTCAATTCATCTAAGTAATTGCTGAAAATTGTATACCTACTACAAACATTGATTACTCTAAAATGAAATATTCTGACAGCTTCCTAATAATTACGGGATAATTACCAACATGCCGCTTCAACTGGCCGTAGAGTGTAGTAATTAAGCCTGTATCGGCCACGAAATGCCATGCCAGTGTTGCCAGACGTAGCGTTAAATTAATTACAAAGGTAAAGAGGGCTAAATGAACCAATGTGCGCTATGGTAGTTTAACACAAAAAGTATATATGTACTTCAAATTGAAGTTAAAAAAATAAATGAAAAAAAGCCTTTTAAAAGCCTTTTTTAATTTCTTCTTCTTCAATTATTTATATTACTGTATATTTAATAATAGAAATTCGACCATAATCATCATTGGAAATTTTTGAATTTACATTTTTTAATATATTTTTTTTGCTCTTTTGTATTCAGCCCTTTTTAACGTCCCACTGCTGGGCACGGGCCTCCCTTCAATACGAGGGGAATCAGGCCATAGTCCACCACGCTGGCCAAGTGTGGATTGGCGGACTTCATATGTCTTTCAAAAACTTGCTAGGTTTTCTCAGACATGTTGGTTTCCTCACGATGTTTTCCTTCACCGTAAGGCAAATGGTAATCATGTTAGAAATGATTCACGCAGAGGTGCGAGACTCGGGATTTGAACCCGCTTCACTCGGTTTCTCAAGCAAGCGCGTTACCACTGGGCTTTTACATTCGCTCAATGTATATCTGAGATATACGCTTCTATAAGTTTACAATTACAATACAAAACAGTTCAGTACTATTATAATTGCATGTTCAATGTATGTATTATATCGTATATAAAAAAAATAACCGCTTGTTACAATTTTTTAATAACAATAAAGCTCGTCAATAACTACTACGCAAAAAAAAAAATAATATTAAAGAGTGCATGTGTAAATGTGTACACGCGCAAGAAGTAAAACTTCTGTAGGTTATCGATACTCTTTGTGAAATTCAATTTATGTTTTAAATAATTAGGATAGGTGACATACTAAAAATCATTATATCATTTAAGGAAAGAATATAATATTATATATCATTTGTCAGACAATAACAACGGTTACCATGGCAACAAACGTACGTACATTTTTTCGTAACGCATTCACCAGTTTACCTCCCAGGCCAAGCGTGCGTAAAGAAGTTTTACATCAAAAAAAATCGGTTGACAAGATTGTAAAAGTAAAAGGAACCATTAACTAAGTAAATAACTAGTCATATATGATGCTAATGCATATTATTATGTAATAAATACTATTTGTAAACTCTAACAAAGCCTTTTGGTACGATCTGTAATAATTATTAGTTACGCTAATTTGCAAATTATTTAATGCATAACATAACATCAGTCTGAGTAATAATATTGCTTATCTCATATTGACTGGCCATGTTATGTTTAGATTTAATCTTTTGTAAACATCTTGCATTTTTGGGTAAATCCTTAATAGGATGCAGACCCCTGGTGTGAGGTCTGTTTTCAATTACAAAAGCTGTCTATACTTTTAATTATTATTTAAGTTATTTTTAACATATTAATAATATAAATTCTTAAGATTTCTAGTGTTTCTAGGTTAACTTTAATCGGAGATCACGGGTTCGATTGACGCATTACTATAGGTTATGTTTTGATCATATTCTGTATTGTTTTGACGACTCATTTGACTCAGTTTGATGAGTGATGAATGACCCTACTTGCTGTGCCAGCGGTTGCGGGTTCGAGGGCATTCATTTGTGTGATGAGCATGAATACTTGCACTCCAGTCATGGGTATTTATATTTATAATATGTATGTATTTAAAGTTATATATATGTGTAGTGTATTAACTATCTGGTATCCATAACACAAGTCTCGTAGCTTACCATGGAACTAGATGGTTCTGTGTGTTAATGTCCCAACATATTTATTTATTTCTAGTTTTAAGTAGCTATTTCTATAATAGTTATTAAAAATTATTTATGTATCGAGGTACTATTAGAAATACGAAAATACATATTGTACATGGATATGGATGAATTTTAGTATTTATATATACAAACTTTGATTCGGAGTAGCATTTAAACTACTTATTGTCAAACATGTACGAAGTCACTCAAACGAAACGAGGGTTAGTCGCTAGTCTACTTTACTTATGTTAAGTATCAAAATTAATTCTTACCTTAATCAAATTTAATCTTGGCTCATTCAAATGAAGAAACCTTTAAAATATATTAAAACCCATTTCTCTCGATTCACAGTCCACCGATTTCGTTGCCCTCGCGATTTTTTATGCTACATCAAAGAAATTCTATTTCTATTGAAATCTCGACTTCTCTTTGACTAAACTCGCAAAGCCGAGCGTGGTTCCTAAGTAATTTCCCGTTATATTCTACACCTTGAGACGTTTTTGAACTTTCATCAGGAATGGAAAATGGGCATGTAATAAGTATTTTGTATTAAAACTTGTAATCATAAATAAATTAAGCGGTACCATTAAGGTATGATTTGTATTTATATTGAATAAAAAATATACTTCATCTAAAAGGTACGCGAAATTATGCGAATTTGTAATACACAAAATGAATAGACTATAGGGACTACACTATGTATATATGAAATACCTCAGTATCCTTGTTTGAAGAAAGTGATCGTGTACTTGCGTCTTTAATAGAAATGGTGACACAATAAGTTATTCTACACCCTATCACAAGTTTTATAAAATCATAGGTCAAATGTTTTAAAACTGTTCAATCCGAATCGGAAATAAAATTACTTTTCAATAAACCTTTTCTTTTTACGACATAGGCAAGTATTTATAGACAGGAATTTAGTGAGTGCAAGGTAATTTGTACGATAAATCACTACGAAAGGAATAAACGAAAGTGTCGGGCTGGGAATTTATTTCTTTCTCCTACATTTTCTTTGGCTCTTAAAAAGTTTTAATTATTTGTTTGATAGTAGCGCTAGTATTGCTTCGATGTATGAACAAATTGTACAAACATATTGTAAGTAACTGTATGTAAAATTTCCTATTTTAGCCAAAAATATCTATTTATTTAGCTACCATTTATTTTAATGAATATCTATACATGTAATAAAAGTGTAGAAACACTCTTATTGACGGTGTGTATTAACGCAATAGAATCCAACACATTGATTTTTAGATTTTTTGTCTGTGCGTTTGTGTGCGCTTATCTCAGAAACAACTTAGCCGATTTGGATGTGGTTTTCACTAGTCTAGGGTATTGTGGTAAGCTTCACTTAACATTTGGTAATTGTTTTATTTCAATTGGTTCATAATTAAGAAAGTTATATCAATTTAAAAAAAACACCTAGTTTGTAATTTTTATTTATGATTTACTATAAAAGGAGCTAGTTGTTGCCTACGGCTTAATTCACGCTGTAGTTGTGTATGTACATATATCGATTAAAAGGTAGATGTAAATTAGCGTATTTCAATTAATTCTGTTTAATATGTCAGTGTACTACGACACATTACCTGTTACATCATTATACAAAGTTAACTGTGTGAATTCAAATAAGAGGGATATTCACTTTTTATTGAAGTATATTAGAATATTGATAATTTTTAATGTATTCATAGCAAAAATGACCAACTTTTTAATTTGGTAAATATTTTGATCCTATTTTGGTAAAAGCATCATAAAATGAAAAACTTACCTTTGCTTACAGCATCGATCTGATTTGATCCGTATATGACATACTAGCGACTTACCCTCGCTTACCTCGGGTTCGTCCTTAGGTTGATTCCCCATACAAACTTTCATCCCCATTTTCACCTCCTTAAATGATGAATTCCGAAATAAAAAGTATCCTATGTACTTCCCAGGGTCTCAAACTATCTTCTTACCAAATTTCATCTAAATTGGTTTAATAAATCCAGAGATTACCCCCTATAATCTCACAAACTCACAATCATTGTAATATTATAT
This sequence comes from Argynnis bischoffii washingtonia, assembly GCA_033884665.1. Taxonomy (NCBI): domain Eukaryota; kingdom Metazoa; phylum Arthropoda; class Insecta; order Lepidoptera; family Nymphalidae; genus Argynnis; species Argynnis bischoffii. Next base: position 11,682,716 of record CM066621.1, on the reverse strand, counting down.
TATAAATATCAAAAGTATCGTTATACTTAATCGGATTACTATTATACATATGAAAATTTGGGTATATACAGACGCACACAAGCAAGACGGGGGTAAATTGCTAGTATTAAGAATACTTTTCTCTTAATTCTAGTAGTAATACTATACTAGGCAATGCCCACGTTTCCACCCGCATTAAAACATTTCACGTTAGAAAGTAAACTTTGTGTTAGCTTATGACGTGATCTACCTATATGTATGTTAAGATTCATTCAAATCCGTTCAAAGCCTTTGAAAAGCAATAACAAAGTGTATGTGTTTCATGAACTTTCGAACTTAGAATATTAGTGTATTTTTAGAAAAGATACAATTTCAGCATCAAACAAAACGGAAACAAGAAATCTCTTTGAAATGAAAGTGAAAAAAATTCTTATCCGTTATCGTAACTGAAAGCCGCTAAAATATTAATGTTCTCTTTTAGGCTGGAGTTTCATTTTAATGTGTATTTCCAAACAATAAGCCGAGTATATGTTACCTTATCTACGTCGTAACATCTTTATTGTACCTTTAAACCAGATGTTTTCATTTTTTTGTATAAATTTGCTATTTTTTACAAAAGAATATTTAAACAAATCTTAGAAGCTATCTGTATATGTAATATGTCCCTAATTTTTAAATTTATACTTCTTTTGGCACGTTTGGAAAAAATTATGAGAGTAAAATTTTTACGATGCGCGCGCACACCGACAGCTAAAAAGCGACATGATGAAGTTAGCTGTATTTCTTTTACAAGCAGAGACTTGAGACATACGGGATAAAATCATTAGCTATTTTTGTTCTGTTACGCCAAAGAAGTAGGTATAACGTTTTTATATATGTTTTTTTTTTTCATATATGTTTTGTTTTTATTTATTCTTAATTACGTACATATTACAACTAATATATCTATCACGGTTAGTATAAAAAAATAGACTATATACTATATAGCATATAGCCTTTCTTAATAAACGGGCTGTCTAATGCAAAAAGAATTTTTCAAATCGGATAAGTAGTTCCTGAGATTAGCGCGTTCAAACAAATAAACTCTGCCTCTTTATAATAGTAGTATTGATATGTTGAGCTAATATAAATTTAGCAATAGGAATTATTGATAAATTGTTCTCAAATACATACGTATAATATTAAAGTCCTAAGGAAAAGTGGTTCCTGCGTATTGTGTTATTTACAAGTTTTTTTTATTTTTTTATAACTTAAAATTATATATATATATATATATATATATATATATATATATATATATATATATATATATATATATATATATATATATATATAGAAATGCTTTATAAAATAAATTGTTACTATTTTATATTATGGAATCTTTTCTTACGGCCCCTCTCTCCCTTTTTTTGTCTCTCCCTTTACAAATAAATGTCCTTCAATAAATAATACTTCTATTATCTCTAGAAATATAAATCCTCCAAATTGTTTTTAATTCAAACGATGTATCGAACAATAAAATTGGATCGCCTAAAGATATGAGTTTTGTATATCCGAAATGGAAATTGGACCTTTTTATTAACTCAAGTTTTCTCGAATATGCGAGTCATATTTAATTTATAGATGTATGGAGAACAGTAAGTAAAAAAAATCGATGGATTTTTATTAATTTTTGGGTTGGCTTAGAAAAGTTATCTTTTATTATAAAACTCTATTATATATCTAATAGAAATTTTTCTAATATAAGGATCTCAAAACCTTTTAAATAATTAATCTATACTTACGAGGGATTTTTTAATATTAGTCGACTTCAAATTCGAATTCGAAAAAATATTAATTCACAATAATTAGCAAAGTTATCACATAATAAACGCACAAAAGAAATGAGTACGTGTAACCTTTACGTGCAGTTGAAGTCAAATTTTTTTGACCGTAATTAAATTAAAACAAAAATACAATAAATTTTATAAAATTACTAGTAATAAATATTAATTTTTATAAGTAATCATTATATAAAATTATTAATAACTAGCAACTCACCCTCGCTTCGCTCGGGTTCGTCTCTATGTTCATTCATCATACAAACTTCCATCCCCATTTTCACCCCCTTAAGGGATGATTACCGGAATAAAAAAATTATTCTATGTCCTTTCCTAAATCGGTCTAATAGTTTTTGAGTTTATAAGTTACCAACATACAAAAATACATTTTTTTTCTTTTTATATTATTAGTGTAGATAAATTTAACTCTCACTTCCGCGACACTCATTTTTCTAATATGTTGACTTCACTCTCAGTCACGCCTAAGACAGTTTTACTTCAATAAAAGTAAATTAAGTTCTACCATCATTTTTGAATTTTGTCAAAAAAAAAAGTCGTTAGCTCAAAACAACTCATTTCATACTTTAACATTTTACGTTTGTAAAGTTCGTGTGTAGAATAAGAATTGCGGATGAAGTTAGATCATTACTGAAGGCTATCTAGACGTCTGTATTGCCCCCTAGATTACGTAGGCAGTTTCTGTAGAAGCAGACATGAAATTTCATTATGTAAGAGCTCATTATATCATTATTTTATGTATTTTAAATTAAACGTTTCCTATGTAATGGTATTTAACAAAATAGGTACTTAATCGCAATACAATATATGTATTATGTATTATATAATATGTAGTATATATTAATTTTCGGTATTTAGAGATTTAACATATTTTATCGACAGTTATTGTCGGATACTGTTCAGTCAAAACATAATATAGTCTTTATAATACTTTTTCCCTCCAAGCAATCGATAGGCTTTTAAAAAAATGAAGACCAAAAAAATTCATTGAGATTCCTTTATGAACTACTGCCAGCAAACGATGGTTATAAAACTTTACTAATTGAAGTTATACTATATATAGATAGATATATAGGATATACGTATATGTAGTAGTATATTTATTGTCCTTGTACTATTTTTCAAATAATAATAATAGTATTATTACAGCCTTCGTGTGAATTTCCGGGAAATCAATTGTTAAAATACACACCGGTGTGTATGTGCCTCTCAAGAGGTTAATATCATAAATCTGAAAGTAACTCTGTTTATCCTTAAACCGCTGAACAAATTTTAATAAAAGATTTGTTACAGACTACCTTTGATTGAGCGGAGCCGCGGGCAAAAACTAGTCGATATAAATGAAGACGTAAATATTTGTTAGTGTAAAACCACAAATCTTTGAAGGCTCAGGTACCGTTTGTTTAAAAATGATGACACACATAAGTGTTTTATTTGAACTAGGTTTTTATGCTATTAATTTTGCTGTAACTCACCATTGATGTCGCTGCAACGAATCACCTTCTACACCGTGCCATTAATCACTATGAAAATTAATACACTCCATGTGTATTAATTTCATTACGGAGAATATTTTAGTGTTACTCATTTATGCGGGCGAAACCACGGTCAATAACTAGTCTATACAAATAAATAAAATCGAAGTTTCTGTTTGTAAGGTCAACATAACATTTTAATAAATACATATGAAAGTTTCTACGGTACTCATAAGAAAAAAAAAACAATTAAAAATATGTATAAAGAATTAGAGTTCTCTGTAAAAAAAGAACCCATGAAATTGTCAACAAAATCCGCGTAGTTAGAGAAGCATGCAAGTGAAGCGAGGGTAAGTCAAAAGTAGTATAAAATTGATTAGAAGTAACGTAAGAAAAACAAGAAAATGGAAAACCATCTGGCACTTTATTTCAACATTAAATATTGATGCATTTCTATTGAATTTCTAACACTTCACTATTAACACATGCATTTAACGCATTGTAAAGCCATTAGATCTTCGCATCTATATTCCAAAGATCAACAAGTCAATAAAAGTGTAGGAACAGAAGCCGGTCGGTCGTTTGTTTGTCCAATATAATGGGTTCGATGTTTGCGTAGCGTGATTGATGCGGACCTAATGGGTCGATACGCTTTGTTGTTACGCTTCTTAGTTTCTACCTTTATAATTTACCACTTAATCTTCAATGCTTTGAATTCACCTGTTGTGTAACAGTATTATCAAGAAGAAATATAAAATATTTTGCTGTTAATATAATATTTATAAAGTGTTTTTTTTAAGGAAATTATTATTTTTTGTATGGTTTATTCAATTTTATTCCTTTCCATGTAAAGGTTAGGTAATTTGAGTATTGAAAGTTTAATTTTTAGTATCATAATATACCTATTCGTTGGGCTATAAGTTACGTAGCAATCTTCTATTATAATAGTTTTTTAAAAGTTTAACAGGTAATGATCTATTATGTTTCATTTTAACCTAGTCCTTAATTAGGTTTATTCTAGCCCTAATTACGACTAACCTGAGCACGTTCTAGTCATTTTAAGTAAAATCAGAAATGTTTGACCTATCCAAATCTTTACGAAAGTTACATTACCTCAAAGCTCTGGTATTAACCAAAAAACACTAAAATAAAACAAGCATAATAAAAATTTTTGATAAGTAAGAGACGGGCTCGTGTAATGAGAGTTCCACATATTAAATTTGAGATGTGTTACTAATTTAAAACTGCAAAATAATTTTATATTTCATAGTACAATTTCATGGTGTTAGGATGATAAATAACATAAGTTCCGCTTTTGCCTTTTGGCTAATTAATCTTAACAATGGTTGATGTTAATATAATACCTGTATTCTCAATATCTTTTACTCTAAATCAATTTTACGTAAAAATATTCCTAAAAATACTAAAAAATAAAGGATATATTAATAAATAATGGTATTATGATAATGCACCCTCTCATTCAGTCCTAACGAGAGTCAAACGAGTGGCATTCGACTTCAACTACTCGTTTGCATGAAATCAAAATATACATTTTGAATTAATTTACATGAAAACCAACGGAATATGCATCTTTGATCTCTGTAATTTTGCTGTCGGCGTTTCTGCTTTGTACATTCATAAAGCTTTTTACAGGCGGAAAAATAAAGATCATTATTATTTTATTAAAACGTAAATCTGTTTTTATTATATACAAACTTTTATTATATACAAACTGACATAGCCAATGTTTTGGTTACTCCGACTTTTGCTCCTATTGAGCAAAATTGTAATATGACATTTTTTGATTTGGAATCCGTTCCAAATAGCAATTTAAATTAATAATTAAGACAACAGAGGATGCCTCTGGCACATTTATAAGTAATGACATTAAATCAAATAAATGTCATAGTAAAATACCACAAAATGCCCATAATTGTAAAAAATTAAAAACTGTAAACCTGGTGCACCAAAATATACAGGGCATGATAGGTAAAGATCTTGAACTGGAGTTATTTATGAATGGTGAAAATATTCATATTTTATGTTTAACAGAACACTGGCTTTCTATTTCTCAGTCCATATTTAACTTCAGCGGTCACCAGGTAGCTAGTATGTTCAATAGAGAAAAAACTATACGTGGGGGCTCTTTAATAATAATAAGTAAACTTTTAAAATATAAAGAACGTAAAGACATTGTGAGCCTCTCTGTTGAGCAAACTATTGAACTAGCCTGCGCAGAGCTTGAGCACTTCATTGTTGTATGCGTATACAGACCTCCTAATGGGTTATATGAGTACTTTGAGAAAGTATTAGAAGAAACTTTGTTAAAATTAAATAGTTCTAATAAATTCATTGTTGTTTGTGGTGATTTTAATATAAACTTATTAGAAAATTCCACTTTAAGTCTCAGATTCAAATCCATGCTTCTATCATATAACCTAAATAATTTATTTCTTGAACCAACTAGAATCACTGCTACCAGTGCTACATGTATTGATAATATATTTACAAATTATAAACCATTCTCTAAATCTATTATAAACAAGTTGAGTTCAGACCATTGTGGTCAGTTAGCTTCATTTTCTTATACTTTAAATGACAATAAAAATATGTTAAAAAAGACTTTTGTCCCCATAAATACTACACGTATGGAGAAGTTCAGAGGTAATATTGTAGCAAAACTTCCTTATTTATCTTACAATAATGACCCCAACTTCTTATATAATTCTTTGTTTAAATTAATAAAAACAGAATTTTCTACAATATTTACTTCTAAAACAGTCAATTCAGGGGGTCTCTTGTCATTTAGTGAATGGGCAACTCCTGGCATCTACAAGAGCAGGCAAAGACTATATGAATTGTATGGTGAAAAAGCTTATAATCATAGTACATCGTTTGCTTCTTTTGTAAGTGCCTACTCAAAAATGTTTAGGAGAGTATGTTCCATGGCAAAATCTTTGTATATTAAAGACAAAATAAAAAATGCACATAATAAAGTAAAAGTGACATGGAACATAATTGCTTGTGAAAGTGGGAGAGTCACAGATCGCAGCTTCGATTTTAAGTTGAATATAAACAATAATTTTATTACTTCAAACCAAGAAGTTGCATCTGAGTTTGAAAAATTTTTCACTGACATTCCAATTTCAACAACGCAATCACTCAATTCATCTCCCGCTATTGCCGAATCTTTACTTAAGAAACATGTTAAAGAATGTAATGTAGTATTTAAATTTAAACCTGTATACCCCAAAGATATCATTGCTGCCTTCAAAAGTTTGGATCTCAAGAAAACCGCTGACCTATGGGGTATATCTGTAAAAGTTATTAGCTCGGTAATTGATGTTGTTGCACCTCATTTAGCTACTGTATTTAATAGCAGTATAGAGCATGGTGCGTTTCCTGATCTAATGAAACACAGTAAAATTATTCCTATTTTTAAATCAGGTAGTACCTTAGACCCTAATAATTTTAGACCAATTTCGGTACTGCCAACGTTTAGTAAAATTTTTGAGAAAATCATACTCGCGCAAATGTTAACGCATTTCAATGCACACAATCTACTTCATAAGAAACAGTTTGGATTTACGAAAGGCCGCTCCACGGCAGATGCTAGTGTTGAGTTAGTAAGAAATATTTTTGAGGCTTGGGAAAGGTCACAAGATGCACTTGGGATATTCTGTGACTTATCCAAGGCCTTTGATTGTGTGCATCATGAGACGCTGATCAAGAAACTGCATCATTATGGTATTAGAAATAAGGCACTCGACCTTTTGAATTCGTATTTAAATAATAGAATACAGAGGGTTGATGTTAATGGTAAGAGATCTCCTGGAGCTCCGTTAGATATGGGGGTTCCGCAAGGGTCTATTCTCGGCCCCTTTCTTTTTCTAATTTATATTAATGATTTGCCATCTTTTGTACAGGACAAACATGAGATAGTATTGTTCGCTGATGACACTTCACTTATTTTTAAAGTGAAGCGAAATTTGCTTATGTACGACGATGTAAACGATGCTCTCTCAAAGGTTGTCTATTGGTTTGATTCTAATAATTTATTATTAAATAATAAAAAGACAAAATTAATAAAATTCACAACACCCAATGTTAAACTTGTTGATAATGGTGTAATATTAAATGGGGAAATGTTAAAACCGGTAGAGTCCACTAAATTCCTGGGTATTATCATAGATTCCAAATTGCAGTGGGGCCCCCATATTGAGGGACTAGCGAGTAGACTCAGCTCTGCAGCGTTCGCGGTAAAAAAAATTAGACTTCTTACTAATGTAGATACAGCTCGCATAGTATATTTTAGCTATTTTCATAGTATTATGTCGTATGGTATCTTACTCTGGGGAAATGCAGCAACTGTTAATACGATTTTTGTACTGCAGAAAAGAGCTATTCGTGCAATTTATAGTTTAGGTCCTAGAGCGTCATTAAGAGATAAGTTTAAAGAAATAAAAATATTGACTGTTGCTTCTCAGTACGTGTACGAATGTGTTATGTATGTTCGTAAAAATATACACGAATTTCCCAAGAATTGTGACATGCATAACTTTAATACTAGGAGCAAACACAAACTTGTAATGCCTGTAACTCGTTTAAAGAGAGTCAGTAATTCTTTTTATGGACAATGTATACGCTTGTACAACAGGATCCCAGAAAATGTTCAAAAAGCTTCTATCATTAAATTCAAAAAAATTGTTAAAGAACGTTTGTGTGCTAAAGGCTATTATACAATAAATAATTTCATAGAAGATAGCACGCCTTGGGAATGAAGTGATCGCCTCCAGGCTACTTCAACTTTATAAAAATATTGTAAATTACAATTTATTAAAAAAAAATATTAGTCCCGCTGAGTTTCTTTCGCCAGTTCTTCTCAGGTCTGAGGTTTCATTTTTCCGAACTGGTAGTAGACTCATGACGTTCAGTAAAAAATTGTAATAATTTAATGCTGAATAAAATATTTTGAATTTGAATTTGAATTTGAATTTGAAAATTTAATGTTTAATCGATAGTCAAATATATTATACTAGCGGCGAAACCTCGCTTCGCTCGGGTTCGTCCCTAGGTACGTTTAACGGTTAGTATCCAATACATAGACAATATACTATATAATATATAGCCTATAGCCTTCCTTAATAAACGGGTTATCTAATGCAAAAAGAATTTGTAAAATCGATTTACTAGTTCCTGAGATTAGCGCGTTTAAACAAACAAACTCTGCCTCTTTATAATATTATATTAATAAGTATATGATTATAAAAAGCTAAGAAAGAATAAATACAATAATTTATTATTAAAATTGAATAGCACAACGCTAAATATTTTATACAAAGTATCACAAACAATGAATAATATGACTAATTTATTCTAAAACTAGCAGAAAACAAAAACAAACCTATCTCACGGAAACCGTACATTTTCCGGGATAAAAAGTAGCTTATGTATTATTCCAGACCATAATCTATTTCTGTGCCAAATTTCATCCAAATCCGTTCAGCCGTTCTGGTGTGAAAGAGTAATATTTGTATTTTTGTATGTTACACACAAAAATACAAATCTTTCCTCTTTATAATATTAGTATAGATTTTGGTGGTGACATATTATGTAGTAGCAAATCATATTTATTAGGCTCTAGTTCCACTAATTAAGTAGTTATCTATTGCAGTCATTTCAAAAATAAATGCAAAATGATTAATAATTATAATCTTTTCTACTATTATCATCTTTATCTATGAAAAAATGGAAAATCAGAATAAATTATTCAACGCTTAACTGTGTAATTGTTATCTGAAATAATGAATCTACTCTAATCCCTCAAAATCTATTGCTGTATTATGTGCGTTAACCGTAGATTGTTTTGTTTCCCTCAATGAATATTGAGCTGTCAAAGAAGTCGTCAGGTAAGCAGAAACCGTGTAATTATTTTAATAAATGTAACATTTACTGTGATAGAAAGTACTAAATTATATGCTTCACCCACTACGTCGCTAGCTTTGAATATTTCACACGATAAGTTTTAATAAAAACCTCTGACTCAACGTTCTTACTATTGTTTTTAAGTAACACAATTTTATAATTCAATCGTTTTATTTATGGCTTAAATAGCAATGTGTGATTTTTGCGTTTTATGCTTTTTTGTGTTTTAGTATTAAACTGGATGAATTTAGTTTGTTTTTAGTCGTGAAGAATTTTGCTACATATATTTTATTTCTCAAACGTTTTGTATTTATTTTAACGACACATTTGACTCAGTTTGTAGTGCCACTTGCTGTGTCAGCGGCGCGGTCGCGGGTTCGAGTCCCGCTAATGAGCACGAATGTTTGTACTCCAGTCATGGGTGTTTATATTTATAATATGTATATATTTAAAGGTTTATATGTGTATTGTGTATTTTATTAACTATCTGGTATCCATTACACAAGCCTCGTAGCTCACCATGGAGCTAGATGGTGCCGTGTGTTAATGTCCCAACATATTATGTATTTATATTTATATATTTAGTTAGAAATTCTATGTAAATAAATTTTATATAGTCATACAAAAGTAAATTTTATTTTTAGACTTCTTCCTTGTTATTAAATCACTTCACAACACTCTGGTCTCAGTTTGTCAACCATATTTATAAAAGTTTGAACACACTTGCAATAACAATCCTTTGTTGACAGTTTTCTTTTGAATCTTACGAACTTAAAAGATTCTCAGCGAATCATGTCCACTTGGGATAACAACAGCTGTCATATTAAATCTGGTAGTTACTTTATAAGCTTATAGAAACTGCAATATAATAAATTTAATTTTGGTAATACCAAAATGACATAACAAAAAGTCTTATCTTCTTGCAAGTCATTTAAATGTGCTAATTAACACACTAAGTAGCTCGTTTATATCTAAATATTAATAATTACGTGTATTTTTTTTCAAGGAAAACATTAGTGGCAAACAAAAGGAAACAGGATAAATTACTAAATAATCAGGAATCTTTTGACTCATTTTTCAATAATACGATAGGTATTTAAAACCTAAATTATAATAAACTTTTAATATTATTATTTAATGGATTCATAGAATTACAAAACAAAATATATGCGTCTTAATAATTTCGATATTATAAGTACAAAAGTTTTTTTGCGTTTGTATTTACTGCATTATATTACCTGTGTAAGTACTTTCACTAAATCTGACTCTCATTTGTCTCATGGCTAGCATTTGCATCTATAACTATAGATCTCCTGTCAAGAAATTTTCAGTAGCAGCCGGAATAAGGAAGTTGGTGGTTTTTCATCTCCGTACCTCAAAACTTCATATTGCCGTCGGTCCTGTGGCTGATTTCTTACAGGTTGTAAGGTATTATTATCCCACTCGACTTTGAGAATTAAAGGAATGGACAATGCATAGTATACTTATTTCAGTGTACACACTTGTGCACTATAATATTATGTTCTACGCATTGGGATAGTCTCAGTAGAGTTGTCGCCATGGCCGTTATTATTATATTTAAATAACTATTTTAAATTAACTGATATTTTTCTTGTCAAAGCAAATGAAGAAATCATAGCAAAATGAAACTTAGATAAAGAATTAAGGCGAATATTTAAAATGTTCAACAAACTGAATGAAAATAATTGGTCCTACCGAGCCAAAGGAGCTTAATATTATAGTAATTAAGCTCAAGCTACCAGAAAATTTTGCTATCGAACAATGTTTAAGTGACAACAAGGTCATTAAATAAAGATGCTACTCGCTACTAAAGGTCGCTACTATTACGCAAATAAAACTGTTCATTAAATTTCTGATTTATGTGTTCGCAGGTTACATTTGTGACGGCATAAATTTCCGCCCTCTGATATTTTCCTTCTGTTTCCAATGAATTTTATGATAATTTAATTTTTGTCTTCTACCGATTTTCTCTTTTACTGATACCAGTTACTTCGAAATATTATATTACAGTAAGTAGCACTTGTTACTTAAAAATAAAATACACATTTTTTTTAATTTGTATTCAACGTTATTATTTATAAATTAATAGCTTAAATTAAAGCAGCTGTTAGTAATTAGTATAAAACTATAAAAAATAATAATTTTGAAATTTACAGCATCGACTTCCAGGTAACATAGGTCTACTGGGTAAATCCACATAGATCAAACAAAGAAGTTGACATTGGACAAATAAAAACCACCCAAGTCCCTATTCTACGACATGACCCATTTTAACGTCATAAAATTATCCTCATATCTCATCTCTTACCGCAAGGTTGTTATCACAGTTAAACATTTAGATTTTTATTACTAGCCGAGTTTTAACTTTGTTTAGAATGTACTTTAATTTAGAAACATCTTCAAAGAATCGTTTGAGTTGACACTGTAATGGGATGCGATTGTGACAAAGGAATATTAATGATTGTCTTTATGTTAGAGAGGAGTATCAACTTTCTAAAGAAATTTGAGTGTCTTAGAAATATTAATTCATTTTAAAACTAGAGCTCTGCTTAATATTTTGCAAATAAAATATTAATTATTTTCATTCGGTGTCAGATAACTAATTAGCAGATAACATTTTAGAAATAATAATGTTATCTGCTAATTATTTATCTGATATTACTATATAAATAAAATATATTATATTTACTAGCGATTCACTCCCTACCTAGATCCCTAGGAGATACCTTAAAACATATCTATTTTATTTATGAAACGATTGAAATAAAACAAAGACTAAATGTTAAGTGAAGCTAGCCAAAATAGATTAATGAAAACCGCACCCAAAGCGGTTTCTAAGATTAGCGCGCACAAAAGCACAGACAAACAGACAAAAATTCTAAAAATCATTCAATCACCCTCAGTAATAGTTTTAAATAAAAAGTGCCTATGTCATTCTTCAGCCTTCCAAATATCACCACACAAAAAAACACGTCAATCCCTTATTTTTTTTACATGAATGAAGGATAAACAAACGAACAAACACATTTTCACATTTATAATATTAAGTATAGATTATTTTTAACTGAAAAGAAATACCGATTTCAAAGTTATTTCAAAAGTAATATTTTGGATTAAAGTACTGATAGAATATGTTTAAAGAATGTAGGACCAGGCTTGAGATTTAATCTATTAATTTAAAAAATATCATAGAAATCGGTCCGAAAATGGCGAAGATGTGACATACATACCAACAAAAACTCGAACTATAAGTTCTTTTTTTGCAGTCGGTGAATAACACAAAAAACGCAATAGCCGTGTGAGTGACAATTTAATGAAGTGTTGGTCCATTGTGCAATTGTAGGCGAGGTTATTAAAAGCTTATAACTAATGAATGGATGCTTGATGAATAGCCGGTTTCGTAACGTAGAAGTTTATTTGAATTGGGTTCGTCAGTCAAATAGAATTTAATATACTAGATATGTCAATTACCTTATATAATGTTATAAAGGCAACCTCTAGTAATATAAAATTTTATGAAACAAAATTTAATTTTTGTCAGTAATTTTTTTAATATAATGTTATTTATAAGTATTTACTACAGACACGTTTGACTCAGTTTGTAGTAACCTCACTTGCTGTGCCAGCGGTCGCGGGTTCGAGTCCTGCTGGGGGCAATCATTTGTGTTCTGAGCTTGAATGTTTGTACTCCAGTCATGGGTTTTTAAATCAATAATATGTATATATTTAAGGATATATATGTGTAGTGTATCTACTATCTGGTATCCATAACACAAGCCTCGTAGCTTGCCATGGAACTAGATGGTGTTGTATTAATGTCAAAACATATTTATTTAATATTCCATTTTACCAAATATTGATTCATTTATGGCTAATATTCTGATAAAAACGGCATTCAAACAATTAAATAAAAAAATCAATTTTTTTTTAATAAAATTTCTTGAACTATCCAATAAAAAAAAAATTGGCGTCGGATGATTTGCATTGCATGCTTGCAGTAAAGGTTTTCGTCTATTTAACATCATACGATGATTCTCAGGAATGGAGCAATTACACATAAATAGAGAAATACAATTATCAAAATAAAATGTACACGACGTTGTCCGTGACCTCGCGAGTAAGATTTCATAAACATCGTTAGCGTAAACTTATAAGGTAATTTTTGTACATAAATATTTTTTTGCTAACAAACTTTATGAAATTTTGTTTTTTGTTGAAAGTTTAGTTTGTTAGTTGATAATGTCTATTATGGAAAAATGCTTGCTATTCCTGAAGTTAAAATTATGTCCAGTTATTAACAAATACATATTTATTTTCTATAATACATATTATTAAAAGTCATAGGCAAATACTTTTCTTCATAACTTTGGATATACTTACAATATAATTACAAATATTAAATAATTATAATCTTAGAAAATGCTAAAAAAAATTATTTTGGCCAACTTTTACCGGTGGTAGGACTCTGTCAAGCCTGAGGAGTCCGACTGGATGGGTACCACCCCCTTATCTATTTCTGCCGCCAAGCAACAATGATTGCATTGTTGTGTTCCGGTTTGAAGGATAAGGTAGCCAGCGCAATTACAGGCAAGAGGCATAACATCTTAGTCCTCACAGTGACAACGCACCTGTGGTTCTGCATTTTTGTTACGTAAAACCAGTGCATGAACCGTAGGTGTTATGGGCGACAGGTACTACTTTCCATCAGGTGGTCTGTCTGCTCGTTTGTCACTGCATCTCATAAAAAAAAAAAAAAAAAAAAAAAAAAAAAAAAAACTATAATGCACGAGGCTCAACAAAACGAAACCATACTAAACACAAACTCGAAAAGTTTACTCTCTGCTATTGCATTCTGACTCCATTATCGCATCAGTTCGGTGAAATTAAATTATTGTTTGTCTTTTAGTTAAGAATAAAAAAAAAATGATTATAAAGTTATTTATAAGTGAAGCTAACAATAAAATATTATAAGTACATTATACATAATAAATTAAATAACATATTATTAAAATTGAATATCATAAACATAAGTATTTTATGCAAAACTGTTAATATTAACAATAAGTAACATGCCTAATTCTAAAATTAATCTTTGTCGAGTTTTGATTCCCATTAAATACTAATTAATCATAACTAAAGCGTGCATGACAGATTATATCAAACTATTTGTAATTTATTACGCCTCTCGCATGTGTTAAAGGCTTATTCATATAATATCTGTTTTAAAATATTATTTAGTTTTGTTTTGGTTATGTTATTATATTTTAGTTATTTTTTCCTGAAGCTATAATAAGTAGAAATACACTAATATCGTAATCAAAGTACTGAATATACTTACTGGAATAAAAATAATAATAAGCTCTACTAATTATTGCACGTGATCTCTTCACGTAGCAGTTTTGTCGAGAAAAATAGCCAATATACGTATGAAAATCAGTATATAAGCTATCTCTATACCAAAATCTCAAATTCGTTGAGTCCTTACTGAGCTGCGTAAAGAAATATTCATTCATTTAAAAATGTGCTATACAATATTAGTAAGGGATGTATAAGTATCATAATAGTCCGAGAGCTGGTGAACATTTTAGGGTAAATTCTTGATTCACTATGGAAAATATTGTAATTGTCCTTGAAGGACCCCTAATTAAGATAGTCGAGGTATGGCTGACGTGTAGCGGTATCCTAGCAACCCTTGAATTGTTTTTCATTTAGCAGGTAAAAAATTCTATCAAATTAATCTGGATTTTTTGGGATTATTTGTCTTTAAGTACCTATATTACTCTCAAAAGATACCAAACTGATTTTATTTTTTTCATTTGTTTAAAAACCCATTTTGCAACAGTCGGGTTAACATTTAGACCTGACTGATTGGTCTGGATTTTTGATTTTTTAATTGCTTAAATATCTAACTTAAGGATATAAAAATTTTAGAACGCCTCAATTTTTTTTTTTTTTATTAAAAAAAAATCCTAAAAAGAAATTTCAAGGGCTGATAAGGTGCCGCTACCCGTCGGCCATACCTCGACTATCTTAGTTAGAGGTCCTTGAAGGACAATTACAAAATTTTCTGCAGTGCCTCAAATAGCTTCCCTAAAATGTTCACCAGCTCTCCTACCATAACCGTTATTGACTAAGTTAACCATTCTAACTGTAAGAAACATAAATTAATCAAAATATTATTTCCATATTGAATGATCTTAACTTATAATACTTTTTAATATATAGTTTTCGAGTAGGAAAGTCATAAAAATGTTTCTTTAGAAAATCATCAATCATTCTATAGGTAG
This sequence comes from Argynnis bischoffii washingtonia, assembly GCA_033884665.1. NCBI lineage: Eukaryota > Metazoa > Arthropoda > Insecta > Lepidoptera > Nymphalidae > Argynnis > Argynnis bischoffii. The sequence goes on along the minus strand of CM066621.1, from coordinate 11,667,191 downwards.
CTGGTCCATACAATAGTTTTATTGTCTTTTATACTGAAGCCAACAATGACTCATAATTTTGTTATTCCTGTCGAAAAGAAAGTTATATTTTAAGACAAAGACGCAATTTGCGTTTTTCTTAGGACAATTGTTTATGAAAGGAAGTTGAGCATACTACTGTTGAATATTTAATATATAATATAATAGGTACATTGTAACAAAAAATTTTTTATGTTATAAGTATGTGGAATGAAAGGACTTGTTTATAATTAATAAGGTATATTATGTAACTTTATAATATAATATTGTTTAAATTTCAAGCTTTGATGACTCAAAATTAATACCAAGAAGTGTACAGAAGCACTAGGTAATAATCTTAACTTTTATGTAATATTAATACCCTGTGTTTAACGTAGAAGTAGCTATTAGTTACAGCTAGCAAGAAAAGTAACTGTATAACATATACAAACCATAATCTTCTAGCGGGATTGAACTCCCACCATCCATCGTAGTAAGCACCTACTCGTAAGACGAATAAGATCCTGAGCCACAATGATCTTTAAAAGTTTAAATCTTTAAAATAATTCCTAATAAAAATCATAAATTAAAAAATATTTTTCATCTATTTTTAAATTTTTTAAACTGTTGAAACTTTAAAACTAACTGACTGACTAATGAAACTTTAAAAAATTTGACAAAAACCTTCAGTAGTAAAGTCGCAACTACCTTCTTAGTTATAAAATTGCAAATGATATCGTCCTCAATAGATCTTTATGCACTAGGGATGCTTCAATTATGATTTTATTTAAAAGCCGGACGAGCGAAATGGTAACGTGGGGACTATATTATCAATCCTTTCGCAACTATATCTTATTGGACTATGAGAAACTTGCTTAGACATATTTTTTGCTAAAACTTTAAGGAATATAACAATAACATCTAAAGTATTTTCACACCATAAGAATATGCATTGTATATATTATGTAAATAAGTAAATGGTAATTTTAAATAAAAAGATAGTATTATTCTAAGAAATTATTAAGTAAATGATAAGTTAAAATATTGTAAAATATGCCTGAAATTTTATTATTATGAGTTTTAAGTAAAAATAAAGTATAAATAACAAATTGCTCATAATAAAACCTCGATCCCACTGCAGTGTGAGAGGATGGCCATCACATTGGTAGTATTCCCATATAATTAAAATAAAATTGCTGTAAGATAATTGCATCTACAATTCTTTTGTAAATTAACAATGTTATTTAAAATTCAGCGAGCTTTCCTACTTTGTGATTATTATATGAATTGCTTTAGGTGACCGTAGTATTTCAGTCACGTCGCCAGCTGTCTCTTAACAGATCTAGTATATTTTAAATTTATTTTAATATAAAGTGTAAAAGTGTCTCGTTAAATATTTTAATTGTACTTAATCATTTTAATTGAAGGTAATTTGAATAAACATATTTATTGGTTTATTTCTAATTTATATAAGCCATGTTCAATTCATTAAGAAAAAAAAGGATTTATAGGTGATTGGATGAAAATGAAAATATTAGATGCAAAAATTATCACAATGGCTTTATTAAAGTATATAAATAGGTATACTGTGTGACTTAATATGGACATTAATTATTATTTACAAACTATTTACAAATTCACATATTCTACAGCAGTCTTATAGAATTTATTTACACCGACATTACGAAAACAGCGCTCTCTTTAATGGTTAGAAATTACAAAAATAGATTAAAATCTTAATAATTTGGAAAGCGCGCATTGTAATTATTACAATTTACACATAAGCTTTGACTAAATAAATGATTTTTTTATGTTAACATTTAGAAGCAAAGACTAGACAAGATAAGCTTGACCTGATCGTTGTGTATCAATCAGAGGAGGGGGTGGCGGCCAATGCCTAAAGTCCCGCCTTCTATTTTGAATATTACCTCCTAATTCTAATGAAGAGTAATCGGAATCAATTGATGAGTAGATGTGGTCTGAAGGCGGTCTGCCATCCGGCCCATAAGCCGATTGAGCGTTCTGTGATCGACTTTCAAGGAACTCTGGCGTAGCTGTCACACTATCATTAGGTCCCCTCATCTTTTCGTGGAAAGAAAATGATCTCATCGTGCCATTCTGCATATTACTTCGCATAGTATATGAATTAATGTTATTTCGGTAACTAGACGATTTAGATTTATATCTACGATCCGGCATTGCATACCTTAATTTTTCCCAAAATTTATTATGACCCCACTTTATTCTTAAACTTGTTTTCATATATGGCCTCAGATCAGGGTCCATTTCTGCTTCAGTCAAAATTGAACTGTCTTCTATTAGTATTAAGGTATAAATTCTTCTTTTTAAGATATCGTGTAGAGCTTGTCTAAAATCGAAGCGTGACCATTCAGTTTCTAAAAAGTTTCTTGTTAAGACAAGAATTATTCGTTTGGATGCTTCGGCTGCTTCCGGCAGTGGTAGAGTGTATTGCATATATGCTGCGCCATGTTGCGGAATATCCCTATAATGTAAACATAGATGATAAGATGGACTGCCATTTTCTAATTCAGCTGCTAATGTTTGTATTACGAAGTCGTCATCTTTGGGACTGTAACATATATATGCATCATATAATTTATCTGTGCCATCATAGGCTCCCGCGAAGGGAAGGAATCTTATACCACAACTTGTGTATAGCCACATTCGCACTGTATCTCTAAATAAGAATATTAGAATTGTTATGAGAATAATTAGCGTAAATCCAGTCAATGTAGTAACCATCATGGGCATGTAATTTGAGATCAACATACTGTCAATTCCTGTATCACTGGCGTAATAATCGCTGCATATGGTTCCGTTAAGATTTAATTCCTTTCTTTGTGACGACGGACTGCCTAAGTTAATGCACCATACATCTGCTATATCAGTAATTTTAGGAACATTTTCTGATATAAATGCCGTTAGCTTCTGTAGATATCGACACTTACATGACCACATGTTATTTCCAATCGATAAACTATTTAATTTTTTATTTGTAGTCAAGCTCCATAATGAAAAATCTACTAATCTATTTCCATCTAATCTTAATATTTTTAAGGAGAGAAGAGGAGAAAACGTTTTATTTTCAATATGACTTATGAAGTTATCTTGTAAGTAAAGTTCTGAAAGTTGTGTTAAATACTCAAACTCGTAACCATTTAAATGTTCCAACTTGTTATTCCCCAGATGCAAAATAACGAGAGACGATAAGCCAGCGAATGTTCTATTATGTATATTTTCAACTTTACTTGAATTTACATACAGCGATCTCATATTTTTTCTGCCTATGAATGCATAATTTTGCAATTCTTTAAAATCATTCCCATCCAAATAGACCTCGGTTGCATCCATAGGAATTTTTTCTGGTATTTCAAAAACACTTTGACTAGAACAATCGACTACGTTTGTGTGCCAGGTTGGATCGTGGTAACAAGAACAGTTATTGGGGCAAGTCATTTGGCAATCGCATGCGACGTAGTCACAACAATGGCATAGCGTAAAGCAATGTGTTTCATATGTGCACAAAAAGTCTGTTGATTTTAGATTACTTAAAGGTATATGTGTAACTCCCCTCGTGTGAGTCATTTTACATAAAACGTTCTCAAGATCCATTATTCTAGGGTGTTGTCTTGTGGCAGTCATATTGTTTATTAATGGCAACCATTCCATCGAGCAATCGCAATCAAACGGATTTCCTCCTATATAGAACTCTGGCAACGACTTGTTCAAGGGGACTGGCGATAACCGGAGGCTGTTTATATCTAAATGAGATATCTCATTTGCGTAAATATCAACTCTAGTCAGATTCCGCTTCTCCATAAATGTATTTACTTGAATATTGTTAATATGGTTATTGTTTATGAACAAGAGTTCTACACTGTTTGGGATTGCTAACGGGGATATTTCTACAATACGGTTATGACTAACATCTAAAGTTTTTATTCGTATTTCATCTTGAATTTTATAATAGTTACCTAGATGTTCTATGAAATTACTATGAATATCAAGCCACTTCAAATTACTAGGTATAAATGCAAAGTCAAACCAAACTAAGTGATTTTCTGATAAATTGAGCCATAACAAACTCAATAATGTAGAAAATACCCCATTTATGTCTGATATAAAATTTCCATCTAAGCGTATGGCTTCTAATTGCTTATTTCGTTGAAAACTGCCTCTTTCTACAGCTTGAATTTTATTTTTTGCCAAATTTAATACTTGCAAACTAGGCAGATCCCAAAACATGCCAACACTAAGGTTTCCAATTTGGTTATCTATCAATCTCAATCCAGTTAGTTGATCTAGGTTTTTAAATGAACCATTTTTTATATCCGATATTAAATTTTCACCTAAATCTAATGTTTTCAAAAGAGATAATTCCCATATTGCTTTGGGAACATCTGTTAATTGATTGGAACTCAAATCTAATTCTTTTAAATCTGAGCAATTTTTAAAGGCCTTTGGGTCGATATTAATAAGAAGATTATTATTTAAATTCAATTTGCTGAGTACAAATAACCCATTAAAGAGGTACTCGTCAACAGTATGCAACCGATTCTCAGCCAAATTTAAGGTATGCAAGTTATATAAAGGTAGGAATGTGTTCTGCTCTATATATCCAATTGAATTGTTTCTTAAGTCTAATATTTGAAGAAAGAATAAATCCTTGAACGTCTTACCATCTATCCTTGTCAAGGCGTTATTGGATAAATTCAGAATGACTAAGCGTATAAGGCCAATAAATGTTCCTCCATCGATGTGAGCACTTGAAAGTTGATTATTTGATAAATCTAAGACAAGCAGCTGTTCTAATCGGTGGAAAACGCCTCTGGCTAATTCGAATAGCAGGTTATTATTCAAATAAATTTCTCGTAGCTCTTTCGTGTTAGCGAACGTACCCTCGGGTATTGACTGTAGGTTATTATGAGAAATATTTAAAATACGCAACGAAATAAGTCCATTGAATATTTCACTAGAAATTTCACTTATATTATTATATTGTAATCTTAGCTCTTCTAATCGCCGCAACCCCGATAGTTCAGAATCTTCACTTAAAGTTTTTAATTCATTATAACTTAGATCTAAACTTCTAAGGCCCGATCCACAACTTTTTCCGAAACCGATACGATCAATACTTTTAATTTTATTATGAGTAATATTTAATATTTGCAAATTATCTAAAGGACAAAAAACATCTGAAGGTACAACTTTAAGATTATTTTTTCCTAAATCAAGTGTCTGTAGTTCACGTAAACCATTAAAAGTCCCCAGCGAAAGTTCTAAATTTTTATTCTGACTCCAGTCAAAGTTTTTAGATCTTATCGACAATTCTTTGAGTTTCGATAATCCTTCAAAAGCATTGCCTGGTACTCGAAGAAGTTTGCAATTACGAAGTGTGAGTTCCTCTAACGTTGAGAATCTTTGAAAATAGTTTGCTTCAAGAAAACTTTCAAACAGTAGCAGCTGGTTGCACTCAACGGTCAGACGTTTCGTGCTTTCAGAAGGTGCGGAAGCTAGATTGGATCCATTAGCTTCAAGAGTTCGCACGTGGCACACAGTAGTCCCTTTATCACCATTTATATCTCTTCTACAGTTATCTAAACCCTTCGGAATATACGCGGCAATTACACCCAAAGTCACTAACAAAAGAGTCACCAATTGAAACATTTTTTATATACATTTGTCTTTAATCAAATTTAAAGTTGTGTTCATTCACTCATACACTGTATCAAATTTTGTTCAAATTCACTGGTTTTTTAAACACTTCACTGATCAATGTTTACATTGCGGTGTACGTACGATGTATAACAGAGGCCACGCGGACGCGTGCCTTCCCCATCGTGGCTTGTGTCCGGACTGACGAGGCGGTCCGACTATAGTCGAGCGAGAGTGGTGCGCTCTACTTTGCCCCTCTGACTCTACGCCCCCCGCACCCTAACGTCTCTACATAGTTACTCGTTGCATGGCGCCACTTGCGCGCCCGAGCGCTCTCGCACAATTATGTAATGTTTTCTTAATCGAGCCACCTCGTATCACTTTAAAAAAGGAAGCGCACTACTGTAGAATTTTAAATGCTTGCGTATAGATATTTTATTAAAAATTTTGTAAATATATTAAGTTATTAGAATGTTTAGTAATTATTTTTTTATATATTATAAATGTAATTACTGTAGACAAATAATAATTAAATTTCTCACTTACCATAAATAAAAGGGGAACATCAAAGTGACAATCAGTCAAGGAAACAGTAAGCAGGTATTTTGTTTCGGGGCACCCTTAATTCTTTTTGTCGTCATTTATTGAATTCCCTACTCACATACTTTGCTAAGGATACCCAATAAAGCTTGTTCAGTGCCGTGTACCCCTCAACATATTGTGTGTAAAGTAACGTATAGAATTTTCAAACGGATAGCTGCTGTTTTCGGGCTTCGAATTCCAGTATCTCGTACTGGCTTAAAAGGTGGAAAGTTATCAGGAGTTTTTCATTTAATGTTATTCTTCGTCACATGAAGTCGTATACTATACGTAACTACGTGAAACATAATAAATAATAATAATATAATTATGTAAATTATGTATTTTTTTTTTGAATAAATATAAAAATAAATTATAATAGTAAAAAGGATTTGAGTAAAACATGTTTACATGTATACAATACAAATATGTCAATGTAATTTATACTTTAAAGAAGCTAGCTAGCAAGCCATTTATTTTCGTATAACCACTAAAAAAACAGTCTTTAACGCATATCATAGGCGTTGAAATATAACAAAAGCTGCGACATTATACGAGAAGTTCGCTACTTAAGTGATAAAACACGATATCCTAAAAACACTTCAAGTAGTCTAATATCCTTAATATTAATGTCCTTTGGCTCGGCATCTTGTATCAAAACTTTTAGATGTCGAGAGTTCTTAGAGCTAGCTTGATAAATGACTTCTCCCACTTTCATGAAAGTTACTCGTGGGTTTTTTCACTATATCAGAAGGCTGCGACAAGGTTAACTGAACGTGCCTTGGATATCGAACATTGTTTACTAACATGGTTATCCGTTACCGTCTCTCTTAGAAATCTCTTCGTTTATTAAGTTTTAGTTCCCTAACTCAGTTTGCTCTTTAAATATTTGAGTGTAGGTATGTTTTCTATTTTGCTACTACTGCGTAACTCAAATGCATTTACTATTTAAGATAATATAAGATTATCGATTTTTCTGACTAAATTTAATTTAGTTATCTGAAAAAAGGTAAAGGGATAAGGGACGGAAACATTTATTGTGATTATGTAATTACGGTAATGTTTCAACATCTTATAATAATCTTTTATACAAAGATCCTGTTCTTGTAGAAAGGTCCTAACGGCAAAATAATCATCATTAATGGATTTTATCAGGGCTATTAACTAAGACGACATGACTTCGTATAGTTTAAGCAATTCTAATTAAAATGCACATTTTACTGCGTGGTAGCATCAATTGTTATCTACGATCGTATTGCGTAGGAATATTTACTAGCTATTATTTTAAATACAGTTCATTATCTGTAACTTTTAATCTTTTTTATATCGAATAAAGTACAACTGAATAAGTAAAGATAATTTGTCTGTTAAAAGATACATAATTTTATCTGAAATAGTACATTATATATCAATGCTCGCAAGGCTTAGTACCACACACAGACTCACATTCAGTGATGATTTTTTTTATATTTTGTTTTATGAATTATGTGAGATTTTTTGCATGTCTAAATATGCATACATAATATATTATATACCTAATTTATATAATTGGTTAAAAAATATTATTACTATCAAAAATTTATATGTAAAAACATCTAGTAAGTTCTATACAAATTTTACGTGAAATTTACTACAAAGGTTTAATAAATTGAACGACGATCGTTCACAGGCGAATGCCATGCCTCGAGCTAGTCTTTAATTCCTATTTATTATCTATAAGGATATAACGCATTGCCACCGTATATCAAGTCCTGTTCTTTGAGATCAAAAGAACAGATTGCGAGATGGAATGTATTAAAGTATTCCATTCGCACAATAACATTCATCTACTTATCTTAGCAAGGGATATTATTTGTAAGAGGTAGTTAAAAGGTGTAGAACACTGAACCTTGCAATGTTGTTATTATTATGTACATAAATATATATATATATATATATATATATATATATATATATATATATATATATATATATATATAAATATATATATAAAGTATATAATAAACATGCTTATTAGTAAAATTTATATTATATTGTCTCCATAGATTAAAGTAACCTTTGTTTAATTTTATAAATAGAAAAAGCAGACAGATGTAATTCCACTTTAGTTTTTACATTAAATGTACCACATACGATCGTTATGTAATTATTTCATAAATTATTCAGTGCGACCGTCTGTGTATAGCTCAGGCAGTATTAGAGCTTCTAAACTTTCATGGCCACTGATATTGTTTTTATAATTTAAAGCGGGATATTAGTTTCTACTTTAAGTTTCCATTATTTTGTTACTTACGCAAGAGTCCTAGCCTGCAGGTGACTTCACTTAGTTCTATTTCAACTGTTTTTAAATTCGTTATACACAAATGTAACTATAATTAGCATTATTAGTAACAAAATATTTTATTCCTAACTAGCGACTCATGCTCGCTTCGCTCGCGTTCGTCCCTAAGTACGTTTTCACGATTAGCTATGCTTATACATAAATAGTAGCTAGCTACTTCTAAGATATTTAAATTATATTGCGATTTACGTTACGTACGTATGTTATTGCGTACACCGTACGTAGATTTTTTTTTCAAATTTCATGAGTTTTTTTTTCACGGAACCGTGATTCTTTTTCAAAAATAAAAGTAGCCTAAGTTACTCCTTATAACAGCAGCTATCTGACAGTGAATGTTCCGTCAAAATCGGTCTAGCTGTTTCGGAGATTAGCCGGAACAAACAGACAGACAGACAAAAATTGCAAAAAATGTTGTTTTGGTATATGTACCGTGTATATATATATATATATATATATATATATATATATATATATATATATATATATATATATATATATATATATATATATATATATATATATATACTATTCTATATATACTCCAATTTTATTTATTTCTAATAAAACAATATTCTAATTAAATAAATAGATTCCTAATAAAACAAAATAGGGTCCACTTAGTATTTTTTACGTAATATTAAATAATATAAATTTACACATTAATAATATAAATTTACACATTCATGAATAAATACTTAAATTTGGAATTTAGAAATTGTGTAAGCATTAACGATAAAAGTTTTTATTTTTTTATTTAATCACGATAACTAACATTTTTGTTTTGTGTAGTTTACATTACAAATTGTTTTAATCTTTGTCCCATAGTTGCGTGCCCTTCTATCTATAGAGAAATCTCCTCTAATCGACACCTGCGGCTTGCTCGATACATTCAATGCCAGCAACAAGGGCCATTGCGTGTTCAATTCAAATTATACAGATACTTTAAGCTGACATAATTTAATGGGTACGTATTTAGAGTAAGTCTAGTTTATATCTATAAGGTCTTGAAGGCAGTGATTAGTTTTATTTTTTATTATTACTAATATTAACTAGCAGCTTACCCTTGCTTCGCTTTAGGCGCCTTTGGTCTTATGTTTATCTATACTTTATACTTAATATTATAATCGGACTCAGAGGGTGTCCTGCCAAGTATCTGTCCGATATTTGTCCCAGGACATACGGGTACGCGACCCCGGGTCCTCGAGCCACCACTATCATACCTTCATCCAGTCCGTGAAAGTGGTGTCCACTCCTCCCCTTTTCTTCTCCTTCTTCCTGATCCCTTCCCTCTCCCTCTCCCTCTTTTTGACACATTCCTTATCCTGGTTTTGCCCACAAAATGTGGGATTTTGGAGGTCAGATGGCAATCGCTCCATTTAAAACCAATCTCGCCAATTATATGAGGAGGACCAAGAAAATGCTGGGTACGGCTAGGGCGTCGCCGCTAAACGACGCGCAGGCACATCGCCCTACACCTGCGACAAGTGGGCAAGGGCTACCGTGTCAAGTACGGGCACGGCTAAAGAAGTTAGTACCCAGACGGAAACTCCGCTTTGCAACGTGGAATATTGGCTCTCTAACGGGACGATGCAGGGAACTCGCAGATGTACTCATGAGACGTCGGGTCCAGTGCGCTTTCCTTCAGGAAACTCGCTGGAAGGGCAATAAGTCCCGTAACATCGGACAGGGTTACCAGCTTATATACACTGGGTCACCTTCAGGCAAAAACGGTGTAGCGGTAGTGCTCTCTGAAGAGCTTCGGAATGGTCTCCTTGAAGTCGACCGTTGCTGCGACCGGCTGATGCGGGTAAAGGTACTGATTGAGGGTGTTACCACCAACTTGATCAGTGCCTATGCCCCCCAGGCAGGCTGTAGTGAGGCCGAGAAGGAATCGTTCTGGGAGCAGTTTGAAGAGGTACTACGCGCTATACAGAGTACCGAAGTGATAGTTGTTGGGGGGGACTTAAACGGTCATGTCGGTAAGGCAGCTGAGACGTATGAACGTGTTCACGGCGGTTTTGGTTATGGTCGTCGCAATGCAGAGGGAGTACACATTCTAAGAACCTGTATTGCGTCTGATCTGGCCATCGTGAACACGTTCTTCCAAAAGAATGATCAGCACCTTATCACGTATAAGAGCGGGTTCCACTCAACTCAAATTGACTATCTGCTGACCAGAAGGTGTCATATCGGCAAGGTGACTAACTGTAAAGTCATTCCAGGTGAAAGCCTGACGGCCCAACATCGTCTCCTTGTCATGGACTATATGTTTACGCCGAAAAAGAAACTAGCCGAGAAACGCAAACCTAGAATCAAGTGGTGGTTGCTGAATGGGCCGATGCAGACTGACTTCCTGGCGGAGGTTGAGAAGCAAAACCTATTGATTCACACCGAAACCGCCCAGGAGGCTTGGGATCGAGCACAGTCGGTAATTACCGCGGCGGGAAGGCGAGTTCTTGGCGTTTCTAAGGGAGGACGAGTCATCGACAAGGAGACATGGTGGTGGAATGACCAGGTACAGGGGGCGATTCGAGAAAAGAAGACTGCGTTTAAAGAATGGCAGCAAACCAACTCTCCTGAAGATAGAGAAGAGTACAATGCAGCCAAACGTGCCAGCAAGAGAGCTGTAGCCAGAGCCCGCAGTGATAGCTTATCACCATTATATGACAAGCTAGAAACTGCGGAGGGGCAAAAGCTCATATACAAGCTGGCACGTGCCCGGGATAAAGCGACGCAAGATATCACAAAATGTCTTTGCGTCAGGGACTCTCAGGGCACGCTGCTTTGTAACCATGCCTCTGTGAAGGAGAGATGGAAAGACTACTTCCGGGAGCTGCTGAACAATCAGCACCCATATAGTCTTCCACCCGAACCGCCCCCTAACCTCGGACTTGTTGCCCCAATAACACCTGACGAAACTCGGGATTGTCTTCGCCGCATGAAGAACCGAAAAGCGGTGGGACCTGACGACATACCGATCGAGGCGTGGAAATCGTTGGGCTCTCGTGGTGTGCTCATGCTTACTGATCTCTTTAACTGCATCTTGAACACTGGAAAGATGCCTAATCAGTGGCGTTTAAGCTTTATAACCCCTATATACAAAGGCAGGGGCAGTGTTCAGGATTGCGGTAGTTATAGAGGGATCAAAATCATGTGTCACACCATGAAGCTCTTCGAACGCGTGATCGACCTCAGGCTCCGTCAGGAGTGTGCTGTCTCTGAGTGTCAATATGGGTTTCAGCCGGGATCAAGCACAATGGACGCCATTTTTGCCCTCAGAACTTTGATCGAGGCTTACAGGGAGAAAAGGAGAGCTCTGCATTTGGCTTTTTTGGACCTGCAGAAGGCCTTTGACTGTGTACCTCGTCAATGTATCTGGTGGGCGTTGCGATTCAAAGGTGTACCTGAGGCCTATATTGACATTATTAGGGACATGTACAGCGATTCCGCTTCGGTGGTTAGAACCGCTGTTGGCGATACCGAGCCCTTTCCGATTTCTGTAGGGGTTCACCAGGGTTCGGCTCTCAGCCCGTTCTTATTCGGCGTAGTACTCGATGTTGTCTCGGCATACATCCAAGACCAGCCTCCATGGCTAATGATGTATGCCGATGACATAGCGCTCGTTGATGAGAACCGGCTGGAGCTGGAGCGAAGGGTGAACCTGTGGAAAGGTACGCTTGAAAACGGCGGTCTCAAACTAAATGTGGCGAAGACCGAGTACATAGCTTGCGGGAGTCCGGACTCTAGCACCATCCAAATAGGACTTGAACCAGCCGTTAAGTCGGAGAAGTTCAAGTACCTTGGATCCGTCCTGCACGAGTCCGGAAGCATCGATCACGACGTTCAAGCCCGTATAAGCGCTGCTTGGGCCAAATGGCGGGAGGTCACAGGTGTGGTCTGCGATCGCAGAATACCGCCCAAGCTCAAGGGACAGATATACAAGAGCATTATCCGACCGGTCCTCTTATACGGAAGCGAGTCCTGGCCAGCGCTGTCTCGACACACTCAGGAGCTTCACGTCACGGAGATGAAGATGCTGAGGTGGATGTGTGGTGTAACGCGGGCTGACCGCATACGCAACACGTTCATCCGTGGCAGTCTCGGGGTCCGTGACGTAGCGGATAAGCTTCAAGAGCGTCGTCTGAGGTGGTATGGCCATGTCGCGCGTCGGTCTGAGGACTATGTCGGAAGAAAGTGCCTTGATATATATGTCCCTGGAACAAGGCCTCCTGGGCGCCCAAGAAAGCGATGGCTGGATGTCGTGAAGCAGGACATGAGAGCCAATGGACTAACACAGGAAGATGCCAAAGACCGTGCAAAGTGGAGAAGACTAAGCAGGAAGGCAGACCCTGGCAATAGCCGGGAATAATAATGCCAGGCAGAAGAAGACTTAATATTATAATAATGTTTAATTGTTTATTTGTTTGTTTGTTTCTTTGTTTGTATGTGTATGTGTGTGTGTGTTTGTGTATTTGTTTGTTTGTTTGATTAATTGTATGAACGCGCTAATCTCAGGAGCTACTAATGCGATTTGAAAAATTATTTTTGCATTAGATAGCCCATTGATTGACAAAGGTTTTAGGCATATATCATATAATATATTGTCTATCTAATCCTCACTAACCGTTAAACAATATACGGGTAGTTTCTTTAAAAGATTTTTATTACTAACAGAAGTCTATATACTATTTCAGATCATAGTCTATTATACCTATATTGAATCCGTTGAGCTGTCTATCCAAATCTGCCCAGCCGCTTTAGCGCGAAGGAGTAACAAACATACAAATAATATTAAAAAAAAATAGCATTTATTATACTGCCGTCACAATAAAGAAGACTCTAACTAACAGTTTGGTCAAAACTGACTTAAATGTATGTAGATTCAGAATCAGTAAAAAAAATGCTTCTTTATGAATGAAAAATGCGTCTTACTCATAAAGCTCTAAGTCTTATGAATTCGGAGATACCATAACCATTTTCATCATAACTACACCAAAACTAGTAGTAGTTTTGACGTAGTAGTAAGACAAAACTTCAAATATCTCGAAATCGACTTTGACGAAGTTGCGGCCTTCTTTTTTATGGCGGCAGTTTAGTAATGTGATGTATGTTGGATGATCCTTGTTTCATTTAGGAACAAGAATTAATAGACCAGATTATATTTTATGAACATCATGTTATTTTCATGGGATATTAATTACTATTGAATATTTTCTAAATATCACAAATTTACACATTTATTATATATCATCTTCCATTCAAATTTTGCCAACTCTTTGTTTTTTTTTTTTTATTTAGTTCTTCTTTCTCATGGTTCTCCGCTCAAACACCTAAATGCATGGGTTTTGTTCTAAGGATTCTTATAAGCTTTGCTTTTATAAGATATATGTAACATATGTTTATTATAATTAATTTTTTATAATTGAAAAAAAGTATAGGTACTTTTTGCTTTGAGGAAAAATTTTTTTTTTGCCCTGAGGTAAAAAAAAACGTATTATACAAACTTTCTTATCTAAAAACGATATCATATTATCACACATCTGTGTCTGCAACAACAATGCAAAATTCAGTACTTATATTCCAATAGATGCCGATAGGATAATAAATGACAATTCAATGCCAATGCCAATGTTAAACGTGTTATTGAGTTTCCCAGAGAAAATTTTCTGATTGAATTTTAACTAAATATATTATTTGTAAATTATATCAGCGACCTTTAAATTAGATTATCTTTTGGGATTTTAGGATTTAGTCATGACCTTTTCTGTATTTTCTACTGTACCTTAAACTTTTGTATAAAGTTCTAATAATTATGTTATATGAAATATCATTTTTGCCGTCTATGTCCGTCCTTAGAATCAATCTAAGTACGTTCTATCGAAATCAGATCAGAGGTATAAGCATGACCAAGAATGCAGAGTTAATTTCACATTTACAAGATGAGTATATATATATATATATATAAATATGAACTATAAATTGATAATAAATAAATAAAAATATAATATTGTATAAAACTGTAACTAAAATATAAATATAAATATGTATGTAAAAGTAAATTTAAAAAAAAAATTAATCCTGTATAAATTCAAAAAAAAATTATATACACATATTGGGTAATAATAATGTTTAGAAAAATAGGAAAAGAATATACTTTAAAAGCGATATTAGTTTAAAAAAATCTATTTTTAAGATAATTTTCATTTCAAAATCATTTTTGTAGAAACGCTATTATTTTCAAGCCTTTCAGAAATTATATCAACAGTTAATTAAATATATGGAACTTTTACCAACTTAACCCGCTAAGTAAAATCCTGAGTCTTACATGTGCAAATTAAAGGCTGTTCTGTAATTGACTTCGTACAAGGGATATTAGTAGAAGATTGCTTGTCGAGTTTCAACTTCGATCACTTCGTATAGTTCCAATTGATATCCGAATGTTGATTAAGCTGAATCAGTTCAGTGGGACAGTGAAGTGGGGAATTGATTAAACAACTTCAATACTAGTATCATGTTACGTTAACTATATACACATAATCTACACATATACATAATGAAATTCTAACTGAGTCAAATTTGTCATTAAATATTTTTTGGAAAATCTTACTGAAATAATTATTATTATTGACACAGAGGCCAAATGTATAGTTTTTAGAACTTTTGTATGTCTGTCTGTCTGTGACCGCATCACGAGAAAACCACTAGAGGGATTTTGAAGAAATTTGGTATAATGATAGCTGGTTATCCGGGTCAACATATAGAATATCTTTTACTGCGAGAAAATATATTATCTCTGAGAAATCTATACTAAACGTTAAAACGTAGGTTAGAGTGAACCCGAACGGAGCGAGAGAGAGTTGCTCTTCAATAACGTAATGAATTGATACAAAAAGAATTGGTAATAAGATAAATTATTTATTTACTTAATCTTTTAAACTAAATGTAAAAAAAAAACATTTTTTCATCAACATACCAAGTTTTTTTTATTGGAACTTTAATTTTTTTTAAATATATACTCAGATTGCTTTATCTATAAGTATATAACGTTTCTAATAATCAGGCTGTCATTTGAGTTAATTTGTTAATTTTGTAAAATTTGAAGGCATCGTAACCAAAACCAACCAATAAAGTTTGAAGCATACATGAGTGTAAACATCGAAGCTTATTTACACTGTTTTCCGATGAAATGTTCATTAAAACTTCCTCCATTTTAATTATAACATATTTGATATCAGTATATCGAAGAAATTTGTTATTTCATCAAGTAATAGCGGGAGTTAAGATGACGCTTGTACAATATTATTTTAGGACTCATCTTTATAAAGTTTTAAGTGAATTTAGAACTAATTAACTTTGAATCAGATAATATTGATTTGTAAAGTATTTCTGCAACTTTAGATTCCAGATACCTAACCGTTCCACTTATTTGCAAAAAATATTTCAATAAACTATATTTTTTATATAATTAAATCACTTATGTAGATACCTAATACATAATATAGACTAAATTTTAAAAATGGTTTTTTTTTAATAAGATCGTTTTTTGTAATATACCTTAGACACATTATTCATTTATAAAATTAGTAAAAATTATGTAGGATCCAAATTATTAAATACAATTTATTACCATAAATTTTAAGAATTTTAAATAAAAATTTATTTATTTCAATCAAATAGGTAATTACCAAGCGCTTACATTTATGAGAAAGCATAACAGAGCAATTCTGTCGGCTGTAAACTATAAACTAATACGTAGAAAGCGGTATTTAAAGCGCACGCAAGTCCTGGAATAGAATATATTTCAATAGATATTATTTGCACGCAATTTTCACTGATACTATGTTTGAGCATGTCACTGTAAGGTAATGTTTACAGTTAATTATGGTAATGGATTGCAGTATCAACACCGTCCTGTCTCAGACTGTTTACACTCTGAGTTCCGGAATATTCGAAATTTGTTAGAGCAATTTTGGTTCGCCGTAACTGAGACGTGGTTTCGTTTGAGACTGTTTGAATTAATAAAGTATTAAGGGGTGTTTTCTTGCTAGTTTCATTTCACAAGTTGATTTTGAATGTAGAGTCATTATGGTTATTGTTAGTTAAGTGTTTTTAAAGGTGTTGTGATACTGTGTTGTATATTTGTTACATACTGCATAGAAAGCTGTGAATTTGGTTTCCAGAGAGAGTAAATTTTACTTAGGTTCGTCTTTTGTTTTTTTTTTTTATATATTTATATAACCTCGGACTTGTTGCCCCAATAACACCTGACGAAACTCGGGATTGTCTTCGCCGCATGAAGAACCGAAAAGCGGTGGGACCTGACGACATACCGATCGAGGCGTGGAAATCGTTGGGCTCTCGTGGTGTGCTCATGCTTACTGATCTCTTTAACTGCATCTTGAACACTGGAAAGATGCCTAATCAGTGGCGTTTAAGCTTTATAACCCCTATATACAAAGGCAGGGGCAGTGTTCAGGATTGCGGTAGTTATAGAGGGATCAAAATCATGTGTCACACCATGAAGCTCTTCGAACGCGTGATCGACCTCAGGCTCCGTCAGGAGTGTGCTGTCTCTGAGTGTCAATATGGGTTTCAGCCGGGATCAAGCACAATGGACGCCATTTTTGCCCTCAGAACTTTGATCGAGGCTTACAGGGAGAAAAGGAGAGCTCTGCATTTGGCTTTTTTGGACCTGCAGAAGGCCTTTGACTGTGTACCTCGTCAATGTATCTGGTGGGCGTTGCGATTCAAAGGTGTACCTGAGGCCTATATTGACATTATTAGGGACATGTACAGCGATTCCGCTTCGGTGGTTAGAACCGCTGTTGGCGATACCGAGCCCTTTCCGATTTCTGTAGGGGTTCACCAGGGTTCGGCTCTCAGCCCGTTCTTATTCGGCGTAGTACTCGATGTTGTCTCGGCATACATCCAAGACCAGCCTCCATGGCTAATGATGTATGCCGATGACATAGCGCTCGTTGATGAGAACCGGCTGGAGCTGGAGCGAAGGGTGAACCTGTGGAAAGGTACGCTTGAAAACGGCGGTCTCAAACTAAATGTGGCGAAGACCGAGTACATAGCTTGCGGGAGTCCGGACTCTAGCACCATCCAAATAGGACTTGAACCAGCCGTTAAGTCGGAGAAGTTCAAGTACCTTGGATCCGTCCTGCACGAGTCCGGAAGCATCGATCACGACGTTCAAGCCCGTATAAGCGCTGCTTGGGCCAAATGGCGGGAGGTCACAGGTGTGGTCTGCGATCGCAGAATACCGCCCAAGCTCAAGGGACAGATATACAAGAGCATTATCCGACCGGTCCTCTTATACGGAAGCGAGTCCTGGCCAGCGCTGTCTCGACACACTCAGGAGCTTCACGTCACGGAGATGAAGATGCTGAGGTGGATGTGTGGTGTAACGCGGGCTGACCGCATACGCAACACGTTCATCCGTGGCAGTCTCGGGGTCCGTGACGTAGCGGATAAGCTTCAAGAGCGTCGTCTGAGGTGGTATGGCCATGTCGCGCGTCGGTCTGAGGACTATGTCGGAAGAAAGTGCCTTGATATATATGTCCCTGGAACAAGGCCTCCTGGGCGCCCAAGAAAGCGATGGCTGGATGTCGTGAAGCAGGACATGAGAGCCAATGGACTAACACAGGAAGATGCCAAAGACCGTGCAAAGTGGAGAAGACTAAGCAGGAAGGCAGACCCTGGCAATAGCCGGGAATAATAATGCCAGGCAGAAGAAGACTTAATATTATAATAATGTTTAATTGTTTATTTGTTTGTTTGTTTCTTTGTTTGTATGTGTATGTGTGTGTGTGTTTGTGTATTTGTTTGTTTGTTTGATTAATTGTATGAACGCGCTAATCTCAGGAGCTACTAATGCGATTTGAAAAATTATTTTTGCATTAGATAGCCCATTGATTGACAAAGGTTTTAGGCATATATCATATAATATATTGTCTATCTAATCCTCACTAACCGTTAAACAATATACGGGTAGTTTCTTTAAAAGATTTTTATTACTAACAGAAGTCTATATACTATTTCAGATCATAGTCTATTATACCTATATTGAATCCGTTGAGCTGTCTATCCAAATCTGCCCAGCCGCTTTAGCGCGAAGGAGTAACAAACATACAAATAATATTAAAAAAAAATAGCATTTATTATACTGCCGTCACAATAAAGAAGACTCTAACTAACAGTTTGGTCAAAACTGACTTAAATGTATGTAGATTCAGAATCAGTAAAAAAAATGCTTCTTTATGAATGAAAAATGCGTCTTACTCATAAAGCTCTAAGTCTTATGAATTCGGAGATACCATAACCATTTTCATCATAACTACACCAAAACTAGTAGTAGTTTTGACGTAGTAGTAAGACAAAACTTCAAATATCTCGAAATCGACTTTGACGAAGTTGCGGCCTTCTTTTTTATGGCGGCAGTTTAGTAATGTGATGTATGTTGGATGATCCTTGTTTCATTTAGGAACAAGAATTAATAGACCAGATTATATTTTATGAACATCATGTTATTTTCATGGGATATTAATTACTATTGAATATTTTCTAAATATCACAAATTTACACATTTATTATATATTCAAAATTCAAAATTCAATTCAAAATATTTTATTCAGCATTAAATTATTACAATTTTTTACTGAACGTCATGAGTCTACTACCAGTTCGGAAAAATGAAACCTCAGACCTGAGAAGAACTGGCGAAAGAAACTCAGCGGGACTAATTTTTTTTTTTTTAATAAATTGTAATTTACAATATTTTTATAAAGTTGAAGTAGCCTGGAGGCGATCACTTCATTCCCAAGGCGTGCTATCTTCTATGAAATTATTTATTGTATAATAGCCTTTAGCACACAAACGTTCTTTAACAATTTTTTTGAATTTAATGATAGAAGCTTTCTGAACATTTTCTGGGATCCTGTTGTACAAGCGTATACATTGTCCATAAAAAGAATTACTGACTCTCTTTAATATATCATCTATATATCATCTTCCATTCAAATTTTGCCAACTCTTTGTTTTTTTTTTTTTATTTAGTTCTTCTTTCTCATGGTTCTCCGCTCAAACACCTAAATGCATGGGTTTTGTTCTAAGGATTCTTATAAGCTTTGCTTTTATAAGATATATGTAACATATGTTTATTATAATTAATTTTTTATAATTGAAAAAAAGTATAGGTACTTTTTGCTTTGAGGAAAAATTTTTTTTTTGCCCTGAGGTAAAAAAAAACGTATTATACAAACTTTCTTATCTAAAAACGATATCATATTATCACACATCTGTGTCTGCAACAACAATGCAAAATTCAGTACTTATATTCCAATAGATGCCGATAGGATAATAAATGACAATTCAATGCCAATGCCAATGTTAAACGTGTTATTGAGTTTCCCAGAGAAAATTTTCTGATTGAATTTTAACTAAATATATTATTTGTAAATTATATCAGCGACCTTTAAATTAGATTATCTTTTGGGATTTTAGGATTTAGTCATGACCTTTTCTGTATTTTCTACTGTGCTTTTGTATAAAGTTGTAATAATTATGTTATATGAAATATCATTTTTGCCGTCTATGTCCGTCCTTAGGATCAATCTAAGTACGTTCTATCGAAATCAGATCAGGGGTATAAGCATGACCAAGAATGCAGAGTTAATTTCACATTTATAACATGAGTATATATATAAATATGAACTATAAATTGATAATAAATAAATAAAAATATAATATTGTATAAAACTGTAACTAAAATATAAATATAAATATGTATGTAAAAGTAAATTTAAAAAAAATAATTAAATCCTGTATAAATAAATAAAAAATTATATACACATATTGGGAAATAATAATGTTTAGAAAAATAGGAAAAGTATATGCTTTAAAAGCGATATTTAAAAAAAACTATTTTTAAGATAATTTTCATTTCAAAATCTTTATTGTAGAAACGCCATTATTTTCAAGCCTCTCAGAAATTATATCAACAGTTATTTAAATATATGAGACTTTTACCAACTTAACCCGCTAAGTAAAACCCTTAGTCTTACATGTGCAAATTAAAGGCTGTTCTGTAATTGACTTCGTACAAGGGATATTAGTAGAAGATTGCTTGTCGAGTTTCAACTTCGATCACTTCGTATAGTTCCAATTGATATCCGAATGTTGATTAAGCTGAATCAGTTCAGTGGGACAGTGAAGTGGGGAATTGATTAAACAACTTCAATACTAGTATCATGTTACGTTAACTCTTCTTCTTCTGCCTGGCATTATTATTCCCGGCTATTGCCAGGGTCTGCCTTCCTGCTTAGTCTTCTCCACTTTGCACGGTCTTTAGCATCATCCTGTGTTAGTCCATTGGCTCTCATGTCCTGCTTCACGACATCCAACCATCGCTTTCTTGGGCGCCCAGGAGGCCTTGTTCCAGGGACATATATATCAAGGCACTTTCTTCCGACATAGTCCTCAGACCGACGCGCGACATGGCCATACCACCCCAGACGACGCTCTTGAAGCTACGTCACGGACCCCGAGACTGCCACGGATGAACGTGTTGCGTATGCGGTCAGCCCGCGTTACACCACACATCCACCTCAGCATCTGCATGCTGATGATTTATCATGTTACGTTAACTATATACACATAATCTACACATATACATAATGAAATTCTAACTGAGTCAAATTTGTCATTAAATATTTTTTGGAAAATCTTATTGAAATAATTATTATTATTGACACAGAGGCCAAATGTACAGTTTTTAGAACTTTTGTATGTCTGTCTGTCTGTGACCGCATTACGAGAAAACCACTGGAGGGATTTTGAAGAAATTTGGTATAATGATAGCTGGTTATCCGGGTCAACATATAGAATATCTTTTACTGCGAGAAAATATCTTATCTCTGAGAAATCTATACTAAACTTTAAAACGTAGGTTAAAGCGAACCCGAACGGAGCGAGAGAGAGTTGCTCTTTAATAATGTAATGATTTGATACAAAAAGAATTGGTAATAAGATAAATTATTTATTTACTTAATCTTTTAAACTAAATGTAAAAAAAAACACTAATTTCATCAACATACCTAGTTTTTTTTAATTGAATTTATTTTTTTTAAATATATACTTAGACTACTTTATCTATATAACGTTTCAAATAATCAGGCTGTTATTTAAGTAAATTTGTTAATTTTGAAAGATTTGAAAGCATCGTAACCAAGACCAACCAATAAAGTTTGAAGCATACATGAGTGTAAACATCGAAGCTTATTTACACTGTTTTCCGATGAAATGTTCATTAAAACTTCCTCCATTTTAATTATAACATATCTGATATCAGTATATCGAAGAAATTTGTTATTTCATCAAGTAATAGCGGGAGTTAAGATGACGCTTGTACAATATTATTTTAGGACTCATCTTTATAAAGTTTTAAGTGAATTTAGAACTAATTAACTTTGAATCAGATAATATTGATTTGTAAAGTATTTCTGCAACTTTAGATTCCAGATACCTAACCGTTCCACTTATTTGGAAAAAATATTTCAATAAACTATATTTTTTATAGAATTAAATCACTTATGTAGATACCTAATCTATACTAATATTATAAATCTGAAGAGTTTGTTTGTTTGTTTGTTTGGTTGAACGCGCTCAACAACTACTTACCCGATTTGAAAAATTATTTTTGCATTAGATAGCCCGTTAAGTGAGGAAGGCTATAGGCTATATATCATCCCGGAAAAATTTAAGGTTCCCGTGGGATAGATTTGTTTTTGTCTAGAGACGAACCCGAACGGAAGCGAGGGTGAGTCGCTAGTACATAATACAAAGTAAATTTTAAAAATTGTTTTTTTTTTTAATAAGATCGTTTTTTGTAATATACCTTAGACACATTATTCATTTATAAAATTAGTAAAAGTTATGTAGGATCCAAATTATTAAATATAATTTATTACCATAAATTTTAAGAATTTTAAATAAAAATTTATTAATTTCAATCAAATAAGTAATTACCAAGCGCTTAAATTTATGAGAAAGCATAACAGAGCAATTCTGTCGGCTGTAAACTATAAACTAATACGTAGAAAGCGGTATTTAAAGCGCACGCAAGTCCTGGAATAGAATATATTTCAATAGATATTATTTGCACGCAATTTTCACTGATACTATGTTTGAGCATGTCACTGTAAGGTAATGTTTACAGTTAATTATGGTAATGGATTGCAGTATCAACACCGTCCTGTCTCAGACTGTTTACACTCTGAGTTCCGGAATATTCGAAATTTGTTAGAGCAATTTTGGTTCGCCGTAACTGAGACGTGGTTTCGTTTGAGACTGTTTGAATTAATAAAGTATTAAGGGGTGTTTTCTTGCTAGTTTCATTTCACAAGTTGATTTTGAATGTAGAGTCATTATGGTTATTGTTAGTTAAGTGTTTTTAAAGGTGTTGTGATACTGTGTTGTATATTTGTTACATACTGCATAGACAGCTGTGAATTTGGTTTCCAGAGAGAGTAAATTTTACTTAGGTTCGTCTTTTGATTTTTTTTTATATAAACAATAAAATATAGCAAAATAGATATTCATATTATGTACTAATATTTTGCGCCCACCTTAGCCTACATCATTTAAGATGCAATAAGTTTATCATAATAGCAAGAAAAATAAATATTTTTATTATATTATAACTATCATGAAATAGTATATAATATAAATTAAAAATTTTAGCAACTAAATAAGTAACAACAATTATTATTAAATTTTAAGAAGTCTTCCTATAAATAACTGTCAGGTATAAAAAGGTACAAGTAAGTTTAATAGTAATCCAAGCCTAAAGATGACCGTTTTCCTTTAAACAAAAGCGGAAGTCGGGCCTCAGATCGTCTATAAACCCTTACAAAAACTTGATTTATATGTACACTTTGCATACATAATGGTACAATATCGTACTATACACCCACTTTTTAAATATGAAATATCATATTGAAATGATATTAATTGCAAAAGATGCGCAAAACGATTGTTGTAGTTATATAATATTTATATTAACATTAACCACTCCAGGATAATTTCTAAGTAATTAATTGTTAACTGACACACCGGTGTGCCCTATATCAACACGCTATATAAAAAAATAGATTTTATGATAGATTATATTAGTAACATTTCAATTAAAAAAGGGACTCTAACTATAAAAATACTCTTTCTAAATATAATAACACTGTTTCAATATAGGTATAGTAATTTAGGGTGATATAGCCGTAGGTTTTTGTAGGTAGAAATTCATATAATGATTAAACACGAAGGTGATTATAATTTATTTTTATGTCATCAAGGGGGCAAACGAGCAGGAGGCTTACCTGATGGAAAGAGATTACTGCCGCCCATGGACATCTGCAATACCGCAAGGCTTGCAAATGCGTTGCCGGCCTTAAACATTTGGATTATAAAAGAACATTCAAAACGTAAGGAATATCATGCATTGAAATTTTTTGAGGTAGTTATAACATGTATTCAGCCCTTTTTGCCGTCCTATTGCTGGGCACGGGCCTCCCTTCGATACGAAGGGGATCAGGCTATAGTCCACCACGCTGACCAAGTGCAGATTGGCGGAATTCACATGTCTTCCGAAAACATACAGGTTTCCTCAGGATGTTTTTCTTAACCGTAAAACCAGTGATAATCATGTTAAAAATAATTCGCATATTAAAATACCTCTGTACGAGGACCCTGGATTTGAACCCGCTTCACTCGGTTACCCAAGCGAGCGCGTTAACACTGGGCTACCACTGTCTCCGTCACTGTCTCTCTGTCCCTGTTATAATATTAAACTGATAAAATATCTACCTTTTTAATTTTTTTCGGCACAATAAACTGTACTACGTGCGGATCACCCGCGAACTTTAACAGCGTAGTGCCAATAAACAGCATCATCTGTTAGCCAAATATGGACTTTTTTCAAGTGGCCATCTTAAGCGACTGACCATATCACCCTATACTCTATAACAAACTTCTGTCGATACACAATAAATTAGTGTTAATGGACCGCTAAAGATGAAAAAGATTAATAATATGATAAATAAATAAATATGATTATGTTAGAACATTGACATCGAAAAAAATTCAGTACCTGGATGACCGAGCTTCGTTCGAAGGTTTTGGCCAAAACTAAAATTTTATTTTTAGTTTGACTTAAAACAAAAAGAATAAAAAAAAATTGAATGAATACAAAAAAAAAAACAAATGTAAAACTCGTGACAAATGTAAACTCTTAAATGTGAACTCGGACACGTGTGATTGTCAATCTTGCCCCTTAGCCGCTTGACCACGATGCTTATGACATATTTTGCGTGGAATAATGCGAAAGAAAACCGCATCAAAACTCGAAAACACGCGTTTTCCCAAACATAAGACTAATATAGATCGATTTTTCGCCCCCGAAATCCTCCACATACTAAATTTCAATGAAATCGTTAGAGCCGTTTCCGAGATCGCCGGTATAAATGAATAAATAAATATACAAGAATTGCTCGTTTAAAGGTATTAGATTATAATTATATAAAAAATAATAATAGTTTAAAGAAAATAAAAACTGTCGCAATAAATATTAAAAAAGAACGATATCCCGAAATAAATGCTTTCATCTCAACTTTCATACATTGTTAACGAATTTTTTTGCGACAAGTCAAAAACGCAAAAAAATCCTTTCATTGTCTCTCGTTGCTTACAAACGGTTCTATAAAAACTTCGCCCAAAAGCCCAATAATAAATAACTGTATAAATATACTATTCCTGTACATACATATAATAAAAATACAGAAGTAACGAATACGATCAATAAAAAGAAAGAAACTGTCAAAATATTACGCTTCTTCTATTTAGAAAACTTCTTTGGCTTTTTAGAAGTTTTTGTAGTTTTTTTTTAAATGTATGTTCATCAGCTTTCTATTTTTATCTGCACAGGCATTTGGCGTTTTATTCATTTTTTTAATAGTTATCTGGATACAAATTAACAGCTCGCTTTTTCCATACAAGACAGGGTAAATGTGTAGGAGTTGTAAACAAAAAAGAAACTTGCATGTAAAACCACGAGCCATTGCTAGTATAGCATAAGTCACTAGTGAGAAACGTACGATCCAATGCTTTTTTTTATTTTATTCCAGAGTTTTATTTGTGTTATTTATCCACAGTACTTTTTGCGTAGAGACAAAAGATGTTTTTCTTTTACTTTTTCGTTAGTGTATTCATTTCGGTTGTCTTAGGTGGTATAAATAATTCATCATCACGCGTACGAATCGCGGCGGTCAGTGTAGAAGTTTATTGTTCGAAACGCATCGGTGTCAACATTCTGAAAAAAAGGAACAAGTTGTTGTTTCTACTATAATGTTTATAGCCTGACATTTGTAGCTACAATAAAAAGCTTTCATAATTAAAAAAAACCATGCTTAGAGAAATTTTAAAGCTACAATATAATACTAAGCTTTTAAGTTCAATGTTTTAAGTTTAAGTTCTTATAATACTTAAACTTACAAGCATTTAATCATACTTAACCTGATAAAAACCTGGTTAAGAGCACCGAGATTTTAATTAGAACGCAAATTTAATAGCTCCTGTTGATTTACATGTCAATAGAAGACAAAATAATGAAATCTTGCACACAAAGGGTTTGAGCTTCACCGATCTTTTACTAATTTCGTACAGTAAATTTTTTGGCTAATTTAATAGACCCATGAGGGCTATAAATATTAAGTTACATGTGACCTTAGGTCTCTTTTTGCTTTCTATAACATATCTCATGGGAATAATAAGATACCTACCGAAATAAAATATGTATTATGCTATAAGCAGTGATCCCAATGGGTTTTTCTATGGGTAATATAAACGGAAGTTTATCAATTTTTATAAGTCTGGCTTCAAAATGAAAAACTTATATACGTAATTTAAGGGATGAATTTGGAAAAATCATCTCCTTGTTGTTTACCTTGGTTATGAAGGGAACTCTTGTGCTAAATTTCATGTTTTTTCTATCTGGATGTGCACAATGTTAATCTCAGAATAGTATTAACTAACTATCAACATTTAATAAAGGGCATTATAATTATACTAAATTTTATTTAAGTCCATTCAAAAGTTGAAGCGTGATTGGGTAGCAATTTTTAACCGACTTCCAAAAAAAGGAGGAGTTTCTCAATTCGACCGTATATATATTTATGTGTGTTCGCGGATTTCTTCGTCGTTTATAAAACGATTTTGATAATTCTTTCTTTGTTGGAAAGGAAATATCCCAAGGGTGGTACCATGATAAGGAAACCAGGATCTGATGATGGGATCCCAGAGAAATCGAGGGGAACCTTCGAAAATTGTGTCGGCGACTAGTACGTTTGTTAACTTTTTCATTAGATATTTTAAAGCACTACTATTTAATAAAGGTTTTTTCACTTTTCAGTGCCTGGCAGTCGGTTTTTTTTTAAGTTTTAAATATCTTGATAAACTTTCACATTAATAATATTTTCAGGATCTGTCTAACTAAGAATCTAACTAAGATTACAAGGGTTGAATATTTATACACATTCAATATGTTTACTAATATAAGAAGAATTTTCTATATAAAATATTGCCTGCCAAATTTTTTTTAAATTTCCTTATCGACAGCGCAACGCTATAATATTAATGTTTTTATAGTTGAGCAACTATATAGATATTATAATACATCCTATCTTACCAATCAATCTCACACGTCTTCCATTTTCGCCTTTTCATTAATGAATTTAATTGTAATAAAACGAAAATTACCATGATTTAAAAGGAATTAATACAAAAAATAGTTTCAAAAAATCATTGAACTTCTGAGTGACTCATGTTACAAGTCAGCCTGACTACAGGCTGACATAACATCAAAATCATGTTAAGACAATCTATGGTAAAATTAAATTTGCACAGCATCTATTTAATAATGAGTAAGATAATAATAAGCTGTATAGCTTTTTAAACGTTTCGTTTAGATAAAGAAACTGGTATCATATCACGTTCTTTGTCACAAAAATTAATATTTATGAATGCTCCAGACAATTGACGTGGCTTTGCTGGCATTCACGATAGACATCTATCCATATTCATTTTGATAGGTGCATGCTACACTCGCTGAAGGGGTTGAATTTTCATAAATTGTGTTTTAGTGCAACTTTAGCTGTAATTTCTTTTTTCTATATTTCAAGTTCTAGGCTCCAGTGCTCTATCGTTGATACGTATATTATTTAATGAATATCGTAGAAATTAATGAAATATGGCCGTAATAAATTAAAAAATTATAAATTTCCTCCTGATTGATTTTGGTGACAGTGGCGAACCTTCCCAAGAATAGCCACATTATGTGCAAGAAATTCACAATTCTGTGCTCCACTTTTACTATAAGAAGTCAAAAGTCCGATGGTACGATAATTTAAGATGATCAGTGAGAGATGAAATCATGTATTGTGTATTCTATGAGGCACGTGGGTGAAACACCGTCAACTTTACAACTTCTTTTATTCAGTTTTTCTTGACAGAAAAGCTACTTTGCCCGAATTGAGCATTGAAGCTTGAACCCAGTAGCTCAGGACGTGCAGCCATACCTACTAGCCCCCCCTTTTTTTTTTTTTTTGTGGGGAAGCGAGTCGAGTTATGTAAGACTCCTGCCGCGATGTGCGACAGCCTACCCACTAAAAACCTGACCAAACTCCGCCATAAGGCCGGGGCCGCGGGTACCAAAAAGACTCTTCCGCGACCCCGACGGCGAGCGCCCGCTAAGGCCCGTCTCCGTGTCAGGGGCTGAGATGTTCGACCACCCCTGACGGCCTCCTCTAGCCAGAACAGAGGACAGCCGGCCTCCCTTAGCCGACCGCCCTCTGGCACCTTCACCGCCCACCGAAGTGGACAACACTACCTCGGCTGCAGAGGACAGGGAAATGGCATCGAAACACCAGCCCTCTCCCCTGCAGCCCAACCGCGTCCGCCATCATATGGTGGCGGCCCCGTCCAGACCGCGGAAGACGGGGAGGCCAGCACCGAGGCACCAGCGCTACCCTCCCACCGCGGCCCACCCCTCTACCGGTTGCGGGATCGCCAAAGCGGTCCCGCCACCGGTGGCCGCATCGTCGTGGCTTCGCAAACGGAAGCCTCGTCGAGCGGCCCCAATCCGCCCACCGAAGTGGGCTCCCTTCACACGACTGCAGAGGACAGGGCGAGCGGCAACGAAACACCGACACTCCTCTTCCCCTGCAGCCCCACCGCGTCTGCCATCGAAGACGGTGGCAGCCCCGTCAAGGCCGCGGGGGGCAGGGAGAACGGCGCACCGAAATACCGGCACTCCTCTCCCACCGCGGCCTTCCCCTCTACCGGTTACGAGCCTGCCCTCCCACACAGTCCCGCAACCATACCTACTAGCCCCCTAGTTGAAGAATTCAATCAATTTACCTTTATTTTTACATAAAGTAATATGTATGTTATTTTTAAATATATCGAGTTCATAGTATCGTGCAACGATACCAAAACCCAAACAACTATTAAAAACATTTTCTAACTTACTGTCATCGCTTATGGCTGAAATGCTTAAACCGATTTAAATGGAGTTTAGTGATGGATAGAGATTTCAAATGAGCTATTAATAGGAACAAAAAAAATCACGGGATAGATAAGAGAAAAGTAACGGTTTTAATGTTTGATTTTAACGAGATTTCACTGGTATCATAAGCTATTCTTTATCATGTATGTAAGCTGAGCAGCAGATGAAAGCTATAACTAAGTAAAAGTTATGCACTTAGTTCTAATATTTCACAGAAATTTATTACATTTTCAACACGCCGTGTTCGAAAATCAGATTACTTTAAAATGTTTGGTCCTAAAATGTTTGCAACGGATCATAAAGTTGTAATTGTAATGCTACCTGTACATTGGATTAATCAAACCGAGCTCTCATACTGGGCTATAAACGGCTTTGTGGGGGAAGTATTAATGAATATTCGTTATTAAATATATTTATATAGTGAATAAAGAAAATTTTAATAATTTTTTTCTTGGTTATTTGATCACAACCGTAATCTTATTATAATAAAAGGGCAATTCTTGTATATGAATTTTCGTATTTCGTGTATCTCGGAAACAGGCTCTAACGCTTTGGATTAAATTTTGTATTTAGATAAGGTTTTATTTTTCAAGTTTATATAGACAAAAATCTTTTATGAAAAAAATCCTAGTCGCTCACATACTTATAATAATTAACTATAATTATAGTTTAGGTAAGACAATATTGTTTAATATTAATTGTTGATATTATCAATTGTTTTAAAATTTTAATGTACCTCACATTATTCAAAATAAATAATTATTGTTTTTTTAATGTTTTAAATAAATTGGATAGTAACTTCTGGCTTCAAAATGTATTTAAAGATTGATCAGGATTCAGGGTAGACCCTGAAGTGAAAAATATAGTCTATTCATTAAAATTATTAGTAATATCGTGTAGAAAAAAAAACCATATAAATTAAAAAAAAACATACCAAGACGATAATAGCAAAATCTATATATATAAAAAAAATAAGTTAGTGAAATCTGTACCTGAAATATTTTTTAAAAATAATGACTGTAATGTATTGTGTACAGAATATATACTCGAAAACTATAACTAATAAATTTTATGTCTGTTTGTCTGTACGTCTGTATGCCTGTCTGTATGTCTGTATATCTGTTTGTCTGTATGTCTGTTTGTGTGTTCTCGTTTTACGCAAAAAGTACTCGACTAATTTTGACTAAATTTTGTGTAGTGATAACTTATTACACGGTTCACCATTTAGATTATTTTTTACTACAGGAAAATCTTTCATTCTCACGGGAAAATACAATAACTGGTTCTATCGAGTCGTCCTTAGAAATTGATTTGGCTAACGCTGGCTAAACCTCAAGAGATATATCAAAACAATGTACTAGAAAAGTGTAGGTCTTAACTTATTAAGTCTTATTCTATAGAAAAATCTGCAATAGCATAAGTATTTCTCCTAAGGTACACTCGCAATTCATATCTATTGAAAATAAGCCACTAGTAAATTAATAAATAGCATTTCCTTAGTGAAATGTGACATTGAGTGAATTCTGGTAATATTTTACTCACTTCGAAATACCCATAAATGTTGAATTGTTAATAGATGTCTATGCTGCCATGAAAATTTACAATAGTTGTTTTTGAATTTGTACATTTTCTTGTCTGTTGTAAATAAGCCTCTAAAAATGTACCGACCGACAATATCCCACGCTTGTCACTTAAAGCAGTACAATAATTTTATACACAATTACCTATTACGTTTGTGTCGCTCGTTCAAAATTTTGTAGTTTATTGTGTTTCTAAAGTAAGCCCAGAGCGAGATTTACCTAAAAATATCTATCTATATAATGTAATGATATCATTCTAATTTCATTATTTTGAAGTTTCAGTGGGATTTGAATTGCTTCGCATTTTTTTCATTTAAAGATTACTTATTAAAGTATGCTTTCACTTATAAGAGCAGGTGGCGTGGGCAGCGTTCGGGTTTTGCTACAAAATATATTTTATTATCTCTAATAATTTTGACATTTAACATATAATGGAGTATATTATTTAAAAATAACACAGAAATGTAAACAGACAGTCAAAAACAATTAATTGGTATTTTGCTTTGATCTTTGATCAATCTAGGACAGTTATTTTGAAAAGATTAAATCTCAAATCGAAATTCTTGAATAAATCTTTTTTTCTTGATATTAATTTCAGATAACTTAAATATTTATAAAAGCTTCCAATGAAAAAATTGTTTACATTGTATTAAGCTTCAGCAGTAAGGAACTGATAGCAGAGCTTTTTTCTTTTAGTATCATGAAAAGTTCGATATAAAAGACAACGATCAGATTACCTATTAACTTCGGCTGCATTGCGCGACACAGATTAACTGCAACATCTTTTATATATTTTTAAATAAATACGCCTCTATAAAAAACTATTTGCCTGCTCAAATAGTAGCCCCCTTCGGTTCCATTTTATTACCAAGAGTGGCCAAGTGTATCTGTGTACTAACTGAAGAAATAATAAACATACTTACATACATACATAAAAACTTTCGCATTATAATAGTCGTGTGATATTCAAGCAGCATATATGTATTGATAATATTATATATTGGTATTGGTAATGTAAAGTTTAAGTAAAAATATAGATTAATAATCAATAAAGTTTTCTAAAAAAATGTAATAATTATAATAATAACAGCAAAAATTATCTTATATATTTAAACGAGCAATTCTTGTATATTTATATCTTCATATCTTTATTTTTTTTGTATATTTATATCTTTATTTATTTATTTATTTATACAAGCGAAATGGCTCTAATAATTTCGCTGGAATTGGTATGTGGGGGCTTTCGGGGGCGAAAAATTGATCTAGATTAATCTCATGTCTGGGAAAACGCATGTTTTCGAGTTTTCATGCAGTTTTCTTTTGCATTATTCTACGCAAAATATGGTCGATAATTTTTTACACTCGGATGTAAGCATCGTGGTCAAGCGGTCAAGGCGCGAGTTAGACAACACATATGCCCGGGATCGAGTCCCGTTCTGAATAAAAAGTTTCTACTTTGGTTTCTTTTTTGTTTTGTATTCATTCAAGTTTTTAGTTTTTTTTTTTTAATCTAAAAAATACGATATAACAAAAAAGAACTCCGAGCGAAACTCGGTCGCCCAGGTACTATGAATAATATTCCATATACAAGTATAAAAGTTATGAAATTGTAAAAATGTTTAAAATTAAAATTAACAAATATTGTAAGGCATGAAAAATTAAAGGCTTGAAAAATGGTTTGTTTCCATAATAAATAAATAAGGAAATATAAAAAAAAATTGTCAGCTACTACATTTTACCATACACAGTCGTTCCATTCCGTCGAGACGCATTGAATACATTTCATGGCAAACGAAGCTTTATCCTACGCAAATGAATATTAATTCACAACTGCTGTACTGTACATGTTTGCATATGATACTCAAATCGTAGGCCAATTACACTGGTAAAATAAATACATATGTAAATCAAAGTTGATGAAGAAGATGATGAAGTCATAGTATTTTTAAAATTTACAAGATAGATAAGAATGTAAAAATACAAGTTTAATAGGAATCTATATATTTGTATGTATGAATAAGCAATGAAAAACCAGTTCAGTACGTTTCGTTCAATTTTCTTTTTTTAAAGTTATACCTACTTCTTTTGGGACGTTTAGAAAAAAATATGTGAGTAAAATTTTTACGATGCGCGCGCACACCGATAGCCAAAAAGCGACATGACGAAGTTACCTGATAACAGCTTTTTTTTTTTTTTTAACGTCAGGAAAACCCCGGTTACGGGTACCCGCTCGCCAATGGAGAAGCGAGTCGGGTTATGTGGGACTCCTGCCGCAATGTGCAGCAGCCTACCCACTAAAAACCTGACAAAATCCTCCTCGTCGCCATAAGGCCGGGGCCGCGGGTACCAAAAAGACTCTTCCGCGACCCCGACGGCGAGCGCCTGCTAAGGCCCGTCTCCATGTCAGGGGCTGAGATGTTCGACCACCCCTGACGGCCTCCTCCCGCCAGAATAGTGGACGGCCGGCCTCCCCTAGCCGACCGCCCTCTGGGACCTTCCATTGGTTTGGCGGGCACCAAACCAATGAGGCCGCTCCAGTGTCCACTCTGCTAAACAGAGAAGTACCCGGAGCAGCCCCACCAAACCCCACCGCCCACCGAAGTGGGCAGCACTACCTCGGCTGCAGAGGACAGGGAGAGCGGCAACGAAACACCGACACGCCTCTTCCCCTGCAGCCCCACCATGTCCGCCCCCCTCTCATCCGATCGCGGGATCGCCAAAGCAACCCCACAACCAGTGGCCGCAACGCCGTCAGATGCAGCCACGACGAGAAAGAGGCCCCAACCCTTCCACAAAATGTGGAAACCTTCCCGACCCACCGAAGTGGGCCCACACCACCAAACACCGCACAAGCGGCCCCATCCTCTGGCACCCCAACCGCGTTCGACGGCCCACGGTCAAGGCACCCACCACCATCCCCCCGTCAGTGGCCGCAATGCCGTCAGGTGCAGCCACTAACGAGAGGCCCCAACTGGTCCACCGAAGTGGACACCCGACTTGCCCACCTAAGTGGGCCCCCCACACCGGTGACCGCAACTCCGGAAGCCGAAGCCTCAACGGAGAGCGGCCCCGTCCGGGGTGCCTCAACCGCGTTCGACGGCCCACGGTCAGAGGCACCCCTCCCCCTGCTGTTGGTCCGCGCCGGATCTCTCCGGTACCACCCGCTGCCCAAGCTGCAAGACAAAGCGGGTGGCGTTCCCCTATCCGCCACCTGGGGACGCGCGCGGTAGGAGTCAGCTCTCGCCCGGGACCTGATAACAGCTGTTTGTAGCCATGGTAACCGTTGTTATTATCTGACAAATGATATATAATCAAATCGAATCAAATCAAAATATACTTTATTCAAATAGACTTTTACAAGCACTTTTGAATCGTCAATTTTACATTTTAAGTTTAAATTTAATATCAGTGTAGTCAGTCCGTGAGGAAGCTACCACCGGCGCGGAAGGCAGTTCTGCTGAGAAACTCAACAGTTGCTCTTTTAAAATAATAACTGTGTACAATATTGTAATACAATAATTATTATATATTTATCCTACATGAGATCCAACCAGATATTAGTTCCACACATTGATATATTGTAATATTCTTCTATAATGTTATATTCTTTCCTTAAATGATATTATATAAATATGTGATTGTAATATGCCTAATATTATTTTATTTAAATCTCATTCGTTTTACAAACAGAGAGTTGTGACATACGGGATGAAATCTTTAGCTATATTTGTTCTGTTACGCCAAAGAAGAAGTATAACTTGTTACGTGCGTACATAAGTACACACGTACGTTTTTTTCTGTCAAGTAGCTCTGATTAGCTTTAGTGTTATCAATAAAAAAAATTGGAAACATTTAGCTTTTTAGGTGGATTCCATTTTTACATGTTTTCCTCAATTTTTAATAATGATCAGGGTTGAATTTCGACCACAACGTGAGTACTAGTTAAACTAATCCTTATAATAAATGAATTGACAAGTATTAATTTATTTATAAATCAGTATTAATACATATTATTATAAACTAAATATCCTTAAAATATATTATATTTGCATCATTACTTATACCTTACTCCTTTAATAAATCTATAGTACTGTTTATCGTTAATTGTTCTTTTAGTCAAAAGAAAAGCAGAGTATTATTAAAAAAAAATGAATAACGTATTACGTATCATATTATCTTAATGATACATATCGTTATATATAATTATTATGTTGGAGCTAAAAGCCAAAAATATATGAAAAGATATGTTGTAATGTACTTTGTTTGTTTTGTTAAGACATGATTTTTGTATGACCCATCATAATAATTAACTATTTCTATTATTATCAATGTATTATTTCGTTCGTCTATGATAATTTATCAGTGTTCACAGTTTGCGACATAAGGCAGACTTAGTACACTTTATATGTATGTATAGACAACTCATAAGCTTAAGCAAAGATTAATGAGAGCCGTCAGTGTATGCACCGTCAGTGCTGCATTAAAAGAAAATTAACGGAATTTGATGCATGGATTATGCAAATCACTCATATCCGTGTAGGTTCTTTGTTGTCACGTTCCTTCGGTTGTTGATCTATGCGTTTCTGCTTCAATATATTTGTATGTATGTTTTTATTTGATTATCCTTAGGCCAATAATTGTAATTTCTGTTAAACTATTAGCTGTAACAGTTCTTATATCGAACTACTATTAATATTAATTTATGACGATAGAGTGTAGTATGAAAACAAATATAAAAAAATAAATAATGTAAACTAAATTAATATATTATAAATTTTTTTGATAGATAATTATTATTTTTTATCTATACTAATATTATAAACAGGAAAGTTTGTTTGTTTGTTTGTTTGTTTATTTATACTAAATATGCTTTGAAACTACTGAACTGATTTAGATGAAATTTGATAAGAAGATAGTTTGAGACCCTGGAAAGAACATATGATAGCTTTTGTCCCGGAAATCATCCCTTAAGAGGGTGAAAATAGGGATGAAAGTGTGTATGGGGAAGTTACCTAGTTATATAATTATTCTTATAATTAAACAATTTTTTTTTCTAACAGAAGAAAAATAAACAGTTGTTAATATTTTAACGCCCCTCTATGAAATTACAGACTCCTAAAACAATGGCTTACAGCCTGAAGTCGTACTTTCTCATTAAAGGGGAGTAACATTATTATCTCGGATATCTATACTGATTTGATAATAATAAGGAAGAGGGAAATATGAAAGCCAGAGGGAGAGACTAAGTGCGAAATGTTTATATATTTTCATAATTTGAAGGGTTTATATTCGACTCTATTTCCACAGATGCCGCGGACTAGAGGGGTTTTCATTAAATTACCTTCAGGGACAGAATAGGTTACTTTTGTTGAACGTCACCAATGTTATTGGCTTGTTTTGTTGTTTTTTTTAGTAAATAATATGTATACATTCGCAATAACTCGTGTCAAATTCTTGTAATAATATGGTGAATATAATTTTTACATTAAGTAAAAGCGAATCTGTAACTTATAATGCAAATGCAGGTATGTGTGGTATACAATCGACTAATTTTAAGTGGAATAAACATAAACACATTAAATATTTATAAAAAAATCTACTTCAAAACAGACTTTTTTCAAGCAATTTTCAAGTGAAAGAAAAAATTGAATATTATAGCACACTTAAAATCAAGCAAGATGAAATAAAATTAGCATGAACAAAATGCAATCGACACCATTCCTATGGGGATGCTGGACTCGGAATATAATGCTTAGAACAAAAGTAAAGTGTACCAAATTTACTGCCTTAATGCATGAAGTGTTGTAATTTCAAAGGCACCGAAGGGAATCGAGTACTTTTTAGTCTGTACTCGTATATAGAACGGTAAAATCTAGCATTTTGTATCTTTCATTAGCATTCTTTTTCATGCAATATTTATCAGTAAAATACTACCTATTTCAGTACAGTGTTTGCTTTTTCAGCCTTTATGTAATTACACTAATTAGCATTGAAAATTAATTGTCTCCTTGGGTGAATCCGTTTTAGTGAAACTTGCATTATTATTTATACAAATGAGTAAAATAGGAGTATCTGTTTGTATTATTTAAATAACCGCTTTTTACTAAATGCATATGGACGTATACACAGAACATATAACAAAACAACATTTTTTATAATTTTTGTCTGTTTGTCTGTTTGTACCGGCTAATCTCTGAAACGGCTGGACCGATTTTGATGGGACTTTCACTGGTAGATAGCTGATTTAATAAGGAGTCACTTACGCTACTTTTATTTTAGAAAAAAAAAAACGGTCCCACGAAAAAAAATTAAACCAAAAAAAAAGTTTGTTTTGGGAAGCAACCCACGGACGAACGAGCGAAGCAAAGGTGAATCGCTAGTAATATATAATACCGTATAAATTTTGCATTTAAGACATGCACCAACAACATTTTATTCTACATTTTTATGTTATACGATAATTTTGTCGCTTTAAAGAACTCTAAAGAGGAATGAAATTTTTAAAATGTTTACACTATCAGCATAAATTATAATTTTATTTGCAATGATAATTTAGCATCTCACACGCTGTATTCAAGTAGCAGTTTCTTTGCCTCGGCGGCATCTCGGACGCTCTTAATGCAAATTTTATTTATTCATGTAAATTAATATCTATTCTCCAAGACATCCAGTGAAGCGGGAAATTGAGTACGTGCAAAAATAAAGCAGGAACGACCTTGTACAAATACAACCGTCCATGGCTCCAATTAGAATATCTACCCTTACGCTGTTTGTTATTCAGTTGTAAAATGACATTGTCGTGACACGAACCCCGAGGGTTTGGGTGACGTTAGATAGAGGACAATTGAATTTTATTATTGAAATTGTAAATGTTTTTTTTTTTTGAAATATTGAATTTGTTATGTTTTGATGAATGACGCATGACTTATAGCAGCAGCGTGAGCATAATTTTGCAGATTTGATTCTTGTCGAAGGAAAGGTTTTTTGTAGATACAAATAAAAGTGTAGATACACTTCTACACTACTATTATAATAGAAGTAAGATTTGTAACTTTGTATGTTTGTAACGAATAAACTCAGAAATTACTTAACCGATTAAATTTGGTAAGATGATAGTTTGAGACCATCTGAAGGATATAAGATAGTTTTTATTCCAAAAATCATCCCTTAAGTGAGTGAAAATGGGGGTGAAAGTTTGTATGGGGAATCAACCTCGGGATGAACCCGAATAAAGCGAGAGTGAGTCGCTAGTTTATTATAAAGATATTTGTGCAGGTTTTTTTACTTCAGCATTAACTATCTCATACGTAGTGGAAAACGTCAAAAAGTGAAATGTCCGTATTTTTTATTTATCTTAGAAGAAAATTTGGCCTTAAACGTTCTGTAGTGTGATTTTGTTACTGAGGTTATTCTGAATGCTACAATATAAGATTTTAAAGTATGTTTCTAGGTTCATTCAAAACCGGCAACCCTTTTTTCACATTATTATAATTGCCAATGGCAGTAGTCCGTTTGTTACGATGTTATGTAAAAAGAAAAAATGAAATGAAATAACATCTGTAGCAATATAACCATTACTGTTTGCTACAGTACAGAAAAATTGATATAGATGTTTTTATGAAACAATAAAAACAGACATACACAAGTCACGTACGATGTTATATATTGAATATCCTTCTCAGATGACTGGTAGGAAGTTTTCCGCGCACCATTTACTTTGAAACGGGCTCACATTAATTGTGATGTCACTTGTAGAACGGTCCGTCAGTTTTAAGATGG
This sequence comes from Argynnis bischoffii washingtonia, assembly GCA_033884665.1. NCBI lineage: Eukaryota > Metazoa > Arthropoda > Insecta > Lepidoptera > Nymphalidae > Argynnis > Argynnis bischoffii. Next base: position 11,628,622 of record CM066621.1, on the reverse strand, counting down.
TTTTTGTTCCATATTATATGATAAAATGTTATTTTCATACAAAATAGATATTTTTGTACGTTAAGCCAAGTAAATTATAAAAAAAAAAAACTGTTATTAGCAAAGTATTATATCTTGACATAATACTTAATATCATATTATATTTTTATTATATTCTTTAGACGAAAATGAAATGAATAAAAAGCCTTGAATAAAGTTATTTTTACGTTGAAATATCCTTAATAGTTTTTTTTTGTGGAGTATCCACGTGTAATAAATTTTGTGATATTGCCAAAATATTAAGCAATTTGTTTTTGAGGGAAATTTTAGATATAAGTTTAAATTACAGCTAAATTTATAAACAAGTATTATATCTGTTATTTTTTTCTGCTTGTTTGTATAACAGTCAGTAACAATAAAATCAATTAATTAGCTCCACGACATATAACATATGCAGGCCAAGAAACAGGCATGACCTAGTATAAATATTACATAATTTAGAAGAAAGAAAATACGACTTATATAAAAACTCTAGGAAAGTAATTTACTACGTTAAAAGTCGTATTACGTAATAGTTTCCTACTAGGTTATCTGGAAATGGTTCAATGAGGACTTATTTGTGTCAGTACGGCTTTTGTTCTTAAGCGCTTGGCATACGTTCGTGAATGGTCCTGCCAACTGGCTCTTAAGGTTACTGTAACTTAAAATTAACTTTCATTGAAGAATATAAAAAAGTATGTATATTTTAAATATATTATATAAACATTTATCTATACTAATATTATAAAGAGATAAAGTTTGTGAGTTTTTGAGGAAGGTTGTAACTTGTAGGGGGTAATCTCTGGATCTACTGAACTAATTTTGATGAAATTTGATAAGTAGATAGTTTAAGATCCTAGGTAGGACATAGAATATTTTTTATCCCGGAAGTCATTCCATAAGGGGGTGAAAATGGGGATGAAAGTTTGTTTTGGGAAGCAAGCTAGGGACGAACCCGAGCAAAACGAGGGAGAGTCTATAGTAATCTGTTATAATTGTTTCTATCTTTCTACAGATTGAATAATAATACGGGGAAACCTACTTTGATTTTAAAATACTACAGGATTTAATGGCGTTTGTTGGGAGATACAGTTGTGTATTGATATTGTACAGTGCTTATACATAAATATACATAAATATTTTATTGCATCACATTGCTATATAATTTTATTGGATTCGGTAATTTTCTTCAATTTGAAACGCAAACTTTTATCTTCATTTAATTTTAAAACATTAAATATATTAGATGTTCGCAGAAAAATTATGCAACACATGTCATAAAATTGGATTACAATCTTAATTCATCCATGCAAAAAATTAGTAAAAGACATAATAAATTTACTATAAATAAAATAATTTTTACAAAAACTTTAGTATGACTTAATAAAAATAATGAATGTATGGCTAATAATGAGGATAGTTTCAATATGTTCTACAGATAAACAAATAAAAATTAATAAATCAATTTTAAATTATATTTAATTAGATTGAAGACACTTGTATAGATAAATAAATAAATAAATATATGGGACATTAACACACAACACTATCTAGTTCCATGGTAAGCTACGAAGCCTGTGTTATGGATACCAGATAGTTGATACACTACACATATATAACTTTAAATATATACATATTATAAATATAAACACCCATGACTAGAGTACAAACATTCGTGCTCATCACACAAATGAATGCCCCCAGCGGGACTCGAACCCGCGACCACTGGCGCAAAAACTAGGGTCACTACAAACTGAGCCAAACGTGCCGTCATATCATTGTATCATTAAAAAAGATAATAAAAAAGATAAAAAAGTGCGTGAGTGTGCAATTAACATATGGTAGAAGTAAAACTTAATATTATATATTTGTCAGACAATAACAACGGTTACCATGGCAACATGGCAATATATTCTATCTCATTCTGTCGCCGACTTAGTCCTTATTTATGTGTTTGTCTCTTTTTAGTGTCGCATTTCCGTTTCATCGCGTTTCAAATTAAAACGATTCTAACGATGTTTCACTTCAAAATTTAAATCAATTTTAAGATAATCATCATTTCAATTAGTAACTTTAACATAAATAGTGACGTAAAAGTAATTAGCGCTTGCCATCAAATGTTACTTATGAATTGACTTCGAATTGTATCGCCACATGAGGACGGTTTACGAGCCGCTGTAAAAGTGTATGTCGTCTTAAATGAGACATAAACACAGGGATGTGTAAACGAATGTCTCACATTTATTTTATTAGAGTCATTAATTGTTACGCTTTCGACGCATTAGGAAGGGGAGTTAGTGGACTCGCTCGAATTTTCATTATATAGAAAAAAATTGGTCGTCGCTCTTAATTGTTCAACGTTTTGTTTTCCTGACTGTCGTTTGTTTACTTTTTAATTTTACGATTTGATTTTAGTATGTTGGTAAATATATTGTGTTGAAAACTTATTATAAAATATACGTATATATTGTATATTGTTCGTTAATAAAAAGTACTAAAATAATCAAGAACGTATATATATATATATATATATATATATATATATATATATATATATATATATATATATATATATATATATATATATATATATAAACTAAAATTAGACACGAACGCACCCGTAGATTAAAACTGGTATATAATATAAAGCGCATTAATATCCATAAAATTAACCCTCATGAAATTTTAACTTCTCATACATTATCGCGTGTTATTACAGAGTACATTATCCTTACTCTGCCTCCCCTTGTTGAAACCAAATAGGAAAATGTATGCCAAATACGGGCTTCAAAATGAAATTATATAGAATAACTAGCAAAGCTTACAGCTACGCCTGCGTTCAATCTGCAAAAAAAATCTTCGGCTTTATGTTATACGTTCGTCGTTATGTGCTTATATAATACTAGCAAAACCCGCGGCTTCGCTCGCGCTAAAACTACAACAAAAAAACTTTAAAAAGGTAGGTTTCATACAAATTTTCATCCCTTATTTTATCTCCTTATGGGACGAATTTCAAAAAACGCTTAAACACGTAGGTATTTATTTAATTGTATTGAAGAGCATTAATACCAAGTTTCAAGAAATACTGATCATAAATATTTTTTGGATTGTGTTATAACGTGTACTCCCGTGGTAATGAGATAATCTCCCGCAATAAAAAGTATCCTATATGTTAAACTGGATATCCAGCTATCATCATATCAAACTTCATCAAAATCCCTCCAGAGGTTTTTCTATAATGCAGTAACAGACAGACAGACAGACAAAAATTCTAAAAATTATAGATTTGGTCTCTGTATCGATAATAAAGTCTATTTTAATAAGAGGTACAGATTCGACTCAGTTAGAATTTTATTATATGTATAGATTTTATTATATGATACATATAGTATAGATTGTTCATACAAAAGTACTAAAATCGCGATTAAAAAAATGTGAGGAATGGGGGGGGGGGAGAGGGTAGGACGATGAAAAATATTTTACGACCTATTGTCATACTTACCAAATATACAAAAAAAACATTAATCGAGCCGTTTAGGAGTAGACCAACCACAATCCACCGTGACATGAGATTTTTATATATTAGATTAATTTATATGACATATAAAGTTTCATCAAAATTCGTTAAGTCATTTTTGTACGATGCGTTAACAGGCAATATAGATAGAACCTGTGGGTCCTTGGTATCGTAATGATTATACTTAGTTACACTTTTTTATACGCGTAAAAAAACATTGAAATATAAGTCTATATATATAATAACATATGACATGCATTTACTCCAATTTTATTTATTTTTTCTTTTTTTATAGAAAAATATATTATTTTCTTTCCAAACTTGAATTTATCACTGGTCGTTTACAAAGCCTTAGACCATTCTCCTTTATATTAAGTCGGTTAATGTTGCATAACATTGGCTCAATGTAGAAAGCATTATAATTATTTTGATGGAGCTAATAACGTTGAAAAATAAGCTTGGCTTAGCAGAACCGAGACGGGGTGTAATAGAGGGGCGTTAGTTACTGATATATGTTGTCTCATATTACATTTTATTAAGTACTTCTAACAGGATATATGTAGGAATATTTTGTTTCTTATAGTGAAAATATGCATGTTTTTGTTAAATTTAATTTTAAACTGAATATTCAAATTCATAACTCTTATCGTAGGTAAGTAAAATAATACATAATATGTATATACATAATCGTATGTCTGTACACTCAATTTTCAGTTATCTGTCACACGTAAAAAAAAGAGGGGGTGGGCGACTGCTTTATGGGTTGCCGGATGCTCGTTAGCGTCCGGCAACTCAGCCGGACTTAAGGCCAAGAGACACACTGGGGTGGCCCACTTCGGTGGGCCATGTTCTTGTATGTAATTGCAGGTGGTATGCGAAATGCATTTCCCAACATAGTAAATCTATTTTTTTTTTCATTTTCATGAAAGATTTATAAAATTATATTACAGATACACAAGTGTCCAAAAAAGTGTGGCAAAGTTTACATTGTTACGTTTTATGATAAAATGATAGTTTTTATTAACCTTTAATTTTTATTTATTCGTAAAGAAATAAAAGTAATTCGAAAATATTTTTAATAAGAAACAAAGAGATTGATGTGATTTTTTACATGATGATAGTTAGAGAGCTGGAGAGTGATACTGACATGTGTGCATATCATGTAGAATGTAACACCTTTAACTTTTAGAATCGTGATATCTTAAGAATGATGACAGTTAGGAAAAAAAGTATTGCAACTATTTTTGTAAATAATTTTATTATCTACAATTTTTGTTCGAACTATATTTTTTATGAAACTTACCGTTTTTGAGAAAAATCCAAAAAATCGAAAAGTTTGACCTTGAATAACTTTTTTGGCACATACGGGATCGATAGAGACTTTTGGCACTTTATTTCTACTGGTGTACCCAAAGTTTTTACCAAAATTCAGCTCTGTCGGAGTTTTTGTTATTTCAAATGTTTATTTTGACCGGACTATAAGTAGTTGGTTGGTATTTACGTCGTTTTATGATATCATAATTAAATGCATTTAGTATTTATGTTGCTTTTGTCAAATGATGACATTAAAATAAGAGTTTAACGCAAAAATGCTAATATGGAGGTACTAGAAGGACACGGACGATATGCAATTGCTTCATATACTAAAAGTGTTTAGTTAGTGTCTTAGTTTCCTGAAAATAGTAACTATACTTCACTTACACTTATCTCACTATAAATGAAACTACAGATTATATGACAGATGTTTTTTTTATACGCAAAGCTTTTAAAATATTACAGTACTATACGTATTGATCACAATTTTTTTGTCTAAGTCAACGTGCAAATATAGTATATATCATTACAATATGCAAACATTGTATTGTATCATATTATTATTATTTTACATAATAAAAAATACGTAGTAATCGAGAACAATATAAGTAATGCTATTCTTCCTTTTTACTCATGAAAAAATTGGTGAAAATGGAAAATGAAAAAACAATTTCAATTTTTCATTACAGTCACGAAGCCACAGGGGATAGATAGTAAAGGGTAAAACATAATAACATTAATCTATGTCTTATACCTCATCAGTATATACTTAAACAGATACGAATTACGAAAAGGGTAGGAAGGCTGTATATTACAGGAAGGGTGCGTCAAGTGACAATCTTATTGCCATCCATTATAAGCGCATCATTATTGTTATTCGTCATATTCTAGAATTTATTGTTAGATATATAGGATATGAAATGAATAAAATTATAAACTTTATTATAACTTTTATATTTCAATATTATAATAGTGTCAAAATATTATAGTTTAGACTGTACTTTATGTAAGAAGCTGTGGATTTTTGAAGTCATACTTCTTTTAGCACGTTTAGTCATGGGAGTAAAATTTTTACGATGCCCGCGCATACCGATAGCCAAAAAGCGACATTATGAAGTTATCTGAAAGGGACATGATGAAGTTAGCTGCATTCCACTTAAAAAAAGAGAGTTGTGGCGTACGGGATGAAGCCTTTAGCTATTATTTGTTCTGTTACGCCAAAGAAGTATAATTTCTTACGTGCATACATAAGTACACACACACGTTTTTTTTTAGTGAATATTGATGTTGCTTGTTACTTCAATGTAGATTATAACAAAATAAAACCTCGTATTATATTCGAGGTATAAGAATGTTGGGTGTTGAATTCATTTTACAAAATAAAAGTTATATTGCGGAAATCGAGCGTCAGATCTTCCATATAATAAGTAAAGCATGTGAAATATAAAAAAAAATACTGTGCCATAAGAGTAACAGCTCTATATATGATCTGTGGTAACAGTAATGATTTTTTTGTAGCTTTAGGACTTTGTATTTTAATATAATATGTAAATTGTACTTGTAAATATATGTGGTGGCATTGATTCAAAGTTAAAGTTTAAGCTTCGTGTATTATGTTATCATCTAATATATTTAAATGAGCAATTCTTGTATATTTATTTATTTACCGGCGATCTCCAAAACGGTTCTAACGATTTCGCTTAAATTTGGTATGTAAGGGTTTCCGGGAGCGAAAAATCGATCTAGATTAGCCTAATGCCTGGGAAAACGCGTGTTTTCAAGTTTTAATGTGGTTTTCTTTCGTATAATTCCACGTACGATATGGTTGAAAATTTTTTTACGTTTAGGCGTAAGCATTGTGGTTAAGCGGCCAAGATGCAAGATTGACAACCACAACGGTTCGTCCGGTTTTGAATCCCGATCGGCTATAAAGATTTTACTGTTGTTTTTTTTTTTGTTTTGTTTTTGTATTTATTTAAGTCTTTAGTTTTTTTTTTCAAAAAGATAAAATTGTTCTTTTGGCCAAAAACTCCGAGCTAAGCTTGGTCACCCAGGTACTATAAATAACTTAGTGTAAAGTTATTTCAAATATAATGGACAGGTGCGTTTAAAATCGTAGACAGAAAGAAGCTAATAATTCAGTAATATGGAATATGTATTTTATTTAGCACTCTTACTTATTATTATGCATAATAATAATAAAGAACTGTAATATTCCTGATAGTAAATGAATAAGATAAGCTTAAGTTTTAATTTAATAACCTAACTTTTGGAGTGCTCATAAAAGTACACAGTACCTTTAATCTGTAAAACATCGCTGTCGCGAGATAATCTTAGCTTAAAACTTAATTACTCAGATATGGAGTTTCAATCTTTTACATTTATTTTTATAAAACTTTTATATATTATGTAATGTATGTTTGATTATAAAGTACATTATGTAAATACATATAATAAAATTCTGAGTTGAATTTGTATATTAAATATTTTTCGGAAAATCTTATTGAAATAGTCATTCTTATCGATACAGAGGCCGAATATATATGCAGGTTTTAGAATTTTTGTCTCTACTATCTGTCTGTCTGTGGGAACGGACCACGAGAAAACCACTGAACAGATTTTGATGAAATTTGGTATGATGATAGCTGGTCATGCATGTCAACAGATAAGATACTTTTTAGTGCGGGAAAATATCTTATCTCTGAAAAATTTATACCAAACGTAGTAACTAGCGACTCACACTCGCTCCGCTCGGGTTTGTCCCTAGTTACGTTTAAAACTTCTAATTAATTACTTTTCGACTAAAAATAAAAGTAAAAGTAAAATTTTGTATTTCATGAGTATTTATATGTGACCATCCTTGAGGTAAAATAAATTTATTACAAATTAACCATAAAGATTGGCCAATATATCGTACAATACACATAAACATACATTGTAGATAAGTATCTCCTCCTTTTTTGGTTCAACTGGTCAAAAATCTGACAGTCTTTGTTGTGTGGGTGTACTATCATTTGCGTAAGAAGTAAGTAATGTACTTATTTCACAAGAAGTAAGTACATATGTACATAATATATGATTAGGGTACCTTTTTTGATGTAGTTGGGAAATTTATTATAGGGCATAGTACTGGGAGTTTCCTACTCACTAAATCTTACGCGGAACCATATCACTGCCGTGTAATACTTCTATCATAGCAACTTATTTTTTAAGAAAATTGTAAGGTACTACCTAAAAATGATTTTATTTCTTTATTTATATTATAATTAGGTGCTATTTAATCTTAATAATGCAACCACAAAATATTTGTTGCTTTGTATTTTTTTCACACAGCAATAAATCGATCGATCTCGATAGAGTATCGTGGATGTACCATAAATATAGTCCTTTATTTAAACGAGCAATTCTTGTATATTTATATCTTTATTTATTTATTTATACCGGCGATCTCGAAAACGGCTCTAACGATTTTGCTGAAATTTGGTATATGGGGGCTTTTGGGGGCGAAAAATTGATCTAGATTAGTCACATGTCTGGGAAAACGCGTGTTTTCGAGTTTTCATGCGTTTTTCTTATCTACGCAAAATTTAATCGCGACATCTATACAACTGTCTCAGTAACACTTAGTCAATTAATGTAAAATTATTTTTAAGCCAAATTAAAAAGAAATTTGTTCTTATCGCGACATCTATACAACTTTCTCAGTAACACTTAGTCACTTAATGTAAAATATACAATCTTTCAAGAACTCCGAGCGAAGCTCGGTCGCCCAGGTACTAGTCCTTTATTCAAGATATAAACATACAAATATAATTATTTAAATAACAATTTAAAAGAAAAAACAGACATTTCTATAATTTATAACTCAATGTACACAGCAAGTGTAGTGACAGTGCAAGTCTAATATCTCAGGGTGTCAGGACAGGCGCAATCACGGCTCGCGTCTCGCCGATGTCAGACTGTTGCATTGTTGTCTGACATTTTCTTGTTACTACTTACTACTTTGCCTATTGCGCCTTGCAGTTCTCCATGAAACTATTCATTTGTTATGACATAATGTGAAAAATATTGTGACATACCTCTGTACTGTATATTATATTCAAATCCTCGCCTCGCCTGCCTCGCTGGTGTAGTGGTTGCACTTCGAGAGGTCCTGGGTTCGAGCCTCGGGTCGGGCCAAGAAGTTGTTGAGTCTTTCTGTTTAGTAAGTCTCAGTTACAACCCGGAGTTGGGAAGTTGGGAGTTTTTCACCCCCGTGCCTCGGAGAGTACGTAAAGCCGTCTTGCGCCTTAATTCTCACCGGTCGTATCGAGTAGTCGCCCAACCAGAGGGTGAGTGTTGACAGGAATAGAGAGTGCACTTGTGTCTGCACGTACACTTATGCATTATAATATCTCCTGCGCAGATGGCTAGTCTCAATGAGACTGGCCGCCGTGGCCGAAGTCGGTCGGGAGGTTATTATTATTCTTATTATTATATACAATAATATTTGACGTCATATTATATGTAAAATCTATGTATAATTGGGCTATTACTGCAAAAGTTTGTATGTGTATGTATATGTGTGTATTTTTGGTTACTCTTTCACGCTAAAGGGCTGTACGGATTTGGATAAAGTTTGGTACACAGGCCATCTATGACCTGGCATTACACGTATGCTTAGAAGCATAAGGTTAGGAAACCGTCACGCACCCGCGAAGCCAGGGTCGTTTTTCAATACTAATTTATAAAGTGAGATAAGATTGTTTTATTCTTTGTTTTGCTAAAATCTTTTTTAATTATACTAAGTGGAGTAATTATACATAAATAAACCGGTGGTGGTTTTACCGGTGGTAGGACTCTGTCAAGCCTGAGGAGTCCGACTGGATGGGTACCACCCCCTTATCTATTTCTGCCGCCAAGCAACAATGATTGCATTGTTATGTTCCGGTTTGAAGGATAAGGTAGCCAGTGCAATTACAGGCAAGAGGCATATCATCTTAGTCCTCACAGTGACAACGCACCTGTGGTTCTGCATTTTTGTTAATTAAAACCTAAGTGCATGAACCGTAGGTGTTATGGGCGACAGGTGCTGCTTTCCATCAGGTGGGCTGTCTGCTCGTTTGTCACTGAATCTCATAAAAAAAAAATAAAAATAAATAAACGCGAGCAGAGTCGCGGGCAATACTGAGTAATAATAATACCATTATTAGTATTAGTAAAGCGTAAAAATGTATAAACCTAGCGACCTCTCTAGGTGCCAAAACAGTAACCTATCTTTAATGTCCATTTTCGGTTTCATTTTAGAGCGTAACAAACATATACACATACAAATTTTCGTATTTATTAAAGTAATCCAACGAAATTTGAATAAAAATGCTTGCTGATAGATTCGATTAGATCGAAAGCCACAACATTTAATAGTCCTTAACACACGTGAAGTCATTATAGGCGTACACAATGTAATTAATAAGAATTAATTAGGCTCGAAAATGATTAAGAAAAATAGTTGTATAATTTTAATGGCTTCTTCAACAAACGGTCAACGAGTAGATAACGAAGTTAATGATTGTGAAGGCGATAATATCACAAATATTAAGGTGACACCTCATAAACAACTGCTTTGACCGCGGCTAGGTATTCGTTAAAAATGAAATAAAATAGTTAAGGCTACACCTACGGGAATTATGTCACAAAACTTATGAATTATGAACCATTTAACGTTAAATTACAGCCTATTAGTGTCTAACGAAGCGAGTATGAAAGAAAAATATGTTTTTGGTAAAAAATAGTTGTCTCTTCTTACTATAGTACTGAAGAAAGTACTTATGAAATATGGATGATATACAAAAGGTCGCTACAACAATACACTTGTCTATTCGTTTTCATATAGAATACTTGTATAACGTTGAATATTTTATTATTAGATAATAACTATATCTAAGATTAAAGATTATGGATGTGTTAATATAAAAAATATGACTTAAATAAAAAAAAACAGTAATTAAAGCGAATTTCACTACTGATAAATAAACTAATTAAGAAAATATTTATTAGTTTAGTATATCAATAAAACAAAAGTATATTTAAAATGGAATATTATTTTAACTTAGTTCTAGGGAAACAAATTTATCTCAGTATAAAACTAAATCAGGATAAAAGTAGAGGCTTACATTACACCATGTATATACACACCTACATTCATCCCACATAGAAATAATTCAATTCAGGATGGCTAAAACTGGTTTATCATTTTCACACTCAAATAACCCGTAACCGCGGATGCGAAGCTTTGAAACCAAGAGTCAGTGAAGCAGTATTGTCCGTCACTCCACTTTCGTCTGAGGCGCCGCGCCGACGTCGTCAGACGTTATTTAGAGCTTTATTGTACCATTGACCATTCACTAACGTCGAGATTTGAATTCTGATAACTTTGAATTGTTACGACTGATGGCGTGTCACATTACCTCTTTTAAATGGTGATTTTAATTTGAATAATGTTACTTGAGGTGTCCAATTCATGAGTTTTATATTTCTTCTATTTATATTGCTAAGCCAAGATTCAGATTATTTGAAGATTTACGATAATAAGCCAAATTTATGTCCGTGCTTTTATTAACAAGTATATATTACGAATTTTAGAAATTGTATTTGTGCTATAGCATTTCTTATCACTAAAGCTCGTAAGTCTGAGGATCAATCTCGTTAGTTTGAAAGCTTTTATTCTGTCTTGGAAACTCATTTACTGGAGGTATAATTTGAAACCTATATTTTGCTGTCCGAAGCTTTCAGAGTAATGATAGATTTGACTTTTAATTTAGTAAAACTTGAGACCCAGCATGACATCAATATAACGTACACGTCGACCGTATTTAGTGTCAAATTACTGTGTACAACATGTGATTACTTGCAAGTGATTTTGCTTAACTATTTATCATTTTTTGACTTATTGATTGATGATTTCGCTGGGTATTGACGTTTTAAAAATAATTAAAAAAATACTTCGCAACCTTGAATGAGTATAGTGAAGTTGTATACACCGTTAGTATACATTTTTAATTATCTTCATAGAACACTGAGTTATATCTGCCTGTCCACTATACCAGCGATTGTGGTTGAATTGGAATTGCTAAAACGACACAATTAATAAAATAATTTATATAATATTAATTAATGTTGAATAAAAACGATAATATTGTACAGGTATACTTTAAAAAAAAACAATAAACGCACATGAATAAAATTCACATTATCATGTAAAGTAAGCAAAAATAGAATAATAAAATAGTGCCTAATGATAGCAATCTATATGTTATTGGCAATAAAACAGTCTAGACAATTTTCGGATAGCTTTACTTGTTTTATATTACGAGCAGATTCTATAGCGGCATACTAAATTCTTAGGAATGAAATGATGAAATTGAATTAAAAATGTGAAATTATGTTTTAATGTGTTTTGTTTCTTATCTGGAGAGACTACTTTTGTTGGCATATTAGTTTATTGCTTGAAGGTCTTGTTATCTAGACTCATAAAGGATTCCTAGTATTTTATAAAATGTATAGTAAAAAAAAAGATTCCGATGAATTGAGAACCTTCTTCTTTTTGAAGAAGTCAGTTGAAAACAGGACATATCAGAGTATACTAAGGGACGATAACTCTGGTTGAAAATATTATTAAATTTATATATATATATTATATATATATATATATATATATATATATATATATATATATATATATATATATATATATATATATATATATATATAAATATATATATATAAATTTATATAATTATATCACTTTTATTTGTTTTTGCTTTGTATGCAATCATTTTTAAGACTTTTTCATTATTAATGTATTTCAACTCTTACCTTATGTTTTAATTTAGTTTGGGTTGTTATTATCATTATTAATTGATTTTTATTACTGAAAAAATCATGTCATCCCTTAGTACGTGGGTGAATATGAGAAAAATCAAAGACTAAATTTAAAAAGGGTTAAAGGCTATTGCAAAACGAGACTGACATCTGTTACGTATATCTGGAAAATATTTCGGATTTCCTTTAAAATAACCACATTACTACAAAAAATCTCCGCACAATCTCGACAATGTACCGTTATTATAAGGATAGAACCTTTTATCATAGGTCGTTTTACATTAGGGAAATGGGTGGGGTGAAGGGTGACATGTAGGTCGTTGACCCCGCAGAAAGATTTCTTCAATTTGTGTTGACAGTTCACAAGATATACTGCAAAGAAAAAATGTCATATTAATTTTCACATGTCCTGCCCGCGAGACCTATGTGCTTCATAGAAAAAAGTATTGATATTTTTGTTTACTTGATTATACATATATGTATGTAACTACAATATTATAAGCAATAACTATATGGTCTAAGAATAAAATAATATGATAACAGTATTTAACCAAATGTTTAAAAAAACTATATAACTATGTTAAATTTAAATAATAAAATACAAAACTGTCAATAAAAAGGCCAATAATTTTTTGAATGACTTCGAAGACTAAAATCAGCTGCTGTACGTATGTATGTTACGCAATATCATCGCCAATAGATAGGTCTATAAGACCTATAAAAATTAAAAAAGAAGAACCCACACTTTTAAGGGTCAAAAAAGACTTTTAAGTGATTTTGTTGGTAATTTTTTTTAGTAAAAAGTAATTATTTTATTTCATTTAATAGGAAATTTATTTAGCATTATCACTCATAATTAGTAATTTTGTTTACAACATTATTGTACTATATACCTCGCTTACAGCCGAAGTCTGCATGTAGTTTAATGCGGTTAATTCCGTCACTTATTACTATTACTAACACTCAAATACAAAAAAAATCATGCTCTTTCAATTTAAGTAAAAAATTATGAAATATCAATTTTTTTTATAGAGGTGTAAGTCAAAACAATAAAAACTTATTCATCGCACTCAAAAAAAGAAGTTAAATAGTAATCAAATGTAGGTAGTAGTAGTTAAGTACAATGTCTATATATATAATAAAGTTGTAACTAAGCCGAATCTGTATGTTAAATATTGTTTTTCAAAATCTTATTGAAATAGACATTATTATCAATACAGAGGCCGAATCTATAGTTTTTAGATTTTTTTTCTGTCTGTCTGTCTGTTACCACATCATAGAAGGCAACCTACTGGAGGGATTTTGATGAAATTTGGTTTAATGATAGCTGGCTATCCGGGTCAACATATAGAATACTTTTTACCGCGGGCAAATTTCTCATTTTTCAGAAATCTATATTAAACGTTAAAACTTAAGTAGGGACGAACCCAAGCGGAGCGAGGGTGAGTCGTTAGTATAAAATATAAATGTATACACATATATATAAAAAAATGTTATATATAAAAATTATATTACAAGTAAACTAGATTTTTTTTCTAAATATAAATGGGTCTAACCAACATAAGGTCTGAAAGAAAAAAACATAAAGTTAATATTTTACTCCTTATTTTTTGAACTCTTGCCTTAGCAAATAGTGTGTAAGCGACTCCATGACGCCGCAATGTAACGATCATATTCTACTTAGTTTTTTTATATCGCGAGTGACTTCCTGAAAGGGTGGTACTATGTGAAAATATCTATAAATGTATACAATTTACATGCTATATATGGAAGCACGTCTGTTAAGATACCAATATTTTTTTTACAATTTAGTGATAACTTTCGTTGTAAATTGTTAGGTAGGTAATTAGGGAAATAATTGACGAAAAATTCTTTAAACACGTTTTCGGTAATAAACGTTATAAGAAAGCTTCAAAATTGTATGTAATTAATATTCAATAGATTTCGATTATAAAATTAAAAGTTAGATTATAATTTAGAGATCAAATTAATAAATTAATTTGATCTTAAGAAACTAATAACTATCTATACAGATAAACAAAATTGATGTGTCTATTTGTAGTGTCAAAGTAATCGCTTTTTACTAAATACTGTGAAATTAAATACGTATGTATTAATGTGTATGGTACTTATAAGAAAAACACAACATTTAAAGATTTTATCTGTCTATCTGTCTGTTTGTTCCGGCTAATATCCGAAATGGACTGATTTGGACGGGACTTTCACTTACTTTCACTTTCATAGGTGGCTGATTATTTAAGGAGCAACGTAGTTACTTTTATTTAAAAAAAAGGATTAGGGTTCCGCTCAAAAAAGATAAAACGTACCTAGGAACACACGAGCGAAGCGAGGGTAAGTCGCAAGTAATAAATATTTATTATAAGTAAAAATCATATTAATTTAAGAAACAATGACGTTTTTTTTAATTATATTGATTTTTCATCTATTCACACACTTTAATAATACAATTTAATAATAGTTCTAAAAATTAATTTTTTTTAAATTTAGTTATAAGGCAGTGCTAGTTATATATCCCTAGGAGTACAGTGAACATTATTTCTATTGATAAAAAAATTGATAAAAAAGTTCGAAGAAAATCGTGAGCAAATCAAATTTTAAAGTTAGCCATTTTATCCAAAAATAGTAAAAGAATCAATCGATTATCATTCTTATGAGGTGCGAAGGAAAGCATTAGGGTGTCGAGTTTAATTGGTACTGTAATTCAAGACGAGTCAGGACTTCGTGTACGTGTGAACTTGGTAGAGTGTACTGCGCTACTAATAGCGGAAAATAGATTATATAAAATACTTATAAAATTTATATATTTACATAATATACTAAGTATTGTAATGAAATATAAAATGGCTGGTTATCTTTTTGTAATTTATTTGTTATACTTATTTATATAATGCTAATGGATAGAATATGTCTACATCTACAAATAACGTGATTATGTTATTAATATTATAAATGTGAAAGCTTAGATGGATGTTTGGATGTTTGTTACTCAATCACGCCAGAACGGCTAAATGGATCTGGCTGGATCTGAATTTGGCACAGAGATAGATTATAGCTTGGACTAGCACATAGTACACACTTTTATCTCGGAAAAATATATGGTTATGGGATAGCTTTGTTTTCGCTCTTCTAAAGGCGAACCCGACCAAAGTGAGGGTGAGCCTCAGTTAAGTAATAATTATTTCTCGCTCCTTGAAATATTAAAAGTCCAAGCTTTTAATAAAATAACATTTCGACTTATTTATGCTTGCATCAAAATTACTATTATAAATAATAATAATCAGCAAAGCGAATGCTTTACAGCAATCATGGTCACAGGAGAGACTAAGGTTGTTAGATGTCTTAAACACATTATATAGTTATTACAGACAGCTTACCCTCAAAATAACAAAAGGAATTCAAAAAATTGAAAAATAGCACCAGAGTACCTTATAATATTTGTTAATTTTAATTTTAAACATTTTTATAATTTAATTAGTTATATAATTGAATATGGAATATTATTTATTTAAGTTTAGCTGTTATTATTATTTCATTAATTAGTAATCTATATTTATTGTTGCCATTCTTATATTTATAAACATAAAGTAAAATAAAATATTAATATTATAAATCTAAGAAAGTATTAAATAATAGCTTCATATAACTTTATAAGTAACATTTATGATTTAATTCAATAAAACCGCCTTCACTCGCACTGCATCTTTTCAGTCAATTTTAACCAATGGTATATTTATATATACTATTTGTTTTGAGTTTCACTCGAAGCCGCATCTAATTGGATGGTTAAGGGCTAAGGGCTAGCCGGTGAAAAGATTTTCTATTGTTTCAACTACAAGAATGTAACTGCTGTTTATTTTTACAGTAGAAGGGGATTGCAATTATATTAAATTGTTTCTGTACCGCCATTTTAAGTAGAAAGGTCAGGTTAAATATGACGTAACCTTTTGTAAGCGTTGTATTATTTTGTATTAGATTTTTATATTTATTTATTCCAAAAAGTATTTATTAACTAAAAAAGCTGTATTTAAACCTAGTTCATAAAAGATAGTTTATATTCTACATTAAAAATAATTGTTTAACACAAATATTTGAGTTACTATAGTTTAAGTCATGTGGAATATAGACAGTTTGTAATAAAAACTTTATCAGACATTAAAACTTGAAAAAACTCACTTTAAAATATTCTATACAAATTTTTCCTTACATTTTATCGTGACATGTCACTTAAAATCGATTCAACAGTGCATGTTTAGCCGCAGGACAGACGTCGAATATAGTACGCTCTAAAGTCTAAACAATTCCGTCAGATATAGTGCAAGGAAAAATTTACGAGTGCTCACGCGCACGGCAAGTAGACTGGATTTATTGTCTCTATCGCAAAGCTTCACGCAATAAAGTGATTTAAATAGGTTACGCCGTAAATCTCACTCGCCAACGTCACATAAATTAAGGGCTTAAAAATTCTATGCGCGAAAATCTATACTGTTGTTTATGTATTCATTTCGAAAGTCATTTTATGGGACGCTGTTAAAGAATGGTTCTTCGGTTTAAACAGTTAATATTAACGATGAGTCCAAAACGTTAATAGTAAAGGCAATTTAACGTTTGAAATAATAAAGAGCGTAAGAATATTTTTTATTCATATGTTTATGTAAATTTATTGATTAGATTAGTGGTAGCTTTAGTTTTATAACAAAGTTTTTGCTAAGTCGATAAGATTAGTAACTTATGAGCGAATTTAGACTAAAAATTATCTCCAAATCAATTTCATTTAAAGATTGTAAACCATGACAAGTGAAGCTGTAATAAACAACAGTCACTTATGCACCAAATTTTTTTTTAATAATATCACTGTCATGAGCTAAATTAGCTTTTTATTAATTAAGATGGCTATTGACTAATGAAGTCAGCATACTCTTGATTCTAAGAATATTAAGGTCGATAAACTTTAATATAAGATACTATTAAAGAAAAAGAACAAGAATTGAACTGTTGAGGTACATCCTATGATGCTACGACTTTATTATATAATGTAGAGTTATATAAACTGCAAAAAAGGTGTGATGGAATAACATCATTTCGTTGTAATGACTGGTTGGTCGACTGACGAATAATACAAATTGTATAATAAATTAAGAATCTTCAATTTTCGAATATTCATTATATTGCCAAATGGTATTTTAAGCCATTGTCCCAGCGTATAATTCAAGCGAAAGCGTTTATTTGATAAAATAGCAATCATTTCAGTTTTGTGAGCCATAACGTGAAATATACCAATAGTATTATAGGAATTTTTTGACTTTCAATTATTACGTGAAACAAATTGATCTTGTAATTTTTATTTAACCCATGGTTTATTTTTTAATCTTTCTACATGTATATGATTTTGGGATAAGATTTTTGATTGTATCTTAAATGGAACCTTTTTATTATTAATTTTTTATTTTTGATAATTCTTTTACTTGTTTAATGTTATAATAGCAGTAGTATAATTAGTAATGTACTTATTTTGAAAGCCAATGTTATACCCTAACTAGCGGCTCACCTTCGCTTCGCTCGGGTTCGCCTTTAGGAAAACAAAAGCAACTCTATCGCTCGGGAACCGCATATTTTTCCGGGATGAAAAGTTGCCTATGTGTTATTACAGACTAATCTATCTCTGTGCCAAATTTCATCCAGATCCATTCAGCCGTTCAACTTTCACATTTATAATATCTATATAGATGTAAAATATTCACATTTTGTCAATATTACAAAAAGTTGATAATTTAAATTTAAGATTATGTATTTGATCTCCATATGCCTATTGGCAAAAGCCTTCTTAACTTAACTTCCGCCATTTACAGCTATTTACAGCCACGCTTGTCCAGAGTGGTGGTGGTGGTGGTGGTGGTTTATCTCATTTAATTCTCCCACCTTATATTTTTGATAACCTCTAATACGCTTGCCACCTATAACGTAGCAATAGGTTATTATTTTACTACTCCATAATAAAAAAAATCGCAATAAAACCTGGTTATCTGAGAGAACCTCGACGGCATCTAAAGAGAGAATACACTCTTTATGCATGTCATGCGTTTTTTTATCAGTTGTGAGTCGATTTTTTTATTTTTTTATATGAAAAATGTAATGCTGAACAGTTCATTAGTTCAGTCATCTTTAATCCACTAATCCAAACTAATTGCCAATCCAAAGAATAGTGTTTACGTTTTATCGACTATATTTAACGGAAAATATATATGGCTATATAATAAGCAGATCCAATATAATACATAATCAAACTACACGAGCAGAGGCGGGTATAAAAGCTAGTATATTAATATCTTTCCGAAATTATTTGCCATACTGAAATAAAAAAAAACTAGCAAAGCTCTGGCCCGTATAATTTTTCTATGCAATACATCAAACTCATGTTGCATTACTCTGTGGAAAAAACAAAATCAACAAATACACTTTCATAATAATATTAAGGGTTACAGCTCGAAAAAACAGAGTTCGCATACTTTTATTATGATTATGAAATTTTATGTAATGTTGTACTCTATAATAATGTCAGTGGAAAGAGTCTATTGTTTCTATTCAATTACAACGTCGCCCCAGTTTTGTTTATTACTTTATGTTACGTAAGGTTTTTTTCCTTTAGATTAGTTGGTGTGAATGTGAAAAGACTGTAATAAATTAAATGGAATTTAAATAATTCACTAAAATTTTACATTTTGTTTTAGAACGTACATTTTAAATATTTTCAAAACATTACATGCATGTTGTGACTCATCATTCTTTCATACGCTACTTCGTACGATATCAACGAGTTCTAACCTGTATAAATTTAAAACTATTATTTTTATATAAAATACTTTCACACTCTTGCCCTAGGGTATTAACTGTGGTAATTACCCTATTTTTATTTTTAGTTTTACTCTAATAATCATATTGTTTCTCTGATAGATAGTAATAAATAGATGTATTTTTTCCTCAAACAAAATCGAATACAGCCCGGCAATATTAGACGTCCTTTACTGCCATATATTCCTTTTGGTTGAATTTCACTAGAATATTACTAGACTGAAGAATATCGTTCGTAATTCTAACGTAGATAACATGGTAACGCCCTAAGGTGCTGCTCTAAGGTAGTAGTAACGTGCGTTTTCTGATATCGCACGTTACTGCTACATATGTCATAAGTTCAAGTTAAAACCACTTTTGTATAAATAACTCATCTCACTTTTGATTCGACTAACCAGTCATTTAAACGTAAGCCCTGAGGGCGTATAAGGCAATTCTTTAACAAGCGAATACCACTTAATATTAATTAGTCTCATTTATTTATAAACAAGGGGAACGACATCTTACGAAGTAGAAAGCGACTTACGTATTTAAACACTACATACTTTGATCTCTATTAGTAAATAGCAAACGACTTATACAAAACTCTTAAAAAATTTATTAAGTTTAAAATACAATATGTAAAGAATGATGATGGTATGAGTTTAATGCATAAAATATCCTTAAGTACGACTAAGTTGTTTGTTTCAAAATATTTTTATGGATTTTGAGGAACTAGGAACAATGGTAACTTTTTTAATGAGATTTTCAGTAACAATGAATGTATCAGCTAAATAAGTTTGTCTGCCTTTTTAAAAACACACTAAAGCGCAATACGTATTTACAATCTCTGTAAATATTTAACATTTTAAATAAAACTATCTTTTCTGGTTTTACCACGAATTTATTTTGATTTTTGGTTCTCGGCGTTTCGAATGCTTTACAATAATGGTCACGGGGTAGATTAAGGTTTTAAGCGTCATAAACGAAATAATTAATAATTTAAGAATATTTAAAACTCTATTAAGTTATACACTTGTACTATACCAGATTACGCTTTTTACACTTTGTTTCTTTTAAAAATTCATGAATAACTATAAATAGGAGCATAATAATAGTAGATACTTTTAATATAAAAAAATACTTAATTATTCCGCCTTTAGGCATTGGATTTTTTTTATTAACATTTACATGGTGTATTACTTTTTTATATATTTTTCTACATACTTTAATTTTAAAAAATATTAGAAAAATCGATTAATGATTATTTACAAATACACCGTGTAACATACAAACCTAATATATAATAATAATCTCCTCCCTTTTTAAAGTTGGTTAAAACAATAATTTGCAAACAGAATTTCGGCTTCCAATGCTATAAATTCTTTTCACCCGAGTATGGGGGAGTGTATCAGTCATAATTTCATTTTCATTGAGACAAATATTCATATTAAGGGGATATTAGCGCGCATTCGCATTTTGTTATAACGACCGATTTATTTGACGGGTAAATTTTATATTAAAATTATTTTATGATTTTTGCTAACAAATGATTTTTTTAATATCTATACTTATATTATAAACTGAAGAGTTTGTTTGTTTGTTTGGTTGTTTGTTTGGTTGAACGCGCTAATCTCATGAACTAATAATCCGATTTCAAAAATTCTTTTTGCATTAGATAGCCCGTTAACTGAGGTAGGCTATAGGCTATATACCATCCCGAGAAAATGTACGTTTCCCGTGGGATAGAATAGTTTTTGTCTAGAGACGAACCCGAAGTGAAGCGAGTTTGAGTCGCTAGTAAAATATAAATTGCATGCTTGCTTTTTCCGTGATGTTGAAATATTACCTAGAAATGATAAATTCACATACATACATCGTCATTTTTCTTAATAAAGCCTAATTAAAAAATGCTATATTATATAACTAGCGACGTCCCTACTCCATAGGTATGTTTTAAATAGATATAAATAGTCATTAGTCAGCGTTAGCCATGTAAATTTAAACAGTTTCTTGATTTTTCCGACGTTTTAGTTGTTATTCTGCTATTCAGAGTAGTGACAAAACCAACAAATCAAAGTTCATAAGAATCGTTCCAGCCATTCTTGAGTTATAGTGTAATTAACCCGATGTTGTTTTTTTTATATATAGATTGCAAAGAAGCGTCGCTAAATTTTTGTGCGTTCCTGACATAATACCATCATCAAGGTAAGTTACGTGACACGCAAGTCTTGCCCGAAAATTTATGATTACTTTAAATACCCCGCGGTATAACTAGTGAAATTTGTTTTGTTTATATTAAATGAAAGTTTTTCTAATTCAAAGAAGACAATAACATAGTTAGGTAAAAAATGTGAGTTGTCTGTAGACTCTAGACTGTAGACAGTCATAAAAAAGCAGAATGCGAGCTGTCGTCGGTAATATGCAAGTGAAAATCTTCATTTTATAATGCGTCGGGTATGTAGTTTCAGAGTAATGGAAGCCACGATTAACATATAAATGTGTTGAAATGGAATGAGCAAAATGAATGAAATATTTTTCACTTTATTGAAGTTATGCAATATTTCCGTGCAGAATTCAAATAAGAAACATACGTGTTTCGTGCGTATTGTGAGGAAATGGGCATGATTTAAAATGTATGGCACGG
Source organism: Argynnis bischoffii washingtonia (assembly GCA_033884665.1). Lineage (NCBI taxonomy): Eukaryota > Metazoa > Arthropoda > Insecta > Lepidoptera > Nymphalidae > Argynnis > Argynnis bischoffii. The sequence continues at coordinate 11,606,420 of CM066621.1, read as the reverse complement.
TATACGTATTGAAATATTCATAAAAATATTGTATCGTTTTAATAACTAGGTATAAAAAAAATAAATGGACTGAACAGTTTTAAATGTTATAGGATATACTTGAATTTATCTATACATATAATTAGAGGTCGAATGTCTGTACATAGAAAAAAAATCTAAAAACCAAGTCAGGGGGATGTAAGAAGAGAAAGCAGCTACAGTACAGTACAGTACAGTACAGTAGTACAGCTTAGTACGCAAAAACTACTGATTGGATTTTAATGAAACTTTACAATAATATAGCTCATACGTCAGTAAACAAATAGGCTACTTTTTATCCCGGAAAAACGTACGGTTCTCTTGGGATAGATTTGTTTTTGTTTGTCTAGAGGCAAACCCGAGCGAAGCCAGGGTGAGCCGCTAGTATATATATAAAAATCAATTGCCGTTCGTTAGGCTCGCTAAAACTCAAAAACGGCTGGACCGATTTGAATAATTCTTTTTTTGTTTTGTCAGGAATAGTTTAAGTACAAAAAAATAGGGAAAACCGAAAAAAACAACTGGAAAATCAAAAGAGTTCAGAACTGTTTATTTTATACCTACATATATATAATATAATATATAATATAATATATAGTCTATCATTCACTATTAATCGTTAAAACGTAGCGGCACCGCGAGGGTGAGTCGCTAGTTATAGATAAAGGATAATAATATTTTTATAGAACAGTTAAAAAATGTACTATTATTATCTATGACGTATTACAATTTTCACCGTGTCTTATATAATAGACAACGTTTAAGCCATTACTGTAGTTTTATCTATATTTTTGATTTATTAAATACTAATTAAAACATTATTACTAAACCGCAATATTTTAGTGACTTCCCTCAGCAAACTTCAAGCTTTGTACATTTCCGATTTGAACTGTCTTTTCGGTGCTTTTTTATAGGAAATTAACTTAAATTGACTGCTAAGAGTCTAATTGAATGAAGAATATAATGGTAAGTTCAGTTAAAATCCTTACGGTTTCTATCCAACATTTCGTGCAGCTCTCAGCATTGAATCTTTTACTTCCGCATATTACAAGATGACTGTGTTTAATGGCGAATACATTTGGATCTGATTTGCGGGATCGATGTCACGCCTCCCTTGAAAACGTGCCGTGTATGAATTAAAGAGCTACCACAAGTATAAGTAGGTGGATATAAAGAAAATAGACATGAATTATTATTTTTATTATATAATAAAATAACATTAAAATATATTTATTAAAATTAATAAAAAGTTGTTTATGTAGTAACATAATATAATATATAAAAATATTATATTATGTTACTACATAAACAACTATTACATAAGTAAAAATTTTATCTATACTATTAATTATCATAAAGAGGTAAAAGTTGGTGACGTTGTAGGGGGTAATCTCTGGATCTACTGAACTGATTTAGATGAAATTTTGTGAGAAGATAAGTTGAGATCCTAGGAAGGACATAGGATTTTTATCGGGGAAATCACCTCTTAAGGGGGTAAAAGTGGGGATGAAATTTTGTATGGGAAATCAAGCTAAGGACGAACCCGAGCGAAGCGAGGGTGAGTCGTTAATTATTAATATTCTGAGAGGGGTTTATTCTTGACATTTTTAAGGCCACCATTGTGTTATAATTTATCATTGTAATATTATCATATTACGCATTAAAACACTCACTCATATTATATAATTAATTTATATTAAAACTAGCGACTTACTCTCGCTTCGCTCGGGTGCATTCGTTGAGTGCCTAACAGTAGCCTAAGTTTAACTATAGCCTATATAGCCTATGCACTAAATTTCATGTAAATCCGCCCAACCGTTTTAACGTAACGGAGTAACAAACATTCACACACACACACACACTTTAACAAAAGAAGCCCGAAGACAAATATAATTTGAAGAATGAAATTTGAAAAAAATATAAATTTTATAAGTAAAATATGTATAATTTTTATCGCTATAACGGTAAAGCCACATCCAGAACGCATCTATCTAAGTCACTTACAGTATATTTCAGCGAGGCATATCCTCATTTTGGAGTCATTACACGAAATAGTATCACCACAAAGTCTCTTGGGAAGAAGGGGGTTGTTTATACCCATATATATTTTGCTTTATTAAGTTTTTGTACGGCCGCAGATTAGTAGGGGTGAGAAATTGGCACTTATGGTAACTCGGTTTATTTAATGCTATTATACAGTATACTTTGATATCTAATATCTTCTGTAATTTTGTTAAGGCTTTTATTACTTTAGGGTGTTAATTTGGTTATTCAAATAATATATCATAAGCCATAACGTAATAATCTATATTAGGAGACGTATTTTAAAATTGCTCTTAAAGTGTTTTGAAAAGTATGAATAACAAAGTATGTAAGTATAGGTGTACATTGCACATATATATGTAAAATAAAACTATTTTCTAATACTTCTTCAATCAAATGAGAACACAGTATCTTGTTAGACTATATAAAAGAAAATCACTATTACTAAGAACAACAACAAATTTCAATCAATGAAAATAGTGAAATGAATGAAACAATAAAATTGAAAACTGTATCACGTATTTGTGTTTAATAAACTTGGAATTTGTATAAGCTCCATACAATATAAGAATTTTTAAATTTTTCTTAAAGATGGTGTTCTTGCAAGAAATACATAAACAACAACAAGCAAAATATTTTGCTAGGTACAATTATCGCTACTCCAGTTACAGATTGAACATCAAAGAGGCGTAATTAAGCCTTAGAAGGGTCATAAATGGCTTACAAAGTAAAAGCTATGTTTACTTAGTCCGCCAAAGCTTTAATTGCTCGCCTTCAAATTTCTTATGGTCGTTTTATTACTGGCTTGTAATGTTATTATATGAGATATTTGATATCAGACACAAAAGTTATGATAATCTTAATTATGAAATCACACAACCATTTTGGGTAATTTTGTATAAAATAAAATATATAAATATGTTGGGACATTACCACAGTACCACCTAGTTCCATGGTAAGCTATTAGGCTTGAATTATGGATACTAGATAGTTGATACACTCTACACATATTCAAATTTAAATACATGCATACAATAAATATAAACCATGACTGGAGTACAAACATTCGTGCTCATCACACAAATAAATGTCCCCAGCGGGACTCGAACCTGCGACCGCTGGCACAACAAGTAAGGTCACTAAAAACTGGGCCAAACGTGTCGTCAAATGTGTATAAAGTATGTGTATGATTGTTTCTCCCTCATGCTGAAACGGCTAAACAGATTTTAATGAAATTTAGTATATAGAGAGACTATGAAGCGGATTTATAACGATGACTTCTGCTTCTCTATATTGAGATATTTAGGTAATAATAATAATAATTTTATTCATAAATAGGAAAATTAAACAGAATGTAGTAATTTTACAGAAATGGTTTGTACACAATTTAATTTCAAACAGTTGGGTGAAGTACTGTACTCTTTGCTAGGTTATAAATATTATCTGTATTGAAGAGTAACAGTCCCGTTCCCCTTTGGATATTTAACAATATAATATTTACGTACCGTACAATATATTTTCGTATACTAGTGTAGTATTATGTGATCTGTGGTATTATGACAACTAATTATGATAATAAGCTCTATCGTTAGCAGTAATAGTAATTTAGGTGTTAGGTGTCAATGTCTATATTGAAATTTTAACTTGTATGTATGCACAAGTTTTTCCGGTGGTCTCACTCACGTTGTTATTATTGTATAATTGTTATTTAATTTCATTGATTTTCTTATCGGGTTGGTAGTTTCAGGAATTTAATGTTCACAAACAAAAAAAAACGTCATTTTATAATATTAAACAACTTGACCGTAACTGGAAGCTTTATATTGAGAGAGCATTTCCGTTTCCGTCGTTCAAGTATCAGTTGTCGTACTTTTATTCACCTTAAAACCTACAGTAGGTGGCGCCACCTGGCGGTCGCGCGCCCTTTGAGGTTTTCTTGTAACATCGAGCGCCATTTTAAATCATTGGCGTTTAAGTTTTCGTCGAAGCAACATATTTGCATTAAGCACTATTGAAGTCTTGCAAAAAATTGCAAAATAATTATTAAGTATTAAAGTTATTCTCCAAATCGTTGGAAATAAACAATAAAGTGATAAATCGAATAAAGCGAATTTATACGTAGTAAGTATCTACCTTCAATTTAAAAATAAAAAATGAGTGATTTGAACGTCCATAGTTTTTGTTTCGATTTATACCGTTAAAAATGAATTATTTGCAAACCTTATTGTGGTATATTTCTAAGTGACGGTTTACTTTATATTTTAAGGAGGTATCAAAAGAAACCTCGTTACCAGTTTTTGTCGTACAGTTTGTTACCTTTTATGTTTAACACGTCTTGGGTTTCCAGAAATGAACGAAGACCCTAGTAATTTCGAGCCACAGGCTGTAGCAGGTCCAAGTGGAGAAGCACGCAAACGAAAACGAGGCAGCTCTGTTAGCAGTACTAGTAGCAGCTCTTCGAGTTCATCCTCATCATCGGATGACAGGCGAAGGATCCGACGGCGTAAGTACAAGAAAAGCAAGCGAGCTAAACGTTCAGACCCTCGGATGGACAAGCTATTGAAGGAAATGGGTGAGCTAAGACAAATTGTTACTTTGAATAATAATGATAAAACATGGCAAGATAGTGTGTCAATTTATCCAGACCAAGAAGAGCTATGCGAGCAACTCGGTTTTGAGCATGACCAAGATGAGAATAGCTTTTCTTTTGAAATAGAAACTAAATTAAAGGAACCTTCTGTTCCTAAGACCCCTGACAGTTATTTAAAAATGTTGTTGGATGTCCAAAGATTTGGTAGCACCTCATGGTCTGATGTAAGATACGCTGAAACTCAAAAGCTCTATAATCATACTCCAGGCTTCACGGACCTGGAAACAAATGATGAAGTTAAAATGTTTGACAATTTACGTCATCTTGCGTATGCCGATAAATCTTATGCTGCTATAACATATTGTATACTAAAACAAAAGAATTCACTACAAGAAGGCATTCGAAATCTTATCTTTTGGGCAAAAAATACTAATTCGATTAATGTCGATAATTTAGGTGACAAGGTGGATGAATTATTTTTAAAAGGAGATTTGTTTAAAATTTCATCCGACCTATTACAATTAGTATGTGGCCATAGGGCTGAAAGTATTGAGATGCGTCGTGAGACCATCACAAGCCAGGTTCGCGACCCTTTAGTAAAAACATCTCTGAATAAAATCCCACCATCAACAACGCATTTATTTGATTCCGAAGCATTTTCTTTAGCCATAGAAAAATTCGGTGGGGTCCGCAAAGTTTTTTGGCCTGCAAAAAATAATGTACCTTCGCAAGCAAGGGTAACTCAAATGAATCATCGCCCCTCGCGGGGGCAGAATATACGAAAATCTACAGTTCCATCGCGTGGAGCTCATTGTAATTGCTATGAACAAAATAATCAAACTACTATGCACTTGCATGGTTGTAACAATCCACCCTCGCGGGGTGAAATTTGTTATAATAAACAGCTTCCTCAATACCCTATGAATGTCAACCAATACAAAGGGTCATTTCAAAACAGAGGCTCGCGGCCCGATCGTGGAAGTATTAGAGGACGTGGAAATTCTCGAAGAATTACCAGAGGCGGACATAATTACAATAAAAAACAATGACATGAAACAATTTCAAGCAGGTCAGTTAGCGCTTTACCACGAAGAATGGTTGAAAATGGGAGCACCGAAAGTAATTCTAAAATTGATTCGAGGTTATCGCATACCCTTTTTTCAAAAACCACCCCTTATTTATCCAAACATATTGAAAGGACCATTTCAAACTCCGGTCTCAGAGGAAATGTCTGTAATAGTGCAAAAAATGAAATCTCAGGGCATTCTGGTGGCAGCTCCATACACACCGAGTTTCATTTCCCCCCTATTTCTGGTACCCAAACCCAACGGAACGACCAGGCCTATCTTCAACCTCAAAGCGCTCAACGAATATGTACTGGCCAAACCATTTCACTTAATGAACATGCACAAAATACCAAATTTTCTTCAACCAAGGGACTGGATGTGCAAAATAGATTTATCTCAGGCATACTTTCATCTAAAAATAGCAGAGTCTCAAAGGCGTTTTCTACGCCTCATTTACAATCAAGAATTATTGGAAATGACTTGCCTCCCATTCGGTCTGAGCACAGCTCCGAAAACGTTTTCGATTTTAACGAATTGGATAGCTCAAATAATGAGAGAACGATGGCATGTCAGAATAGTAGTCTATTTGGACGATTATCTAATAGTACATCAAAACGCTCAAACGCTTTTAAATCATGTCAAACTCACAATACAATTATTACAAAAATTAGGGTGGCACATAAACACAGAAAAATCAATACTAGTCCCTCAGAAGAGTATAAATTACTTAGGAATAATTTGGAAACCCTGGATCAATCTAAAAGCTTTGCCAAACGAAAAGATAAACATCATAAAAGAAAAACTAAATCTGATGCTAGGGCAAGGGAAAGCGACACTAAAAGAATTACAAAGAATAGTGGGGCTCCTAAATTTTGCCAGTTTTGTAGTTCCACGGGGTCGACTCAAACATCGACAAATGTTAATGTTACTAAACTCAATACCAAAACATTCATCCAAAGCCTACCCTCTATCACAGGGTGTGTGCAGCGAACTGAGCTGGTGGATTCAGAACTGCCAATTAACAACACCGTTACATTATCCTCCTCCAGTGAACTTTCTAGTAACAGATGCATCGGACGTAGCATGGGGAGCACAAATGAACAATCAAGCTTTCTGGGGCAACTGGTCCATAGAGGAAAAACATCTACATTCAAACCAGAAAGAGTTGCTAGCCATACTACATGCCCTTCAGAATCAGGCTCATTCCTTGCAGGGCAGCTCAGTCCTAATACAATGCGACAACAAGACAGCAGTCGCTCAATTACGGAAAGAAGGAGGTACGAAATCCAAATACCTTTTGAACATAACCTATCAGATTATGGCATTATTAGATCAATATCAAATACATTTTACAATACACCATATTCCAGGCAAGTACAATCAAGCCGATCAACTATCGCGTCATCGTCAGCTTCCCGAGTGGCACCTACTACCGGTCTGTGTGGAAATGGTGTTTGCGAAGTGGGGAATCCCGGTAATAGACTTATTTGCCTCAAAAACTGCTCATGTAGTATACAACTATGTATCCCTAGATTTGAGAGACCATCAAGCTTTATTTCACGACGCGTTCAGTATTCCATGGAACTACCCGTTGGCATGGGTGTTTCCACCACCATTTCTGATCCCCAGAGTACTGGCTCATTTGAATCTGTCAATAGGCGTTTTTCTAATAGTTGTCCCCCGTTGGGAGAAAGTATTCTGGCGAGCAGACATCAAAGCTCGAGCACTCGAAGCACCGTTCACGTTAACCAATTTACACAAACATCTAATAGATACGTCAACGGGACTCCCACCACCACAGGTTCAACAAATTGTTCTGGAAGTCTGGAAATGTGGGGGTGGAGTGATGCCATAGAATCATGGAATATTGAACAATTATCATTACTTGAAAACATACGAAGTAGCTTGGAACCGTTGGGTATCATGGTCTAAAGAGAATAACGTTAATCCAAAAAATCCCAAAGGATCCCAGTTAGCACAATTCTTATCAGATTTATATTTAATTTATAAATTATCTTACAATACTATACTCCTACACAAATCGGTAGTATCTACATTATGTAACTCTGAAACATCAAGTAAGTTAAGTTCACACGTGCTAGTAAAACATATATTGAAATCAATTGCTTTAAAAAATCCGAAACATAATAAAGCACCTATTTGGGATATAGATAAATTAGAATCATTTTTAGCAAGTTACACAGTAGATTTAAACAACATATTCCAAATATCGCGTCATACAGCTATTTTGTTATTATTATGCTCTGGGCGGCGAATACATGACCTTACATTGCTAAGAACTGATCCCGATCACCTAATAAAAAGTAATGACAGTATTACATTAATTCCTGAATTCGGTTCAAAAACAGATAGTAATAACTATAGGCAGTCTAGTTGGAGGTTTCTATTGAATCCTCGTAACTGTAATCTGAATCCTGTTTTTTGGATAAATAAAACCATAACAGTATTGAATGAAAGACGCAATTCTGCAAAATCATTTAATCTTTTTATTACAGTAAGAGGAGTGGCTAGACCTGCCTCACGCAGTGTAATAGCAGGCTGGGTAAAAACTATACTCCGAGACGCTGGTATCACGTCTACACCAGGCAGTGTTCGGTCTGCAGTCGCCTCTAAGAGTTGGTTGGAAAATGCTTCTGTTGACGATATCCTAGCTAGAGGCAATTGGCGATCAGCTAACACATTTCATAAATTTTACAAACGTGAAGTAGTAAGAAACGTTGAAACCGGAAACGTAACACAATTATTTTCACCAATAAATTAAAAATTTAGAATCTTTTTTATGTAGAATGTAGATTATTATATCTAATAATACTTATATACCATGGTAAATTTTGATTTTTGATTAAAATTACTTCTATTATATTCACATTGGCGTTTCAATTTAAATAAGCCCTAATTTACAGTAGGTTGCGCCACCAGGCGAAAACAAACAGACTCTCAATATAAAGCTTCCAGTTACGGTCAAGTTGTTTAATAGCAGCGTTTTACCTGAAATAAAACGCTTATTAAAATACTTACCTAACTGGAAGCTTTCACTTTATTCCTGCCTGGTGGATATTGAGCCAATAATTTAAAATGGCGCTCGATGTTACAAGAAAACCTCAAAGGGCGCGCGACCGCCAGGTGGCGCCACCTACTGTAGGTTTTAAGGTGAATAAAAGTACGACAACTGATACTTGAACGACGGAAACGGAAATGCTCTCTCAATATAAAGCTTCCAGTTAGGTAAGTATTTTAATAAGCGTTTTATTTCAGGTAAAACGCTGCTATTAATAATTAATAACTATTGATACAGCAAGTAAATCGGTAAAAACTAAAAATACATCAAGCAATAAAAAATATATCTTTAGAAACTCTTCGACGATATTAATAATAATGATATTCGTAAATGTGATAAATTAAATTTTATTGACTATAATTGAAATGCAAGTACATATTTTTATTTTGTATATGAAAATTTATAAATTTTAATGAGTATCATAGTATTAAGTTGTCTCTAAAAATATAAATTCAAACATTCAGCAGAAAATATTTTCTATCAAATAACCAGCTTTAAAGATATTGAAGTCAAGATATTCATTGAAGCTCTATTTCATAAAGTTCCCATTTCGAAGTTGAAGTCATATAAGATACAAATCTGTCTGTTGCCTCGGGCATTGGAAATTTTGTTGAATCTCCCCTTTCAGCTCGATAAAAGCTCAATTAATGTCATTTGAAAAATTTATATCATCCAATATTTCCTTCAGTTACTTGATTATTATAAAACGATTTTTTTGGCGAATTTTTCAATCAAATTAATTGCTAATTTGTTTGAAATACAAATCGCGAAAAATTGCAATGTTATATTAGATTTTCGAAATTTCCTTGTAATAATATATATTATAATAATTTCTTTTAACATTGAAAATGTTTTTTTGTCGCTTCGGTATAGGCCCGATCTTCAGCGAAAGTGCGACATCGCCCTGGTGTCGTGACTTTTGGGACTACGTGGCTGATTGGGATGTCAAAAGACGCATCTTAACGAGGGCTACAAAACGCAAAAAAAATTTTAATAAACTCAATTACTTTTTTTTTAAATCGTAATAGTGTGAAAAATGAGGTCATTTTTCGCCCGATTTCGCTCAGAAAATAATACATACCTCAAAAACGAAATGATATATCGAAAAAATGAAAAAAACCCCTAGAGATACGGTTTTGGGCTACATTTAAAAAAATCATTGGAGGTGCGTATCATGGCTGGGTTATTTAGAAGTTGTACCTTTGTGACGCAGAATTTACGCGCGAAGAGCGCGTGAGCGCGGTATTGATGGTGAATTTGGAGCATGATCATGTGTTTGAACGAAGTGATTCTTTATGAATAAATAAATATATATTTAAACTAATAAGTAACTAATATCTATACACATAATAAAACAGTAACTTAGCGAAATCTATACATAAAATATTTTTTAATAACAATGACTGTAATGTATTGTGTACAGAATATATACCCCAAAACAATAGTTATTAAAAACTGAGTCTGTATATTTGTTTGTCTGTTTGGGTGTGCGCGATTCACGCAAAAAGTACGGAACTGATTTTAACTCAATTTCGTGTAGTGATAACTTAATACTCGGGTCATATACAATATAATTTAATCCCTATAATAAAATATTATGATTAATATGAATATTATAAATGCGTAAGTTTAGATGGATGTTTGTTGCTCAATAATACCAGAACGGCTGAACGGATCTGGATGAAAAGCACAGGGATAGATTATAGTCTGGAATAACAAATTGATTATTTTTAAACCCGAAAAAACGTACGATTTCCGTGAAATAAAGTTTTTGTTTTACACAAAGCAAGTGATCGACTATCTATTCAATAACCGTTAAAATGTACTTAGGGACGAACCCGCGCGAAGCGAGGTGAGTCCTAAGTCCTACGCTCCTAGCTAGTGTCAGATAAATAAAATTGGTAGTTAGCTGAAGTTGTGTTTCTCTTCATTATTTATGAAATTCAGCATTCATACCCGGCTATGTTCCGGTCCCGGCACTCCGGCTTCTTTATCTTCGTCGATTGTAGAATGACTTTCTTTATAAGTCGATAGTCGCCTGTTAAGAAATAATTCTCTTTGGTGAAACGTTCGTCGAACGGAATAGCCCAGTGTCCCTGGATTATGCCATACCTTTATAGGTAACAAATTTAATATAAATATATTTTTTTCTCTTGCTAATCTAAAAATCTAAATAATCAATGGGAGGGGACCGACCGCACGGAACGGAGCTGGAACGTAACCGGAACGTAACCAAACCGTAACCGGAACGTAACCGGACCGTAAACGGACCGTAATCGGAACGGAACCGGTACGGAACGGAACGGACCGTACCCGGACTGGAAACCGGAACGTAACCGGGTTTTAACCGGACCGTGACCGGACCGTGACCGGACCATCACCGGAACGTAACCGGACCGTAACCGGGCCGTAACCAGACCGTGACTGGACCGTAACCGGAACGGAACCGGTACGGAACGGAACGGACCGTACCCGGACTGGAAACCGGAACGTAACCGGGTTTTAACCGGACCGTGACCGGACCGTAACCGGACCATCACCGGAACGTAACCGGACCGTAACCGGGCCGTAACCAGACCGTGACTGGACCGTAACCGGAACGGAATAGGTACGGAACGGAACGGACCGTACCCGGACTGGAAACCGGAACGTAACCGGGTTGTAACCGGACCGTGACCGGACCATGACCGGACCGTGACCGGACCGTGACCGGACCGTAACCGGGCCGTAACCGGACCGTGACCGGACCGTGACCGGACCATCAATGGACCGTAACCGGGCCGTAACCGGACCGTGACCGGACCATCATCGGACCGTTACCGGACCGTGACCGGACCGTAACCGGACCATCACCGGACCGTAACCGGACCGTAACCGGACCGTAACCGGACCGTGACCAAACCGTGACCGGACCGTGACCGGACCGTAACCGGACCGTGACCGGACCGTGACCGGACCGTGACCGGACCATCACCGGACCGTAACCGGGCCGTAACCGGACCGTGACCGGACCGTGACCGGACCATCACCGGACCGTAACCGGACCATCACCGGACCGTAACCGGACCGTAACCGGACCGTAACCGGACCGTAACCGGACCGTGACCAGACCGTGACCGGACCGTGACCGGACCGTAACCGGACCGTGACCGGACCGTGACCGGACCGTGACCGGACCCTGACCGGACCATCACCGGACCGTAACCGGGCCGTAACCGGACCGTCACCGGACCGTGACCGGACCGTGACCGGACCATCACCGGACCGTAACCGGACCGTAACCGGACCGTGACCGGACCGTAACCGGACCGTAACCGGGCCGTAACCGGACCGTCACCGGACCGTGACCGGACCGTGACCGGACCGTAACCGTACCGTGACCAGGCCGTTACCGGACCGTAACCGGGCCGTAACCGGACCGTATCCGGACCGTGACCGGACCGTGACCGGACTGTAACCGGACCGTGACCGGACCGTGACAGGACCGTAACCAGACCGTAGCCGGAACGTAACTGGAACGTAACCGGAACGTAACCGGACCATAATCGGAACGTAACCGGAACGAAACCGGAACGGGATGGAACGTACCGTAACCGGACCGTAACCGTGCCGTGATCGGACTGTAACCGTGGCGTGATCGGACCGTCACCGGACCGTGACTGGACCGTAATCGGACCGTGACCGGACCGTAACCGGACCGTAACTGGACCGGAACGGAACGGAAGAGAAGAGAAGATGTCAGACGAAGAAGACAGACGAAGAAGACAGGCGAAAAAGGAAAGGTGAGGAAGGTGAAGAAGACAGGCGAAGAAAATTGGCGAAGAAAGTATTTTTGGTAGGTCATTGTACTCTCTCCTTCTAACTTTGAAAAGATGGAGTAGAAAAATGTGCAAAAAATTGCGGTAGTGGAGCTTTATATAATTATAACATAAAGCCAAAAATTTTTTTTGTAGTCTGAACGCGGGTGAAACCGCGGGTTCTGCTAGTAATTAATATGTAAAAAATTTAATTCAGTTAATTTAGCAGATTCATTTTTAATGTACTCGAAGTTCGTGGCAGACACGAGATCTGTGATTATTTTATTTGTTTCAATAAAAATAGAATAATTATACATAAATATAAAAGTTAGAATTATCATCATGGTCTGACCTATATGCTACTCGTAATATTAACTGTTTACTCGTTGTTTACTCGTAATATTAATTGTAATTAATATACAATTTTTTATTGTGAAATCATATAAAAATAAATCCAACATAATTGAAATATGCAGTTGCAATATAATTCCCAGAACATAAAAAAAGCATAGAAATGACACATACTCCAAATTATTCATTACTAACGACTTAACCTCGCTTCGCTCGGGTTCGTTCCTCGGATTCGTCCCTAGCTTGCTTCTCAATACTAACTTTCATCCCCATTTTCACCCCCTTAAGGAATGATTTCCGGGATAAAAAGTTGTTGTAATATGTCTTTGCCAGGGTCTCAAACTATCTTCTTGCCAAATTTCATCTAAATCGGTTCAGAAGATCCAGAGATCACCTACTACAACCTCACAATCTCGCAAGCTTTACTTCTTTATAATATTAGTATAGACTTAACAATACTATAATAACTAAAATGTATAAAATCAAAAAATATCTGTTATAATCATTGATATATAAAAACATAGACACACATTTCCTAACAAATATCACTTCAAAAAGTAGCGTCGATTTGTGATGTTAAGTCAAACCAAACCCATTAAGTACGTCCTATTATAAACGAAACAACGTGCAATACAATTATCCGCGAAACTATGAACAAAAGAAATTTGAAAAAAGCGCAATTTCGAATTGTGCACTTCTTTTTGAGGACACTTTTGAGACTCTAATTGTGTATGTTGAGTTTTTGTATATCAACGGCTAAAACAGATAAAAATAAGAATACAGTTATAAGGCGAGATACTATTAGAAATATGCATTAGAAAAAGATTGCTTGATAGCATTTCTGTTTAAATATCATACTGTATAACGAGTAATGCCGGTTTCGCGACAGCTGTTCACTAAAATGGACCGGACGAAGGATATTTTGTAACTGGACCACCTGAGACAGTTGGTGAACTGCCCAACTCCTGAGAAACTTAAACTTGCTAAAATAAACCTGTTTCTCTTTTAATTAGATTGTCCGGGACAAACAGCTTTTGTAACAAAAGTGTGATGAAACTTAGTTGACACAGTAGAAAAATGCAACTTTAAAAGATTAAAGCATAAAATGTTACGACGGGGTATTTCTGTAATAACTTAATTATAATGACATGCATTATTTGTCTTTAAGGATATTTAATTGTGTTACAGATGACAAAGCAATATATTCTTGGCTTCACCTATTTGACTGATTTTAAAAAAGTAGTGACTCAATTTGTGTGGGGTGTTTATATTTTGTGCGTATGTAACGCGATAACTCCGCTTTTTGTAAACCGATTTGCATGATTCTTTTCTTAGCAAATAGCTATACATCCTTCAATATCAATGTAACATTTTATTTTAAAAATAATCATTCGCTAAGAATACAGGCAAGTCCACATAGTTTACGCTAGATAGCCAGCTACCGTCATAATAAGCAGTATTACACTCAATACTAACATTTATTCATAGCAAACTTGGATATCAATTCATAAAAAAAGCTTTTACAATACCTATTTAAGTTTTAATTTTATCTGAGATCATGTTTAAAATGCCTTCCGTCTACACGCGTCTTATTATACTCATATATCGGCAAGTCACCGCTACTTCATTATCACCAGCCAGCACATACTTCGTTACCGCCGAACACGACGGTGGAATTGAATCGCATTCACCTCTAATAGCCAGCAAACATCGTTCCACTTCTAGAACAACTGTATAGGATCTTTTGAAATCATTTATTTATTAGGAGCTGCTAATATACATAAATTAGAATTATATTTTAGCATCGAACAAAATGTGTGTTACTTTTTTTCTACTAGAAGTTTATATATTCATTGGTTTTCTATATCAAAAAGGGTCTGTAATTTAAATACGTAAATATTAAACAACGTATGTAAATGTATACCTGTTATGTAAATATAGAAATTGTATTAATATTTGCTTTATTTTGTACAATATTTCACGTGTAGCTTTGTAACAGCTCTATATAAATATCAATCATTAATCAGGTAAGCGGAATGCAGAGGTAGGTTGTTAACCTGTCCCAACAGAGTTTACATCTGATAGCCAATAATATATCATTATCTAAAGCTATCTGCTACTATCGTCCTTGATGTTATAAAGAGCGTATTAGATATGTCGCAAGAATAATCCATAGTTAAATACGTCGTGACTTTGCTATACTTTAAACAGCCTTCACAAAAGTAGGGCATAGAACATAACGACACCTAAAACAAGACATTGTATGTTAAGTGGTGTTTTTAGAAAGTATCTACACTAATGTTACAAAAATAATAATCTATACATATAATAAAATTTTAACTGTTTTGAATCTCTACATTAAATATTTTTTGGAAAATCTTATTGCAATAATCATTATTGTTTACGCGGGTGATGCTAATTCTTGCGATTATGAACACTACACCTGTATTTAATTGATGCAACCTAGTTAAGGAACAATAGAATTGCGATATCGATAGTTTTTAGAATTTTCCTCGGTCTGTCTGTCTATCTGTCTGTCTGTCTGGGAACGCATCACGAGAAAACCACTGAACAGATTTTGACGAAATTTAGTATGATAATAGCTGGTTATTTGGGTCAACATGTAAGATACTTTTTACTGTGGGAAAATATCTCATCTTTGAGAAATATAGATTTCTCAACGTTAAAATGTAACTAGGGACGAACCCGAGTGGAGCGAGCGAGGATGAGTCGCTAGTAATAATATAAAAGTAAACTTTTGTAAAAGGTTCCGGAAGTTCTGCTCCGATTCTCAAAATTCTTTTACTGTTAGAAAGGTAACGGATTAATCACAAAGAGTGTAGCAGACTTACTATGAGGAAATTGCACTGACGTCTTTGGACATGGTTTAACCTTTTAAATATTACTTTTTCACCCAAAGTACTTGTACTTGTGATTTTAGATCTCTGTTTCCACTCATAAGGGAGATATGGGGGTAACAGCCCCTAACGGTTTTATTTTTTTTCTCAGAAACTATGACAGATATTTAAATGAATCCAACGCGAAAAAATATATATCAATGAGCTCTATATTTAGTATTTTTTTTATATTTTTTGATTAATTTTCAGAAGTGTAAAAAACAATATTTATTTTTTGAGGGTGGTTTTTTATATGAACTACTGGAGATACACCAACCAAAAAAATATTATATAATTATCTCAGAGTCTACTGCAACATATTATAAATACAAAAGTTTGCATTTGGTGGAACATAATTAAAAAACACGAAAGCATATGAACTACATATTATAGATACAATAATGTATTGCATTTTTATATTTCACAAGTAATAAGTTATATTAAATTCAAATCTGTTTCTCTACACTGCAAATCCAAGTTGTAGACACTTTTAACACACTAAGCTTCTTCAATGTTAAATGCCGTAAACAAACTATAGATTTTTCACACACTGTGAAACGTGTAAAAAGTGTCTACAAATCATGTATAGTTTGTTAATGGGCATTTTACATTGAACACACTCTACGCGTGTTATTTTAATACGTTTGTGAATATTATAATACAGTATTACACTGCAAATCCCACGATTTCACAAACGTATTAAAATAACACGCGTAGAGTGTGTTCAATGTAAAATGCCCATTAACAAACTATACATGATTTGTAGACACTTTTTACACGTTTTACAGTGTGTGAAAAATCTATAGTTTGTTTACGGCATTTAACATTGAAGAAGCTTAGTGTGTTAAAAGTGTCTACAACTTGGATTTGCAGTGTAGAGAAACAGATTTGAATTTAATATAACTTATTACTTGTGAAATATAAAAATGCAATACATTATTGTATCTATAATATGTAGTTCATATGCTTTCGTTTTTTTTTATTATGTTCCACCAAATGCAAACTTTTGTATTTATAATATGTTGCAGTAGACTCTGAGATAATTATATAATATTTTTTTGGTTGGTGTATCTCCAGTAGTTCATATAAAAAACCACCCTCAAAAAATAAATATTGTTTTTTACACTTCTGAAAATTAATCAAAAAATATAAAAAAAATACTAAATATAGAGCTCATTGATATATATTTTTTCGCGTTGGATTCATTTAAATATCTGTCATAGTTTCTGAGAAAAAAAATAAAACCGTTAGGGGCTGTTACCCCCATATCTCCCTTATGAGTGGAAGCAGAGATCTAAAATCACAAGTACAAGTACTTTGGGTGAAAAAGTAATATTTAAAAGGTTAAACCATGTCCAAAGACGTCAGTGCAATTTCCTCATAGTAAGTCTGCTACACTCTTTTAAGGGAATTAAAATTTCGTGAATGTTAGGAAAGAATTTTACATTTTAAGTTGGGTTATATTCCTATCGTACTGTTGAGTTTCACACCGGTTCTTCACAGCAAAACTGCCTTCAGAGCCAGTGGTAACATCTTCACGGACTTACATACTGAAGATTCGAAAGTGCTTGTAAAAGTCTAATTGAATAAAGTATATTTTGTTTTTTTTTTTTTTTGAATCTACTGTAAATGGTGTAAGCACAGATTTGTAATACTGATATTCAATTTTAATATCCATTAGAAGTAATTATTTCCCACTTAAGGGTGATTTTTTTTTAAATAGTACATGAGATCTCCGTAGAGGTAACCTATTAATTAAATAGGGAATTGTGAAGATCAGTTCAGTATTGCAACTGTTTGTGACACGTAAATAAACGTGTGTGTGTACTAATGTACGCACGTAAGAAGTTGTACTTCTTTGGCGTAACGCAACAAAAATAGCTAAAGATTTCATCCCGTATGTCACAACTCTCTGTTTGTAAAAGGAATGATAAATTAATAAAATAATTAAATAAGGCATATTAGGCATATTACAATTATATATTTATAGATATCATTTAAGAAAAGAATATAATATTATATGTTATACCATATTTGTCAGAAAATAACAACGGTTACCATGGCAACAAACAGTTATCAGCTAACTTCATCATGTCCCTTTTAATAATAGCTAAAGATTTTATCCCGTACGTCACAACTCTTTGTTTGTAAAAGGAATACAACTTACTTTATCATGTCGCTTTCAGCTACTTCATCATGTCGATTTTTGATAAAATTTCACCCTCATAATTTTTTCCAAACGTGTCAAAAAATGTATAACTTCAAAAAACATACTAACAAACCCGGGAAAAAATCAATACTTAAAAAGTACCGCTGAAATCCTATTCGAATATAGTATATAATTCATATTTAGTGTATTATAGATTAATTGTAGTCAAATTTTACAATTAATCTATTTAATGTAAGGAACATTTTAACTTATTAGCGTATTTTGCAATAGCTACCTACCTAGATTTGAATGAGTTACCTATATAAATAAACAAATATTTGAATTCTAAAATGTTAGCAAAAGTTATTTTATTTTATGTAAATATCGATCACATCACAACTACGCTATGGAATCGATTGAACCGTTCTATATAAATTTTTCATAAAGAATAATATTTGTTTACAAATAAAAAAAGATACAGCGTTACTATTGAAATATTCAGTTTGATTTTGATTGAAGCTTGTTTTGTTAAATCATTGTTATTTATGCAAGAATAGCTACAAAAATATTATGTTGTAGGTTTTATCTTATACTAGCGACTTGCCATTGCTTGGCTCGGATGCGTTAGCCTTGACCGTTTTTGCCTAATCTTATTTTATAAGTACTCAAGGCTGTAAGTCTATTTGTTTGCTAAATGTCAACAAAATCAATCCAGCCAATTTAGCGTATACATGTAATATACACAAATGAATATACAAACGTTTACATTTATAATAATAAGTCCAATTTCCTTGTAATAAAGCTTTCCAAAAGTTCCTAATTAAGCAACATTCTGCGGCGGACATTTCGCATAATGAATGTGGTACCCAGAACTATAAACACGATAATAAAAATTTTCACTGGATCTTAGTCATTGATTAGTAAGCATACAGTGACTCAATTTCTTTTCTTCACTCCAAAAATATCTATTTATTGTAGGAATTTTAAATAATCTATTTAATTACGTAACCCCTTGCGGAACGCGTACACGCCGGCGTATAAGTTAACAATTGATTTCTTAGAAATTATCCATAATTTCTCCAGGAGGGGTTAATTTTTACTATGAAAAAGTTGTTGGCTGATTTTTTAAAATAGCCGAGAGAAAAAATTAAATTGTACTTTTGAAAACTTTAATATAGAAACTGTGTGCAAAAACATTTCTTTCTTTTATAACTGTTGGTGCCAGCCAATACAAATCAAAGCACACCGACTTCGAAAAAATCTGATTAGTATCTATTCTAAATGAAAACCCCCGTTTAGTTATTTTTTACTTTTCAGTGCCTGGAAGTCGTTTTTTTTTTCTTTTATAAAGTTTTTATACAACGATTCACCCTCACTTCGTTCGGGTTCGTCGCTATGTGTTTATATAATATTGTTCATACATACAAAAACACTAAAATCGCGATTAAAATGGGGGATGGGGGTAGGAGGGTGAAAAATACTTTACTATCTATTGTCATGCCTGCCAAATATTCGAAAAAAAATTAATAAAATTGGTCGCGCCGTTTCGGAGGAGTGCAACCACAAACACCGTGACACGAGATATTTATTTATATATTAAATTATTACGAACGCTAAGTAACTATGGAATGTTAGTGTACTTACATTATTGTTAATCTCTTAGCTTTATTTTTTGCTTAAATACTTTTCCATAATTAAAGCTAAATCTTTCAATTGAGCTGAAGCAAATAAAGCGTGAGGTTTAAAGTTTTAATTAAAGGGAGGGTAATTAGATACGCTCCGTGAATATGTTAATTAATCCATGGGTTAATTCTTCAAAACACGGCTATTGTTCGAAGAACAGTAAAAATCTTGCTCCTTTGAAGTTTGCTATAGACCGAGTAAAATGGATACGAACTTTAAAAAGAAACTTAACTCGTTTTATTAACGATGTATGAAATTTTGTTAAGTCAAATAGAAAATAAAGGGGAAGATAGGAAAATGTAATGAAGTAACTTATCTTGTTCTGAGGCTTCTATTACATAATTATATTGTACACATGTATAAGCAAATTAATTTTTTAAGATTAGAATATATTATTTCATGACTTTCTGGCTTATTGTACTTACGACAACTAATCCCACAGAACCTAAGAAACAGGCGAATTTTTTATTATTACATCATTCGAAAAGTTTGATAAGACAGTACTTAAAGCCATGATAAAAAATAAAATATACATACATATACACATGCACAATTATAATTATATTAAGTACTAGCTATATACCCTCGCTTCGCTCGGCTGCGTCCCGGTTTTCATTTTTTTGCGTGGAACCTTAATTCTTTTTCTAAAATAAAAGTAAAAGTTCTTTTTCTAAAATAACTTAGGCTAAGTTATTCCTTATAACTTCAGCTACCTGCCAGTGAAAGTCCTGTCAAAATTAGTCTTGCTTTTTCGAAGATTAGCCGGAACAAACAGACAGACACACAAATATTTTAAAAACTGTGTTTTTATTATAAGTACCGTATAAAATTTAATATGCAATTAGTAAAAAAACTGTTATTTTGACATTCACACATTTGACACGAAGAGACACTTCAATTTTATTTATCTATATAGATACTAGCAATAGTACTTTCAGTAGGTAAACTGGTACGCCACAGATACACTGCCGATTGTAGAGATAATACACAGTATGCTAATTAGCCTCCATGGTGCTACTAGGATTAGGCATTTGACCGCAAAATATTAATAACTTGCGACTGACCCTTGCTTTGCTTGGGTGCGTCACATAGATGCCTCTCCTATATTATGTTTATACGTAGTTAGGGTCATCTTTTGGCAAATTTAATTATGTAGTAACAGTATACATATGTATGTACTATTCACTGTCATAGTTTATCTGTATACTAAATTTCATCCAGGTTTAGCCGTGTCAGTGCGGCGTCAAGGAACAACAAGTGGGATTTTGAACTTTTTAAAATAATTCAAGAACTGAAAGAGGTATTTCTTACGTGAAATAATTTTAAAGATTTTCGTTTAAACAATAATGACAATATATATCTTAGTAATTTTATAAATGTGAAAGTTTAGATATTTGTTACTCAATCAAGCCGGACAACTGAACGAATCTGGATGAAATTTGGCACAAAGATAGATTATAGTCTGGAATAGCATTATAGGTTACTTTTTATCCCGGAAAAATATACGGTTCTCGCGGATTGGTCTTTGATTTTCTAAAGGCGAATCCGTGCGAAGCGAGGATGAGTCGCTATTATTACAGTATATATAGTATATACAGTTTAAATTGAACTCCTAATATATAATTCTCATACATTTACTTATCTCCAATATTCTTTCCTCTGCCAACGATCAATGAGTTCAAAGCAGCACTTATTTCATTTAGTCCTTGTTTGTTATTTTTGGCTGCTTAAGCGAAGTACTAACGGCTTTATTAATGCCATTACCTTTCAGGGGCTTGGTAATTAAGGTTGACATTCTTTGAGCTGAATTTAATCATTTGAACGCTTGATGAAGTTTATTACTAAGAGAGCGATAATTGTTTGGTAAAATGAGATGAAATTTAACTTTATTCAACACTTTGATTGACATGGATTTTATGATGACACCCTTACTTAATGATTATTATCTATGAGTATAACTTACCTAATGTACGTGACAATTTGTTACTGTATTATAAAAAAAACAACTGTGCATTTTTTCTCTAAATAATTAATCAATATGAGTTAAGCATTAAAATAGCAAAACCGATTTAGTATATTTGGTGATGATATCTCATTATAAACCCACAAAAATAGCTCTTTCCCTTTGAAAACAGGCCGAAAGCAGCCTATATATAGCATTTTAGTCTTTGGTACCTACCTAATATATTATTAATAATTTAGGATATCGTTAACCTAATAAAGATATATAATTCACTGTCTTTTGCTCGCAGTTCCAATCGTATAATTTATTTATGTATAATTGCTTCGATTCGAATGGTTGTACCGTGATTCTTGAAAGACTATTAAATGCCTTCTAATAGGCTATTAAATGCAAAACGAATATTTTAAATCTGGCCAAAAAACAAACGAAAAAAGAAATGTCGGTTTTATAATAATATTAATACTTTAACGTCGTATTTATTTATGAACATTATTGGTCCTGTAAATAATATGTTACATATTGTAAATAACACATACATACGTAATTCAATCGACATTGATTGATACTAATGTAGTTTGGTAACATCGGATCGCTGAGTAATTGATTGTCACAACACAGAGTATTCGAGTTAAAAGTATGTGTGAAGCTACCGATTGTTGATTTTATGTAAATACTTTGATGACTTAGTGGCTAGCATGTAGGTATAACTGTAGGTAGATTCGGGGTTCCTGGGGCTGAGTCCTGAGTCGGGGCAAGTTTAATTCTTAGTAGCAGCCTGGAGTTGGGAAGTTGGCGGTGTGCTGCTACTGATCTTTCACTTGTCATGTCAGAGTGTAAGAGTGAAAGCAATAGAGATTATTAAAAAAGCGCGACACTTATGCACCGTAAAATCTCCTGCGTAGTTGATTAGTCTCAATGAGATTGGTTGCCGGGGCCGAAATCAGTCAGAGGAACGTTAATATGTTATACATCGTACTTGAAATTTGTTGTTTATCTACCATAATGTTAGATAACCTATAATCGTCTTCAATAAAATATAGGCTTTAAAATACAAAGTTTTCTGATATAGTAGTTAGTTGTATTATATAATTTGAGATATGTCAACTCAAACATAGCGCGTATCCATACTGTAAAATTGTAAAAGTATATACATATGTAGGTACAATTATTATTATATATATGTATATATCTCTTACCTCGAGAAATGATTCCCCGTACAAACTTTCATCGACCTTTTCACCCCCTTAAGAGATGATTTCCGGAATAAAATCATATCGATTAAATCATACCGAAATAAAAAATATCCTTCCCAGGGTCTTAAACTATCTCCATATCAAATACTTATCATCTAAATCGGTTCAGCGGATTAAGCGTGAAAAGGTAACAGACATACAGATTTAATTTTTGCAATTATATATTAGTATGGATATTCAATATGAACATGTATTATGTAAATGAGATATTTATATATTGTGAGAATTAGCATGAGAAATATGTCATGAAATTTAAATAGTTTACCATATATTTTTGACGTATTTTTCACAGAAAAAAAAGTTGTTTTATTTTAAATATTTCCTATAACACTATAAATAGAACTCAAAGCTAAAAATTTGGCCACAAAAATATTACTAAGATTATTTTACCCTTGGTTTCGTATGAAATTCTAAAATTAAACTTTTAAAAAAGACTAGTATACAGAGATATTATAGATAATCTATATATGTAATTATTATAGTAATCACAAAATTTCCACCCTTATCAAACTGTCGAAAAGCTAAATGTTTAGTTCGAACAACATAATTAACATAATTTTACCCCATAATTTACCGATGAGTGTAAGTGACACTCGAATATAGTCGCGAACTGGGTCTCTGCCTTAGGCCGCTTCATTAGCTGGTCAATTACTTGCCATGAAATGTACGTTGATTATATAGTCCCCACGCCTCAGGCTGATCGGCAGATGCCTTAAAGTTTTTGTTAAAAGAATTTTGAAATCCGGAATACATTTAAAATTGTCGAGATTAAATTATGCAACCAACGATGCAAATTGTAAATCTTTAAAGAACAGGTGTATAGAATTGCTTATTGAGGCATTGGAGGTATGATGTTGGGTGAGGTCTGTAATAACTTTCTGCACAACTTGTAATAAATGAATAAAAATTCAACCATTTTGAGACACATTTCGAAGTAACACACTTCTTTTGTAGTATTTTCTTTTATTAAAAGTTAATAATACTGAAAAAGGTTGAAAGCAGTATAACTATTTTGGACAGACTAACGGATAAGTGTAGAGTATTTTATTCACCAGAAAGTAAAATAGAGTTTTTGTCCCGAAATATCAAACCTTGTCTCACCTTGGAATATACTACAAAAAGTTATTGCCAGGATCATTGTAGTCTAAAAAAAGGAAAGTAGTCACTTATCTATACATATTATAAAATCCTAACTGAATCAATGCTATACATTAAATATTTTTTGGAAAATCTTATTAAATTAGTTATTATTATCGATACAGAGGCCGAATTCATAGTTTTTAGAATTTTTGTCTGTCTGTCTGTCTGTGACTGCATCACAGAAAATCACTGGAGGGATTTTGATAAAATTTGGTATGATAATAACTGGTTATCCGGCTCAACATATAGGATACTTTTTACATCTCAAATATCTCATCTCTGAGAAATCTATACTAAACGTAACTATAGGGATGAACCCGAGCGGAATGAGGGTGAGTCGCTAGTCTACTTATAAAATATAATGCAAATGTTTCTTTGTATGTTTATACTCTTTGAGTTCCTAATTTATCTTTAAGGATGCCTTAGAGATGAATTAGGAACCTTAGCTAAGCGTATAGCGAATAAAATATGGATTTCTAAAAGTGAGATTCTTTATTTGAATTACTTTGCAAAATTATTGTAGGTACAAGTATATTACCAATCGATGTGAAGAGTATTTTCAACATACTCAATAGCATTGAAGCCTTTTATTAGATGATATAAAGAAAAATAATTAATAGTGTACGTCTATTTTGAAACAGCGGTAAGTCAATACGTCTGGTCGATTAGTTGAAACGTCATTAACCTATAAATACGAGTACATTCCCATACAAATCATTTTGCGCTGTATTGTTGTTTTGCTTAAAACTATCACAATGACTAATATTAATAATTAATTGTTAGTGTTTGGAGTATAAATTATTGTGTAAACTAGTATACTACTACTAGTATACTAGTGAATTTTATTACACTTAAAAATATTTCGAAGTTATACTTCTTTTGGCATGTTTGGAAAAAATTATGAGAGTAAAATTTTTACTCTTCACTTATTTTAGTTCTGTTACGCCAAAGAAGTATAATTTCATACCTGCATACATAGCCACATACGTTTTTATATAGTATATTTAAATAACATTATTATCTCATATATTAGCTTAATATTAAACAAGAATTGAGAATTAAAGTTAATTAATTTATACCTCAACAAGTACAATATTATTCCAAGCATTTAAAATATGATTACTTGAATCTTTAGGGTGAGGTTTTATTTATTTATTAGAAAAAAAATTGAAATATATTCTATACATCAAAATAGACGAATTCGTTTGAAAAAAAAACCCGTCACAATCGAAGAAAAATCGCAACCATCACATAAAAACTAAAAAAAGGCAATTTGAGTACCTTCCTTTTTAAATCTGTCAAAGTGTTAGAAAAACTGGACGGAAGTTTCAAAAATCTTTTTTAACATTACAATTTGCTTTATAATAAAGGCGTATCAACACTTAACAATTCAATATGCACTATGTGATAATATAATACGTGGCCTGACGCAACAGTATAATTTAGTTAAAGTAACACTATCGAAATGTATAACTACGACAACTTTCTATATAAAAAGATTATTACATCACCATCACTAGCATTCTTTTCTCTGACAGTAACAGCCTTTATTGAAATCAAATCTTTTGTATTCGCTGCATAATTATACGAATAGCAGCCGTACAAAGCAACCGGTAATTTTGTCTTCATTCAATGAATGAATGCTTGTGAAATTAAATTATAAGTGCAATATTGTAATAAGTTATGAATTACTATACTTCTTGTCAACAGATATGAAGTAAATGTTTGGATAGGATTGTCGGAAAAGTGTGTATAATACTCAGAATTATTTTGCAAGGAATTATATAGATGGGGTGTCCCAAAATAAATGTCAAAGTTAGAAATAGTAGCGTGCTTTGCTGTCTGTGCTACTATTCTCGATTTTTTCTTATAGATCGTCAGCTTCATTCAAAGAAGGAGAGAAATAATATTTTATTAGATGTACGCGAATCTTTGATCGATTTTATCGATCTTTTCGAATTTTTGCTGATTTATCTTGATTTATGGTTCCCGTTGTTTCGAATGCTTTACAGTAATCATGGTCTCCTCCGGTGGCTCTAAATGTAATTTGGGCGTAGGGAACTATAACCTGGCGCATCTAAAGTAAGTCTGTGACTGGCAGTTGTTAATTAAAAGAGCTGAATTATTATTATAAATATTATGTATATTTAACGACGTGTGACCTTTATTTATGGATGTAATTTAGAACTATTTACATTTATTTTATTAATTTGGCCTTTCATTTGAAATTTGAAATAAAAAAGCAACATTTAGTGAATGTAATATTATAAATTCCATAATATTTAATACTAGCGACTCACCCTTGCTCCGCTCTGGTTCGTCCCTAGTTACGTTTTAACGTTTATTATAGATTTCTCAGAGATGAGATATTTCCTTGCAGTAAAAAGTATCCTATATGTTGACCCGGATAACCAGCTGTCATCATACAAAATTTTATCAAAATGTGTCCAGTGATTTTCTCATGATGAATTCCCAGACAAACAGAGTGACAGACAGACACATAAAAATTCTAAAAACTATAGATTCAGCCTCAGTGATAATAATTAGTATTTCAATAAGATTTTCCAAAAAATATTCAATGTGCAGATTCGACTCAGTAGTTATATGAACAGATATAGATAAAGCGTTTATACACTTTAGTAAATAAAGTATATATTTAATAATTGTAATTGACTATGTAAGTGGTAAATACTAAAATGTTGATATTATTTGGTTTGATAATAGCAATATTTTAATCCATAGTAATATTATAAATGTGAAAGTGTGTTTGTTTATTTGTCCTTCTTTCACGTCGAAACAGAGTGACTGATTGGCGTGATTTTTTGTGTGAAGACAGTTGGAGGGCTGGAGAATGTGAAATTGGAGGGCTGAGAAGAGGCTCCTTTTTAGCGTAAGAGATTATGTCATTCTCACGGGAAAACATGTTATAATACAACTCACAACAACTCATCTTACCTATATCGTTAAAACCCGAGGGAAGTGACGGTGAGTCGCTAGTTTTTAATTTGATTATGATTACTTGGCATTTTACGACATGTCGCTTGCAACTATACTATTAATTTAGCTTGATATTTAAATTAAATAATTAAAAATATTGGTAAATGTATAAATCGCAGGATGTAGGTAAGTGCTATTTACGATAATACTTTTTTAAATGTGCTGTTTTTAATGGCATTGACATATAATACAAATTGCAAAGGAATTTTTTTATAGGATATTAAGAAATAAGCTACCAAGAGAACTAAATGTTACAATATAATATTATGACTCATAATAATTACTCAGAATTGGACTCTATTAAAATCATTTCTTTAAAGATAACCGCTTAGTCATAAAAATTAGATAGTCAAAACCTGATGCAATAAATGTTAGGTATATTTTATACTGTAGTCACAAAAAGATTAATAAATATAACAATGTTCAGTGTTCAGTAATTTTGTTTCAATACATCTATATTATTTCTAAAAATCCGCTAAACCGATTTAGATAAAGTTTGATATGAAGATAGTTTGAGATCGTGGGAAGGACATACGATAGTTTTCATCCCGGAAATCATCCTTTTAAGGGTTGAAAAGGGGGATGAAAGTTTTATGGGGACTCAATCATTTGTCAAGTAAGGGATTTAAAGCTCATCATACCTATGTATGTATGTATATATGTATACTAATATATAGTCTATCTATTCCATGTTAACCGTTAAAACGTACCTAGGGACGAACCCGAGCTAACCGAGGGTGACTCGCTAGAATATCTATAAAGGTAAATATAATAAGTATCAATTTAATATAAGTATAAATTTTTCCTGACTGATTTTTCAGGAGCCAAATCAAACCACAAGTAAGAGTAAGGTAACGCTAAAGAACCTCAGAAGAGTGCTTAACTTTGTATAGGAAATTATATTTTTCAGGTGTCAAACTAAAAGAAATAATAGGACAAAGCCGAAGAAGGTAGTATGTTTTAAATTTGTGAGAAGTGTTAACTACTTTTATAATGTACAGTTGTTGTGTTTGTCCACAAGAAGTTCTGTGAAATGGTATTTTTGAACTGATCCCACGAATGTAAAGTTGTTATGACGCATAATGATGCCCAGCTTAAGACATTTGTGAGGACATAAAGCCACCAAATGTAATGAAAAGTAGGCTAAGTCATAGATTTTAAGAGATTTTAGGATTAAAATATATATTTTTTTATAATTGATTGTATATGTTGTGCAATATAAACAAAATCTATGTAAAAACTATATAATTTGATCAAATAAACCTTATTTTCAGACCATACTTTTATTTATGTAAAACTGTAACAGTGAGATTTTTTTTGTGAGACTTTGCTTGAGTGTATCCCTAGGTGCCTACATCTATGTGTTGCTAACGGTCAGAGTCTAAAGTGTACTAAATTTTATCAAAAACCGTCCGCAGTTGCAGCGTGAAAGAGTAACAAATATAAACACATACAAATTATAGCATTTATAAAAATATTAATTCTATTTTTACCATAATATAATAGTACCTAGGAGACCGAGCAACCGAGAACTTTTAAATATATAGATATAAAAATTACGGTTTTTTTTTCAGAAAAGACCTGTTGACCTATATATAGATAAACTTTTTAATCTAAAACCTTCTGTCAATACAAAATTTGATTCAAATCGTTAGAGCTTTTTTGGAGATACACAAAATAAATTTATATATACACAATAATTGCTCATTTAATATTACTAGTGATCGCCGCGTGGTTGAGAATCAACCATAATTCATTAAGTTTGATCGATATTAAGGTTCTATTTTCAAAGTTATATAGATAATCTATAAAATCCAAAAGAGTTTTCAAACGGGCCCATAGATTCAGAGATTTGCACGTATAGACAAATAAACTTTTCACCTATGTATATATTATGTAAGTACTCGTATAATATTGATGAAGGTTATCTAACATCTTATTACATCTTTTAGCAGTGAAGTAATTATATATAAATAAAATACGCGAGCGGATTCGCGGGTAAAAGAAAGTCAATAAATTTTGTCTTTCTGCAGTCCTTCTCTATATAAACTTTAACTACGCCAAAGTTCATCTTCCTCCGTACATGCAATATGCTTAAAAAGGGGTACAAAGTTTTCTCTTCACGTATTAATATATAGATAAGATATAAAATAGGAAGTCGATGTATATAAGTAGTACCTGGGCGACCAAGCTTCGCTCGGAGTTCTTTTTTGTGATATCGTATTTTTAAGATTAAAAAAAAACTAAAAACTTGAATGAATACAAAAAAAAACAAAAGTAAAAACTTTGTATTCCGACCGCTTGACCACGATAATTACATCCGAGTGTAAGAAATTATCGACCATATTCTGCGTAGAATAATGCAAAAGAAAACTGCATGAAAACTCGAAAACACGCGTTTTTCCAGACATGAGACTAATCTAGATCAATTTTTCGCCCCCGAAAGCCCCCATGTAGCAAATTTCAACAAAATCGTTAGAGCCGTTTCCGAGATCGCTGGTATAAATAAATGAAAAAATAAAGATATAAATATACAAAAATTGCTCGTTTAAATATATAAGTATTTAGTTTCTCATAAAAAATTGTTCTAGATACACGAGTAGCACGCTTAAATGGTGTAACTTGGGCCACAACAAACATGGCAATAAAATAGTAGGTTGCCTGCAGCTATTGTTGATGTCCGCCACGGAACAGGTTCGGATAGCGTGGAAAAAAGCAGATAAGAATATAAGTAAATATTCCACAATTATTCCACCGCTTATGTGCTTTGAGGAATTTTGTATATATACATAAATATATTTAACAGTTACATGTTTTTTTTTTTCATTATTATGACTAATTTTTTGACCAACTTTAAAAAGGAGGTATTCAATTTAGGTATAACTTTTTGTCTGTAAGCTACCGATATTTATGTTTTTACCAATTTGATATATCGGGATAAAAAGTCATTTATATTTTTTTATGTATGTATGTACTATATATGTATGTTGTAAGTAAATATTGTATATGAGGTCAATCTCATCTTCATATTGCTACATTTAAAAAAACACTAAACCAAGAATTACCTTATAGCATTTATATTAAAATAATAATAAGTACGTAAATATAATACGTACATAAAATATTACAATCATTTCATGGCAATTCCATTTAAAGCTTAGGACTCGTTGGAACAATCAATGAGGTTTTACGTAATAGACATTAAAGTTAAAGGCATTTGCATAACATTTGCTTTTTCGGTCTTTACCAGGATTATTGTTTTGTTTTACATTAAGTAGCGTAATTTAGCGAAATTGGATAGCTGTTTATAAGCCATCATCTCGTTGTATATTTTCTTTTGTCTGTAAACGAATTAATTGATAATTTAATAGTGTCTTCCTTGAGGCTTTAAGCAGATGCATCTCTTTATTAATTTTTCGGTTTGATATAAAAACATGGATTTCTCTTAATCTATATACATATTATAAAATAAAGTCACCCACCCGTCGCGTCTGTCTGTCTCTTTGAATGCAATAAATTAAAAAAAAACTACCGAACGGATTTTCATACGGTGTTCACCAATAGATAGAGTGATTATTGAGGAAGTTTTAAGTGTAATTAAGATTTTGTGTAAATTGGCTGACATATGACGATGATTTTTACTGGTGAAGCTTTATTGGTGAAGCTTTATTGGCATGCACCGCGTAAACTAATAAAATTATATGAAAATAAAGTACTACAGAATTATTCCTCTCAAAAATATCGCACCGAAAACGATGCACCCGAGCGAAGCGAGGGTGCGTCACTAGTATATTTATATAATAAATCCCAGAGGGGCGGAATTTTTCCGCTCCCCCTGCCAAATTATTGGTACCAGTAGCCTAGTATTACTAATATTCTCTCTGTGTATTAAAATATTTACAAACCCGACCAGCCGTTTCAGTGTGAAACAGTAACGAACTTTAGTATTTATAATAATAATATGATATAAATTACGTCATAGCTATTTTCACAAGTTCGATTTCTGTGCAGTGAAATAATAATATTATATTGAAATGAAAATGTTTTATCCGTCCTAACTAGTTCTAGGCACGTATTTGATCAACGTTGGCTGACAGTGAGTCAAAGAATTGAAACTCATGGTGAAAATATTTTTGAGTTGTAATGTTAATTATTAACTAAAAGTTATCTATCAAAAATATTTACATTCTCCATAATAACAAAAAGTGTAATAATTTATTACTTTAATTTTTAATTATGCACTAGTCGTTGGAGGTTGATTTTAATCTAGTTTTAATTGTCATATCGGCTTGAAACTTATGTATTTACTATATTTTTTAAACTATTTTTTGTGTTGAATCCGGTTACTATTACAATATTATATGATACCTATATATACGATATTCAATGTCTATATTATGTTTCACAAGTTCAATAAAGTATCTACTAATTTGATTGTGCCGATTTGGTGATTAAGTTAGATTGATGCTTAAGTTAGGCTCATTTTGTTCCTTTTGAAAAGTTATAAACGCGTTTATAGGTTCTTTTAAAAAACGTGTAATACTTGGTATTGCCTGATCTCACATATAAATTTAGAGTTTAAATAATATTTAATAACTTTTAATTAAATTTCAAATTTAGAATTAGGAAAGTAATGAAATTGACAGCACTGTCGCATTAAATATACTGTACTGGCCTACTAACATTCTTTTGACAGATACCGAATCAAATTATACACCTATAGTATTTATTGTAATTATATTCATAGAAGATTAAAAGCTATTCGTTATAAGAGCAACTATAATTGTAA
Organism: Argynnis bischoffii washingtonia; assembly: GCA_033884665.1. Classification (NCBI taxonomy): domain Eukaryota; kingdom Metazoa; phylum Arthropoda; class Insecta; order Lepidoptera; family Nymphalidae; genus Argynnis; species Argynnis bischoffii. The sequence continues at coordinate 11,574,604 of CM066621.1, read as the reverse complement.
TATTAAAGGCGTCTCTCGTTGACTCCCTATTTTAGCATTTTTATAATAATTGATAATCCCGGTTAAAACATTATTGTTTTCAGTTATTTTTAACACACTAATCTTGGGCACAGGCTGGGAGGCCGAAATACAAGGACGTCATATTCCACCGTGCTGGCCAAGGTGGAGTTGGCAGACTTCACAAAAAATAAAAATAAAAAAAAACAAATGCCATACAATACTTGCGTGCTTTTCTTCTATCATAAAAAAGGTGACTCATAACAACCAGCAACCATCAAGGGGAAAAATAAAATGTCGTCTACAATTTTGTTTTACGAGATTAGCAACGTTGTTACATTGCGATTGTTGACACTATAAAGTATTTTGTATGAGGATTGAGGATATTCACTTACGTTTTCTCGGCTTTTACTTACATCTCGTAAAATCGGTTTGTATTACACAAGGTATTGGCAGATTGAAATTAGCTATTACTAATAAAATGAAAACCTACATTTTTTTTAAGCTGTCTAAACTCAATTAAATACCGTATACATAATTTACATTAGTCATTTTCATATTCTTTCAATAGTCGTGCAAGTATTTCTGAGGCGAGAAATTCTCTTCGTGTAAATGACTCTTAGCTTTTTATAGGACATATTATGTGCTTGAGACTTAGCTTTGTTTCGTTTCTAAGTGACTTTTGCATATTAATATTCTATGGAATTAAAAAGTGACCTAAGTCATTTTACTATGGCTATTATAATTGTAAGTACAAAAACATACTTTTTTGACTTAATTTAATCGAGACTCATGGAAACCATCAGAAAAGTTCGATGGTACCAAAATAAAGTCATCCAAATTATATGTAAAAAGTTTCAAATTAGTAAGATATAATTAGAAGCAGGTTAAATCGACTGCCATTGACATTCCACTCGATATTTATATTAGTATAGATATACTTGTAAATAAATTTAAGACTCTCTCTCAATTTTTTCCTTCAAGATTCGATACTAACATTTATTAAAGCAAAATGATTATGAGATACGATCAAGAGACTTGACTAGAGCACTTAATAGCAATATTTTGTATGTCAACGACAGACGACATATTACAAAACATCAGATATTCGGAGCTCCAAACTAACTTCGAGTACAAATGAAATTTATAGCATTGTCATACAATAAAAGGTTGTAACAGTTATCGCATGACGATGTGAACTTGAATATTGTTAACTTTTACTTGGATTTATGTTAGCTCTTTAACGTTTGTGTTACAACTTTACAGACGTGTACTGTGATTTATTACATCTGAAATCTTGACTTGTAAGGCCGTATATGTTGGCATATTGATATGATTTATGAGTTGTAGGCGAATATTTTCAAAAGTTCGGCTAGTTTTGATGTACGATTTTAAATCTATTTCGTAAACACACGTATGCAGTACATGCACATTTAATTTCTTTTGAAAATTTTAAGATTACGTAAAAGAAAGAAGAAGATGAAGTTTAAATTAGTTAAGATTATAATTGTTTTTGTCTCTCTATTACAATTGCAATAATACTTTGCAATAAAATAATATTACTAGTAAATATGATAGAAACGATCTTAAGTTCTAAGAACTCCCTTGTTACACTAAGATTAACTGATGCCGAGATCCCTCTATAGATATGCTTTAGGGACTGGTACTATTTTATTATAGTACCATTAATTACCCATTACGTATTTAAGTTCCGTTTTATAGCATTCGTATAATTGTTTTTATGGTCTTCACACAGTTGGTGGGCACCTTAAAGACATTTAATTATACGCTTCTTTGGTAAAACATGTAATCATTTTATCAAGGTTTGGGCTTAGGTGAGAAACGTTTATACCGAGTATACATCAATAGAGTAATAAAAATTAATAAAAATATTATATTTTCTGTACAAACATAAATTGTTTGTTTAGTTAATAAGAAAGAAACTTTAAATTTAATCTAATATATTTAAACGAGCAATTCTTGTATATTTATATCTTTATATCTTTATTTATTTATACCAGCGATCTCGGAAATGGCTCTAACGATTTCGCTGAAATTTGGTATGTGGGGGCTTTCGAGGGCGAAAAAGAGATTTAGATTAGTCTCATGTCTGGGAAAACGCGTGTTTTCGAGTTTTCATGCGGTTTTCTTTTGCATTATTTTACGCAGAATAAGGTCGATAATTTCTTACACTTGGTTATAAGCATCGTGGTCAAGCGGTCAAGGCGCAAGTTAGACAACACATATGGCCGGGATCGAGTCCCGGTCGGAATACAAAGATTTTACTTTTGTTCTTTTTTTTTGTATTTATAGTTAAGTTTTTAGTTTTTTTTAATCTAAAAAAACGATATAACAAAAAAGAACTCCAAGCGAAGATCGGTCGCCCAGGTACGACGAATAAATCTCGCACTATTCCATAAACCTCACACATCATTTTAATTCAATAATACTTAATTGTAGATACTATGTCAGAATCTACACTTGCGGCTACATATTAAGTCCGTAAAGTTTAATTACAGTAGGATGAATGGTTTCATTCAAAATCCAAATCCACACATACAAGCTTTCGTATATGATTATAATTTCTATTGTGACAAAGTGATAAAATAAAAATTTTAATTTAAATGACTATGTTGTAATTTTAAATGAAAAGAAACCACATAATTGTTTTTTTTAGGATAAAGCGTCATAACCTTATTTATACATTATAATTTGTTTCTAGCCGAACAGATAAATATTATTATGGCCTGATTCCCCTCGTCTTGAAGGGAACCCGTGCCCAGCAGTGGGACGTTAAAAAGGGCTGAATACAAGATAAAAACCGGCCAAGTGCGATTAGGACTCGCGCACGAAGGGTTCCGTTTATTTGTTTTATTTTAATTTAATTATTTATTTTTAAAGTGAATATATAACTAAATATTTTGCGAATATTTCAAGCGTCTTCTACCTGTTGCCGTTATCAATATCGAGCAAAAACGAGCAAAAAATCACGTTTGTTGTATGGAAGCCCCTTTAAATATTTATTTTATTCTGTTTTTTAGTATTTGTTGTTATAGCGGCAACAAAAATACATCATCCGTGAAAATTTGTACTGTCTAACTATCACGGTTCATGAGATACAGTCTGGTGACAGACAGACAGACGGAACAGCGGAGTCTTAGTATTAGGGTCCCGTTTTACCATTTGGATACGGAACCCTAAAAATGATCACTTGCACCGCCAACCTTCATGTACTTTAAGATTAGATACGTCATTTTACTCTACTTAGATACATGTATCTACATATTGCAACCAGATTGGTTACTCAACAACAAAAATGATTTATGTTGTAAGTAGTTTTAATTATGCAACGTTAAATGATAACGAGACTTAAATAGAACAGATATCATTGCTCAGATTTTTATCAGTCGCCATTTAAATAATGTAATTGAGAGTGAGTTGTTAGAATGTTGCTTCTAATTTGTTCCAATATCTTGATTAACCTTGACTTACCATTGAAAATATATAAAACTAGTTCTTGACCGCGGATCTGTTCTCATATTAACCACAACAGGTATGAAAGATAACTTCTTTCCACTATTAAGATACAATCTATCTTCTTTCCAATCCCTATATTTTATGTATATGTATGTATTATAGAATAAAGCCCCTCACCACATCTGTCTGTTTGCTTGTCTGTGCGCGTAAACTCGAAAACTACCGAAGGGATTTTTTATACGATTTTCACCAATTGAATTGATGTTATTCATGAGAAAAAGTTTATATTGTGTATAATCATTAATGTTTTGTGTAAATTGGCTCAAATATGACGATGATTATTGAAGTAACGGAAAAATCATGCCGGTTGGGAGCTTTATAAGCGTGCGCCACGTAAACCAATGAAGTTATATGAAAACAATGTGTTACGGAATTATTCCTTCTAATAAACTGTAGCAACACTACACGCTACGTATAAGTCACTAGTTACTAGCTACGAAATTAGTGTTTAATAAATTTTTAAGCCTATTAAAAGCTTTGTCAAAGTCTCACATTCATACAAACAAATATTTTTTCTATATTACCGATTAATTTACACTTTATACATAATGAGAAAATAAAAACTTCTTAGTTTTATTACATAAAGTAAGTTAACACTAGCTTTTACAAATTTATTGTAGATTATATACTATTCTAAGAAACAGTGTATGGATGATATGGCCTGAGAACTGGAGCGGTAACCGGTACAAACCACTGGCACTAGTGTTATGCCTTAGAATTTATTCTAAATTTCCGTTACTTCGTGTAATTGACCTTTATATATTTTATTATAAGGGTTTCCATGGAATATGACAGTAATCAAAGGTATAATTTAAAATTGGCTGAAAAAGCAATTGTGCTTTCTGATTGATCTCTTTTTAGTGTATTTCTGTTTTGTTTATATAACTTTGAATATTTTTAAAACGAACAATATCTAACACTTCCAGTTGAGTAGAATTTATTTACATTATTATATCTGCTTTATAATATATTACATTTTTTCATATCACCACCACTAAACTAAAGTAAAAACATTTAATACAGTTTTATAAACTAACTACAGCGATGTTGAAAAATATTCACCTGAAAAATACGTAAATGGGATTTTTATTATGACATGCACTACAAGAACTGCATATTTTAGTACGCTTTTACGAACGAAATTTAAATCTAGTTTATGTTTGAGCTGCTTAAATAACTTTTACTTCATAATTCACATATGAACTCGAGTAACATAATGTTCACAATCTACAGCAATTAAAACTTGGAGTTTGTTTATGAGTGCACCTTTCGGCCAAAATTCGTTAACTTGACATAATTTGGCAAAACTTGCCACCGACTAACTTTCTTAAAGTCTTCACAATGAAACACGAACTTCGAGCCCAGAGACATCGTCTTAATGCTTCAATATTACCGGAAACTTGGGCAAATATCGCTGGAATCTCTCCCGATGGGTTCAACTTGTTGTTTGATCAATTTTCTGAATATTATAAGCTAGGATATTTAATATTGATCGTATTGGAGTTTCGGAACTAGGTATGCTTGCTGTAAGGTATGTATGCTAGGTATGCTATCATTAAAAGATTTACCTACACAGAATATTGTATAGGTACATATGTATGCGTGGTGGTCTATGGCCTGATCCCCCTCGTATATTATATACGCAGGCAAAAATTACCAGTAATATTTGATGCATCAAAAATTAATTCTTTTTCTTCATCTCTTAGCAGGTTCTTTCTTTTACTTAGGTCTAGGGTAATTTAAAGCCAAATTGAAATTGAAAAAATTGTCTTGATTTACACTTACATTACTGTAAGGATAAACTCAAGTAGTGTCAATAAAAAGAAACACTTTATCCAGACATTACATTTACGTCCTATTGGTGTTATTAAATAATACTGTAAAATATATTTAACAATAAAATACGTAACAACAGATTATAACATGTCACGTATATTATGTTTATCATTTTCCACGTACCTATGATGTGCCTGTTATACCACGGTCGCGATATTAATAATATAGTTTCAAGCGTAGCATGAAAGTTCGCGATATGATTTTGAATATTGTAATAGTTCTAAGAGATAGTAACTTTTAGCTGAAGTCAACTTATTCATTAATAAAGATTAAACTTTAAATCATCTCTGTATAAGTTCTGTTAGATGAACGTGAAATTGCGAAGAAAATGCATAGTTTATTATACTGCAAAGTTTAATCTACGAGCGAACAAACGATTCATTATTAATACTTTCTTAGATTTACGCGAATATTAGACATTTAAATAAAACTATCTTTTCGGATTTTTTCGCGAATTTATTTTGATTTTTGTTTCCCGACGTTTCGATTGCTTTACAGCAATCATGGTCACGGGAGAGACTAAGGTGTTAGATGTCACAAAAGCATTATATAGTTGTTACAGGCAGCCTACCCACAATTAACAAAAATGAATTCAAAATTTTGAAAATTAGCATCTAGGTACCTTACAATATTTGTTAATTTTAATTTTAAACATTTTTATAATTTTAATTTATACTTGAAATATGGAATATTATTTATATAATTTTAGCTATACTCATTATAATTATTTCAATTTTTTAGAAAACTTATTATAGTATTAATGTTTAATAATCTATATTTTTAGTGTTACCATTATTATATTCTATGTCTACTTTAGAAAATTAAAATAAATTAAGAATTACATTTACAAATGTAAAATATTAATTTGAAGTACTGTTATTTTGATCCACACAGTAAGAACTTACTACATCTAACTGTCTGTTATGTTTAATTTTACTATTAGATTTTATAATATTAATAACAGGATCCCACGACGATGGTAGTACCCAGCCATCTTCCCTATTGAAATTTGGATGTTTTTTAATTTCTATGGCTTCCCGAATCATTCTAGGGCGATATCGATTTTCTTTCGCGAGGATTTGGGGTCTATCGAAGCGAATATAATGGCTTGGGCGGTCCTGACTATGTTTGTAGACAGCAGATGTTGTATTACGGCGGTGTTTCACATCAGCTATGTGTTCTTTGACCCGAGTTCTAATGGATCGCTTTGTTTGTCCGATGTAAGAGAGTCCACAATCACAATCAAGTTTGTAAACTCCTGCATCTTGTAGAGGGATGTGGCACTTGACAGGTGGTAAGAATTGACTAATTTTTTTTTGGCGACTTGAAATAAGTTTTAATTGAAGCTCGCTTTAGGATGTAGCCAATCTTGTCAGTGACTCCTCTCATGTAAGGTAGGACTGCAGGGACGCGCTCGACTGTGGCTGGTTTCACTCGGTCCCTGTGACGTAGGCGCGGCACTTGCAGCTTGTTGTCTCATGTTGTTACATATGTAAATGTAATTCTTAATTAATTTCGTGCTGTCTGTACGTCAGTTGTTTATATTAAATATTATATTGAAACAGCATAGGGAACTATCTTTTAATCGTTTAATCGAAAATAAGCGGAGAAAATATGCTGTAGCCGAAATACCGCCACATTTGAATACATCTTTTATAAAAAGATTTTACTGCTTCCTTGGACCGTACTTATATAACAAAATAAATAAAACAGTAGATATTTATAAATTAAATAAAACAATATGTAAGAAAAAAATTAAATCTTACCTACTAACCTTATGTTATGACAAAACAGAAAATTTACTTAGCGTTTTGAAGTAATGTATGTTCCTTATTATTATTATTATTATCGTTTTTGTATGATATGCTTGTACTTGAGATATCTTATAACTAATTATTATTATAATATATATATATATATATATATATATATATATATATATATATATATATATATATATATATATATATATATATATATATTTTATTATTATTTTTTTTTTTTACACACACATAACACACACCCCTCTCTAAATGTACACACACACACACACACACACACACACACACACACACACACACACACACACACACACACACACACACATACACACACATATATCTCGGAGAGGAGGACTTACTTCCAATATTTATGCATAATTCTTTCGTTTTTGTATTGTTTGTTAGTATTTTACTTTGTTTTTTTCTTTAGCATGTCAAGTAATGTATTTTCTGGAGGGATTTGGCGCTGCGAGCTGAAATACAGGTTTCCTAGTTCAGCTACAGATGCTTCATTCACTGAATAGAGATATTGTTTTTTGGCTTAAATTATTTTGTAAAAACTTGTATACATTTTTTTGGATAATAAATTATATTATTATTATTATTATTATTATTATTAATTTTAATTTTCTAAAGTAGACATAGAATATAATAATGGTAACACTAAAAATATAGATTATTAAACATTAATACTATAATAAGTTTTCTAAAAAATTGAAATAATTATAATGAGTATAGCTAAAATTATATAAATAATATTCCATATTTCAAGTATAAATTAAAATTATAAAAATGTTTAAAATTAAAATTAACAAATATTGTAAGGTACCTAGATGCTAATTTTCAAAATTTTGAATTCATTTTTGTTAATTGTCGGTAGGCTGTCTGTAACAACTATATAATGCTTTTGTGACATCTAACACCTTAGTCTCTCCCGTGACCATGGTTGCTGTAAAGCAATCGAAACGTCGGGAAACAAAAATCAAAATAAATCCGCGAAAAAATCCGAAAAGATAGTTTTATTTAAAGATTCATTATTAATTAACTTTTAGCTTGATTAGCACTAATTCCTGCAAAGCAAGAACCTTGTGAAGAAGCCTGTGAGTCTGAGAGAACTAAACTCATTTTCGAATGTGTTGTGAAGTCCGCCATTCCTCATTCGGCGAGCGTGGTGCATTGAAATAGATTATTATCGATACAGAGGCCGAATCTATAGTTTTCAGAATTTAAGTCTCTCTGTCTGTCTGTCTGGGAACGCATCACGAGAAAACCACTGGATAGATTTTGATGAAATTTGTTATGATGATAGCTGGTTATCCGGGTCAATATAAAGGATACTTTTTACTGTGGGAAAATATCTTATATCTGAAAAATCTATACTAAACTTAATACTTAGTATATGGTTAGTGCTATTTTGTAAACTTGTTAAAATTCATATAATTTTATATGGCTAGATTTAGTTAAAAGTAGTATGTTACTGAAAGCATATTTTCATAAATAATACGTCTGATATCATGGTTCGTCTTTGTTTTCCCGGAATATTACCTAGGTAAATTTAAGCTGGAAGACGTTATGACTATTTTATAACTAAAACATAATACCGGTTTCTAATAAGAAATTACATTAAAATCTTTAAATAGTTTTTATTCACTGTTAATATTTCTGCATATAAGTTAACTTACACTAATGTTAAGAAATATTACAGATTTCCCGCACTATTCTAAGCTTTTTGCTTTCACTTTTCGCCTTCAGCTTTTTGATGCAAAATTTAATCAAAGTTATTTAAGAAATAAAATCGTAAGAAGATGAACAAAGATTTATTCATATTTGATCGATATAGCCTTTCGTGTTCAAAGTAGTACACTCATTTATTGAGTGCACCCGCTAGTAAAAGCTTTTTTAGAAAATCATAATAAATCGAAGATTTCCCCGCCTATTTTCTATTTATTGAAGTTTCCGTTGATTTCATAAGTAAAGTTTTGTTGAAATTGAGTTAATTTTTAAATAAATATTTTTGCAATATTCTTGTACTAACTATTGTTTAAAAATAACAAAACATCAATATATATGCACATATGTATGTAAGTTATTATGTATGTAAGTAGAAAAATATAAGTACTTATACATAAATAGTAATCACACAAAATTACGACAATCAAAACATAAAAAATGATAAAAAAAAGATCAGAACTTTTACAAGCGTCATTATGTACACTAGCAATTGTGAGAAAGGAGACACAAAAGGTTGCAACAATGAACGCAGCAATAATACCAAAGAAATATTTTCTTTAAATTGGCACAGTTGGGTGACTCAAGAAATTTCCAAGTAATTATACACTAGCCCTAGCTTGTATGTTGATGGGATGATTAGAATCATTTTTAAGTTTACTTACTTTTTTTACTGCACTTTTTCACTATTTTAAGCAGTAGAAAGAAAAGTGTCTAAGTCCATATAATATTTTAAAAATTTGTTTTGCTTTCTATAATTTTACTACCCAGCAAAAATTATAAATACAGATTGATAAAAATACTTGTCTTAACTAAGGCAAGTGTACTTAAATCAACGACTAAAAAATACGAGATGCAAGCTGGCCAAGAACGATATGATAGGCACTCTCTGGGTCTTCGTTCAGTGAACGGCGATAAGCTAAGAAAAAAAAGTGGAAATCAAACTTACGACCTATGGCTTACTTAGGAGTTTCGCTGTGCTGTATAACCATTAAAAATAATCAATCATTCAATCTAAACCGCAAATCATATACATTTCTATTTCAATTCAAAATGTCATACTATAAATAAACATATTCATAAACATTTCTTAACAAGTGAAGTAATATTGTCCATTTAATTTTATATAGCGTATAAATGTCGACCACATAATTGTATTTCAATGGAAATTATTACGTCGGCCTTGTCATGAATCTAAATTCTAAACGGTAGCTATACAATGGGCTAATCATGGTGTTGCAAGAAACTTTAAGTAATAACGAAGTGGACGTAACATACTGTCATGGAGATTGGCGAAATATTAGGTCTTTGAGCTTTAAGCTTTTTATGTAGTATTACATATATTTTATAGGTTTTAAAGGTACTCTTTGAAAAACAATAAATACCATTAGATAGAAAAGCAAAGGTAATATTATTTCTATTATAGAATTTAGATATTTCAAAATACAATTATGAAAATCGTCTATAATACACAGTATATTTCACTTAAAGAAACGGAAGGAATGAAATATAAAAAAAATCGAATTCAGAACTACCTTCTTTTTGTGAAGTCGGTTAAAAAGAAAATATATTCACAGCTAAATATTTAAAAATGCTTTAAACCTGACTCTTTAAATGTAAAACAAGTACACATACCGTCACTTTACTAAAATTATTCGATTAGGAAGTAGAAAACACTATCAGATCATTGGTGAACAAAAAATTGCATCCGTATGTAAATGAAGTCTCTAGTTTCTTTTAAACATTTTTAAACAGTCACAAAACTCGTAATAGAGTATTTCCATTAGTAAAAGACGCTAAATGCCCCCTTCGTATTCGGTTGGGTGATCTGAATGATACGTTTTTGCTTGAAGTTTACAAATAACGACGCTTTTCAAATAAAGCGGTCGTTAACAAGAATTCATAATTAGTATGCGATTGAAGTTCGCGGTTACAACTAAAATATTGCATTGCTGCAAAAACAAATACATAGGTAATTATTTATGACATAATAGTCAAATTCCCTGAGCGGAGTTTTTGGTTATAAGTACATTTTTTTATATATAATAAATACAAAAAAAAAACAAGTGAAATCTTTGTATCCGAATGAGATTCGAACATGTGATAGTCAATCTCGTGCCTTGGTCGCTTGACCACGATGCTTATACAGAACTGTGCAAAATTATTAACAAATTTTGCGTAAAATAATGCTAAAGAAAGTCACATGAAAACTCGAAATTACGATATTTTTTTCCTAGACATAAGACTAATCTAGATCGATTTTTTGCCCCCGAGAGCCATACCAAATTTCAGCGAAATAGAGCTGTTACCAGATCGCCGGTATAAATAAACAAAGATATAAATATACAAGAATTGCTCGTTCAAATATATTACATGTTTCAATGTTTTACGATTTTAGAAAAGGTATATATATCTATATCACCCGTATGGGTAATATTTCTAGTTCTCTTATTTTACTAATTTTAAAGAAAAAAAAAACAGAGGGGACGTATCCTAAAATTCAGTAGGTAATTATAATATTCACAAAAGGTTTTCTTAATAGTAGAGTTAAATTGACAATTTAGTTCATGTAAAATATATTTGGATACAATAACAATATCGCTTCGCGTATTCATTTCCAGACTATCCACTAAGACAAATTGGCTTTCTACAATCGATCGTTCGATAAAAGAATACTAAAATATATAGAAATAAATAATAACATGAATATGTAGATATGCATTTTCATGTACTTTTTTTTTCTATTAGCGATTGTAGAATTTCATCTCGTCTGAACCCTCTGGACAAATCGATATAGTGTATATGTACATAACATACATCAGTCGTAATGAAAGGGAAAAGTAAAGTGCCAAGTGCTTCATTCCCTCTGTCTAGTAAAGGTAGGGTGAAAAAATCTAGATTTACGCGTTGGGTGTTCATTTTTAATGGAACAAAACTTTAAATATGCAAAAAATTATGTGAGTATGTAGAAATATAACAAAATTAAATATGTTCTATGAAGAAATTAAAAAATCTAGTTTAATTTCATTTTAAGCAGTCAAGAACATTCAAGTGACATTTTGAATTAAACAAAAGAAACGCACCCTCAGACAATAGCTAGTCACGATCATAAAAAGATTTTAATAACATTACCATAAGAAATGTTTACATTTATATAAACATTGACTAAAATAGATAAAAAACAACTGCGTACTTACAAAAGATTGTGTGAAAAGTTCTAGCAAAAACATAACAGTAAAGTGTAGAATGTAGTCCAATTTTCTCCACAGCACAAAAATGGGAAAATATTTTAATTCCGTGTGTTCATTTTGTTACTATACTTTCTAGCACCAATTTTTGTTGACCCCTCAAAACTCCAGCCCTAGTTATTTTATTACTAAGAAAAAACGTCTTAAGAAACAGTGGAGATCTTTTAAACAGGTTAAGATTTGCATCTTACTGGCCATGTTTAATTTACTCATAGCCTTAGGCAGGCTTTTGTTTGTGAGAAAACTAAGATCTTTATAAAATTTCTTATGCTTGTGATATAATTTTCAATATTTTACTTAAACTTAGTTCTTAACGTGTTCTAAAATAATTTTATACTATTACACTACTATTATAATTGCGAAAGTTTCTATGTTTGTTCCTTCACGCTAAAATGGCTGGATAGATTTTAATGAAATTCAATACACAGATAAACTAACACCTGGAGTAATATTAATCTTCTACCATAGACTACTAATATTATTAAAATTCGACGAAAAATGGCACCACCTGTACCTGTATGTTAGGATAATTATAAACAACAATATGTACAATATATTACATAAATAACCTAGAGATGCATTGGGGCGAAGCGATGGTAAGACTATTCTATCTATTGTATGTGTGCACATACATATCGACGCGATACGATACGAAGACTCGATATTATCGCTGATCATAAAAATATAGTCAAAAGCTATTGGTATATGAGATATTGACTACTACTGTGCGAGTCTGATATATATTAAACTAGTGTTTACATCAAGATCAGATATAATTTATACAGTGAAAACTGATGTTTGCTTGCGAGCATTAGCCTGCTCTAGCCAGTGCAGCGTCCAGCTGACTAATGTAACATCAGCTATTAAACAAAAAAAAAACCGCATCAAAATCGGTTCATTTGTTTAGGAGCTACGATGCCACAGTACGGCTTTATATCGCGAGATCCTGGGTTCGAGTTCCGGGTCGTGCCAAGTTTAGTTATTGAGTCTTTCTGTTTAGTAAGTCTCAGTAACAGCCCGAAGTTGGGAAGTTGGCGGTGTTTCACCCCCGTGCCTCGGAGAGCACGTAAAGCCGTCGGTCCTGCGCCTTAAAACTCTCACCAATCGTGTCGTGTAGTCGTCCCTATCTATTTTTTTGATATTATCGTTCTTTTTTTCACTATATATAGCTTTATATTATAAAAAAACATTTTTATAAAGGTTCCTATAAGGATTTTTGCTCTGGCTTTATTCTCCTAAAATATTAGCTGCATTTTAACCAGTAATATCCTCGAGGGGACAATTTATTCTGCAGCTTATGGTGTGATTGTTAACTATGCTACAAAGATTATACGTTATTTAGTGTTATGGTTGCACGATACCAAAGTGCAAAGTAGTTACGAGCTAGGCTGGATTTTCTAAACTGTAAGTGAGTAGTTTTGTGCTCTATTGTGAGAAGCTGCTAGTATTACATAGTTGTACGATTTACTTTTAGTGATTGCTTAATAATAGCCAGTTTTTATATAGTAATTGTATTTCTGTACTATTTTATGTTAGAGTTATGTGAATTAAACTTTAATATTTATTTATGTTGAATATATTTAAAAAACACCACTTTGTATTCTGCGATTCATTAGTATTAAAAGTACATGATATTTTTACCGGTGGTAGGACTCTGTCAAGCCTGAGGAGTCCGACTGGATGGGTACCACCCCCTTATCTATTTCTGCCGCCAAGCAACAATGATTGCATTGTTGTGTTCCGGTATGAATGATAAGGTAGCCAGCGCAATTACAGACAAGAGGCATATCATCTTAGTCCTCACAGTGACAACGCACCTGTGGTTCTGCATTTTTGTTACTTAAAACCTAAGTGCATGAACCGTAGGTGTTATGGGCGACAGGTACTGCTTTCCATCAGGTGGTCTGTCTGCTCGTTTGTCACTGAATCGCATAAAAAAAATGTCTGTTTTTTTTTATGTACAATAGCTAACATCGTTATACATATATATAATTGTAAAAAAAATATCCAGCTCCAAAAAGTAGTAGTATATATATTTTTTTATACAGATACTTTAAACGCCTTCGCGTGCTTGGCGTGACATCAAAGTATCACAAATAGAAAAATGACGACTTTAGTTTGTAGTGAAAAAAATGCTATTCACCCTGTAATGACAATACTTTGACGTCATATTCGGTGTGACCAATGGCGTGCTTTTGAACTATTTTGAATTTCCCACCTATATTTGCACTTTTTAATAATTATTTTCTAAATCAAAATGAAATTACATTTAAAAATATAATACGTTGCGTGCGTGTGATTTAAATAAATATGAAAAATATTTATTTAAATCACACGCACGCAACGCAATAAAATATGCTTAGTATCTCCCAGAAACCATTTCATATACCACAATTAGTAGTATCCTAAAAAATCTATAATTATGTCTATAAAATATGACACATAAGTTGTTTAGTAAATGCGATAAAAAATAGTAATAATTAAGCCAGTCTGCCATACGTCTATACGTATAATAAAATTGTAACTAAGCCGAATCTGTACATTAAATATTTTTTGGAAAATCTTATTAAAATAGACATTATTATCGATACAGAGGTTGAATCTATAGTTTTTGGTATTTTTGTTTGTCTATCTGTCTGTTACTGCATCACGGAAAAACTACTTAAGCGATCCGGGTCAATATATAGGATACTTTTTATTGCGGAAAAATATCTCATCTCTGAGAAATCTATACTAAACGTTAAAACGTAAGTAGGGACGAACACGAGCGGAGCGAGGGTGAGTCGCCAGTACATAAATAATAAATATAAAATTTCAAAATACATCGGCAGATAAAGTTACCATTATATATGAAAGTATTCATTTTAGAGTGCAAATATAACGCACTTTTCTACTCTATAATATAAGTATTTTAAGTCTTAAGTGAAAGTAAATAATATAAGAACATACTTCATTTTTTCAGTTCCGTTCGGTAGCTTGAAACTCAATACGTTGTGCTCGACAAAACAAAGTAAAAACTCAATGGATTCACTAATCCGACCTAATTATGAAAGCTATATTTCATGGGAATAACGACAGACGTGGAACGGGGATCTTTTTATCAATAATAAATGCTTTAGAGATTTTAATATGTGACCTGTTAGACACTTCACTGTGTAAAATTTTATGAAAGGTTTTTTTTTGTTATGTGATAATTTAGTATTTTGGGTTTTTGTGTTTTTTGTCTCATAAGCTGTTTTTAGTACTAATAGAGAAAAATAATAAACAGGCTATATTACTAGCTAGACTCACTACAGTAATTTAAAAAATGAATGCTGTACACCATATTTTTAAAGTTAGGTAATAAACTTGAAATAAAAAAACAAATAAAACGTCTAAGACTAATCCAGGTGAATAAATTATGTTTACTGTTCACGAAGTTAAAAAATCTCTTTAAACCAAATATGGTGGAACATGGTTCTACATCAAGTTATGTTATGTATCTGTATCATATAGGTAATCTTTTTCAATTAAAGAATAAAAAATACCCAATAAGTAATATTATTATGCAATCGGAGACAAACAAACATAACAACCTAACCTTAGATTTTAAAAAGCGACCTAAAATAAATAAATTAAAAAAAACATACTAATGTTTAATAATTAATTGCTTCAAGGCTTACTACATTATACGCGACATTTTCAATTATTGTTTGTCTTTAAATTTCATATGGAAATGGATCCCTTTCAATATGTAATTAGATAGAATAATTATTATAGATACTAAAGTAATTTATGTTGAACATTAATTAATTATAATTATATATAAGATCCACATTGTTTTAGGTTATGTCTAAACTAACTTAACATACAATTTCGTTAATATTTAGAAAGCTGTGTAGGTATCATTCAAAGCCGAATGTAGTCTAGTTACGATGTAAAGTATATTTAGGAGTAAAGTGAAAAGGTAAGTTTCTGAATTCAGGGATTCGCAATGAAGTTGTTTTGCGAATAATAGCTCCACATTAACAATTTGGAAATTATTTTATTTTATACCTACCTATAATTGTTACAGCCTGGGATATTTTAGAGCTTAGTGTAAAAGATATAATACGTGTACTTCATCAAGATACGAGTATAGGTATGTATTAAATGTATTATATATTTGCTATAGATTATTTTTTACCAACTTCATAAAAAGGAAAAGATTCTTTGTTCTTTGGTATGTACCTATCTGTTTTATGTATGTTCACCGATTTCTCGGAGACGGTTTGACCGATTTTGCTATTTTAAAATATGTTCTATTAATGTCTGAGGTGGTCGTCTCATAAAAGTTTCTAAGTTTTTTGATATAGTCAGACACTAAAAAATAAAAACTTAAAAACAAAACCTATTTCTAGACACTAAAAAGTTAAATAAAACTGAACGTTTTTTTATTGAATCTATCAATGTATCTCTGCGAAATTTATATAAAAAATACCTCTCATAACTTGTCGAGAGGCGCAGGCACACTGGTGTGCCAGTTAACTATTAATTTCTTAAAAGTTAACCAGGAGGTGGAATAAAATAATTAATTAATAAGTTTACTGTATCAAGACATCAGCCCATGTATAATGTAAATATAGGCAATTCAATAAGTATAACTTATAATAATAATCAAACCACCGTTTATAATGTAAATTCGGTATTCCAAGCTATACTAGCTTTTATTGCGCCTATATGTCATTAAAATAAAGATGTCTACATTAAGCTGGTTTTTATATATTTTAATTTTCCATTCTAATACTAGGAAAGGAATCACAAGACAGGAAATATAAAATCAAAAAGTGTGATATTGTATACCAAAGAGGAAATCGGCTATTTGATTCAAAGGGTTCATTTTAACTCTCTGATAACCAAATAGCTATTATTTTTATGAAATGTTTCATTGCTTCAGGAAAATAAATTACTTAAATAAATATTGAAATTGAAATCAATTTTCCTCATTGATAAGAAGAGTTTAAAAAAGATAAAAGCAATAATAACAGATAAAATAACTTATATTGGCATAAAGCGATGAACACTCGCCAAAATAAAAAATGTACCAAGCCTTCAGTATTTTTTAAATTAAAATGCAATTTATAGAAAACCGCAAGACTCATAAAAATATACCTTTATTATGTTTTGTTATCTTTACTGGTTGTATTATAAATAAAACTATCTTTTGGGATTTTTTTGTCTGTAGACTGAGTCTCTCTCGTGACCATGATTGAAAAAAAAATCGTGAAAAAAAGTCGTTTTTTTTTTAAATTATTTAAAATATCAAACAATTGCATAAATCTAATAAAATGTTTATTGATTGTATTTTTTTATTTCGGTAGGTATGTAGATCTGTTTTGCCTAACGTATTTGGCTATTTTTCTTGAAATTTAAATAATAGGTTTGGCAATGAATTTCTTTTAGAGTAATACCAGCTAAATAAAAAACTACAGGCTTAACAGTCAGTGTACTTTACTACACCTATTCTACGCGGACATAAAAGCAAGGTCACATTGGGTCTATGAGTGATGTTGACGCGCGTCGCCTTTGACTTCAAGTCGCTCAAACGTCCATTTCGCTCTCTGCCTCTACTATTCATAGGATGGCTTTGAATTTTCAATACAATACTTTATGTTTATGGCTGTTACATACTTAATTTAAGTGTATATTTATTTCCCAAATTTAATTCTAATGTAAATGTTATTTTATAATTATAAATATGAATAGCTTATTCTATAGAAGACGAATACATTATCGAGTGTTTTAGTCCACATGTATACATACATACAAACACAAACACCCTTCGTAGACTCTCACCTGAGTTAATAATATAATATTATTATTTTAGGTCAAATACAGAATCTTTACAATAGAAATATTAATAAAAATTATTAGGAGTATTATTAAGAATTATTAAAAATAAAATATAAAATCAATTTTAATAACACTCAATAAAAAGTACATCGATTTGAAAAACAGACAAATTTCATAACTTTTTTCAATAACGAATAACTGTATCACATAAAAAGCTGTATAAATTATTCATTTTGATATATTTATTTACCAATATTTTATACCTTCAGAATATATGGTTGAAAAGTTGTATAATAAATATTGTCATATTTAACGCCGTATATTTTTAATCCCGGACTATAACTCGCGCGTATCGCGTCGAGGCGGCGATGCCAGCAGTAATGAT
The DNA here is from genome assembly GCA_033884665.1 of Argynnis bischoffii washingtonia. Taxonomy (NCBI): domain Eukaryota; kingdom Metazoa; phylum Arthropoda; class Insecta; order Lepidoptera; family Nymphalidae; genus Argynnis; species Argynnis bischoffii. The sequence continues at coordinate 11,556,281 of CM066621.1, read as the reverse complement.
TCATTAAGAGGATTGTGAAGTGCCGATACACGGCGCGAGTAGGTTTTTAAGAAAATGCTATCTGTTTCATATCGCTCGCTTTGCCCCTTATGGTGCGATAGAGAGAGTTGCAAATCTTAGAGGCAATTACCTACATTCCTGTTTGAAATATGTTTTGGGCGATAACGTTTTTACCCCCCTAAACATTTACGAAATGAGACAATTTTGGTTTCATTAGATTCAGTACACCTTTATCTAGGTCTGTACGTTTTCCTTTTTTAGTAATTCAGTTTAGTTTAATTATAAAAAAATAAAAACGCTCGAGGAAGTTTTTACGTCAAAAATACAGATATTTAGATGCTAATAACTTCTATCATACGCAATATTTCTTTAAAATAAAAACGTACGGACCTAGTTTTTCATTATATCTACAACATTTCCAAAAATTATGAAAATTAGACTATGTTAATGGGGGGGAAAACGTTATCGCTTTTTGTATGGAAATTTCCTTTTTTTATTTAGCTTCACAATCCTCTTAAGTGCCTCGCTGGGATTACCTTTTTGTAATTGACCGATGATGCGAGCCATATCACTGTCGGTTACTTGAGGTTTAAAGCATAGTCGACAGAATCTCTAATAATATTATCATAAAATAAAATAAAAACATTACGTAGAATAAACTCTACATTTTCTAGATTTAATAAATATTCAATTTTAATATGTACTAATATTATAAAGAGGCAGAGTTTGTTTGTTTGTTTGAACGCGCTAATCTCAGGAACTTCTAATACTGATTTGATATTTTTTTTATTAGATGGCCCGTTTATTGAAGTAGGTTATTGGCTACCTCCGGTACTTCGCTACCGAAAGGCGCGGAGCAGAAATACAATATATAGTCTATCTAATCCATACTAAAATGTATTTAGAGAACAACCCGAGCGAAACGAGGGTAAGCTGCTAGTTAAATATAAACAAACACAGATAAAAATATAAATTTTTATTAAATAATTTAAATTTAAAATATATTTTACCTAAAACTTACAATCATGATATTAATTTTATTTGAATTTTATGTATGGGTATCCTCAATAATCTATGTATCAGCGGTTCTCGTTACTAGAGATAAGAATTTGATTGAATAAGAATTTGTGTGGAGCATACGTTAAATGTTGTAAAGCAGTCAGTCCTGCGCCTGATCTCTCACCAGTCGTGTCATATTTCCTTTCGTCAAAAAAATCTAAATTTAAACTTAATAACACAAATGCTTACAACTTAAATCCCTATCGAGTACATTGATCATGACTGCCCGTGACTTGAAACCATTACTCGATGAATAGGCAGAATATTTTCATATAATCTACATGGACAGCACGCGACACATTTGTATATCTGCCAAAACTTTAAAAAAATATACATAGTAACTTACCAGTGAAGTTAATACAAATGTGTTGAAAGAAAAAAAAATATTAATTTATTATAATTATATATATAAGCAGTACCTGTCGCCCATAACACCTACGGTTCATGCACTTAGGTTTTAAGTAACAAAAATGCAGAACCACAGGTGCGTTGTCACTGTGAGGACTAAGATGATATGCCTCTTGCCTGTAATTGCGCTGGCTACCTTATCCTTCATACCGGAACACAACAATGCAATCATTGTTGCTTGGCGGCAGAAATAGATAAGGGGGTGGTACCCATCTTCGGAATCCTCAGGCTTGACAGAGTCCTACCACCGGTATAAAATTATATTATAAATATATAAATTTGATCATTAGACAGATCTGGATGTTCCGGGCTCGATTCTCGGGTCGGTTTAAGTAAAGTTATTGGGTTTATCTGTCAAAATTTTCTTAGTAAGTGTCTGAAGTTAAAAATTGACCACCCATGTGTCTCGAAGAGCATATAAGGCCTGCGTCTGCGCACTCGCGATGGTGTTGAATTGTCGTCCTACAGAGCTATGAGAGTGAATTAAATATAAAGAGCACTTGTACACTTAAATATTTTCTATACTGATGGTCCGTCTTAGCGTTATTTGCCGCCGGCACCGTAACTGGTCAAGAGGACATTATGTAAACGTATGTTATTCTATATTATTACTGAAGCTATAATTATTTTAATTAATAAATATCCAAGACTTAATTGCTACTATTACTAACATAAATGAGGTCTTAACATAACTGGTATGTTTTTACTTTACTTTCTTTATTATTTTTAATTTTTCTTTAATTCATACGTGCGTACATATGTATATACAAAACATTAAACACCTACAACTTCTGTCACAGTAGATAGTTCCAGCCAGATATAGTACTATTAATCAACAAGGAGACCTTGTTACTAATTTATTTATTTTAAACTAGCGACTAGCTCTAGGTAAACAAAAACAAACCTATTCCACGGGAACTGTACATTTTTCTGAGATAAAGAGTAGCCTATGTGCTATTCCAGACTATAATCTATCTCTGTGCCAAATTTCATCCAGATCCATTCAGTCGTCCTGGCGTGAAAGAGTAACAAACATATATCCATACATCCATACTCACAAACTTTCACATTTATAATATTAGTATAGATATTTTTTTTTCTTCCAATTTTCTTCATCAGTCCCCTTGTAACAACATTTAAATAAATCCTACGTAGAATTAGTATCGACTTGATACTTTTTATTATTAAACCTTTTCTAATATTAATAGGCTATTATCAGAACCGTTTGAAATCTTACACCGCAGCGTCAACTAATTGATGCTGTCAGTCAAATGAAATGTACGTGTGAGAGTTGGAGTATAGTTTGATCATCCCTTGGGAAAAGTTGTTCTATTAAGCTTTTTACTGTTTCTTTTCATACCCATGATAGAACACGTGTGGTACGGAATAATAGATAAATGTTAACGATTTTTGTTACTTAACTTGATTATTTGGATTTACGTATGAAAGATAACTTAATTTTATGGTTATATGAATTTCAATGTATTAACTTTGCATATGACAGCCACAAAGCTTAGAAAAGTGCACATCGTTGGTATAACATCGTCAAGTTTATAGCACATGGTTAAGCTCGTCGTAAATAGTTTACAGGTCTTAAAAGTGGACTATAAATCGTAATAAGTTGCTATTTTAGTAAAACTTTCGAATAGAAATTTACTTTAACTTTACGTGTGAAAATGTAAATACGTTAAGAAGTTTGCCGTTTGCTAAGGAAATCACGTTTGTCGTGTTGACAGAGTCTTGTCGGCTTTCGCAGTGGATTATTCGCGGGATTTACTTAATGTCATGCGTTTGTTTGTGTTTTAGATTAACGCAGTGTTTGCTTTTGTGATTTCAGGAATGGAAAACGACTTAAGGTTCTGCTAACTTGTAAACCATGATTATACAACAAGGTTATGTAACTTAACATTCTGTATTTTTGGGTAAGGAAAAAAAGCGAAAAAAATATCATAATAATACTTTTCACTTCTATTTCTATAATGGTGCAAGCTAAGTATGTAGGAAGCTAAAGACTAACAGAGCGACAATACGATTAGATATTAGGCGATTTTATGACTGCTCAACATATTACTGCTTGAAAATGTAACATTAACTGTTATTCTAAATCTGAGCTACTGCTGATTTCTCTTAAAAAGCTTCAATAACTCTTCTAAATTAACTCAGAACACGTTAGGTTTACAAGAAGAACAATGTTACGTTTTTTTTTTATATTATCATATGTACCTACTATATTTGAGAGCTATTCTTATTCTAAGAAAATCTAAGAATAATATATTATTTCAAAATTAACGACTTAGTCTTTTATCTCTCAGGTGCGCTAATAGTTGTCTAACCTATGAGATCCTTTATGTCATAGTTCATCTTACTACTAAATTTCATTCAAATCCTTTCAGGCGTTTTCGGCGTGAAGGATTACTAAACATACATACACATATAAATTATCCACACATACAAAAATAGTAACCCGATAGTAACTCATGTACTTGTTTATCTTTAAATTGCTACAAAACTTTATGGATCTATTATATTAAATATCGTTTCTTTTCTTTCGAGCAAACCTATTTCCAAATAAGGTCAGACCATATATCGGTATAAGATTCGATATTTTGTTCTAACATTGCTTGATTGTTCACATTATACCGTACGGTAATAATAAAATGTTTATTTTCAAGTTATATTACGTATATCATTGTGTTTTTGTATATATATATATATATATATATATATATATATATATATATATATATATATATATATATATATATATATATATATATATATATATATATATATAAAATACAAATACAAAAACACAATGATATATGTAATATACATATGTAACAGTATAACTACTGGCCGTGCCACTGCCACCAAGCAAAGCGATTATGCTAGCCAAGTTGTTGAATGAATGAAATTGTATTTAGTGTTCTTTACTTCAGATTATACTAAAGTAAGTAGTGACATCTATGTCATGACTCAAGCAATTCGATGTAAAAAATAAAAAAAATAAAAATCAAATCCTTAAAAAAAGGAGCTCTATAATTGAAATTTTTTGGCATATTTTAATTTGTTTAAGCTAATTTTAATAAATATCACATTTAAAAATATCTAATCAACAAATTCGATTTCTATTATGTAGTTATATGTATGCATAATATTTTAAACATTCAATATAAATAATATTTTAAGCAATAAGAGAATAATTATTGAAAAATAATATTTATATTAATTTTTATAATTATAAGATAACATTATGACGTATCACAATGGAAACAGACTCTAACGGATACAGTGCCGGCATTCACCAAACACGGAAGCTGTATGCTGCATGCTGGTCATGATCGACAGTCGGGATTTTTATTTCCCACTTTTAACTTTTTACTGTATCATTGGCTATTTATAAAATATTTTCTTTCTTTCTTTTAAATTGATAATATTTTATTTACTTAACACGTTAAATGTTCTATTAAAAAAGTTTTATTAATATGTAGACTTATATTTCCTTCTGAAATACCTTAGTAATGTTTACTAAATTATTAGAATCATTAAATATTGATGTATTATTCTTTACAAATACTGTCTTATTAAGCTGGTTTTTAAGGGTTCCGTACCTGAAATGTGCTAACGGAACCCTAATACTAAGCCTTTACTGTATCTCTTGAACCGTAATAGGTAGAGAGTTGAAATTTTCACAGAGTATGTATTTCTACTGCCGGTATAAGAACAAAGAATAAAAATAAAAATACAACAAATATTTTTTTGACATTCTTAATCGATCAACGAAGTTAATATACTACATAGAGCGAAAGTCATGTTAATAAACAGTACATGTACTGTGTAATGATAGTACATTGGAGATTTTCTGAATTCCATTACCAAAGATAATTTCGAAAGAAAATATTCTTCAATCAAATCGACAATTTGCTATTGAGTGCAGGCGATAGTAGTACAACTCCCACTCATGAAGGTAGATCTTGGCGATGCATTTAATTGTTCTTTGATACCACACTAATGCACCTGTCAAGAAAACAAAGAGGGCTAGATAAGTCAGAAATTGTAAAATGTTTTTATTGAGCATGTTTAATGTAAGTGATTGTATTATTCCGTCATACATTAACTAGCGGAGTCACTTATAGAGTTCAAAGATGCATACTATTAATTGGAAATTGTAGTATGAAATTTTCAATATACTCATACCTACTAGTGGATTCTGTAAATAGACAGTTTCATGTTGTGAAAAATAAAAAATATCTATTTCTACAATGCCGCCAACCAACCATAGCAAAAAACCTTCCAAGTGACCTAATAAGTATAAAAAAAACATTAAAATCGATTAAGTTGTTTAAGAGAAATTTTATAATTTCACTACATAATGAAAATATTTTTAGAATGTAACCCATTTTTATTTCAAATTTTACTCAAAGCTTAGTTATAGCGTAAAAAAATATAAACAAACGCACACATTCACTAACAAATTTTCATATTTCTCATTAAATATTATTATAGTGTGATGACTTATGATTTAAACTTTTTATTTAAAGTTTTCAGTTTCGTATTTTAGTTTATAAGCACTAAATATAACGATGTTTTGTAAAAAAAAGCTAAACTTAGCTTGTTCTTAAATAAAGTTGAAACTATTTGGGGGCACGGCAGTGTCGCCAAGTCGAGCAAAAAATGGCACAACCATTGCATCCTCTCCTCGAAGCCATTTAGGGCATTTATGATCCCACTGGAATGTTAATGTTTTTGATGGGATAAGTTATACTGTAAAAATAAATTAATAGTATGTAACCATTCTCGATTAAAGCACCATTAACGGTGGTGTAACACGGCTATCTAACAAACTCAAAGCAGTGGGGGATATAACATCATAAAGGAGTAAGGAAACTCCTGAGGATTACTACTTTTTTTTTTTTTTTTTTTTTATGAGATTCAGTGACAAACGAGCAGACAGACCACCTGATGGAAAGCAGTACCTGTCGCCCATAACACCTACGGTTCATGCACTTAGGTTTTAAGTAACAAAAATGCAGAACCACGGGTGCGTTGTCACTGTGAGGACTAAGATGATATGCCTCTTGCCTGTAATTGCGCTGGCTACCTTATCCTTCAAACCGGAACACAACAATGCAATCATTGTTGCTTGGCGGTAGAAATAGATAAGGGGGTGGTACCCATCCAGTCGGACTCCTCAGGCTTGACAGAGTCCTACCACCGGTAACTACTGAAAATGTCCTTAAATAAAAAGACAATAAAGTAAACTCAAAGCAGTGGGGGATATAACATCATAAAGGAGTAAGGAAACTCCTGAGGATTACTACTTTTTTTTTTTTTTTTTTTTTATGAGATTCAGTGACAAACGAGCAGACAGACCACCTGATGGAAAGCAGTACCTGTCGCCCATAACACCTACGGTTCATGCACTTAGGTTTTAAGTAACAAAAATGCAGAACCACGGGTGCGTTGTCACTGTGAGGACTAAGATGATATGCCTCTTGCCTGTAATTGCGCTGGCTACCTTATCCTTCAAACCGGAACACAACAATGCAATCATTGTTGCTTGGCGGTAGAAATAGATAAGGGGGTGGTACCCATCCAGTCGGACTCCTCAGGCTTGACAGAGTCCTACCACCGGTACCTACTGAAAATGTCCTTAAATAAAAAGACAATAAAGTACTTACTTAGGACTTCTCTACTAGATATTTGAACCCAAGACCTACCTGCTACTATTTTAACTATCATTTAGCCCATTGGGCTATTATATGACAGGTTGAGACAGCATATTACTCTCTTCATATCTCCAATCAGTGGCTAAATGAACGTCCAGACATACTGGACATAATTTAATAAACAAAGCAGTAGAGGCCCGACGTTTTAATGCCACCCCAGGCACAGGATCAGATAATTCATCATAACAGGTTCTCAAGAAAGATAGTATTGTAAGGAGCTAGTTCCACTTCGTTATGTGCTCCTGGTGTACGGCTATCGTGGCGCGAGCATCATATCTACTGCGAAGCTATTAATAAACTGCAATCTGATGTAATATGCATATTTTGTGTGACGTATGCATTGTTTTTAAAGGAATAAATACACTAATATTTTGAAACTCATAGTAAGTTGTGTAAGGGACTTTATTCTCATTAACCATCGATGATAAAATTATACAAGAGTTTTTTTTATTAGGTTTTTTAGGTTAGGTTTACTGTTTAGGTTTCTTTTAAAGAAATTTACGTAGCATTAAAACAAAGTTTTGGTAAAACTAACCCTATACCCTATTAAATCCCTGGCTTGGTTGCGATAGTATTCGAGATCAATTTTAAAGTAGGTAATTGACTACTAGGTATCGAACAAACAACCCTGTAGATATTTCTTAAAAATAACTAATTTTTCTTCCTTTTATTTCACTTTCCTTTCTCGTCTTATCTAATATCCCACGGGATCTGTTTTATTGACAGACGTTAAAAAAGGAAGTGCCTTCTAAATTCTGGTATTTGTATTTTTTGCTTTAATGTTTTTTTTTTTTTTTTTGAGTGTTAGTTATATGTCTTCATCAAATGTGTATTTGTTATTATTGAAATCATTTTTAAAAAACAAATGATACCTATAAGATTGTAATAATTATGTATTGTGAAATAACTATTATTCAAAATGTTAGCTCGAGTATGAAATTAACATCCTCACTAAATGTTATATATATTTGATATTTAATTCAACAAAGTATTCTGGCGTAGTGTGCCCACAAACAAACGACAAACATATAAATAAACGAATGAATAGACAAGACGATTAATGTTATTAGTCATTTAAAATTTATTTAGTAACATGGTAAGCATTTAATATGACATATACACATGATTTTTGAATACAAATAACTTAAATATCATCATTTGTTTCTTATATCCTCACAAAACATACGTAAAATATGAATTTGTGCACTCTCTATACGACATCAGTACCAACAATATGCAGTATTAATTTCCCTGTTAAGACCATTAAAACAAACCAGACACCCGAGTTTCTATATCATAAATGTTAAAGCAAAATTATATTAAGCTTTAATAAAAGCTCAACTTTCATAGTCTTATTAAATTCTAGACACCGCGATTATTCACGCCTAGTTTCCAACGGATTTTTCTTTGAAACAGATTTAAAACTGATAAAAGAAAAATTCTTTATATCTGGCATTTAACTAGATTTCTCTGGGAATAGTTTGAACAAATTGATAACAATCTTGCAATCTGCCTACGCAGCATCCCACCTTGCTTTTATTTGCTTAAACAACTATGTGATATCATGCGATGGTAAACTTGGTAATATATAGCCAGTACAATGTATTTAATAATGAACTAGCTACTCACCCTTGCTTCGCTCGGGTTCGTCCCTATGTACGTTTTACCGGTTAGTATAAAATACAAATCTTTGAATTTCTCGGCTTTTCTGTACTATAATATGCATGTATTATACATATACACCTTCCTCTTTAATCACTCTATCTGTTAAAAAAACCGCATCAAAATCCGTTGCGTAGTTTTAAAAATCTAAGAATACGTAGGGACAGACAGACAGCGGGAAGCGACTTTGTTTTACACTATGAAGTGATGATATTGACTTAATCGCATGACTTTATGAGGAAAACAAAAAATATATGGCGAATATTTATGAAATTTTGTTCTGATCTTTGGTTGAGATATTAAATATAGATACTTATAAGGTTAGTTTCATCGGCAAATAATATCTCGCTTAAATAGCTTCATATGTCATCCTTTATTTTATGTAATTTACATATGTTTAAAATACTAAATGTATGTAGGTGATATTTGTGTTGTTTTCAAAGCGACTTATACTTTTATTTCTATCATTCTAATTATTGTAGTATAGGAGTATGTTTGTCATTCCCGCTACTCTGTAAGGCTGAACGCATTTGGGTGTATTGGTATGTAACTATCTGTTATCCATAACACAAGCTTCGTAGCTTACCATACAACTAGATGATGCTGTGTGTTAATGTCCCACACATATTAGGCACTGTTAGGCACCTAGGTATGAAATAGCGAGGCAAGGTTAAGCCTCTAGTTACAAAATTAAGGAGTACAGGCATAGAACAGGGAATGTCCTAATGAATAATGAGAGAAAAGCAATTTATGATTTAAAAGTATAATATTTTTATTGAAATCATAATATGCAGTAACTTTTTACTATGTAGGTACATTTTTCCAAGACAATCCTCCTCTTTACCGGTATGTCATGGACATTCCCAGTTTTTTTCACTTTGGGCATAGATAAAAACGTATTTTTAGCGTCATCCTTTGAGCATTTGTAAAACCAGTGGTTGGGAATGCAGGTACCATAGACATAGATTCGTTACCAGTACAAAACAAAAAAAAAGAAACAAAAATTATGACATTCCTTGTTTCGTACTTTTTTAGATTTACGCAAATATTTGACATTTTAAATAAAGATGTAACAACTATATAATGCTTTTGAGACATCCAACATCTTAGTTTCTCTCATGGCCATGATTGCTGTAAAGCAACCGAAACGTCGGGAACCAAAAATCAAAATAAATCCGCGAAAAAATCCGAAAAGGTAGCTTTATTTAAAACATTACTTGTTCTTTGCCTGTACTCTTCAAATAATAAAGAAAACCGTATTTCTATATAACATTCATAAGAACAATTAAGCATTTAACTTAAAAGTTAATAACGTAACTCTTTCAGAATTTATATTTTACTATTTTTTTATATCGTACCATTTTGTTTACAATTCATTAAGTACAAATCGTTGTACAAAGAGGCAATTAATTGAAAGTCCTTTAAAGAATAATTAAGTCAAGTGTAGGACGTGATTTATTTGACACAAGATGAATAAATAAACATACAATTATTTATATAAGATTCTATAGATTTAAATTTTTATTTAAATATATTTGTTTAATATAGAAATATATTTTTTATATTTTATAATTTTCGTCGGTTTTATGTTAAGTTAATTTATATTTATTACTACTTCTTTTAATATTTGTATATTCAAAAATCAAATATAATTGGCTTTATTTTAAATCAATACAATTCATATATATAAATACAATACAATACAAATACATATATATATAAATACAATTATTATAATTGCGAAAGTTTGTGAGGATGTATGGAGGTCTGGATGTATTGATGAATGAATGTTTGTTACTCCTTCACGCAAAAACTACTGAATAGATTTTAATGAAACTTTACAATAATATAGCTTATACATCAGAATAAAACATAGATTACTTTTTATTTCGGAAAAATCTACGGTTCCCGTAATATAGACTTGTTTTTGTTTTAATAATAATCACGAAAACCAAATTTCACTTTACACTTCATTCCGAGTAACAAATTATTTTAAACGTCTAGATCAAAAATCTAAAAACAGACAAAATTAATCTCTTAAGTACCTTATAAGGGGTGTAAATATTAAGTATTATTCGTAAAGATCTATATTACCACTGATTTGGTACTTATACAACCCTAAAATAAACGATCATTTCTGCCTTAGATTTCATTTTTGTTACAGCCACCTACGTTTCTATTTATTATTCTGTTATGTGCAAATATATTTCTACAGGCTTAAATTATAGGGGTCTCGATAGCCCGGGTGAGTGTGCCTTAATTAAATAATTATGACATATTGTGCGACCATTTCAATGGAGGGGTGGACTTGATAAGAAGAGTTATGTGGATCGCATATGAAATGATAAAGCCTTTGATTAAATTTAAATCTTTTGGTTTTATTGAAATTGTAATAAAATTATATATTTTTTTTTAAAGATTTGCTAGTAATTTTTTTTTTTTTGCTTTTAAGAATGTTTGCTGTTTAGTATTTCCCAATTTTTTATTATTATTAAATTGTTCATATATTTATTTTGTATGACTAAAGCAAACATTTTTAACTGGTTTGAAATATTAAGTAAATTATATATTGAACTAGCGGCTTACCCTTGCTTCAGTCGGGTTCATCCCTAGGTACGTTTTAAATAGATATAAATAGTTATTAGCCAGCGTTAGCCATGTATTTTATTTTAGAAAACGGAACTTTTTAGAAAACAAGTAAACTTTTTCCGATGTTTTAATAGTTATTCTGCTATTCGGGGCGGAGACAAATCTAACAAATCAAAGATAATAAAAATCGGCCCTGCCGTTCTTGAGTTATAAATTGTGTAAATAACTTTGTTTTATATTATAATATATTGTATGATATTAGTGTAATATATTTTAAAGTTTATATTTTCTGATATATTAAAGATTAAAATTTAAACACGACTAAACGAGTATATTAATATTTTATTCATAATGTTTTTCGAATACTCTGAAAAAATCCGTTCCATATAATTAAGTCACATTTTATTGTAATGAGATCCATACAATGCGTTTTATTATTGTTTGTTGTATCGACCAATGTAAAATACAATGCCTTCATTTACATTTTAATCACTTGTTCAGGATAAAATCAATATACAGTTATAATTGCAACAATTGTTTGTCTGAAGATTGGCTTTGACAAAGATTTACTCTTAATTATACAGTGTAAAACATCGCCATATATTATATATTAGCGATTTACCCTCGCTCTGCTCGGGTTCATCCCTAGGTTTAAAGGTTAGTATAGATTTCTCAAAGATATTTTCACGCATTATAAAATAACCTATACATATTAACTCGGATAACCAGCTATCATTATACCAAATTTCATCAAAATCTGTCCAATGGTTTTCTCGTGATGCGCTCCCACACAGACAGACAGACAGACAAAAATTCTAAAAACTATAGATTCGGCCTCTGCATCAATAGTAATAGCTATTTCTATAAGATTTTCCAGAAAATATTTAATGTACAGATTCGACTCAGAATTTTATATGTATGTATGATTATAACTAATAGATTTTTATTTAGATTGTAGCTTTAAGTATTTTTTAGATTGTAACCCTAAACATTTTTGAAGTTATACTTCTTTTGGCATATTTGAAAAATATTATGGGAGTAAAATTTTTACGATGCGCGGCGCACACCGACAGCCAAAAAGCGACGTGATGAAGTTAGCTGATAACTGTTTGTTGCCATGGTACCGTTGTTATTGTCTGACAAATGATATATAATATTATATTCTTTTCTTAAATGATATTCTATAAATATATGATTGTAATATGCCTAATATGCCTTATTCAATTATTTTTATTAATTTATCATTCCTTTTACAATCAAAGAGTTGTGACATACGGGATGAAATCTTTAGCTATTTTTGTTCTGTTACGCCAAAGAAGTATAACTTCTTGCGTACGTACATAAGTAAATTATACACACAAATAAATTGTTCACATTATTATCCGACTACTAATATAAATGCAAAAGCTGTTTGTGAGTGTATATATTTGTTACTCCTTTACGTCGAAACGGCTGTACGGATTTGGATGAAACTTAGTTCGCAGATAGACTATGACCTGGAGTAATATTATATAGGCTACTGTTAGACAATTAGGGATGTACCTGAGCGAAGCGAGAGTTCGTCGCTAGTATAATATACATAGGCAGTGGTAGCCCAGTGGTAACGCGCTCTCTTAGGAAACCGAGTGAAGCGGGTTTAAATTCCGGGTCTCGCACCTCTGATATTTTCATGTGCGAATAACTTATAACATGATTACCACTTGCCTTATAGTGAAGGAAAACATAATTAGGAAACCTGCATGTTTGAGAAAACCTAGCAAGTTTTCGAAAGACATGTGAAGTCCGCTAATCCGCACTTGGCCAGCGTGGTGGACTATGGCCCGATTCTCCTCGTACTAAAGGGAGGCCCGTGCCCAGCAGTGGGATGTTAAAAAGGGCTGAATACATTATATACATATTTTTCATCTACAAATATAAATTACTAGTTAAAGCACAACTTATTTAGTAGTAAAGAAGTATTCTTAGTCTGTTACCCTTTACCCAGCAAAACACAAAATAGCTTTTAAAAGATAAATAAATATATCTATAGACGTGAAACTAAAATAGATGTAAATTATTAGATTCCAATTTTACCAAGTGAACACAAATTGGACTTTTAAAACCGATGTAGTACTATAAATCTTTAAGTTCGCTTCCATATATCTTTGAAGGTAATTAAAATGTCATTATGGCTAAGAAAGCAAAATTCTAGCTTATACAACAAAGTCTATTTCAAATAGTAGTTTTATGTAGTTTTGATATAAATTACAGCAAAAAATGTGCGCAGTATTCCAAAAACACGTTAGTAATGTAGTATTTTGTGGATTTTTGAAGTGAAAACTTCTATAGGCAGGTTTGGATGGGGAGTAAATTCATGTACGTCGTCATCGACATGGTCACGTGACGTGTTAACGCTAACACCGAACCAGATGTCAAAACCAGATACATGTAAACAGTTTTAATTTACAAATTTTAATCTATGTAAGATCAAACAATTAATTTGAATATCCAAAAATAACAACTGTTTGTTTATAGTTTTAAGTTTTCCCTTCTGTCGGCAGTCCTCATGATTACTTTTTTTTTTATATTATTGTATCATTGGAGGGAGACGAATGACTCGCCCGCGCGAGCTTATGATATAATATTAGACGCAGTAAGTGCTGTTACTCCTTTGTTGAACTAACATTATAATGTATATCGGTTATTCTAAATAAAATATTTCTTCTCCAATCTACGCGACATTAGCGAAGTAAATTGTGCCAAAGAACAAAAAAAAAAATTTAATTCGTTATACACAACATTTGAGCTTACCCATCTTGTTTCTGGACCGAGATACATGCGCTTCATACTTCTTGTAAAGGATATAAATCTGACCTACGAAGACTTACACCTAGCTTCATTGACTTTCAACTCTCAAACGACCAAATGTAGATGAGGTAAGGGATCGACGTCATTATTTGCATAAAGATAATTCAAAGATCTTTTCAAAGATTCAGAAAGCGGCATAAGCTTTTCATTGCAGCATATTAAGTGATTTGCGTAGACCGTAGAGAGTTGTTAAATCTTACTAAAAAGAAACGTGTTTAACAGTACAGAGCGAGGCGAGGGCATCTAACTAGTGTATAGTCATTTTGAAAACACCTAATTTCTTATTCAAAAACATTTTACTTCCTACTTTTACAAGGAAATACAGCATTGTTTATGGTATATTTTACCTTTATTAGTGTTTATTAAAATGTATCGCGCGTTCGCCAAAGCTGACGTTCGGTGACGGATTGCTTCCTCACTCAAATAACTTTAATGTGTTATTCAAATTGATGGCAGTGGTGTGAAAGTTGAAAATTTTAACGAAATTTAAAATAAATATAGGATAAAAATATACATTTTTTTGTATAAATATCAGGTGTTATACAATATTTAAGTAATATTATAATTGATTTAGAAGCTATTTAATGAGCTGATATATATATATATATATATATATATATATATATATATATATATATATATATATATTATGCAGCATAGATTTTTACCCTATGTTAGGGCAGTACATGTACAAATACCCAGACTAAAAAATCTCATCACCAGTATAGAAATAAGTCGTGTATGAAGATTGAACTTGTAACTCGTAAAAGGGATCTCCTTAGCTTTGTTTACCTGACTGCGTCGACCAAGGAAGGTTGTGTCTAAGCTGTATGTATGGTTTGTCCGATCCTATGTTCCCTCGTAATTCCTTAACGGCCAAACTTTAATGATCCATACGTCGTTAGATTCGTCTTGATATTGCAAGTATCATAGGGTGTATAATTTTTATTTATATTTTATAGCAAATGCTACTTAACTACTTCAGTAAATAAGTAGAAAGAATAGCATACATGTTTTCTAACTTTACTTTTGAATATTAATATCTACATCATGTTTAAACATCTAAAATCTATTTTAATTTAGCAATATAAATCCTTAAAATAAATATACAAAATAAATAAACGTCACTGAATTCAACACAGCAAAATGAAATAGATATAAAAAATCAAACTAAACTTTAAAGTCGAAGAAACTTATTCTTCGAACTCTCAAAATTCGAGGTTTGAAATGGGTAAACAAAGATTTAAAATTCAATTAAGGGCCGATTTGAACGTGACAGGGCTTACTAAAACGATAAATAAAAAGTGCGGTATACAACAAACGATAGCTTATCCACTTGCTTAGTGATTCTAAATGGTACTAGTGGCGTGTGCGTCACAGTAAATAAATATTTTTTTAAGGGAAAAGTTACGTGATGAACTTAACATATTTTTTCAACTAGGTAATTTTGTAGAGTGACTCACCCTCGCTTCGCTCGGGTTCATCCCTAGGTTGATTCCCATTCAAACTTTTATCCCCATTTTTACCCCCTTAAGGGATGATTTCCGAGATAAAAACTATCCTATGTCCTTTCCAGGGTCTCAAATTATCGTCTTACTAAATTTCATCTAAATCGGTTCAGTAGTGAGTTAGGCTGACTGGAAGAGATCTCTTCTAGAGATAAGTCCACCTTTGCTAACTAATTTTATTGTTTGTTAATTTCTGTATTTTACATATAATTGCAATAAAGAATAGTAGTGTCGGAGCCTATTCGGTACAAACAAACAAACAAACAAAAAATCAAATCTTTTCTCTTTGTAATATTAATATAGATTACTTATTTCCATGATTAAGAAATTAACCATTCAGTTATTATGGTCGAAAATATATTAAATTTCCTAAGTAAACAAATTAATAGGTTCCACAATCTGCTCTTTATAAGCAACAAAAATAATGCATAACTTAAGTCTATTTTTGCTTATTAAGTATAATTTTGTGCAGGGGATGTGTTAGGAGTTTTAATTTAAATTTTGTTGTTGCTTTTTTTTTAAATTAAAATACTATTAATATTAAGCATTATTATGTTTAGCTTTTCATTACATTAAAACATACACTAAAATGTTGGAATATGATAATCATTAATCATAGTATTTTACCTGTAGACGAAATGTGTGTAGGTACTATATTACATTTTGTCTAAAGATATAATATTCCTAAATAAGAAATATATAGCGTCAATGTAGTATAACAAAAGGTATTCATAAAAACCCTTTATTCCTTGTCGCCCCTTACATGCAAATGTCAGGCTGATTTAGTGTCCACATTACAAATTCACGAAAACGTTGAAAAGTGCATAATGGAGGTCGTACGTGAAATACCAATTTTTAGACAATTTGTAGGATATTTTATGCTAGAAAATAAAGGTAAAATTATGCTGGTAAATGTTTTCAAGTACTCGCAGGTGTATGTAGATGTTGCTATGTTATGAGGAATACTACGCGTTCATCTACAATACTTTGTGGGCATGTATGGATGTTTGTTTGTTACACTTTCACTCAAAAACTATTGAACGAATTTGATAAAACATTACAGTAATAATGACCCCTCGACCGACTTCGGCCACGGCGGGAATTCTCATTGAGACTAGCCATCTGCGCAGGAGATATTATAGTGCACAAGTGTACGCGCAGGCACAAGTGCACTCTCTATTACTGTCACTCTCATATTCCGGTGGGACGACTACTCGACACGACCGGTGAGAGTTAAGACGCAGGACCGACGGCTTTACGTGCTCTCCGAGGCATGGGGGTGAAACACCGCCAACTTCCCAACTCCGGGCTGTTACTGAGACTTACTAAATAGAAAAACTCAATAACTAACTTGGCCCGACCCGAGACTTGAACTCAGGACCTCTTGATGTGCAGCCGTACTTGCTAGCCACTACACCAAAGAGGCAGCTTACAGTAATATAGCATATTCATCAGAATAAGACATAAAATATAATTTATAAATATATTAATACATAATTCAACTATTCTAGCGAAGCCACGGGAAAACGCTAATCTACATATACTAATATTATAAAGAGGAAGGATTTCATTGTTTGTTTGTTTGCACCGAATAGGCTCCGAAACTACTGAACCGATTAAGATGAAATTTGGTAAGAAGATAGTTTGAGACCCTGGGAACGATATAGGATAGTTTTTATCACGGAAGTCATCCCTTAAGGGAGCGAAAATGGGGATGAAAATTTGTACGGGGACTCAACCTAGGGATGAACCCGAGCGAAGCGAGGGTGAGTCGCTATTATCATATAAATGGTTTGTAAGAAGCATATCTACACGAATTTTTTTACTTGCAATATTATAGTCAAAAGATTCATTAGTTCAATTGAGAAAATAATAAAATTAGTTTCATTAATTGCAAATTGACAAATAAATACATATACATACATATATACCACATGACACAATTAATTAAAACGATCGTTTTTAACAAAATTGTTAAAGCAATATTTTGTAACTTGATGTCATATATCAAAAGCAGCCATATTTAGTTGAATGCGATTTATAGCTTTTGATATCGGGCGACAATTGCGATAAATTATTCTATCCCCAGTTGCTCGTTGCGTTATTGTTTCACCTCATTAGTTTAAAAAACGGTTAGCCATTACTGTTTAATGATTAATCTTTCATCCGGATATTGCAGATAAGAAATGTCAAATACAGTAGGTACATAGTTAACAAGAGATATACATATAAAAAAATTACAATTATCGTACGTACATATATGTACTTGTATTCAAGCATTTTAACATCCCACTACTAGGTACGGCTTCCCAATATGAGAGGGATCACGCCGTAGTCCACCACGTTGGCCAAGTGCGGGTTGGCGGACTTAATATACATACTATATACTAATTACATATACCTTTGTGTACCTAGACCATAATAAATCATTTCAATCTAAATAGTATCCGTCTTAATATTATAAATGTGAAAGTTTGTGAGTATGTATGTATGGATATTTATTACTTTTTTACGCCAGAACAGCTGAACGGATCTGGATGAAATTTGGCACAGAGATAGATTATAATCTGGAATAACACATAGCTACTTTTATCCCGCAAAAATGTACGGTTCCCGTGGGATAATTTGTTTTTCTTTTTATAACATAGATATAGATAGTACTATATAGTCAAATATTTTCTAGAATAAAATTTTATTCTAATAAATTTCATTTTGCAAAAACAACATTTTAAATCTGACATCAGTAACAAATCAGGTTAATTCGAGTGTGGACCCTAACAGCCATTGTTCTGTCACCCCCGTGTTGCTAATTGTGTATTTTGTTTGCCCTTTTGTGGATATCCTTTGAATTATTTGAGCCATTCAATTGATATCTACATTTGGTAAACCACGTTAGCTGGGGTACAACATAAAGAGGATGTAATATTTTTTATGACTTCACGCACGCCTTGCGAGTTCTAGTTGCTACTTAATACGTCTTTATACTATTTTGTACTCTGGATACTGTGCAGTTATCTATATCTCCATATCTTAGCCACAAGGAGATATACATCTGTGTATTCAATAGAAATTTCATCCCAATGGGTATATGTTTTATTTATATTGAATGTATAAATGTACAAGAATTAATATGCGACATTCAACGTAACAGCAGTGTCAAAACACTTATAAAATAAAATAAAATCTATTTAAAGGTAAAACTAATAAATGGTTTAACTTTAATTAAACGGTCAATGAATTATTCTAATTTTAACGATAGCCCTACGTAACAATTAAGTATGTACCTGTTCTAATTTTAGTTTTTTTTATGCGATTTAGTGACAAACGAGCAGACAGATCACCTGATGGAAAGCAGTACATGTCGCCCATAACACCTACGGTTCATGCACTTAGGTTTTAACTAACAAAAATGCAGAATCACAGGTGCGTTGTTACTGTGAGGACTAAGATGATACGCCTCTTGCCTGTAATTGCGCTGGCTACCTTATCCTTCAAACCGGAACACAACAATGCAATCATTGTTGCTTGGCAGCAGAAATAGATAAGGGGGTGGTACCCATCCAGTCGGACTCCTCAGGCTTGACAGAGTCCTACCACCGGTAAAATTTTTAATGACTCAATTGATTCATACATAAGTCTATTATTAAAAGTTCTTAGTAAAATTTAGTTTTCATTATAGTGTTAGCCACAATTATATAAATTACCGTTACTAATAATAACCTCAATGGCTATCTCAAACAATTCGCCTGTTAAATATCGGCAATCTATGTTGAACCACCCTCGTCAAGCGGCGCATATGCCAAAGCGGTGACAATAGAATTAGTCGTCATTCAAAGTACCGTACTAAATTCGTAGCTGGATAACGTGTAGCAAGTGCACTTGTCTGACGGGGGTGACACTTTGAGCCCTTCCGATACTGACATTATGTGACAACACGGCAATAGGGGCGACTACAATAGTCGGTTATCAGGAGCCTTTAACCTATATTCATATACTATTTGTCACTTGTGATGCGTAGTCCATATGGGACATTGTATTTTTCAACTTATAATCTAAGAATAGATAAAAATTTATTTTGTCTATATTTATATATTTTATTTAGAAATTGAATTTTCATTTTAAAAATTGTATTTGCCTATATAATAGGAACAAATTATTTAGTTTTTTTTTTTTATAAAATGATGTAGACGTATAAATGAAAATATCTGAGATATGAAATAAATATCTGAGAGTGAATTTGGTGATCACTGAACGATAATTAATACAATTGGTTTCATAATTTGGGTGTGAAAGTATACATTAATATTATAAAGAGTTTGTTTGTTTGTCTGTTTGTATGAACGCGCTAATCATAGGAACTACTTATTCGATTTGATTTTTTTTTTTGCATTACGTACTGTAGGCTATATATTAGATAATATATAGTCTATTTATTCCATACTAACCGTTAATATGTACCTATGAACAAACTCAATTGAACATGAGTGAGCCGCTAGTTAATGTACTTGTCTGATCAAAAATATTAAAAATCTTATTTTTACTTATTTTTACCTACTAATGTAGGTTGAATAAGTAGAATGAAAATATATATATTATAAATATATATATGATTACGTATACCTACGGGCTCAAATCTTACTAAGACACAAAAAAATATATAGGAAGATATTATGTATTTATTTATTTACAAAAGATACATTAATACAGTATGATACTCATATGCTAACAATTAGATAAAGGTTCTTAAAATAATAGGTTATCACACCATGCAATACCACGTCAGTAACATTAGTGAATTTTAAAATAATTTAATAACAAAGTACAACTTTCTTAGATTTACGTGAATATTAGACATTTAAATAAAACTATCTTTTCGGATTTTTTCGCGGATTTGTTACCAGCAATCATGGTCACGGGAGAGAGTCTTCCCGTGACCATAATTGCTGTAAAGCAATCGAAACGTCGGGAACCAAAAATCAAAATAAATCCGCGAAAAAATCCGAAAAGATAGTTTTATTTAAATAAAGTACAAGTTTAAATTAAAAAAAATAAATGATAAAACTGAAATTAAACAATAAAATTAAATATATAAGTATGATAATAATATCAAAATTATAAAATTAAAAAATATAACAATTGAAAAATAATAAATTACATAATCAGGTATATAATAGTAATAAATTAGATAATAAAATTCAAATAATAAATACAATAAAAACAAAATGATATATGGTATAAATGTATATATATCTACATCTCCGTAGGTGACTGTGACTGTCTGTATAATTTTTTTAAAGCCTTCGTATTCGATATTCGTTTTAGCATTCGGAGAGAGAAAAATAAATTTGGCCGCAAGCGCGGTTCGAAATATTCAATGAAGAGATTTTTATAAAAGAAAAAAAATCTCATTTGCATCTCAAAAGAGATGCGAGTTAATGGGACCGTTTCGTATGCGAGGCGCGTCATTTGCCACTCGTCAATATCAACCCTTACGACACCCTTAGTTGGTTTATAACCGACCATCTGCCGTATTGTAATTGTCACTTAAGATGTAGAACCTGGAATTTATTTTTATTTGCAAGATTTAATTTGATAAATTGTCAATGTAATGTTTTTAGATAGATATTTTGGTGATCGTTGATTACTATGATTCTTGATATGCATGTATATTCGTATTTAACGTAGGGTAAATGAATATTTTTGAAGATTATTGATAAAAGTATGAATAATAAGCAAACAATTTAGCTTAAAAACATGGTTAACGCACATGTACATACATGTCAGCTGGTTGAATAAGTTCTATTTTTTTTAAAGATTCAGTGACAAACGAGCAGACAGACTACCTGATGGAAAGCAGTACTTGTCGCCCATAACACCTACGGTTCATGCACTTAGGTTTTAAGTAACAAAAATGCAGAACCATAGGTGCGTTGTCACTGTGAGGACTAAGATGATATCATCTTTGAGGCCTCTTGCCTGTAATTGTGCTGGCTACCTTATCCTTCAAACCGGACAACAATGCAATCACTGTTGCTTGGCGGCAGAAATAGATGAGGGGGTGGTACCCATCCAGTCGGGCTCCTCAAGCTTGACAGAGTCCTACCACCGGTAGATACAACATGAATTCCTTGCATTATAAGTGCTAAAATCTGGCCGGCGGCGTCATGCGTCAAAAAAACATACTTTAAAATCGTTACTTACAACGTTAAAAGTACAATATAACGAAAAAAAATAAGGTTTGCGACGATATCAAACGATCGGCCCACGTATGTATTTATGATCTGATTTAAACGCTACCAAATTGACTAGACATCTGGTTGAAGATAAAAAATCTAAGGTTCCCGTGGGATAAATTTGTTTTTATTTTTATAATTTATTATACTTTTTTCGTATTTTAAATAAAAAGTTTAATCATTTTTTCATTCATTAAAAATTAAAAGAAAAGATTCATTAAAGATAAAAAATGGTGCCGAATTCTTGGTTTTTAATGTATTAATTATTGGATTACAAATATAAAAGAATATCTAACAAATATAAAAGAATATCTGACCTGTCGAGAGTCGCGGGCACACCGGTGTGCCAGTTAACAATTGATTTCTTAGAAATTAACCAGGAGGTGTAAAAATCCTTCCCATAAAATCCATTAATAAAGAGCCGTACTCGCGATCTCGATCAGCGCACTAACTTCGAAATTGATTTTGTTCCTTTGACGCGGCTAGATTGAACACACTGATATAATTTGCGGAAGTGATTCGCTTTTCATTTAAATATCTATTGTTGGACTTTGATTCTTCTCAATGTATACAATTTAATCTATCGCAGTGAATTTTAATTTAAAATTTACCAAATTATTTCTATTATCATCATCTAAAGAATCGTTATCATTGACGTCTTTATTTCAGAATGTTTGATTGTTTTTGGTTGAGATTCCATATGTGTGTTGAAATATCGGATCCTTAATAATAACATGTCTTCTTTACTTTTATAAAGTTGCCAACTGGTGCCTTATGCGTTACTCCAGTAGGTCATTGTCTATCTATGTATTAAACAACCAAATCTATTCTAACTGTCGCTTCACTGTGAATAAGAAACAAATAATTACAAAATTACAACACATACACACATTTTGGTAGCCCAGTGGTAACGCGCTCGCTTGGGAAACCGAGTGGAGCGGGTTCAAATCCCGGGTCTCGCACCTCTGATATTTTCAAGTGCGTATCATTTTCTAACTTGATTACCACTTGCTTTACGGTGAAGGAAAACATCGTGAGGAAACCTGCATGTCTGAGAGAACCTAGCAAGTTTTCGAAAGACATGTGAAGTCCGCCAATCCGCACTTGGCCAGCGCGGCGTGGAGGACTATGGCCTGATTCCCCTCGTGTTGAAGGGAGGCCCGTGCCCAGTAGTGGGACGTTAAAAAGGGCTGAATACACACACATTTTTGCATCTATAATTGGGATAAACAGCAATGAGGAAACTTTCTTTTTACATTAAGTCTTAATATTTTAAACGCACGTACGTACATCTACACTATTACTATAAAGAGGAAAGATTTGTATTTTTGTATGTTTGTAACGAATAAACTTAAAAACTACTAGATTGATTTAGATGAAATTTGGTAAGACCTTGGGAGACATAGTACATTTTTTTTCCGGAAATCATTTCTAAGGGGGTGAAAATGGGGATGAAAGTTTGTAAGGGGAATCAACCTAGCGAAAAAAAAAACAGTCAATTTAGACTAAATAAAAGCCCAATATCAATTTTCACAAAACTACCAAGCTACATACATTTTATCGTCGTTCATTTTTAGCATGTTATTGCAGTTTGTCTATGAAATATAGAGACAATTAATAGATTCGCTAACATAGTTACGTTTTTGTTATGTTTGAAAGCAAACAACAAACGGAGCAGTGTTTTGTTTGACATAAATATCAATTGAATATGTAACGCAAGGGCATTCGTGACGAGCGTGACATTAATTTAATGTCAATGTCAACCCTTGTTGATGGGGGGGAAGCACCATATGTACATGGGTCATATTGCTTAAATCACTTATTTAGTGGAAACACACGAGTAAATTATACGGAGCTTGGTGAAGTCTGAACTTATTTAAAAGTAGTAAGTAAAGTAAAATATGAATCGATCGACTTATCTAATAATGATCGAACTTCACTTCAAGGAGTTCGTTTGTTATATTGCATCGACCAAAAAAGTACTAGATACACAATCAGCGACAAACAATGTCTTCATCGAATGCCTGCTCATTTGAACAATTACGCGCTCTTAATTTTTTTTGTGAATACAACTTTAAGCCATGTAATTAAGGTTCAATTTACATTGTTGAATATTTATTTCAACTAGAATAATGACCTAAGCACAATTGGTGACAGTTCCAAGAGAAGTTTTGCATGGGATTGTGTATGTAGTACTTTTTTGATCGATGTTATATTGTCTTAAAAAAATATGTTATAAATATTCAATTGGTAGGATTTCTAAAAGTAAAGTTAGTATAAAAATATTGTACAAAGTATCCGACGCTTTTTTCACAATATCATAAATTTTCTTGTCAATCACTTTATTCTTATACTAAAAATTATTTTTTACTTTTTAGTTAGGTTCATTAAAGCGTGTTTTTAAGAAAAGTTCGAATGAGAGTACCTATCTTGGTTTTTTTATTCAGTTGTATAACGTTTCAGAATAACTTATTTCAAAGACTTAAAAAAAATGTATTATTCCAAATATGTTAATACTAATCTATACAGATAAATAAAATTGAAGTGTCTGTTTGTAATGTCAAAGTAACAACTTTTTACTAAATGCATATGAAAGTATACACGGTACATATAAAAGAAACACAATTTTTAATTTTTTTTGTCTGTCTGTCTGTTTGTTCCGGCTAATCTCCGAAAAGGCTGCACCGATTTTCATGAGACTTACATTGGCAGATAGCTGACATTATAAGGAGTAATTTAGGCTACTTTAATTTTAGAAAAAGATTTAGAGTTCCGCTTAAAAAAATGAAAACGTACTGAGGGACCAACCCGACCGAAACGAAGGTGAGTCGCTAGTATATAATGTATGCAAAGTAATATCAAATCAACTATGTCCATCAAATCTGCAAGTTTATCTATTTATTATGAAACATACCAAACGTTGTAGAAATAGACTATTCGCTTTTAGCAATTTTAACGTGCTCCGGACATTTGATTTGGAACTGCAATTACCTGGTTTACTCATAATTTATTAAGCCTATTAATGTTCTCGTTCTATATACAGGTACTTATGTGAAATTTGGTTATATTATGATAAAATAAAATATTAGTTTCTATGTAATAATGTTATTTCGGGTTTTATTATTTTTTAATTTATATATAAATGTTTGTTTGTTTAACTGCATACTTTTGAAAGCATTTAATTGATTAACATAATACTTTCTTAGGTTTGCACTAATATTAGACATTTGAATTACTTTTTTTTAATCTTTTCGCATTTCATTCCCTCCCGTGAATATGTTTGCTGTTAAGCATTCGAAAGGTCGAGAACCAAAAACCAATTAAAAATCGCCAAAAAAATCCAAAAGATAGTTTTATTTATAATCTGATACATTAAAATTTCCTATGACGAATGTTTATATACTATCCAATTAGTTGTAACTATGTTATATATGTTATATTTACATATAACATAAGTAATGCCGTTCAACTAATTGCCATGTAAATTATCATGTATATTTTATAGTATTTACGTATATAAGTCATGGGCAAGCCACTGCCAAACAAAAAGTTACAAATAAATATTAAAGTGATGGTAATTGTAGCCAATGGTAACGATCTAACTTGGGAGACCAAGGGAAGCGGGTACAAATCCCGATTCTTGCACTTTTAAATGCTCAATTTTATAACATGATTACTACTAATGTTACGGTGAAGGAAAACATCTTGTGGAAACATGTCTAAGTGAACCTAGCAAATTTTAGAAAGATGTGAAGTCTGCCAACCCACACTTAGCCAGTTTGTTGAACTATGGCCTGATCTCCTCGGTCCTCGCGCCCGTGTCCAGCAATGGAACAATGTGCTGCAGACATACATACATAAATACAAAAATAAAGATAATTACATAGATGTACAGTATTATAATTTTCATTTAAATAATACGTATACATACAGTATCAAGTCGCTAGTTGTAAATACATTTTCTGTGCTTAAAAAAATCCATCTAAAAATTCTACTTTATCATGTTTAACCATTAGATTTGACATAACAAAAGACATATATGTAGCTTACCTTTGTTACTGGCTTAACGTCAAATTTGATAAATGAGCTGCCGATAGATTTATCTTATTCATACTGCGTAAATCTTGTACAAACATAAGTAAAATTAGTCTATAATATTATTAAAATATTACAGTTAGATTGTAGGCCAGTGGTAAAGCGTTTGTGTTGCCAATTGAAGCGGGTTCAAATCTCTAGTCTCGCATCACTGATATTTTCATGTGCGAATCATTTTCAACGTGATTTACATCTTACGATTAAGGCAACCATCGTGAGAAAACTTGCACGCCTAAGGGAACCTAACTACTTTTCAGAAGACATGTAAAGTCCACCAACCTATACTTGGCTACCATGGTGAACTATGGCCTGATCCTCTCGTATTTAAGGGACGCTAGGGGAAAGTTAAAATTGAAAGAGTTAAATACAATCTATAAATATCAACAGACGCAAGGAACAACTCTGTATTTCTGTATTACAGCAGTTATGAATTTATATATACTACAAATTAACAACTCAATTACAACATTATTCTTTACCGATTTATTTTTAGCGATACTATATATATATATATATATATATATATATATATATATATATATATATATATATATATATATATATATATATTTTCTTATAACATTTATTTAAACTGTTTGCCAATTTCGTGAAGATATCTAAAACTATAATTGATCGAATCTAATTACTACTAATCTTATTAAGCCTTGATATCCAATTACACCACCTACTCTATAATAATTTCTGGGCACTGCATAATTCCTAGCTATCACGCTTAACGGGATTATTCATCAACCATTTAATAGGTCCTACACTGCCTCATCGGGTATTGGATGGTAATTAATCTCTTTGCGTCTATGTGCTAATCTATGATAGGCAGATGAGTAATGACTGCGCTGTGGTTATGTCTATGCTTCAGTAAAAATAACCCTATATACAAAAGTCAAAAGCTTACCTACTAATTACTTACTACACTACTTGTACGTTAAAAGATCAGTATAAAACAAGATATTTTAATATTATTACAATACCCTATGAAAAAAATAATAATAATATTTTTCATGATTATCCTTTTAAAATAGTAAATACATATATACTATTGGCTGGCCGTAATGCATGGACCCGCCAAAATGGATCAAAGGAACCCAAACTCCAACTCCAAGGGCTCACTAGAAGTGATTGAAGAGTTTTACTATCCATCTTCTGGTTCTATCATACGATCAAGTCGATGGTGTCAAATTATTGTGTTGTCATCCGGGTAACTTTTATCAGTGAAGTTTCAGTCGTTATAGGTATTATAAGTAAGTAAAAGTCGACATCGAATATTTGATGTGTAATGTTAAAATATGTGCAGGTTTTAGAAGTTAGAAAGATAAATTAAAGTAAATAAAATGAAAGGAAAATTATAAGGTTATTAAAATAAATCTGCAAAAAAATCCTAAAAGATAGTTTTAATCAAATAAACGTATTAATCACATGAACTTTTGTAGCGCTTAATATGTAAGGAAAACTTTATATAACTGGATGGAAATCCTTAATGCCGTTGTCTATATACTGTCGTGATTATTTATGGAAAAGAGGAATTTAATATAAAAATTTTACACATTTAAAAACTAACATTGTATATTTCCTAACATATTAATATTTAGAATCAGCTATGATATCCCACTTGACTAAAGCTTCTAATACATTAATTTTCATTGAACATCTCACACGACTGATTTCCCACGGCGCGGGTATTGTAAACTACAATGAAATATGCATGTGACATAGGCGCGAAATAACGTTAGGCCGCGCGATAGCGATGATTTTGCATCCCCTTGCCTGCTATTGTGTTTGAGAAGGATATTTTCCATTGTCATATAATATAAATAAAATATTAGTATAATATCTTATAATATAATTATACTTAAAAACGTTTTCATAGTACAGTAAAATTTGATTAATACTATTATGTATTGGCTAGTTTCAAGATTTGAATTAAATAATATCAGAAATTATATATCAAGTAATAAAATTAAAATATTTTTATTAAATTCAATAATTGTATGAATAAAAACATATTTTGAAAGATTAAGTTTTCGCTGTATATTCTTCATAAATTGTGAATAATATACAGCGAAAACATAATCGTGAATCACAATACTACAAAATGTTATCAAAGTGCATAAATACAAACTTACAATGTTATATTTTGTAACTATTGAAGTACCACTTTTGTGCAATGAAAACGCGCACTCCGCCTTACTTTGTCGATAAAGTTCTGATATAATTTTGATATCGCCAGACGAGCGCTTTGACACCGCTGAAACGATTTCGATAAATTCGAATCTAAATCCAATATCACCGTTACAAGCCGGCAAAGAATTTCTATAGACGAATCATTTCGATTGGAATACTCAAGCTATGATTATGTTCTGTGACCCGTTATGTTATTGACTTGTCAATTCACAAAGCCGATATAACTTTTATTTAGAAAATATTTTTAGCTTCTCGTAAGATAATATAATTTATTTTGTAAAATATTTATAAAGATTTTATACAAATACTAGCAGAACCCGCGGCTTGGCCCGCGGTAAATTTACAAAAAAACTCTTTTGCTTTATGTTATATATAGCGTCTCACTCTCCCTTCGCTTGGGTTCGTCCCTATGTATGTATATAATATTAAATTATTTGGATATTGTTGATACAAAAATACTGAAATCGCGATTAAAAAATGGGGGGTGGGGTAAGGAGAGTGAAAAATACTTTACACCTTATACCTACCAAATATACAAAACAAAACATAAAAATCGGCGAGCCGTTTCGGAGGAGTAACCACAAACACCGTGACACAAGATATTTAAATATTACATTTTCAGTAGAATATTAACTAAAGCTATATTTAAAGTTTTAGGCAGTAGCCTAGTAGTAGTTTTAGGAAGTAAGGCAGTGGTAGCCCAGTGGCAACGCGCTCGCTTGGGTAACCGAGTGAAGCGGGTTCAAATCCCGGGTCTCGCACCTCTGTTATTTTCATGTGCGAATCATTTTCTAACTTGATTACCACTTGCCTTACGGTGAAGGAAAACATCGTGAGGAAAACTGCATGTCTGAGAGAACCTAGCAAGTTTTCGAAAGACATGTGAAGTCCGCCAATCCGCACTTGGCCAGCGTGGTGGACTATGGCCTGATTCCCCTCGTCTTGAAGGGAGGCCCGTGCCCAGCAGTGGGACGTTAAAAAGGGCTGAATACATATTTAAAGTTAGTTATAGTGACTGCATAAAATATCAATTTTTAGCAGTTTACTGACTTACTAATAAAATAGAATCATGAAATCGGACAAGATGATATTTCACTTGGGTAATATATAACAAAAAAATATATGAATATTGTATATCATAGAGATTAATCAATAATTTTAGAAATGACATTTAAAAACAAGTCATTTTTATATAATTTGTATGACTTGAAGTTACTTGGGAGGTACTTAGGGGTAGGCACCACCCGGCCCGAGTAAAGCGGGAATATATCGCTAGCAATACTAGATTGTATTAAATTTCAATAATTAATATGAAGGATTTTCAGAGAAAAATTACTCTGGTAAATAATCGTAGATGCATTGAATTTCTAGGTGTTCCCCATACATGCTTAGAATCAGCTGAGAACTTACATTATATTTACCTACTGCATGATAATTGTCATACTATAATAACGTTCGTACTCATTCTACGAGTATCTTTCAAAAACAAAGTAGTTCAGTCGCAGTTTGGTAATGAAATGCAAATATCCCATATATTCTACGACACCACTTACTGTACTTATTAACATGAAGTAACTTTGTAACTATAGACTTTAAAACTATCAGTTTTGACTTAGACTCCATATTCTAAACATAGGTGCAATAAAATATAATAATATCAAAGTTACCTTGATTATAAGTAAAATTTTACATAAACAAGGTTTTAAATCTAAAGTTTTAAAAATATTTTATACTAGCGGCTTACCCTTGCTTCGCTCAGGTTCGTCGCTAGGTACGTTTTACATAGATATTTAAAATAGTTATTTGCCAGCGTTAGCCATATAAATTTGATTTTTTTTAATTTTTCTGATGTTTTATTACTTATTATCCTATTCCGGACTAAGAGAAATATATAGATTATAAAATTAAACATATAAATATATAGATTTGTATACTTGTTTCTTCACCACTTAAAAAGATATAATAAAATCATAATATGATATAGTAAAATGAATAAAATAGTAGAATAAATGAATGAATGAAATAAAATGAACAACTAATAATTTCATACACTCTGCACGCCCAAAAATATTTTAAATGGGTACGAAAACAATAATATTACTCAATAAATCTTTTTTGTAAATAAATCTATCTCCTGGATACATCTTAATAAAATACTGCAAATTGCTTAGACCAAGATATGTTTACATAAAATCTAGTACGCATTCTGAATAATTAAACTATGTAGTTTAAAAGGCTAAAATCCAGTTAAAGGTCCAATAGTGTGTGGTCTGCTGCTAGTATTGCAGTAAAGACTCAAAGATCTTCTGTCAGAATAAATTACTGTTAATTATGTTAGTGAATGTTTTATGGGGCAGAAATCAGGATGTCGTGATGATGGAAACATTTTAAGCGAGTCTGTACTTATACAGAGAGCTTTTTTTAGATCTTAAGTTGGTTTTTGAGTTATTATAGTATTTGGTAAGATGAAATACTCAAAATCTATCTAGTGCTTTTCTCGTAATACGTTCCCAGACAGACAGGCAGACAGACAGACAAAAACTCTAAAAACCATAGATTCGGTAACTTATCGATAATAATGACTATTTCAATAAGATTTTCCAAAAAAAATGTTTAATGTACAGATTCGACTCATAATTTTATTGTGTGTATAGATGTCAAATATTCGCATAAAAAAATAAGTTAATTTTTTTTAAGCAAAAGTACGTTTTTGATTATAAAAAATGATAGTAGGTATACAATACCAAAAGTATAATTAAAATAAAACTAAAAATTCAAATTAAATTTGCTAAATCTCTTATTTATTCAAAATAACATTTTTTTTTCAATTTTATATTCATTTTTAGGTATTTTTAGGTTCTTTTTTTTCTTAGAAATTATTATTTATGAGCTTATTAATATCTTCTTTTTACACGATTCTTTCTATTTACACGCAGGACAAAACTCTATGGTTTTATATTGCAACATTTTTACTTTATTATGACGTAATACCATAATAAATAAAGAAGCAAAGTACATAATATATTTTGCAAAAAGCCAAGGCAAATTTCCTACTTGTTCTGTTTTTACTTGAGCGCTCAGAGATGTTATCTTGACCATGTTTCAACGTGATACCTACATTGTACTCCTGTAAAGACCCTGACGCATCGCACAGATGCATAAGATAATATAACATATTATGACGTGTAGATAAAAATTATAAATACGCAGTCAGATAAATGTATTGTTGTTATTCGAGTGCAAAATATTTGTTTCTCGTGTTTATAAATAGTAATAATATTGCTTATATGAATGCATTGCTTTATTATCTTCACTATCTGTCCGTCCTGACTTCCCCTTCATAGTTCCGCATATACTCCTATACATAGTAATATTTCCTTTAAAGCTACACATATTATATAATATTTATTTATAATATATATGTATTTAAAAGTGTATATGTGTAGTGTATCAACTATCTGGTATTCATAACACAAGCCTCGTAGCTTACCATGGAACTAGATGGCGCTGTGTGTTAATGTCCCAACATATTCATTTATTTATTACGATTGTTTGTTTATTATCAAAGGATTTATATAAGATTTAATGTCAAAAAGATATTTTGTAAATCTTTTTAAACCATAAAAATAAGTTAACAATATAATTTCTATAAACTATCTCGTTGGTAAGCCAACATTGTTATATTAATTTGCAACTTGTTGATTATTATAGGTGGCGTGTTTGCAACGCGCGTCTCATCGTCCCCACATTAATCACGTGACCTCACCTTACATGCTAACCCTGCACAAAGATGTGATACGCAGAAGTGGCAGATAGTGTACACTAAATCGAAGTAATAAAACTAATCGAACTGAAATTTGAAAGTGTGTATAATATATGTATGTACTTGTAACTCCTTAACTTAAAATGAATGAACGAATTTGGATAAATTTTAGTACATTGATATATTTGGAGTAGGCAACGTAGGCCCCTGTTAGACCTCCCCAGAGGTCAGTAGCGTCCAGCAGGTCAGCCGGGCGCGAAGCTAAGAAACGCACAGGGAGATAACTCACTTCGGTGGACGGTTGGCGGTGGCCCACTTCGGTGGGTGATGTACCATGCGGGTTGCTCCTGGTACTTATCTGATAGCAGAGTAGACTGTGGAGCAACCCCATGGTTGTTGTGGTCTGCTTCGGCAGACCTGCCATTGGAGCGTCTACTGACTACTGACTTTTCTAGGCGGTGAGTCCTACATAACCACTTGTATGTCTACAGGTGGTATGCGTAAATGCATTTCCCAACATTAAAAAAAAGGCTCCTGTTAGACAACTAGAGTTAAACCCAAGTAAGCTGCTAACTAAGCTGCATAAGTTGCTAGTTATAGTAATAATAATTTGAAACTGGTTTCCGAATTAATAAGAATTTGACATAGAACTTAATTAATAATAATATTGATTTTTGACATAGAACTTAGTTATTGTAACATCATGTATAATATGTATTACCTATAGTGGTAACTTGTAAGTACTTATTATACTTAATATTGTCACGAAAATCAGTCAAGTATGTTTATATCCTAAGATTTGAACCTTTTAAGTAGTAGGTATCTAGTAAATTTTATGTTAATTGTCGTCCTCGCATGATTTGATTGCATATTTTTAATTATATTGTTATTACATTAAATAAAAAAATATCAATTAGAATAAATACACAAATGTTTAATTGTAGTGTTATGACTACTCTTTTATAATCTATGGCCACTGCACCCTAAGGTGAGACGTGATGGCTTATTAGGGGAACTTAGAACTTTTGGGTTGTGTTTACGTACGTGGGGAGCAAAATATGTTTACTCCGTTTGGCTTCCGCACTTTTGTTTTTATCTCTGTCACCATCATTTTAATAGAAAGAGAGAAGAGAAAGTGAATTTTTGGTTCTACGTCGATACCATGTCTTAAAGGGACATAAGATAAACAGAACTTCTGTACGCACGATAGATAGGTATAGTTTAGTTTAGCGTCATTAGGGATTACACGTCAAAAGTTAATAAAATACGATACAGTTTGTCTCCTAGACCTTTTTTCTTTTTTTATTTATCTTTCTAAAACTAAATTCTTTTATGGTACATACGAGTAAGTAGGACGTTAGGTAACACGACCTTAAAACGCTTTGCGCTAACTGATATTAGCTATTATTTGAAATGTAGTAATTCTATGTTACCAAGGATAAAAAGTTATTAAGTAATTAAAGTACATAAATGTTTTATTCATCAAAATATTATTGAAACAAGCTAATATACAATGAAATATTTAGATAAATATTCACATAGCTATATTAATTTAAAAATTATTATATTTAAAAATTAGCCTCTTTTAATATATATTTATATTATAATTTAAATATTTAAAAAATAGACCCTCACTTCACAACCAAACCGTACTGCCTGTGTACAAAGGTCTTAAAATGTCTTTTATTTATCCCGGGGGAACTCTCTTTTTTTCCCTAAGTTTATGTCACTTTCAATCAAATCTAATAAGTATCTGCTACTAAAAATTTCATTAAAATTTACATCTTAAGTGGATCAGAAATATTATTTTAAAATCACAGATAAGTTATTCAATATAATTTACATCTGTAAATATGGTTGCTACATACAATACTTTGCAAAGCGATGTTTACAATTTAAAACATTTGTGGACTTAAGTTGAATTTGCATACTAAATTGATACTATAAGGTTTGCACAAACGAAATCACCTAAGTATCCAATTATAAATAATTGAACGTCGTTAGGGATGTTTTAACCCCATGACTTAGAAAAAAAAACTGTATGAATGGCTTGTTAGCATTCTAAAGTTGATCCCTAGAGCCCAGGCACTCTATACAACTTGCAAATTAACTGTAACGCAAAACACAAGAGTCAATGTTTATATAAAACGTATTTAATTATTACAAATTGATTAAAACAATATTTAACAAAACTGAAAAAATTCAAAGAACATTATTATAATCAGCCATTCCAAATGAAAATATTAATAACTTCAATTATAAAAACCGTGTTTTATTTATTTAAGCGTTGAATTAAAAAGCTTTATTTTATTATTATTTTTATTTACTTACACATTTTAAACTCACAGGCTTAAAGGAGTCATCCCTTTGAAAGGCGTATATGAAAACTTAGACCAAGGTCTTAAAAATGTTAAATATTAATTATTATTGCTATTTTTACTCCTTTTTACTTACTGATCACAACGTTTTGCATTTTCTGACTATATTAAAAGTATGTGTGTCGTTGTTTCGAGGGATTTCATCGTCAGACTAGAACAAAGACCTGGAAATTCAATACAAAAATTCCTTTGGTCCATGAATGGTCCTTTCCACCATGAAAATCAAAGTCGAAAAATAAAAAATAGGCAGATAAATTATTCAAAATTACAAATACATTGTACCAAATAATCCCTAGAATGTGGCTCTTAAAAATACATACGATTTTACTTCTTATTGTCGAAATCTTGATGTCGAATAATAAGTATAGTTCGAACCCTGTTCCGTAATCCTTATCTAAAAACTAAATAGATAAAAGCATATCAAAGTTAACCATATACTATCGATTTAGTGAAGTTTACGACGTCCT
Source organism: Argynnis bischoffii washingtonia (assembly GCA_033884665.1). NCBI lineage: Eukaryota > Metazoa > Arthropoda > Insecta > Lepidoptera > Nymphalidae > Argynnis > Argynnis bischoffii. The sequence goes on along the minus strand of CM066621.1, from coordinate 11,521,344 downwards.
ATAACCATTACTTGTAATTTTAAGATCAGCATCTCTTCACAAATTGTGTTTTATTGTATCATGAAACATTTATGACTTTTATGATATGTTATAAGGATGAAGGAAAAGGAAGGAAACATTGTATTGTCCAATGTCCACTCTTAGTATTCAAATTTTATATTGAATTTTTTTGTTAACGCTTTAAAATAGATCGGATGCGGCTTTGTATGTACATTGTACAACCTATATGATACCAACGGTAACGTAGGATTAATATCGTGAATTTTACAAGATATAAAGAATATTGATCAGAATATTTAAAAAATAGTAATACTTGGTTGTCAAGTGTTTCTAATGTGAGGGTTCATAATATACACTTTGAGACCAAGTAACTTTTTTTCACTACGCTGCTATGCTACGTGGGGTCAGCACAACATGTTCTTTTTTCTATTTCTATTTATCCATTCTCTATTAGCTTCATCGTTAACACATCTATATTTTTAGTATAGCTAAGGATATAATATCCTGGCCAATAAACTATCACTACATATAAAATTTCGATATTAAAGATTAATTTCGATATTTCGTTTTTTTTTAATATTAGATTTTTAATTTTTAATTAATTTATAAGGTTAATATATGCCGCGGTATCTTTCATGAATCTTGCTCGAGACTAAAATCTATAGTGCTAATAAAAATATTTCTCAAAATTTCAGCTTTGCGTTTAATATGAATATTTTTTAGATACTTTCAACAGAGGATAATAAAGTTTTGCATACAATTAATCGGACTTTGAACTACTATTATCAATTTGAAAGTCTGTGTATGTATGTTTATTACATATATATTACATATACCCAGCAAAGAGAGGGTAAATCGCTAGTTTATCATAACTATAATATGTGTAGTAGGCATACATTAATACTTTCTATATAGGTATACTATGTGGACTCATATTACCTATATATTTAAAGAAATAAGGTGGGTGGACCATGGAAGGCCACCTTAACAAATAAACAGTTATAATTCTTTTATTTATTGGATAAATAAAATAAACAAACTATTAAGTAACACTTTGTTCTATAATGTAACTAATAAAACATTTTTTTTTTGCAGTCTTAATGCTTATTTATTAAATTTAAGTTTTATTGAACCCTTCCAAAACGGCCTTGCAAGAAACAGAGCTCCATACAAGGCCGATATAATAAATCCGTCGTTTAACTTAAAACTAACGGTGAAACTTTCAAAATATCTGGTTATCCTAAATCTTTATACATAGGTCTTTCATTAAAATGAAACATTAAATACATATCATAATATATTCACTAAGAAAATAGTCAACAAAAATTACTTGAACACTATCGTAAAACTAAGAATGTATTCGTGAAAATGTATTAAAAATAATTTTAATAAGTATTATATTGATATCAAATAACTTGCCAATAATCTTTATAGTGGAATAAAAAAAAATTAAAACAGACTTAAATGGCCTTCTTGTGGGTATGTTCCTTGCAAGGCCAAATGGAGTTTTAAAATAAAATTATTTAAAGCATGATTATAAGCAATAATTTTATGAAATTATACTTTGTTTTTCCTTTCCCAATAAGATTTACAACTAAAAACTAAGTATTAATATTTTCGTGATTCCTAAATGTTCCTAACAAGGTCCTTGTGCCCTAGCAAGGCCAACTGTCAATTTTTTTGATGATCTTTTTTCGGCCTTACAAGGAACCATTGGCTTTCCTGGGAACACTACCGATATTTTAACAAAAATTGAAATAAAATCATATAGTTTTTCTTTAGTACAATAGCAAATCCTTATTTATGAATTTAGATCAAAAACAATTAAAGAAAATAATAGTTTATTTACTTGAAAATTAGCCTTTTCCTGTGAGCGCGTATTAGAATTTTAACGTCGACGAAAGAAGTCAACAAAGCGAGGGACCCCATTTACAAACCAGCAGCGCTAGCGACTCGCCGCCGCGTCTTTGTTCTTAAGTTCGATAGGTGCTAGTCTGAGTAGAAGGAATTTGTCATCGCATGACAATAACTAGGACTTTTTGATAATCGGCCTTACAAGGAGCATGGCCTTAAATGGTCCACCCACCTTACATATAAATAAATATGTTGGGACATCCCATGGTAAGCTACGAGGCTTGTGTTATGGATATCAGATACTTGATACTCTACACATATATAACATTAAATATATACATATTATAACTATAAACATCCATGACTTGAGTGCAAACATTCATTCTCATCACACAAATGAATGCCTCCAGCGGGACTCCAACCCGCGACTGCTTGCAAAGCAAGTAAAGTAACGGGTCACTACAAACTGAGCCAAACGTGTCATCTTAATTATAATACTATAATACATTAATCGGATAAAAAATAAATATACAGTCACAAGAAACGTAAAATTATTTTCCTTACAAACAGGATATAAAGAAAGTAATTCTAAAATCATACTAGCAAAGTAATAATACAAATTGAAAATGAAATAGGAACTTTTTATCAAGTCCATTAATATTGCGGATCCCGTCTTTGTGGCTGGTCCGCTAAATTATACACCCGCGGTCTGTAGTACCCTATTATGGTGGAAATGCTCACTAATGCATCTCATTCTCTATTTGTCAAATTATATAGCACTTGCAGTCTCGGAATAAGATAACGGCGTCAAGTGTCGTGAGCTTTGCTTATTAGTGATGGATCGTACGTGAATCCTATTCCATACCATAAACATGCAGATGTAAACTTGTTATTTAAGTATTTACGTGGAACGTTATATCACATGTAAGTTCGCTTCGTGTCTTCGACGCAAACTGTTTGATTGATTTTGAATTTAAATACAGCATAAAAAATAATTTTACTTTCAGAATTTATAATATTCTAAAAGTAAATGTCTCTCTAATGAGTTTATTATTTATGGGTAATTATAAAAATAATAAGTATTCGTATTCATTATCTACCATATTCATTAAAATCTACTTAAACAACGAATGAAATTAAATATTCTATTTGAATCGAATGAAACAGAATGTTTTATTTATAATATTGTATGGCGGTCAAATGTTATTGACCTGTACTTACTATAAATTATAGTGATTTTGACAGAATTATAGTGAAATGCAAAGCTAAGAATTGTAACAGTACCGTATTAATAATACACCGTACATATCCGTGGTTAACGTTTCTAATAGGTGTCCACTTAGAAACTAGTAATTAAGAAGTATAATAGGGTTAAAAAGCTTATGAACATTTTGTAATTTTTTTTGCTATAAGTATAATTTTTTTTGATATTTAGCAAGAAATAAATTTCTAAAACTTTAAAATCCCAATGAATTTTTGGATATAGATACAATTTTTTATAGTAACATAGTTGTGCTATAAACATAACTTAATTTTCCTAATCTTTAATTATTTGTTTTTAACTTTTTTTAACGTCCCACTGCTGGCCAATGAGCTGCTTTCAATAAAAGCTCTCTCGTATAAAGAGGAGACCTGTATCGATAGGCCATAGTCCATCATGCTGGCCAAGTGGAGGTTGGCGGACTTCAAATAAACTATAATAGCTTTCGAAAATTTACTAGGGACTCTCAGACATACAGGTTTCCTTCACTACAAGCCAAGATAATTATTGAAAAAAAAAATTAGATACATATAGTATATTAGTAAGGGCTGAGCCATTTTAATATACAATCTAAGGAATAATATTATTATATTACACTCTATGTAAAAGGAAAGTTAATATTATTTTACATGAAAAGAATAATATAATAATTTAAACAAAACATTTTGCACATAACTGTACGACCATTAGCATACAAACAGTATAGCAGATACGATAAATTGTTACGATAAGGCAACGGTGAATGAAGTAGGGAATGCTCTAATTACACGTTGCCATCATGTTTACCACGCGAATTCGTTCTTAAATGAAAGTGCATTACGTGAAGGGTTAAAGGTGTTTAAACTATAAAGAAAAATATATAACTTGCAGAGAAAATTCTCTCTATTTTTGGATAAATTTATACAAATATAATTCAACTACATCAGCAAACGGATATGTAAGTAATTCCAGTATATTAAAGCCCTACATGGAAGAACCGTACGCTTGGGGCAATTACTGGACATTTATTTATATGTACGTATAAGCCTTACATATTTATCGTAGTCTGTGTATGTTTTTTTTTTAATTTTAAAGGATATACGGAATCCTGTTAAGCACTGTAAAATTAAATTTAATGCTCATGGTGAAAAATTAATGCTCAAAATAATACAACTTTTCTCTTTAAGGTTGTGTCTGGTATATTAATGTGCATTCATAATGACCACATTGATTTAGCCATATGAAAACAAATAATATCAGCCATATAGAATGGATATAAATTCAAAGCTTTGTTGCGGATTAGTGGTGACAAAGTGTTGTTGGGCTAAACTTTCCTCGTATGATGGAGATATCGAAGTTATCTGGGAAGTTGTAAATGTTAGCAAATTACGTTAAGTCGTCGGTCCTTGCCAAGGCAAGATGACAGTCGTTAGGGCACTTAAAGACCTAAACGGATTTTGTGGACTGAAAATTTGTTATCGTGTTTGCATAAGTTTAATACTTTGAATAGTTGTTGTTGACTTCGTTCAAATTTATCTTATAAGTCTATTAAAGTTGAATTTAATATTTACGTTCTAAATAAACTTTTATTTAAAATATTTGAAAAATTTCCATTATTCGATTTCCAGTATTGCAATAAATGAGATATTGGTACTGTTATTTATATGATATGCATACTATAAAATTAATAAAATTGTTGAAATATTTTATATCACTTTATTTTCAAACTGAAATTATATTTTGTACATTCATTTTAAAATTAATTAATTATTATAATTAATATGATAAGAAGATTCCATACACAAAATATATTTAAACATTTAATTTGCTTCACATTCTTTGTTTCTTGTGTTTATAGAAAAAATATCCTCCTGTTATCAGTAGGGCAACGCTTTAGAAGTTTACATTTTTTATCTTACAGTTTACATATTTTTCAACTATGTAATTATATTATATGTTATTCTTTAGAGCTCTTTTACTTTATTTAATGAATTCCTTTACTTATTCATGTAGATCTATAGTAATTTAGTTTTTTAGTCAGTTTTTGAGTTTTATTAGGTAAATTTACTTACTAATAATAACTAATAACCCAGCACGAAGTTTTACCGCTGACTGTACAAATACACGTGTACGCTCGCATAGACTGCAATGTTGAACCAGGTGTAAATACAACATTAATATAATTTGACACATGATTTTATCGGCTCATTGGTAGCTGATGGAACGTGTGAAACGTTTTTGAAATTACAATCTTGTAGCTTCATTCGATTTGAGAGTTAAATTTAATTAAGTATATATTATCAAGTTATTTTATATTTAAGTAAAATTTGACGTAAACTAAACGTTTTAAGCATCTATATCTAGATCATGTCATTTAACACTCAAGAAAATGTAATTGTAACTAAGAAGTTTCAAAAACATTAAAGGTTGTCTAATTTTTACAGTAGATATAGTCCAAAAAACCACGGTATTCCATTAATCGATAGTAATATTCGGTCCTGTAAGTATGTATGTACTATGGACCTATAACTTGGTGATAGTCGCTAGAACCCATTGGATACGAATAGCACAAGAACGGCAGTCATGAAAATTTTCAGGGAAGCCCGTGTCCAGCAGTGAACGTATTTCCGTTAAAAGAAGAAGAAATATATACTAAACAGTTACCTTGGAAATAACAAATTACATTTAGTTTTTTAACTAAAATAGCCTTGGCTATTTATATATCTTATATATTTCAGATACAGAGCTACTTTTTATAGGTTGTGTTCAAAAGGCAGTGGTAGCCCAGTGGTATGACACGCTTGCTTCAAAAATCAAATACACCGAGTTCGAATCCCAGGTCTTGTACCTCTGATATTCTCAGGTTAATCATTTTTAATATGATTACCTTAAGGGCCTTTCGGTGAAGGAAAATATCGTGAAGAAACCTGCATGTCTAAGAAAACTAGTTTTCGAAAGATGTTATCTAACCCATACTTAGCCATGTATGGTGGAATATGGCTTAATCCACCTCTCAATCTTCAACCGAGTAATGACTCTTAAAAATATGTGTCATTTATATCAATATTTATTTAGATATAATAAATTACTAAGATAATTAAAAAACATTGCTTACCATCAGAAAGAACAGCTTTTTTACATTTGTAAAATAAAAGTTACTGCAAAACTTTACCAAACTCATATTCGCGAATCGTGTCGTATCGTATATCGTGTTACGATTCATTTGAACTTTCCAGCTATTCATTTTAACTTCCTTCAGATAGTATATACTTTTATTTATTTTTACGGTCTAGTTTATTATTGAAGCATTTGAAAATGGCGATGCCGTAAATAATAGCTACTATAATCTTACTAATATTATAAATGTGAAAGTATAGATGGATGTTTTGATGTTTGTTACTCAATCACGCCAGAACGGCTGAACGGATCTGGATGAAAGGCATAGAGATAGACTATTGTCTGAAATAGCACATAGGCTACTTTTCTCGGAATAATGTACGGTTCCCGTGGGATAGATTGGTTGTTGTTTTTCTCGTAATCGTAATTATCGGATAACTTTGACTAGTTAATTTTTCATTATTTCTCTACTTAGAGGTAAAATTATTTGAATGACGACACGTTTTGTATTATTCATACCAAATCAATACAGAAGTTTCCATTTCTTTGTATTAATTATGAAAAAATAACTAAAATTATAATAATTCTTTCATGTTTTTGTTACAAAAACGATTATGACAGAAGATTAGAACAAAATTATTATAATATCTCAACAAATGAAAAAGTGATGAAACTTTAAAGTTGCGCTTGTAAAAATAATTTCGTGACGTCACACGACCTGAACGACAGAGATATAAATTATTTCTCAGTCATCAATCAAATTTTTTTCACTATTTTATTAGTTTTGATCTATGTCGATTCCATTGCGTTAAATATGATATTATCAACATCATGAAACTTCTGCATTAAATGAAAGAAAAATCAGTAAAAGTTTTAAATATTAATATTTTCGATAGTTCATAAATACATTGTGTGAGAAAATAATATTGAATTTCGTAAGTAGCACATCTAACCACAGAATCAACACCACTTGTAGCATTGCTCATAGAACAGCGCCTATAATACCATTCCGTAATATAATACATAGTTTGATATTTAACATTTGATATTGGGTGTCACCAAAATGACATGTCAAGTTAGGACGTCAAAAGTATTCGTTACAGTTAGGTGTGAAAGTTGTTTTATATCAGATGTACTTTAATTGCGACATTTTATAAGGTGAAGGTTTCTGTTCTACATCTAACTGGTTCTAAATGTGAGTTAGATCTCTTTGGTAACTCCTTCGATTCTTATCCACGACATTAATTTGTTACTTGAACTTCTTCTAAAAAGATTATAACAACACAATATCTTTCTCAGAGCCTGTACGTTGACTTATAGCTCATAAACCTAAATGAAAAAAAATCGTTTCCTGATTAGTTTATTTATTTATGATAAATAAAAAACCTTCAAACGAAACAATTTGTGATAGTTCGAGTTTAAAATATCGTCTAGTCCTATACATATAATAAAATTCTGAGTCAAATCTGTACATTAAATATTTTTTGGAAAATCTTATTGAAATAGTCATTATTACCGATTTAGTGGCCGAATATATAGTTTTTAAAAATTTTCTCTGTCTGTCTATGCGTTTGTTTGTCTGTCCGTCTGGGAATGCATCACGAGAAAACCATTGGACAGATTTTGATGAAGTTATGTATGATGATAGCTGGTTATCTGGGGCCACATATAGGATACTTTTTATTGCGGGAATATATCTCATCTCTGAGAAATCTATACTATCCGTTAAAACTTAAAACGTATCTAGGGACGAACCCGAGCGGAGCGAGAGTCAATCACTAGTATAAGTATACGAGTAATGTAAATGTGTGATATAAAACTATAATTTAATACTTTTTCTTCAATTTTAAAGGGTAAAGTTTTATTCAGAACCATAATATTTTTGACAAATATTACTACATAAATAGCAAAATAATCAAGAAATTTTCATGTCATTGAATACATTATCTAAATGAAATGTTAAAACTACTAAATCCGATTAAGCTTACTAATATAGTGCTGCGCTCACTAAATTAGAATTTACAAATTGACATATCGAAATTAAGTTACTAAAATCCTATATGACCAGACTGACAGACCGCATAGTTAGTATTTTCGTACCATTACATATCCCAGTTTACCTCCTAATCCAATTATATGGCAAGTACTAAGAATATAGGTTTATAGAAATGACATCGACATTTTAATTATATCCACTAATTAATAATCTATAATATTAGAAATTTTAATGTTTTACAATTCATTTACTTATTATTTTTGTTTATTATTACAAACATTTACAAAAATAAGGTAAATAATTGTACATTACATAATATATTGCACTATTTTATAAAAGTGACTTGCCCCTTTCACAATTACTAATGTTCTGAGAAACTGCTGGATTTATTGATTTTGTTTATCATGGAGAGCATCGCCTGTTGTCCGCAATGTGTGGGAAAAGCACTAGGACACCAAAACAATTAGTAAGTACGAGACTTTAATTTTAAATCACCAAATTTTTAAAAGTCACTAACTTTATTATTACTTAAGTTTATCTTCATTAGTACGCAAAAGAGTTAATTTTATTTGTGAACTTTTAAGTACAAAATTATATAAGATACTTTTAAAATAGAGATCTAAAAATCCTACTAAAAATGTTGTATAAGCGTCTGAGTTTCGGAAGAAATAAAGGTTCATTAATTATACTTAAATTGCTAACAGTTTCAATTAATTTAGCTTTAGTTTAGATAGCATAGACAGAAAACCTAAAAAATCTTCTTAAATTAACACAAATCGATAGCTATTTATTGCCAATATACAAAAGGGAAAGATCTATAAACTGATATAGGACACTTCGAAGGATATGTATTATATTATTTCAGATTAACATAATAATAAAGAAAACGAAGAGATTTTTTTATGAGCAGTTTTATTTCTATGGTTGTGTATGGTTGGGACATTAACACACATCATCTCCCCATCATGCGTTTACTTTGTCGTGTTGGGGGGCTCAGTAGCGTCCGGCAGCTCAGCCGGGCGCGAAGCCAAGAAACGCACAGGGAGGTGGCCCACTTCGGTGGGCGGTGTACCATGCGGATTTTTCCTGGTACTTCTCTGATAGTAGAGTGGACTATGGAGCAACCCCATGGGTGATGTGGTCTGCTTTGAATGCGTAAGCGATCCTGCGACGCTCTATTAAGACGGGGGAGATTTTGTTAGGTTTTAGTTGGTAGGCTTTTCTAGCCGGTGAGTCCTACATAACCACCTGCATATTTACAGGTGGTATGCGTAAATGTATTTCCCAAGATTAATAATAACACACACCACCACCGTCTAGTTCCATGGTAAGCTATGAGGCTTGTGTTATACCAGATATAATATAATATTATTATAATTGCTATATAAATAAAAATAAATCACCGATCGACTGCACCAAATTGGATAATTTTTTTTTGTGTTTGTTATTGTCAAGTTTTGTATAGAAGAAAATTAAAAGAAAAAAAAAAATGAACTAAAATAAGTTTTTTTTTAAATCTCATAATATAAAAAGTGAGTGCGTAAAGGAAATAATTTTTACACTGGAAATCATCCCTTAAGGTGGTGAGAATGGGGATGAAAGCTTGTATGGGGCAAGCTAGGGACGAACCCGAGCAAAGCGAGGGTGAGTCGCTAGTACATATATAACTTTAAAAACATACATATTATAAATACATAGGTATATAAACACCCATGACTGGAGTACAAACATTCATGCTCATCACACAAATGAATTCCCCCAGCGGGACTTGAACCCGCAACTGCTGGCACAGCAAGTATGGTCACTACAAACTTAGCCAAACGTTATTTACGCCAAAAATTATTAAGTAGTATTACTAGTTAGAGCACTGACTATTTTTAAACTTTTCATAATACGTTTCTATTTCCAATAGAAAATTATTTACATGTTGAGGACGAAGTAATTATAATTATATACATATCCTTGAATCATTGATATCGTGACAAATTATTCTTAAAACTTATCAAAGGGGCCGAACGTCGACGTTCATAAATAATTGTGACCTATTTAAGGCAAAAAGCGTAACCTGTTCTACCAAAAAAGCATATATTTTTTCTAAAACGAAGCTTATTGTAATTAATTATTACTACTATCGGTAACTTTTTTAATTAATTGCTTTAGTGTTTGTTAATTTAGTTCTAGATTGGATTATATTAATTGAAAAGATTTAAAGGAATGTTTGATTTTTTAATTAATATATTCCAATTATTTATTATAACGGTGAGTACAAAATAATGTTTACTCAATACTCTATGTTTGTTTTATTTTCGTAAAACAAAATTATAATTTTGCATGGCATTAAAAATTGTTCTACAATAGGTAATTATAAGTGTTTTTTTTTTCATTTTTTTATACACTAATTTAAATCGTTATGTTATTGTAAAAAAAATATCCAGATCCAAAAAACTAAAATTTAATATTAAAAATAAATAAAAAATATTAAACCAATACTAAACTACTAAACGCTCGCCATTTCGCGCGCTTGGCGTGACGTCAAAGTATATCACACAGAAAAATGTCGACTTTTGCTTATGCAATAAAATCGCTAATCGCTCTGTTATGATATTCGCTGACGTCATATTCGGTCTGATATGTTTATTATTCGGTATGATATGTTTAATCTGAAGAAACTACTTTCAATTTCACAACTATATTTTTTTAATAATCATTTTCTTAATTAAAAAGAAATTACATTAAAAAAATATATACTTAATTCAAAAGCAATAAAGATTATAAAAAATATATTATACCTTTATTTAACTTATTTCCTATTAGTGGAGAATCAAGAATTTAAAACCAATAATAATTACCATACATTGCAATCATATAGCGTTGTTTATTAGATAAAGAATTTTTTTATGGAAATAATATAATCTATACATATAATAAAATTGTAACTAAGCCGAATCTGCACATTAAATGTTTTTTTAATCTTATTGAAATAGACATTATTATCGAAATAGAGGCCGAGTCTACCGTTTTTAGAATTTTTGTCTGTCTGTCTGTCTCTTACCACATCTCGGAAAAACCACTGGAGGGATTTTGTTGAAATTTGGTATGATGGTAGCTGTTTATGCGAGTCAACATATAGGATACTTTTTACTACAGTAAAATATCTCATCTCTGAGACATCTATACTAAACGTTAAAATGTAAATAGGGACGAACCCAAGCGGAGCGTGTGTGACACGCTGGTAATGTAAATAAAATTATACGTAATATAGACAAGAGAGTAAGAAATACAAGATACAAATACATACGTTTTTAATTAATTATCATTCCTATAAACGTATGAGCTAGAAAAAAGCTAGAATGTTAGATCTGTATATAATGAAAAATTCACTTTAAAAAATATTATTAAACTTGTAAGCTTAAAATAAAAAATTCTAAAATACTTTATTGTACGCTTGTCTTATCCCACTACTAGTATTACTATGATACGTTCTGGTAAGATTATAGTCTACAGTCAATCTCTTAATTAAAGAATCCGGCTTCAAAAGATCTATTGGAAATAATTAGAATCAATGAAAACTTTTACGTTTATCAATCGAGAGCATTGAGATGAAATATTTTTGTAGATAAAGTTTATTTGCTTTTTAAATTTTTAAAGTAAAATTATTTGTTCATTTCTTTAATAATACATATATTAGTAGGTAGGTACTATATTTTATATATTTTGAACTGACTCGGTGGTCTAGTGGCTGACATGTACAGCAGCAGATGGTAAGGTAATGGGTTCAAGTCCCGGGTCGTGCCAAGTTTGATTACTGAGATTTTATGTTAAGTTATTCTCAGTCGTTGAGACTTAAGTAGTTGGCGGTGTTGCACCCCCGTGGTTTGGACAGCATGTAAAACCGTCGGTTCTGCGCCTTAATTCTCACTAGTTGTGTCAAAGTATCGTCCCATCGGACTTTGAGAATAAAAGAAATAGAGAGTGCACTTGTGCCTGAGCGTACACTTGTACACTATAATATCTCCTGCGCAGATGACTAGTCTCAATGAGATTGGCCGCCGTGGCTGAAATCGGTCTGAAGTCCATAATTTTTTTTTAAATAGTTTGTTTTTCATATGCAAAAGCACTTACCTCTGTTATTTAAAAACAACCAAAGCAATAATGACCCACTGAAGCAAATAAAAGTCAACAAATTAAAAAGCAATATTAACACAATTACTCGTCGGTTACTAATTAATGAGAAATGATCAGAGTTTTTAATTAAGATTAAATCAATTCGCACGATGTTTCGTTCCGCAGATCTGAAACACACGATTTATTTTATCATTGTAAATGCATCGATGTACTCATCCAACCGTTTAAGGTTTATACGGTAATCCTACACTAGTACCGCTAATATGCTAAGATTGTAAGTTAAGGAGGAGTTTCTTGGCTGAGACATAAAATTTTGTTAATATAATAGAACTTAAAAATCATATAATAACATTTACATAAAACCGGGATAAAGGTAACCGAAATAGTACAGACTAAAAACCAATGTTCTACACACGTACACACATGCACACTTTTTCGTAAAACTATAAGCATTGGCCACACAGATGTCAGTCAGATGTAAGGCATTATAGATTCATTTACAATATTAATTTTTTTTTTGATTAACAGCTTATAGCTTTCTCTGACTCTTATGGTGTTTTTCCTATAATATATATATAGGATGTCTTTTTTCATTGTATCATTTATGTTTTTTAGTATTTTTTTTAATAATCTTACCTCATTAAAAAAATCGTATTAAAGAAACTCCACACGTTTACATATGAGAATATACTGTGAAACGCTGATAGAAAGATTCGTGACTATAGAATCACAAAACGGGAGTCGAAGTCGGAAATCAAATCCAATTTACTTCATTTGCTCGCCAGTAAAGTTCACATCTAACTCTCGAATTGAACGGATTACTATACCCCTACCATGGGTTTAAACAAAACGTGACCGTAGTAGTTAACTACAACTTGTGTCGAAAAGTGTCATTAGATTCATATTAGTACTAGCGACTCACCCTCGCTTCGCTTCGGGTTAATCCCGAGACAAAATCAAATCTATCCCACGGGAACCGTACATTTTTTCGGGATTCAAAGTAACTTATGTACTAATCCAAACTGCAATATATATATATATATATATATATATATATATATATATATACTATCTCTGTGCCAAATTTGACGACGTGAAAGAGTAACAAACATCCATCCATCCATCGTCACAAACATTGCCTATTGCTTCAAATGTTTTCAAAAATGTTCTTTTATATTTATTTAAATTATGTAAAAAGTATATGTTACTAGGTGTAGTAATATTAAAATATGTAATATACATATATATAGTTTACGCATATGATAAAGAATGTCTAGTGTTACCTCGTAGTAGTAGTTCTATGAAATGAAGTTCCTACTACGGGGAACATTTCCGTGGAGGATTTGATGGTTTTATATGCAGTTACTTTGTTGCTGCAAATTTCATTTCGGATATGTGTATGTACAGTTACGTAATTACATATGGCACTTTACAGACCAATCAAAGTTTCAGTTATTCTATACAGAAGCGTCTTCGCTTACTTCTCGTTCGATTAGATTAAAACCTTTTTTAATTTTAAATACATTTATTTTATTAGTAGACAAACAAAAACAAATCTATCCCACGAGAACCGTACATTTTTACCGGGATGAAAAGTAGCCTATTGGTTATTCTGATGTATGAACTATATTATTGTTAAGTTTTTGTGAACTAAGCTGTATAAGTTACTATAGTTTTTTACTATCCCACGGGAACTCTTTAATTTTCTGGGATGAAAAGTATCCTATATGTTGACCGAGAATATAAGGTTTCATTTCACACAGGGTTCAAAATTTCATTCAAATCGGTCCAGCAGCTTCGGAGATTAGCCCGTACAAACAGACAGAGAAACAAAAAAAAATAAAAAAAAAAACTGGATTTGTTCTAGTGCTCTTCTTACCCCTTCTCACCCTCCCCTCCCCGACTCGGTTTTTAGCATTTTTTTTCTATGTACAGACATTCGACCTCTGCAGTTTTATTATAGTATAGATAGACATTCATTGATGTTTGATGATTTCTGAAACTCTAAGACGTTTAAAACCTTAGTCTCTCCTGTGACCATGATAGTTGTGGAGCATTCGAAATCTAAAGAACAAAAATCAAAATAAATCCGTAAAAAAATATGAAAATATAATGTTATTTCTAAAACAGTTATTCATCCCCTAAAAGGGCTTTAAGCGGCGTATAGGGGATGAAAGTTTGTATGACTTTAGAAATATTGAGATTATGAAATCTTATTAGTCACATTGCTTAATTGTTATTTATAAATAGTAAGTAATTTTATACATATAATAAATATATACATATAATAAAATTGTTACTAGGCCGAATCTGTAGATTAAATATTTTTTGAAAAATGTTATCGAAATAGACATTATTATCGATACAGAGGCCGAATTTATAGTTTTTAGAATTTTTGTCTGTCTGTCTGTCTGTGATCGCATCACGTAAAAATTGCTCGAGGAATTTTGATGAAATTTGGTATGATGATTAATCATCTTGAAGATGTCTCATCTCTGAGAAATCCACACTAAATGTTGAAACGTAAGCAGGGTCGAACCCGAGCTGACCGAGGGCTAGTCGCTAGTCTGATGTAAAATTGTATAAAATTGTTGTTTTCTAAATACATAAAGTATGACTATAAAACTAAAAGTAAACTCCATGTTGCCTTTTGTATCTGAATATTGTCGTCACTTTATCTCTGCCATAAATTCCTGTACACTCATTTTAAAAGATCATAAAGGAAGAAACTTCTACAATAAATGTACTATTTTACTGAGGCAAAGCATTAATGTTCATTCTTAGGATATTAGGATATTTTTGGTATCCTTATTAATACTGAGAAATGAAAGGTTCTAAGTGCTTTTGTAATAATCATTATATTAACAAAAATATAAAAAAAAATTAAGTAAAATTATAATATGTAGATATGTATTTAAAGTTATATAATATGTGTAGTGTATCAAATATCTGGTATCCATAACACAAGCCTCGTAGCTTACTATAGAACTAGATGGTGCTGTGGGTTAATGTCCCAACATATTTATTATTGTTATTAATTTTTATTTATCCTAATACAGCAACTCAGCAATAGTTAAAAGAAGAAAAAAAAATCTATTTCTGCCGCTAAGCAACAATGATTGCATTGTTGTGTTCCGGTATGAAGGATAAGGTAGCCAGCGCAATTACAGGCAAGAAGCATATCATCTTAGTCCTCACAATGACAACGCAACTGTGGTTCTGCATTTTTGTTACTTAAAACCTAAGTGCATGAACCGTAGGTGTTATGGGTGACAGGTACTGCTTTCCATCAGGTGGTCTGTCTGCTCGTTTGTCACTGAATCGCATAAAAAAAAGCTGTAAGTTATGTATCATATAATACATAGTCTATCTGTTCCATACTATTTGTTAAAACGTTCCGGACGTCCGTAGGGATGAACCCGAGCAAAGCGAAGATGGGTCGCTAGTAAAACATAAAAGTAAGTACCACATTTATTATCAAAACAAACATATGAGCTGATTCCAACCAAAAAAATCATATCGTGAAGTTCAAAAGAGAATCGTAGAGGGTATTAATAACTAAGCCAACAGGTTCATTTATAAGTTTGTTGATGCTCCAGGCACGTCTCAAGGATTTTGTAACGGTTAAAAACACTATTAGGAGTGACATTTTTAAGACAATATTCTACTTTTTAGGGCAGTTGAGCTTTAGTAGAAGACATTTAGATCGTGAGCTTAATCGTCAGAGGGCAAAGTAAGTAGTTTTGTATTGTATACATTCGTTTTATTAATGTTTTGAATGGTATTTAAACTTATTATATAAAGTATGTCTTTCTCAATCTATTGGTGACAAAACATTTAAAAAGGTATTATTTGTATGTGTCTATATTATTCTCTTTACTTAATTTACTCGACCACTAGGCGAAGACTACGCCTAGTAGTCAAAATTCAACCATAATCATTATTGAAAACTTGAGGCAAACATATATGAATTGAATTTATCTATTTATATAAAAAAACTGTTTCCAATTTTTTTATTGATAACACTAAAACTCTGCAATAGCTACTAAATAAAAAAAAAAGAAAATCGGTGGTCAAACAGAGTAGAAAAAGGTACTGAACTGTTTTGTCTTTATTTATATATACTATATAGGTAATACAAAATAACAATGTTTATGGGAATATAAAAAACAAAAACAATACCTCAAGGGAAAATTCAATGTATATTATTTATATAATATCCAAAAATATATACTACATAAGTGATGTGAAAAGTAACAAATTCTTAATATATAGAAAGAAGTTTAATATTTTGCTAAAAATATTATTTTTTTTTAATGTTAATTATTATTTCAATGCATACTCTTCATAAGATAATTAACATATAATATTTCTGTTACTGAATTACACGATATATTTTACAATATACTACTGTATTGTATTGTAAATTTTATAAAATACTAGCGACTCACCCTCGCTTCGCTTGGGTTTGTCCTTAGGTTGATTCCCCATACAAACTTTCATCGCCATTTTTACCCCCTTAAGAGATAAAAAGTTTACCCTCAGAGAACCTTAACCAAAGATTATCCCCTACAACCACACAAACTCACAAATTTTACCTCTTTATAATATTAGTATAGATTTTTATTTATCAAAACAAAAATATTAATAATTCCTTTAAGGGCTCGTTTGCCCTTTTTCTATAAAAAAAGATCAAAATTTGTGATATCAACGTAGGTACACCTAGTATTAAATTTGTGGAATTTAGCAACTGTTGAATTTCTCGCCGTATCGTCTTAGCAAAACTGCATTCCCAGACGGTAGCTTCCTCACGGATTGACTGCACCGTATCTATAAATTAAATTGACGATTTAATCTGTTTGTATAAGTATAATTGTAATATATAATAATGTTAAAAACTTTATAAAACCACGTGTTGAATATCTATATTGTTTTACATAGTAATTAAGTTTATTATATCATAGTTTATACTCATATTGGTAATTCATATCAAAATCAATGTAAATATAGTAAAAACAATCATATATCTTTGTAATAGAGTTAAAAATAAAATTAACAGAAATAAGATTCTAGGTAATATGGTCAGTTATATTTATTCTTTTGAAGAAAAAGAAACGATGGTTAAACGACTTCATCTCACACAATAACGCCTATTTAAGCACACGAGCTGAGACGCTGAATATTTAACGATTGTAAATTTATGACGATAAGAAATCGGTTAGCGACTAAAAATTATAAAGATTCCTAAATTTATAGCTCCTCGCTATACGTAATCCGCTTAGCGTCATACAAATTATTACGTGTGGGAATAAAAACTGATATATTTTTCCGCTTACATTGCTTATTGAAATGGTAGCACATTCAGACCTTAAATGAGGCTGGAAATACTTAAGTTTCTTTGATATAATTTATTATAATAGAATACGTAAAAAAAGGAATAATTAAAATGAGTTTTTTTTAGTATCTTAAATGTAGAATTTGAGGTTAGTCAGCTACTTGAATAGAGTGACGCAAGTTCGATTCCCATAGACGGCGAAAGCCTAAAATCAGTTTCAATGCAGAATTATCCAGTGTTTTTGCTTGTTTCGGGTATTTAGGGATATATAATGAAGATTCCATAGTTATGGTCACTTTAGTTTGATTTGATAAGTGAATAAATATGTAAACAAATATTGTATGAAGAAGGAGACGTTCATCGCCTTTTATAGGTAGGTATGTCTCATTCTCTAAAATATTTACTTTTATTCTTTTTTATTTTATTACGTTAGAATTAAATAAACAAAATTCACAATATAAACTCATCTTTGAATATACTATAGGTATTCGAATTTTTAATGAACAGTATATTATGTAAACAAGTTTAACTAACATTTTTCGCTCATATTACCATTAGTATAACATGAACAAATGAAATACAACAGTTGAATTAAATTAATAAATCAATTATGGAATTTTTCTAACCAGTCAGTTTATAATATACTACCGACTCATAATTGCTTCGCTTCAGGTTCGTCCCTATAATAAAACAAATATATCCCACGGGAACTGTACATTTTTCCGGGATAAAAAGTAACCTATACGGTATTCCAGATTAATCCAGCCGTTCTGGCGTGAAAGAGTAACAAACATCCATCCATCCTCACAAACATTCACATTTATAATGTATTGAGCCCTTTTTAATGTCCCACTGCTGGGCACGGGCCTCCCTTCAATACGAGGGGAATCAGGCCATAGTCCACCACGCTGGCCAAGTGCGGATTGGCGGACTTCACATGTTTTTCGAAAACTTGCTAGGTTTTCTCGAATATGCAGGTTTCCTCACGATGTTTTCCTTCACCGTAAGGCAAGTGGTAATCATGGTAGAAATGATTCGTACATGAAAATATCAGAGGTGCGAAACCCAGGATTTGAACCCGCTTCACTCGGTTTCTCAAGCGGGCGCGTTGCCACTGTGCTACCACTGAGCGCTTTTATAATATAAATAAATAAAATTTGGTGGAATCTATTTTCGTAATCAAACCCTAAGGTAAAAAAATAACCATCGACATTTAGTTGGAACTCGAACAAAAGAGCGACAAGTTACTATCCTATAACGGTCACGTTCACTGACCAAGTTCGGAAGTCGATTCTGTACTAAACCAATCAGTATCTATTGTCTTTGTGATGCACCACATATTGTAACAACCGTTATTTTAAGATCATCAGACCATTGTCAATTATATCTATTGTTCATGATAAGATTGTCTCGCCTACACATCATTAAATTCAATACAAAATTTAAAAGAAATCGATATTACAATTTTTGTCATGTTGTTATGCAATAATCGAACGGTTTTCAAGCACGCGATTTTGAACTTAAGCTTATATAAAAATCCTTTTTTGACCAATTTCAAAAAGAAAGAGGTACTTAATTGGTCTACATTTTTTGAGCTTAAAAAATTGAGTCATTGTATCTGTCTTTGTAATATGGTAACTGCATTGTTACAAAATGTTTTATGAAAATCTATATACATATAATAAAACTGTAACTGATCGCTGTCCGTACATGGAAGATATTTGAGAAAAACTATTATTGGGGGTCTTTATTAACGCAATGGAACCCAAAACAATTATTTTTAGAAAAATTGTCTGTTTGTCGGTTTGTCTGTTTATCTGTGCGTTTGTGCGCGCTTATCTCAGAAATCAATTTGGGCGCAGTTTTCACTAATGTATTGTGGTAAGCTTCACTTAACATTTAGAAACTTTGTAAAGCTATCAACACTTTATTAAATAAAATTAGATATTATTTATCTATTATCAAGCCCCCTTGATATTTGTAACGTAATCTACATTCTCTTTGACAAATATGAGACAGGGTATTCGTATAAAGGAGAGTTGTTGCTTCAACAATGCATGTTTAGGAAAGTCTCAGTCCTCTCAGAGTCTAAAGTGCTAGTAAAAGGAAGTGTAAAAGTCATATGGGAGACAAGCTCAAAGTTCTTCACTTTGTAAGTGCGGATCATATGCATTCCAAGTATCCTTGAAGTTAGAAAGTTAACATTTATTATAAGGGTGTAGAAAAAGAAGTTTTTTAATTTGTAAAAACATAATGTATTTACTCGTACTATACATAAGATATTATATATTTTTTTAATTATATTGATAAATATAGTCTATCAATATAATAAGTTTATATTGATATTAATAAGCTTAATAGCTCATTAAAATCGTCATATTATATTCAACTTCACAATAATTGGATGTAGTTATACAAAATAGATCCAACCACAAAAACATTCTTTCGAGAAAATAGGAGTTGTAGTAAAATTTGTATATCAAAATAACAAGACCGTAGTTTTTTTTGAAATTCCTCTTAAATTATGGACATTTTATTTACTTGCTGTATATTACTTAAACTTAAAAAACGGTTTTCGTGGACTGGATCCATTTTGCGTAACTAAGTGTAATTTATATATATATATATATATATATATATATATATATATATATATATATATATATATATATAAAACAAATGTTTGTTTTACAAAGCTTTCGAGCTTCTATATATTAAAAAATATGTATAGTTTAAACAAGAAGACAAACCACTTATCAATTAAATAAATCGGTACATACTCCTGAAATTGAATGTTGAAATGATACTCTTCTATTTAACGTCCATACAAACAAAGTCGCTAGCGTGGCTAGTACATTACAATTCTAAGCGCTAGTGTAAATTTGTACCATTCCGAAATACGCTTACTCCCGACACATTATCCCGTTTTATGACCAATAAAAGTCAGTCGGAACGTACTACATTTGTGGCAGCCCTTATTTCCAGTAGGCACCTAATATAGCGATTTCTTTATTGGCTTTTTTGTTCATATATTTTATATGGCAATGCATAATTTTTTCGGACAATTTGTGTACTTTAACGTTTACCAATAAAATGCTGTTTATGTTTGCTTTTATTATAGCCTTTAAACGATCATTTTTATATAATTCATAAAAATTTTAGTATCGCTTCGTGGTGATGTGACGATCGCTGAGATCTGAAGCATCAGCTGTTTCTTTGTGTTATTCGATAACAAAAAAATCCTTAATAATGTTAACAATTGGTTTGTTTTGGGATAAATAATATCATATCTTATTATTTGTGGAATTCACTTAAAATTCTATAATACATGCTATTATTTACAAGTAAAATTAAATTACTAAAATTTGATTGGAAATCAAAGCAAAAATGTGTATGTTATAAACAGAAAGAATATATATCATGTCTATTAGCATTCTAAATAAGTTATAAAGACATATTACCTAAATTTATAATATCTATTCAAAACATCTTCTATTTAATAACAACATCAAGCAGAATGTAAAGCCTAAATTTCATAATGCAAATGGAAAAATATATTTGCTGGGAAGACTCGATTCAAATGTAACACGAAACGGAATTATTTACCTGTACCTACTAAATCACCGCTGAAAGATCGTACTCTTAACTTTACCATTTTTAGTGTCATTCAATTTAGCTTGCTATACTTTATGAGTGATATCATAATAAAATTATTAAGAAAGGTGGTTTTGTATATAGATTTTTTTGTATATTATTTTAAAACTACAGTAGTTTTATTTTCTTTTAGATTCATTATATGACAATATGACATTTCTTTAAGTGTACGAGGTTTCGTAATTTGTAGGGATCAAAACTCGCATCTATAACTACATACTATAAGCTATCTCATTTTCAAATTTCACCCAAATTTGTTTAGCCGTAACAGCGTAAAGAAATAACAACTATACATTCATTCACTCATATTATATTTTTTTAAGTTTATAATATTGGTGTAAACAATTGTAATAAAGAGTTATTTTTCAAGATTATCAAGTATAAATTAACGACAGGAATTAGACTTTTTATAAATTAGGCTTAAAAGTATGGTTATTTATTATAACATATATTTTTAATTGATATTTTATATATTTTTTCACTGATTATTTAACATATTTTGTGTGGGAATTAAAATGAAAGATAACATCAGATTCATTCACAAATATCCTGCGTGCAGCGAAGACAATTAAGTGCATAACCTGCGTATCATGAGTACTTACTATTTTATGAATATTTTATAGGACATAAAACGTAAAACGACTTGTTATTTTTAGGTTTTATTTAGTACAATAACTCTTATTGTCGGTGGATTAATATTCTACAACTGAATTAAAAACCTATCTCCTTTGACAATTATTCATCTTCAAATCACACAAAAGCAGTAGTAGCCCAGTGGTAGCGCGCTCGCTTGGGAAAGCGAGTGAAGCGGGTTCAAATCCCGAGTCTCGCACCTCTGATGTTTTCACGTGCAAATCATTTTCAACGTGACTAAAACTTGTTTTACGATGCAAGAAAACATCGTCAGGAAATCTGCATGTTTGAGAAAACCTAGCGAGTTTTCGAAAGACATGTGAAGTCCGCCGACCCGCATTTCGCCAGCATGGTGGACTATGGCCTGATTCCCCTCATATTAAAGGGAGGCCCGTGCCCAATAGTGGGTCGCTAAAAAGGGCTGAATGTAACTTCAAATTAAGCATTTGTTTTATAGCTTTTGCCCTACATTTTAAGTTATAATTAAATCTAAATAATATTTCTAGTACAACAAATTATTCTTAAAAACAAACTTGAAGACTTCATATTTTAATGCTCATAACTTATAGTATCAATTTGTCATCAACATTACTTAAAATTCCTATCGCTTATCATTCTTGAAATTAAATACGAATGAACAAAAAGAAATATACAACCGGACACACATTAGACGATGCAGCGATCGTATTAATCAAACTGATAAACGGAAAGGTCAAATTCTTTTGATGAATAATGACTTGGTAATGCTTGTGACAGGTCACGTAAACTGCACTAACGCCTACGAATTAAAATTCGTGAATATAAAAAAAAAAAGAGTGCGTGTATGAATGTGTACACGCACAAAAAATAAAACTTCTGTAGGTTATCGGTACTCTTTATGAAATTCAATGTATGTTTTAAATAATTAGGATAGGTGAGATACTAAAAAGAACGCATATTAGGCATATTATAATCATGTATTTATAGAATATCATTTAAGGAAAGAATATAATATTATATATCATTTGTCAGACAGTAACACCGGTTACCATGACAACAAACGTACGTACATTTTTTTTGTAACGCAACCTCGCCAGCTTACATCCCAAGTCAAGCGTGCGTAAAGAAGTTTTACTTCAAAAACTTTGCTATCCATATTTTAATAATATGAATAAGAAAGTATTGTTTGTAACCGTTTTATGCTTAAACCACTAAATAGATTTCGATAAAATTATGGGGATAACATAGATTGATCCTGGGATTGGACATAGGTTACTTTTGATACCCGCCCTGCTGTTTACGATATTTATTTAAAAATATTTTGTAGGAGACAAATATAACCTTCCTTCAACACGTCTAACATATATTTATTTATATATTATTATGTTTAATACAAAATATTTTTTATCCGTTCAGACTAATAATTTAAATAAAATTTTAATATTTAATACAAAAGTGTAATGAGTTCATAGCGATTAATTATATATCAAATTCTTTTATAAGCGTCCGATTGTCTGTGAACAGCTGTCACAACATGGCCAAGTGAAATAAACACACAGATTATACAACATAAAAATAATGATTGAAAAAATGAAAAAATATTACAGGTATATATATATATTTTTTTTTTATGCGATTCAGTGACAAACGAGCAGCCAGACCACCTGATGGAAAGCAGTACCTGGCGCCCATAACACCTACGGTTCATGCAATTAGGTTTTAAGTAACAAAAATGCAGAACCACAGGTGCGTTATCACTGTGAGGACTAAGATGATATGCCTCTTGCCTGTAATTGCGCTGGCTACCTTATCCTTCATACCGGAACACAACAATGCAATCATTGTTGCTTGGCGGCAGAAATATATTATTTGACGTGATTATAATAAAAGGATAATGTGCTATACCCTTTAACCTTCGCAAAGAAAACATTAAATAAACAATTAAACATGTTATTTATATTTTTTTTATTATTAGATATACATACGTTTCATTTTATTTATCTCCTATGAACATAATCTGATTTTACTTGGTCTTTTTAGGGTTCCATACCTCAAAAGGTAAAAAAGGACCCTTATAAGATCACTCTCTTGTCCATCTGTCCGTCTGTCCGTGTGTCACCACCGATTTTGTCAGGAACGGGTGGACCTAGCAAGTTCAAATTTATACCAGATACTAAGTCCCTAATAGGTGTATAAAAATCAAGGTCCTGAGTCAACACGATAAAAATATATGGGCAAATTTAGATTTTCGCGAAAACTTGTAAGTACCAAAATTTACCTTAATTTTCAATTTTTTATATTTTTTGGAATTTTACCTTTACTTGTTCTGTAAGACCTTGCTTTTAACCAAAATTGATGATTCTAGGTCAACCAGAAGTACCCTATAGGTTTTAGGTCAAAAACAGGAAATAAAGGAAAAATTTCAAAAAATAAAAAAAGATTAAAGTTAAACAGATTTCTTACTTTGTACGGAACCCTTGGTGGGCGATTCCGACTCGCACTTGTCCAGTTTTATTTATATTCACATTGTTGAAAAAACTGAAATGTTTCACTGTTTGCCGAACAACAACATTATTAAGTTACAAGTAAGTTTTTATAAGGATTTTATTTTTCATATAAGTCAACCCACTTTACTCCTTCAGGGGTTGAATTTCAGGAAGTCCTTTCTAATGATCTACAATGTTATTATTACAATAATCTTTGAAAATAACAGAACTTTAGTTAAGTACCTAATTTTATTTCATTACAATAAAGAAATATTAACAGACAAAACAATTGTATAATAAGTTATAAGACTATTTTTCTCTAATTTCACTCTTAACTAACTTGCTAACTCAAACATATTTGTATATTAGTGTGATAATGAGTAAAATAAGATTACATCGGAACTTCAAATTCAATCCAATTAAAAAAACATCATGAATTAATCTAAAATGAAGAATGATGTGCTTAAGTAACATTCGTTGTATTTTAATTAACAATTTGAAAGAGAAAAATCGGACGCTCCCGGCTTAAACAAGCTTTAATTTGTTCCCATTAATAAAGATGATGTGGACACATTGCCCTCTAAGGCTATAAAAGTCGGACTCGCATACAAATTAAGTTTTCGCGAATCAGATACGAGTCCTTCATAAACTATGGCAATACTTATATAGAAATAAGAAATTAAACCTTTTGTGATATTATACAGCTTTTTTATTAAATAATCGGCGTACTAATATAAATGAGAGTGTTTGTATGTTTATTACTTTTTCATGCTACTACGTGTTTGGTTGTTTAGTACACAGATAAAATATGATATAGAGTAATGTATATGCTACTGTTCCTAGCCTAATGACTCACACGCGCGAAGCAAGGGTAATCCACTAGTATTTACATCGTACTGTTATTTAATTAACTAAATTAGTTTAATATGAAAATACACGCAGTAACCTTTTCACTAGGCTAACAATGTTGCCTATAAGTATTGAAATACTAATTATGAAGTATGCAGATTATATTCTACAACTAGCAACTCACCCTCACTCCGCTCGGGTTCGTCCCTACTTACGTTTTAACGTTTAGTATAGTTTTTTCAGAGATGAGATTTCCTACAGTAAAAAGTATCCTATATGTTGACCCGGATAACCAGCTATCATCATACCAAATTTCATTAAAATCCCTCCAGTGGTTTTTTTCGTGATGCTGTAACAGATAGACAGACAGACAGACTGACAGGCAGATTGACAGACAGACTGACAGATAAAAATTCTAAAAATTATAGATTCTACCTCTGTATCGATAATAATGTCTATTTTAATAAGATTTTCCAAAAAAATATTTAATGTACAGATTCGGCTTAGTTACAATTTTATTATATATATATATATATAGATAGATAGATATTCAATGAATTTTAGACAACTTACCCATACCTTTTAAAATTATTCGTTTGAAAACGACATGTGTTGGAGAAATAAAATACTTCATATACATCAAAAGGGCAAGAACCCCAGTTTTATGCTTTTTTTTCATTGTCAACCCTTTTCGGTAGGAAGCCTCGTATATAAGATATAAAAATCCACTAAGAGCTGTTTAGAGCTGGTATTTACGACGTTATTGTCTATACTGTGATATGTTTCTTTTATGTTTAATGAACATAAAAGAGTTGAAGGATACATTATGACTCAAGCTAAAGGAGCTCGACTTGTGAATTACCTAACATAGAGCTACTGTATAAGTAAAAAATGCAATATCGCACTGTTATAAACTTTTAACAAGTGTTCAACTATGTTGCTGTTATAAAATATAATTAACATGTCAAACAAATTTGAGATGTAAATTAATTTATGGAGTTACTTTTTTTTCACAAAATAAATGTCGTTACTATTAACTATTTCCATAATAACATAGCTGGGAATAGCCAATAATGGATTTTTTTTAATTTATTTCCAAATAAAAGTAAAAAGACTAAGTATACTTAACATTTATAAGTACTGATAAAACCTAGAAATAAGCCTCAGAATATAGAGGTTAGTTTCAATTGGTATTAAAATAAAAGAGCTCAAGTAGCGCAGGCCCTTATAATATTCATAACAAGAACGAAATACGTCCTAACCAAAACGCTATGAGTGGCTATCAAAAATAAAAATATGATAATCCCTTTCAGTGTGTACACACTCATTGTTTTGTGAAGGATAATTTTTTTGGAGCAAAAACAACCGGTTTCGAAGCGCTCGCCATCTGTTTTATTAAAACAGGGATATTGGTCTCAATCATTGTTTGTTGAAAGGCTTTTTAGGATTATTTAAAATGTCAACTAAAATGTTGTTTTATAAAACACAATGGATACTTTATATTTTATGATATAAAAAAATATTTTGTTTATTCTGTTTGATTTTTATCAAGTATATGTATCATATTATATTTAACGCTATTTTCCTTTCTGGTAGTTTCCTTTTTGCGCTCACGCGTCCGAAAACTTTGAGACCCTGATAGTAGAGTTGACTATTAAAAATTAATAAAGTATGAATCGAACTCGTACATCGATGGTTCCGTTCAGTTACAACGTTATAATAAGTATATGAAAAATACAAAAAAAATATTGTCTTTGAAGGTAAGACAGACAGATGAACGGACTGCGCCTTTGTAATAAGATTCGTATTAGACCCTTTGAGTATAGAACCCTAAAATATTTATTAATCTTATAATTTGGAACAAATTGTTAATATTTATTACAACAAATGAGTCTTTTTGTTTCGTTAAACGTAATAAATTATGTACCATGCTAACGCCTTCTTGCATCCGATGGTTGTTTATCGGCATATCGATTTTGCTTGTATGAGATAGAAATCGATTCCTTATAAGTATTGTATGATTAAGATCCACTTAAATTACAGTCGAAGCGATTGTTTAAGTCATGCTTATCATTTTTCAAAGTTAAGTTACACTACTTTTTATAAGTAAACATATATGTTTTTAAAATGAAACGACAAACATGGCGTAATTTGAAATGAAAAAAGTTTAAAATAGCAAGTACAACCTGTATTGTATGAGTATACGAAGCATAAATATGAGCTCAAAAAAAGAGTCAAAAAATTTGAAAACTTTTTATAAAAGATTCAATCAACAACGTCGATGGACACCGGATCGTAGTAATATGGGTTGGTTTGGATTTTAAATAAGAAAAAAATATATGTTTGTATCGTGTAAAAACTACTACCACGGCAAAAATTGTAAATGCTGCGAAGGAATGCTTATCAAAAAACGATGAATGTTTTATGAAATCTTTTTATCATATCGTGATATTTTTGTCATTGACAGGAAAATTAATGTATACTGACTTGTTTTGTTAATTTTCTTTTTTCATTGTTCTATATTCCATTTTATTGTATTTTTTATCTTAAAGTAATAGGCGCACAATAAGAATGGAATTTAATATATAATACTGGTATATAATATGTACATTTAAACAAAAAAAGTGTGTATGTATAGGTAATACGTAAGTGTGGTAGGTAATATATGTATAGAGAGAGAGAGAGAGAGAGAGAAAGTATCAGGAATAGGATAATTGTAAGGTTTCGTTTTTTGCCAAGTTAAAAAGTTCTCATCAATATGATTAAAAACATGATGAAATTCAAAGCTTAGCAAAACTCGGTAGTTAATAGTACTTTGTTTCACATACATCATTACTGTATACAGAATTACGTACAGTAACAATTTGAATTTAGAGTTGGGTTCAATCTCATTAAATTTAGAGCTTCTAATGTTTCATTGTATCTAGTTGGACAAATAGATTGTTAACACTAGATTGAACATGATGACTTTGTATTAAGCAAATTGCATCGGTTTGAACATTTTATAATTTTCATAGAATTCTTGTTGAAAATTTTTAATTAAGATACTAACCATTCACCCTCGTTTCTCTTCAGGTTCATCCCAAGTGAGAAACAAAAACGAATGTATCCCACGGGAACCATGATTTTTCCGGGATATAAATTAACATAATATGTGTTATTCCAGACTATATCTATCTTTGTGCCAAATTTCATCAAGATCCGTCCAGCTGTTCTGGCGTGATTGAGTAACAAACATCTATCCTTTCGCATTTATCATATTTATGAGATAATGGATTTTTAGAGTTTTACTCTTTCTTTACACTGCGGACTTACAGAAAAAGTACATATAGTACCTTTTTAAGTAAAATACTATTTATTATTATTGTTTTCTCTAGAAATGTGTCGATATTATCTTAGGCTGTATGACACTTTGTCGTCGATATTTTTGCTTAGATATAGGTACAGCTACGAGTAGCTATAATTGTTTAAACTTATACTAGAGATACATACATTACTTTGTTTGCATAAGATAACTTACGTTTGCTATACTTATCTAAATATTTTTATAATATTTTAATCAGCAAACACATACAAAATGTTACACAATTTAATTTACGACGTTTGTTTTAATAAATACTAAGTGTACTCGTAGCATACAACAGAGACAGTTTTATTACTTTCCCAAATGCACACCATCAGTGACTTATACGAGTTGTCGTAAAGATAAGATTGTTTAACTAATTTCGTGTATCCGCAAACAGTTGCCAAATGTTGCGCTGAATAAAGGAATATTTGTGTTTAAATTTATTTGAAATTTTAATACTTAAGTATATAAATTTTTACCAGTGTTTTTAAATTTGGTAGCAGCTGCTACTATCTAACCTCGCAACGGTTAGAGCATGCATATTATATAAATTTTGCATATTGTAAAATAAATATATATAAAATTAGAGATAAATTATTACCAATAGTAAAAATATTGGTTAAAGGCGTCACTGAACATTATTTTTAATTTGTCTCTGTTTTGTTCTTTTAATATAATTTATTTTTTTCCAGAAATCTCAAAGTATCTTCTAATAAGTTTCAAAACAGTTTTTGTATGTTTTCATTCTATTTTTATACAAAAAATTACCTCATACTTGTGCTACGTAAAAACGAATCAACCAACGAACAAAAACTTTCTCATTTATAACGTATATATTTGTATTGAGCAAGTTACAAAAGATATTAATGATAATTTAGCGTTGACAGAAATATTACACTTGTCATAACAAAACATAGCCTCTTAATCAAGTTGTTAAAATTAAAATTTATCGTACAAAATTGTATAGTTTATTGTTGCGTTTGTTCTCGCGTCCCACGGCAGGGGGGACGATGATAACCTTGAATTAATGGTGAGGCCGCTAACATGCAATTTTTGGTTGCGATTTTTATTATATAAATACTATTTCACTGAAATTAAATATTATTTACCGGAAATGCTAAATCTTTAAATCAATATTACTCTTCTTGTATCTGGTGATTGATTAAAATAAATGATATATTATGTACAAATGACATTCGTATTTCTTTATTAATGTTGCGAATGTTTCTATTTTATAATTTATATGGAGTAATTGTGATATATCGTCGCCTTAGTAGCTTATTTGTTTAAACTACCAAAGCTTGTTGTACTTTATAGTAGAGAGCTTTTTGCTCTATTTTAAAAACAAAGGTTTATTATTATTTCTAAAATTTATATACATATATAGATAAAATACATATTTTCAGCTTAATATAAAATCTATGAATAAATTTACTATTCATTCGTAGTATAAAATGTTAAGTACCTGGGCGACCGAGCTTCGCTCGGAGTTTTTGACCAGAAGTTAAATTTTTCAGTTCCATATAAAAGCTATTATATTGAATTAAATTGCAACGCATGGGTGACTTGAAGTCAGAACGAGCCAGCTGCTAGTTGGACAGTAAAGAGTAACAACAATACCACGTTATTACAAAAAGCTTATTTGTTTCTGAATTGAAAATTTCTTTTATGAAAAATATTCTGTTTTTATTATTTTATTATGTCAAAGTAATATTATTAAAGCATTATATAATATGTCGTTAAATCTGTTCAAAAAATTGTGCAATAATGATTTTAATAGTGAAACAAAAGAAATAAAAATGTATTATATTGTTTTTTTTTGTATATAGTATTTCAAATTTTTTTTTTATTTTTTTTTTATGACATTCAGTGACAAACGAGCAGACAGACCACCTGATGGAAAGCAGCACCTGTCGCCCATAACACCTACGGTTCATGCACTTAGGTTTTAATTAACAAAAATGCAGAACCACAGGTGCGTTGTCACTGTGAGGACTAAAATGATATGCCTCTTGCCTGTAATTGCGCTGGCTACCTTATCCTTCATACCGGAACACAACAATGCAATCATTGTTGCTTGGCGGCAGAAAAAGATAAGGAGGTGGTACCCATCCAGTCGGACTCCTCAGGCTCGACAATGTCCTACCACCGGTAATTTCAAATGCTTCATTAACAATAAGTCTTCAATAATACACAATATTAATAAAGTGATTATTAAAAAATCATCTATGCACCTATTTTTAAAAAAAAACCCTAGCTAGTCACATTTAAAGAAGCTTAAGTCATAACATTAAAATCGTAAACATCAAAGTAATATTTGTCTCTTACAACAACCAAAACATATTACGTATTATACTTTCTATTTAATAGTTCCTCGAGTATAATGCATACCACACAAGCATTATCGCGGTGCATCATATGAAGATTAAGGCTGTACTAGCGAATGCAACGTCATGGCTCGGACTATATGGTCTAAGTTATAACATCTTTACATATTTTTATACATTGCAAGTTATAAAAAGAATAAATAATTTTATTTGCCTTTCTTTTTTGATTTATTTGGTTAAATATAATAAATGGTAAAATGATTAATTCTTTTAAATTACCACCACTATGTATAATTAATATTATTGTAAACACATGTACTTTATGACATATTTTTTATAAAATAAAATAATACCTACACGTTTTAAGTGTAAGGTATTGTAAAAATTAAAAATGAAATTATAATACTAAAGATTTACTGTATTTTTACTCAGGTGCGACCTTAAGTGGCTAACAGTATCCCATATCCTCTATCCTAGGTCCTAATATATCTGTTTATAAAATATGATCCAAATCTGCTCAATCATTACATGGCAAAGAGTACCTAAATAAAAAAGTACATTTATTCTTATATTATACTAGCGACCTAGGTACGTTTCAATTTTTTTGACCGGAACCCTAAACCTTCTTCTAAAATAAAGGTAGCTTTAGTTACTCCTTATAACATCACCTATCTACCAGTAGAAGTCCCGTCAAAATCAGTTCAGCCGTTTCGGAAATTAGTCGAAACAAACAAACAGACAGACAAAATTTTATAAGTACCGTATAGAAATTCAAATGCATTTAGTAAAAAGCTGTTATTTTCACATTACAAACGGACACTTTAATTTTATTTATCTATATAGATTTACTTAATATTAAAATTACAAAATCGCTGTAAGACAGCTTATAATTCTTGGACCAGACTCATCATAGGATCTTAGCCCGAGGGAACGGACAAAATAAAAATGAGCAGTCCTTGTTAGCTTATCAGAATAGATTACTTTTTTTCAAAACATCCAGGGGAGCTGGTATGTGCAAGCCTATTACATATTTTTTATCCTCGAGTTGTTGCCATAAACAGTTTTTTTGATTTAAATACTAATTTATTTAAAGCTTTTCGTAATGAGGTATGTAATATCTTGTTTTTTTTTTTTGGTTGGTACACTAGACATGCACTGGTCGAATGTTCGATTCAGTACATTTTAGACCAAAAATTGAGCAAAATTTTTGTATTTACTCGCAGCTAAAGTCATATTCAGCGCATCTCTAGCGTAAACTCTCAGTTTTACATTTAGAAATTTTGTGTACTATTTATTTATATACATGCATATTTTTACAATCTCACATCATAGTTACTGTTGTTTGAGCACATGTAAGTGTGTGTGTGGGCGACTTAATAAGTAATCCTAACTAATATTTCATGTCTGACATTTTTTGTTTCTCTTTTAACTGAACAAATCCCATTTATAATTGAACATGTTCATATTTTTCATGAAATTATATGTTAATAGATAGTTTAGAATAGAGTATTTACTATAGAACAATAAAGTTTTTATTATGATATTCTTTTTATAAAATACTATTAAAGTACACACATCGTAATACTAAATCTAAATCTCATACAATTTTTAAGTCTAATAATCATTTTTGGTACAGTTAAGTGACCCTATCACTAGTAACTACTACGTACATAGTTCCCGCTAGTGGACGACTGGTGGACGATATCAATATTTGGGATTCATTCCTACATAGGTACATCACGGATTGCGATATTATATCATAATTCATAACATTATTTTAACGATTATAATAATTATTACCCTTAGTATTTGTTTATTTTAAAGGTTATTTGAATAAGTAAAGAATACATTTTACAATTTCGTAGTATTGTATAGTGAAATATTGCTATATTGTTTTATTTGTTAAAAAAACGTGTGTGTACTTATGTGCGTACGTAAGAAGTTTTACTACTTTGGCGTAACAGAACAAAAATAGCTAAAGACTAGCGACTCACCCTCGCTTCGCTTCGGGTTCGTCCCTAGACAAAAACAAATCTATCCCACGGGAACCGTATATTTTCCCGGGATGATATATAGCCTATAGCCTTCCTCAGTTAACAGGCTATCTAATGCAAAAAGAATTTTTCAAATCGGATAAGTAGTTTCTGAGATTAGCGCGTTCAACCAAACAAACAAACATACAAATAAACTCTTCAGCTTTATAATATTAGTATAGATTTCATCGCGTATGTCACAACTGCAGCTAACTCAATCATGTCGCTTTTTGACTGTCGCTGTGCACGTGCATTTGTAAAAATATTACTCCGATATTTTTTTCCAAACGTGCCAAAAGAAGTATAACTTCAAAAAAAAAAACATTTTAAATACTTATTATACAAGTTATTAATTCAAAACAAAACTATATTTATACAAAATCAATTCACAGTTGTTAAGATCTGCCCATTACAGTCGGCATTTCTTTTAATATAGACTACTTTAAATCCCTATCAAAGAAAGCAGCTTACCTGACTTCAGACAATTTCGCCGTCCACTGGTTTCAGTAAAGAGCTAAGTCTAAGTCTTTGTACATTCTCCTGATAGTGTTAGAGAGTATATATAACATTGTTACAAGCAATTATTGGGCTTGTATAATGTATCATATTCCATTAGTGTTATTATAAATATTTAGTACCTGGGCGACCGAGCTTCGCTCGGAGTTCTTGAAAGATTGTATATTTTACATTAAGTGACTAAGTGTTACCGAGAAAGTTGTATAGATGTCGCGATAAGAACAATTTTCTTTTTAATTTGGCTTAAAAATAATTTGACATTAAGTGACTAAGTGATACTGAGACAATTGTATAGATGTCGCTATTTAATTTTGCGTAGAATAATGCATAAGAAAAACGCATGAAAACTCGAAAACACGCGTTTTCCCAGACATGTGACTAATCTAGATCAATTTTTCGCCCCCGAAAGCCCCCATATACAAAATTTCAGCAAAATCGTTAGAGCCGTTCCCGAGATCGCTGGTATAAATAAATAAATAAATAAACAAGAATTGCTCGTTTAAATATATAAGATAATTTACTAGCGACTTACCCTCGCTCCGCTCGAGTTCATCTCTAGTTACGTTTTAACGTTTAGTATAGATTTCTTAGAGATAAGATATTTTCTCGCAGTAAAAAGTATCCTGTATGTTGACGCGGATATCCAGCTATCATCAAACCAAATTTCATCGAAATCTGTCTAGTGGTTTTCTCGTGATGCGGTCACAGATAGACAGACAAAAACATTAATAACTATAGATTTAACAAAAAAAAAAATAAAACCTCTGTGTCGAAAATAATGACTATTTCAATAGTATTTTCCAAAAAAAATATTTAAAGTGCAGATTCGATTCAGAATTTTATTATATGTATAGACTAGTGTCCACCTAGTCGTCCAAATTCATACATACATAATCATAATTGTAAATTTAAGCAAAACATATTTGTAGAAAATTTTATTATCTGTATAAAAAAATAACTGTTTCCAATATTTTTATTGATAACACTAAGGTTTGTCAATAGCTCCTAAGCAAAAAAGAGAAAGAAAATTGGTTGTAGCATTGATAATACTTAAAATGTAGGTACTATTGAAGCGGGGCCGCGAGCATAAACTAGGTTTTTAAAAAATGCCTTAGTACAGTTTATATTATAATAGCGACTCACCCTCGCTTTGCTCGGGTTCCCCTCTGGAACAACAATCTACCCCACGGGAACCGTACATTTTTTCGGTATAAAAAGTAGCCTGTATGCTATTCCAGCCTAAAATCTATCTCTCACCGAATTTCATCCAGATCCGTTCAACTGTTCTGGCGTGATTGAGTAACAAACATCGATCCAAACATCCAAACTTCTAAACTTTCACGTTTGAAATATTAGTAAGATTACAAGACTTGGACTTTAATTTAGTTTATTTATAAATAAATAAACATTTGTGCTAGGGAAAGAAATATTTGTGAAAATATTTTTTTATATAAAATATTTTATAAATAATTAAAAAAAAAAAAACAATACTTACAGGAATTCAAAAATGTTAGCTCATCTTTCATTTTTTTAAGAGTATAAGTGTTTTATTATGTTTTTTTTTAATTAATAGGATGATTTCAATTATCAATTGGAATTAGGATATTTTTTTTAATTAAAAAAAAACCATTAAAATACTTACATTAAAATACAAAGTTTAAAATAGGTTAAAAAGGCCCTTTCAAATTCAATTTTACGTAATAGGTATGTAGATAGCGTAAGTTTAGTCCACAATTATACGTACTTCTGCATTGTAACGATAATTTCAATGGTAACCTCTGCATTTAATTAGCTTAACGAATAGTAACTGTTTTGCTAAATGAATATTAAATTTCGAATTTAAAGGAAAGCTTTCTGAATTTTCATCGGTAACAATGATGCAATATATGACAATATATAATAACTATAAATATATGGACAACTATTACAATATTGAGGCAAAGAATAGTGCTAAAAATTAACCATTTATTATTAACAAAAATATCATGCAAACTATATTCGCTTAGTCTATTTAATACGTGATCAAATATAAAAAAATCTGAATCAATGATATTATTATTCCTGTCTATTGACACGCTTTTGCTTTTCTATTTTTATAATTTCTACACCAAAAACAATGTTCCAAAACGAGGGACATACTTTACTTCACTTGTCACCAACAAATCTTGGTGGTCCCACCCATGTCTGATATACTCGTACATGTGTCGAATACTCACATGTTACGCAGTCAAATATACAATTGTGCTTTCTTTTGCTTACCCAAGTAATAAGTAACGGCGATAAATATTATGATGATATTACCCATAATATGTCTATTGTTGCTTCAGTGTTCATGCATCATAGTGTCGTCACTTCTTTATACGATTATACATTGTTATATATAAAATGGACTGATTTAAAATGTATACACGGGCTTTGCTAAGTAATATATGTATGTATATGTATTATGTACGAAATAAAATCGAAAAAGTTATTTTCTAATTAATAAATGAAAAAAAAATATTTTTTTTTGTTCTTTTTCGTAACAATTGTTACGTGAATGTTAGCAATTTCATTTTTTTACTAAAATAAAAAAAACAAAATGGGATAGTTTACGTAATTTTATACAGTCACTTATCACTCACTTATATATATACTTAACTTTATAGTAGATAAAATCATTTTGTTAATATAATCTATACCGAAAAATAAACATAAGCTTCTCTCATGACTTGGACTATACATGCTGCAACCACTATGTCCCCAGTCCATTCTATAAATAGAACCAATCAATGGAAACAATACAATGTTATCCCATGAGAGCAAAGAGTAAATAGCATACTATATTACATCTCATATTTCGAAGATTTCTGTTTTTTCTATCTAAATTTAGAATTTTAAATTTATTATTGTTTAACTTATAGGTAACGACTTATTAGATTAAAATTACATATCACCCATAAAATAATAAGCATTAGAACTTCTATGAAAAAAGTCAATTTACATAGACTTTATAGTAATAATATTATTATTTTATATTTTTTAGTAATTATATTATTATTATGTATAATTTTATATTTTATATTATACTAGCAAAACCCGCGGCTTCGCTCGCGCTAAAACTACAACAAAAAAACTTTAAAAAGGTAGGCTTCATACAAATTTTCATCCCTTATTTTATCTCCTTATGAGATGAATTTCAAAAAACGCTAAAACATGTATTTATTTAATTGTATTGAAGAGCATTAATACCAAGTTTCAAGAAATTCTGATCATAAATATTTTTGGGGTTGTGTTATAACGTGTATTGCCGTGGGAATGAGATAATCTCCCGCGGTAAAAAGTATCCTTTATGTTGACGCGGATATCCAGCTATCATCATACCAAATTTCATCAAAATCCCTCCAGTGGTTTTTCTGTGATGCAGTAACAGACAGACAGACAAACAAAAATTCTAAAAACTATAGATTCGGTTTCTGTATCGATAATAAAGTCTATTTCAATAAGATTTTCCAAAAAATATTTAAGGTACAGATTCGACTCAGAATTTTATACATATTTGTTTTACAGCGCACAACAATATTATGTTGTATCGGTACTTTTGAAAACACATGTTTCTTTATT
Organism: Argynnis bischoffii washingtonia; assembly: GCA_033884665.1. NCBI lineage: Eukaryota > Metazoa > Arthropoda > Insecta > Lepidoptera > Nymphalidae > Argynnis > Argynnis bischoffii. Next base: position 11,484,251 of record CM066621.1, on the reverse strand, counting down.
TATGGTTGATTATCTCTGAAACTATTCATTTAAAAAAAATGTTTAAGATATCAATGTTATAAAGCTATACTGTTTATAACTTACTAAACTGTTTTGGATGTAATCTAGTTATTTATATTTACTCTGTGACCGCCTAAAGAAAGAGACAGATAAATAGGGAGGTTTAAAAATCCCCGTAGTATTATCCAGTATCCATATTCGAAATGTCATTGACGTATAGTGGTTTATACTAATATATAAATCTATATAGTTTGCTTGAACGCGCTAATCTCTGAATCAAGTGGTGCAATTTGAAAAAAATAATGTTTTTAATTCAATGTTCTTATTAACGGCTTTAAAGCATGCAAGTTGAACCCAAATTTATTTTGCCAATGTCATGTAGAATGGAGAAGACACAAAAAAGAACATTTTGATGCCATATCTTTGCGTTAAATATCGCACTATGACAATACTTCAAAACAAACGATGTAATATGTATGAACAATACAAGTACTTTGAATTTTTTTTAATCATCTGGTTCTATTAAGTACTGGGATAGCTTAAAAAATAAATACAAAAATTGTAAATAACCATTAAACTTGTTAATAGCTGATTTCAACAATATCTATCAGTCAGTAAATTAACAACTGTGATCATATTGTAGTCATGTTATATAGCGCTGTTTGACATATTATTAATTGTATCACTTATATAATATAATAACAATTGTTTAATCAATGATTATAAAATTAGCCTAACAAATGTTCTAGATATTAATAAGTTGTATAAATGAGTGGTTAAATATGAGTATATGTGTAGTGGAACACAAGGAAGAATCAGAGAAGAAAAAAAGGCAAATATAAAACAGTTCAGTACCTTTCTTTTCTTTGTATGTTGACCGATTTTTTTTTAATTTATTAACGAGCTTTAGTGTTATCAATAAAAAAATGGTCGTATTTCGACCACGAGCGAGCATTTCAATTCTTATATCTTTATGTTACGAGAATACTAAGCTTTTTCAAAAATATAAGAACCAAAGATTTAACGACGCGAGTAAATAGCGTTGAATTAAAAGGAATTAATTTCTCCCTCTTCAACAATTTTGCGCCAGAAGTCAAGACAGTAGATAGATACAAGGATATAATTAATATCTGATAAGTTATATGAATAACTAGCTTATGTGCGATTCCAAACTATAATCTATCTCTGTGCCAGATTTCATCCACATCCGTTTAGCCGTTCTGGCGTGATTGAGTAACAAACATTCAAACATCTAAAGTTTCACATTTATAATATTAGTAAGATGAGTTAAGTTTTGTTAATATGTAAATTGAATTAAGTACGGGCATACATAAGTAATATATATGTATATTGTACCTACATAGCATATAAATACAATACAGGACAAAGCTACGAGCAATACTAGTAAATACTGTGAAATATAACATGCAAGTTAATTTTTGATGATATAAATTACTTTTAAATCAAAGAACAAAAACCAATCAGAGAAAAACATCAAAACACTACAAAGCAACCAACTATTTGCCAACGATTTCTCGACTTGTCTAAACTCGATTTCGTATGACTTTTTTCAACTTCATGCGAGTATTGTACAAATCGATTGAACTTTAAATGCGAGATTTGACATTCGAGCTTAGTGATTAGCACGGTATTATCTACATGTATAATACATTTTTAGGGTTCCGTGTCCATTTTACTAATTGAAATGATTAATTTAATTAATTTCATTTTTGTTTAATTTATTACCTATTTTTTTCGCTGAATATGCCGGCATGTACTTATAGTTTCTTAAGTATGAAACGACGGTTAAATAATTACTGAAAATGATACACATATTGTCTTTTTGTTATAATTTTTTTTTATTATCTATACATATAACAAAATTGTACCTGATCGCTGTCTGTACGTGGAAGATATTTGAGTAAAACCATTATTGGGGTTCTTTATTAACGCAATAGAACCCAAAACAATGATTTTTAGTTTTTTTGTCTGTTTGTCGGTTTGTCTGTGCGTTTGTGCGCGCTAATCTTAGAAACGGCTTAACTGATTTGGATGTGGTTTTCACTAATGTATTGTGGTAAGTCACTTAACATTTAGTATTTGTTTTATTTCAATCGGTTCCTAAATAGAAAAGTTATGTTAATTTAAAGAATCGTCTCAAGCTAGTTTATAATATGTACTTATTACACGTGAAAAATTACTGGCCGAACTTGAAATACAATTCTTGCTTTCAAATTTTGTTTACACAGAGACTTCCAGTATCGCAAGGCGATTATCGCCCTTCTACGTACGATATTGTATGTTTAGTTTACAAGATTATATTTTGTTTTGTTGCTCTCGATAATTGCATCTTCGAGGCAAGAAACTCTCTCCATGTAAATGGCACTTTAATGTAAACCTTAGTACAAGCGAGAGTAATTAAGACGCTAGTAGTCATGACTCTATTTTCTTAATTAATGTATCAGTTACTTATGCTAATGAAACTATTAGAAAGCAACGGCATTAGAAATTTTCTATATAGTATAAGAGTGTATGAAACTAAATTTCATGGGAACTTATTTATAGTGTAAATTAAAACCAACGTTTGCAACAAACTTAACACTGCTTTTTTTGACAAGACTGGAATAAATATCTGTATGGGCAATAATAGCCTTCAGAGTATCTACATCTAACTTCGAAATTCCATTTAACCTATAATTAAATTTGAAAGGTCGCTCTATGATATTTTCAAGGGGATTACTTTATATCCATAGCTTTTTATATAAACTTTTAAAATACTTTTATTTGAAAGTTTAGCCAGAATAATTCGTAAGCCACAATAAATCCTTTTTAAATATTTCTTGAAATCTCTATATTACTGGCTTTTATTTTATTTAATAGCCTTCTGCTATATCACTGGTTGAGTTCAAAATACAAAATTTCATTTGCTCTACTTCCTTGTTTAAAAATATATTATATTATTTGTAACGAATATGATTATTTTTACTATAATTTTACAATAAATAAATGTGTGTATATATATACATATATATAAATAATATAAATAATATAAATCAACGTCAATATTTGGCAAAATTGACTTTCGCCAAGTCATCCATCTATCTGTGGACTAAATTTGATTCAAGCCCATCGAGCCGTTTTAGCTTAAAGGATTCACAACCATACATACACATACCATCATCTCAGTGCTTACTTGTTTAAAAGACCATTATAATAGATTTTTTAATACAGAATTATCGACTTTTAAATGTATATTCTATTGGTATAAAATACAAATTTTACTTTAAGAAAGCTGAAAATATGTATCTTATCTATGTATATAAAAGCCTTAGAAATAAAAGCTTTGTTTTTAAAATAGAGGAAACAACTCTACTGTAAATAATTGATCGTTTAAACAAATAATCACTAAGGCGACGATACCTACAAATTTTCGCATATTAGTGTTTTTATCTGGGAACTAAACTCGCATATTCAAGCAACTAAATTTTATTGATGTAGATCGTCGATAACTCATGAAACAGACGTAAAAAACACTAGATGTAGTACTGTCGTAAAAAATATTAAAATCTTTACATTTAATAAAATTCTGAGTCGAATCTGTAGATTAAATTACTTTTTACTACAGGGAAATATCTCATCTCTGAGAAATCTATACTAAAGATTAATAATATATAAATTATTTTTTAGTTTGATATTTTTATACGAATATATTTTTAAATAAAAAGTGTACATAAATGTAAAAAGGATTTTTATCCAAATATCTAAACGTTCCTAAAACTAAGTGGACTGCGTTGAATTCATGTCATTGTTGGGCCTTTAGTAAAATATTTTAACAAAGAATTTTCAATTTTTTGGAACAAAGAGAGAAGCTTTATGAAATGTCCTGCTCGCGAAAAGTTTTATCAGGACTATTTTACTAATCGCATTCATAGGGGCATAGTTCAAAATGCTCTATTCATGTTCTAAAATTCAACTTTACAAATATATGACTCACACATGTCACATAACCAACTGGTATGACAATTCCAATGGAATTTTTTTTGAATAGTTTTATGTTTTTATTTTGAAATGAAATGAAATGAAACAAACTTTATTCAATTAGACTTATTACAAGTGCTTTTGAATTTTGCTGACTATATAAGAATAAAGGACTTTATTGCTAAATATTTTCGAAGTGCAAGGAGCACTTTTGGTTAAGCTCTTTACGTCTCTTTACGTCTTACCTTTTACTATTTGAAATTTAAAATAAGCATTTATATTTTAACTTTTACTTGTTGTCGTCATTTTAGCTGAAACACGTGCACTGCTGGACATAGGCCTCCCCCCAGATGAGACATTTCCACGACTGGCGGTCTCGTGTTTTAATAAACCAACGTGTGGTTAATTAACCAACTCCTCGACTTACCTTGTGGAAGGCCTGCCCACGCTTCATTTTCCGATACGTGGCGGCCACTCGAGAACTTTTCGTCCCCAACGGCCATCCGTTCTGCGAGCCATGTGCCTCGCCCACTGTCAATTCGGCTTGGAGATTTGGTGGGCTATGTCGGTGACCCCCCATTATGACCAACAATCGAGGAGGATCAGGCCATAGTCTACCACGCTGGCCAAGTGCGAGTTTGGCGGACTTCACATATCTTTCGAAACTTGCTAAGTTCTCTCAGATATGCAGGTTTCTCTACATATTTTACTACACAGTAAGATAAGTGGTAACTGGTAATCATGTTGGAAATGATTCGCACATGAAAATATCAGAAGTGCGAGATCCTAGTTTTGAACCCGCTTCACTCGGTTTCCTAAGCCAGCGTGTTACGATCCATACTAAAAACTTAATATCTTAAATTTAAAAGTAACTAAGTCTGTTACCTTTTACACGCTTAAACCGGTGAACAGATTTTGATAAAAATTTTCAAGATTGGGTCCTTGATATATTGTCCAATACATAGGCAACTCTTGATCCTTGCCCCATTTACCATATGTGGGCAAAAAGTAATACTAAATAAAGCCCAAAATATAACCCAGGACCTTTATTTCAAAAGATTTTTGAACTAGACTTCTTCATAATACCCAAGAATACTACAGTAAACAAAAAAAAAATTATTTAAATTTTACATTTTTCTGTCTATTTTGAAAAAAAAAGTAAGTAATAAAACTAACAATACTATTTCTGTAAAAATATATGCGTCGATTGAAATATATAAAATGATGAAAATAGCTGCATCGATGCCGTTTACACTATAGCAAATATTTTTGTTAAAGCACACTGCCAATTTATATATATAAAAAAAACACTTATATTACGATGACATGCCCACAGTGTTCATAGTTAGCGGGTTCTTATCTCGATGCTGTATCAAAACAGCTGAATTCAATTTGCTTTCAATTTTGTTAACAGCTGTTTACTAAATATATAGAAATGTATTGACTATTATTACATGAATTATTATATATTACGGCTATATATACTACACTTTATTATTATTTTTGTTAATAAAGATTCTCTTTTGCTACTTTTGCCTTAATCCTATGGTAAATAAAAAACATATATCGAAGTACCTAATAATAAAAATAATACGGTATTCTAATACAAATAATATGTGAACTTTTCTAAATATAAGTGTTATATTAATAATTAAAATTAAATCCCTACGTGAGATAAATTAAAACTAATAAAGCGAGTTTCTGCGAAAGGACGTGTAAGAATTTCTGCTTTCCCATAATACTGAGATGACACATTATTTATTACGGTACGTTCATCATACGTGATCTAGATAAATTAAACTTTATATAGACCCTTTCATATTAAGCTAATTTTAGTAGAAATATTTACTTGTGTTTTTTAGCTTTGTTCAAAATTTAGCTTTTTATAGCTAACTAACGACTCACCCTCGCTTCGCTCGGGTTCGTCTCTAGGTTGATTCTCCATACAAACTTTAATCCCCATTTTCACCCCCTTAAGGTATAATTCCGGGAAAAAAAATATCCTCTGTCCTTCCCAGGGACTCAAACTATTTTTTACTAAATTTCACCTAAATAGTTTTTGAGTTTATTCGTTACAAATATACAAAAATTCAAAAATACAAATCTTGATAACATTAGTGTAAACAAAGCAAATCTATTAAGATACTTATGTACTTCAAAGAGATAGTTAAACTCATTTTTTTAATATATAATTATTATGTATGTCTCAATTGATTCTTTATATTTATTTGCTTTTTACTTACATTTTAATAACAAAATACTGAAACTTTGAAACTATTTAATTTCAATATTTCACTAATTTAACTTTACGTTAGTCTACGAACCTCTCTGCACTCTGCACGTTTGAGACCTACATGTAACATGCCAGGAAGACATTTTTAAATCGATACCAATCATACTTTTTGTTGAAAGTTAAAAAATTACTTAATAATGACTAGTAAAATATAATAATAAGTTAAAACTGTAACACTCACAAAAAAGTTATTTCCATCAATCATAATATAAAGTAATTAAGCACTTATTACCACAATATATTTCATTACACTCGGCCTTTTCGACCCTTTTTAACTTTGCAAAAACTCATTGAAAACAGGCATATTTATGACAAAAAACCACCAGGTGCCCGACTCTCATTGTTCCTGAGAGAGATTAATAAATCTCTGAAGAGAATGTTTATCTGCGACCGATCTCGCGGTATCCGAGGCTGAGGCCAGGTTATTGCAAGCCCATTCAGATGCCACAGTTGAACCAAACAGCTCCTTTGTTAGGCACAAGGTGTCGCGCAAAGAAAAAGGGGCCTATCGTCGATCTGCCTTATCAGATCCAGTTCTGTACCGTCTCAATAGCCGTGTTTTGAATATGGTAGATCTAATTCCCTTGGTCACAATAACGGATATTCGGTATTGCAAGATTTATTTGTAGGATAAATTCTGTTATGACCTCGAGTATAGAGGTCTATAAAGGGGATTTTATTTTATGTTTTTATGGAATAGTGAAATTTTAAAATAACTTGTGTTCGTTCCAAGGTTGAAAGTCGACTCGATTGAAATGTTTGAATGTTATTGTAGTTTTTTTTCAAAGTTTCATAGGTATTCTGTAATTTCATCAACAAATAGAGTATAAAATGCAAAGGCTTTTTTTCAAATTTGACCTTTAGTTCCATAGAAAAGCACGGATAGATAAAGAAACAACTTCTTCATCTTTATATATTAGTAAAAAAATTATAGGTTATCTAACATCACGCTGTAGCGTTTAGAAGCGAAGTAATTAAACATACATCTATCTATACATATAATAAAATTGTAACTTAGCCGAATCTGTACATTAAATATTTTTTTGAAAATCTTATTAAAATAGACATTATTATCGATACAGAGGCCAAATCTATAGTTTTTAGAATTTTTGTCTGTCTGTCTGTCTGTTACCGCATCACAGAAAAACCACTGAAGGGATTTTGATGAAATTTGATTTGGTGAGAGCTGGTCATCCGGGTCAACATATAGGATACTTTTTGCTGCGGAAAAATATCTCATCTCTGAGAAATCTATACTAAACGTTAAAACATAAGTAGGGACGAACCCGAGCAGAGCAGGGTGAGTCGCTAGTAAATATACTATGAGAGCAAAGCTGCGGACAATAACAAGCCATTAAAAAGCTTTTTGCAGTCTTTCTATATAATATAAACATAATGATACCATAGACACAATATTATTAAAAGTTGGTAAAAATTTTCTCTTAACGTATAACTATAGATTTGAAAATTGTTTTGGCTTTGTGGTTTGCAGTATTTACGAATTTTATATCAGTTCAATAACGAGTTTCGATATTGTATTTACATGTGTCGATAGATACCGTAGTTTTGTGTTGCTATCTTTTTTATACTCACTACCATATCAAATAATGTTGCTAGTTTTTATCTATAAAGCTGAGCAGTTTGTGCTCCATTTAAGGTGCTCCCGTACACATAAGTTACAACTACACTACTACAAATGCGACTAGATACAAATGCGGGTAAAGCTGCAGGCAGGACATAGTGGTATGTATACTAATATGTAAAGAGTTACTTTCTTAGATTTGCGCGAATATAAAAAATGTAAAGAATTTTTTTTTGCTTTTATAGCCTACATATATTATTAAAGATATACTACTACCTATATATATATATATGTATATATATATATATATATATATATATATATATATATATATAACATAACAATTAATTATATATAAACTAGATATATGAATATATGATTGAGGCTTCATATATATCACCTCCATTTTTAAAGTCGGTTAATAATACAAAGTTGCACTATTTAGATAAAAGTTTTTCTTGTGATCCTGTTATAAAAGTACTTCATATTATGCCTTTCTACTCTCACAATTAATAATTATCTGTAAATAAGCCAGATATTTTGAATAAACAGATTAAAAAAAAAATACTTTATACTAAGCATGTTTTTTCGTAGGACCAGAAAAATGAAAACATTCCTTTGTTTATTTGCTAAACATATTTGCTAATTTAATTCAGATTGACATAATAATAATTTTCTAACCTCTATTTTTGAACTTATTAAGTATGTTATATATTACATAACCTAACCTAATGTACCTCATATTTGTTAATCGACATTTAATTTTCCCAGATAAATGTTAAATATTTAAATTCACTTCTATTAGTATTTACAAAACATTTGTCACCATTCCTCATAGCTGGCAACATAGCTATCTCAAGTTTCCGAGCTGGCTGCGATACCATCTAAATATTTACTTTTTATTTATTGACATCTCTAATGTACCGTTCGTGGCCATTCATTATGTTGGAGTCAGGTGAGATATGAAGAGCTCTGATACCACCTTATTGTTTGCGTTTTAGTAATGGATTATTGATAAAGTATGTGGGTGTTCGTAATCTAGCTGAGTTAAATCTTCGAGACATGTTTCAACAAACACAATTTATAGTTATATTATAATTATATCTTACCTAGAAATACACGTTGTGAGGTAAAATATCTTTTCATGTGCAATATTGAAATTGTAACGCGGTCTAAGTGTATTGTAAAAAATTTCAGTCGACTCACCCTCGTTCATTTCGGGTTCGTCTCTACTTACGTTTTAACGTTTAGTACTGATTTCTCAGAGATGTGATGTTTTCCCACAGTAAAAATTATCCTATATGTTGACCCGGATAACCAGCTATCATCATAGTAAATTTTATTAAAATCTATCCAGTGGTTTTTTTGTGATGCGTTCCAAACAGACTGGCAAGCAAAAATTCTAAAAACTATAGGTTCGGCCTCTGTATTATAGTAATATCTATTTCATTAAGATTTTATAAAAAATATTTAACGTACAGATTCGACACGGTTAGAATTTTATTATATGTATAGAATATTTTGCGAATTTTTCTCTGTCTATAGGTTTTGTCGAATATTATATTATATCATAGTTGTATGGAATTAAATGCGATTATTTTCATTGTATATCTAATAGTCTTAACTTTAAAAGATGGCTAAGGTTCACTTAATTCGGTTGAATAAAGAAGATACAGCTGGAGCTCGATGTTCATTGCGCTTCTATACAGTATGTTATATGTAAGTGTGTGAGCGTACGTTTATGTTCAAATGATTATTAAAACGATGAAATATTGGCATTAAAAGATTTTGTTATTTTATTAGCTCAATTATTTTCAAGAGATAAATTGTTCCCTTTGCAGTATGTGATTTGGTTAGAAACTAATATAAAATTATTTAAATACAAGACATATAGCTGGAATACGTTGTTTGTGGGCGTAAATCACAGTATTTTTAAATACTCAGTAAATACATCATTTTGTTAAGAAAAGCCAAGACTCATATAAGCGGTACAATAGTACAAAGTTATTTACTGTACCTACCATCACACTTCCAAGCATTTTCTAAGATAGAGCAGGCGAATTTATTATAAGCTTAATAAAGTTTATCAAAGCTTGTGCAATTTATTTCATAAAAATATCCTTGCATTTCATGAAATTATAGCGCATAGAAAACACTAGACCAGAAAATCTAGGCCAATAGTGGTGGTTGATGAATTGTGTTGAACATTGAAATTTCCCTCCAGTAATTATTGAAACAATGAACTTAAATCTGGTGAAGCTAACGAGCGGTCGCTATCCTCAGCTCTCAACAGCTAAGAGAATAGATATGAGAAGTGGCATTAATCGGATTCGAAACACTCAGTATCAATTCAAACATTAATAAATTAGTTGTTTATTGTTAAATATACAATAGATTATGTTATTTTATATTTAAAAAAAAACTATATGATGCCACTGAATAAGGTTTGCTTCTGTTTAATGATTATAGCACTTCTATATAAGCCTTTAATCTTTTGTGTCTTCTTCCCAAGCCTACGACCTACTTCATAGAATAGCTATTCATTAAAACTTATTCATCTCATACTGCACTCATTAGTTAATTTTTTAATTAATAAGCAGCAATTGGTGAAGGAATAAGAGAAACTGAACAGAATTCATAAACGGAGGTTTCCCCGAACTGGTCCTTTGATGTTCGTGTTTATAGCAAGAATAGCGAAGTGTTTATATTTCATTTTATAGAAATTTATGTGCCAACCAAGATGGAGTTACGTAAATAAATGTCAAAGACAGGAATAATATACGCTTGACCGATCGCTTTGCATCGATGAAAGGAGTTCCTTCGGTATAAATCATATTTAAAATATGAAAGGATTTCTAATATAACAAATGTTGGATCATTTCAGTACATTGAAAAGTACGTACTCTTTAAAACACAATATTTGCACACTATATATTTAAAGAAATACAATGATTGGTACATGACATATGACGATTAAAATCGCAGGTTCGATTACCTACCGTTAGAGGTAACTGTCCAGTGTCCACTATTAATCAAGAAGTAAGAAACTTGCATAATGCATATGTATAGTCTCAGACTCTCTGTCTAAATTTATTTTGAATAAATCCTGATTTTTTTAATTTTTTGTTTCTCTGTCTGTTTGTCTGTTTGTACGGGCTAATCTCCGAAATTGTTGAACCGATTTAAATAAAATTTTGCATGGTGGTACCTTATATCCCCGGTCAATATTTTTGATACTAATGATATTTTAGATACTACTTAAAGAGTTCCCGTGGGATAGTTAAATAAGTTATCCAAGAAAAATGTACGATTCCCGTGGGATACATTTGTTTTTTTTTTGTCTAGTGGCGAATCCGAGCGAAGCGTGGGTGAGCCGCTATTTAAATAATTATTGTTAAAGTTTATAGGATCAGCTACAGATATTTCCTCCTTTCAACCGAGCTTTACATTAAAATGGATCCTGGACTTTAGTAAAATTTCCAATTTATTGTAAATTGACATTCCAATTTTAAAATCAGTCCAGATGCTCTCTTGAATAATTAGCGCCCATATCGAGCCTTAAATCTTTCCACCTCTCCGGTATTACTTACCAAAAATTTGATAATTCAGCTTTTACCCGACTGCTAAGGGAGGGTATTGTATCATGATAATTAGATAATAATAATTGCTATTTTTAATTGATCATACAAATTATAATACATATACATACAAATAAATAAAATAGAAGTATAGATTGTGATGTGAAAATAACAGGTCTTTAATAAATGCATATATATACCTGTGGTACTTATAAGAAAAAAAAACAATTTTAAAATTTTTGTCTGATTGTCTGTTTGTTTCAATCCAATTTTCACAGGACTTTCACTGATAGATAGCTGATATTATAAGGAGTAACTTAGGCAACTTTTATTTTAGAAAAATAATTAGGGTTAGGTCAAAAAAATTAAAACTTCCATAGGGACGCACCCGAGCGAAGCAAGGGTAAGTCGCTAGTGTTGAATAAAATTACACTAAAATTTCTTTAAAATATTTAAATTATCAAACAAAATATACTCCTACCTAAATGACAATATTTTAAATGTTACTATAATGTAAACCATTAATTAATTTCATTTCTAAATCTATTAGTTATCATACGTATTTCTATTTTAGAACTCGAATTAAGTACTAAAATATTCACTAGAGAGGATGTTAATTAAGCTCTGACAGCATTAGTAAAAAGTCAGGTCTTTGAATGAGCGTTGCATAGCCAAGTCTTCGTCTGTTTAAAATTGATGAAGCACGTTTAAAAAAGGATATGTAAGTAATGTGAATTTCTTTGCTTTGTTAATTATTTTTATCTGATTTTCGCGTGCGACTATACTGTTATCTCGATACATGTACTGTAAATATGTTAATTTTACCTGAACCTCTGTCCAGAAGTCACCAATGAGTATCTCATCAAAGTAAAGCCAAGATTTTTCTAATTCTTATACCTATCTATGGGTTTTGGGAATAACTAGTGATCACTTCTAAACAACATTTTTATCATACACATATATAAAAAAAAACATACATTATAACCTATCCCTAAAACATTTATTTACCAGTGAAAGTTTCACTAAAATTGAAACAGCCTCTTTTTTAAATATTGATTAGTAATCGTATTCTCTTTTAAGTCATTGTATTATTTCTTTGTTTTCGAGAAATTGTCAATTTATATTTTTTCACGTAGTATTGGTTTTTTATACAAAGATAGTCTAGATATTTGAGAATATCATTGAGTATTTTTTATTGTGGGCTATTAGTATTTTTAGAAATCTTAAAACATTCGTTTGCAATACGAATACGTATCACTAGGATAAAACACGATTTTACTTAGCACAAAAGAACAATGTTACTCATAATAGTAAGAAACCAGGTATCAACAAGAACATTTTAGCGTCCATAAACTGAACTATCAGAGTGAGATATAGGTGGAGTGCTTTTTCCACGATTTATGTGTATGCAAGGTATTGGTAGAAGGTCTTTGCCGTTGTGATTTATAATGTGAACTGGAAAGAGGTCCCGCCATCCCGTTTAATATCCTTGATTTATGATAGAAGCGATGCGAATAAGTGCTAGTTACTGTGATGACGACGTTTCAATCATACGTTTTGTTTGGATTAATGTAATTAAAGAATTATTTTACAGCATCTGCCTCCGGCCTCGTTTGAAAGTCTTCTTTCATTTAGGAAGCAGTTATTGCTTCCAAAACTACCAGGTAATTGAGGATCGTAGTACCTACCATGACCTCAAACTGTATTTTCGATTCATCTAAATGATCAACTGGAACTAAGACTTTTAAGATATACTACTGATATTTACTAAGTTTTGTTTAATTAGTCTATAGTTTATGTATTCATAATATTTGGAAAACATATTTATTGTAGTGAGAGCAAAAATGTTGATTTAAATCTTACCAGTTTATAAAATGACAGACCACTCTAATATATAATATTATAAAATAAAAATATAATTAAAGATTACATAACCTGGTGAGAATGTAGGTTCAGGGTACATTGTGTTTCGTCCCCCGGGCATTCTAGACGGTAGAAATGAGAAATGACTGTAATCCGCTTGTGGCAAGCCTTAAGCGAAGAGTTAGCTCCTACATGCTATAACTTTCATATTTATTACGGCCATGCTATAAATATGAACCATATTAAATGGAACTAGTATTTTTAACCTTTCATATGGGTGGAGATGCTGTGGCGAATTATTATAATAATATTATGATACTAGCTAGCTGCTCACCCTCGCTTCCCTCGGATTCTTTTCCAGATAAACAAAAACATATCTATCCCATGGGAACTTCACATTTTTCCGGGATAAAAAGTAGCCTATTTGTTATTCTGATGTATGAACTATATTACTGTAAAGTTTGTTTAAAATTCAATTAGTACAATTGTGTACTAAGCTGTATAAGTTACTATAGTTTTTAACTATCCCACGGGAACTCTTTAACTTTCCAGGATGAAAAGTATCTAAAATGTTGACCGGGGATATATCCCCGTACCCGTACCATGTATATTATAGTACCACCATGCAAAATTTCATTTAAATCGGTCCAAAAGCAAAAAAGCTTCTAATGAGTAATACTAATTTAGGATTTTATTTATTTGGATTGATTTAGGATTTTAGAATTTAGAATACAATCTATCTTAGGATTTCTAAGATAGATTGTATTTGGATAAACTTTTAAGAATTTTAAGGAATGTACATAATGTAATATTGTACAAGCCAAATCTATAGTTTTTTGTCTGCCTGTCTGTTAATTTATTGTTTATTGTTTTAGAATACCTGGACAGCTTTCTGAGGCTCGTAACTTTTTCTTTCATAACATCGGTTGAGTATATTTGAAAATATAACTTTAGTCTCCTGTTCTACGCATTCGTATACAAAATGAGGAGGTCAAATTTAATATATTTACTAGAGACAGGGTGTGTCCCTGGGGGCCTAATAGTAGCCTAAGACCAAAGTGTTATTTCAGATCATAGTCTGTCTGTGCCCGAATTTTCATCTAAATCCGTCTAGCTGTTTTATCGTGAAGGAGTAACAAACATTCATACACACATATAAACTTTCATATTTATAATAGTAGTCTGATTTGCTTTGACATAGGAAACTTAATCATAATTGTTTATTATTAAATAACAATAAAATTGATACGTTACTAATATATAACTTATCTAATTACTGAATCGAGATTGTCTTCAAGCAATATTACTAGTAAGCTAATGGTGGGGCATTCCGACAGTTTGTTGGGAAGGGCAGTGATTAATTCCATCTTTCGTTATTCCAATCGAGTTAATTTTACCCGGAACGTGGACTATAAATAAAACCCTCGCGACATTTGTCATTATGAAAGATTGCAATCTGATTTAATAGTTCTATTTGAATGTGAATGTGAATATAATATCTGTCTGTAGTACTTATAAGTAAAATTATATAAAATAGGCAAAATGCTGAAGTTTCTATGCTGTATATTGTGTATTATTAAACAATGTAAAATATTCAATTTATACCACCGTTAGCAGTTTATATTTATTGTAGAACATAGTCATTCTGTTTATATTTATTGTAGAACGGTAGTGTAAAAACTTTTTATTAGATTACAAATACAGGTAAAAGAAAACCCAATTGCTGGGCACCGTCCAATCCTCATCAGAGCAGTCAGAAAGTAAAGTATGAAAAGATAAGTCAATATTTCTCTAACTTGTAAAGATTCTTACTCTGTAAATGAGATATAAGAAACACTATTATTGAAAATATTTATCATAACAAGATATTACAAAGTTGAATATTTTAATTCACTCTGACTGCCTTCATTTTTTGAACTTTTAAGTCACTGATGTTAAGGTTTAAAGTATTCAGACATGATAACATGCTATGTATGTCCACTAAAAATGGAATCACGCACCCACGTTGTAAGTCAGTCTAGTTCTAATAATTTTGTAGTTATATACTTACATAATATATAATTATGTACGTTTGTATATAAGTATACCGTAAGATGTCCCGTTACCCTTATTTCGATTTATTTATCAACTAGCAGAACCGGCAGCTTTACTCGCGCTAAAACTACAAAAAAAGCTCTGAAAAGGTAGGTTTCATCCAAACTTTCATTCCTTATTTACCCCTTATGGGATAAATTTAGAAAAATGCTAAAACACGTATTTATTTAATTGTATTGAAGAGCATTAATACCAAGTTTCAAGTAATTCTGATCATAAATAATTTTTTAGGTTGTAATATAACGTGTTTTCCCGTGGAAATAAGATATCCCACTAAGTAATAAGTAGCCTATATATCACTCCATCTCACACTGTTTTGACGTAAAGAAGGATAAACAAACAAACAAACACTTTCACTCATTCATTTATAGTATTAGTATGGATATGGATGTAAAGCATCTATATTAGTTTGTTCGATTGTAAATAAAAAGAAGTGTAACGACGTAGACAACCTACAAAAAACTTGTGTGGAAGCAATTGAAAGCAGCATAATATATACAGTAGTGATGATGATGTTCTCCTGACCGATTCCGGCCACGGCGGGCAATCTCATTGAGACTAGCCAACTGCGCAGGAGATATTATAGTGCACAAGTATACGCGCAGACACAAGTGCACTCTCTATTCCTGTCACTCTCATACTCCGGTAGGACGACTACTCGACACGACCGGTGAGAGTAAAGGCGCAGGACTGACGGCTTTACGTGCTCTCCGAGGCACGGGGGTGAAACACCGCCAACTTCCCAACTCCGGGCTGTTACTGAGGCTTACTATACAGAAAGACTCAATAACTAAGCTTGGCCCGACCCGGGACTCGAACCTAGGACCTCAGGATGTGCAGCCGTACATGCTAGCCACTACACCACCGAGGCAGTATATATAATACAGTAGTAAGGAATTAACGTCAACATTTTACTGTAAAATTATTTATTGGAGCTAACTTTTTTACTTATTTACGCATAAGTACATTTATATTAAATATTGAAGAAATAAAACTTGATATCAAATTGAAAACGGCTCCATATTTAGATATAATCATTTTATCCTCATCAATTCACTGCGGATACGTCCACGCATTATTGATTCGATTAAATATTTACATGTTACCTTGAAAGTGTCGAATACTACCTCTATCATTACTTTAATGGACACCTGACTATTTTAAGACTTTAATTTGATTATTGTGGTTTTACTTCAGTTATTTGCTTAATAATAAGTAGTAGTACAATTTGATTATGTTATGTTTTCTACTGAAATTGCTGGTGTGTTTGTTACAGGCCATGTCTATTTATATTTCACAAACAAGGACATACAGCTATTTAAGAGGTTCTAAATGTTAAGCATTTTAATGCTATCCTATGTTCAAGTTCAAAATTTATACATTGGGAGGTGAATGAAACATGTAAATAATCTATACTTATTAATTGTATAAAATTGTGGAAGTAGATTAAAACATGTTGATGTGATTTTTTTCTATGGAGAAAATTAGCGATTGAAAAATATAATATGAAACTATTTTTAGCACATAAAAACACTTTATAAGAAGTTTTTTTTTATTTATAGAAAGCTATATTACCTCGGAGTAACAAAGGCTCAACTTAATATTTGTTTTATCCTCAATATTTGTTATTGCCTTCTTTGCTTTATTTCGTAATGTTAAATAGAAATTGTAGAAATGCTTATTAAAATCTTAGATATTATATAATCTACGGTAGATGGGTTAGATGGGTAGATCTTCTACTGATCTACCGTAGATTATTATATAAGTTAAAGATTGAATCTTCATTCGTGGTTATGGACGTACGAATATTAACAAAGCTTAGTTTTAGATCTTCTTTAGTAAACCTAAATCAGTAAGGATAAATCAATTATTAATAATAGCCTATCTCGTCCAAATGTGATCCAACAATTTTTTTATAATTAAAAAATTAGAAATTCATGAGGATTTAACTTTGAAACACTTTTCAAATTTAAATTCATTAATAGCTATATGGGAGTAAAAAAAATTGTCACTTGCTTATTTTTTAATTAAAAATTAGATTTTCTGAAATAGCCGTCGCCGTAATCCGTATTTCATAAAAGATGGAAATTTTAGTGGCGCCATATTGTGAAGAAAGGCGTTCATTTCGGCAATATTTTGCATCCCTACGTAGATATATTTTTAGTATAATTTGACCCACTTTTTATACTTTTTATGACTTCAGTTTCAATTTCGAGCACCTTGAGCTCTAATAAAATTAAACAAGTAAATAGTATTTATAACACAATGATTCAATATAATTATTATCTTCAAACAATTTTTTGTATGTGTTTGTATGTTCGGTACTTCTTCACAGTAAAATAATTGGACGGATTTGGATAAAATTTAGTACATATACATACATATAGATTACTACCTAGAGTAACAGACTATTGTTAATTACCTAGTGATGTAAGTTACTAGAATAAATATAATTTGCTGCAGTTTGTACACATTGATAACATTTAGTTTGCTACATGACTTTAAATTCAAAACACGACAGCGCATCAGAAACTCAATCACTTAGTAGGTCATATCGGTTCTCTCGGGCGAGTAAATTAACATATTTTCTGTTATCGAGAAATAGCCCGGCCTGGGTTTATCAAGGATGTTTTAACGAAAAATATACAACAAGGGTAAGCTTTGCTCCCTTTTACATTTTGAACAAATGCAGCTCCGCCCACAGGACACGAGATTACTCTGTGTTTGTATATAAATCTTAGTAGACAATAACGTATCTTCATTACGAGAATTACTTTCTCGTGAATGTCTTAACTTTATCTGCACTTTGACTGAAAATGACTTCATATATACAGAAACTACTGTTTGATCACGAGTTCGCTTGAATATTGTGTTTATGTATAAACCAGCCACTCACCCTCGAAATCCCCCAGGAACCGTACATTTTTCCAGGTAAAAAATAACCTATGAACTGTTCCAGACTATAATCTATCTCTGTGCCAAACTTCATCCAGATCCATTCAGCCGTTATGGCGTGAAACAAACATTCATCCATCCATTTTTAGAACCGTTCACATTTATAATATTAGTATGGATATGGATACGAAACTCCTAAGGGTAAGGTGTGGACTCATCCATAGCGTTATGTTAATGTAAAAAAAATCACAAATAAATAAATTCTTATAACTTACATATTATATGATAGATGTTAATATATTGTAATGATTATATCGTGTATTAAATTTTCAAATACCTTTAAATTAATTATTCCTTTTTTTAGTTAAGTAATTACTTTATTTAAGACTAGCGGCTCACCCTCGCTTCGCTCGGGTTCAAATAAAACAACAAAAGACAGATAAGATAACAATAATAAAAGACAAATAAAAACAAATCTATCCCACGGGAGCTGTACATTTTTTATTATTTATTATTGTAAAGTTTTATTAAAATCCAATCAGTAGTTTTTGTGTCCTAAGTTGTATAAGTTACTATAGTTTATATATATATATATATATATATATATATATATATATATATATATATATATATATATATATATATATATATATATATATATATATATATATAACTGCCTCGGTGGTGTAGTGGCTAGCATGTACGGCTGCACATCCTGAGGTCCTGGGTTCGAGTCCCGGGTCGGGCCAAGTTTAGTTATTGAGTCTTTCTGTTTAGTAAGCCTCTGTAACAGCCCGGAGTTGGGAAGTTGGCGGTATTTCACCTCCGTGCCTCGGAGAGCACGTAAAGCCGTCGGTCCTGCGCCTAAACTCTCACCGGTCGCGTCGAGTAGTCGTCCCACCGGAGTATGAGAGTGACAGGAATAGAGAGTGCACTTGTGTCTGCGCGTACACTTGTGCACTATAATATCTCCTGCGCAGTTGGCTAGTCTCAATGAGATTGGCCGCCGTGGCCGGAATCGGTCAGGAGAACATTATTATTATTTTTATTAGTAGCTGGACAAATTTTTTATATTAGTCGTACAGTCACTTTTCATAGATTATCTCTATTCCAAAATCTCATCTCAACGCGACTTTTTAATTCACTGCTGAATAAAAGTCCTTATTTTCAACTGACATTTTACATTCTTTTTACATAGAGATATAGAAATTGAGTAATAATTAAGAAAAAGTCAATTAACATTTTCAATGAAATCTTAATAACCTACATTCGCTCTCTTTCAGCTACTTGATCTGGTGGGAAAGGTGTATAATTACGGATCAGGAACTTTCAAAGTCTGACCCAGATAACTGTTTGCAATTAAGTGCAACTTTAATTGATTTTTTATAAGTGTATTGGAAAGTTAGCAGTTTTAAGCTCTTTTAAATATACCTACGTTACTTTATGATTAAATCAGATTTTTTATTACGCCTACTTTAGGAGACCTTGGCAGTGTTAGTGGGCTTTTAATAAATTATTTATTGAATATATTTTCCATTACGTCTCCTTTTGATATAATTCTTTTTATAGATTCCTAAATATTTTATTACATAATTTGTTATTAGAAATCCCGAATTGGTTTCTAATAATTTTACTTCGCTGTGTTTTGAAGCCCGCGCATTTTCTTTATATATAGAAACGAACTTGTTAGTGCTAATTGTTAAATTGTCACTGCCAATAAAAAACGTTACCAATCATAACTAATTACGTAACAAGAGCCTAGGTATATAACATTTTAAAAAAACATTTATAATAAACTGGCGACTTACCCTCGACTCGCTCGGATACGTCCCTAGGGATATTTTGTCATACATTTTATTGCTTTATTTCAAACTGTTTAGGCAGCGCACGCCAATAAAACAACTCAACTGCTATTTTTCTTCTGATTTCAATTAAAGTTATGTAATTTTGGACAGCAAGACCATTATTATTAAAATTAAAAAAAAAAAA
This sequence comes from Argynnis bischoffii washingtonia, assembly GCA_033884665.1. Classification (NCBI taxonomy): domain Eukaryota; kingdom Metazoa; phylum Arthropoda; class Insecta; order Lepidoptera; family Nymphalidae; genus Argynnis; species Argynnis bischoffii. The sequence continues at coordinate 11,463,979 of CM066621.1, read as the reverse complement.
CATATAACACTCAGCGGTAATGTAACTTCTTCTCTTCAACTAATATTAAATAATTTTCAAAATCATAAATTATCATCATCAATCGTACATTATCTCTTTATAATATAATGTAGATTATTTGTTCTAGAGTTACAAGTAAATATAAATAAATATAAAGACAAACATTACCAGAATTTAAGTTTCATAGCATGTAATAGACAGTAGGTATGTGTGAACTTTTGTTTTTTATAATTATGAGGGCTTCATTGTCCGTTTATCATTGCGTCAAAAATTGTAGTTTAATTTTCTGCCTATATATGATATTATAATATAATATTTATGTTGACCATATAAACGATAACCGCAGGATAGATATAATAAAACAATATATTATATTATAGGTTGTAGATATATAATAAACAAATAAATATGTTGGGACATTAACACATAGCCCCATCTAGTTCTATGGTAAGCTACGAGGCCTGTGTTATGAATACCAGATAGTGGATACACTACACATACATATATAACTTTAAATAAATACATATTATAAATATATACACCCATGACTGGAGTACAAATATTCGTGCTCATCTCACTAAAGAATACCCCCAGCGGGACTCGAACCCGCGACCGCTGGCATAGCAAGTAGCGTCACTACAAACTGAGCCAAACTTGTCGTCAAAATAAAGCTACATATGATTTGGTATTCAAAACAGTTAAAAGCTGTACCCACAATACTATAAAATAAAATTGTCATAAAATATCCACTATTTCTATAATTCGGTTGCGGCGGTGCAATTATCCAGTTTTATTCATTCGAAAATCTCATTGACGATGATTGCATCAATTGTCTGGAATGCGGGTGGTGACAGCTTGTTGATCCGAAATAAATTGTATAACATTTTGGAAATATTACTAGCTGTTAATTTGTCTATTGTGCTTGATATGAGGAATCAAACGAAATCGTAGTCCCCTTCTTGTACTACGACTGTTATTGGAAGGGGTTTATGGCAGACAAGTGTTAGTTTTATGTAATAATTTATTAATAATCGAACTTTTATTATAAATGTGAAAGGTTCTATTTATTTGTGTGTATGTGCGCATGTGTGCGTGTGTGTGTGTGTGTGTGTGTGTGTGTGTGTGTGTGTGTGTGTGTGTGTGTGTGTGTGTGTGTGTGTGTGTGTGTGTGTGTGTGTGTGTGTGTGTGTGTGTTCGCGCGTGTGTGTGTGTGTTCAGCTAAACCGGCTAGACGGAACAGATACAGATATGATATAACACATAACTTCGATAGACTCCCAGGGACTCTAAGTCGCTTCTAATATTAGATATAAAGTGTTTTTCTTGGTTTGTCTTTTTTGTATTATGAGAATGCATAAAGGGAGATGCGTGTATTTTATATAGGTAGACTTAGTTTAGATGCCAGAGAATGATATAGGCTACTAGCTTTTGTTTCAATATAGGTACCTAGTCAAGTGGTTATGACGTGAAGATGAATACAAGATTTCTATGATGTATGGAAATCGTCATACGATCTTATTACTTTACTAGCGACTCACGCTTGCTTCGCTTACGTTCGTCCCTAGGTATGTTTTCACGCTTAATATAGAATAAGCAATATATATATATATATATATATATATATATATATATATATATATATATATATATATATATATATATATAATATATATATATTCCCCATACAAACTTTTATTTCATCCCCTTAAGGGATGATTTCCGGGATAAAACTATCCCATGTCCTTCCTAGGGACTCAAACTATCTTCATACCAAATATCATCTAAATCGGTTTAGCGGATTAAGCATGAAAAGGTAACAGACAGACAGACAGATAGACAAACAGACAGAGTTACTTTCGCATTTAAAATAATAATATAGATTGCAAAAAGCTCCGTAGACTCACTAGTAATAAAATCTATAGTATAGCTGTAGTTTTTGTCAAAATAAACCATTTTTTGTAGTTTATTGTTCTTTTAGCAATTACGTTTTTATAGTACTATAACTGACTCGCTTCAACTTTCCAACAAAATTTTTCGTCGCTACTGCCCGAGTAGCGTGATCCGGCCATCTTTTTTCTCACAGATTTTGTATTTATTTTCAAAAATGGACAACAATTAAGCAAAAATTTTCATCTCTTCATAAAGGTTTTGTATAAATCATTTCAACCTTATCTAATTGCTAAAACAATAGGCACATCTATACAGATAAATAAAATTGGAGTGTCTGTTTGTAATATTAAAATGACCGCTTTTTACTAAATGCATATGGATGTATACACGGTACATATACTAAAACAACATTTTTACAATTTTTTGTCTGTCTGTCTGTCTGTTTGTTCCGGCTAATCTCCGAAACTGGACCGATTTTGACGGGACTTTCACTGGCAGATAGCTGATGTTATAGGGAGTAACTTAGCCTAAGTTACTTCTTTCTTCTCTACTTTTATTTTAGAAAAAGAATCAGGGTTCCGCAAAAAAAAAAAAAAATAAAACCCATGAAATTGCGAACAAAATCTGTGTACGGCGTACGCACCCGAGCAAAACGAGGGTAAATCACTATATAATTTAAATGAATATCTTAAGAGTAGCAAGCTACGAATTATGTATACCTAAACATAGCTAACCGTGAAAACGTAAATTATAAAAAACTAAAACAATAGGCAGAATTTTTATAGGGAAAGAAGTACATTGTAGATATCATAAAACCAATTCAATTGAAGGCCAGAATTATAAAAAAATACTTACAATGCAAACAAACACTAAGAAGGGACCAACTACTCTTGAAACGCCTAATGAGATGCAACAGAATAAGGCTCTCAAAGTAATGGGACGTAGAGCAAAGCACTATAAATATGATCAAACAAAACGTGCAATGGAGGAAGTACGCTGCATAGATAAACGACCGACTTGCGTTCATAAACATGAAGTCAGAGTTCCCAAGGCATGAAATTGACTCCAACTTTAGCTTATTTAAACATCGTTTCACCTGATAATTGGCTAGATTTACCAAAGTGAATACCAAATCTACGAGTAGATACAACTTTAAACTGTACCTTTTTACTATATATTATATAAAACTCATCTTTAAAATAATATCATGAATTATTAAATAATATAGTAAATTATCATTTTAAATGATTGTTTATAAATTCGGCTTGTATATCGTTAAGAAATAATCTAGATTGATTTTATTATTGAAGATTACTTAGGCCCTAGAAACAGTTCAATAGATTTACTAATTAATTATGGTTCAAACAGGCAAAAATATTACCTTTTTTTTATAGCATATACTGAGATAGCATAAGTTTATAATAATATAATGTTTAAAAAATCGATATGCTTTTACAATTTATCCTTATATTAGTGATGATTTCAAAGTTATTTTTGTATCGTTTTCTAAATCACAAGGCAAAACAATCATATAGTCCGCACAATAAGCGACATTTCCAAGGGTTGTTTAGTCTGTTGGTATGCTATGCGTGTTTAAAGTACTTGAGTCAGAATATGCCCCCATTGTATTCAGCTAACACGCATGACACATCTTACACGACGTGCAGGAGTAATACCAGAAGAGATAAAGCTCTAACAGATAGCTGTAATTTCTTCAGAGAGTCCTAAGCAAAGCTGTTTGTATTTTAGTTAATACTGTATTATACAACTGAACTAAAATAACAGTTCATTTTTACAAAATTACATATATGTAAATGCAAAAAAAAAACTATTTTGTTTTTAATAATATAAGATTAGAAAAAAAAATATTTTCGATAAATAAATTAGATATAAAAATTGTCTTTCTTTTAAATTCGTGTATTTAGGTATAACATTTGTTTTCTAATATACATTTGGTTAAGTACGTCCATCATTAAGTTAATTATAAAAAGCTATTTTTAATCTTATTGCTATGAACGAAAATGTAGTAGGTACTTACAAATCCTACATAGAATAATTATATAAATATTTTGCAAATAAATCAATAAGTATTAAAAACATTTTTAAAAATAAGCTTTTATATCATATAAATTGTGTAATGTAATAAATGGGTTTGATTTAGTTTAAAGTTTATTTTTTATTTTTTTGGTATTTAATATTTATTCGTATTCTTCTCAGCAAATCCTTTCATTTGAAATCCATATCACTGGGGTGCGTAAAGAAACATAGTTCGTCGTCGTTGGAAGTCTGCCATATTAGTTTTATAATGACGTCACTTGTCTAATCATGCATTGTCATCTAAACTAAACATATATGCAAAATTTGAGCTCAATCGGTTGAAGATAACTGCTTAAAATTCAGTTGCAAGATTTGTCCCGAATCAACATTCATACAAACGTTGCAAGTTAAATAAAAGCTTGAAAGAAACACACAAATTAATAATAAAACACATTTATGTTTACAATCTCGATATTTTGCAAACATAAAAAGAATTGCAAGTAAAATTAATGTATGTTATTTATATTCAAACGCAATACAATGTCGATATGATAACGGTGGGCTTTTAAATTGGCAAATCTTAAAGGATAATCTGCAATCCTTAATAAGGCGCTGCCTGCAATCCTCTATCGCGTGTGGTTCCTTCATAAGCAGCCGCCACCCACATTTTATTACCAGTTATATTTTACACTGCGTATGTTCACCTGCTACTCAGTTAAGTACAGATAATCCAAAAGTGTTTTTATTATCTTAATGTCATGAATATTTTTGATATAAATAAAATTAAAGCGATAAGTAATTTCTTATACTGAAAACTTAACATAGTTATTTCCAAAAATTTTAAAGTCTTACTTTTACTCTTTAGTGACTTAACCTTGCTTTGCTCGGGTGTGTTATATTCCAGGTCATTTTTCACACAGGCACTGTGTACTAATTTCATCCAAATCCATTCAGGAATGAATCAATGAAGGAATAACACACATACACAAACTTTCACAAATATAATAGTAGTTTATTATTTATGTAGCAAATTCTTAGGTTGCAAAATTACTACTTACCCGAAATCTTACTTAAACTTAAAAGTTAAAACTATATGAATAAGCCAGAAGGAAGACTTACGAGCTCGTACTAGGAAAACCTATATTACGCATTGCGACCTTCTTTTAGACTTTCACAATATAAAGACCTACACTCTACAGTTTAACAAGTAAGGCAAGTTGCTTGTAATGTACATAATATACTAATATTGTAAAGAGCAAAGATGTTTGTTTGCTTGCACCGAATAAGCTCCGAAACTACTGAACATATTTAGATGAAATTTGATAAAAAGATAGTTTGAGAACCTGGGAGGGATATAGAATAGTTTTTATATAGGGACGAAGCCGACCGAAGAGAGGGTGAGTCGCTAGTGTTAATATAAAATGACATTGTTTATGATTTGCAAAATATTTAGCTTAATTAGATTTTTTAACCGTTTTTCTGTCTGTTTGCACTCACTAAGTATCTAATAGGTACAATTTAACAGACAAAAAATGCTGACCTCGCTTGACGAGTGCAAGCAATCTAAACAGGATGCGACGTATTCACACTGTCCATATGGTCTTTGCGTCTTTAAAAAGGTCTTTTAAAAAACTACCAAAACTTAATAGTTATCTATCTTATCGGCGCCTGCTTTTACCCTTACGTATATAAAGAATTTTTAGTATGTATGTATGTATGTATGTATGTATGTATTCAGCCCTTTTTAACGTCCCACTGCTGGGCACGGGCCTCCCTTCAATACGAGGGGATTAGGCCATAGTCCACCACGCTGGCCAAGTGCGGGTTGGCGGGCTTCACATTTCTTTCGAAAACTTGCTAGGTTCTTTCAGATATGGTTTCCTCACAATTCACCGTAAGGTAAGAGGTAATCATGTTAGAAATGATTCGCACATGAAAATATCAGAGGTGCAAGACCCGAGATTTGAACCCGCTTCACTCGGATACCGAAGCGAGCGAGTTGCCATTGGGCTATTTGGGCTACAATTTTTAGTATTACGTAAAAATTCGACTACATCTATCTTCACATCTCGTGTTAGTTACACCGTTTATAACTCAAGAACGGCTGGACCAATTTTTATGATATTTGATTTTTGGATTACCCTTAGTCCGGAATAGGATAATAAGTATTAAAACATTAGAGAAATTAAAAAATAAATAAAATTTATATGGCTAACACTGGCAAATAACTATTTTAAATATCTGTGTAAAACGTACCTAACGACGAACCCGAGCGAAGCGAGAGTGAGCCGCTAGGACATATATAAAACAAAGTCTGTTTTGTTACAACACTTACAACTCGAGAACTGCTGGACCTATTTTTATGATTATTGTTTTCTTGGATTTGTCTTCACCCCGAATAGCAGAATAACTATTAAAACATCAGAAAATTCACGAAAAAAATTTTGAAAAAATAAAAACTATTCTATGCTAGAGTCAAAACGTACCTAGGGACAAACCTGAGCGAAGCGAGGGTGAGTATTAGATATAACCATTTTTTTATTGATAATGACTAAAGTTTGTCAATAGCTACTACAACAAAAACAAAAAAAAACAGTTAATATACAGAGGAAAAAAGTTACTCTCAACTCTTTGCCTATATATACATATATATGCCGTATGTCATGACTTCCCAGAATGCGTTCCTTATTAGCAACACTATCGAATGGTGTAATTATACAGTATGTGTTTTTTTCAAAATCAACAGGTTCGATTCCTGGCTAGGAAAATTGATTTCATGAAAATCGGGCCCAAATATATATATATATATATATATATATATATATATATATATATATATATATATATATATATATATATATATATATATTGCAAACCACGTCACAGTTAGTCGAACTGTAGATTGTTTGTCAAGTTCGAAGTGCATATAGCTTTATGTACATTACCGGTGTTTGATGTAATTCAGTGAGCGTAAATGTTAACAATTATGTACAATAACATTATACTTGTTTAAGACTACTTTCACGCGATGACTTTTATACGTTTACATAAATTTAGAATACAGTAAAGAACTTTTTAAATAAAATTATCTTGACGGTTTTTTGTGTGGTTTTGTGTTGATTATTGGTTTCCTACATTTAGGGAACTAAAGAGACGGAAGGGACATGACAAAAATCAAATAATCCATGAGAAAATCTGATAAGATGGCTTTATTCAAATATTCGCGTAATTATAAGAAACTATAATGGTAAGGATCTTTCAAAAACTCTATGTTTTCGGTTTGTCAAAAAACAGAAGTAACCATTGACATCAGATTTAAAAGCAGTTGCTAGTTACATAAAGAAATATATACGTAAATAATAATAATAAATAAATATGCTGGGACATTAACATACAGCACCATCTAGTTCCATGGTAAGCTTGTGTTATGGATATGGGATAGTATTGTATCTATAATTGTATACAATACGTATCTGTAATTGTATACACATATATAAATTTAAACACATTCATATTATAAATATAAACATCCATGACTGGAGTAAAACATTCGTGCTCATCATGCAAATAAATGCCAGTACGGTCGGTCAAGTACGTAAGTAGTAAGCAAGTACGGTCACTACAAATTGAGCTAAATGTGTCATCAAATAATATACATATTACATACATAGAAGTTCATAGCCATAATTCAATACACGTAACAGTTAATACAGTTTATATAGAATATATAAGGTATTGATAAGGGAAGAAGTAAATATTTAACACATGCTTGAAGATCAAACTACGTGGAATTCGAGTGAAAAAATTATGTTTCGGTCCCAAAAGGACAGGCGTCGTTTACGCGACCCAATTCAAGCGAGGGATTCAATTGAATTGAGCTAAGATAAAACGTGTATCGAATTGCTTGTGTTGTAAGAATTTATTTTTATAATTTCTATAATAAATAAACTATTAATCTTCCGTAATATAGTAGAAAATCATTTGTTACGAAATAATTTGGTCAAACAAAAGTTTGCAAAAGATATGGAGTATGTTTGATTTTTTTTTGTTACAATTAAAGTTATATAATAAAGATTTAAGTAATATATGTATATAAAGAATCCGTTAAAAAGCAGTGTTAGCCCAGTGGTATCGCGCTCGCTCGGGAAGCCGAGTGAAGCGGGTTCAAATACCGGGTATTAAGGCAAGTGGTAATAATAATTACCACTTATACTTATAAATAATAATTACCACTTGCCTTACGGTGAAGGAAAACATCGTGAGGAAACTTGCATGACTGAGAGAACCTAACCAGTTTTCGAAAGACATGTGAAGTCCGCCAACCCGCACTTGGCCAGCGTGGTGGACTATGGCCTGTTCCCTCGTGTTGAAGGGAGGCCCGTGCCGTGCCGTGACGTTAAAATGGCAAATGCGAATGGCAAATTAAATTAGTTAAATAAAATATCAGCCAGCCTTTTGTATCAATGAGTGCAAAATTAAATGACAAAAATGTAATTAAAAAAAATTAGATTGCCAAAAAAAATAATACTAAAAAGTAAAAAATAACTGAACGGGGATTTTCATTTACCTAATTAGATATTTTCGAGTAGGTGTAAAATCGGTTAAATATCAAATAGGTTTAAATTAATTTATATACCACCACTAAAATATCCACTATTTTTTTTTTTAAATTGATATAATTTATATTTAAGTAATATAATGTAAGAACATCGGAGCAAAACGATCGATCGTGTGACGATAACGGAAACTAAAATGAATCATGCTGTTTTTACTAAATTTGCGTTGCAAAATAATTCACATACCAATGAGAAATATCTCTTTGAATTTCAAATTTAACGAACTGCGTGGCATAATTTATATAAATTATGTAAAAGTAGTAAGTTAGGTGATATTTTTTATATAATGTTAATTATTGATAGTGGAAATGATGAATTAACACTATATATACTAGACATACAAACATACAGTTCTGTCAATTGTGATTTTTTAGCAAAATTTTGTTTTTAAATAATTTATAATTTATATGATATATTAGCAGCTCACCCTCGCTTCGCTCAGATTTTCCTCTAGAAAATCAAAATCAAATCTATTCACGGGCACCGTACCTTTTTCCGGGATAAAAAGTAGCCTATGTGTTATTCTGATGTATGAGCTATATTATTGTAAAGTTTCATTAAAAAAACTATTGAGTAGTTTTTGTGTGAAAGAGTACAGCACCATCAAACATCCATACATCTAAACATCCAGACATCCGTACATCTTCACAAACTTTCGCATTTAGGTATAATATATGTATTAGTAGGACGTGCAAGGTGACGCTTAACTTATTTTGAGCTTATACCGATGCTGATGTAGTAACCAAGTTCCCCTTCGATGTGTGTTTGTCTTACCTTGTCGTGTCTCTGGCCGGTGAGTCCCATATAACCAACCACCTGCGGAAAATTTGCGGATTATGATTGCGGAAATGAAATGAAAAATTAACAAAAGACTAAAAGTTAGTCTATGAAGGATCACGCCCGTGAATCAGTATTCGTATGAAATTGACGATCAGATGCACCATATGCTCAAGTCATATTCACGGTTAAATAAAACTATATTTCCGGATTTTTACCGGTGGTAGGACTCTGTCAAGCCTGAGGAGTCCGACTGGATGGGTACCATCCCCTTATCTATTTCTGCCGCAAAGCAACAATGATTGCATTGTTGTGTTCCGGTACGAAGGATAAGGTAGCCAGCACAATTACAGGCAAGAGGCATCTTAGTCCTCACAGTGTCAACGCACCTGTGGTTCTGCATTTTTGTTACCTAAAACCTAAGTGCATGAACCGTAGGTGTTATGGGCGACAGGTGCTGCTTTCCATCAGGTGGTCTGTCTGCTCGTTTGTCGCTGATGTCATAAAAAAAAATCCCGGGTTTATTTTGTTTTTTGTTCCCGACGACATAAATGCTTAGCAACAATCATGGGCACAAGAGAGACTGGATTGATTTTAGACGTCTGAAAAATTATTATATAGTGAATCATTGTATAATTTTGTGGGTAGATACTGTCTGTAACAACTTTATTTAACGGTACATTTTTCCGAAATAAAAAGTAACCTATGTGCAGTTTCAGACTATAATCTATCTCTGTGCCATATTTTATCTAGATTCGTTTAATGGTTCTGGTGTGATTGAGTAGCAAACATCCATCCATCCAAACATTCACATTTATAATATTATACGGTTTATAATATGCCAAATATACTATGTAAATCTAAGAAAGTATCAAATTCACGGATCCATCTTCTCACCATATACATTCACGAGATTTTGTTCTAGAAAAGAAAAACAATTTGGCTCAGTTTGTAGTGACCCTACTTACTGCGCCAGTGGTCGCTTGTTCGAGTCCCGCTGGGGGCATTCATTTGTGTGATGAGCACGAATGTTTGTACTCCAGTCATGGGTATTATAATATGTATGTATTTAAAGTTATATATGTGTAGTATATCAACTATCTGGTGTCCATAACACAGGCTTTGTAGCTTACCATGGAACTAGATGGTGCTGTGTGTTAATGTCCCAGCATATTTATTTATTTATTTATTTAATTTGTAGAGAATGCACCGTAACATTTATCTATACATATGTATAATAAAATTCGAACTAAGTCGAATCTGTACCTTAAATATTTTTTGGAAACACTTATTGAAATAGACTTTATTATCGATACATTGGCAATGACATTTTTGTACAATTTATTTAATAATGGCATCGATTGTCCAGAGATTCTTACTGAATTTTCCATAAATGTACCACGTACGAACCCTCGCTTTAAATGTGATCTTTTTAAAATTAACATTATTTATTTATATTAATTTATTACATAGTTTAGGAACTAATGATGTTTTGTTTTTTAATTTAATGCATGATGTGATAACCTGTAAAAAAAGTACATTTATCTTTAACTTGTAAATGTAATCATGAATGTAATAATGTAACTTTTGTTGGTTATCCTAATAAAAATAAATAAATAAATAAATACAGAGACCGAATCTATTATTTTTTAGAATTTTTGTCTGTCCGTCTATCGGTCTGTTTGTCTGTCTGTCTGTTACCGCATCACAGAAAAACCACTAGAGGGATTTTGATGAAATTTGGTATGATGATAGCTGGATATCCGGGTCAACATATAGAATACTTTTTACCGCGGGAATACACGTTATAACACAACCCAAAAAATACTTATGATCAGAATTTCTTGAAACTTGGTATTAATGCTCTTCAATACAATTAAATGAATACGTGTTTTAGCGTTTTTTGAAATTCATCCCATAAGGAGATAAAATAAGGGATGAAAATTTGTATGAAAATTTGTATGAAAAATTTTTTTTTTTTTTCAAAGTTTTTTTGTTGTAGTTTTAGCGCGAGCGAATCCGCGGGTTTTGCTAGTCTTAACTAAAAGGTCTATTGTGTAGAAAGCGCATGAGTGGTATAACATATAATAATATGTAAAACTGTTAGAAAATAGTGTGTCGATGCTCTTACAAAAATATACAAAGAGGCATGAACCATTCTCAACGCGACAAAGTGAGAAAAATATGGTTGCTCAATATTTATAGGATTTTTATTTCCGTCGTTTAACTTCGAATACACGTCGACCGACGGGGACAATGGAAGATAACACTAGAAGTGTTTGCTGTTGATATAGGATTCATTGATCTGTGCTAACGCGAAATGACTGCTTGGAAAATAAAACTCTCGTCTTTTATCGTCTTTAACTCAATCTGATTCATAATTTATAAATATAACTGATACAGAATGTAAAATATTATATAAATTTGAAGGTAAAACTGAACATGTTTGCTCATTTTTTATAAAGTTAATTAATTTTGTATGGAAAATAAGTTTTCGGTGAGATTTTTGTAATTTTAACTTGTTACTTGCCTCTTGAAATATTAAAGCTTTAATAATTTCATGGTAATAATAGCTTATAATATCATGAATATTTTAAGTGGAAATGTTAAATTTATTGAAGGAAATAATGAAATCCACCTAGAACTTTGGCAGAACTGTGTTTCGCGAAACGATAAAAACATACCTATATCGCATATCTTTATATATACGAAAATATATTTATTAATATTTATATATAAAGGAATTTAAGTTTTATGAACTTTAATCTGTAAAATATATATATTTATAGCATTTTCAGTCACATCTAGATTTTCTAGTGCTGTAAATGTTTCCATATGTTGTTTTTCTTGGCTGGTGCATTCATTTATCAGGGCTTAGGGGTATAAATAATGCATAGGGTCATCGGTATTCTTCGTCAGTACTACTTCTGATGTCCAAACTGTCTTGCCGTTCCCTATTTTCACCTACTAAAATGTTCTATTGTCCAGTCCATAAAATGTTCTGCGGTCGTGATACACAAAATATGACTATTGTCAGAATATTTGATCTCATTCCTATGATCTATTGTGTTATTCATTTGAGGAAGACATATATATTTAAATTTATTTTAAGTAAATAAAACTTTACATATATTTCATAAAGAGAACTTAGATTTTTATTTAAATACTTTTGCATTTCCATATATTAAAATGTATAATCAGAAAATATATAGTCTTAGGAGAAAATTAGCAAACATATAACATTTTGTCACAAGAAAAAAGTGTGTGTGTGTGTCCTTATGTACGCACGTAAGAAGTTTTACTTCTTTGCCTTAACAGAACAAAAAAAAGATTTCATCCCGTATGTCATAACTCTTTGTTTGTAAAAGGAATGATAAATTAATAAAAATAATTGAATAAGGCATATTAGGCATATTACAATTATATAATTATACTATATAATTTAAGGAAAGAATATAATATTATACATCACTTGTCAGACAATAACAACGGTTACCATGGCAACAAAAAGTTATCATCTAACTTCATCACGTCGCTTTCAGCTAATTTCATCATGTCGCTTATTGGCTGTCGGTGTGTGCGCGTATCGTAAAAATTTTAATCTAATATTTTTTTCAAACGTCCCACAAGAAGTATAACTTCAAAAAATTCAGTTCAACACATTTTCTAACTTTATTAACATTAGTTGTATCTCTTTGAACACATGTTCTGAATTTCTGATATGACAGTGTGTCGTTGTAATAAACTTTGCGACGTGAATATCATTTTTTGACTAATTAAGCCATCAAAGCGACCGCGCAAGTAAAATACATGGTAATTTTTGTCACGCCCTCGAGTTATTTTTGCGGAAGAATGTAATAACAACAGTACCGTTAATGTTTTAGATGCTTCTGAAATAAGAAGTTTAATTAAATATTGTTGGCTTGTATAATAAAAAAAAATATATATTAGTATATAAGTTTACCGTTTGGATCACACATATTTTGTCCCTAGAACACAAATCGTATCTCAATATAAATATAGCGGAGTAGATAGCAAAAGTTGATTTTAATAAAAAAACGTTAATACGTTAACGTTTAAATAATATAAAACGTTATTCAATTAATTTTATCATTCTATCATTACTTTATTACACCACTTTAATTGGAAATTATACAAAATACACAAGTTACTAGCATTCTAGTAAGTTTAAGTTTGATATAAAATAAATACTAACGATTTTGAATGGTGTTTTGTCACGTCGAGCTGATGCGGAAACATTTTAATTTGCATTTTGATTGAACAGAGGCCTGACAGGCGGCAAGAAGCGCTTCTAACTGCTGACAGTTTACAGGCGAGCTTTAATATTTAAAGAATTAGTTAGAATGCAGCATTTTCGTTCGGTATCCTACTTATGATTGTATTAAAAATATTCTTCAAAATACTTACTATTTATGTTCATTTTTGTTTACCTTACGATTGCTGGCAGTATTTTCAAAAATATTTATCCAAGTTTTGGTGAAATTTTTATAATTTTAAAATATTACCAATTTAATTTGATTTCTTCGATTAATAAAATCTTGGGAAAAAATATTTTTACACACGTTCGTAAAATAACGCACTTGGGAAATTAGCACAATAAAGTTTGTCTTCATATTAACTGAAATCGGAGAGCAGAATAATCTCTACGTTAGTCCACTGTCTATGCGCTTAATTTTGATATATTGTATTGTAAATTTTTACATTATATATATGCATAAATTGAATTTAATTTCAAATTATTAGTTTAAGAATTTTATATATATATTTATGTATTCAGCCCTTTTTAACGTCCCACTGCTGGGCACGGGCCTCCCTTCAAGACGAGGGGAATCAGGCTATAGTCCACCACGCTGGCCAAGCGCGGATTGGCGGACATGTCTTTCGAAAACTTGCTAGGTTCTCTCAGACATGCAGGTTTCCTCACGATGTTTTCCTTCACCGTAAGGCAAGTGGTAATCAAGTTAGAAAATGATTCGCACATGAATATATATATATATATATATATATATATATATATATATATATATATATATATGAAAGATATACAGCAAACGTGTACTTAACTGAAATCTCTATATGACCTGACTCCAATCAAAAATGATTTGTTAATATTTTTTTTATATTTGCTTTTGATATCAATTCAATAGGTAAAACTAATAGATCCAATTTTGATTGGAATTTCAGTTATTCTATTGAACACCATATTTAAAAGACCAATTACCAGAATCATCGTGGAAACTCATGCTTTTCATTCACTTCGCTCTGGCCGGTAAATATTTGCGATAAAATGTGTTGAATACATATTTGACTGGAAACGATAAGCGTAAATAGCAATAAAATGGGTATAGTAAAGATATTAGGGGTTAAAATGTAGTACCAATTCTTGTCATTTTATTGAAGTTATTATATAATATAGCAAAACAACCCGTCATGGTCTACCGTGTAAAATCTTAATATGATTATTTTAATAATAAGTTTAGATAACTGGTACAAAGTTTTAAATGAAACTCTTATTTAAATCTTATCGGATATATTGCGGGATTTTTTTTATTTATTATTTAAAAGATAGTTTTTTATAAAATGTCAAACAATCTCGTAACCCTAAGAAAGTATTATTGATCAAAATTTTTAATGAAAATTGTAATTCTTAAATTATTCCTAGAACATTTTTTTCTTTTCTTTCTATTTATTATATTAATGTATTTGTCTGGTTATTTATATTTTCCAACTGAAGTATAAATATTGATTTTGTTTTAAAAACTGTAGTATTTTCTTTTTTCTTTTATAATCCTTAAATTATTTATGTAAGTGTCTTTATTATCTAGTTATTTACTATCAGATATAATTGGACAACAAATTTATGATAATTTGATTCCGAGATAAAAAGTATCCTATGTCCTTCCCAGGGTCTTAAACTATCTTCTTACCAAAATTCATCTAAATCAGTTTAGAAGATCCAGAGATGACCCCTTACAACCTCACAAACTCACAAACTTTATCTCTTTATAATATTAGTATAAATGAATATGAATATGTGTTATGAGTTTTTCCATATTGTTTAAGATATGATAATAACTTCCCTAATAAGGACTGTATTTTTGTGTGTTGTTTCCATTTTGGAGATGTATCTTATAGCCTTTATACAATACAATAGCGTAGACGAAGTCATCATAAGATTTTATATGAAAGAGATTTCACGATAACAATATGATAACCAAATTGGTGTGTGATTATGCAAACGTTCTGAAGTGTTTTCCTTTATCAGAATTTCGCCTACTTCCTTAGATCTTAAAGGTGTTTAGTCTGTTTACTGTTGACAATATTCTGAGCCGACAATATTCTTGCCGTACTGAGTACTTAAAATATACGAGAGTAAACTCTTTTGATTCTATATAGGTTTATGTTTTAAAGATAGTATTCATAAAGACTTCCTTTTGTTAAGTCAATTTGTTTGTTTGTCAATGATTTTCAACAAACATCTCTCGGAATCACTTAATGTATAGAAATAAAAATAATACTCTCCGGACTTAGAACGATCTCTATGTAAAAATCCTCTCAATTTGATGCAGCATGAAAAAGGTAAGAATTAATGATTTATATACATACATAATATAATTATTAAAGAAATAAGCGGGTTAGAATATCTTTATGCAAAAAAAAACTTCTCAAAATGCTTACTCGTTTACATATATTATAGTGAGTGTTCTCTGTACTATCTTATTTATCTACTTAGATTAATATTCGCATTTTGCGAGTGTTTTGATAACCGCTCTGATGTAAGCCAAAAGCCATATTCTTGTAGGTAGGTTCTATTTCTGTTTCAGCTCAGGTTAAAATAAGGATTTATTGAAAATCTTCAGCCATCATAATATAAAAGGGCTTTTTTTTATTTATATATGTTACGTATTTTGTACTTATCTATATAAAGTTATTTATTTCAATATCTTGTCTACTTAACATTATTCGTTTTTTCATGCACATTATAACATCAGTGGTGCGAGACTAGGGATAGAAACCACTATAATTGTTTTTCCAAACACGTTACCATTAAGCTACTACTGCGAATAATTTTATTGAATAACAAATCAATTTAAATAGTGATGCCCAAACTTACAGCAATTCAATACAAGATTGATTCAAATCGAATTCCATTTCCATATTGAATGCAACCGTAATACTTCAAGTGGACTAGGATTTAAATTCCACTATAAAATGATCTGCCCTGACTTTACAGTCCAAAGTTACAGGGCCTTATTTACAAATTTTGTGTAAGATTTTACAGTTCTTGAGATATTGGTTGATTTTAGTCTCCTGACATTTGAATAGGGAATAGCTCAAAATAGGGCTTACAAGGGGTGTGAAATTGAATCTTGTTAGAGGGTGCACAGAAAACTTAAATATTTAAGGCAAATTGCCATCCGGAGAGGTATCCTGACGATTTAGAGGGAAGGTATTAATTTTATGACCCCTTTCTGTGGAAAAGGATGTGTATAAAGTCGTTAAGTTTCAACAGTTGTTAATATGGGGTTTGTTGGGTCGAGTAGGGCCGGGGTGTATGTATGAGTATCTCTCGCCGCGATGATTAGGGTTAATTAAAATTAGCACACGTATGGTCAGAATTATCACTCTGGTGGGGACTTCATTTTCACACTCTCTAGACTGTTTATAAAGACTGTTGTCAATAAATCATTGTGAGTAAAAAATATTTGAAATATCTTTTACTTTAGGACTTTTGAAAAGTTTTCATATTTCAAAATATTAAATTTTTAACTAGACTGTTATTAATGATAAAAGTATGTTAATAATTAACTAAATAAATTAGTGAATTTTAAATTAATATAGTAATTTTTATATTATATTATAATAGGCTTTATTTTCATTTTTTTTTAAGTATTGAACTTTAAAATTTTGTTCACAATTTAATTAAAATTATTTTTTCCTGAAAATGAATGAAAAATATTTCAATTAAATACTTTTTACTAATAAATTAACAGAAATAGCATATTATGTTATATTATGTAGGCCTGAGATTTAATCCTAAGGATTGTCATTGTTATATTTTGTCATTTTGAATTATTTTTGAATAAATCATAATAAATAGAAGATTATCTCTTTGTACTTATTACTATATTTAAATTATAATAAATGTGTTTTTTTTTGAGTGAGAGATTTAGTTTTTTTTTTGTACTGTAACAACTTATCGAATTTGATTAAATTCTAAATAAAGATGCCTTATAGCATGCACTGACAAATATCCTATTATTATTTATCGATGTACCTATCGTACAATGTCTTTGCAGAATAGACGTTTTGAATAAATTAAGCGTTTTATTTAGCTCTATGACAGTCATAAGTTATAAACATTCTTTTATGTTTTTATGAATGCGTAGAAAAATAATAATTAGAGAGAATACCTAGTACATATTTTGTAAATTTACTGATAGCAACACCCAACATTTCATGTCTCATACAAAGAAATTTCTTTGAAAGATGGAAAAAGACCAAAAGAAGAACAAGTCTAGAAAAATAAATAATTCAAGATTAGTATTGATAGAAACTATTTAAAAATACATATTATTATCATATTAATCATACAAATAAAAACATGTAAAAGTAAAGTTTTTAAAAAATAATTTTCTTTAAAAATTTACATGCATATCTGGAGCATAATATGTCTGACTAATGTTATTATAATATATTTACTCTGTTCTTTGCAAGGTCGACATAAGAGACCACTTCTATTTTCTCTTTTCTTCGATTACAAATAAAAAAAATGTATTTAAAGGTTCAGTAACTGGTTTCATTATAAATATTTACATCACACGAAAATCTAATCTGTGATCTCCATTATGGAAAAAAATATCAATTATTTTTTTGAAATATAATAAGTATTCATTATAATTTCCATAAACATACAATAGAAAAACGATCTACGGCAGTAAAATACAATTAGGTTGATGTTAGAATCGCAATTACCATTATGGAACAGCTACAAAACACACTATTGGCCATAGTTCAATGTTATAGCTAGGCTTTAGCTAATATTACTGGAGAATTGGCTACTATGTAACATGGAATTGAAACTGTACGTGACAATACATGCAATATAATCGTCGATAATGATTTCCATTAATTAGTGTTTGTGTTTAATAGACCACTAAAAATTAAAATTTCATATAAATATTAAACAAAAATATATAGCCACAATGTCAGGGTAGATATAACATTCAATTTATTGTATGTATTCACAAATATCCGAAACGACTAAACTGATTCAAACAATACTTTTACTGGAAGAAAGTAGGATACATTTTATCCCTGGAAAAATAATAATATATTGTTGGGATACAAAATAGAAAATCTATTAGTTCTAGTTGTATTTAATATTCATAAATAGGAAAAATAATAACTTTAGATACGTAGATCATCAAAATATAATCGCACATCAGTGTGCACTCACAAAGCAGTTAAGAGGATCGTTTGCAAACCATTATAGAGAAAACGCAAATAAAATGGCACATTATACAGTTTCAGTTCAAATTAAATCCAAATTAGTGATAATTGCACTCAGTGCAATACCATTAATGAAGTTTGTTGTACAACGTTAACAGTGAAATTTATTTTTCGCTTAATTTTAATATAAAATAGCTGTATTCCTTTTAAATAGTATATCAATAACAGTAATTACTTTCAGGTATAAATTTTAGTATATTGAAATATATTTTTTAATAATCTATTTGTTTATCAGCTTCGAAAAAAATACTCAATTTAGCCAGAAATATTAATAATATTATCTATGTAACGTACATATAGCGTGCCAATAGATTTTCTTTTTTTTTTTAACATTGAAAATGTTTTTTTTTTGTCGCTTCGGTGTAGGTCCGATGTTTACGTGTATGTTTAGGGTCGTGAGTTTTAGGACTATGTGGCTGATTGGAATGTCAAATGAAGCGTATTGTTAAGGGCTACAAAATGCAAAAAAAATATATGAAAAAACTCTAAAACTTAAAAAAAATCGAAATAGAAAATGTGGTCATTTTTCGCCCGGTTTCGATCAGAGATTACTGATGGGTTAAACAGAGCTTGTACCTTTTTGACCCGGAGTTTACGCGTAGAGTACGGTAGTAATGGTAAATAAATATTTCGGAGCATGATCATGTTTTTGGACGAAGTGATTCTTTGTGAATAAATAAATATGTATTGAAACTAGTAAGTAGACAAAGTTATTTAAAACATTTTAAAATTTCTTTATAAATTAGTTTATTGTGCAAAAAATAATGTTTCTTCAAGGCGTGTACAATGATGGTGTCCTATACTACATACTATGTAGTTTTTTTAAAAATAAATATATATATTTTTTATGACATTTAGTGACAAACTAGCAGACAGACCACCTGATGGAAAGCAGCACCTGTCGCCCATAACACCTACGGTTCATGCACTTAGGTTTTAAGTAACAAAAATGCAGAACCACAGGTGCGTTGTCACTGTGAGGACTAAGATGATATGCCTCTTGCCTGTAATTGCGCTGGCTACCTTATCCTTCGTACCGGAACACAACAATGCAATCATTGTTGCTTGGCGGCAGAAATAGATAAGGGGGTGATACCCATCCAGTCGGACTCCTCAGGCTTGACAGAGTCCTACCACCGGTATTAATATGTTAACCGGTATTAATATGTTAACTTTAATTCAGTTCATTTGGCAAATTCATTTTCAATGTAACCGAAGGTCGTGACACATACGAGATCTATGGATTTTCTATTAAATCTATCTATGGATCTATGGATTTCTATAAGATCTATGTCTTGTATGATTTTTTATTAAAAAAAGTAGTTTATTACATAAAAAATGCCGCGTTTTAAATCGATAATTTTTGATTTTAAAGTTTACAAATATGTTTTAGTTGTTTTTAATGGAAATTGTATCAAAAATACATAATATTTTAATGATAATTTTACTTCAAAAATAGAAAAAAATCTTCTAAAAGGATAATAATTTTTATGAAAGCATTTGAAAACTAAGTCTGTTGTAAGCCACCTTTAAAACTCTGACTCTTACAAGGACATCGTTCAAAATATTTGCATTTATATTTAAAGGCAGGTTTACCGCGATTAAGAAGTAGAGTCAACGAAGCGTTCTCGGATGAGCCCGTTTGAATAATTTACACCTAAAGATGTCGGAAACATGACATCCTTTATTTCGTTTTGAATGCGTTTCGACATTCTATGAGGAAAATTAAATAGAAAAACATATTTCATTCTCATTGTACATTAAAATGATGAAATGAAATCTTCTGAAAATATTACTATTGACAATATATTTATATTCGCTTTTAGCTTACAACTACGTTTTAATGTTTGGTATAGATTTCTCAAAGATGAGACATTTTCTCACAGTTAAAAGTATCCTACTGGTTTGGTATGATAATAGCTGGTTATCCGGGTCAACATGACCCGGATAACCAACTATCATCATACCAAAATTTTCTTAAAATCTGTCCAGTGGCTTACTCGTGATGCATTCTCAGACAAACAGACAGACAAAAATTCTAAAACTAGATTTGACCTCTATATCGATAATAATGACTATTTCAATAAGATTTTCCAAAAAAAATATTGAATGTACAGATCCGACTCAGTTAGAATTTTATTATAATATGTATAGATACAAAAAAAAAAACTACCATCCATAAGCAATTTATGCGGTATCAGTGGACATTTGGGACTAATCAATTTACTCTCCTCCAAGAATAATAAGACCATCATTTTTTATTCAAGAATCTGTACGTGCCGCGAGAGGTAGATGTTGAAGAGAATATACCATTTTCAAATAAATAAAAGGTTAAGTTTTGTAAAATATTTAGTATGTTTTCTTATAAGAATTGGTCTTGAAATAATTTAAGATCTAACCGAAAACAGGGCCAACCTTTATCGTCTGTCTGATTTTGCCTCAATTTTCCGTATCAGTAACGTTGCTTTTGGAGCCAGGCACAGCTATTACCAATAAGCAATAATTTCCACACGAACGGCTACGAAACGAGAATCTGTTAATTAGGACATGATGCCTTTGATATAAAATTGAAAAGGTGACAATGACTAGTCAAAGTTTCGGGATGCTATTGATATCTACAGTAGTACAGTAGTACTATTAGTTTATATCATATTTTCACCAATTCTATATATATACAGTAGTACAGTAGAGAATTGTGATTCAGTGAATAGAATTTATTGATATTATCTTGTAAGGGATTGAGGAGATAACTCCTAAAAGTTAGTTCATAGAACTAATTGCCAGAAAATCATTGAAAAACCTTGAAGAAGATTGTAGATGATACTGTCAGCCTGATGATACTAACAGCGGTTAACCTTCCCTTCCCTCAGGTGCATTTCCAAGTTTCTTTTCTATTAATAATATTTTATATAGACATCAGGAATAACAAATTTTATCACTAATATATAAACCTATGTCTTACTCCAGGTCATCGTTTATCTGTGCACGCAATTTTATCCAAACCCAATCCAGCCATTTCAGAGTGAAAGAGCAACAAACACACACATACAAACTTTCGCATTTACAATAGTAAATATATTTAAACAAGTAATTCGTGTATATTTATATCTTTATTTCTTTATTTATTTATACTAGCGACCTCGAAAACGGCTCTAATTTTACTGAAATTTGGTATGTGGGGGCTTTCGGGGGCGAAAAATCTCATGTCGGGGAAAATGCGTGTTTTCGAGTTTTCATGCAGTTTTCTTTTTGCATTATTCCACGAAGAATATGTTGGATTATTTCTTACATTCGGTTGTAAGCATCGTGGTCTAGAGGTCAACGCTTTAGTATAGTTTTTTTACTTTTGTTTTTGTATTTATTCAAGTTTTTAGTTTTTTTTTTATCTAAAAAATACGATATAACAAAATAGAACTCCGAGCGTAGCTCGGTCGCCCAGGTACTAATAGTAATATGATGTCATTATGTGGATTAAATGTATAGGTATATACATAAAACAAAAGAGGATTCATGCATTAAAATAAAAATATATAATATAGAAGTCAAAGTCACGTATTACTCAAATTGGTGCTTATTCTCGTGGTTTCCATTACCATAAAATTTTCTATGTGCGCCTGTTTATGTTTTAATAATGCAATTTTTCGACTCGTCGTCCTTTATTCGTGGAATGTTTATGTCTTAGCAGACGGAATATTATATCGGGGAAGCGTGGAATTATCTATGAAAAGATATGTGAATTCGGAGCACGAATAACCCGAATCGAGGTTTATACCGCTTCTATATTATATTTTATCAGTTTGAAATTAAAAAAAACTTTCGATGACTATTAAGGCGATTAAGTATAGTAGCATAGTGTACTAAGTCATAATCATGGCTAATTAGAGATCGTAGGGTACCTGCACAGGACAAATGGCGGTAGATCATATTATGTATTATCGTTTACTTTTATAATTTTCATTTTTCTTGAAAAAAATGTATAACTTAAAAGTAGTCCTTTTAAAATTTAATTGAAATTCTGCATTCGCATAGTAAAATTGAAAAATATCAAGCGGTTTGGGTCGGGATCGATTTCAATAAGCGATAACTTCTGCATGGGCGCTCCGCTATCCTTCAGCCGTTTGCGGGTGCTACTGATAAAAGTAGAAGGGATACACTGGTCTGTAGTATGTGATAAATTGAATGGTATGATCCGAATAAAATTTTACTTATACAGTATACTTTTTACGTGTATGTATTCAGCCCTTTTTAACGTCCCACTGCTGGGCACGGGCCTCCCTTCAAGACGAGGGGAATCAGGCCATAGTCCACCACGCTGGCCAAGTGCGGATTGGCGGACTTCACATGTCTTTCGAAAACGTGCTAGGTTCTCTCAGACATGCAGGTTTCCTCACGATGTTTTCCTTCACCGTAAGGCACTCACTTTTTACGTGTAATTTTATATTATAGCAAATAGCAAAATATATGATATTTATATAAGTAAACAAGATACATAGTTTATTAGGATCAAAATCATCGACATACTCGTAACTGTGACACTATTTGTATTCCTCAAGCGCAGTGGTTATAAGCCGTCAATTTTTCAACCTCAAGCGAGATATAAAAACTAATTGCTGGACCTTATTATGATTTTTTTCAGACCTATAAAACATATTTAATCAATAATCAACAGATCTCAAGAATGTGAGCTATAAGCACCCAATTAGTTCTCAATTATAGAAATTTGATTGTGGCCACGTACTAGATGGCGAAGTGTGGGCAGGCTACAAGGTGGACCGACAACTCGTCGTTGGAACACTCTGGTACATCCAGATGGCACAAGGCTAGTCGTGAAAATATTTGGGGAACGCCTATGTCCAGCAGAGGATGTGTTTTCACTAAGATGATGAGTGCTGATTCGGGAAACAAGAGATATGTCTAAAGTTTAAGGTGACCTTATCAAAGATATAAAGTTTTTTAAGTAAACTAAGTGGTATAGTCTACGGCACGAAAATGAAAATTATTATTTCTATATGAAACAGATTTTGAATGCAAATGTAACGAAATTAATTCAATTTGAAACTATTGTAAACTTTAATATTGCAAAAATATTACAAAACAGTAGAGAAAAAATTATATTCAATTTTTCTATTATTATTAGTATGAAATGAAGGGTCATTTTTTACCCATAAAAGGGAGATTCTATGTGTAATAATTACTAGCTTTTTGTAATAAAATAATATCTTACGAGACTTAATACTACATAATTATTTTCCCACATCTAAGTAATGAAGAGCGAATCCGCTGCTTCTGGTGCAGACATAATATTGCAGCATACACTGGATGGTATTCTAAACGATAACGCATGATTAGTACTGTACGTTCTGAAAGGGATATGTTTTGTGATAATTAAGCAGACTATATATACGTTAAATAAATAATTCTAAAAGGGTAGACGGTTAGTTAAATATTTTTCCTTGGGCATATCTCATTAAATTTTACCAAGCCCCTTTAAATTCTAAAACATTTCATAACCAAGTACCTTGAGTACTCAAAAGAGCTAAACGTTTGTCAATTATAACTTTGAGCATATTTTCGTATTATTAAGCAGACGGCCCACTTCATTTGATTGTCGGGACGTCTGGACTCAGGTGTTTACGGCTAAACATTTTTTTACTATTATGTATATTATTTTATATTATTTTATAATATTATTTTATCTATATATTTATATAGATAAAATAATATTATAAAATAATATAAAATAATATATTATATTATTATTTTACTATATTATTATTTTATCTATATTTTTTAATATTATTTTATACTATAACATTAAAATGCTTATTAAGAAGTACCAAATTTTTTAAAGTTAAGATAAGATTTACTAAATGATATATTATTAATGGATGCTTTAAAATACTAAGAAATCAATACAGCTTTAAAATGTACGTGATAACAGATGCAGCATCTATCACACTGTTTAATGATTATATCATTTGAAGCGTAAAAAGGGCTGGTTGAAATCGCTGTAAATTAAAAACAGAAGCAAAGTAGAAATAAAAGTTCCGGTCTCTTTCATAATGGACTGTAGCTATCAGTCACGATGATTGCAGACACTTTGAATTTTTGAATTTACCTATTAATATATATCTGTATTATATATACATACGTATTCAACAAGTAAACCTAAAGTGTGGTCGCAAACACTAGGTCGCTTTCCTACGGCTATATAAGAAACAAATGTTACCGACGCTCGCTGGTGAATACAATGGCGTACTTGGTATGCTTTTAGACACCGGCAGAAGCTTTACAGCCCACACTGAATCGCAACCACCTATAAAAGTGTTATAAATCGATTCTACCATGTTAAAGAATTTAATGGATCGTAAAAATTAATAGGTGTCTGTCGCCTGCGATGAATCGGAGGGTACAAGTGGAATAGCACTTTCTTGGTTTATGAATTACACGGTAACTTTACGATGGCTTTGATAGAGTATGTGCGTCGTACCTCTTATCTCAATCAGACAATAAAATTATATTTTAATAAAATGTCACTTGATAATTCTTATTGATAACAATATATCACAACCATAATATCTTTAATTCTTCTTCATTTTGCGTGTTTTGTGACACGTTTTAATCAAAATATGTTATATGGACAGATGGACAGATACAGGAGTGATCATATAAAAGCTGTATTTTTCGCTTTTTAAGGTAAAGCATAGAGCTCGTTAAAAAGTCAATCTCTATATTTACCTATATATATATACAAGCGTGTATTTTTATTGTTTATAGGTACATATTTTCTTAGTATTATTTAATCTTTATTGTTATTTAAGAATTATATTTTATACTAAAATACGGAGTTTCTAAAACGTTATTTAAAATAGAGCGACAGTAGATACACGTACCGGGTGTAAAGACGAGGAAGCGTATCACATAGTCAACCTTTATGTGGAGCATTCATTCGACCTACAGCTGCGTTTTACAAGCCTAGAGAGGAACTACGGTTAGATGGTTAGATCTTGCTTTCATTTTCTCTATATTCGCTTTACAATTTAAAAACATGTTTGATTTAAATATTTTTTGTGCCTACATGTCAAATGAAATTGGGGCAAATGTGACATGTATAATGTTAATTAATCTAGAAAAATTAAGACAAACTTGTCTAATCTCTATCTTAAATTTAATATATTATTATAATTTTCTTTTATTTAAGTATGAATTAGTATAATAAATAAGATAAGATTAATGTATTGAAACTGGAAATAAAATACAAAGTCTTCATTTCTGGTTAACATAGATTTTAACGAAAATGTCCACTTAGGATAATAACTTTTAAAGTTATAGCAAATTCGGTTTAGCTTTCAGTTGTAAAAAAATTGTTCATGACCCGAAGAATAACATATTTTATGATAGCATATGACAATATATCCACGAAAAATGTTGCACAGAAAAGCTAGGAAGAGCTCTGCAAGAATAATTTTTTTTTTCGTAATAGCCTTTACGTAAAAAAGATATTTACAATATTGCAGATATTTTAATTTCGTTTCAGTCATCATAAAATATTGTTATATTAATTGGTTATTCGTTCCACGTACTTACACCACTTACTGCATTTTATTCATAATATTATAATTACATGTCAAAAGTAATGATGGGGTCACACATTGTATGTCATAATTTAAAAAATATATTGCAATCTTGCTAAAAGATGCTCCAATTACAATTAGAACCAAATAAAATTAGACGTTTGTTTCTTTACGCTTCTTTTATTAATCATTGGAGAATATTTATATGCGAGAGAACGAACGAAGAAGCGAAGGGAGAGCTATTATTATAATAAAACTATGTACATTAAATATAATATATGAAATTATGTGAATTTAAATGTTTTTAGTACTAAATTCATTTAAGCTCATATTTATTTATTATATCAATATGAGTGTGTAGGTATTCAAAAGTTATATAAAATAGTTAAGCTGTTAAATCAAGTGTTCCTAAGCCTTTGCTTAGTTCTGTACTCAACTGTAATAGCCGACCTAAATGTATGTGACACTAGCGTAATTTTTTTAATTATGTATAACTAGCGACTCACTCTCGCTTCGCTCGGGTTTGTCTCTAGTTTGATTGCTCATATAAACTTTTATCCCATTTTCACTCCCTAGAGCGATGATTTCTTACTGATGATAAAATGTATCCTTTGTCCTTTCCAGGGTCTCAAACTATCTTCTTAGGCATCTAAGACTGTTCAGAAGATCCAGAGATTACCCCCTACAACCTCACAAACTCACAAACTTTACCTTTTTATAATATTAGTATAGATTACTTCGCTCCTAAGGTATGCAGCTCAATGTTAGAAAGCCTATGACCGTTCTCCATAAACAGGTTTTAAAATGCAAATAATTTGTATGCAGCCCTTCTTAACGTGTGCTGGGTATGGGCTTCCCTTCAATACGAGGGGGATCAGGCCATAGTCCATTAAGCTGGGCAAGTGCAGGTTGGCGGGCTGAACATGTCATCCGAAAATTTCCTCACGAAGTTTTCCATCACGATCTTGATCATTATCAGTATGATAATGAACTTGATCATTATCAGTATGATAATGATCAAGTTGGAGATGATTTGTACGTACAAACTCACGTGAGTTTCCCAAGCAATTGCGTTACCAATGGGCTATTACAACCCTCAAAATGCAAATATACTTCTTAAAATTTGGACTGATAGTTTCAGACATAAAAGCGTTCAAACAAATAGAAAAAATACTTAAGCTTTTCAAATTACAAAACAAACTTATTACAGAAAATTTAGTTAATAATAAATATTTGTATATATTTTATAATAATAATTCTAAATAAAAGTTCTAGGCACAGTTACATGTATACATAAATATTTTATTATGTTTCTAAAAAGGTGTTTATAAAAAAGAGTTTTTAGTTAAACTTTACATAACTGGCTGGTTGATTTTTCCTTTAAAAATAAAGCATAAATTAATATTTTTTAATAAAAAAAACTTTAAGTTGAAAAATGTAAGCACTGCATTTTATTATACCCAGTCAAGTCATCAATAACGCTCGTCCCGCCATATTGAACAGAAAATTCAATAAAATTTTATCAGTCAATTTCATAGTTCTCACGATCGCCTTGACGGCTCCATTTGTTACCGGAAAATTATATTCACTTGACGTGGCATTTATAACTACGTAAATGATGTCGATTTGCACATTTTTAATTTGTAACGATTTGATCGACTTTGTGAAATATTTTGTTTAATAGAACGAGTATTTTATTGTATAATTGTTGGTAAATAACATATTTTAGGTTAAAATTATTATATATGTATGCACCTTATTCATTAATTTAATTTTAAGGGATTTTCGTAAATGCTTTTTGTGCGCTTTTAAGATGAAGAAAAAAAGAGATGGGGAGAAACAGGAGGATATTAACCAAAATACTGTTTGTTAAAAGTAATCTAAAAGCTCTATTACCTCAAAATTATCTTAGTTATACACTTCATATTTTTTGTTTTTAACAATACTGTAACTTTTTCACCTTTATTTTTTTTTTAATCATAATTTAATGACAGTATTGTATAGAGAATTATGTGAGATTTCATTAAAATTTTAACCTACGAGTATATAGAATAAATAGTTTTCGAGTAATATACTAAGATGAACATAACAAAAATATGTAAAAGAGATACATTTTTATTATTTCACTACGGAATATTATAAAGAGAAAAACATAAATTTAAATAACGGAATTTTGTTCGAACCGTGCCTCTGTGAAAAAAGATCTATAAGCCAGCCAAAAAAATACACTTTTTCATTTATACTGTAACGAAAGCGGTAAGGATCAATGTAAATATGAATAAGTAACAAAACAGTTAATTAAATAAATCATTAAATTGATCTCGACCCGTTTGAAGACCAATGAAAACACTCAGCCGCCGGCTTTGTTTGTACTAATCTTCAAATCTATTGTAACATTTAATATCTGAATTCTGCTAAAAATATATATTTCGGTTTATAATCATAAGAGATTTTACAAATAACTTTTTAACTAGGTAATTATTTTATTTTGAAAAATATATATTCGTGCTAGTAGATAGTATTACTTATTAAAAAAAAACTGAATATTTTAGGTTATTAATTTTTGCATAAATAAAATACAAAAGCAAAACTGGAAAGGTAACGTGTATACAGCCCTTTTTTTAACGTCCCACTGCTGGGCACGGGCTTCCCTTCATTACGAGGGGAATCAGGCCATAGTCCACCACGCTGGCCAAGTGCAGATTGGCGGACTTCACATGTCTTTCTAAAACGTACTAGGTTTTCTTAGACATGCAGATTTCCTCACGATGTTTTCCTTCACCGTAAGGCAAATAGTAATCATGTTAGAAAAGATTCGCACATGAAAATATCAGAGGTATAATCAAAGTATCAGAGGCGGGACCCGGGATTTGAACCCGCTTCACTCGGTTTCCTAAGCGAGCACATTATCACTGGGCTACCACTGCCTATGGTAACGTACTATTAACAATCTAATCTATCTGTACACTCTACTTAAATGTAACTGTAAACTTGGAGTATTACGTATTCCGCCCACTGTCACATTACTGGGCGGGCGGCGATATAAAACAATGAGCTTTCATTACTAAGCCATGCTTTATGCTTCCTGAACACGCGAGAAACCTGAACATTATTTGAATGTACAATTTAAACTTTACCTATATATAAATAAGGTCTAGTGTCGCATGTTAATAATCAGTTTCAACGTTGGCCTCCTTTAATCGCGACTCGAAAGTAACACAAACCCTGATTTTACTGCTTTAAAAAAATATAGAGAGTTTTATTTTAAAACTCTCAAAAGTTTGACTTTTTTCTTATTGGGAGAATAATTAAGAATAGATGTAAAAATATTTTTGAGTATATTTGAAAGTTTTATATGTTTTACTGGAACGTTTTACTAATAATAACTTAGTTTAAGTTTGATATTTTGCGTACAAATATTGCACGTAACGTAAAATCTTATCTATGTAACTTCTATTCACGGTAAATCGAAAAGTAAGAGTAAATAATATTTAAGATGTAACGCACACGTTGGAGTCAGGATCTGAGCTAGAAGGACCGGTCACTAGAATAATCTATACCGGGATTTAAGGCAACTGGTTAAAGAACCCCAGGTTCCCCATATGAGCATGAGGGAATCAAGGGGGAATAGAAATTCTATGCTTTTTAAATATTTTTTTTACGTGAAATGAATCCATATTTTTGGTTCAGTAAATTAGGCAAACTAATTAAATGGAAAGTTAAGTTTCTTGCAAAATTAATAGAGGCTTCCACTTCATTACCTCGGGGAATGAAATAAGCTATTTTTAACTATTTTCAACTTGTAGTATTAACAATTAATGTTTCATTGATCTAGTGACATACAGCATATATGGTTGCAGATCTGAAGGTACTGGGTTTGAATCTCGGGTTGGGCCAAGTATAGTTTTAAGCTATAAATAGGTTTCTTCGTCTCGAAATTCTCAGTAAAAGCCGGAAGTCTACACCTGATCTCTCTAGTTCATGTCGAATTGTCGTCCCATTGAACTTTGACAGTGAAAGAAATACAGAGTGCATTTGTGTTTCTACAAATCTTTGTGGTACGTAATATATGAAATTGCACGTGCAGTCTCAGTGAAAATAGCCGCTTTAACCGAAGTCGGTCAGGAAAACATAATTATTTGCAAATATGTTAGATCAAATGTAAGAATATTAAGGCATGGCACTAACATGATAAATAAGAATGCTTAAATAAGAATCTATAATTATAAACTATAGATCTTTATACTTATAACAAACGTAGAATTAATTTTACACAGCTGTTATGTAAATATAAAACCCAGCCATATCTATTTGCAGTCGTCAGATGCCACGCTTTATTAAATGTTTAATTAAAATGCGTCCGCTGTGTTTTGAGACTTATAAGTTTTAAGCTGGTTAAATACTAAATAGAAGTTAAATTAAAATTAAAAGTACAGCTTATAAATGCATTTATAAGAAATATTATATAATATTATTTACTAAATATAGTGTTCTACGTGTATTTAGCCTTTTTTTAAAGTCCCACTGCTGGGCACGAGCCTCTTTTCAATACGAAGGGGATCAGACTGTAGTCCACAATGCTTGCCAAGTGCGGGTTGGCGGACTATAACGTATATAATATTCTTTATCGCCGATAAATATTTAATGTGATAAATAATTGTAAACTATATTCAAATCTGACATTTTCTAATCAATAAACCTTCAGCCTTCCAATCTTTTTAGGTTGTGTTTATGAAATCTTTCAGCATAAGTAGGTAATTTAAATAAATTAAAAAAAAAATTAAAAAAATTAAAAACATCCAAATTTCAATAGGGAAGATGGCTGGGTACTACCATCGTCGTGGGGTCCTGTTATTGATATTGTAAAATCTAATAATAAATCTAAACACAACAGACACTTAGATGTAGTAAGTTCTTACTGTGTACATCAAAATAGCAGTATTTCAAATTAGTATTTTATATTAATATTTTTTATTTGAAAATGTAATTTATAATTAATTTTAATTTTCTAAAGTACATATAGATCAGTAATGTAGCTTAAATAATTAATATTTTATTTTTCTTTATACTTTAAATATAATAATAGCAACACTAAAAATATAGATTACTAAACAATAAAGTTTTCTAAAAATTGTAATAATTATAATAATAATAGCTAAAATTATATAAATAATATTTCATATTTCAAGTATAAAATAATTAAAATTATAAAATGTTTAAATTAAAATTTACAAATATTGTAAGGTACTTTGATGCCAATTTTCAAAATTTGAATTCATTTTGTTATTTGCGGGTAGGCTGTCTGTAACAACTGTATAATGTCTTTAAGACATCTAACACCTTAGTCTCTGCCGTGACCATGATTGCTGTAAAGCAATCGAAACGTCGGAAACCAAAAATCAAAATAAATCCGCGAAAAAATCCGAAAAGATAGTTTTATTTAAATGTCTAATATTCGCGTAAATCTAAGAAATTATTAAGAAAGTATTAAGTAGGTAACTCACAAATGATACCTTGCTGCCTACTTATTATTTTTATACCTTCTATACAATCGATGAGTTTTCATACGGAAAAGCAGTATTTACTTATGCAAGAAGCATGCAGCAGTTTGGTGACAAACAAAATTATCCAAGAGATTATATTTTTAAAAGGCTGGGCTGGGCAGCAGCACTCTTTGCTTTACTTGTAATATAATCAAAATAAGGCCTAAAAGATGAGGTCGAATCTAATATAACACTTAGGTTTCGTACTACTTTGACTGTAGATCTCTACAGCTATGTTATAGTCAATCGATATTGTAGCTTTTTTGGTAAATGAAATAATAGTATGGATTTTTTAAGTAAGCTATATTAAATGTTTATGCCCAAAAACATATAAATAAGGATTTATAACATAATTCAATATTTTATGTTAGGCTATGTTTAAAGTTGAACTGTCAAGTTATAGAGCTTTAAAGTATTTCAAATGGGAATCAGTTTATTGGCTAATAAACTGCATTTAAAACTTTTTATCATTGATTTATAAAATAGTAGTGTTCTTTGGTATCTTTTAGGAGCAAACTCCAACAATAAAGGAGAAATTAAACAAAGTGATAGATAATAACATTTTATAAAAAAGGTCCATTGATTTCAATATTACTCAAAAGTAATATTCTTCTTAGGGTTCTTTTTATTTATGAAATGTGGTCACAGATAAGATATGATTTATTTATTATACCTTGAACTATAAACTATACACTAAAAAACAGCAAATATACGTACTTAATGCGTTAACGACTTGATGTGTTCTCCGTGGCACCCTTGACATTTCTACTCAATTCCAAAAAAATATTTCATGATAGAAAAACCCACTATTATGACTCAAATCGGAACTTGAACCCTAGACCTCACGATTTGTAGCAATATATGCTAGTTTCTCGTGGCCACAATACAGTGATAAAAGTAAATTTCTGAAATTAATATCTTATATTATTTCGCGAATATTTTTCGTTCTCGTCTTCAAGTTCTATCAGTCAACAAGGTATAGTTTTGAAATATTATTATCTAATGTAATATAAATAATATATTTTCTCCAAGAATTAAGTTATATTACAAACAACATATATACATTTTAGCCTTAAAAGTATAACAAAAAGACCAACATATTTCTACATTTATAATATTTCGGATATAATTATGGACATGATTATGGACATGATTGTTACGCCTCAAATACTTATTTAATACCTACTTAAAAGCGTATAATCACTTTAATGTCATGTATGTTATTGCAAACTAGTTCCAAATGTTGACTTTGTTTGCATTTTTTACAAGAGAATTAAATAAAATCAAAATATAATTTATTTAAATAGACTTTTACAAGTGTTTTTTTGAATGGTCACTTTTACGTTTTCATAATTTAAATTAAATTTCAGTATGTACGTCCGTGAGGCATCTACCACCGGCTCGAAAGGGAATTCTGCTGGTAGGACTCTGTCTAGCCTGAGGAGTCCGACTGGATGGGTACCACCCCCTTATCTATTTCTGCCGCCAAGCAACAATCATTGCATTGTTGTGTTCCGGTTTGAAGGATAAGGTATCCAGCGCAATTACAGGCAAGAGGCATATCATCTTAGTCCTCACAGTGATAACGTCCCGGCGGTTCTGCAGTTTTGTTACGTAAAAGTGCATGAACCGTAGGTATTATGGGCGACAGGTATCGCTTTCCATCAGGTGGGCCTGTCTGCTCGTTTATTACTGAGTACTATAAAAAAAAAAAAAAAAAGAGCCGATGAGAAACTCAACATTTGGTTTTTAAAATAATATTTGTTCACTATATTGTAGTACAATAATTATCTAGTTATCTGACGTGAGACGCAACTAGACATTAAATACTAATGATAAGCAATAACATATAATACTAAACATTACAGGAATCACATGGCGTTTATACAATTAAATTTTTATCATGGGCCCATTTTATTAGATACGTTATCTTTTAAATATAAGTACTTATATAAGTTGAATATTATTTAAACTCTTGGCTTGAATTCAAGTACAAAAGTGATCATAGGTGGTCCATTGGTACAAAATGTTAAATCATAAAGTAGCGGTGTTTTGTTGGCTCTCTGTTTTATACTTTACATATAACTTAAACAAATTTCATTGCAAGGTAACTGTTTTTATTTACATAGTCTAGTAAGTCCCATAGGGTATACTGAATTTTTCTAGTTCTGTTTAAAACGTGCTAAGTTTTTAGCAAGCAATGTCTTCACTTTACAATAAATTAATTCTAACATAGTTTTGTACTATATTTAAATTATTTGCATACGTCTTTGTTTTCAGAAACTGTATTTTAATATGGAACACCCGAAATTTGACATCGTCAACCGTGACTACTTTTCGAACGAATCCTTTGTTTGGCGCAGAATCAGTCGTGTCGATCCTTTGTATTATGGAAACTTGAGTTTCATCTTAAAGAAGCCACTTGATAACTCTTACCTGGTTGGTATATAATTATTAAAAAAATAAAATTACAATAAGAAATAAAAATATTAAGATATTACTTTAAATAAAACTATCTTTTATTCATTCCGGATTATTTCGCGGATTTATTTAGATTTTTGGTTCCCGACGTTTCGAATACTTTACAGCAATCATAGTCACGGGAGAGACTAAGGTATCCGCGAAGTATTCCGAAAAGATAGTTTTATTTAAAATAACAAATATTTGCGTAAATGTAAGAAAGTATGATATAGATAGTAGTTAAAACTTACTTAACTGTACAGATTTATATTATTTTCGATTAACCTCAATACAATCATTTAGTCACACCTTAAGTGCGGAATCTTAAAGATGAATGATAATAACTTTTAAAGCTTAAGATTTTAGAGTCGGTTTACCTTTTATTAATTTTTTTTTCTTCTTTTAAAGAGTAGTGTTTACGTATATCAACTCCTGTCGAACGTATACAAGCCCAGTTTCGTGGAACTTCACTATGGCGTTTGTGACATGTTTAAATTGGATAACATAATGGGTATATTTTTGATACCGGCGTTCTATCGACAGCGATTATCTGAACGTACTATAAACTTGACATGTCCCATGACACCTGTAAGAAAATATATATTTTTTATTATATTTGCTATAAATTAATCTTTTGTAATTAGTACTTTTTTTGCTTATTATTATATATAAAAAAAAACATTTTCCACGTAAATAAAACCATGCAAAATCTGTCTGGTACCTACAGTTTTAAGAAAAAATAATTTTATATCTATACTTTAATGCACAAAATTAGCGTACACGTAATAATTTTAATAAACAAGAGAAATATGCTTTTGACGCTGTATGCTTTATATAAAATAAAAAAATGAAAATGAAAGAGGGATGTACCTACTAGTGGGCTTCGAAAAGTTCTATTCATCTCTCGGCGCTATTGTTAGATAAGCTCGATCTATATCTTCTCGGTGTCAAAACTTTTTGCAAAGTTTTAAGTTGCTATGACGCAGACGGTTAAAAGTAGTTTAAAATTAAGTTTTAAGGTATATTTACGTTTTTTAACATGCATGTAAAGCATATTTTAAAATTTAAATTACATCAATATACTGTATATTTCAGGGTCAATATCACTTTGTGAATTTGCAATTTTCGCCGAGTGATATTCCGAAGAATTTTCCCTTCGACGAAGGACGTATTTTCTATAATCTCACACATGGAAGTAGAAAAATAGCTAGTTTACACTTTGATTTGAAATTAATAGCATTATAAATAAAGTATTATCTATTTTTTTTAAATATGTATTACTTAGGAATAATTTTAAATATAAAAATGGTGAACTTGTAATTATTGTACAAATATTAATTTTTATACATGTTTTGTATATTCATACCAAATAGATAGAATTTTGGTTGTTATATTTGAATTTTACTGTTGTACCTACGAGTATTAGTAAAGTAATACTATGCTCTATGACAAAGGAGATATTGAATTTAATAAATTATGTATTTCTTCAGGAAATTCGTGAAATGTACGGATTAAATTAAATATTACAAAAATTAGATATAATCATTCTTTACGTAATTGCCTCAGTGGTCTAGTGGTTAGCATGTACGGCTACAGATCCAGAGGTACTGGGTTCGAGTCCAGGGTCAGACCAAGTTTAATTGTTGATGTTTTCTTTTAAGATATTCTCAGTAGCAGCCCGGAGTTAGAAAGTTTAGTGTGTTACAACTCTGTGACTGGGGGAGCACGTAGAGTCATCGGTCTTGCACCTTAACCCTCACCAGTCGTCGTAAAGTATAGGCCCATCAGACTTTGAGAGTGAAAAAATAGAAAATGCACTTGTGTCTGCGCGTACATTAATAATATCTCCTGCGCAGTTGGCTAGTCTCATTGAGATTGGCCGCCTTGGCCGAAATCGATCAATACGACATTATTATATTAAAAATTTCAAAAAGCAAACATATAGCTTTAAATACATATGTGAGTATAAATATTCTTTGTAATAAAAATGGAAGTATACATAAATAGTAAGTGCTAGAGCCATAATGAAAATAGGCACTACACAAACTATTCCAGCAAATGAAGAACTTCCTCAAAGTTACTACAATTTTAATATTTACATATATACCTAATATATTTAATTACATAAATTGGTAAGCGCCTACATGAAGATGAAACAAGTCAGTACAGAGGGATGACAGATTCGTATTTCCGTAACGGTGTCAATACGATGATGTAGTTATTTGCCCTTAACTCGAGGTGAGTAAACACAATTTGTGGCCAATATTAGCTAACTTAGTAAAACTGCTACGTCTGTATCGTAGAAGGGTGTTTATTTCCTATTACTCATAATATATAGATAGGAGCAACAGAAGGAAAACTTTTACCAGGTATCTACATCCACATAAATATATAAAGTAAGAAACTGACTGGCTGACTGATTCAGTGACTGATCGATCAACGCACAGCTGAAACCGCTTGGTCTAAAAGCATGAAATTTTGCATAAATATTCCTTAAATGACGTAACTGTGGACTAAGAAGGGATTAAAATAGGGGATGACATTTTGTATGATACGTCGTCATTTTTGACGCTAGAAATGTAAAAATTGATATATTAGCACAAAAAATTTTACATATTTCATTTTCATGAAAATTCATTCTTTAAGGGGGTAAAACAAGGGATGGAATTTTCTACGAAATTTGGTATTATTGATCTTTTTTTTCCTAGTTGTAGCGCGAGCGAAGCCGCGAGTTCTGCTTGTTAAGTAAAATATTTAAAATATGCATAATATGTTTGTTTTAAATCATACGTATTGATAAAGTTTTGTATGTAAAAAAATATATTTTCGATTAAAAATATATGATCGATTTTTTTTATTAAAGTGATTTCAGGAGTGTCCGATTTTGAGGTTTGCCGTGGCAACTAGAAGAACGTTTCCAAAGACTGAAAATCATTCCTCGTAGGATTGGCTTCTTTTTATTTTTAAAATGTGGTCACAGATAAGGTATAATTTATTTATTATACCTTGATCTATAAATTATTCACAAAACAAAAAAGCAAATATACCTTTTAACATTAATTAAAATATTATAATATCTCGTAACAACTTAATGCGTTAACAGCTTGATGAGTTCTCGCAAGCGCCGTTGACATTCGAATTCTATTCCAACATGATATAAAACTTATTAACAACTAGCGACTCACCATCGCTTTGCTCGGGTTCGTCCCTAGGTACGTTTTAACGGGTAGTATAGCATAGAAATGGGCTTACTCTTGACTCGAATCGAATTAATCTTAGCTCGAAAGCACAGATAAGGTCTACGATCTAGCGAGTTTGCCCAGGAAAACAAAATCAGGTATAGAAAAGTAGGTATATATATAACTGTCTATATCCATAACAAATTTCATCTAAATCAGATCAACAGTTAAGTGTGAAAAGATGACTTACAGGAAGACAGGCAGGCAGACGGACAGACAGACAGACAGACAGAGTTACTTTCGCATTTAATATTAGTATGGATATATAAAGCTGGTTTTTCTTGTATGCTGGTCTATCATCATCGGCTTGAGCTGAACGTTAGTAAGTCAGTCGCGAGTAGTTAATAAAAACAGTAATTGCGAATGTACCTTAGGAGATAGACATATACTATTGTAAAATTGTCGATATAACTTTTTAAGACCTACAATTTTCTAGTACATTGTTTTGATGTATCTTTTAAGGTTTAGCCAGCGTTAGCCGTATAAATTTCTAAGGACGACTCGATAGTACCAGTCATTGCGTTATCCCGCGGGAATGAAAAATGTGCCTGTAGTAAAAGGTATCCTAAATGTTGACCCGAATAATAAGTTATCACTCCGCAAAATTTTGTTGAAATTGGTTCATTACTTTTTGCGTGAAACGCGCACAGACAAACAGACAAAAATTTTAATAACTATTGTTTTGGGGTCTATATTGTATACATAATACGTTACAGTCATTTTTTTTAAATATTACATGTACAGATTTCGATAAGTTACTGCTTTATTATAGTATAGATTATGACCCAAATTAGAAATTGAACCAAAGACCTCACGATCTGCAGCCGTACATGCTAGCTTCTCGTGCCCACAACACAAAGAATAAAGTAAATTTGTGAAATTAATTTCTTGTATTACTTCGCGAATATTTTTCGTTCTCGTCTTCAAGCTCTATAGGTTATGTAGGTATACATTTGGAATATTATTATGTAAGGTATTATTATTCGAATACAAACTAATTGTTTTTTCCATAAAATAAGTTATATCGACAAATTAGCAATTTAGCCTTAAAAGAATAAAACAAAGACGCATATAATAATTCTACATTTAAATTATATATACATATATAATATTTTATATTGAGTATGGCAACTTATATCATATTGTGGATTATAATTAGAATTGTTACGCCTCAAATACATATTTAAAACCTTTAATTATTGGTAATAACATAAATTACTAAAAATTACAGGAACTACATTGTGTTTGAACAATAATTTTTTTATCATAGATCCATTTTGATTTGATATGTTATCGATACGTTATTAAATATAAGTCCCCGTATATATAAGTTGAATATTATTTAAATTCTTGATTTGAATTGGTACAAAATGTTAAATCATAAAGTAGCGCTGTTTTGTTGGCTCTCTGCCTTTTTCTTCACATATAACTTAAACAAATTTCATTGCAAGGTAAAAGTTTTTTTAATTTCATAAACTAAAAAGTTCGATAGGGCACAGTGATTTTTTTCTAGCTCTATTTAAAACGTGCGTGGTCGTTGCTTCTATCAACAATTGCTGAGTTTTTAGCAAGCAATGTCTTTACTTCATAATAAATTCATTATAACATAGTAATTTTCTACTTTATGAAAATTATTTGCTTACGTATTTCTTCTCAGAAAGTATATTTTAATATGGAACACGCGAAATTTGACATCATCGACCGTGAATACTTTTCGAATGAATCCTTTGCTTGGCGCAGAATGAGTCGTGTCGATCCTTTGTATTATGGAAACTTGAGTTTTATCTTAAAGAAGCCACTTGATAACTCTTACCTGGTTGGTATATAATAATTAAATAAATAAAATTAAAATAAGAAACAAAAATATTAAGACATTATTTTAAATAAAACTATCTTTTATTTATTCCAGATTATTTCGCGGATTTATTTTGATTTTTGGTTCTCGACGTTTCGAATGCTTTACAGCAATCATAGTCACGGGAGAGACTAAGGTATCCGCGAAATATTCCGAAAAAATAGTTTTATTTAAAATAACAAATATTTGCGTGAATCTAAGACAGTATTATATAGATAGTAATTAATACTTACTTAACTGTACAGATTTATATTAGTTATTATCATTTAATCACACCTCCATTGTGGAATCTTAAAGTTGAATGATGATAACTTTTAAAGCTTAAGATTTTAGAGTTGGTTTGCCTTTTATTAAAAAAATTGTTTTTTCTTTTAAAGAGTAGTATTTACGTATATCAACTCCTGTCGAACGTATACAAGCCCAGCTTCGTGGAACTTCACTATGGCATGTGTAACATGTTTAAATTGGATAACATAATGGGTATACTTTTAATGCCAGCGTTCTATCGACAGCCATTATCTGAACGTACTATAAACATGACATGTCCCATGACACCTGTAAGACTACTCACTAATATTATATTTTTGATTTGTATACCCGCAATACTTTGCCATACTCTTTTTGCTAATTATTATATAGAAAAATAAAACATTTTGTCACGTAAATGAAACCGCGGACAAATCTGTCTAGAAACTACAGCTTTAAGGAAAAAAAATTATATCTATTTTCTACACTTTCATGCAAAAGATAGTAAATATCAATTTAGTAAACTAAAAAAATATACTTTTGACTTTCTGTAATCTATACTAATATTATAAAGAGATAAAGTTTATGAGTTTTTGAGCTTGTGAAGTTGTAGGGGGGTAATCTCCAGATCTATTGAACCGATTTAAATTAAAATTTGGTAAAAAGATAATTTTGAGACCCTGGGAAAGACAGAAGAATACTTTTTATCCCGAAAATCTTAAGGGGGTGAAAATGGGAATGAAAGTTTGTATGGACAGTCAACCTAGAAACGAACCTGAGCGAAGCGAGGGTGAGTTGCATGTTTGTTTACAAAACGAAAAAAATGACGAAAAATGAATGTACTAGTAGGCTTCGAAGAATTCTTCAATTCATCTTTCGGCTATATCATCAGATAAGCGCAATCTAAATCTTATCGATATCAAGTCTTTGTATTACATGTGTACATATTTTCATCTACAAAGTTTTAAATTGCTATGACAGTTAGAAGTAGTTAAAATATTTGTCTATATATGTACATACAAAGCGAAGCGAAAAAAAGCGTTTTATAATCTGTACATATAATAAAATTCTAAGCCGAATCTGTACATTAAATATTTTTTGATAAATCTTATTGAAATAGACATTATTATAGATGCAGAGGCCGAATCTATAGTTTTTAGAATTTCTGTCTGTCTGTCTGTCTGTGTGTCTGTCTGTCTGTCTATCTATTACCGCATCACAGAAAAACCACTAGAGGGATTTTGATAAAATTTGGTATGATGATAGCTGGACATCCTGGTCAACATATAAGATACTTTTTACCACGGGAGATTATCTCATTCCCACGGGAGTACACGTTATAATGCAACCCAAAAAAATTTATGATCAGAATTTCTTGAAACTTTGTATTAATGATTTTCAATACAATTAAATGAATACGTGTTTTAGCGTTTTTTGAAATTTATCCCATGAGGAGATAAAATAAGGGATGTAAATTTATATGAAACCTACCTTTTTAAAGTTTTTTTGTTGTAGTTTTAGCACGAGCGAAGCCGCGGGTTTTGCTAGGTTGAAATAAAACAATCCACCGTGTATATTCCAGGGTCAATATCACTTTGTGAATATACAAGTTCCTCCGAGTGCTATTCCCAAGAACTTTCCCTTCGACGAAGGACGTATTTTCTACAATCTCACACATGGAAGTAGAAAATTAGCTAGTATGCACTTTGATTTGAAATTAATAAGACTTTAAATAAAGTATTTTTTGTTATTTAAAAATATGTATTGGTAATAAATTTAAATGTTAAAATCGTAAACTTGTAATAGTATAAATATTAATTTATGTACATGTTTTGTTTATTCATACCAAATAGATGGTATTCTGATTATATTTGAATTTCATTGTTGTATTAATTAATTATGGATAAAAGTATATTTTAATAAAACTTGACACAATCATTCTTTGTATTCTATACATATCATAAAATTCTAACTGAGTCGTATCTGTACCTTAAATATTTTTTGGAAAATCTTATTGAAATAAGCTTTATTATCGATACAGAGACCGAATCTATAGTTTTTAGAATTTTTGTCTGTCTGTTACCGCATCACAGAAAAACCACTGGAGGGATTTTGATGAAATTTGGTATGATAATAGCTGGATATCCGGGTCAACATATAGGATACTTTTTACCGCGGGAGATTATTTCATTCCCACGGAAATACACGTTATAACGCAAACCAAAAATATTTATGATCAGAATTTCT
The DNA here is from genome assembly GCA_033884665.1 of Argynnis bischoffii washingtonia. Classification (NCBI taxonomy): domain Eukaryota; kingdom Metazoa; phylum Arthropoda; class Insecta; order Lepidoptera; family Nymphalidae; genus Argynnis; species Argynnis bischoffii. The sequence continues at coordinate 11,421,961 of CM066621.1, read as the reverse complement.
TGTAACTTGGTATTAAGTATCCATATAAAACTTCAAAAAACAAACGTATTGCTTTAAATAAGTATAAATTGTTATAAATGGAAGTATACATAAATAGTAACTGCTAGAGTCATAAATGAAAATAGGCATTATCAAAATATTCCAGTAAATTAAGTACTTCCTCAAAGTGACTACAATTTTATTATTTACAGAAATAATTTATATTTTTATAGAAATTGGTAAGAGCCTACATCAAGATAAAACAAATCAGTACACAGAGACGACAGATTCGTATTTCCGTAACGTTGTCAATACGATGATTTAGTTATTTGCCCTTAACTTGAGGTGAGTAAACACAATTTGTGGGCAATATTAGCTAACTTAGTGAAACTGCTACGTCTGTATCGTAGAAGGGTATTTCGTGTTTTGACTCATATGATGTAGATGGAAGCTACAGAAAGAAAACTTTTTACAGCTTGTATTATATATTATAATATATATAATAAAATATTTAAAACATTTGCTCGTTCTAAATCGGATGTATTGATGTAGTTTTTTAAATAAAAAATATGTATTTTTTAATTTTTAAAGATTATTTTGAAAATTTGGAATGTAATTTAAAATTAATGATAAGAGTATTCTACGGCTCTATCGCTTTAGTATAAAACCGATCATTTGGTCAAACCTTGCTGCTAGGAGTACTGGTTTTGAAATCAGATGATAATATTATAATAATATCTGCTATATAGATTAATATATTTATGTCGTCTTATCGGCTCTATTGGTGACAGGAGAGCTGGCGCATTTTTCGCCCACAGAATCGGCATTGTCATTCAAAGATGGAATGCTGCTAGCATTCTTGCTACTATTCCACGTGGACATGACTTGTACAGTAATAACTAAGTGTACATTTGTTTTGTATATATAATTAAGTATATTTGTAACTTTCTTTATTTTATGTTTGTAATAAAAAAACATGCTTTTGGAATTAAGAGAGCTTTTTATATTAACTTTAAAATAAGGTAATGTTCGAAACATGTTACGTAATTTTACTATTTTTCTACACACAGGACACACGAGTAAAATATATTCAATTTATTTTAATATACACAGAACTCTAAAAATAGTTTCACTTAAAATAAATATCTTATGAACCTTATAAGAAACGTTTCGGATTCTTTTAAAATACAAGTAAAGCATATTTTATAATTTGAAATAAATCAATACACTGTTCAACTCAGGGTCACTATCACTTTGTGAATTTGCAAATGCCTCGGAGTGCTATTCCGAAGAACTTTCCCTTCGATGAAGGACATATTTTTTACAATATCACACATGGAAGTAAAAAATTAGCTAATATGCACATTAATTTGAAATTAATAGCTTTATAAATAAAGTATTTTTTGTTATTTTAAAATATGTATTAGTAATCTTATATATTAGCTAGGGGAAACCGAGTGAAGCGGGTTCAAATCCCGGGTCTCGCACCTCAGATATTTTCATGTGCGAATCATTTTCTAACTTGATTACCACTGACCTTACGGTGAAGGAAAACATCGTGAGGAAATCTGCATGTCTGAGAGAACCTAGCAAGTTTTCGAAAGACATGTGAAGTCCGCCAATCCGCACTTGGCCAGCGTGGTGGACTACGGCCTGATTCCTCTCGTCTTCAAGGGAGGCCCGTGCCCAGCAGTGGGACGTTAAAAAGGGCTGATTACATATCTTTATATCTTTATACCAGCGATCTCGGAAACGGCTCTAACGATTGAAACTAGCGACTCACGCTCGCTTCGCTCGCGTTCGTCCCTAGGTGCGTTTTCACGGTTAACTATGTTTAAGTATACATAAATAGTAGCTTGCTATTCCTAAGATATTCATTTAAATTAAATAGCGATTTACCCTCGTTTTGCGCGGGTGCGTACGTCGTACGCGGATTTTGTTCACAATTTCATGGGTTTAAATTTTTTTTCGCGGAACCCTGATTCTTTTTCTAAAATAAAAGTAGCCTAAGTTACTCCCTATAACATCAGCTATCTGCCAGTGTAAGTCCCGTCAAAACCGGTCCAGCCGTTTCGGAGATTAGCCGGAACAAACAGACAGACAGACAGACAAAAATTGTAAAAAATGTTGTTTTGGTATATGTACCGTGTATACATCCATATGCATTTAGTAAAAAGCGGTTATTGTAATATTACAAACAGACACTCTAATTTTATTTATCTGTATAGATATGCTGTTGTATCTATTAGTAAAAGTAAATGCAATATCGTAAATACTATGAAAAAGGAGATATTACTACTAGAATAATTTGTAAAATTTATGGATAAAAGTAAATTTACTTAAACTAGATACAATATTTTTTTGTATTATCCAAATCGATATTAATATTATAAATGTGAAAGTTTGTGAGGATGAATAGATGTTGATTAAATTTGACGCAGAGTTAGATTATAGTCCGGACATAGGTTACTTTTTATCCCCGAAAAATGTACGATCCCTGGGAGATAGATTTATTTTTATCTAGGGACAAACCCGAAATAAAGTGTATATAATTAAAAAAAATAAACATTGTCAATATGATGATTTAGTTACTAGCAACTGTTCGTCTAGGTACGTTTGAACGATCAGTTCAAATTCAAATTTGAAATATTTTATTCAGCATTGCATTATTACAATTTTTACTTAACGTCATGAGTCTACTACGAGTTTGGAATGTAAATTTCGGAAAAAAATTCGGAAGTCGTATGGAATAGACTATAATATTAGTATATGTATACAGAGTACGTTGACGCGAAAAAAAAATTTTCTTCTTAGCTTATCTTTGGGTAGAATTCGTAGCTTATAATAAAACAAAATTTTTGAAATAAAAAAAAATTACTCAACATATTGAGGTGGGCCACTGATTTTTTGACTATATTCGTCGATTTTTCAATGTTTTCAAACATGATTAGTCGTAAAAAAAGAAATCAATTTTTCAAATTAAATATTTTATTATTATTTTAAAAATCTGTGGGCTACCTCAAAATTTTGAGTAGAATATTTATAGCTACTAATTCTACTCCCAAGCTAAAAAAAAAATTTTTTCGCTCCATCCTAATACATAGGTATGATGAGTTTTATGCCCCTTACTTGAGAAATGATTGATTTCCCATACAAATTTTCATCTTCCTTTTCAACTCCTTAAGGGATGATTTCGGGAAAAAACTAACCTATGTCCTTTCCAGAATCTCAAACTATCTTCATACTAAAATTCACCTAAATCCGTTCAGTAGTTCCAGAGATTGCTTCCTATAAACAAACTCACGAACTTACAAACTTTACCTCTTTATAATATAAGTGTAGATTTACCCTTAACTTCAGGTGAGTAAACACAATTTGTGGCCAATATTAGCTCAGTTAGTGGAATTGCTACCTCTGTATCATAGAAGGGTGTTTTCCTACTACACATAGATGGGAGCTACAGAAGGAAAACTGTTACCAGCTAGTATTATACAGATAAATAAAATTGGAGTGTCTATTTTTTAATTTCTTTCTTTCACTGGCAGATAGCTAATGTTATAAGGAGTAACTTAGGCTACTTTTATTTTAGAAAAAGAATTAGGGTTCCGCGAAAAAATTTAAAACCTATGAAATTGTGAACAAAATCCACGTACGGCATTCGCACACGAGCGAAGCGAGGGTAAATCGCTATATAATTTAAATGAATATTTTAGAAGTAGCAAGCTACTTTTAAAATATTCATTTAAATTATTACAATTTATGTATAAACATAGCTAACCGCGAAATCGCATCTAGAGTCGAACGCGAGCGAAGCGAGCAAATGTTTAATTATATGCTATGATCTAACTATGAAACCGATCTTATGTTAAAATCTCTCTTCTTGGAGGGCTGGTTTTCAAATTAGATGATAATATATATTTTTCAAAGACTAAGTTGCTTATGATGAATAATGGAAACTATATTTTGATGAAGAAACTTAGAAAATGAAGAGAGCTTTTTAAATAATTTTTAAATAAGGTCATGTAGGGACCGTGTTATATTATTTTCACACAGGTCATACAAGCAAATAATAATCAAGCTCGTCACATATTGAGCCCGATTGGTCGTTTTCCGCTAGCAACAATATTTACTTTTCTTAAATATATTTATAAGTGCTTTGTCATATGGTAGGTATATCATTTAAATGGTTTTAAATTATGTTTAAGCCTGCTGGAAAATAATATTTTCCACCTTATGATGCCAATAGCCATTAACTTATTCATGCCTCTATTGATGACAAAGAGACATGGTGCGTTTATCGCCTAAAATTACCTTTACATGATGTAATGCATGACGTAGTTGCTTTGAACTCCAAGTTAGACCTACTACTAGAGTCTACTTAGACGAGATGGAGTCGAAGCCTTGAAGCACTTATTTGTCTGTAAACTACGGTACTACGCTAACGTCTATTTTATACTTTAATATATTACTATTTTATACTTAAATATATTACTATACCTTTTTTAAATTATAGTGTACATGCTACTTTGCTGTATAAGATATATTACTGTAAAGTTTTATCAAAATCCGTCCGTCCATCAGATTGTAATGTGATTCATTACATTAAAGATGTGTATGAAGCACATCTAATTCTTTAGCCACAAAAGCTTTGTAGCACTAAGTAGATTTGACTGTTTTGCAAGTGGAGAACGACAAGCATGAAATAAATAAATACTTTTGCGAGTTAAAATGTCAGATCCCTTACTTGATCCGTTTAATTCTTATAAGTAGGTGGTAGCCTTATTAAAGCCTGAGTGACATTTAGTATTTATTATCATCTCGCCTTAATAAATAATTAATTGTGTCAATTATATGAGCATGCTTAAAGCTATTATTTTAATTCGTTAGTCTTTTGTACAAAATATATTAATATTTTTATTTAAGTCAATATGACTAAAGATATCATATCAAATAAAGCACCATCAGAATTTTATCTTAAAATTAATTTTACTTATAAATAAATTTCGTTTGTATTCGAAAATTTAAAATAGCATCAGGGCAAAATGGATAACTCAATCAACGTCAATCGAATTCGGTGGACGCGAATTTAACAACTCATGTCAGAGTGGTAACATGTTTGCGAATGGTCGTGGTATATAGGCTCGAAATCGAGTATGGGACCAACTGGCTTCAAACAACCTTGTCGCTGCAATGGATGTACCCCACAAATCACCGATTGGATTGTAGAGTATTTTTTGTCGTCCATCTCGTAGTGAAATTGAGTTTGGTTTACTAAAATTCAACCTATTTCAGTGAATCTGAAATAAAAAAATAAATGTTCAGTACCGATCTTTGTATATGGTTAGTATTATTCAAATTTCAGTAGAAAACGTAAAGATTATTGCTATCTTGAATACGATTAAAAATTATACTTGTGACTTTGTTGATTTGCTATGCTTTTACGCAGCAACTAATAGATAGTAATATAAACTTTTAGTCACAGCATATCAAGTTTACGTTGTATGGACTTTTGCCGAAAGTTATCTAACTAGACATCGTCCATGTTTAATCTATATATATAAAATAAAGTCGTGTTAGTTACACGATTTATAACTCAAGAATGGCTGGACCAATTTTATGATATTTGATTTTTTGGATTTCTCTTAGTCCGGAATAGGATAATAAGTATTAAAACGTCAGAAAAATTTAAAAAAATTATATGGCTGGCTATAGCTAAATACTATTTTAAACTAATAACTATTTTAAATATCTATGTAAAACGTACCTAGCGACGAACCCGAGCGAAGCGAGGGTGAGCCGCTAGTTAATATTAAATGAAATCATTTTTTTTTCTCGACGAAGTAGGTGACGTGTCCTGTTGTGCGTTTGAGTGTTTTATTGACATTTCGCTTATTTTGTGGTATTATAATTTTACTTATTACTAATATTATATACTAGCGACTCACCTTAGGTATGTTTTCGCGGTTAGCTATGATTATACATAAATAGTAGCTTGCTACTCCTAAGATATTCATTTAAATTATATAGCGATTTACCCTCGCTTCGCTAGAGTGAGTACGCCGTACGTGGATTTTGTTCACGATTTCATAGGTTTTAAATTTTTTCGCGGAACCCTAATTCTTTTTCTAAAATAAAAGTAGCCTAAGTTACTGCTTATAACATCAGCTATCTGCCAGTGAAAGTCCCGTCAAAATCGGTCCAGCCGTTTCAGAGAATAGCCGAAACAAACAGACAGACAGACAGACAGACAAAAATTAAAAAAAATGTTGTTTTGGTATATGTACCGTGTATACATCCATATACATTTAGTAAGAAGCGGTTATTTTAATATTACAAACAGACACTCCAATTTTATTTATCTATATAGATGTGAAAGTTTAGATGTTTGGATGAATGTTTGTTATTCAATCATTTGTCATCAAAGGACTCTGTCAAGCCTGAGGAGTCCGACTGGATGGGTACCACCCCCTTATCTATTTCTGCCGCCAAGCAACAATGATTCCATTGTTGTGTTCCGGTATGAAGGATAAGGTAGCCAGCGCAATTACAGGCAAGAGGCATATCATCTTAGTCCTCACAGTGACAACGCACCTGTGGTTCTGCATTTTTGTTACTTAAAACCTAAGTGCATGAACCGTAGGTGTTATGGGCGACAGGTACTGCTTTCCATCAGGTGGTCTGGCTGCTCGTTTGTCACTGAAGCGCATAAAAAAAAACACCAGAATGGCTGAACAAAGCTAGATTAAATTTGATATAGAGATAGATAATCTGGAATAGCACATAGGCTATTTTTTATCCCGGAAAAATGTGCGGTTCCCGTGCGATAGATTTGTTTTTTTTTTCTAGAGCGAACTCAAGCAAAGCGAGGGTGAGCCGCTAGTACAATAAAATAATTATGTATATTTATTATTCATTAAAACGAAATAATCATATAAAATTATGAATTTTAAAATTGATATTCAAAGAAATACGTGAACGCAAAACAAAAATATGTAGTATGAAATGAATGAAACACAATAAATCAGTCAAAAACAGGATATAGTATGATTTTCGACGATAAATCATTCATTTTTAAGACGCTTAATTACCGGACACTAAATTATTTTACACATTTCGCCATCATTAAAAGAAAATATAACATTTGATTTATTACACTTCACTAATAATATTTATGTTATAATAAAGAAAGAACGCCAATAATGATTGGTTATGCTTTTAAAGAGAGTATTTGATATTTCGGGGCTGGCGACGTCTCATAGGCGTGCCGGGAAATCTCTGTTAGTGAACCGAGGGTTCCATCTAAATGGCAGTGGTAGCCCAGTGGTAACGCGCTTGCTTGGGAAACCGAGTGAAGCGGGTTCAAATCCCGGGTCTCACACCTCTGATATTTTCATGTGCGAATCATTTCTAACATGATTACCACTTGCCTTACGGTGAAGGAAAACATCGTGAGGAAACTTGCATGTCTGAGAAAACTTAGCAAGTTTTCGAAAGACATGTGAAGTCCACCAATCCGCACTTGGCCAGCGTGGTAGACTATGGCCTGATTCCCCTCGTATTGAAGGGAGACCCGTGCCCAGCAGTGGGACGTTAAAAAGGGCTGAATACAATTTGATATTTGAACCTGCATTAAAAACCAATAAGAAGTCTTAAAGATATTAAATTCAATAAAGAATTAAATAGAGATACCTAAGTAATACTATTTCATATTACATCAGTTATTTTGATCAAATCAAAAAATCAAATAAGCAACTTCATAATATTAATATAGATTAGTAAGGATCAAAACTAGAAATATTAAGGATTCATAATTATTGTTGTTTCGTATTTACAGCTTTTTAAGTCTTACAAAATTTAATGCTTATTTTCATTAAAATACATAAAAGCTCTAAAAGCATCTAGTTTTCAAACTTCTAAGTCTCCTTTTTAATGATGCGTGCAAATTATTCATCCTGACTTCGCTCTTAATACTAAGAAGGCAATCAACCGACATAATATGTACAACGGGTTTTTAAGCCAAGGATTATAAGCCTGATTGATATTTAATAGCTGTCTTGTAACGTACACAACATTATAATTTGATATAATAAAAAATTAAAAGGTTTTTGAAAACATTATAATGGTAACAACTATATAATTGGTTAATGGGGGAAGTTAAATTGTGTTTCTATATTATTTATTCATGAGGCAAGCGTTGGAGATTATACGCGATCAAGACCATTTGCACCAACCTAAAATTACGCGCCCTGTTATGTCATCGAGCGTTTTGTAGATCAATTTTTTGTTGAATTTTAGTTATAATTTTGTAGATAGAGGTAAATAAAAAAATATTATATTATCAATGTATTGATCAGGGATGTTTTTATAATATTTTAATATTTTATTAATACAAACATAGTTTAACGTTTCAAATAAAACTATATTTCCATAATGTTTCGCCTATTTATTTTGGTTTTCGGGTATGTCTCTGGTTACGTTTTAGCGTTTAGTAAAGATTTCTTAGAGATGAGATAATTTCCCGCAGTAAATAGTATCTTATATGTTGACCCAGATAACCAGCTATCATCAGACCAAATTCTATCAAAATCTGTCCAGTGATGGTTTTCACGTGATGCGGTCACAGATAGACAGACAGACAGACAGTAATTCTAAAAACTATAGATTCGGCCTCTGTATCGATTATAATGACTATTTCAATAAGATTTTTAAAAAAATATTTAATGTACAGATTCGACTCAGTTACAATTTTATTATATGTATAGATAGATATGAATTTTAATTTCAGCAATTATTTTTAACTAACGATGGAGGTAATAGCGATATGAAAAACTATACTATATCGTAATTGAGTAATCAAATCTCAATTACTCTTCAGAAATAATTAACCATATAACTAAAAATGTTTTTAACTTTAAATGGATTTCAAAAATACCGACCTGACCCACGTAAAAGGATGAGGTAAATATTATCAAAAATAATTATAACTGACAAAAACGGTTATATCCAAAATTGTATTGAAAAATTAAAAGTCAATTTGTATTTAACCTTTAATAAAATGTATGGAACAAACGTATCATTTAACGTTAATCGTTTCCATATAATCATTTGGACAACAGTAATTTGGGCCTTTGTGGGAGCGAAACATCATCGACTGTCGATCGTTGGTCCAGAAAATTAAATGTTAATATAATTATTATATTTTTTGTCCGTAACGACGCTATAATAAGGAGTCTTTAGAAATAACATCGCTTATCGCCGTATGACTAATCCCCGCAACTCGCACGGTTTGTTGCACATTAAAAATTTCTTAGAATATACATGTGTATACTTATATTATTTTATCTTATTCTCTTTGTTTCTAATTTTACATACGCCAAAATAACAGCTAATTTTTGTTTACTTCGTCATCAAAAGATAAAATATAAAATAAAAAAAAGTGCTATCAAAAGTTTTTCTGGCTTAATTCACAAATATCATCAAACTGGTACCTTTAAAAAAAAAACATAAATTATAGCCTATCACCTTTCTAGATAATCTCTCACTTCATTAGTATGAATCGTATGAAAATCTGTTTAGTAGACTGAAATTCCTTCTGTCTCTTCTATTTGCCTAGATACTGAATGCCAAAGGTCAAGTTATTTAGCCGAATAAATGATAGCCAAATAATTAATGAACAATCTGTAAAACAATTAATTGAATGCCTGAAAACTTTCGATTTTGTATCTATTACCCACACAAAGTGTAAGCGGATTTAGACAAAGTAACGGCTTAATCATTGAACTCTCAGATTTTATTTGAACTATAACCTGTAATATTGAGGTATGGCTTTTATCACAAAGGGTTCATATTTCGTTACGTCCAATAAAGAGGGAGGTCGTAAAAATTGCAAATGGATTTAATATATGGACGGTCAAAATGAAATGGAAGGGCTAGTGATATTATCCTTCGTAAGTTATGATCCGGAGGCTGTACCGTTTTGACGAACTTTACGGGTGCGGTTAAGAAATTGTGGCTTTTAATAATAGAACTATAATACTAGAGACCCGTATCCTTAGGAGACTGTTTAAATTTTTTTAAACTACCTGAAATTACTTTAAAAAAATACATGTATTGTCTCAAAATAATGTAAAAAAAAAACACTAAAGCACAACCTCAGACTAAGGAATAATATAGATAGAGTGTTATAGAAGTTAACATGAAGCCAAACAATAATGTTTTAAAAAAGTATACAAATAACAAATGGTATATGGACAGTACGAACTACGGAGTTTATTGAAGAACTAGCAGTGCCCGCGGCTTCGCCCGCGTTTAAACTTTCAATATAAACATCAATTCCAATAATGTATGGAAGTCTGCCCGATTTGTTGACATTTATGATTACTGCTCCGCTCCCTTGGGTAGTAGTATGATGATATATAGCCTATTATAGTCTTCCCTAATAAATGGGGTATTTAATGCAAAAATAATTTTTCAAATCGGATAAATAGTTCCTGAGATTACCGTGTTCAAACAAACAAACAGATTCTGTCTCTTTGTAATATTAGTATAGATTATAATAAAGAAAAAAATGAAATAAGCTACATAATATTATGTTTTTTCTCTTTCAAGGGGAAGAGAACCAATGTTTAAAAAATACAAAAGTGTAAATGTAGCAGTATTTTTATTCTTTATCTTTTTTTTTCAAAAATTGTATATTAACTTTACTAATACATACCAATATAAAATTTTCCATATACTTTATAAAGAAAGTGAATGATCTATGCCGCATAATAGAGAATAGTAGCTTAAAAAGCAAATCACTTTTACATTTATTTTGGCGAACTCCGTCTATATAATTCTTTAGTCTATGGGCATAATCAATTAACTTACAAAAGTAATTTAATTCTAAATAAAACTACCTTTTCGAATTATTCCGAGGATTTATTTTAACAACAATTTTTTTAAACAAGTATGCCCCTTTGGGACATCTAAAACCTTAGTCTCTCCCGTGACCATGATTGCTGTAAAGTGTAAACCATTCGAAACGTCGCGTCGGGAACCAAAAATCAAAATCAATCCTCAAAATAATCCTAAAAGACAGTTTTATTTAAGATTTACAAAAGTGTCATAGAAATCGATTTTTTATTGGTAAAGATTTCGCATAATATACCTAAGCAATAAATTCATACAAAAATACCTCCTTTTGGAAATTGTTCAGTAAAATGGCCTTTATAGGATGATATAAACTATAAAGTATCTTTAAAAAAATCGCGACTATTTCTTTCTGCATGAAAGAAAGATAAAATAATAATGATACTTTCATTTACATTATTGTGAGTATAATTGCATTATATATTATAGCGACTTACCCTCGCTTCGCTTCGGGTTCGTCCCGAGACAAAAACAAATCTATCCCACGGGAACCGTACATTTTTCCGGGATGGTATATAGCCTATAGCCTTCCTCAGTTAACTATCTTATGCAAAAAGAATTTTTCAAATCGGATAAGTAGTTCCTGAGATTAGCGCGTTCAACCAAACAAACAAAGAAACTCTTCAGCTTTATAATATTAGTATAGATTTTACTAGTTAGTATTATTTATCTTATCTAAGCCATAAAACAAAAACGGACGTTAAGTTTGTGCTATTATTTTTAATGATTCTTGCGATGGGATAAATCTTAAATGATATACTTTTCTAATATACTTGTAAAAAATCGCGATTTGTATTTGTATTACAATCGCTGTCTGTACATGGAAGATATTTGAGAAACTTTTATTGGGGGTCTCCATTAATGCAATAGAACCTAGAACAATGATTTTTAGAATATTTGTATAGGCTTAACCGATTTGGATGCGGTTTTCACTAATGTATTGAGGTTATCTTTACTTAACATTTAGTGTCTGAACCGATTTTAACCAAATTTTGTGTAGGGAAAACTTATTACCCTGGTCAACACTTATAAAATAAACTACTTCTCGTCGTCTCATTACAATATTAAAAAATCCCACCTACGTCTACCTGACTAGATGTCTACGCCTAAAGGATACATGCAGCGTTTCATTTAAAGTCAGCTAAATAAAAGTATTAGATTATGTCTAGACAAAGTGCATTCATGCGATCATCTCTACCCCGTATGTTTTCGACACTGGGTGTTGACTGTTAATATTTCAATTTATGCACCACTAGCTGGTTTCTGTGATTTTGTTTCGTTTACATAGATTTTCGTAATTTGTTCTCTAATAGCTGTTTATTTACAGACAGATCTAAAATACTATTTTTTTATATTATCTTTAATAAAATAAACTATTCATACGTTTTTTTATTACCTAGCTCTACCATTTGTAACTTTTGCACTAAATGAAAAAAGCAAAAAAAAAATAATATAATACAGGAATTAAATGCAGGACATTTTAAATCTATAAAGTTTATAAAAAAATTAAAACATAAAAGCAAGATGATCATACCATTCATTTGCATGCAAAGGCTTTTGTACGCAATACCAAGCTAGGATAATGTCCTACGTCCAGTGTCTTTATGTAAATTGTCATTTGTCAGACATTATGCGATTGCCCCCAACGCTCATATATGTTCAGCGCTCATGTATGTTCGTTTTCATTAATATGAACAGATAAATTAGATTGCTATATCTTTTGATAAATTTTAATAAAGATTTTTCTTATTTTTCGTTAAACAATTAATATTTTTCAATTCTTATCTGTAAAAAAAATAAATAATAAATAAATATGTTAGCCGTTGGGACATGAAGACACATCACCAACTAGTTCCATTGTATGTAAGCTTCGCAGCATGTTAAGCTTGTGTTATGGATACCAGATAGTTGATACACTATACATTTATAACTTTAAATACATACATATTATAAATATAAACATCCATGACTGCAGTACAAACATTCGTGCTCATCACACAATTGTAAGTTCGCTCCCAGCTGTACTCGAACCCGCAACCGCTGACACAGCGGGTGTCACACGTAGGGTCACTACAAACTGAGCTAAACGTATCGTCAGTATAATATGATTATAATACGGTAGTAACGGAACTCAGTTTTTGTACCTACTGTATTTTTTAAATATCTAATATTCTTAGTGTTGACTTATTAATTTTCTTCTATCAATGATTTTTTAACTTTAAGCTTATTTAGTGAATTAGGGATATCGTTTTAATATACTCAAAATATAGCTTGAGTTTGTCATGTTTACGTTAAAAAGCGAAGATCTGTGTGAACTCAGTTTCTCTCATTAAAAAAAGACTTTGTTACAGGTTTACAAAACCACAAATTTCATTATCACTATAGAACAGTCTCCCGTAGCAGCAGCTATTCCCATTTTTTTTGTCCACGGAACAAACGAAACTGATTGTGTTGTAGTTAAAGTACATTCTTGTTTGACCTGAGATCATAAATGAAAAATTTTAATACTTATATAATACTAGCGACTCACCCTCACTTCGCTCGGGTTCGTCCCTAGGTTGCTTCTCTTTCATCCAGACTTTCAACCAGATTTTCACTCCCTTAAATGATTTTGGATTTTTCTACAAACTCTTTCTACTAAGATAAGGTAATTTAGTTCTACGCCAGAACGAGTCTACTAGTACGGAAAACTTTATATTGCCTTCCGCAAATACGCCGGTGGGCACTAATTAGTGAATTCGATGGTGCAAGCAAAGCCGACAGAAGGGCAAGTTTGCGATGGCGACAATGTAACGAGTGGGGCTTTGTCACCAGTTTGCGGTCGAATTTCACTTCTCTGTTCGACGTAAAAGTATAATTGAGTTTCCTAACCACTATTTTATTTGGTCAGTCTATCACAATGCTTGAGATTTTTGAGAGAATTTTTTGGTATTATTGTTATTAAAGTAGGTATCTACCAATATTATAAAGAGGGAAGATTTGTATTCTTGTATGTTTGTAACGAATAAACTCAAAAACTACTGGACTAATTTAGATGAAATTTGGTAAAAAGATAGTTTGGGTCCCTGGGAAGGACATAGGATGTTTTTTATTCCGGAAATCATCCCTCAAGGTAGTGAAAATGGGGATGAACCTGAGCGAAGCGAGGGTGAGTCGCTAGTTTAATATAAAGTACTTAAGTATTAAAAACATATTTACTTATAACTTTAATCGAATTCAACTTAGTTTTAACAATATAACAGATACATCTCATTGTGATCTCGTTTGCTAAATATTATTATTTATTATCAAAATAGAAGCACAGATTTTCTTTTAACTCATAATATTTTAGCATCTGTTTTTATAGCGATGCCATAATTTTTAATAAGTAACCTAATAAAGTATGATTCACCTAAATTGCTATTGTAAAATTTTACATTATTAAAAATTATATTATGCGATATATAAAGATTTTTTATTTTATACAAACAATACGTTTTCAACCGACTTCCAAAAAGGAGGAGATTCTCAATTCGACTGTATGTATTTTTTTAAAGTGTGTTCGCGGTACTTCGTCGTTTATGAACCGATTTTGATAATTCATTTTTCGATGGAAAAAAGATATCCCACGGGTGGTACCATGATAAGAAAACCAGGATCTGATGATGGCATCCCAGAGAAATCGAGGTGAACCTTCGAAAATCGTAGTTGCGACTAGTGCATTTGTTAATTTTTTTCATTAAGTATTTTGAAATACTACTATTTAATAAAGGTCTGGAGTCGATCTGACGATGGAGTCAATAGTCGAGGGAACTTCTCAACGATTTACAGCAATTACCCGGTGTTAGGGCTTGATTAATTTGTGTTGATGAGAACTTTACACCTAGATAGGTCAGGCTTAATCGAATATGTTTTTAAAAAAATCCTTCTACAAATTACCTGCATAGTATGTTTACACTAAAAATAAAAAAATAAAAACTTAAAAAAATACTAAAAACTGACTTCCAGGCACTGAAAAGTAAAAAAATAACCAAACGGGGGTTTTCATTTAGAATTAGCCAGCCTCTAAAAATCAAAGCACACCGACTTCGAGAATATTTGATTAAGTATCTATTCTAAATAAAAGCTCCCGTTTAGTTATTTTTTACTTTTCACAGTCTGGAAGTCGGTTTTTATTATATATATACATATATTTTTTTTTTGAGTTTTTATTAAAGATGGTATATTTATATATTGTTTATTTTTACAGCTGATTTTCTTGAAAGAAAGTAATAACCTACAACTTATATATTTTTTTTAATTATTTTAACTGTATTTATTAAGTTAAAACAAGTTTTAAGTAGAATACGCTTGTGTGAGATATTTAACTTCGTAAATTCGTTCATTTGAAAAATAACATATTCGTCTTATATTTTACATACATAAATTATTTAAATTCATTTTTTTTTAAACCTTTAAATTGAAATAAGGTATTACATGATGATCTGATTTAATATCCTAACTCACAGCAAATAAATCTTTTCTGTTTATTAGCTTTTCGCGTGCCATCGCGTCATAAAGCATATTTAATAAGGCAAAATTAAATTAAATTAACCAGGTTTGACTATAAAAAACGGGATCAAGACCACAATGGTATTCATTAAAAGGTCATAAATATGTACTTTATTTAATTATTTATATAGTTATTTTTATTATTTAATCGCTATATTATTTACTGTTTAAGCCAAACAGAAGCAAAACACAGAAAACTACTCATCGGCCAGCTTTTTTCTGACTGCAACTAAAGCTATTATGATTTCTAACTGTAATTTTTTTTATCAAAATAAAACTTGATCTATAGTAGCAGCGGTAATGTATCTTTATATAAGTGGTTTATATAAGTGGAAGAATGTTCAAAGTCAGATCAATAGTTTCAGAAATTTCTACCTACATTCAAACTTACAAACTTTATGTCTTTATAATATTAGTGAAGATGTCAAATATTCTTAATCGCACTTGACCAATTATTTAATAGTTATTTTACATGTAGTCAGTCTCTTTGTTTTATTTTCACATTGTTTCGAAATATATTACGTTTTGAATAAATATAATTTATTATTTGTATTATTTATACGTAGTTTAGCCCGTTAGTACGTAACGTAGCTACGTTAATCGTGGGAGGCCTATCAACAAAAATTAGTCTAAGCTGTTTCCATTCCAAACACTAAAATCTAATGAAGGAATGAACGACGCAAATATTTTTGCGCGAAAAAGTAACAAACATACACTACCATTCTGTGTAAATTAGTAATAATATTTTATAGTATGTTTTTAAGTTTCTAAAAGATATAATGCCAAGTATTTTGTTTAATTGAGCTAGTTATCTCCCCAAGTATATCAATGACTTGCGCAGTATAGTGCATTATTAATTTACACCATGATATTATTCGCTTGAAAGAAATTGTTTGAGTTAATAAATAATTTACACCTAAATATATCTACTAAAATGGAAATTGACTAAGTTTTTTATTTCATATTTTATGTACACAGTTATTTTTTTGGATATAAAATATGTACATATGTATCTAATATCTATCAATAAGGCGAACTGTAAGGAATCATTTTAGTTATTAGGCTGCCTTTTCCATTTAAAATTTCTATTCTTTACAATTTTGTTTAAGAAGAGTGTACATTAATCTTAAATTAAAGTTAAAGTTTTTAAAAAATAATTTCTCAAATAAAATTATAAACGCAAAAGTTGTTAAAAAAGGGAGATAACAGCGTATTTGTGTTGTATCTAGTTACAAAGTACATGCCGGCCATCAACTCGCTTCTCGGGTGTTGCTGAAGTGGAATACTTAGGTACTTGTCGACCATGACAATATTACTTTAAATTATAAACGATGTTTATGAACGCTCTTGTATAAGCAAATAAAGTACTCTTTCAAAAAACTTTAGCGGTTATTTCGATTAAGGCATTTTACATTTGACACATTTTTTCCGCGGCTATGCTCGCTTACTTTACTTATATATAATTGCTTTTAAATAGCGTAGCATTGTGTAATGATAGCTTATAAGTTTCATCTATCAGTAGGCTATCAAATAGAGAAAGAATTTTCAAATGTCACTGGTAGTTCCGGATATTCAAGCGTTAAAACAAACTTATAAACAAAAATGAAGAAATTCTAATCTTGTATTTTATGTACACGTGAATAAAACTACGTTAATTTTTTATATGCTACGTGAAATGCTTTATCAAAATAAAAAAGAACTTTAGTACACAGAAATAATTATTTCTGAAAGAATTTCCAATATTAGAAGACAATAATTAAAAACGCAATAAAATCTTTATTGGAACATTACAAGGCAAATAAAGAAGATATTATTATATAGATAAAACAATATAAAAAAGAGTCATATTATATTTCACATTTAATTACATATACTCAATACTCATTCTTCTAATAAAATCATGAGACTCGATTGCAAGCAATATCGCATAATCGCATCTCTTAACGTTCTATTATACTTAGTAGAATTCAGGCAAATTCTTATTCAATTAGTTTGACTGTACTTTTAGGCAATAGGTAAGGCAAAGATTTTCATTTCTATACTTCTGTACTATGTAAGAATAGGGCCTCCAAATTAAATTTTCACATATAAATAATATGAATAATAAATATTTTTATTCTTAAATTTTTAGGAATTACAATTTATATTACGAAGTCTAATTATCTATACAGATAAATAAAATTGAAGTGTCTGTTTGTAATGTCAAAATAACAGCTTCGTACTAAGTGCATCTGGACTTATATACGGTACTTATAAGAAAAACCCACTTTATAAAATTTTTGTCTGTCTGTCTGTTTGTTACGGCTAATCCCAAAACGGCTAGACGAATTTTAAGTAGACTTTCACTGGCAGATAGCTGATATTATAAGGAGTAACTTAGGCTACTTTTATTTTAGAAAAAGAATTAGGGTTTCGCTCAAAAAAATTAAAACGTGTCTAGGGACGAACCCGAGCGACACGAATCGCTATTTTAGTATAAAAAAGAATCTTTACTTGTTAACTATTCACAGAACAAAATACTAAATTTAAGTACTAAATTATTCTTAACTGTTGATCTCGAATATTAATTTTACCTTTACTATGTTAAAATGAAATGTCATGACTCTGTTCATCGATATCGACTTCTTTAGGCTTCCGACGATGCAAATCTCCTGTTGACTTATTTATTAGCCAGCTATTTTGAGGCTCCCATTCCAGTCTTACTCGAGCACAAGCTTTGTTCAGAATTAGCTCTGCATTGTTGTGAAAACGGTAAATTTAGTTCCGCTTTTCTCTTTTTTATAGCGGATAATTTGTTAACGTTTGCTTTTAACGATTTTGTATTGCATTATTTTATTAGAAAAGTGTATTTAAAAATTAT
Organism: Argynnis bischoffii washingtonia; assembly: GCA_033884665.1. Lineage (NCBI taxonomy): Eukaryota > Metazoa > Arthropoda > Insecta > Lepidoptera > Nymphalidae > Argynnis > Argynnis bischoffii. Next base: position 11,403,681 of record CM066621.1, on the reverse strand, counting down.
TTATTTGTAAATCAACAATTATCAATAATGGTGTGTATAAATTAATAAAAAATATTTTTAATATCAATTGATATAAGTTTAGAATGTAAGATTGGTATTAAATGTAACAGTAATTTAATTATTAATGCTTGAACAAATAATATTTTCATTATAAAAGGTACTTTTACTTTATTTTGCCAAATTGTTATTTATCTATACAATTAAGTTTAATTTTAATTTAGGGGTAAGCCCACTTAATAAAATGATTTTCAATTAATAATGCTCCTTTAGTCTTTCTTAAAATATCTTTCTTGAATATTTTGAAAGCTTGTGCTGTTAAGGAATTCCTAATCTACGCCTTCATGAAAATTATACTGTAGTAAACTTAGCAAAGAAAAGCTATTATATATTTTAATAACAATAATTATTATAATAATCATAAATAAACTTGCAAAATAACTTTATAATGTCATAGTAAACACGCTAGTGTCTATTTTTCTTTGCATGTTGACACTGAAAATTTATGAGCATTACTAGGTAGAATACTCAGACTTACAGCTTACGATAAGTTGTAATTAATGTCTTACAACGCTCTTTATTGTCCTGAAGACTTAGCTGAATTATGGCTTGGGCTCATGTGAGGGAGAAATTTCTTTGACATGTTAATACTTCACAAATGTAACATACATACGTCGTACAGTGTGTCGATTTGTTCAGGAAAAATATGTGAAATACTGTAGTGCGAAAGGTTTCTTTAGTGTTTTATTATTGTGATACGTAAAAATGCTATAATTAAGTTAAATATTTGCTTAAAATATTGAAAAAAATATATTTCATACGACAATGCAGATGATTTTATTATTTACTACTTAGTTTTATTGAAGTGGCTTCCATATTTCTTAACCTACTTCCTAAAAGGAAGAAACTCTATGCTCGTTTGTATATTTTTTTTATTATGTGCCAGCAAATTAAGAGCAAAGCCAACCTTGTTCGATATGTATAAATATATCACTTTATGTAAATGTCGTAAAATAAAAAAAATGTAAAATGAAAATAAAAACTATAATTAAAGTTCATACTTGTCATATTTACTTATTAGGTAATCATATCTTAAAATTATCAATTGGGATCAACTTTGAAAATATGTGATTAGGTTTTTATATCAATTAAAAACCCCCGTTTAGTTATTTTTTACTTTTTGGTGACTAGAAAAGAAATAGATACGTCACTATTTTTAAAATTATTCCAGATATACAGAATTTTTACTACAAACATAAAGAAATCAATTGAAACAATGTGTTATGAATCTAACACTAAGTAGAACAGTTAGCCGTTTCCGTTTCATTAAATATTGTTATTTTTCGTGAACTCTTCCAAGCGGCGAGTGATTGCTTCTTCCTGACGGCATATGCATAAATGGTAAAATAATAAAGGCGGAAGGGACCACGTTTCATAAAGGATGTGGACACAAGATAGCGTGAAGTTTTAATAACTTTATTTTTTAGATATTTTAAGAAAATAAAATTATATTATAAAGTTAGTAAAATATGAAACCTGTTAGATATGTTTTTAAAAGTCTAAGATTTTTTGAATAATTATTTGCTATGGCATAATATATTATTAGGTAGTGCAATTATATATGTTCTAGTTTGTAATAAAAGGTTTTTACAAACTAAAAAAGTGCCAGTGGTAGCCCAGTGTTAATGCGCTCGCATGGTAGACCGAGTGATGCGGGTTTAAATTTCGGATCTCACACCTCTAATATTTTTATGTGCGAATCATTTCCAACATGAATACTTACGTCTTACGATGAAGAAAAACATCGTAAGAAAACCTGCATGTCTGAGAGAATCTGGCAAGTTTTCGAAAGACATGTAAAGTCCGCCAACCCGCACTTGGCTGGCCGTGGTGGACTATGGCCTGATCTCCTTCTTATTGGAGGGCCGTGCCTGTTGGGTGGGACTTTAAAAAGAGTTACAATAAAAGATTTTTTTAATGTATATAATGTATCTTGTTATGTTAACGAAGTTGAAAAATTTTAAAGTATAAAAATTTTAATATATAAAAAATCTTTACAATTGTACAGTTATTCTATTTCTAAGAATATACTTCTATAATCATTATATATTATTAGATTTGTGTTTCAGTAGTCTCTAAAATAAATTCTAAATATGCCCTTACAAATTTTAATGATTCAACATCGCGTCGCCCATTGCGTTTGAAAAACTGAAAAAGAATAGCTAGAAAGCGGTATTCGTTTTGCCTTTTAATTTTCCGTCCGCTGGCTGGGGCTTTACAGTCTGCGGTACAATTGTGCACTGCTGAAGCATCGTACATTTGGTTTTCCGAAACAAATCTCCTGAACAATAGTGGTGTAATTTGCGAATTCAATACACAGTGAACTATGTTTCAATATGTTATGATTTTATATGAATGTACTGCTAAAAACTGTCAAATAAACTTGAACTGATAAAGTTAAGAGAATGTTAAAAGTTAAGTAAGCTATTTTGTTTGTTGTTTTATGAAAGATATTAATTTTTGTTGTTTAATGATTGATATATTTACTTAATAATCTGTCATCTATGTAAAAAAAAATATGCATGTGTGAGTATATATTGTCAATTTATTTTAAAAATTAAAGGCTATTTAATTTTATTTATAAGCTATTTTGTTTGAAATAAATCAACTTCAAATGGATGTATTGAAGAGACTGTTAGGCTATATAATCAAAACTTATTGATTTTAATCTATGGCCCTAAGCTTCAAACTTTGATACACCCATTACACAAATTACTTATTAGCACATGAAGGTAATCGAATCTTGGATACAAAGTAACTAAGCTTTTGATTTTAAAGACACAATAAATATATAAAGGCAAGTATCTCGCAAAAATGTTCGTGTAATAAGATTCCTCAGATCTTATCTCAACTTGACAACGAATTGTGGTCAGTCAATCTCACTAAGATCTCCCGAATTCAATTTGCACACAAATTTGTCAAAAGTTATGTCCCAATCTGCACTTTATTTTCAGAAACTCATTAATTCACTTGCCTCTTAATATCTAAAAAAAATATTTCTTTTTATATTGAAACAAACAAGAAAGAAAATTACAAATATACTTAATTATATACAAAACAAATGCACACTTAGTTTTTACTGTACAAGTCATGTCCGCGTGGAATAGTGGCAAGAATGCTAGCAGCATTCCCTTGCTCTCCAGTCACCAGTAGAGGCGATAGGATGAGGTGTTATGTCTTTTAAGAAGTGCTCGGCACTATGACTCCATGGGGCAAGGGTTTCTACAGCAAATTAAATAAAAACATAATTTTGACCAAGGGTAATAAAAATAATATTAATAAATTAATTTAAAATATTTTTTTAAATAAAAACTAATAATGTGGCAACTCCTAATTTCTTACTTTTTTCAACATTTACCAGTGATTCTGTATTTTTTTATCTCCTAAAATGTAATCTGCTTTTAAAAACATTGTAATTCAAAAACAGTCACTATCGAATAATTTTACATAAGTAATTTTTTATAGATTTTACGAATATCCGTCATATATCTAAAGCAAACTAAAACCTTAATATAATTGTGAGGTTAATTTAAAGTCCAAAATGAAATATGGTATGAACACTATAAAAGTACTAGCATAACTTATTTAAAGTTAGGTCTCTTAAACTGGACAGTTTAAGTTACTGGACTGGACAACTGTTAGGATGTTGAAGTTGAAATATTCAACACGATGTAGTGAAATCTTTTTTCATTTTATACCATCTCTCATAATATAAAAGTCTGCCTTTTTATTTTCCTTCAATTTTAATGAATATATGAGAATATCATATTATGTACCCATCAGGAAACGAAAAGAGTGGTTAGGGGGGATATTTCTACACATGTTAAAACTAGACATTTGGTTTTTTTTTTATTAAAAATTAAATCTTTAGTGCCTTACGAACATAAAATAAAGTAATTTATTCAGAAGGAGTGCGTGTATACAAAAAACATTCAAACGAAGTTCTTAATAGCCTACAAAACGAAATTTAATACAAAGTAGTTTAATTTAGAACAATTTAAAAACATCTAACATTAAAACCAGACTTAAAATAACACATATTTCGGTAATTACCATACAAAGAAAGATTTAAAAATAAATTAGCTTTGTTTATAGAGATATGATATTTTAAAGTAAGAAATTATGCAATTTCCCACAGCAGCTAAAAAGCAAAATCAATAAAATAAACGTAAAAGAGAGTTTAAAGATGCAAAAAGAGCTGTTTATGTAAATTAATTCATAATAAATATTTTGAATTCTTGCTAACGAGTAGTTGAAGACGAACGTCGCTCGTTCCACTCTCGTTAAGGCTGAATGAGACGCCATATTAACATAATATAGTTATTTATTACTAAATCTTTTGCGTTTTAAAATAAATTTAGTTAAATTACATTAGGCTTAGAATTTTATTATGACAATTTTATTAGGATTTCGGTGTAGTGGCCTATACCTATACATAAAAGTAAGATATTCTGCAACTGAGATTTTTTTCACAGAAAAGCCTTTTTACTGCTTTTATTTTAACTCGACTATGCTATGTTACATATATATACATAGACGAAATTTATTGTGTATAGTTTAAAAAATATTTAAAGCATTAATTTTCATATTATCTACTAGTATTCACCGGCGGCTTCGCACTCATGGTAAGTGGGACAATGATGAAAGGTGGCATGTGTACTACTTTAACACAATCTATGCTTTGGCCAAATTTCATCAAAAACTATTTAGTGGAAAAACATAACAAATATACAGACTTTCACATTTGTAATATTAGTAGATGCATGTAAAATGACATCATAATATAAAATGAGCCTTATATTACTTGACTTATTGACAGAAATGTTCAAATAAAACCACTGAACTGAGAACTGAACCTATAATGCTATGAGTTTTAATTTTGACAATGTTTTCCTATATTGAAATTAATAACCGCTAAGAAAATTTAGCAAAATGGCAAAACGCTTTGAAAATAACAAATATTATTTGCATCATTTCTTGCTTTTTTATTAACAAAATTTATTTCATAATATTGAAATATATCAGGATTAGTGAAATTAGTAATGATCAATGAATGAAAAAAATATCATAAAATGAAATTTTATAGGAAATGCTAAAAAAAAAGCACCCATTAAAGTCCGTACTGTTATTAACCTCAAAGGTTCAAAGTAATATCTATTTGTTAGTATCCGCCTCATCAATCAGGATGTATACACAGTGGATCTTTTATTTAGTACTAGCACGAATCGTGTCGTTTTAGTAATAGGTTTAATTTACGCTTTTATCTACTCGGACCTAACTAAAATTATTAGTAAACTAAAATTATTAGGAAAACAAAAACAAACCTATTCCACGGGAACCGTACATTTTCCCGGGATGAAAAGTAGCATATGTGTTATTCCAGACTATAATCTATCTCTGTACCAAACTTCATCCAGATCCGTTCAGCCGTTTTGGCGTGAAAGAGTAACAAACATACATCCATACATCCATACATTCATACATTCATACCTCCATACTCACAAACTTTCATATTTATAATATTAGTATAGATTCTATGCTCAGGTGATCTACATATTTTTTGTGGAATGCTAATATTCCATTCAAATGTGTAATATCTTATTATAACCACTGTAAGCATTTTGTTTGTGGAATATGGAATTCCTCGTCGCAAATACGAATTTATATAATAACAGACAAGCCATTCATAATATAGTAATTAATAATATATATAGTAATTCATAATGTAGTTATTATACTCATTAGTGGTGAAAAATAGTGCTCAGAGACTAAGCTGTTAAGGCAAAATTGTGCATGTACTGCGTCTGTTCGTGAACCGCCAAAAGTAACTCTTGTAAGCAAAACCAATACAATATCTATTGTACAAAAGACGTACTTTAATTCCGGTCCCAGAACTCATAGATCGTAACAATATGCATAGTATAATAAATTTACTCGAATGAGTTAATAATATATGGGCAAAGTCGCGTGCAGCACTAATTATTATTCATAAAAAAATATATTATACATATTCTTATGTAATAAGTTGAACTCCATCGTGGGACACATGCTAAATACAATACTACGCATCAATTAACGTGCAAATTGGCAAAGCTTTGATGCCGGTCATGTCATCACTCGTCTGCAACTGACATTATGATGGTGATTTTCATAGAAATTAAATAGAGATTCCTTTATAGGATTTTCTATTTATTTTAGAGAAGAATGAAATCTTTTTTTGGATCTTTTTTGGAGACTGTCTGTTAATATGTCATGCTTTATGTTTTTTTTTTATTTATAACTTTACTTTTTCTTCACGTGGCCTAAGTATAACCATGGAAAATTCGATTTTAGTACTGGATAAAGGAGTATAGTAAGTTTTGATTAATATTAATTATTTTATTACGATACTAAGTCAAAATTAAGTTCAAAATATCAAATGATAACTAAGCAAATTAATTGTATTACACATATTAAATGTAGCAAATATATATGTAATAATTGAATTAAAGTTTAAAGTAAAATCTATTTTAAATTTTTATTAATTAATTTAAAAATTGTTATTATTATATTAAAATAGATATTTTAAAATGGTTGTCTTTTCTTTTTCTATCAGTCTCTCACATATATATGTATTTAATGTTAAATAAGTAACCGATGATGACAAAACAACAAATCATTATGAGAATGATATTTATATATATAGAATGATATTTATATATTTAGATTAGATATTTTGTCCTAAATTCTTTAAGGTTTACCAGGTTATGGCAGTTTTGGTGGAAGGTAGGACCTGAGGAGAAATGTATATAAAAAAATATTAATTAAGTATAATTACAAGTTAAGACGATAAATGTAACCATTATTTTTGTGTTTACTCATTGCTCATATTATTAAATCATATTTAGTTAACTACTTCATAGTTCTTAATATTTATAAATTTAATATTAATACCTTGTTTTTTTTTAAAAAAAGATCAAATATTGTAGAGTAGTACCAATGTATATTTATATCACATAAGAAGATAATCAACTTTGTAGACTTGGGGTGTAGATAATGACAGCCATATTTTTTAAGTGAAACTTCTTTGCGCGCTTGAGAGTAAAACAAGGCCGCGTCATGAGAAATCGTCACAAAAGACTGTTGTCCGCGACGCTTGCATTAGGTTGACATAGTAACCGTTTTCATTGCCTGATAAATTATATATATATAACTGCGACTCACCCTCGCTTCACGCGGGTTCGTCCCTACTTACGTGTTAACGTTACTCAGAGGTGAGATATTTTCCCGCGGTAAAAAGTATCCTATATGTTGACCCGGATAACCAGCTATCATTATACCAAATTTCATTAAAACTCCTCCAGTGGTTTTTCTGTGATGCGGGTTACCGCACACGGAAGATAGACAGACAAACAGACAAACATTCTAAAGACTATAGATTCGGCCTCTGTATCGATAATAATGTTCAAAATAAAAAATCAGTAAGATAATAATTCAATAAGATTTTCAAAAAAAAAATTTTATGTACAGATTCGGCTTAGTTACAATTTTATTATATGTATAGATATTCTCTCCGTTACTATCTGCAAAGATTACTATTTTTAAAAAATTGTTTTTAAATATGCAAAATGTTTATAACTAGCACCTAACCCTCGTATGGCTCGGGTTCGTCCCTAAGAACATTTTAACAGTTAGTTTGGAATAAATGATATACGTAATATAAATAACCAATGTTTCACGTCTTACACGTGTACTCTATACACAACTTTTTTATATAACACTATCCGAAATTTTCGTTTTGAGCGTCACTGTTTGAACCAAAATATGCTCAATCGCTTAAAGCTTAGTAGTAGAAGTTTAGGCAAATAAAACTGTAAATTAATTTCATAATTTATACATCCTTGGTTTGCATTCTTGACAGCGTAAATTTCCGCCCTTCAAGATTTCGTTATACTTCCAGTGAATTTTATGATAATTTAATTTCCTGTTCACTTTAAGTGGAAACTGGATGATAATTTATATCAGGATTTTTAAGACTATGCAGTCAAATGGAAAGCGGAACTTTCAAACTTTTAATGTGTTACTATATTTTATCCGTCTTATAAATAGAATATAACGTTTTATTATAATATAGTGTTCAGCAAATCGAGTTGATATTGCTGGCCATAAGATAGTATGAATCTATATACATATTACGATATCGTTTAATTAGCTCTTATTAGTAAATCGATGCTGTATTTAAATATAACTAAAACATAAAAAAATATGTTATGTCCAATATCTATACTAATATTATAAAGACGAAAGGTTTTTTTGTTTGTTTGTTAGTACGGAATAAGCTCCAAAGTGCTAGACCGATATAGATGAAATTTGCTAAAAAAATAGTTTGAGACCCTGGCAAGGACAGAATAGGTTTCATCCCGAAAATCATATTTTAAGGGGGTGAAAATTTTGTATAGGGAATCAATCTAGGATCGAACCCGAGCGAAGCGAGGGTGAGTCGCTAGTTTCTTATAATTTTATTTTGAGTTTTGGTTAATATTTAAAAAACAGAAATATTATTTTATTTACATGTAAGTGGTTCTGCTGATAAATTCGCAAAAGTATTTTAACTGCAAATAGTCATGGAATTAAAATATGAATGCTGTATAAAATTCACATTAATTTTCAAATCAGACCTTTAGTTTTCATGTCATACTAACAATTCGTATTATGCATATGGAATAAAAAATATTCTATGCAGACTCGACCTCGTCATATTATTTATATTACGATAACGAAGCTCTTGATGTACTTTTACAGTCATTTCTTCTCATGATTTACATTTTGAGCAGGTGTTTTAACATAATTTATAATATACATGCAAAGATAAAAGAGACAAGACGTATCCGTGCAAGCTGTCCACACTACACCATTACTTGAAAGGTGTCAAGACAAAATAAGTTATTCTATCAATTAAAATAAGGTTTGTTTTACCTAAAATAAAACTATAACAAAACGTTTATTAGTTCATTTTATTCATAATCCTTATCTTTAAGGTTGATATTTTTCTTTTATTGTATATGTGCATAATATAAATCAAAAATAATTTTTAAAATTTATATAAAAAAGGGCTAATCTCTTACTTAGTTGTTATGGTCAAAAAATTATATATCAAGAGTATATTTTGTATATTGTGTATATAATATAGATACTACACAGCATCACTTTGTTTGAAACAAATTTAAGTCTTTTTTAAAAAAATATGTATTAATAAGAAATATATGTAGGTACTTTTTAAATCATTTGTGTAGAAAAGATTCGCCTTTAAGTTTTGGTTTAATACCTATAACAGACCTCTTCCTAAACGAATTTGGTCATGGCAGCGATGATTAGCCAGAAGATAAACAGCTTGGACTTTCGTAACACCGATAACTTCCCAACTCTGGGCTGTTACAGAGTATGTCTTGACAGAAAACTCAATAATCATACTTGGCCCCATTCGAGACTCGAATTCTGGACCTTCGGATTTGCAGCCTTACGACAATTATACAAACAATACCCATAATTTTTTTATAAGTAAAAGGTATGCTATGCCATACGTATTATTAAATAATTATTGAAAAGTGTTTTAAATAAAATATAACATTCACTCAGATGTGCCTCAAAGTTTAGAAAAGAAATAGAATATGCTTACTAAGCTTTTAAATTGTGCGAACGAACGCCTTCCTCTTGGTTATCGTCCCGACTGTCAAGTACGAGGATGATTCAACGAACGACCTGCTTTTCTCATCTATACATACATCCTACTTCCATAACATACCTTACTTTACCATAATTACATTTATTTTGATTGCTTTATTTTATAAACTATACTATAGTTATATATAACCATATAAATTAATTAAAATATGGATGTATTTAAAAGTTAAATTTGTGTATTGTATCAACTATCTGGTATCCATAACACATTGAACTTGATAGTGCTGTGTGCTAATGTCCTAACATATTTATTTATCTAATACATATATAAATATCTCGTGTCACGGTGTTTTTGGTCGCACTCCTCCGAAACGGCTCGACCGATTTTAATGTTTTTTTTATATTTGTTAGGTATGAAATTAAGTCGTAAAGTATTTTCACCCTTTTTACCCCTTTCCTCTATTCTTTAATCGCGATTTTAGTATTTTTATATGAACAATATTATATAAACAGATAACATAAAGCTTAAGAGTTATTTTAGAGTTTTTTGTAGATTGAACGTTTTTTTGTAGCCGCGGGTTCTGCTAGTCTATAAATATAATAAAATTGTAACTAAGCCAAATCTGTACATTAAATATTGTATGGAAAATTTTATTGAAATAGACAATATTATCGGTACATAGGCCGAATCTATAGTTTTTAGAATTTTTGTCTGTCTATCTGTCTGTCTGTTACCGTATCACGGAAAAACCACAGGAGGGATTTTGATGAAATTTGGTATGATGATAGCTGGTTATCTGGGTCAACATTTAAGATACTTTTTACTGCGGGAAAATATATCATGTTTGAGAAATTTAGTTAAATGCTAAAACGTAAGTAGAGACGAACCCGAGCGAAGCGAGGGTGAGTCGCTAGTTTATTTATATAAATATCTTTAAAAAAAAACTACTAGTATTAAAATCCAATAACATTGTTGTTTTTATTTGAATGTAAGTATTTCTCTATTAGAAATATCTGCATATCAGTCACAGCGCTACCTGCGTTTCAAATATAGCGAATAACCATTCAGATAAGCCCACAAAAAGTACACAAAAAAATCATCAAAATTTTTCATGAAGTTTAAAAAGAGAAGAATTACGAACTCACGTACACGGGAATTTTATATATAAAGATAACTAATTTAGCTGATTAAAAATAGTTAAGGATCAGTTAAGCAAAAACGGGAACATCAAAGTGACAATCAGTCAAGAAAGGATACGGTATTTTGTTTTACCCACAAACATTCTTTTCATCGTCTCTTATTGGATTCTATTCGCATACTTTGGTGAGGATACCCAATAAAGCTTGTTCGGTACCACATGCCCTTCACATATTTTGCGGAAAGTAACGTATAGAATTTTGAAATGGAAAGCTGTTTTGGGTTTGTTTCGGGCTTCGAATAACGTATTTCATATAACATGGAGATCGGATACAGTTTTAAGTTAAGAAATGCTTATGTTTTAGTTAACATATTTTATTACTGGATAATTCCCATGGCTCAGCTCGTGTATATTTATGTATAATTACTTTGCTATTCGTTCGTAGCGTTATATTACTCTATAAACCTTCCCCAATAAATAGTCTTTAAAGTGCAAAAAGATGAATTAAATTCTGACTTGTACTTCCAGAGATTAGCGCGTTCAAACAAACATATTGAGCTATATGTATAATATTTTTTATTTGATTCCTAAAAAAATATTTTCTGCAAAGATTTATGGTCGATCTTCCTGTTGCTAGTGATTATAGTTTAAAAAATATTAATATTTTTATGATTGGTAAGCAGATTTTTTTTTTGTTGATTTTACTTTAGGTATTCTTTTATTAAACCATATTTTAATAAGCTTATGTAAGTAAGTACTTACTTAATGCATGAATGAAATAAAAAATGGAGGAATTAAAATTATAGTTTTCATCAATATATTATAACTACCAGTATCCTATAACATAATACTCCATGTCATATTCTATCAAATTATTTATACATATAATAAAATTCTGAGTCGAATCTGTACATTAAATATTTTTTAGAAAATCTTATTGAAATAGGCCGAATCTAGTACCTATAGTTTCTGGACATATGTTGATGAAATTTAGTATGATGATAATGAGTTATTTGAGTCAACATATATGATACTTTTTACTGCAAGAAAATATTTCATTTCTGAGAAATCTATACTAACCGTTAAAATGTATCTAGGGACGAACCCGAGCGGAGTGAAAATAAGTCTCTAGTCACATCTAAATTTCATCCACTTATACATATACATATTATGTATATATATTATATACACATACAAACTCTCCTATTTGTATATAAATTGTCTATTAACACTCGCTACTTGCGTTCCTAAATTTCTATAGCTATGTGTTAATTGGAGCCTATCTGTATTCTAAATTTCATCCTAATCCGTCTAGTCAGCGTAAAGGAGTCATAAGTATATGCGTGTATATATGTTTGTTATGCACATAAAAACTTTCACAGTTATATTAGTAGACCGATGATAAAATTATTTGTTTAGTTCTAATTTATATCTTCATAAAATATGTACCTATGTATAACCAGAAATTATACGCAGTGGCAGCTCAGTCGTAACGCACTCGCTTGGGAAATCGCGTGAAGCGAGTTCAAATCCCGGATCTTGAACCTCTGATATTTTCATGTGCAAACCATTTCCAACATGATTACCACTTGTTTTGTAAGGAAACCTGCATGTCTGAGAGAACCTAGCAAGTTTTCGAAAGAGATGTGAAGTCCGCAAACCCGCACTTGGCCAGCATGGTGGACTAGGGCCAGATCCCCTCATATTGTAACGCCCGTAACCAAAAGTGGGTCTTCAATAAAGGCTGAATACATAATCATAAATTTACTATTATACTACATACTTTTTAAGAAATAGCGAAGCTGTGTATAAAACGACACTCAAGTGATAAAACAGAATGACACCCAAAAACACTTTCAGCAGTGTGATATCCTTAATATTAATGTATTTTCGGCTCGGCATCTTGTATCAAAACTTTTACATGTCGAGAGTTCTTAGATCTAGCTTGATAAATGACATCTCCCACTTTCATGAAACTTGCTCATACGTTTTTACTATATCCACACGCTATGACAAGGTTTGCAGAACGTGCTTGGAGTATTGACGACTATTTACTATCTTAGATATCTTCTAGTGTCGTGCAAAAATCCACTCTGCACACTCATTTCATTAAATTAAAATACCTCAGTAAATGCTTTTTCTTTAAACATCTCTTATTTTTCTGTTTGGAATCATAGCTGTGTTTTTTTAATTTCGTAACTTGAAAGTCGAAAGTATTAACATCTTTAAAGTTAAGAAAAAATAAAACAAATATATACAGATTACATTATCACAAAATGCTGAATATGTAAATATAAGCAATATCGAAAAAAGAACGTGATATACAAGAATTTATATAAATAATTTTTAGAATTTACGTCTGTCTATTAAGCACATTCCTTTAAAATTGCTACCCAGCTTTAAATTGAACTTCTTCATTGTACATTTATAAAAATTAAAACAAAAACATATTTAAAATTCATTACAATTAGTCGAGTAAATCGAAAATTACACTTATAAATCGCTGTTCGAAGATTCCCATTCATGTATAATACTACGAAATAAACTGATAAAATCTTGCAGATAAACCCGTAGATAATAGCTAAATTAAAATAAAGTATTAAAGGTATAAGGGTCGCAAAATCTTAAAATTGAAATTAATTATTATTAATAGTGGACTTTATCAACTCATTAACTTAGCGACAAGACACTGCACAACTTAAGATCTAATTAAAATGCACATTAATTTACTGTTGTTATCTAACATCTGCTCGTATGGATATTTATTAGTTATAAACTGTACTGAGATATCTTTTATAGAGCTTTTATAGAGTACTAGCGACTCGCCCTCGCTTCACCTCGGGTTCGTACCTAGAGAAAACCAATCTATCCCACGGGAACCGTACATTTTCCGGGATGATATATAGCCTATAGCCTAAGCTAACGGGCTATCCAATGCAAAAATAATTTTTCAAATCGGATCAGTAGTTCCTGAGCGCGTTCAACCAAACAAACGAACAAACTAATAAACTCTTCAGCTTCATAATATTAATATAGATAAATGCTTTTCAATAACATCCCGGAATAAAAGTTAACAATAATATAAAATTAATGGTAATTTTGAGAAGAACTAAACAAAACTACCAACAAAATACACGAAAAAAAAACTCTCTACTTATAGGGTCACCTGTACAGTTCTTATTAAGGACTTGGTAAGTAACACAGTTGGTAAGATCCAGATTTTTTTGTATTGTCCGACCAAAATTTTACAATTACAATATCTGCCTACCAGGTCCGTTAGTATTGTATTGTATTCAGCCCTTTTTTTAACGTCCCATTGCTGGGATCGGCTCTCCCTTCAATAGAAGGAAGTCAGGTCATAGTCCACCACGCTGGCCAATTACGGGTTGGCAGACTTTACATATCATTCGAGAACTTGCTAGATTCTTTCAGATATGAAGTTTACCTCACGATGCTTTCCTTCAACGTAAGGCAAGTGGTAATTATATAAGAGATGATTCGCACATGAAAATATCAGAGATGTGAAGCCCGGGATTTGAACCCGCTTCACTCGATTTCCCAGGCGAGTGCGTTATCACTGGGCTACTGCTGCATTTAGCTAGTATTGGCATAGACATATTAAAAATCAGACAGAAATGTAGCTATAACTAAAATCATATTACAGACTTAAAAGAGAATCCGACGCCTCGAGCTAGTTTATACTGTTATAGCTTATCTTAAAGGATATTACGCATTGCCACCGTATATCAAGTCCTGTACCTCGAGATCGAATGAACAGATTGCAAGATGGAATATATTAAGTACTTCATTCGCGCAATAATAATCGTACGCTTATCTGCGTTGAGGCAATTATTTATTAGACACAGATAAAAGGTATATAATATGGTAATAGATAATAAAAAAGAATGGCTTGAATTTACGCTACAATATAAGCGTTAAAAACTGCTACACATTGTCGATATTAAATTAAAACTTGGGGCTACATTGTCTATTTTTTTTTCTATTTTCTTCTACTTTGGAATAAAGTGTAAGACTGCATATTAAATTTACTTGAATAACAAAAATTTGATCTATACATGTAAATAAAATTGTAACTGAGTCGAATCTGTACTTTAAATATTTTTTCGAAAATCTTATTGAATTAGTCATTATTATATCGACACAGAAGCCGAATCTATAGTTTTTGGAGTTTTTGTCTGTCTATCTGGGAACGCATCACGTAAAACCACAGAACAGATTTTGATAAAATTCTACATGATGACAACATATAAGATGCTTTTCACTGCGGGAAAATATCTCATCTCTGAAAAATCTAAACTAAACGTTAAAACGGAACGGAGCGAGGGTAAGTAGCTAGTGTAATATATATATACCAAACGTTTATTGTCATATGGTTAAGATTTTCATTCTTTTCGCTTTAGCTCAAAAGCACAAAAAGGTTAGGCAAAAAACCTTAAATTTTCATTTTGGTCACGGGAAATAAGATATTTACAAAAAAAAGAACAATTTTCGTGAGATCTGATATCTTGTGACGCGGTCACGAGATTATATTATGAGACTTGATTAAACGTATAAAAGGCAAAACAAAGGCTTATACAAAATTTATATACCAGTATAGCTTACCCTATCATTTTGAGCCTCTGCTTTACCTTATTTGACTGGATTGATTGATTATTTGATATTAATAAGATGTAAAATTTCTTCAATTCAAATTCAAATAATGTTACAATTTCTAAAGAAATTGAATCAAACACCAAAGCTATATAGTTTCCAAAACAAATCCATTTAACAAATCGTCGCATGCTTTTAGGGTCTTATCCTATAGATTAGATATCCATCTATCGGTAATCGACAGCTTGAACAATGCACAATTCAGAGCTAAAACCTATGGCAATGGAAGATGCCGATAGGATAACGAGTGCTATTTCAATGCTAATGGTTACATATTGCTAAACTCCTCACACGATTTATCATCATTGCAGTAATATTAATAAATATGCAATCTCTTCTGTGTGAACCGTGGAATAAGGATTTACATGCATTATTTATTTATTTAACTAGTCATATACTATTGCTGTGCTCGTGTGCGTCCTAAGTACCTTTTGATATTAATAATACTACATACAGACGGTGTCTCGAATTA
This sequence comes from Argynnis bischoffii washingtonia, assembly GCA_033884665.1. NCBI lineage: Eukaryota > Metazoa > Arthropoda > Insecta > Lepidoptera > Nymphalidae > Argynnis > Argynnis bischoffii. Next base: position 11,387,682 of record CM066621.1, on the reverse strand, counting down.
GGAAATTTTATTACTAATAGTAGTTAGTGTGTGTGTTATTCCAGGTCAAATTGTACCTCTGTACCTAATGTTATTCAAATCTGTCCTGTTTCAGAATAAATTTGTATCTAACATAAACACACACATATATACAATGATAAACAGTGAGGTCTGGGTGACCCGAGCTTCGCTTGGTATTTTTGGAAAAGATATAAAAATTGTCTTTTTTTAGAAAAGCCATCTATATAGATACTTAAAAACTTAAATAAAAATAAAAAACCTTAGCCGTTTCTGAGATAATCGAAATATATATATATAAAGAAGAATTTCTAATTTAATATTATAAGATTCGTGAATTCCATATTATAACAATTGTTATAATATGGAAATGCAAATAGGTATAGTATCCATAGCATATTTAAAATATTATATTTAATTAAAAGTGAGATATTAATAATATTTATAAAGCTTATATCAAAATATTTCCACAACTAAGCCGAATTACATTTGCATACGTGCAAAGGTATTGCATACTGAAATTGAGTTCGCACGAAGGATATTGCTTGAAGATTGCTCGTCAACTCGAGTTCTCGCTTCAATCATTTCGAATAGTCCCAATACGTTCAATTCAAACGTTGATTAAGAACAAATGGTTCAGTGGGCCAGTAGACCCCGAGAAACAATGTAACAACGTCCATACTCGCAACAAAACTAAAATTCTAAGAAATCAACTAAAAGGCACAAGACGCGACGGTACGATTAGATAAAGTTACAAATATATTTTCGAATACTATGGAAAGAATATTTTAATTTACTGAAGTTAATACTTACTTCTATGAATAATCCGGTTTGTTCCGGCTAATCTCCGAAACGGCTGGACCGATTTTGACGGGATTTTCACTGGCAGATAGCTGATGTTATAGGGAGTAACTTAGGTTTACTTTTATTTTAGAAAAATTAAAACCCATGAAATTGTGAACAAAATCCGCGTACGCACCCGAGCAAAACGAGAGTAAATCACTATATAATTTAAATGAATATCTTAGGAGTAGCAAACTCCTATTTATGTATACTTAAACATAGCTAACCGTGAAAACGTACCTAGGGACGAACGCGAGCGAAGCGAGCGTGAGTCGCTAGTGTATAAATATTGAGCAAAGGGAAAAAAATCTTATATAATCGTAACTTTTTTCATATCGTTTAAACGATTAGTTGATTGATAAAAATCTTCTTCTTTGATATCTCCAATTTTGTTAAGAAAATTTTAAGATTTTTTAAATTAATAGTTTATACCACAGAATTGATGAAAGGTAGTAGAATGGTAATCACGCGTAATTTGTATGGAAACCACTGTCGCCACTCATCCCTTCTTGATAATTTTATTACACGCGCAACTCAAATAAACACAAGCATTCGCACACATACGCAACCTTAACGCAGCCCTGTAATTGGTCAACACATAGATAATTAATGTTGCGTCTGTGTTGTGTAAAATAAATAAAATGACTAGTGGTTGAAAATAAAAAATGCTAACGATATTTTTGTCGATAATTTATGTCAGTGTATTAAAATAAATTTTATATAAAATTTGCTAACGATATTTTTGTCGATAATTTACGTCAGTGTATTAAAATAAATTTTATATAATATTTGTTATTTTACAGTTATTAAAAACACATTTTATAAACGAATTAGATTAAGTTCAATTTAAAAATAAAAGAAAACAATGTTTAACTTATAATAAATGTATTTTTAATGTTACATACGTGGTAAGTGAATTCTTAAGTTATTTCTCTTTATCACACTCATTTTACATGACAAAATATTTTACAATATGTTGGCGCGAAAATGAGAAAACACAATGAACATCATATAAAAATAATAATGACTATTTAAATAAGATTTTCCAAAAAATATTTAATATACATATTCGACTCAAAAAAAATCATTGCCTTATCGATTATTTTGTCTTACAACAAAAGCCATCACTATTATAATATACAAAGTGAATCATCGCAAAGCAAGCAATGAAAAGTGTGGGTTTCGCAGAGAACGCTATCCAATGCAGACAACGATCGCGCGTTGCTTTGATTATGCGCATGCATAGCGAGCAATGTATATTGTTTGTTTTAGCTTATTACAATAGTATCGTTTGTTTTGAATTTTGTAATCGTTGCTACATTTTTGAAATTAAAGAGATATTCATTATTATTTTTGACTTACCGATGAAAAGATATACCTCCTCGATCGATACTCGAAGTTTGACTTTTTGTCTTGCAAGTAATAATAGCACAAGACGGCATTATAACACTATTTATCGCAGCTTCGTACCCGACGCACTCTAAACACGAACTACAAGCGGTGCACGCATGAATCGGTTTAAGTATGGTACTTTTACCATAGTTGCGGCGACGCTGTCACGCCCACATTACCATTCCAGCCTTTTTTACCTATTCCGTGGTTTATACCACAAAAATAGTCTTATATAAATTTGAAAAGTTCATTCCTTAAGAGTGAAATTACTATATTTGATTTTATCCCCAATTATGTTTGTAGTAAACGATAAATATTTAAACTTAGAAAAAAGTGGAGTACTCGTTGGCGCTAAAGCTTTTTAAATTGAATAACTGAGAGTTACTATGTACTATACAAAAAAAAATGAAAATTATAAAAAGTGCTTGAAACATAATCGCTCAAATTATAAAGCATTGTTTATCTAGGACACAAAATCGAAACATAATCAATTCGTGTAAAGTTAGTTTCAAACATAAATATTATATCGTAAACGTTTCGGTTTATTTACTTCGCTTTCAATCAAACACTCATTAAAACTTCCTTCATTTTAATTGCAAAGTATTTGATGTAACAAAATATTTGTATAACAAATCCATACTTTATCAAAATTCAGTCTATTTGTAGATTTAGATATTCTTAACAACCTTAGAAATAATCGGCGGGAATAACTTGTTGTATTGGGGGCCATTAAAGTTGTCCCTTTCGTGACATGAGTTTTTGAAACGAGATTTTTAGTTTACTAGCATTGCGTAGTTTTGATGTAGATTCGATCAAAGATATTCTGCGTATCATTTTGAATTTAAATAGGTATTCGTCATTTTTAATCTGAAAGATTATTTTAAGGTTATACACAGTAACATTAAATATAATGCATTTTCATACAAAAAAGTTAAAAAAAGTTTTGAAACCGCTGTTACGTCCCGGGTCGTACTGGTTTTTCCAGCCGGTGAGTCCCACATAACCACCTGTGTGTTTACAAATGATACGCGTAAATACATTTCCCAACATTAAAAAAAAAAGGTGCGTCACTAAGGCTCCCTGATGTGTGTTCACCTTGTCGTGGTGGCGAGGCTCATTAGCGTTCGGCAGTCCAATCGGGCGTGGAGCCAAGAAACGCATAAGATAGGCGGCATTGGTACTTTTTTGATAGCAGAGTAAACCGTGGGAGCAACCCCATGGTTGTTGTGGTCTGCCTCAACAAGGTGGTCGGGGCGACGCGGCTGAGGGCGTAAACAATTCTGCGACGCCCTATTAAGGTAGGAAGGTTCTATTAGGTTTTAGTGTGTAATACTATCTTTTCTAATCCGTCAATATCTACATAATCATTTTAAATCAGATGGTATCATAAATGCATTTCTCAACGTTAATATGAAAGGTGCATCAAGGTGTATATTTTGTGTTTATTTATATTTGTGTATAGTTTGTGTATATTTTTGTGTACTTCATATAATAATTTATATACAAAAATTTTAAAAATCCTTCTATCTGTTTCAGACTGTAGATGTAAAAAAAATACACATATACAAACTTTTGCAGTAAAATAAATAAGGTTTTCCTAGACTCAGCTCACATTATTATAATTTTAGATGAGAAGTATCTTTCATTTTGTAAGCTAAAAGCAATTTGTAAAAATTTACTAGCAAATAAGTTACAGATTTTAATTTAAAAACGCAAAACGCTTAATAAAACCATTGATGTATGAGTGCTGAATACTCGCAGCTAACCTTTTCCCGATGAAGTATTAATGTTGTGTACGAGAGGCAACATAATAAGAAATGTATAATATTAACAAAGGAAATAAACCTCTATGATTAAAGTGATAAAATATATTTTCCATTAAACCATTTTAGTTTTCAATAACTAAAAGTTAAACTCGACTTAAAAATATGAGCGCTTAAATTATTTCCCTTGTCGTTAACACACCATTGCTATTAGTGTAATAGACTACAAATATTCTTATATTTATGTCACGAGCTGACCCATGAATTCATTATAAATCATTATCCTTACTAAAATTACGTTTGTGAAAGTATGCTTTTTGAACTTTCTTTCTTCGTTCACTTAGCAACTGGAGGTGATCTTTTGCACAAAAACTTCTTTTCATCCCAACAAATCTGACTAAATTATAGCAATTATAGGTATATATCAATTTAACATATCTGAAAAAAAATGGCTTATTTTAATAATTCCTTATACATATACTGATTCGTTCGCCAGCGCTTAGACTTTTGGATGTAAAATTTTGAAATGTTGGCAGCGTACTGCTATAATAACTTGATAACAACTATCAAGGAAATTTTCTTATATAAGAACAGGAAAAGCAAAATAGTATAAAGAGGAAATCTGTTATTTAAAGTGTAGGTCTCAACGTACGTAAAAGTACGTGTACATATGTAGTATTAACTGCTGCAATGCGTACGTAAGTTAATTAATTATATTTAGGTAACCTATACATACATAATTATCATTTTCATCTATCTGTTACATCTCAAAAAGAAAGTCCTCGATAAATTGATATAAAACTTCTAAACTCACTTGCAAAATTATCTACTGACTGAAGAAATTTCATCTACCTCTTTGTAAAACTACTGTAATACTAAGATCTTAAGTTAAGATAGCTTAAAAATAATCGGCCATTAAACTAAAAAAGACGGCACAATCGCTTGATAAAGGCCGAAAAAAGTAACGACGGGCGCGCCAAAAGAGCCTTGTCATCTCAGTTTAATACATTGTCTCCCCAGAATTTTTTGCGATCTCCAAACGAAAAGGCTAAAAAACTAAAAGCAAGAAAAAAACTTTCGCATTGTTTTTCATCGTTTACAAACAAAGATTCAGTAAAATTGTTGTCCAAAAAGCCGCATCAGTATACAGGAGTGTCATAATATATCTCTGTTACTGGTTTGGGTAA